>OX438829.1:8073556-9504612 GCA_949315975.1 Eudonia truncicolella | reverse complement strand
CATGCTTGAATTAATGATTTTTTTTTTACAAAAATGTAAGGTATTTTATAAATCTAGCGGTTCGCTGACGTCTGCCGTTCTACCTAATAACAGATATATAATAAATCTCCGTTAGCTTAGACAAACAAGCGATCAACACAAGTCGTGAGACTCTTCCGCGGCGACCAGCCGAGGCGCTCGCATCAATTAGCTTCGACTTGTTCGCGCAATTATGTGCTCAAACTAAATTGCTCCAAGATTCGTCGATCGTTAATGGCTCGTCTAAGTCTCCCCGACACATGACGCTCCGCCTGTTTGCGTTCTCACGCCGCTATCTATCATAATTTCGTTGACTCATTGTCCGTTACACATCAGATTTTGTCTTGGAAAGTAGAAATGAGTGACAGTCGTGTGTTTTAAATGATACATCGCACACACGCACCGCAGGCTGGCCTAATGTCCTCGCCTAATGCGCCGGTGGCCCGACAAGAGGACAATTTCCGGGCTCGCCCCTACCTTCCTTCCATCACGCAGTAGAAACAATTCCCTGACCATTGTAATCATTAATGACACCGACGTCATTACTATGAGGATATGTATCCTCATTGATTCCGTAGAGTCGATTAGCGTTTTAAGACGATTTATTAATAACTATAAATTGCCGGTCGAATGAATCAGTTACGCTCATTAAATTGCTTACAGTGCTCTGTCTGGCAACGTTTACACTTCTTTTATATTTTCCTCTGGCAGTCTGCGAGCGACAAACTCGACGCGCTGACAGATGCACAGCTAATGACAAATTAACCGTTAAAACTCGCAGAAAGGCAGCGTCGGAAAAAACATGGGAATAAAAAGCTGCGAGACCCCCGCTTTTATCTTGGGGCGTTTCGCGAAGACAGCGTTTGTTTTGACGAGTCCACTCGTGCTCGCCGCTGCGTCGGCTCTCATCATCGCCGCTAACTCAAAAGCCGTTTGATCTCGGCTTTAAAATATATCCCTCTCGTATAATACCGCGAGTATGACGTCCGCGGTTTGCTATTTTCATTCTTCCGTTGCTAGCCGTCGGTATTTTAAGTTCTGTTTGGACATTTCAATAACTCATACTGTTGATAAAAGTGGAGAATCATAATTGAATCAGACTTTCTGTTTTACGCTAACATCTTGGTGTAGATAGTCAGCCAGACGAATAACGAAGTCGCGCAAGAAAAATATACGTTCAGTGATTTTAATGACTTCGAAAGAAAATAATAGGGAGGCACGTTCGCTTATATTCTGACATCCACTGATTTTATTACGATTTTTATATCGGTATCAAAGGCATTTGTAGAGGAAGTTGTAAAAAATAATCTGCGATTGAAGCGAGGTGCGCATCGATTTTACATAAGGAAACCAGCTCAAGCGGCAGCGCTCGAGTTTTTTTGGGTTACGCCAGAGAAAATTCAATTTGTTCCTGTGCGGAGCCAGGGAAAGTCGCTAATATTAATGCCGTTTCACTTTGGGAGTGAAAGGAAATAAAATAACGCAACCTAACTGTATATAGATACATATGTTATGATGTTCCACCAAAAAACAGATTTGGATGTACCAACGCGCGGGTTATTATAATCATATTATCAGATAATGCAGTGTGACCGCGCAATCACACTCACGCATGATACCACATAGCGCACCAGCATTAAAACAATAGCTGTCATCGAAAGGTCCAATGAATGAATTCGATTCGCACGCGAGTGCAGATTGCTCCCACGATAATTACAGTAAATATTGTTGCGGCAAATCATACGCTACGAAATGAGGCATAAAATGTTAGAGCCTTCGCCTGGGAACGAGATGTGCGTAATTACCCGGCGGGAATGCTGGACCCGCGGCGCTCGGCCGCGGACCACAAAATAGGGGACTGCAGATGGTAAGCTTCACACAAACGCGCTCGAGCAACGCAACGATACGATAAAAACGACCACCTCTCACGAATCTCAGAACAGCTATTGGACTGTCCAAGCGCTCCTGTTCTGTTCCGATCTGATCCGAACCCCGATCCGATCCGAACCTCCGATCTGATCCGAACCCTTCGGAGAATCTAGTAGTGCACGGGTAGGGCACGGGGACGCGCACTAGTACGCGATGCTACTACTAAAAACTACTCTAGAAAACCTCCGAAGGTGATTCGTTTCTCACGGCTTGACCCTTTACGTTCCTCGCCGCCCCCAAACAAGCCCGGTGAAGCTGAAAATGCCGCCAGAGACAATCAGCAATCTCTCTCAAAAAAAAACTGCTGTTGCGAGATTCCATGTCCGTGAGAGGTGAGGAGGTGTCGCTTTTTATCGTAGACTTAGACTGTTCCGAACAGGGTGCCAAGTGCGAGTTTCATTCGCTATTCGATCACGTTAACGAAAACGATAATTTGTATGGCAAAAATTTAACTCCTCTCGTATGTCGTCAGGAGGCGCTGCTTCAATGCCATACTAATTTGCGTTTTCGTAAACGTAATCGAATGAATACGGATAGCAAAGAAAACTCACACTAGGCACTCAGATCAGAAATTCCGTGTCCGTGAGCGTTGCTCGACAGCGTTTGTATGTAGGGTACCTTCTGGCAGTCTCCTTATTTAGTGCGCGAACGCAGTGCTCGCTATGGCACCCGCAACTCGTTAATTACACTTGCCAACTTAATATACGCGTTACAGATTCAACTATGCGCTTAGATAGCCACCGGTCTCTAATACAGAGTGCCGGGTTCGATTCCCAGTGGAGGGACAGTTTGCAACGAAATCGTTGGTCACTTTAGTACTGACGCTTGTCGACATCTAGTGATGTTATTATGAATTATGATAGGTTCCTATACTAAAGTGTTTAGCGACTTCCG
Source organism: Eudonia truncicolella (assembly GCA_949315975.1). Lineage (NCBI taxonomy): Eukaryota > Metazoa > Arthropoda > Insecta > Lepidoptera > Crambidae > Eudonia > Eudonia truncicolella. The sequence continues at coordinate 9,501,771 of OX438829.1, read as the reverse complement.
TTGCTGACAGTACATATTGTTGTGCTCCTCTTACTCAGTGGTGGGGCTTGTTTTAAGTCCGCCTGACTAGCTACCACTATACATTGTCTTGTTCTGATATGAAGAGCTAAGATCCAGTTCAGTCCAGTTTCTCAATAGTTGATGGTTCCGGTTAAAGTAGGCTTCTATTTTTGACTTGACACTTACATCAGGTAAGATCAAGGCCAATCGCTTCCTAGTCCAAAACAAAAGAATAAAACAGTACACACCGCGAAATACCGCACAATTCCAACTGCTCCTACCCGAAGGGGGTTTTTAATGATTCCTCTTCGAACAAAGAGTGCTGATGTGCCCGTCTCCTCGGGGCATCTATTAAACGCGCAGGAATCGTTTCCCACAGCCCGCCGGTTGGCTCGTCACGGAATCAATAACGTCTTTTATCTCATGAAACGTGCTCCACATACACGCACTCGCGTAGCCTGCACTGAGGCTGACGTGTTATAATCAATTAGCAAATACATGCGTATAAAATTAGCGAGATACTAGTATAAATGTTAACCAAATGTTGCGAACAAATTACATTTTAGAAAAGTGTAGGAAAATTTTCAACTACCGGGTCGAACAAGTGCTATCGTCGCTCTATCCAACCATTTCTAGATAAAACAACTTTAACAGATCTATACTCGCGTTATTTTACACATTGTAAAATATTGTGTAAAATATATTGGATATCGTTATACTCAATGTGTGAAATAAACGAAAGTAGGTAACTACTTTCGTTAAAGTGGTTTGGAATTGAAAAACTATCCAATAATAATGGAAAAACCTGAGTTGCAGTAATGTTGAGCTGAGGGGTTAAAGTTCTTGCAAAGAATCAAAGCATTTATAAATTAGCCATTTCTCTTGGCATCACTTTCATGTCAGAGGGCGCAGTTTCAAATGTCATTCGCGGATTTTTTTTTCAATATTATATTGAAATACGTTCCTGCATATTGAACTGAACAATATAAAATTTAGATTTTTCACCATTATTTTTCAGCATGAAAATTTTGTAAGCCCACGTTTTTTGAACCAAAACACCTATGCAGAATTGTACAGTAAATATAATTTTATAACGCTGCATATTGGTAAAAAAGCAAGTGATTTTAATATTTATTTCTATATTTGTTAATTGGCACGTCTAAAATTCCAATTCAATAAAACTTTGTTAACAAAAAGCTCCTGTCATTTGCGATGATAATTCCATTCAATCAATAGAATCAATCTCTTTTATACTTATCTCGGTACACGCTCCACATACACGCACTGCACTAGGGCCGCTAACGTGAGATAATCAATTAGCAAATACATCCGAGATACGATAATTAATCTTAATTTCTTGGCTCTTACACGTATTTGTTCGCGCGTACTAAAACTCGGAAGGTTTAATGAATTCCCGCTTTCGACTATTAATTGATTGCTTGTGCAAACATACGTATCTACTACATGCATTAAAACATGCTTCTCATTTTATGAAGAACTAAAATTTACGTTTGTTACGGTTATTATTAGGGATTTGAGATACACTTTAGTCTCCATAAGATTAATGATGGTGTTCTACAATAGTAGTAATAAACAAGTGTACGAAGTAAAACATATCATCAAATAGCTTTGCACTCGGCATCATTATCGGCCTATAAACGACCGACTGCTGCAGCTCTGGCCTTCCCACGTGGACAATCATCCAATACATTGGGAGATTGAGTCATATTCCACCACGCTGTCTCAATGCGAGTTGGTAAGGTTCAAAAGCTGCTCTAAATTCAATTTAATTAAATTCTACAAATTTATTTCTCAACGCAAGGTATACACCATAATAGGCAAAGACAAAGGTATTGGGACAACAATTTCAATAAATGGGAACCCACGGGTGAGGATTGGTGAACAGACTGGCGCTTGCGATAGTTTTAAAAATAAAACCCGTTAGCCTCAGATCACAAGTCACCAATGCCCGTTCCTTTTAGTCTTATGATACCACGAAGGAACTTGATTTATTTTAATTTGTCACCCATCCGGAAACCCTTAACTTGCACGATTGCGACCCAAACACGCCAACGAATTGTGTACACCTTAAAAGTTTACTAGTAAACAACAAGTTGCCGCACATAAAACTGAAATTCAATACTTTAAAAAATACAACTCGAAACTACAGGTCCCACTGCACGTGTCTACAAACTGTGAACCGACTCAATGACATTGTTTAACATAAAAAATAAACTTCAAACTGCTACGCCAATTAAAATAGCTAAACATTTTTTGTGGGGCAGGCAACTTACGAGCGGGCGGATGCCGAAATGTATTTGAGCAAAGGAGCTAAGATTAATACGGCTCGAACGAACGGCCGCCTTGTTAATGTTTGTGTAAATACACCGACTAAAACGTGTTTATTAGTCAACTCTCCAACTGCTACAGTACACTGCTCATAAAATTCAAACAACACCCGAGTAATTGTACAATTTTATGTTGGGATGCACCATTAAAACTGTGTCTCAACATCTTGGTTAGTTATATGTACCGTTAGCTGATACGAGATCGCGACACCGTAGACGCTGGATGCATACCAACAGTACCGTCTGTTACAATCAAGTGCGTAAAGGCACATAAAGGCAAGTTCAAGTGCAAGAACAAACAGGCTTCACCATACATCAATCCGGTCAGGAATACATCAGTCAGCGCCTGTACCATGGGAAAATCCACAGCGACGCAGCTCGCTTCCTACTAGCCATATAAGAGCATGGTACTTTATTACCGAGCGAACGTTACTCTATAATCCTTTGAAATTGACTATCTGAACAACAATAATTATAGACATAAATAGCTCGTTCTTCAAAATATAAAGTGATTACGTGGGCGTCGTAGCGCGATGTTATGGATTTCGCTAGTGCCGTACAGAAATGACAAGAGGATAGTATCTGAATGAATGTGCTTTTGTGCATAGTTGGCAAAACAAATTGTGTGCTTCGATGACCGAACTTCTAGTCTGTTAAATTCGCAAGAATATAGTGTCACATAACCTACGTTACAACATGGTTTTACTCATAGGACTTTTAAATGCGTTGCGTTATTGCAAAAATAATTCGCCAAAACTTTTAAATTACCTTTTATTACACAGCTTAGATGGCTATGAAGCATACGGGCCACCTGTGGGAAAGCGGTTTTTTATAACCTATGGACTCTTACAATCTCTGTCGCGTTACTCACCCTGTAAATACATTTTCACACCCTTCTTGAAGATTTTAATTATATAACTTGGTTGCTGACCATACTATCCTATTGAGGTTTCACTGTTTACTATAAATAAACTTCTAACAAACTTCAGATCCGTGCAATGGTAATGCTTATTTACTAAGCGATTCGATTTTATTAAGGAGATAAATGATCCTCCTCTTTAACTCGATATAATAAATTGTTCGATTTGCAATGTTTGTTGCAGTTTGCTAAGTCCCTGCATTAAATATGTATAACCTTCCTTCTACGTCTCGAAAAGGATTCTATTTAATTTGAACCGAAGAACTCTGGCCGTGTCATTCCGCAGCTCTATCAATAGCAAAGTTAGCCGGGCACTGTTTCATCAAAGTCTGCTCGCTTAAAGTATAGCGATTACTTATTCAAATGATCCACGTTTAAGTTCGTCCTTAGAAAGAAGTTGGTTCACAAAGCGAAATTTCGTCCTAACTCGACGAAAACTCACTTCGTGCCTCCTCGATAGACGGCGCGCGAGAGACACAAAACAAAGTTTTGTCACAGGGGCTTTAAATTCCCTAATGTTTGTCAAAACATACTTAAACCTGTCAGGAGGCGCTTAAATCAATTTATTATACAGGTACTCGGAGACACTTCGGCAACGAGCGTGTTTACCCGCATGTATGTATGTAAATCTTGCGTTCGTTGCTTCTTCAAAAAGCCGTATGGAAAACTCTAAGCCTCTTTTATATTCTTATTCCTTATCCTTGCGGGATAATTCGGGCCCATAGGACAGGTTTTTACATAATTTTGCGGCGGCCCTTTCTATTCGTACGCATTCGCGCAGTCACATTTTTGTGCGTAGCTTTTATCGGTCACACAGGAACGGGCGCCGTTAAATTAGTAAACATTCAATAAATCACGCGTGTAACACAATTTCGACGATCGTAAATAAAATTTGAGCATAGGGTAACGAGTTTTGAAAACAAACATTTTAGTCGGAACAAAAAGGGTTGCCGCGTGTACGCCTCTCGTATTTGTCGTGAACAATGCATATTGGGGTAATTGTTTGACATGCAAAGCAGTGTGATCAGCCAGCCGCTCGCGCGCGGGGACGACGCGGTCTTTGAACTATCACTGCTCTACACGAAATGCTTTGTTTAATAAATCCATGCAGATCTCATATAATTTGCATATAACGTGGAGTTTACTGTTCATGCAGAGACTCGGGCGATACGTGCGTTGCAATATGTAATACAAACATTTTGTCAGAAAGAAAAAGGTTTTCTTTGAAAGAAAAATAGTCCCACGTGAACCGGCACTTACCATCGATTGTAATTCGAAGGAACCCCGTGCTCGGCCCGACCCGACCCTCATCCTTCCGATAATCGTATCGATTAAATGCTTTCTCCTTTCTTGTCTGAACTTCAATTATTTGCAGGTTTACCTTATGTTTCTTCTACGTGACTTACGGTTTAAACGTAATGAGGAAAGTTGTCCGTGGATTGTTTCTAATTGTATATAGGTACTTCAGTCCAACGGTTTCTATAATTATCTCTGCTTAATGCGGAAAGCGTAGCAAATAAAAAGAAATTTGAGAGTTTTCGCTTTTTTTAAAAATATATTTAATTCACACCATACATTTGGAAATCAACAAAAAAAAACAGTAATTCATCGACAACAAAAAAATCTTGATAGACGTTAACCAAAACGCGGCAAGTTGCAAAAGACTCCCCGCAGTCTTACTAAACTGCGAGAAAAAAACTATTATTCACACTTCGCACCAGTTGTCCTTATAAAAACACAATAGAAAATTTAACCACATCCATCCGAACACGGGTTAGTCGCTCTGTAGTATGAACTTCTCGCTCGGTCGGGCCCCATGCACTATGAGGTCCTTGCGCATGGTTCGTGTTTTTGTTCGCTCGTCTAATAACTCAGCAAGCTTTGATGGCAACACTACGCGGACGCAAAAAACGACAAAAGCTCGTAAGGTTCCCGGGCCGAGGGTCGGGGCGCGGGCCCTCCACTCGCCAGTCGACCGCGTACACGCACGCTGCGAGGTCGCTTCACACAACGACGCTCGACACACGCTAACACGAAAACATTCTCATTACAGAAACAAACAAAACACAGTGCCCTAGTTATGTTAACACCAATAAACTAATCAACAAAAAGTGTAACGAAATGAACGTTAACAGTGCGAGTAACGATGTAAGTGATAAAAGCTGACGATGCATTAGTGAGATGTTTGGTCCGGAGACCGTTTTGTGAAGTGGACTGTAGTACTAAGGATCACGACAGGATGACGATGAAATCGCTGAAGTACAGCGAGCGGGACGAGATGATGGAGGGGTTCAGTCCGGTCCCGCCGCCTCTGCCCCGACGTCAGCCGGTCAGGAACATCTATGCGGAGCCCTTCGTAGACCCGAGGTAAGTCACAACTTCAGTCGTCGTATCAGCAGTAAACTAACCATTTTAACAGCAGGTAAGTCAGTAGTGACCCTTAAGTCGTCGTGTATGCACGACTTGCTTATTAATCAACTAACATAACTTTAGCAAACTTTAATCTTACCATTATTCATATTGTGTTCAAAGTTCTTTTAAAGTTTCGACATATAAGTAAATCTACGAGAAGTCGTATGTAACTTTAATTATAATAAGCTTCGTAAACATGATAAGAATTTATATATCTTCCCCACTGTAACGGTATAGTAAAAGTGTCTAATTAAAAACATAGGTGCTATCGAATGTAGATAAGTATTCCTTCCCACCGATGCACAATTTCAGCGGAGCGAAAGGTCGTTCGTGGTTCATAAGTTCATCAGCGAGCGGTCCATAACGGTAATCTAACAGCACCGATAGGGAAGACAACATCTTATCTTGAACGAGAAATACCACTAACATACTAGATAAATTTAATTATAATAGACATTATCGAATAGAAAAAAATCGGCAGCAGTCAGATAAGCACAAACGGTTGGGCCGACGGCGCACATAAATTACTGAGCTTTTGATAAAGCCGACTACATCGAAAGCTCACCGCGGAACAAGCGTTTATAATCACCCGGAAAATATGCCAAATATCACAACGGCGTTCAAAGCTTTCTTATAGGTATATAAATTAACTGTCGAGCCCTTTGCTTTTATTACCAAGTACAAGCAATTAATGATTCGATATCAAAGAAAGTATCTGCTGCTGTGGCTTGAGGGCTTTTCCAAAGGAATTAATTGATATTTCTGTCTCCTTTTCAATTTTGTTTCACTCATTTGAAATAGTTCCGTTGTTTAATATGTTTTTTTTTTTGTATATAAAAAATACCTACATATGCATGTAATAATACCAACCTGCAATGTATCACTTGTTATCGTGCTAGTAAATCAATATGTTACTAATTTCACGAAACGAAAACATTTTTATTTAAATGACATGTTTCGATATTGAACATATTAAGAAAATGTTTGTTCACGAAAATAAAACAGCGGATGTGTAACAAAATGAATCTGGGATATTTGAGGGAAATACTGAATTCAATTGACTAGTTGAATCAGTCGGCGGCACTTGTTTACTTACGGACCCCAACTGTTCTCCACCCCTCATGTAGCCACTCTCAAAGTAATAACAAAGAGCCTGAAGCCAGAAAACATCTATTTCATATTGCAGGCTACATAAACATTGAGGTTATAAAGCCCTTTCGAACCTCTGAAGACCACAGAAGGTTATTAAAGTACAGAACTAATTCCTTTATTCGGGAGGTTGGGTCCTCGGGGACGCGATCGGCATTCTTACAAGAGTGGATGTTACCTTGTTCTGTGTTTTACGGTGTAGATGGTAATGTGTGCTAATGGCTTGTAGACTAGATAGAGGCGAGCGGATGCGCAGTCCTATATGCTCCGCCATAAATCATATTTTTATACTTGGCGCACGTTCGCAGCGCCGGCGGGCAACGGGGGCAGTTACTGCCATCTGCGCCACCCCAATCGCCGCTCAACTTAATTTCGACAGATTCGAGAGCGAATCCCAACTATTAATATTGCAATATCGGTACAAAATGGTCCAGCCATTGCGGAAAGGAAGTGCGTCGTAATTTCTATAATGCGTAGTCCCCGTTGCATCTTACCATTAGCGACATAATGGCATAATGACGTTCGTAAGAGCTATTTGTAGCCTAAACTGAATAAATGATTTTGAATTTTGAATTTTGATGATTGTATTTCAATTCAGCTTTCTTGGAGCATTCATCTTGATTCATTTACTTAAAGAAATTGACGGTATACTTGCTGGTCTTGTTATTTCTTATCTGAACAGAAGAGATATTAGTTCGATTAATATAATGTTTATAACCGTTGACTAGACTAATAGTAGCAATTCGATACGGTAGAGCAGTGATCTATAACGGAACCACTATTTGAGCGGTGAGCAAGGAATGTAATTTCCTATACAATGTGTTAACAAGCTTCGGACACAAGGCAACTATATGTCGGTTAAGTGCACGCAACAATAGGGAATAGATAGCATCGAGGGCGCCCCTCTGTGCTCAGGCGCGCATCGACACGCTCCGAGAAGGAAACTGCCATTATAAAGGTAACAGCCCCAAGCAAACACTTTACGCTTGCGCAGTAGACTGTTGCACGACACTGTCGTCAGCGATAAAAAAAACCTGATGTTATCAACGACTCGTGACAAGACACGTCTTCGGTAACAAAGAAAAAACGGACGCGTTCAGCAACGACGCCGCGCCTGGAACTGGAATCTTGATAAATAACACAATTTGCAACAAAATGAAGGCGTTCAAAAAATGGTGGAGAAATATTTTGTCAGTTACTTTGTCACTATGAAATCCTTTACAGAATAGACGACATAGTTGCAATATTTAATAAAAACAGAATCAATTTTAAAGTATTTGCATAAAATGATGTTGAAGAAGAAATAGTAGACAGTAAATTCAAAATATATCTAGCTTGATACAAAATCACTTTACGCCGATATGCGGCAAATTAGTACGAGGGCACGATCATTAAACTACATAAGACAGTATCAGACTGACAGCAAATATTTGATCGTATACGGAGCCGGGAAGTTCACCGTAGCAAGAAATTATTTCCATACGTCCCGGACAACGCAAACACCGTTCACCCATCAAACTCCAACTCAAACTGGCAACTTTGTTAATAGCGTTTAGACGATCGTACCCAAAGCAAACGTTTCCCTCGAGCGAGCTTGGCTTTGTTCAACAGCCGATTCATTCAAGCCATATTAGCCATATCGTCTAATTAATTCATCAACTAAGATGTTGCATTTGTTGTTTACTGCTTCAAATACTCAGACTCTGGTCTATTTATAATTGAAATTGTTCATCTAATGCGAGAGTTGGTAAATTTATTCAACTTTATGATTGTACTTGTGTGGTTTGTTTGTTTGTAAAAGCCTAAGATAACTCAAAGCATCGTTATCTTTTCGTGTGAACTATTTCCAAGCACAGTCGATTATTGAAGCTCGTGTCTTATTAATAGTCCATATAATTAGAGGAAACGCCCCATCAAGCCGGCTTCGATGCACTCTTACGGACTATGAAAGGGGCACTGCACAGGATCGGCGCTCACTTCAAACCAATCGTGGCCCACCGCAGGAAGTTCAATTATCTTCCTTTAGCTCTAATACATAATGTCGACACAATCATTTCATTTAACTGAATCTTGCTGCTTCAATCGTCTATAATTGGCTCGATCAAACGAACCAATTACTCTGTGTCATCCGTCATCGGTTCAACATTGCACGTCTTCTCATTGTGCTCACTACGTTCATTAAACTGTTACAGCTCTGTAACACCAGCGGACGATTCAACAGCTCGTACTAGAATTACACAATTAAACAGATCTGTAGAAAATCTAAGCACGTGTATTGATACTGTATTCACTTGTTCGCTATTAATTTTAAAGCTATCTATCAAACGTTTAGATAATGGGCATCTAAAATAACGGCATAATCAATTCGGCTGTCAGTTTGTTTCGAGAATTCATCAGAGCGACCACAAAGCGCATCAATAATGTATGACATTTTATAAGGCACAAAGGATTACCGAGGTTCATCCACAACCCAACACTGTCACGAAGCTCGACATAAATCGTTCATGTTGACGCCAATTGGCATCCAGCATGGGCTGAGATATCGTCGCGCTCCCATAATCTCCTGTCGCCGACCATCCTTAATACTTATCTCTTAACGTTTGTAAACAAACCACTTTTCTTTTTGAATAATACAGTCGCGGAGGTGAGGCCCGAACACAATGGCTGTGCTGTAATAGTTTCACTTTTGAATAACAGATGCCTATTGTCTCCTTCCAATATTGATTAACTTTGTATCTATATGCTTAGTATAGACAGTGGAGTTGGAAATTGGTTTCCGGCATTTCGTTGTCCGAGATAATACTCTTCTTAGGGCGACAAAAGTGAATAGTAATGGTTATGATTTAGTAATTGAAAGAATAATTTTGTAAATAGTCTATTGTATGTTTAATGATTTTTCGTGCGTGTATTCTAATAACCCATTCTCATTCAGAAGTGTGAGCGGTTGTGATTCGACGTCGACAAAGTTCATTGAACGGTGGTTTGGGTAATGACGAGTGTCTAATAATAGAATTCAATATTCCATCATCTCCAGAGACAGCGCATATTGGATCGGTGACGGGCACTGACATTGACACGAACTGTATTGGCCGAATGACGCCGGCGCAGACAAACTATTTAGATAGGATATGAGCCTCGGCGGACGTTTATCGAAACGGGGTATTTTAACCCAGCCCGTTTTAAAAATAAACAAACCGCCGTGCCTTCCGAATAAATACAAACCTCGCTTTGACACTACCTCCTATAAATAACTGTAATGAATAGGCGACTGGCATTCCCGCAGTAATATGTAATGTCGACGTTTCCTCGCGTGGATTTATTTCACTCCTTATTTGAATATTTTATAATTCAGGAGGACAAGTCTCGATTCACAATAAAATGGACATTATTAAAGTAAAAGCTTTGCTTAGTGTGTAATAAATAATTCCTATCTATTTCCTTCTAATCTAATTCCTTCTTATTTTTATAACTACCGATGTATGAATAGCGCAATTTGGTTAGCGTAACAATTCTAGGAACATGCATTAGTCTAGTTTCTGATTTGAGAGCACATATTTGGAGAGCCGACCAAACAGTGGACCACACGGGGTGGCTCCATTTGTCTGAGCCCTGTATTCTCTGTGAGATAACAAACGAGCACGCTGGCTCTCAGCTGCACTTATCTAAACACTTAACTCGCGCCATACACAAACAAAGCTTCTCCCTAACTCACTTTTTACCACGAATCGCCTTTTCTTTTTACCCTTTAGGGCTTCGCGGTACTGCAAGCTTCGCGTGCCGAGTGCCTTTGTTTGTGTCCGGAAACTCGTGCATTTTGCCGCAATGTGCAGCTAAGGGAAGAGACACAACGTTGCAACAGGAATGTCCTTTTCGTTAAATTTACTGCACTTAAGTACTTCGTATGCGATAAAAACAAAAGGTGCGTCACCGGTTAAGGAATTTCTATGTGGAGCACCAGGTGCCAAACATTTATGGCACGCTGTCCATTACTTGAAACAACAAAAAACCTTTTAAGACAAGTACCTACCGAAAAAGAAAAAGAAACTTAACTTCGAATCTTTTCTAATAACAGTTTTGGTCTTGTCCAAGGTACACGTCATCGGGCGTGACTAACGAATGGCTCGCCCTACAGACCCTAAATTCAGAGTCGTAAGTATCAGTGACACGACGACACCGTTGCCCTGTATCTACGAAGGCTGCCGAACATTACCATAACTCTAACCGAACCATAAACGTAATTAGAGATACCAATAACACACACAACTCTCTAGACACATTAATCCGCTTTGATTTGATAGGGTTAACGCTCCAAGGCGTACATCAAACATTATTACGACCCATGGGATCCTGACACACTTTTACAAGTTTGGCTGTTGTAAAATAATCGTAACGCCCCAAAATGTTTGTGATGATCGCATACGGTGTTCATGTGGGCGATACCAACGAATGAAGATATCCGTAAAAACATGCTGATACGTATTCCCTGATAATTTATTTGTACTCGTACTATAAATAAATGGGGATTTACGCGAGGAAACTATTGTGTAATTATAATGCGTTCTTTTAGCTATTGTAACGGATAGACTGGGTCTACTCGCTCGCTAAATTCATCTACCCGTGTGCTTTTTTGATTTAGACGTATATGAGACACCCTATTATTAGTATCTTTTGTTTGAGTTCTTGTATGTGGCCGTGGCTTATAGTTGTCAATATGCTGAAATTCCTGTATTTCTTTATTTTAACAGCTTTGTGTAAGTACTATTTATGTGTCATAGTGAGGAACGGGCAAGAGATTTGGTCAGCTGCATTATGAAGAGTAGCAGACCTTCATCCAGTGATTTACGTTTTCTAAAATAAGAAGTTACAAATTGCAATTCAGACGAATTTCAACATTAACTGCAGAATTTGCAGTTAAAACGAACGTATACAAATCTAGCGTGTATCTTACCTTAATAACTGTAAATCTTTTACTATCACTAGCCTTTCTGAATTCATTGAGGACATTAACGTTGTTCATTTGACCCCTAATAAAAATGTCGTCTTGTAAAGTACTGTAAATGATTGCGGCATTAAATCGGGTTTTCTTTAATTTAATTATGCAACCATGTTTTCGAGAGGTTTAATGAGCATATTATTAACTTCTAAATATAAATATTCATATTCTCAGCCTTACTTTCAATGTTTACCTAAAAATTAACACATTCATCGAAACCCAATAGAATTATAGTTTTTTCATCATTTTTTAGGATGTTATCGGAACGTACTCAGAGCATGAAACCATTACCTATAATTATAGAACTTACTACTTAGTGAGTATCGACTTCAAATGAACCAGTACAGTTTTATCCACACTAATGATAACCTGTTTGACTTCTCATAGTAGCTAAATGCCAATAGGATACGTTGATATTAATTAGCGCATGTTACATTCGCTGCACTCGTGATTATTCGGAGCGCTTAGCAATTCAATGGGTTAGCGCAGCCCAACGATGAACCCTCGTGGATAGGGGGCTGGTCAAGCGGGGAATATTGAACTTGTTGTTAATATTCTATGAAACTGTTTCAAACGGCACATTTCACAAGATAATGTTAGCATGATATCGATACGCTACGTATTTATTATTCAAATTGCTTTCTGTGTCACTGGGCAAAACAAAAAAGCCCGGTATCTGTATGGCCCTTTGATTTTTAATGTTGTGTTTCAACAACATTACTATTAATACCAAAATAAAGTTAGTGTTGATATTTTTAGGAAAAGTAATAATTCTCTCAGGCATTTGTCAGCCGATTAAGAACAGTGATATCCAGCAATACATTAAGAACTTGGAAACTTGCCACGCCGTGATTATCTACATGCAAATTACAATTCCTACCAACCCCTTAAAAGCAGGCCGTGACGTTTTGATTTATAAAATTGTAGCGAGTTATAAATTGCGGGTTGTTCAAATGGCGCGACATAATTCCGAACTCAAAACTGAGCGTGCTTAATTGATAAAATATTATACACGTCCTTTAATAAATTTCACGGATCATAGAATCGCGGTTATAGCCAAAAAATGCAGATGAGTGAAAATGTCAATCGGTTTTAATTCAAAATGGGGTCCCATATAGTCGGTAGGACGCGGGTAATGTAGTGCGACGGATGACTCGCGCCCCCTCATCTCAGTGGTTTTCTGGGCTAATGTTGAAATCTTTTCACGGTTTTTTTCTGTAATCAAACAGCTCTACAGCGTCATATATATAAGGTTTAAATTGAAACCTATAGGTTACATGTTTAGTAGCTGCCGTCACTCCCTCGTTCAAAATGCGGCGTTCGACACACCGGCACTGCACGCCATTTTGTCAACCGCTTAATATTTATAGCTTGCTACTACTTGCGGTGGTTCTTTACTTTTACTGCATTTTTATTATGATGCCATTAACGTTTTGAATGTCAGGGTACTATGCGATAAAATTTTATTCCCTTTAAGTCTGTTATTTTCTTCCATTGCAGCTTTTCCTAATCTATCCTCCGTGTCAGTCCACAAGACAAATTCCCTCAGTTACGCGAAGTTATCGCGTTGATCAAATTAACACAAATGCTCTTATCGATCGCTTTGAACTCGAAGTTATTTGTCTTTCATTAAGGCCAGATCGAGGAAATCCAGTAATGGATCCTCATTTGTATCTTCGACTGTATAAATAACGGCGCAGAGCGACAATCCGCGCTCCTCGCCGACGGCGCCCAAAACAAACATAATTAGAGAGATATTGTCCCGGACAGTGTTGGCTTATGATGTAGATAGCCAGCGGGATACGGTCCTCAGATGTTCTACGGGCATAAACATTTTATCTAACAAGTTCACGTTTCACTTATTCAAAGTAAAAAGCTTGTGGCTACACAGAAAGATATTGTGCCCGTGCAGTCCGTATACAAAATGATATAATACGTCAAAAGTTTCCCAGTCGGAACCGGTCCGCCGAGCATCCATATTTCGAAAGTTGCTTATGAAAAGGCAGATGAGTTAGAGTTCTCGTGAGCATCTCATTCCGTAATCACTTGTTCACTCAGACTACTACACAGTCTGGAACGAATTTCAACAGTTATATTCTAAACTTATGTGCTGGAAGTCGGACTGCCGACACATTATACCTACTACGTACGTATGTAGACGGAATTTGATTAGCGGTAATAGCAATCTCGACGAGCCTCGTACGATTGTGTACACAGGCCGACCGAGGGACTTCGTAGACAGTACCCATATCAATGTACGCCTAAAACCGAGCACAATCCATTATCGGAAGAACTGGGGGTGGAATGCGATAAAATTTTTCAATCAGCCAACCGCCGAAAAATATTTACAGTGTAACCCGAGGCAGTAGGGAGGACAATATTGTGGAGCGATACGCGAGAGGCGCCCGCGGCGGTCGGCGGCACGGGCCTTCCGCCTCTTTGTGCGGTGACTGTCGAAATAATATTGAACTCCGGTGAAATACGAGTGCCGCGGTGGGACGCCTCCTGCGAAACCGTTTTTCCGTATCGCTGAACAATACCAGCGTTTAGTTTAGGTGCTGCGTTTCGCAGAATCGGGCCACGTCGATAGTTATATAGGTGTGGCATACAATTTTATACTTATTCAAATCGCCATTCATAGAATTATATGCCTATTCCCATCGAAAGCAATCCTATTATGGACGCGTTCTGTTAAATCGAAATACCATTAAGATTGTATTTTATATGCAATCGGTGAGCCTTTCGTATCAAAACCAGGATAGGTCGCGCAGTTTTCACCCAGCCCCGATGATGCCTTTCCGTATTTATTGCAGTACTTAATTTGCATTCCTTTGGTATTACCATAATAATATCTTTAAACGGCAAACTCCGTAATAAAAGGCTATCGCATAGGGGTACTCCGTTAGGTATGGAGATTGGAAACGCTAAGCTCCTACAGTACGGGTTAGTTGGACTAATGGAAATTATTTATCAGTATCGGGTTTGTGCGCGTGAGCAGGATTATTTAGGTGCGGGTCCTCGCGGTCTGGCTCGCCGGGTAATTGGCCGCTCATGCGCTATCGCCTCCATTCATTTTGCCGATATCTGCGCGCTGCCCGCGGCACTGAGCTGCTCGATGCCACTGCATAATAAGATTAGCTATCTCAGCGGCTATCTCGGATGTTAACTACCTATCTCTGGGAAGTTAAATATCAGGTACGCTGCTTTAGTACGAAGTAACTATTTGTTGTTTATCATATATAAAAGGCAGTTTCAGCGTCTTACTTAGGTCTCTTGATTTAGGTAAATTTCACCTTATCTTGGAAGAACTTTTGTGTTTCATTTGTCATTCTAAAGTTATTAAAACTTTTAATGACAATTAAGGGTCAACTGCGATACCTTAACCAATGAGTACGTTTAAAAACCTGTGTATACAGTTGAATTAAAAATAAAATTTAATTTAAACTTTTTAAACGATTTACGACTCTATAACATTCAAACATTTAAATGAATATTTGTAAAATCAGTGTAATC
The DNA here is from genome assembly GCA_949315975.1 of Eudonia truncicolella. Lineage (NCBI taxonomy): Eukaryota > Metazoa > Arthropoda > Insecta > Lepidoptera > Crambidae > Eudonia > Eudonia truncicolella. Next base: position 9,486,437 of record OX438829.1, on the reverse strand, counting down.
CAGATTCGCTTGTTAGATGCTAATGCTAGAACTTCCGTCGTGTGACATATTCGTAGGAAAATTATGTACGCTAAATATACGCGAGTGGGCGCGAGTACTTACCCCGAGCACGAACCGCAGGCCCATTCATGAATCAACTTCAGCGTTACCTCACATCGGCGAGACGAGCAAAACAAACATCACGCTATGAGAGTTATTAATAAGAGTGGCGAGTTCAATGAATCCGCCCTGCCTAGCGTATTTAAATCGCGGCATCATTCGGTGCACTACAAAATGCGGATTTATTGGCACAGATTACCTCTGCTCTCCATTTAATGCGATTTAAAGCTGGCCGTTGCGGAAATTAATGGCGTTCTCTCACAATTTACATGTATGAAAACCACCGATTCTAAACTTAATCGACTGTCAGAGATTACGTATTTTATTACAGTAACATGTAATTAATGAAGCAGTAGATTAACTAAACGGTGGAGGATGCCCATTTAGAGGCCCATTTTGATGAATGTTTTTAATTAATTCTTTGGGCGTGATCGGTGTCGAGAGAAGCAGCCATTTAAGTGGACAGATTCCAGGCGTGGCCGCGGCGTCGCTCGGCCGCACGCACGAGGGCCACTCGCCGAGATCCGTTTATGTTTACTCCAAGTCTTCTGGACGATCTTTATTTGGAAATCTCTCTTAACTTTCAGTGTTCAAATAAAGAGACGGAATAATATTATCAGTCACACGGGCCGGAGTGATAATTTTATTCCGCGCCTTTGTGCCGAACCGTTTATCGAGGGAGGAAATTGGCATAGCCAGGCAACGCTATTGTTACACATTTCGTTTTAAATTGGGGGGTTTCCTCAAATTTACACCCATGACTTGCAGGAGGGCAGGGACCGTCTTCAAAGCCGGGGTTACAAGTTCGTATCGATTGATACGGCTAAACTGTTTGTTCGCTCTTATTAAACTTCCCTGACGCTTTTATATTTTCCTTTAAAGTATTTTTCTCTTTGACATTTGAAGGCGTGTGCCTTTATTAATACATTAAAGGACCGCCATTGTGAAGCGTACGGGCTATAACATACTTAATTGTTGAATATGAATCATACGAAACAATCATTATGTGGTTCGTTCGCTGTTTCTTGATTGTCTCTTTGTTCCATTCAACTCAAAGGGCAATTAATTCTCCGATATTAGAAAATAAACTTATAATTCAATAGCATTATAACAGACTTTATGTGTATTCAATAAAGCCGATAAGATCTTCGGACCGCTTTCGACCCTCGCCTTAAATGTAAGGGGCGTATAAAGTATTCTCTCAAAAAGGAAAGAAAATAGATATCGAATTTCAAAGTTACATTATTTTATTCTTTTAATAGGTATAAGAGGATCATTATGATTGGGCGGTAAGCTGCTTATATACCTAGTCTTTAACTGAACGCATAAAAAGATTTCCATTTCACACTGATTTATGTTTGTACTTTTTCAAGACTTCATTGCAATGGCAAAAAGTCCACAAAAACGTCTCACTGCTGATCTCTGGCTTTCCTCATCAACAATAGCACATGAGGCGTTCAGGGCAAAACCCACCACGCTAGCGAATTCTCATTGTCGATATCCTTGTGCTGTAGTTAGATGATGGCACTCTTACAGGGTATAAAATATATACGGTGCAAATACTTTTTATCCTGGGAAACCATTTCATTCTTTTGGGGATTCACGACAGACCGAATATCACGCGGCTTCTATCGCGCAGAATCTGGTATACAATAAGTAAAAACGTTTATGCATAATGGTATCTTCCAACTCATTAATTTCGACCTAACTTTATCCGAGTACCAGCCGGCAATATTCTTCTTTTTTTTGTGTATAAGAATGTTAACGAATTCTTTAAAACTTAATTGGTTTTTATTAATTTATTCGTTTCGTTACCGTCTCATCTGCTGGCGTAACAGGCGACCGGTTGCTATTCACCTGTCACTTTGCCAATTTTGGAATCATAAACCACATTTTGTTTACTGCTTAGCGTTCCTGAACTTTAGAACATGTCAGGTTAATTTTTTTTTTTTTGTTTTTGTACGTGGTATAATTGGACTGGTTCTTTTTTATAGGACTGCCAAAAAAAGGTGTGTTATGTTTTCAGGGTTCATGTACGTATGTATGTGATGTTTTTTTATTTCACCATAACTTCTAAACGCCTGAACCGATTTAGATATATGAGGTATCGTTACAATCCTTGCATCATTCCGACTAACAAAGGCATAGTAAAAATTTGGAAACGCCACCCCTATGTGGGTAAAATAGGGGATGAAATTTTGTATGATAAAATGTATGTCGTGTTCTGACACGGCAGTGATGCTAACCTTTTTTTCTTTTATATAGATATATACATATATTTTATAATAGTACATGTAATGTCATTAACTTGAATTTAATTTTGTATATTATACAACGGATGACATATACTACAACAAACAAAAAAGCTTTCTTTTTTTTTGAGAGAGATTGAGGCAGAGGTGAGGCAGAGGTGAGGCAGCCAGATGGTTTGGACTTTGGCCATCAGCGTTCTTGATCCACGTAAGCTTACTACCCACACGACAAAAGATCTCTCGATGAATTAAATCACCTTAGAAATCTTTGATTGAGAAGAAAAACAGATATCTGTAGAGGTAAAATTTTTGTTTCTTCTTATATAATAATTGCAAACATGGTATATTTTATTAAAATTAAACTTATCACTAAAAGGTACAAAATAAAAATAAATAATTAAAGAAATTAAAAAACATGGCTACCGTGAAAATTTCAGTTTAATTAATCAAGCAGTTTTGTCTACAATTATCAAATTACATGACGTAACGTTCATACAAATAAATTTACTTACATTCATAATTATCATCTTATCCTAAAATATCCTACCCTAATACATATTTCCAAATTCACGTGTCAGATTTATTTTTAGGTTTATGGAAATGTTGTTGTTTATTCGTTAATGTCACCTAACTCGTATATATATCCACCATGAAGAGTCAGATATATTTTTAGCATTATGGTAATTTTGTTGTTCATTTCAGTATAATTATGTCACCACAGTCCCATCCATCTTATATTTGCCGATACAATCTCACTTGATAAGTTGACGATAAATATTCATTATACACAGTTCATCACAAAGCGTTCCGGTCTATTTATAAAATTACCCTGTAGGTGCTGTTTATTCAAGAACGGTAAAACGGGACGAGAATGCTCCTCCAAAGGATAATAGCGAAGTGCACTGACTCTATTAAAACAATAAAAGCAAGCCGCATCCGCTACGAGACAGATTGCTACATATTAGCGTGGTTTCACCGGTTTACCATACTGCAGCAGAATGGCAATTTAAATATCCCAACCGCCCAATGGCGAAGTGCCATTTTTTTATTAAATTAAGAATTTTAAATCTTTCAGTTTTTTTTAAATGTCAAAATGACTTTTGTTTTTAAAGACGTAAAAATGTGTTGACAATATTTGCCACTTTGCCTCCACTATAGGTACTCATCTATGTTCATACAAGAAAATTTAACTTTAAAAGCTGTATAAAAAAATGTGTTGAAGCTAGGTCTTTAGTTGTCACGGATAAAACGACCGAATTAATAATAAAGTTGCAAGAGATAATAATAAGTATTTTTAATCTTTATTATCGTATAGTTTTACGACGCTGTAGTTATGGAAGTGGTCGTTAAAATCGCGAACAGTCAATTCCAAAACAAAAACTTGAGTTAGTTAACTGGTACCGTTACAACTCTATGCTTGTAAAGTGATTGACTCATTGATATGCAAACAAGCAAATTGAACTTAATATATGTTCAATATGTTATAAAGATTTTTTTCATGTATAGTAGCTTAGATAGCAATTATACTTAAATTGCATGACATAACTCACATGTAACACTTAATATTTGTGAAAATTCCATCATTTTTAATACCACATTCTCAGTAAAATAAATACTTATATTGTTTTCTAAAACGCAAACAACTATTACAGATCTACTTAGGTTTTTTACATTTAAGGTTGTATTCGAAACGTCAAGATAAAACCAAACTCTTCTTAAACAAATCTTTTTCTACCACACTTTTACTCTTTAACGCGTACAGCATTTCAATAACGCGAACACATTCCATTTCATATGGAATCAATATAGAGCCAATCATTTTACGGCTAAAAGAATCGCTGCTCACCTCTAAGGCTATATTTAGGGAGGCGAAGCAATAAAAGCACACCGGTGTCCGGTCCATACCCGCACGACTGTGCAAGATAAATGGTTGGCGGTCGGGGACGCGTTCTCACGGCCCGTGCCTGGCTTTTTTGTTTCATCTGCTTTCCGAGTTAGAGGTCGGCCAGCTAGTCTAGTCTAAGCATCCATCGAGCGCTCTAAAGCTTTTGCGACGTTTTTAAAAACGCTTAATTGTCAAAATCTTTGGTCTTACTCGGCTGCACGTAGAGACGTCGATTAACGGTAATCATTTCAAAGTCCGATCAAAACTAATGTTTTTACAATGAAGAATCATAAGTATTAATGTTAATTGCAGTCTCGGTGTGCAACACTAAGTGATTAATGGCTGACTGCCTTAAAAAAACAAAGATAAGGCAGTATTACTGAAAAATAAATGTACTTACAAAGCAGATAAAAATTAAAGGGACCAGAGCAAGAGGACGAAGTTGTTTGTCAAGCTTTTGTGGGGCGTAGAACAAAAACAATTAAAGCAAGGAACTTTGCCAAGGTTTTGATGTTTTATTAACAATCGCTAACAATGCTAACAAGGCTTTGTTTCTTAAAAAATAGCTTATCTGAAAAAGTATAGCCAAAAGAGCCAGTTCATCAGTGTGTGCTAAGCCCGTAGAACTGACCGAACGCGCGGTCACACAAATAAAAACTGCGAGTCGACAACGACAAACGAGTCTACCTGTCGTGTGTTTTTATCCGATTCATAAGATTCAGCAGTGTATTACGCCCCAAAGATACTCAAAACTTCGTAGAGGGATCGTGTGACGCGCGGCTCGGGCGTGTAAACTGGTTGTGGGCCCTCGCGTTAATTAGACACGGCGCAACACCTCTCTTCATTATTTACCGCTTCATTACGAGCTCGCTCGCGACGAGACGGGCGCCTGTCAAAATCTCGCCGAACGCTCGTCCGCCGCTTGAAATATCGCGGTATTGTCCCGCAGTAACACCGTCGTCGGCCTCGTTAATTGTCTTAGTCGTCTCCTCTTCAGATCTCCTTTATTCGAAAGCTCGACTTTTGTGCTCGTAAAATAGACCGCTCGCTTCCGTTCCCCAACTGAAAAGCACCGCGGTATTGCGCAACATATCTCATTGCTTCGCCACAAAATTTTCCTACAACAAAAACTAAATGAACGCCACAGTCGTTTCGATTACGCGCGGAAATGATACGCGGCGACCAGTAATGGCACCTACGTGCGATTACAAACAACGAAATCGTGCATAATGATGATAGACTTTTAAAAAAATCAATTCCAGATACAGTTACCAACGAGTGATCGACAAAATAATCAGCGATCACTACATAGAAGAACAACGTCATGTTACCTCGGAATACCTGTTATGAACACTGGACCAATTACAGTACGCTCTCTACTTTTTATAATCCAATTTGAGCGTGCTTTTAGTTCGTAGATGTACGTTTCGTCCGTTGTTAGTCATTCTTTATTGTATTAAAATGTATAAATTGACTTTCGTAATAATTTCACAACCGATACTTCTGAAGACAGGCTGCGAACCAACAGACGGGCGGCGAACGCCTTTAAAGCAATTTAAAGCGAAGTCCGCGTGCCCCGCCATTGTGATTGCTGTACACGTTTTAATGAATTCGTCCTTCCACCGAACGTTCCTCGGCCGCTATTCAAAGAAAATTACAGTCGAGAGCCTCCTCGAAACAAACCCTTTAGGAGTCACGCTCCGTTCTCGCTAAACTTGCTCCAATTATTTCTTACTCTTTTTTGCGTATTTTTTATAGTAGAGGTCATTATAGCGCCAGTTGGTGAGCGGCGATGCGCCATATGTTCCCGCGCGCCTTTAAATTTAGTCGTGACAGTGGAGTTCGGATAATTGATTAATGGGCTCTCAGGCGGACGTGTTTAAACGCCGCGATCATCTTTTTTGTTAAAATCCCTGTAATGATACGTTTTGATTGTCTCGAAAGAGCTTAACGAAAAAAAGCACCATATGGCGAGGGCACAGATTCGCCTCGCAACAGTTGGTGCGGTCGGTGGTTCCGGCAGGTACCTGCGTTCACCGAATTAATTGAAAGGAAAATCTCTATTCACGGGTACAATTCATAATATGAAGTAACCAAACTACTATTTTACAAATGCAAATGTGAACCTGCCTGACTCTACGAATAACTTTACCTCAAGCGAAAGGCAACTAAATCTCTCATGGAAATATTTTGAGAGAAATTTCGCGCACTTTGTGTGTGCGATTTGCAGACCACCCGAATGACTAAGCGTTGAAACAAAACGAATCGTACCAGGTTAAAAATTGTTATTTCACTTTGAGAATTTATTGTTAACTTTTTAAAATGTGTGTATTGTTGAAGAAGTTAAAAAGTCGGTTGCCAGTTGTCGTGACTGCGCTAATTAAAAAACTTTTGACGTATTTCTTGTTCCGTTGTTACCTGGGGAGGATGGCTTCGAAAGAAAACAAAATTTTATTTCTCCAAGTAGATATTCGATAGCCCGAATACGAGCGGTCGGTAGTAAAACTGTTTTGAAACTGTACGAGAGATACGATCGGCTTTGTCAATAAACACATCATTGACTGTTTAAAGTTCTGCTTATTTCTTTCCGGCTTTTCGGAGTGTTAGCACATATCTTGTGCTCTTTTTAAACTCCAAACACGATAGAGAAATCACATTTAAACGTATGTAAAAGTATTAATAATTGTTAGATTGTTTTAAGATCATTAAAAAATAATAAACTTCATTTAAATGCGTTTATTTTACGCAAGATTGATTTGTTAATTTGGTATTACGTTTCGAACCTCTTTGAAACTTAAGTTATAAACACGTTTGTTAAAAAGAGAAAAGTAAAACGTTAAGTTTTGTTCTGAATTCTCTCTTTTAAATATTATTCTTGCATTTTGGCGCTTTTTATTTACGCTACGACCTGTCGCTTTTATCGCAAACTAATGGAAGACATGAAGAAGGATGCAACTGTTAAAAAAATGTTTTTAACGCAGTTGTATAACAGGTTTGGTATTGAGATATGTTTTTGTATGATGTTTACTTTATGACTCAATGATTTATCTTATCACCCTGTGACAACTATTGTTATTGTTTGACATGATGCTATTTAATGTTCGAAAAAGACGAAATTGCAGACCTTAACCTTGTCATATTGTACGTGTAACGTATCGTAACTAAAGAATGATTTACCAGTATTTATATAAAATCCTACGAATATTATAAATGCGAAAGTTTGTTAGTATGGATGGATGTTTGTTACTCTTTCACGTAAAAACTACTGAATGGATTTAAATGAAACTTTCCTCATATACACAGACCATGACCCAGACCAGCATATAGGATACTTTTTTTTACTTTTTTTTTTACTGTAATCTTCGCGAACGAAGTCGCAGGCAACAACTAGTCAGTCATAATTTCAAGTGCGGAGCATTTTCAGGTCTGGCTTTAAGTTTATTAAATAACATAAAAGTTTCCTTTTGCGGGCCTACTGGAAGATATTTCAGAACTGAAATAAGCAGCGCCCTTGTACAACATTCACCCGCAGAACTTTGTATTTTTAATATTTAATTCTCCAATTAAGAATTCACTAAAGATATGCCGATTTTCTAGTAATAGAATAAGAACTGGTACAGTATATTGCTTTCTTTATTTAGGTAACGAACTTTGTTTTCTTTACATTACTCGAAAGTAAACGTAATTATCTAAATAATTATTAGGTTATTATTTATATTAAATAAGTAGATAGTATTCTGAGTAACACGAGTAGCATAAGATTGATTGTAATCAAAGTTTTACCTTTGCTACATTCAAATATCAATGACACTAACCATCCATCGCCTTTGTCTAGTGCTCAATATTTTACGTTTCGCTAAGTTCAGATATCAACGAAGCTAACCAACCATTCGTCTTTGTTCAGTGGTCAAAACCAAGTTCAAATATCAATAAAACTAAAAAACCATCACAATTGTCCAGTGGTCATTATTTCACCTTTTGTTTAGTTGAAATATCAATGAAACTCTTACCCTCTCTCTTATTCCAGCTCTACCTCTAACCAACAACCATCCTTGTCCACAGATTGGGCAACGCTGCCATGTCTTCCGGCATGGGCGGCACGCTCGGCAGCGGGCACTGCCAGCTCGCCAACCAACCGCTGGTGATGCCGGTGTTCCCGCTGCGGGCCAGCCAGCCGAGCCCGGTGCCCGTCTACTCGCCCTCCCGCTTCCACATAGACAAGCGGTGTCAGCACCGCTGTACGTGGAAGTGCTTGGCGATCGCCATGATCTGCCTCTGTGTCATACTGGCAGCGATGCTCGCCTATTTTATAGGTAACGACACCTTCTTTTTTAAATACTTTTAGCTATAAATATTCGTACTCATTTGTCTTAAATACTTGTTTCTTCAGATAAGTAGGTACCTACTCATTGGGCATCAATACTTCTTATTTTAGATATTCGTACTCGCTTAGAGAATCTATTTCTTTTTGATATCTTTACTTCTACAGACTGAGAAAAATGTAATCAAACTTGTATTTAAAATATTTGCCTGAAATCGATAAGCGCCATTACGCTTCATTATTTAAACATCATAATGTTTAAATAATGCTTAATGTAGCTTGCCTACGAAAAATATTATGATCGGATGTTAATGACGGTAGTTGTTGACATTGAATGGGTGCCTTTGGCTTTCAAAGTACAAAAAGTAAATAGTGTTGAATAATTTCGGTGGGCTGACCTGACCCAGTATGTCAGAAGGGTGCAGGTTCAAATCCTGCTCGTGGAGTTTTTTTCAACATATGTGTTTTTGTAATTTGTTTTGCAACAAAATTTGCGTTAAAATTATATAAACATTTACTAGTACTACTATTAGATTTCTTCAGTAAAGCGTACTTTACCACGCTTCAAATTAAACATAAAATAACATGCCATTATAAAAATTGTTGTTATGTCCAGCAGTGGATTTGTATAGGCTGATGATGATGATGATGATGATAAAAATACAATTCCACAAAATTCTAATTTTTAAATGAACATTCTATCAAAGAGTTTCGCATAGTTTATGTACATACATACCAAATTAACTCAATGCTATTGTAAAAAGTCTTAAAATTAAAACTATTTTAATAAAAAATAAAGCAATAAAATTACAGGCAATCACCATCAATTACCTAATTTGATAGTGCTCTATTTATCTGATCCCTATAAATCAGTCCGAAGTTGACTACGCTCCTCACTCCATAAATTTATCCAACGACCGTACGAAAGGAGCTATTAAATAAGAAAACTAAACCTTAACTGATCTTAAAAATATACCAAAAAGTCGAGGAAATAAAAACATGAAACACCATGTCACGAAGTTGTGGGCTTCTATAAAGATTTTAAATAACGACCATCACAAATTAGAAACGAATAATTGGGCAACAGATTATCAGTCTTAATACTTAATTATATTTTTTTTTGTGTAATTTCAAAATGTTTCTATAGGCTTTATATTCGACTTATGTGGTATATACTCCATTCAAAATGTACTTTCGTAATATAAGTCAATCAGCCAGTCGCTAATCGATTTTCTATGGTATTTTGCTTATATCATAAATATCTATTATCAATTTAGGCAAAATACTGCTATATGTACCCTTATATTTAACTGTAAGGAACGAGATAGTAAATATTATTTTAAAATAAAAAAAGCTTTAGTCTTGTTACAGAATTAAATGCTATCTACCAGTTTTTATTTTGTTTACTTACTACTTACTATTTATATCCCCACTTATCACAACTCAGTTTATAAAATATAGATAAACTAAACTAAAAGCCAAACATTATAATGTTCAATAAAAAATGACTAAATTAAAACTTACGATCATAACGAACACAGTATAAAGTTTCCCAAAAAAAAAAAACAAAAAAGATAACAACCTCCTCAATAAAGACAAATCCAGAGACAATCGATTAAATATTGAAAACTTTTTAAGTACAACTTATGCTGTCGATATATCTTTGTTCATAAAAACGCAGCGGGTGGGTCCGCTCAGCTCTCGCTAAGGCAGTATTTTTATTAACTCGACCGGAATGCCGATTAAAATATTCATAACGTTATTCTTTCTCTATCCATTAGCGGTGGATTGATACAAAGTGGTTTATGTGATACAAAATGGCTATCATCATCAGTTTATAAACGTCCCACTGTTGGACTTAGGTATATCCGCATGAATATGGTGATGAACGAGCCATAACCCACCACGATAGCCTTGTGGGTTTTAATGACAGCGATCTGATTTTACTGACCACTATGGTATATCTATGGTGGAACCTGATCATCATCTCAGCCAAAAGACGTCCATTTCATGAGGGGAATTATCTTATTCTTATCAAAGGCCATAATCGCCACGCTTGGCAGACGGGTTCGCGATCGCAATATGGTGATAATAATTACAAAGAGAGGCTGCTGCCCATCCTCTGGAATGGTCCCTTAGTCGCTTTCTACGACACCCACGGGAAGAGATTGGGTGGTGCATTTCTTTATGTCTTTCTTATAGCGCCTATATATATATGTCATGTAAATTTCTTTCAAAAATATGTTAGGTTCAGAGATGGGAATTTTGTAAACACAAATTATTAGCAAGCTATGTGACGGGATGTTAATACCACAGGGTTCAAATGTATTTTGTGCTGTATGACTTTGTATACAAGAAGTTCAATTCTTCGTAAATTAAGCCTTGTTTTATTAGAATACAGGTTCCGCCTTTTTGTTTATCCCTACAAAATGACGATGCCAGTTCATATTCGGCATCCCTGACGTAGGTATCTATTGTGACCGGGTTTCAAGAATGTTTTAGAAAAGCACAATATATCGGGATTTTTATTCGATTCACGCAACTCGTCCAATGTCCATAAATCCACGTTTGCTTAATTGTTAAGATAATAAATTACACTACCTATGTGATGCATCGCGAACTTGCAATGAAACTCTCCTGTTGATTACAATGCGGCGAAGAATCATCCTGCCATATCTTTAAGCTCCCTTTAAAAGGTTTGACGCCGATGGCTACGGGCTCTCCAATTAGGGGGCAGTCTTGTCTTGTATGATTAAAAGCCTGCAAAACGGTTCACCTTCTAGGTAGAACTATGCCCGCAGCTACAATTTAACGCGAATCGGTAGCAACGAGCAGTAAATTTCAATCCATAGACGCAACAACCACTCCTCTATTATTAAATAAAATAATATTCCACCGTCAAACAACAGTTATTCTTTAGAAGCGTTCCGTCAAGCCGTAAAAATTTATTCATTTATAGTTTTACAAGCGAATCATAATACAAATAAATTATTTCCATCATCACGTCCAAACTCAATTATCGAAAGTGATAAATTCGAATATCCACTCCGGCATGCAAATGAGTTGATTAAACATGGATGTTGCAACGGAAACAGACATCAACCATTAGTCTTTCATCGTTCTTTGTTTAAATCTCGCGAGCGGCGTCTACAGAGGGCCATAAAAAATAAACTAAACAAACATCGGAAAATATAAATGATGCGCCTAACCTGAGGCAGCGCGGTGCGTGCTCGCGCTGGCCCGTTATAAATTATCTTACACTTCTACGTCCCGTATTATTTTACTGCGGATATATCAAACTTGCGCTATCCCGCCCCGCCCGCCGAATGGCCGATCATAATTTACACATTCCTAATGCTTCATAAATTGCAAAGTAAATCCCGGCATGATTTAAAAGGAAATAACTAATCCTTTCTCCAGCTATGTATGATAAAATAAACCGACATTTGTTGCCCACGGAACGGCACGTTCTCATAACTACATGGAATAGTTGTGAGCCACGTAAATATGTACCGAAAGCGTTTCCAGCTAACTGCGGAAATGCACGGAACGATGTAAACAACGGTGACAGCGCGCTCGCTTAGTTGTCGTCGCGTACAAATGGTAAATAACATGTTCCGAGCTTCTTGTGTGGCCGAATGCGTTTGTTTACTTCAAATGTGTGATAGACAGCGAATTGTTGTGGCGGTCGAAACCACTCCGCCGAAGCTATTCTAGATTAACGTATAATAAACCGCAGGCGAGAGCGCAGTGATAAAAGGCCACACCGCAGACACTTATGCCGTATAACGAAAATAGCATCAAAGTTGACACGGACCACTGCCGTGGCGATACGTGTGCCCTACATTCGATCGAACGTTTGCATTGAAAAATCCCTTGTTTTCGCTTTTGAAAGTGGGGCGAAATAAAATTGTTGGGAATATACTGAGGTGTCGTTTTTCTGACCTATTTTCTCTTTGAGATAACGACGGCGTCGGCTGACATAAGCAAGCGCCTGGAAATATATACCACAAGTGAAATAGTTTTAGTTTACACTTTCAACTGAATTATGGCGTGAGAATAGATTTAACCTCAAGCGAAGGATGAAATGGGAATGTTTTAAGTTTACAGATTTATTTAGAAAACTATAGAAGGTATTATTATTATGTTACTTATGAAATCATTAATTTGAAAAAAGCAACAAATAATTTAGATTATGTCATAATTCGATTATTTTGACTAATGAATAGATGTCATAGTGATATTCAAAATAGTACTTATATTGTTGTGTTTAATTGTTGTTATATTTAGTAGGTAAAAATGAATAAAACAACATTAATGCAAATTGTTAGGCCTAAAACCTCCGTTCAGAGATAATCATTTCGTTTGTGTAACGGCGGCGTTGCCGTTTAATTTAACTTAACGCTCCGCGCTATTAAACATTTCCAACTATCGTTAAGTCTTTCAACTTGCGCTGAGCACGCCATCATGTGAAAACATAATCCTCATATTTCGGCAGCAGTCAATGAAACAACTTAACTTGTTATTTTATTAGCATCTATTACAATTAATACGTATTAAATATTACAAACGACTACCAGTTCGGAAAGGCGGAGTGTAGGAGTGAGAAACTAGTTGAAATTCTCACATTTCAACGCCATTTTGAATATAATGAACCGGCCTAGTGTGAGGTGTTTCAAGTCAATAAGGTTTATCGTATCGGATCTCGGTTCATTTAGATTTCCGTTAAATTATAGGGACAGTAGATAAGAGACGCGCGTCGCATACTGATAGGTACTGCGCCGCTGACCGTCGAGTATCGAATACGCTCCTCTCAATGAGCTGCCGCTTCTAAATGACAGCATTAAGATTTCCGTAAGATATTCTTGGATCAATCAATTTGTTGAATTCCACTAATAAACATTCATTAAGTCGCAATAGAGCTAGCCGTGTAATTTAGATACTTACCACTGTTCCCAAAAAGTTTTTTAATTTCCGTTCGCAATGATAAATCACGCTGGCTTTTATGTCCTTTTTAATTTTGGGTTTCAGAAACACAATAAAATATTTGTTTGACACGCCTCCTGGCGTTTTGGATACATGCGGCATAATCGGAGTTTCGTTTTTTAATCCGACATAAATCTCATGGTTGTGCCAGTAGTTTTAGTGTTGTAATGAAAAAATGCGGACCATCTGTTGCACCCTTCATTACTCGCGTACGCAATTGATGGGGGCAAATATAGCGGCGTCGACTTTTTAATGTAATTGAAGTTGTGGACCCCAAATGTTTTATGGAGCTCGGTGTTGAACGTTGTCGCTTTCGAGTGGTTTTCGCTTATTTGTTTGTTTGTGTCAGCATCGCTACTCTTTTGTTAGACGCTGCCGTGAGCACTGTTTACTTGTCATATTCTGCAACTGTACGAGTATTTGTCAAACAAATCGGTACAGTCAAATCAACCTTCTTCTGAGTGTCGTAGTGATGAAAATACTGCGTTGAATATGACAGATATTTTTTTTCATTCATTGGGTAAAGGATTGTTTTGTTTGGGACACTAATCACTGTAGTTTTTATACTTCACTAGTTTTGCCCGCTACTTTGTTTACGTGCAATTTTACGTGAATTTCCGTGAGTTTTCCCGGGAATATACCCACGTGTATAATATTAATAGATAATTTAAAAAATCAAATAAATCAACAGCACCTCAAATAATTAGACCGTACGACAAAATATGAGATCCGAAGTAAAAATTGTAATGCCCGACTGGGACTGTTTGGACCAACTAATAAAGTTACACCTAGTATATGTAATGTAACAGCTATGTAGTAAAATGTTCTATTCTATTATAAAACCAAACGTAAAACACGACCTAAAAACGATATGAAACAAATTGAATGACTCAAAGGTTTCAAATTTAAATATATAGTTTACTAGTGTTAAGATCAGAACAAATACGAAGAGATCAGTTTAGTGCAAATAACAAAATTATACTAATCAATGGAATACTGTCTGTGTTGAAACCATTTCACAAAGTACATAAAACAACAAAAAGACTTGAAACAGCCAGTCGAGCCGAAACTTAAATACTTTTCTAATTCGATAAAAAATATGGACTTTACACAACGCCCGTTACACACGCTCCAGCCACATTTCTTACAAAACGGGGACAAACAAGACCTCGGCCCTCCGCGAATGTGGATCAGACAAGCGACAGGGACAGTCATATGAGACCCCGTAAATAATAGAAAGAGACAGGAGACACCAACGGGAAGATTTATCACGTGACTAATACCGAGTCAGTGCGACGGCGTCGTGAGATCCCTAGGGACTCCATCAAACGAGTTTCGCTCCCCCAACGCACGATGCAATCTATGCTGAATCGTATTACAATAAATTGTATTAACTCGAAAAATAGTGGAGATAGCAAACATAGTCCATCTGCACACTATTCGGGACGATTTGCGATCGCGTGTAGGAGCCCGTCCTCACTCATTTTACGGCCAGAACTTATAGATTTTACGAGGGATGATCGGCAGGAGTCGCGACTTACCACATTGCCGTATTTCATTTTGGTGGGCGGAAATTACGTCATCTGCGCTCGTTTATCTACTAACATTGACATTGTTTACGATACTGCTTTTATGTATTTCGAAAATTTCGAGACTACGTCCACATATATTAGCGAAACAATTGATTGTGATAAAAGCTTTTGATACGATACGTTGTGGGTATAACTCTTTGAGAGCCACTTAACGAGAAACTGTTATTTGACTTGGTGTGATAGTCATTGAAAAATATAAGCCTCAACATTATGACAAGACTTTTGCCATAATACCCAAGTCTCACAGTATACTATTTACTTTTTTACTTTTATTACTTAAGCAAGTTGAGTAGAGATTTCAAATAGCCTGCAATCAGCAATGAATATAAATTACATACTTAACCATTGTCGGCTGATCCGATAATAGCAACTGTTGTTGATATATCTCCCTCTGCCCAGCCATAGAAGTTAATGTAAATTGTCCAATTCCTACAGCCAAATGGCGTCAACGCATCGTGATCCTTATCGGGGAGTAAATCTTGGGGACACACTGGGATGCCGCGATAACTTAATTGCTCCGACACCCGGGGCTGTCCACATCGAGTCGCTAATCTGAGGCAGTGTATATTTGAGGGAATTCCTTTTTTCAATAAATCATACATTTAGGTAGTCAGAAAAGTATAAGCTAATTTTAATAACGTTATTTAATAAAAAAAAATGAGCTCAATCGTTTTTACAATTGACTGTAGTCACGAAAATTTAAAACAAATAGAAAGAAAGGCAGTGTCGAATTACAGAACGCGCAATTTGTTTCTTGAAATATTTTCAACAATGATTACCAATTACCAAGTATCCCAGCTTACGACGGCAATTAGTGGAATGCCAAATCGCTCACGTCAATTAAGTCCGTAACGAGTGACATATGGACTTTCACGCGCGCGTAACTTATGACGCGCACATCCTGCCGGCGCACGCGCTTTCGAGAAGCGAATGCCGCATCCCCCTTGTGCTGCAAATCCCGGCCGCCTCCAAGCTCCTTACAAAACTAATAAATGTACACGATAAATTTTCTTTACATTCGGATTTCGACGCAATTCGCTCTCCCCATTTAAAGCTCTTTAACCGAGCACTGAAATCGGAGCTCTAAGGAAAGTATGGAAAGGAGCTCAGTCGCAACGCAAGACAGATTACAACTATTTCGGGCTGGTGTTATTTAACGCTCTATTTGATCCTTCGTCACAAAAAGTAAATCGTGTCAAGCTGAATAAAACTCGTGCTATTGAAGCCCGTGCTCCCTTAGTTAGTAGCGTGAAGAATTATCCAATTAAAGGTACGTAGCGCTCTGTGATCGATTCTATCGATGGCAACTGTCACATAATGAGGAGACAACGGCATTCTCGTAGGAAAAAAAAGGTTGGGTGACGCCGAACCACCTACGTGCCTAGCAGTAGCTGGCAGCGGTTCGCAGCAGCGGAACTAATCGCTCAGTCACACCGCAACAAAATGCGCTTCGCCCGTGCTTCGCTTAATTAAAACCCGACGGGTCGTCACGTCACCTACCCCGTACTCGTGGCAGCAGAACGACATCTCACATTGCTGCGCATTACGAAATAAATGTCGGTCAAAGCGACACCCGTGTGAACTTTAATAGAATTAGTTTTCGGCTACTGGGCTTTATCGATGTGGGCTGCTGATAAGACGCAAACTTAACAGAAACTTAATTGGAAGTTCAGATTAAATGAAAGATTTAACGCTCGCTACACCGCTCCACTGATCACAAAGGTGATTAAAAATCAATCAACTTCGATTTGCTCAATATTTTTTATGATTTAAACATTTTTATCTATTCTTATAAAGAGTACGTAACTGCTTAAAACATAAATAAATATAAAACACATACATTTATCTTTGTTGCAGCGTTATCGTCAATTAAAAGTAATATAGACAATTCAAATTGTATCCTGGTTCAAGATGTAAAAGCAGTAACGCACGCACAAGGAATCAGAGATGCGTTATCAACATCATCGCCTTCCGATGGTATGTACTAAGCCTGTCATTCGGTTATGTACATACGTACAAATTGGTGACATTACTAAAGGTAAAGTTACGCTTTCAGAATCAATATCAACATCATCACTTGGCGGGTGGTCGACGACGGCGGAGGCCGCGTTAGAGTCAGCTATAATACCACAGCAAGCACAACAGGCCGCCCCGCCGCCTTGGTCTCCAGCGCTAGAAGTGAGAGAATTCGACGAACCCCACAGCGCGACCATACCCGCCTACCAGTTTTGGAGTTCAGAATTCCGGAACAAGCAACCAGCCTACGTTAGCCTTAACTTCACAGTGCCCTGGGGAGCCAACTTCGCTGTCTATGGCAGACGAAATGTTGCTCCCAGTGTTACTCAATATGATTTTGTAGAGTTTATCCGGGGCGGCAGGGTCGATCACAGGTTAAGAAGAAGAAGAAGTCCACACAAAGAGGAGACATTCGGACTTAATCTTGATAACTGGGATTCATTATTGAGCACGATTAGCCCATTCGAAAGATGGAACCACACGATAAGCAAGAGATCGACAGATATGAGGGTAAACGTCAGTATATTGCAGTATCTTGACACGGGGAGGTGGTTTATTTCTGTGTACAACGATGAACTCCAACCGCATAACGTCGAAATGATTGTATCTGAGGCCGAAGGTGTGACTAATTCGTGCCCTGACGACTGCTCTGGCCACGGTTCGTGCTATCTCGGTAAATGCGAATGTATGGACGGCTATGAAGGACACGATTGCTCCAAAAGTAAGTATTCTTATTCTTGTATTTTGTTTAACGACCAGTTCGTCGTTCAGAAATTTAATAATTCTTTATTTTTAGGTGTATGCCCAGTTCTGTGTTCGGGGCATGGCGCCTACGCTGGTGGAGTGTGTCATTGTTCTGAAGGTTGGAAAGGTGCGGAATGCGATATTCCGGCGCACGACTGTGAGCCTGCAGATTGCTCGGGGAGAGGACAATGTGTCGGCGGCCATTGCCATTGTAAAGCTGGTTGGAAAGGATCGAAATGCGACGAAGGTAAAATAGAATGTGGAACAAAATATTTTCCTCAATTCGTGTTGTGCAATACAATTTTCCTACAGTAGGCAAGCAGGTCTTTTAATAATTTATTAAACATAATTCGGATAGTATGTCATAACCGTTACGGCCCGATGCGTTTTGAAGGTTAACAGGTACCATCATACCAAGCACACGACTTTAAATACGCTTACCTAAGCACAATTGAGTCAATAATAAAACTTTATACTCCAATCCAGGAACTAGCTTTTCTGACATTGCTAAGCTTCACTATGTTATCTATCTGTTATTGCACTAGTTATACTTAGTAAATACAGTCGAGCTCAACAAGTGTTTTCTAAGCTGTATTAGTAACTTTTTGTCGATTTCTGTTGCCAATTAGCGCGCAGTGTCGGTCTGTCTCATTGCTTTGGCAAGTGGCTATATAGGAATCGAACTTTTATAAATTAACTGGGCTATAGGTGCTGTATTGTTGTATTTGATGATTTCCTTGGAATCAGTATCATATTGCATGACTCTGTAAGTCATTTACAACTGGAAACAGCCCCCCTTTTGATTTGGCCGCCCGGCCACCTAGTGTGGCGGCCTACGTTGCACTTCTACGAATAGTGCAAAAGTTTCTGCCGCAACGATCATTAGTTCTTCACTATGTGTTCCCCTGTCTAACTTTTTTACCTCTTTTTTAGGTACTGTTTATGACTACGTTAAGGTTTTAGACCACCGATATCGATTTAGATCCAGAAATAATGTAGATACTTGGTTTGGTTAATAGTATCGTTTATTTTGAGTCCGCAAGGCTAGTTACCAACATCATTAGTAGCATTGTTGTGTTCCGATTTGAGAGTTTAGAGATCAAATAGCAATTCCTCAGCAGTTCAGAATTCCATGTGAAGTTTCCTTTGGCTAAAGCCAAGGAGGATAAATCCTCACATACCATTAGTTGAGATGCATCAAGTGCTTGCCCGAGGTTTAACTTAAAATAAAAATAAAAATCCATCACAGAGGACTGCTTGGACCCCACGTGCGGTAACCACGGGTCGTGCGTGCGCGGCCGCTGCGTTTGCCGAGCTGGCTGGCGTGGCGCCGCGTGTAGCGAGCGCGATGCGCGTGTGCAACGATGCCTGCCCGCGTGCTCGCAGAGAGGCATCTATGACCTGGACGCCGGGAGGTGTGTCTGCGATCCACTCTACACCGGAGACGACTGCTCTCAAGGTAAGTTAAGTTAGCCTTTCATTTTACCTTTTAAGTGTATAAAAAGAGAAGTCCTGACTGTCTGAACAATGATCAACTTTGAATAGCTTAAACCACTGGATCCAGAAATTTTTCGGAGAGAAGACAGGATTTTCCTTAAATTCCCTCGGGATCATAGGATACAGATTTAGCAGGTTTACGGGTACAATAATATGTCCTAGGCATACCAGATTTTAAACCCGACGTTTTGTCTAAGTATGCACCGACTGTGGTCACGGGCTGATTGATGACTTGAGTAAGCAGTTAGCGTTAAACCCCGTTGAATTTAGAGTTACAACATTTTCATATTCCTTCGAATATGCTATGGAAATGTTATTGGAATCTGTGCTAACGGCAACATGTGCGTTGCCCCACATGTGTCTGTAATGTAATTTTCTTTATTCTAATCAGTTACTTGACATGCTCCTGTAATTTTACCGCCTCATAATAATTTGTTTTGAGTTTACGTGTTCAGATTTAAAGTGATCAAACATTATCGTGTTTATGTATTTTTCGATCATAAAGTACCTACAATATAATTTGAATTTTTAGAACCAGGCGCGTTTTTATGACTATTTCTGTCTTAAGTTTTCATCGCAATCTAATACTTTGGAACTATACGTTTCG
Organism: Eudonia truncicolella; assembly: GCA_949315975.1. Classification (NCBI taxonomy): domain Eukaryota; kingdom Metazoa; phylum Arthropoda; class Insecta; order Lepidoptera; family Crambidae; genus Eudonia; species Eudonia truncicolella. The sequence goes on along the minus strand of OX438829.1, from coordinate 9,466,438 downwards.
ATTATCACAATAACTGTCAGTATAATAGGTATCTATAATTAAAATTCCTTAAATTATACAGTAACTACAGTTTTGTCCACGTTATAAATACAGTTTTTTCTGTGACAAACCTTTATTAGGCCATAATCAATCAGGCGTAACTTTGCGGAAATAGACGGTATACAAAAATGCAATGAAAATGTTTAGTTTTAATTCCGCTTACTTATTCGTTTATTAAACTTGGATGAAGCATGCAAGTACCACCCAAATATTTGCAGGCGAAACGCAAATATTTGCACGTGCAGAAGGAGCAAGGTGGAAATAAAACAAAATATTTTGCCAACGTTACAAATACAGTTGTCTGTGTTTCCCTTAGTGGTATGCTCTCTTGACTGCGGTCCTCATGGAGTGTGCGCGGAAGGCGTCTGCCGATGCGACGAGGGGTGGACCGGCTCCATTTGCGACCAGCGACCATGTGACGTCAGATGTCATGACCACGGGCAGTGCAAGAACGGCACCTGTGTCTGCACTCAAGGCTGGAACGGAAAACACTGCACGCTTCGTAAGTACACTTTTGAACATCGATGCATACAAATAGGCAATGAAAAGTGGAATAGGCCCAATGATCGAAATGCACTGGGATGTTGAAGGGGGGTTGAAGACCACAAATTGTTGTCTCAGAACCTTATATCAAGTTTTAGTCGTCGAGACTTGTAGTGAATTTCAAAGAGAATGAACTATGACGATGAAAAAAATAGAGTTAGTGAGTTTTAAAGAAAACTTTACCGGTTTTTAACCCCGAAACTTTGGTTTAGTAGTTACTAAGTAGTTAGTAACGCGTAGTTATGCGCGTCGACATATGAAAGTCATTCTAAAGATTCGTTGCAAATGCTATTTTAATAAATAAGAAATATATATTATTTATATTTATATTTTACCAGTTTATCTATTATTCAAATAAAGTTTTTGGTCATATTTACCACTAGTTAAAAATTATAAAAAAAAGTCCATAGTATTCTGCAAAATTTGCACATCTCACTAGAATTGCGTAGAATATTGTAATAACAATGCAACTTTCCCAGCTATTTTTACAAGAATAGGCTTTGAGATTTTCCAACAACTTTAAGTTTCGTACAAAACTTTTGTAATCTCGTTCTAAAGTTAAGGCTTAACCTTTCAGAAGACTCTGCAGACATAACAGTCTGTGGCCATTCATTGAATCGTTTTAGCCAACATAAATATTAAATTCTGTTTTAGTAATTTGACATTCAACCACGCTTTCAACTAATTTAATTAGTTTACAAGTATATAACGCCAAAGGTAATTTTTTCCATCCACAGATAAAACTTATCAGTCATTTTGAAAATTACCAATAATTACCTGGTTTTTTGTAACAGATGATGATCTTAATTTCATTGAATAAACACTTTGTTTTATCCGAAGATGGTATGGCAACCCCTTAAACAAGTACATTTCCACAAAATGCCGTACTGACTATAGTTTATTGACACATCATCATTTGCCTACCCTGATCCCCTATCTTATTAGGGGTCGGCGCAATACGTTTTCTTCTACCATTCTCTTCGACCTGCCTTCTTCATTTCAAATTCTCAACATTTACTCCTTTCATTGCTATATCATCTCTACAAGTTAGTAAAACAACACAAATGCCTTATTTATGTACAGCGGGTTGTCCCAACGGTTGTACACGTCACGGGCAGTGCCTACTTGAAGATGGTGTGTACCGATGCTCCTGCTCCGAAGGGTGGGCCGGCACCGACTGCTCAATCGCCCTCGAGCTCTCCTGCAACGACAACGAAGACAATGACGAAGGTAAGAGATTATCTTTCAGATTCACAACCACTGGATGGAAATGTGAAGAAGTCTCTAAACGAAAAAACATAACCGTCTTCACGCGCATTAAAATTTATCTTTTTTTCTTTACATTCCTTTTTATTTTTTGATTTGTTTATTTTTTTATTATTTAGGCACATTTTCTTCCAAATTGTTCACATTATATTTACTAAATATTTTGTTTATCTAAAATCATTATCTTAAAAGAGAACTTAACAGTAGTCATTACGTTGATTTCAAATTCTTTTGACCAAACAATAAATCAAAAAAACAAAAGCAAAAGTCCTCTGACAAAACGCGTACCATTTTGAAGATGGCATGACGGACTGCTCGGACCCGGAATGCTGCAGCCGGCCCGAGTGCGCGGAGCACATCATGTGCCTCTCCTCCAACGATCCTGTGGAGGTCCTCCTTCGCAAGCAGCCACCCTCCGTCACCGCCTCCTTCTACCAGCGAGTCAAGTTCCTCATCGAAGAAAACTCTGTACAGAGTTACGCACACATGGACGATTATTCAGAGAGGTGAGTACACACACAGAACCCGTACTCCTAAATTTTACGAACACCAAATCACTTCATGAAAGTAAAAGATATCATCTATCAGTTAGATGGTGACTTTTACAACCAATCGGTTTAGGACTGACCTGTCGGTTTTGCACAGTTCATATTTATTTAATATGTAATTGCACTTTACAATGATTTTAGATACGTGATATCATCGCCGTACTATCTTTATCCGTAAGAAGAAGAAATAACATCATAGTATCAAAGTAATAATTAGGATCTAGCACCTTTACCATTCACAATCCCGCTCATCTTCCTAAACCTCTCCGAGGATTTGGTGTGGTTATTTTAATTTAATTGGTAACAATAATTTTGTAACTTACGATTTATTTTTGTCATCTGGTGGAAGTGTTTTGATTTTCCTCTGTTTTCTCGCGTGTAAATTACTGATTTATCATTTGCTATCCTAGCATGGTTATGTTTTATCATTCACCATGAGTTTCATCTTATAATTTTTGGTATATTTTTATTTTTCACACCAGATCCGATGTGTTGTGTATTGTCTAATGTTTATCCTTTGTGTGTGTCTAACCCTACCTGTTTGTCTAAAAAAATGCGTATTGTTAATATTAAATTAAATTAATAACAATTAATAACAATTAAATTAAATTATATACAATCGATTGAAAAGCTCGCTCAAAAGCTTTCGAACAGTTTTCTTTGTCTTCCATCGTACAATTAAATGCAGTTTCAATAAGATTTACGAAATGGCCTCAGATCATGAGAGATCAGTATCAACGAAATGAGAAAAAAATACGAATTTCTCTTTGAATTGATTAAAAAACAATTTCTAACGTTATTCAAATTAAATTTGATCCTTCACGATCTGTGTCCAAGTAACAACGATAAAAAATTGTAGCAGTTAAAATTATCATAAAAGCGTACAAAATTGTCGAATACGATCTCCTAATTTGAATAATGAGACAAAGTAAAACTGAATAACAATGTAGTCAACCCACCTCGCTTAATATGCAAAAGCGCCTCAAAAGTTTGTTTGCATTAAAACACGAGCCGCTTCACTATTTTGTTTAAGTTCAGAAGTCTAGAGTGGTTATATTGCGTTCTGGCATTTGTTTCATGCCCCGGACGGACGTGACACTGACGGAGTTCCTCCATGCATTCATAATCCAGCATGTTTCATCTACTCCGTATATCTTGGTGCAACCAACATTTGCAAATCTTTAAATTTTTCCGTACATTTGATTTAACTGTAAAGTGGTGGTGTTGTTCTAATGCAAACGGGCTTCGTTTCATAACCAGTGCGCGTGACATAGTCCCGTTATACTAACCAAGTGTTAAAACGCAAGTTAACCAGTGTAGACGAGTGCAATCGACCGGAGCGGTTGCAAAGCCGGGGTGTGGTTGCACTGAGGGATGTAGGTATCTGTGTAGTAATCTGTCCTGTCTTTCTGTGTCCCTGTGCCGCCGTGTGTCCGCCACTCCTAGCGAGTTCTGGAATTCCTTTACACCATGGTAAGTGTCAGTCAGCCCGCCCTCGCCCCTCAGTGTTCAGTATCTGTTACCCTCTTCCGTTTTGTTGCGACTCCTGCATATGTTTGTGATGCCGGCGCCCATCGCATGTCCATCAACTGACACGCGAGCGGAGCCACTAAAGCTTTTTCACTTTTTTGTTAACTCCTTTGTCTGTATTCGTTTCATTCTCTATGTGTATGTAACATCTGTATGTTTGTCTTGAATGTTCTTGTGTGGCTGCGACAAAGCCTCGATGCTCCATCGTAAATCAAGCGCCGTCGTCGTGCGAGCCTATCTCAATTCTGTTATGATTTGCCGCAGCCACAATCGTATTTTTGTAATATTTATTTGTCTCGTCTACTGTGCTTATATTGTAGTTCACATAATATACTATATAGTATACCTCTTGTTATACTATTTAAAAACCTAGGAAAATCATTTACGCTTTCACGCAAAACGTATTAAAACACAATCGGTTAGGTAGGTATGGAAAACATACGAATCGAGCCGCGAATTGTATATTGTCAAATGAGCAAAACTTCAGCGAACACGCAAATGAAGCTTCAAATAAACTTACCCTTTTATGTGTTCCTTACCCTTTGTCTGCGTCTTTCATCTGTTAACCAACCCCCTACCCTTCGCCCGAGCTCTTTATGTGTTTAGATATCCTCATCCTTGTAACTAACCAAAACACTACTTATTTGAATGTATTCCAACTGTTTCACAAACGGCATTATAGCAGTCTTGTCAACATTGTAACATTGCCATTGCTTCCATCAATCAACCATTGAAGACATTCAACTCATTCAAATTGGTGCAACGAAAATGTCTTGGCATTGAATCATTAAGCATTATTTACTTACATTAAAGTGTGCGGTGTTCTAAAATAGGATATACTTTGTGTAATTTATTATAAGAATAAAACGGCATTATTAGTTTACATACATGTATTACATCTATGTATTAGAATGGATCATTACATATATAACTTACATCCGCTGAGCATATTCTTCAGTTCGATTATCCTCTATATTGTACCAGTTCGAATCAAATGTTACATATAATATCGTATCTACAAATCACCTGCTTGGATACTGAAACACTATTCACTCGAATAGCGTCATCCAGAGATATAAATTATCCGTTTCAGTGGTTTTGAATCGGTGGAAATGTAGAGGCTTCTCTAATAGAGCACGGTTAAGATATGCTTTAGGAACAGCGACTATTTCAACTTTGATGTGTAAATATTTGGTAAAATCTACACTAAGTACCAACGTTTTTTGATAAACAGTTTTTTGAAACGTATTTACAGACTCGTGGAGTGTTAACATAGTATATTTTATAATTGTTATAATTTCATTGGTATTAGTGTTTTTGCTGCTGATGTAAGTATGTGTAAACTCATGTCAATTTACATGGTAACATGTAGGTAAATACGTTAATTTATTAGCCCGCTACCCTCGGGCACTTGCTACTACGCATTTAATAAATTCACAACGAATGCAAATTTCCATTTCATAATTATTTATGCAGTTGAAGAAACAATTTTCACCACATAATTGGCAAAATAATAATCAACTGACGTACTTACGCTTGAAGTAATTTGCATTATATACTGTTTTATTAATTTAATTTAAAATATTCTTGATTTAATATATTAACTTTTTGATTTGATTTCTTTGAACAAAGATATTTTTCTTGCACCAATTTCTTAATTTGTATGAACAAAAATATACATAAATGAATTAAATAACTATGGTTTGTATGGCAGCTGTTACTTGCATTATTGATACATTTACATGTCTAGGCAAAATTTGGTTTTTAGCTAAATAACTGATGTGCATTATATAATATTTAACTTAGACATCATTGCAAAGTCACGGACAATCGACATAGTTGTAATAAACCAAAATTTTACCTAGCTATTTAGCTGATCCTGATACGAGAATGTGCAATGCTAAGAACTTCTTATTTTTATTTTCAATTTTATTTCCATACTTTACTTCACTATGACTACAAAGCATAGCACGTTATACTGCGGTCACTATTGACCGTCGGTATTTAAGAGGGGACACCGTTCAATTGTTATAAGAAGCTACACACACATGTTCAAATACATACACAACAAACTTATATGTACGTACACACAATTTCTATAAATAAACGATAATCGTTGTTTGATTTCAAAAGGTTTTATTTACTTTCACCTGATGTTATTTGTTCTGTTTTATTCGTTACTGAAAGCCTTATTATTAGTCATTATATTATTACCAAATTCACTAGTATTTAGTAATATTACGTAATAGTAGTAACTACTAAAACATAGTTGTAAAAAAAGAAAGAAAGAAGAACTAACGCAGAAAAAATAACAACGTTTTAGTAAACATAATAGCAAATAGTGTAAAACACTATAATAAAGAAACTTAATTCCTTCATTCAGAATACATAACTTATGAAGGATATATACACGAAGACTTTTTATCGGTGATTAGGACCTACTGATTCCAACTAAGTAAATGATGCCTATTGCAATAATAATAATAATAGTAGTTACATGTTTTCTTTTTATAATTTAGTTTTGTATTTTTAATTAGGTAAACAAAATTAATTAGAATGTATGGTCTTCCTACATTTTTATAAAGTGGAGATTGAAGTGATTTTTTTTACGTTGACTGCCATTTGACAGTTTACTACTAATAAATAAAATAACAATAAAACTTTAAATCTTCAATGAGGTTTAATAACATCGTTGTACCTGTACTTATGAAGAGGTTTTATTTGTAACAAGGAGGAGTAGGATGACCATGATTTTAATATTCATAGTTATTAACTTTACTTCCCAGACAAAAAAAATAAAAATGGAATGCTGACATGTAAGTTTTATTATTAATGCAATGGCTACCATTAACTTAGTCGGAATCAGTAGGTCCTGATCACCCATAAAAAGTCTTCGTGTACATATATGGTATAAATATATACTTTACATATTTATACCATACATTAAAATATGTTGTGTATGATAAACTGTACGTATAATAAAATAAGATTGACCGTTAACATAGGTGTTAATATTATTATAATCCACACGAAAGCTACGTCACCGAATGAATTATACTGGCACCGCTATAATTATGTATGTTGTAGTGATTACACAGAGCATACATTATTTAAGTGCTAATTAAAAAGTATATCTTCTATGTACCTTGCTTAAATTCCTATTATTATCTTCGGAGGTAATAACTACATCAAAGCTGTAAACTATACTTTAAACTATACTTTAAAAGACCCGTTACAAAAAGCCATTGAAACTTTTAAAATTAATCTATACGTGTACGAAACCAATTATTATTTAAAAGAAGACGCAAAAAACATAAAACTCAAGTAATCCGATTAATACTTACGCGCGCAATATCTACGAATTTTGGTATTGGGAATTGCTTACTGCGAATATATTTAAAAGCAAATGAATGGATGTTTTGTTTCTACAATATATTTATTTAATATACATATATATGTTACAAAACTTACAAAACATAACATATTATTATTTGTATTATTGCAGCGCAATTCAATATTAACCCAGTTGCTTTGTTTTTATTTCAATTATAGATTGTTTTCGACTACACACTTAGAGCATTAAACCAACTCTACACGCTATGAATACCATAGTTACAAACCTTCGTGGTTTCCTAATGTTATTTATTATTTATAAATAAAATGTAACTTTTTTTAAATATTTTACGGGTAAGCACAGTGCCTTGATCTCACCTAATGTTAAGTGATGATAAGGCCAGTGATGGAAGAGCGCTTCACCCGGGGTCCTCACTGTCACTAGTGAGGCACTGGCTGTCTTAACTCTAGCTGCCGGAACACAACAGCAATGCTACAAACATTGATGTTAAGGCGACATATTTAACTTTTCTATAAATGGTAATAAATTAAGAAAAAAAAGTAAATACTGATGTACATAGTGTAAGGCGTGTAATATGTGCGAAGGCAGATTATTGTTGAGGATTCCTCATCCTCTTATTCGTAAGTATAATTTGAACTACACAAATCGACAAAAAACAAAGCTTCTTTTCAAGCTCTAGTGTTAGATCAGGTCCAGAGTGAATGGCAAATATTTTTGAATAATTTATCTCAAGTAATAACAATATGAAAATAATACGAGTATAATAATATTATTGGGACATCAATTATGATAATTAATATTTCTCTTCTCATATGTTTATAGTTAAGAATTTATGTAACATCATTTTCGATCATCACGTTTATAATGTGTCTCTATTAAATTAATCACAAAAATATTTTCTTTTACATATTAAATTGATAAAGAAGTTTTCCTACTAGTAAAGATTTGGTTTGTATCCATGTGTACCTAATTAAAAGGATGTTCAAAATATCAGTTTTACCAAATTTGCGGTACCTACATGAACTTAAAGTTTTTAAATTGTTAAAGAAAACCAACTATATAATGTATTATACAAAATGTTTGGTATAGATAGGTAGAAAGGGTAACATAGTCGTTAGCTCTAATTGACCAATTAATTGGCATTGTTTTGTCGACGACTACCATAGTACTACTAAAGTTACAACATAATATGGTATATACCATATGGTATATATGGTATATATGGTAATATGTTTTAATTTACAATCTGAAAAAATATCTAAATTCCATCATAAAAAAACACTTCTTTTAGCCATTAAGTATAAAGTTTAAAGTTTATAAAGTTGTCAAAGTTAAAATATTATTTTATTGTAATTTAACCCTATGGTAAAGCAACAATAGATACGAAATTATTAAAAGTAATTTAACGTAAATAAACAAAGTGCTTAAAACAAATTCAAATAAAAATACACATTATCTTAAGTTAATACAATATTTATCCCGTTCCGACCATCCACCCGAGGGGCCAGACTGAATATCAGCGCTGAGCCTAGCTCAGCACCTTTCTGAAACTGGTACCCTTTGCTTACAAATACACATTGTAACTTTTTGTAATCTTTATCTTATATACAATAGATCAGTGTGAGGAACAATGTACCTTTGGAATCATACTTAAACTCTTACTGCTCCTGATTTTTGCGTAGGAATGAAGGCAACTCTATCCAACACGCGATATCGCATGCGTAGACAAGAGACATGATACAAATTAATGAATTCACACTACCGTGTAGCACGGCAAAGTTCAAATTCCGCATATTGCAATTTAAAAAGGTAAATTGTTTAAACTTCATTATTTTTAGTGCTTTAACCTTTTTTTATTTAAATGGCTACTCTTTGACTTTTTAATAAAACTTTTTTATACTATGATAATTTTGAAAATATACAAATTTTATTTACGTATTGTTATTGATTCTATTAAACGGCCTTACAAAATATAGCCCATAAGATCTGAATCGAATATGTCTACAAAATTAATGCAAATATTCTGTCTACGTACGGTTTTCAAGGCTTTGAAATAATTATAAAATATTTAAACTATAAAATATAATGTTAATGTTAAAATATAATAGGTATTATTCTTCAAAGATTACATGAAAAACGTCAGTAATAATAACAAATAAGCCCGAGTAGGCAGACGCAAATGGCTGGACGACATCAAAAAGTGGACTGGAATCGCCAGTTAAAACAATCTATATGGGATCGCAGAACATTTTGTATACTGATCTACAAACTTCAGTACGAAGATGGCACTGAATGATGATGGAGATATGTAGGTAGATCCGTTTTAACTGGTACATCTTTATCTATATATATATAAATCTTCTGTGTGCGTGTGTGTGTATGTCACTGAACTGAATTTTTTGTGTTCAAGTGGATTCAAGAATGGTTTAGATTTACAATTGGACCCGGTAGGTGGCGCTGCTATAGGGGTCCGTCATGGGATACGGGTGTTCTTAAGCGGACGAATGATTTGTTTGTTTTGTTGTCATGGAAACTGTCAAAGCGGTACGAAGTCCGCCGGTCAGCTAGTATAATATATAAATCTTCTGTGCGTGTGTATGTCACTGAACTCCTTCTAAGCGGCTGGACCGATTTGGATGAAATTTTCTGTGTGTTCAAGTGGATTCGAGAATGGTTTACATTTACAATTGGTCCCGTTAGGTGGCGCTGCTATAGGGGTCCATGGGCATGGGATACGGGTGTCCTTAAGCGGACGAATGATTTATTTGTTTTGTTGTCATATAAACTGTCAAAGCGGTACGAAGGTCAGCCAGTCCGCCAGTCAGCTAGTAATGATTAATTAAGGGTACATTTTAAGTGCTCACCATTATAATTATAATTGTTTAATTTATAATTGTTTTGTATGTATATTATTTTTGCTTGCCAAAATGGATTAATGCTCACCAAATATTATTTTACTGAAACAGTAACATGAATACCAACAATTTTTACACTATTATTCAAATTATTGAGGATACTAGCTGCCCTCCTTCTATAGGTCACGTAATAGGTTACAAATTTAAGACAATTGCGAAGCGCAGCGTAGGGATTGTCTTGAATTTCGAGGTTATTTTTTTTAATAGACAACAGGAAGCAAAATTTACCAAATTGAAACTGGAGGCATAAAATATTGGTATTATCTATTTGGTGACAATATAACATACTTGGTCTGAAATGCAGTTAAAAGGTATTCATATATTTTTAAGGCATTTAATAAAATATTTTTGTTTTGTTTATATAATTTTAACGCAAATTTTGTTGCGAAACAAATTACTTTGGCTTTCAAAGTAAAAAGTAAATAGTGTTGAATAATTTCGGTGGGCTGGTTAGAACCACGATAGCTCAATTGGAAGAGCACCTGACCCGGTATGTCAGAAGGGTGCAGGTACAAATCCTGTTCGTGGAAATTTTTTTCAACATTTGTGTTTTTGTAATTTGTTTCGCAACAATAAACAAAACAAGAACATTTTATAAATAGCTTGCCTACTTATTAACTGATCTTTAGTATTTGTAAAAATATTATGATCGGGTGTTAATGACGGTAGTTGTTGACATTGAATGGGTGCCTTTGGCTTTCAAAGTAAAAAGTTAATAGTGTTGAATAATTTCGGCGGGCTGGTTAGAACCACGATAGCTCAATTGGAAGAGCACCTGACCCGGTATGTCAGAAGGGTGCAGGTTCAAATCCTGCTCGGGAAATGTTTTCAACATTTGTGTTTTTGCATTTAATAAAAATATAAATTGTATTATTTTAGGAAACACAATTTGGTGATTTTTTTTATCCATTTTGGTAAGCGTTTTGAATTTTATTGGTAGTAAAATTGATACATTTTTGTTAGACGTTTAAACACAAGCCATTAATTAATAAGGCCAGTCGAATAAGAGTTTACTCTTGCGCAAAGATTTCTCTTCCACATAAATATGTTTGTGATTATCTGTTCAGTATAAGTGGTGCCTTAAGTCATTCATTAATAAACCTTTAGTAAATACATAAAATATAATTGATAAGATCATATAGACGATAACTGCTTTAAAGCGTTGAAACGAGTGTTTACGTTACCCGGTTCCGTTATTGTTTACGTTACCCGTTTCCGTTATTGTTTACGTTACCCGGTTCCGTTATTGTTTACGTTACCCGGTTCCGTTATTCGAAGCATGTGGGATGATGCATTACAATGTATGCATATGTTTCATATCATTCTCCATTATTTTAAATATTTTAAAGGCCTGCAATAGTGTGATTAGACCATTTGCACCGGTCCCATAGTCGAAGATCTCGGTTACGATTCTCAATCAATCTGTAAAGCTACAAATCGTTGTTATAAAACCACTAGCTATAGGTATATACTATAGCTTTCTTATGATCCGGCACTTGGAGATAAGTTCCAGTCTTTTGTAACTGGAGGAGGAGTCAAGCAAAAGGTGGAGTTTCTTCAACATTTTGCCTGACTATTATATTATTATCAGGTGAACTACCACTTAAATGTTAATCACATTGATTGTTAAACTGCCTCCGTGATCTAGTGGTTGGACCAGCAGTCTCAAACCTATATAGGTCCTGGTTTAATTTCCAGCTGGGGGGTACATGCATATTATTGTTCTTTTAAGGCGTGTTTCATTTCCAACGCGCTAGTTATCACCATTTAAGTACGTCGTAATAACAACATTGTTAGTAGCATTTGCTGTATGAAGATACAATTTTACTAAAAAAAAACAACCAGCATCAGGAAGCTCGAGTGAGAATCGAACCCACGACCTTTAGATAACCGGCCCAATGCTCTGACCGCTGAGCTACCGAAGCCCCAGAAGACTCGTTGAGTTATTATAGTATTTAATGGTTTGCGATAGCATTGTTGAGTTCCGAAAGCTAGACAGTAAAAAAATCCCAGTTCCTCACTAGTTGAGGATTCCGGGTAGAGTCCGCTTCCTTTGTTACCATTATCACATCACTCTACCTAATATTATAAATGCGAAAGTTTGTGTCTATGTGTGTATACTTGTTGCTTCTTCACGCTGCAACGGATGGATGGATTTGGATGAAATTCGGCATACAGATAGTTTATAACCAGGATTAACACATAGAATACTTTTTATTCAGATATTCCCACGGGAACGGGAATCACGCGGGTAGAACCGCGGGCAGCCGCTAGTTTAAAATAAAGGCCAGACGTCAAACAAAACAGACAAAAAAAATTACAAATTGTGGACCAAGAGTTTCACTGAGCTAATGGAATCAAAATAAATCTTTACGCTCGTATATTTTTATGTTTTGATTTTCAATGTTTTTTAAGAATATGAAACAGTTTAGTTACCAACTGTAAAACGTTTGAACATAAAAGCTTTGAACTAAACAAACGTAAACGAGTTAAACACAACAATATAAAAATAATGTTTTTTTAACTACTGGAAAAATTCGGAGAGTAAACGAAAAATGCCGTTTTTATTAAGTTATTTATTACATGCTTGTGTGCAATGGCAGAGCTTATTTATAGAGCGTTTTAGAAGCCAGTGTGGCAATTTTTGTGCAGTCTAAATATTGACAGTGAATTGAGAAATGTAAAATTAATATAATGTAAATTTGTAGTTATACCTACAGTTAGTTTTGTTAAAAGTATTTTTGTAGATATCATGAGTAAACCATTTCGTAAAACTTGATAAAGGTAGAATCAGCTTAAAGTTCTTTTTGTTTTGGTTAAAACACATCCATACAGAACTATTTTTGGGCAAGAGTTGTCCAATAAAACGTCGTTAATAATAAAGTTGACTGATGCTTCGTTGTTTTCACGCTGCACCAGTTGTCTTCGCGTCTGGACTCTATTTCCACTTAGCATCAGGTGGTGTGGAGTCATTTGCCGTGCTAAGTATAAAAAAAAAGTAATAATCATATCAATTGTTATCTTACACTTTCTCATTTGTAATGTGCACTTTAGTAGCTAAAAAGCACAGTGACTAGTAATTTATGTACACGATAAAGTTATTAACAACTTGACGTATCTACATTAACTTTCAGAATAAGAGGATATAAAATAGAGATATATAATTAACTAATTTTCAGTTAAATTACTGACTTCAATTATTATGAGATACGAGGAAAAAATATTCGATGTACTTACTTAAAAATTGAGGCTTAACAATCAAACAAAGCAAAACTTTCATGACGTAATGGTGATCAAGGCAAGAATTATACTTGGAACGAATCAATCTTTCCAAGTAGGTACCTAATGAATTAGAGGTATTGCATGTTGATACCATAGGGTTCGAAGTTGACTAGGGATTAAATATATTTCAAATTTAATTTAATAGAAATCAAAATTAAAGACATTAATAATTTGTGAAAGATTTGTTTTTAAATGGAGGAAGATAAAACCCTTTCATATATTGTACTCGTTGTTGCCCGCGACTTCGTTCGCGAAGAATACAGTACAAAAAAAAAGTATCCTATAAGCATATAAGATACTTTTTGACCATGACCCAGACCAGCAGGTCTGGGTCATGGTCTGTATATGGAAAGTTTCATTAAAATCCATTCAGTAGTTTTTACGTGTAAGAGTAACAAACATCTATCCATACTTACAAACTTTCGCGTTTATAATATTAGTAGGATTGTATGTTACGTAGCATTCGACATATATTTGTTTTATTAATACGGAACTGTATAGATATAGAAAACGGGTCATAAACCACCACGCGGGCCCAGTGCGGATTGGAGGTTGTCAACAGCTTCTAAAGCAGCCATGACCAACTTCTTTACGTGCATTCCTAAGCACGGAGGAGCTCGAGATGATACATTTTTGGTCGGATGGGTATCCGATAAATTCAATTAAATCTGACCTTTGCGAAAGTTGCTTAACCTTTGCAATCGCAGGCCGCTATAACTGCACCATCGAGCTCCTTAGTTTTTCAATAGAGTGCCCCCGTTAAAATAGGGTGACCTTTCTAATTAAACATTACGTACCTAATACGGAGCTAATAGTTTTCACGTAGTCTTTGTTAAAAAATAAAAACACGATATTTTATATGGGGCAAATTTGAAAGCCTCGAAAAATGTACATAAGGTGCCTTAAAAATAAACAAAGAATAAGGTCCGAATAGCTATTCCGTGTTTTGTTCCTGTCATGTAAACGTCATTTCAAGTTAGAGTAAAAGTGAGAAAACACGGAATAGCTATTTGGACCTTATTCTTTGTTTATTTGTAAGGCACTTATAGTACAGAATATTTGCTTCTAGACTATTTGATTTACATACTTACTATGTATATTATTATTATACTGTTCTCAGTTATATCAACATTCCATCTATTCAGTGGAGATGCATGTGTGTATACACACACTACTGATCTCTATTTATTTATTTATTATATTGGCATACACAACAGGTAACAATCAAATAAAAGTAGAAAACAGAAATTACATAGATAAAAACTAGATCGAGACCCAAAAAACGTGTACACACAGCATTATATAAAAATTTTGGCGCAAATATACCTACTTGTCACCACGACAAAATTAAAAATTAATAAAAACAGCAATCTACAGACTCAAAATAAAAATTAAAGACTATTAAAAACTATATAAATAAATCAAATTACAATAAATTAAACTACAAAGACTTAAATAAAGTTACAATTAATTGATTAAATTAAATTAAATTGGATTCCAAAAACGTACAGTAAACCAGAACATGTTAACAACAGAATAAGATAGAATAAGATTAAGAATAAGATTAGATTCTTAGAGAGAAGATTAGATTAGATTCTATTGTAGGTATAATATTATTATTTACTATTTATTTAATCAATTATAAGTCATAATACGAATAATTACTACCTACGTTATGAAATGGCTTTCAGTAGCAATAAGTACGTAGGGAGGTACTTTTGATATAATTTTATTTTAAACATTTAAGTAGAAATTTTTTGAAAAATTATAAGTGTCCTTTACTTAGGTATGCGAAAATTAAAAAATTTAAAACCCAATACCTAATTGAAATCAAAACAACACTTCACATAACATTTAAAAGTAACACATTTACTCTACACACATTTCGCCAAAACAACTGTCGACCGAAACAAAACATACATTTTGCACAAAACCAATTGAGAAGCGCGCAAACAATTGCGCAGCTCGCGAATAATTGCGTAGTTCGCGAAACAATTGTATAGTTCGTAAAACAATTGAGCGACGTCACCTCCCGCCGAGCTCGCCTCGGCACCAAGTAACCAGGTCTGTGTGCAGCCGCGTGTCGGTGATGCGCGGGCAGGTGGTGTCGCCCCAGGGGCTGGGCATCATCGGCATCAGGGTCTCCGTCGACCGCGAGGCCAGGTTCGGCTTCACACTCACCAGGCAAGGAGGATGGTAAGCTATACAGACTTCTTCATATCAAGTAAGCAACTGATAACTCATCTGGTGTCAAATTCCTTTTCACGCCGTTGTGGTTACAACAATAGCTGGTCTGTTCACTGGTCTCAAAATCCGGGTTCAGACTCCCAGTTAGTTGTTCCAAAATAATGAGAATTTAATTTTCGATAACAGTTAATATCTACTTCGATGTTTTTCTTATCTTATTGTATGTCGTACTCAGAGGGACTCTATGAACATTAATGATAATTTATTTTATTACCAATAAAGTTTCATTTCAAAAAAATTATCATTAAACATATACAATATTTGGCGTGCTTATTAACTAGTTAATAAAATGTTGTAAAAATAAAAAGTATGAGCAAAAAGTATTAATTCGAGAACCACGATATTCTAATTATGTATTGTACCTGCCTGCCCCAGAATGTTCAACACTATTTCATGATTGTAGTTTTATATGATATCTGTCTAACAACTCATCTAGTTGGTTTCGTCACAGTAACGACGGAGACAGCGTCTTTAAAAACAAGTAACTTAGACCAGAGGCTTGAAAAAAAAAAATTCCCAATCACTCTTGATATAGAGTGACGTTTATGCAGCTAAATAAAAATGATGATGCGAGTGGCATTTGCGAATTGCTAATAGGGCGAATGTAAACAAATTAAAAGAAAACAAATGTAATAGTGAACACAAAAGATTCTATTCCGTGACTGAACACAGATTTTTATTAAAGTAACGGAACATTAAAATCAATAAAAAAATAAAATAATAGAATGGAACAAATCACTATTGTTCACAGAACATAAAGTAAACGGCACATGTATAATCCTCACAACCGAAGAATAGTTAGGTACCCATCCATGTTATTATACTCGTAAATACACTTTGATTTGAGTCGCGTGACGCCAGTAAGCATTTTTACAAGAGTTGAACAGTAATACAAATATTTGAGGCGGCTTTACAGTAATCATCATTATTGTTCGGATACGGTCGTTAGGGATTCCTTGCGCGTATCCGTAGAGCATCGCGTATGAAATTGAATTACTCGCTGGCGTAACCGAACCGGTATCATGTGAACGTTTAATCGAATGAAACATGACACGTTCGGGCATTTAAATATCGATTATTGAAATCCATTGTTGAATCAATGCTGCAAAAAGATCGAATACCGTTGCTTTTTTCTTTTTTTCTGTAATAATACTTTTTCGTTTTTTTTTCTTTTTTGAAAGCTTCTTGCGTTAAGCAGATTAAGCCAGTGTCAAAGTAATTTTTGTTACAAGTTATTTACATTAACAATATTTCTTTTGTTAATATGGTCCGAATAGTTATTCCGTGTATTGTTCCTGTCATGTAAACGTCATTAGAAATTAGAGAAAAAGAGACAAAACACGGAATAACTATTCGAACCTTATTCTTTGTTTATTTGTAAGACCCCTAGAGTATCTCAATACTGATGTGGGGCTTTACTGAGGCCTCACGCGACCTTCTTGAGAGAATTTGAAAAGTTGCACTGTTTTGTATCATTATTTGATACTAATGCAGGTTTACAAATACTTAACAGTTAATAACCCGCCATTTTTTTATAATTTTTTGTTATTGAAAAAGAATAACAACAGCCTACATTAATATCGTATTAATATTCGACATAACAAAAATTTGAGAAAATAAAACAAAAAACGCAGTCATGACTCTTCACTTTCCCGCCAAGAAGTCTACTCTTTCGTTAAGTGAAAAAAAAACAAATCAAGTTAGTGTATAGTTCTATTTTAAAATGGGAACAGCATCTTTAGTAGAGTCACCCACAGCCCAATAAAAGCAAACACCGTATAATGAGTTTTAACACGAATAGCATAAAGTTTATTGACAAATAATGTAGCATGCATGATGCGTGGCTACTTTGGGACACGGCTCGTTCTCGCAGCGAGAGAAAATTACTTCAGCTAAAACGGAAAACAAAACCGTGGCCAATTTAATTCAGCACGCTCTCCTATGCACCTTGTCTGAAATACTGGATAACTATTATTATTTTCGAAAATACAACTTGACGCAGAATAATACTATAATTGACCAAAGTGGGTACCTACCAATATAATGTATTGTTACTTAACAGTAACTCGTAAAAAAATATCTATATACAGCATTTCAATGCATTGTTTTATAAATTCATATCACTTAAAGGAAACACTTTATCTAAACTGAATGTTCTCATTTGAAGAATTATATTAGGGAATCATGTCTGCTAATCCAATAACTGAATGTTCTCGTTTGAATAATTATATTAGGGAATCATGTCTGCTAATCCAATAACGTCTCAATAAGGTCTCAATTGTGTGAAAGTTTAAAGGCCACCGACACACGGTTTTAAATACATAGCTAAATCGTGACCCAGGTTTTATAGAATCGCAAGATTGATTCTCTCGTGCGACGGAACTATGGAGTGGCATCAAGGTTCGACAGAAACCAGTGATCACGACTCTTTTCGAACTGGTTTGTGAGATCAGCGACAATTTAATACAGACCACCTGCTTCCTAGTTCTCATCCAGTACAACTTCAATGAAATTCTATGTTATTCCGATCCGAACCCTTCGGAGAATGTAGTAGGGCACGGGGACACGCAATAGTGCCTGATGCCGTTCCCTCTAGAAAACCTCTGAAGGTGATTCGTTTCACACGGCTTGAGGAAGCCTTTATGTTTCTCGCCGCCCCCATAAAAGCCCGGTGAAGCTGAAATGCCGTTTGAGGCAATCAGCAAACTCTCTCAAAAAAATACTATATTATTTTTGGTGACGAAAACTGGTGTCAAACACACCTAAATGATTATTTTTCAGTATGTACCGACCACAAAAAAGTCCCGCCTTTTGAACGTAGTATAATTTAAAATATTGATGTACCATTAGCCGAAACAAAAGATTAGCCCTTAGTGTCCAGATTCATTTGTATAAAAAAATTGCTTACTGATGAGTTATTATTCTGTAACATCGACACTAATTTTACTTTTTTATTTTCAAGTGCTGCACTGAAGCTAAACTAAATATTCATAAATTTTTTATAAAATACAGTGTCCTGGCTGGGTCGGGTGGGCGTTTAATTTTTTCACTGTATTTTATAAAAATTTTATGAATATTTAATCGACACTAATGTTGAAATATTCTAATGGTAGTATTATTACAAAAACAATTGGATAGGCTTGATGAAGTGATTGCTCAGACTTCTGCTTAAGCTAGATCTAACAAGCCACTTAGCCTTCAGGGTCTAGCCCACCATTTGATATATGTCACCCACGCAGGTTTGACGTGCTGGTGAATGGCGGAGGCGCGGTCACACTCCAGTTCCAGCGTTCACCCTTCAAACCTCTACGGAAGACGGTCTTCGTGCCTTGGAACCAGATCGTCGTGCTGCCGCCAGTCGAGATGGAACTAAGCGACGAGAGCGTCAAAGTGCCCACACCACGGTATGATTTATCAAATATAATAGATCTGTAAAACCTTGTAAATATTTATATGTAAGTGTGTGGCACGAAAAATATTCTACTCAGCATACTATCAAGACTGCAAAAAGTAACTTGATGCTGGCTGCAGGGTGCAAACCAATCAAGAAACAATATTTATCTTCTTTTTTTTATATATTAACGGGTAAGCACAGTGCCTTGATCTCACCTGATGTTAAGTGATGATAAGGCCAATGATGGAAGCGCACTTCACCCGGGATCCTCAACTAGTGAGGTACTGGCTATCTTATCTCTAGCTGCCGGAACACAACAATGCTACAAACGTTGATGTTATGGCGACATATTTAGATAAGATGGTGGTAGCTAGCCAGGCGGACCAACAAGCCAACCAAACCGAGTACACAAACATGTACCCCCCGCTGGGAATGTTTGTAGCATTGTTGTGTTCCAGCAGCTAGAGATAAGATAGCCAGTGCCTCACTAGTTGAGGATCCCGGGTGAAGTGCGCTTCCATCATTGGCCTTATCATCACTTAAGATCAGGTGAGATCAGGGCACTGTGATTACCCGTGCCGACCGGGTTTATCTTGACGTACCTACTGATAATTGTAAAAGGAATGCTTCTTAAACATGTAGGTATAGTATTCGACCCGTATATGTATATTGTTTTTATTCTAATTGAAGCGCCTTCGAGCTCCTCAACATGAACAGTATTATAGTGTCATTTAAATTCTATATTTTAAATTTACTTACAGTTTCACTTTTTGTTGTTTTTGTACTCTGAGTCCAAATGTATTATACAACGTGTATCAGATAGGTGTGGTCATAATTGAAACATGCAAAATGTACGAAAATACAATTTAAATATGGAATTTCGTAACCACAACTGTCAACTGACTCGGTTGCCTGTTTTCTTTTTCGAAAGCGACTGAGGCCAAAAGGATAGGGTTGCCTTCTTTTGTTTGAGCGCTAGTAACGTATCTAGCTTTTTTACTTATACAACGTGTATCAGATAGGTATCTATATCTATATATTAATACGTGAAGAAAAAACTTGTGTATTACCCCTTTTTATTGTGCGGACGGAAGAGTATGAAATTTCGCACACTTATAGTTTATATAAAGAAGGAGTGCAGAATGCAAATATTTTTTTAAATTATGCATAAAAAATACATTAAATTAAATAAACATTTTTCATACATTTTTCAAAAAATTCAAAAATGGAAGAGGAGCGGCCGAAATCTGTCAATGCTAATCCTAACTCACATTCTATCTTTTTTAATTTTTCATTGCTTAGGATACAATCCGTGCAGCCTTAATAAAAAAAACGGTTGAATTTCGACCACTGGGCGACCACTAGTAGTCATAATTAAAAGACCCGACTGTATCCGATATAACCTTGTATGCATTTACTACTCGACGACACGCGGAATAAAAGAAGGCAACCCTATCTTTTTGGCCTCAGTCGCCTTCGAAAAAGGAGACAGGCAAAAACAGTTGGCAGTTGCGCTTACTAAATCCTTAGATTTAGTTTTCGTTTCGTTAAAGTACAAACACAGCTGTCTTTAATACGCTATCCATTTTACATCATGTGACTACAAATTAAAATAAATGTTCGTTGAAATTAAAAATGTGTAGGCATCTGCGCTGCCGTATTGTATTGTATTGTATGTTTTTCTTTCCTATACCCGAAACCTGTAGCACAGTTAACACTTCCTCAGGCTTCGGCGTTTTCAACTTTTAACTGTTAATATTGTATTGTTCTAATAAAGATTTATTTATTACATATTATTATTATTTATCTATATTAATATGATGTTTCCCACAGAGCGCCGCCCCGCTTGAACTGGTCTCCAACTCCCCAATGGTGGGAGAACGAGTCGGGTCCGTGTCCGTCGCACGACCACGAGCGGCTGCGGCCGGAGGTTGTGGCGGTGCCGCCGCTCGCTGCGCCGGCTGCGTCCGCGCACACGCCTAACACAGTCGTGTACCCTGAAGCACAGGTACCTAATGAATTTATTAATAGAAAAACGAATGGAGAGAATATAAACAAGTGGTGATCATCAGATTACTGCCAACCGTAAAAGAAATTAAATTAAAAAGATTTAAAAAAATGAAAGCAGCATTCTATGCTCTTAACTTGTTGCTATTGCAAAATTATATTTTCAATGCTCCTTGTTCACACTTTAATAATTTCTTCTTATGCATATTGAAGTTGTATGGTAGGTTCATAAAGTATAACAATACCTACCTACATAAATATTTTTTACTGAATATATATTATTCGCACAGTCCGAAGAACATTGGAAAGTCCGATCGAAATACATTTTTTTTGCGAATTATAATTTTCTTCAATAGTCACAGTTAGTTAGTTCATAGTCACTACACCGCACCAGATTTAAAATATATTCATTAATGCTAATTATAGTACGGTTGGCAACCCTATTTCTTTTGCCTCCATTAAGGCTGTCTAATTTTCATAATTATATTGGGACTGAACCGTGCTCTTTAATAGGGTTGTAACAGTTCAGTGTTTCTCTTGTTCCTCAAACAACTTCATATTACTCTATAAACGTCCCACTGATGGGCTCAGGCATACAATTATAAATAATCAGGGCACATAGGGAGATTGGACCTATACTCGCAACCCTGGCCAACATTGCTTCCAAAACACGGAAAACATTACAAAACAAAAGTGTGATTGCACTGTAAGGTTACCAGGTGTCCAGCTTTGAATACTTAATCCGGATAAATATAAGTGTTCGACCTGCCCTGCCCTTTGTAAGGCGTTTTGTCAGTGTAAGCGTGCTAGCAAGCGGGCGTAACGCTACAATCAGTAAATGCCAAATGATTGTCCTATTATTCTGTCAAGTGACTTGCTAGAATAATAAGCCAATCATACTATTAAAAAAATGTCCAGCTTTTAGGGCTAAAAAACGGCGAATTGTGCGCCGAGTTCTGCTTTTGAAGTTTAGGCCCTGACCTTAACTGTAACGGCTGTAACGGTATTTAATGTAAAATATAAAAAATTTAATGTAAAATATATCGAACATCTGATAGTTATGCAAAGTCACCGAAGATCCAGGCGCGTTATTAAATCGGTTCCATATGTAACGAATGTTAGTGTGGCGCCGTAAATATGTCATCGCAGTACTGCGGGTTGCGTCTATCTGTATATTATCTCTACATATCGTTCTAGCGAATGTCTGGAGTATTAACAAGAACTTACTCAATAGCGCAGTCTTACGGGTTTCGCTCTCGACCTATTTACGAAGTTTATGTTATACGGGTGCTTTCATAAATGAATAAAACTACGAATAGAATTGAACTGCGATATACCTGGTATGTAGATCACGTATAGATAGTACATCTAGTATCTACATTTTAAATGGGAAATAATTTATTTGTATTACAAAATAAATATTTGGTCAGTAAAATTGTACGATCGGTCAGCATAAGAAATCCTTACTGTTGGTTAGGTTAAGTAAAAATTTTTTTTCCCGAGCGAAGCGCAGCATAGCGAGGGCCATACACGGAAGGGGGGAGCGGCATAAGACTGCTGTTCAGAATTATATAAGTTGCAGACTGATTTAGAAAAATTTGCTGACCATACGCATACGTATCTTAAGATTTTTTTTTACAATATTTTGTATAAAATAACAAACAAAAAAACATTTTATTACACTTAATAGTACTTAAAGATCATTATCAACTTTGGTTTATCATACAATATTTTCCTGTACCTACAGATCGTGAGCGAATCCATCGGCATCCCCAGCTCTTCCGTGAAGCTCACCTACCGATCGTCCCAAGCGGCCGGCTACCTCTCGTGCGTGCACGTCCAGCTAACGCGACGCATCGTGCCCGCGGCATTAGCACGCGTGCATGTGCGCGTCGAGATCGAGGGCTCGCTACACACCCACTCCTACGAAGCCGACCCTGATTTGACGCATGTGTTCGCGTGGAACAAGAGGAACGTTTATAAACAGAAGGTATGGCGTAACACCATAAATAAAGAAGATATATTATTAAGTAAGAGTTACATTTTTAAATCACATTAATATATTCCACATATTTGGTTTGTTTTACATGTGCTTTTTAAGAACACAGAGCTATAGAGCGTACGTAGGTAAAGTTTCGATTTTATAACCTGTGAACACAATCATACTGATGTCAGGACACCATGTATTACAAAAACTAGAAGCAAAACCTAACTAAAAGCGGGTAGAAAATAGAAATCGTAGTATTAGTATCGTATAGTAGTTGATGACGTAATTATCGACATTAAATAGGGATAGTTTTGATTAATTCCGGCGATTGGATAGAGCCACGATAGCATAGTTGGTAGTGCACCTGACCCGTCATGTCATGAGGTGCGGGTTCGAATCCCACTCGTGGAATTTTTTCAACAATGTCTTTTTTTTCAAATCGTAGTTTTTAAAACTATTTTTTAATTAATAATGAGTCAGCACAAGCTTTTAGCCTGCCCGTTGGTGGGCGGTCACCGCAGTCTATTTACGTATACCTACAACACCATGGATATACCGCATTGCCCAGTCATATATCCCTTCAAACCGTTACTGCAATGCAGGTTTAGGAATAAAGATGAAAGCCATCCAGGCAGATTTTATGCCGACTGATAGTAATATTTCTTGACTAACTCCTGTCATATAACTTCGCAGGTGTACGGCCAAGCCCAAGCTAAGATCTCTATCGGCTACGAATACTCGTCGTGCTCCTCAATCGTGTGGGAGACGCAGACGGCCACTTTAGCTGGCTTCGACGTCGACATCTCGGACATCGGTGGTTGGGGTCTGGACATCCACCATCATTACAACTTCCATGAAGGAATACTGCAGAAGGGCGATGGAGGTCTGCTGCATTTGAAACAGTACCCCAGGACTGTGCAGGTAACTAAACGAACTTTTTAGGCAATATAGGTGCTGCCATTGACTGTGGAGGTGGGAAATACCTGGGAAATACTGAAAACTTAAGTCAATCCGTGGACGGCAAGCGCTGAGAACTATTCTAAGGTTTTGAATTCAGAAAGCCTACACCTTGTTAGTGTACAGGTGATTCATCAAGACTAGCCATGAAAAAAGTCTTAAACTAAAAGAAATTCTAAGGAGCTACGAGTATGACGTCGATTTTAGAGATAGGAAAAACTCTTTTCGACTCTTCTTATTAAGTTGTGTAGAAAGCACGAACTAATAAACATTGATTATGTCTAGAGTAGGTACTCTGGCCTAGAGCAAAAAAAACTAAATTATTGTTTTTTTTCTCTATGTACTTATTGATAATTTTAATATTATTTTCCAGGTTGTTATGGGAACGGGCTTGCAACGCTCCCTAGACTGCCCAGACAATTGCAACGGTAAAGCGGCTGACTCTCGGCTCCTAACCCCAACAGCGCTGACGTCAGGCCCTGACGGCTCCCTCTACGTCGGAGATTTTAATTTTGTCAGACGCATAACACCAGAGGGCGTTGTCACTACTGTGCTGAGATTGGAGTAAGTAGATATCATTCACCTAGTACCTACCTTAGTACTATTCTATTAAGACACTTAATTTAATATCTTGCAAAGTTAAGGTTAAATGTAAAGGGTGTCTCAGTAAGAGTGCACTTTTTAAATTTCGTGTAACTTTTTTTGTGCAAGTGGCAACTCTGAAAGGCAGCTGTCACATATCTTTATTCCGATTATTAAAAATGGAGCGCTTTACGAAAGAACAACGCGTTATTATTGAGAAAACTAATTACAAAAATTTGGAAAGTTATGCTGAGACCGCTCGCAAACTTCGAAGAATTTTTAGTCGAGTAAGTGCACCTAACGTGTCAATCATTCGAAGAGTGGTCAAAATATTTCAAGAAACTGGGTTGATTATGGGCAGTAAACATTGGAGTATTGTTCCCATCTATAGGACGGCTCCGCTAAATACCTCCTACATGCACTTGATAGACTGCAAAGGCGAGCGGTACGCATTATTGGAGATGCTGAAGTTACCTCCAGCTCCTCCAGGACCTCCAGCTGCGCAGAGACATTGCTTCTCTCAGTGCCTTCTACCGAAATTACTACGGCGAGTTTTTGAAGAACTTTTTGATCTAATGCCGCCCTCTCCGTTTCTCTCCCGGACTACACGTGCTGATCTTAGGAACCACCATCATACTGTATAGGCAATCAGTACTCGTACCAAAAAATTTGGCAAGTCGTTCCTCTGTAAGACCATTCGGCTCTGGAATTCTTTGCCGGCGCGTGTTTCCCAGCTCCTATAGTCCTATAGCTCCTATAGACATGTGGTTTCAGCAAGGTGCCACACCGCGCATGAAACCATCGATTTATTGCAGCAACGATTTCCAGAACAAATTATCTGAAAAAATTCTGATGTCAACTGGCCACCAAGATCATGCGATTTAACGCCGTGCGATTTCGTTCTTTGGGGTTTTGTGAAATCTCGGGTTTATGCAAATAAACCAGAAACAATTCCTGAGCTCAAATCCGAGATCCAACGCGTCATGGGTGAGATCTCACATCTCTGGGAAAAAGTCATGGAAAATTTCATGAAAAGAGTAATGGCCTGTCATCAGAATCGTGGGGGTCATTTGACGGATATTTTATTCCATACTTAATCCTTACAATACAATAAAAAAAATCACAACTCTCTCAAAAAATACGTATTTTATTTTAAAATGAAAAAGTGCATTCTTACTGCGACACCCTTAGTAACTAGACCATAATTAACAAACCGGACGACCAGCTCATCGATATAAAAGAATTTTAACGGGGATTAACGCTAATACTTTAGTCATACCTTTTTTATACCAAACGTTTTAGTTACACCGGCCTTCAAAAGTGTATACAGTTTATTGATGATAATGATTGAAGTATTATTATTAGTATTAATTATTTACAGAACAACCCAAACTGCCTATCAATACTACATTTGCATATCTCCGGCGGACGGTAATCTCTACATATCAGACTCTGAGAGACACCAAGTTCGCAAAGTGCTTCTTCTGGACAAAGTGCGCG
This sequence comes from Eudonia truncicolella, assembly GCA_949315975.1. Classification (NCBI taxonomy): domain Eukaryota; kingdom Metazoa; phylum Arthropoda; class Insecta; order Lepidoptera; family Crambidae; genus Eudonia; species Eudonia truncicolella. Next base: position 9,440,286 of record OX438829.1, on the reverse strand, counting down.
ATCCGGCGACCAACTCCGAACCAGTCGTCGGTAACGGCGACCGGTGTGTGCCTGGCGACGATTCCAACTGCGGTGACGAAGGACCTGCTATCAAAGCCAAGCTGGCCCATCCCAAAGGTATATATTCATTGGCATAACAGTTTAAATTTTCAAGCAATTGAGTTTGTCGAGAACGAGAGGTCTAATATTTGACAGAATATACGAATGCTGGCTTTGTTTTCCAGGTCTCGCTATTGCAGCCGACAGAACTATGTACATTGCAGATGGTACGAACGTCAGAGCGGTGGATCCGAACGGCATTATCCACACATTAGTTGGACACCACGGGCATCACAACCATTGGTCTCCAGTGCCATGCCGTGGAGCAATACCACCTTACGAAGCTCAGTTGCAATGGCCTACCGGTGTAGCGTTGTCACCGCTCGACGGATCTTTGTACTTCATTGATGATAGGATAATCTTGAAATTAACAGCCGACATGAAGATCAAAGTAGTCGCTGGACAACCCTCTCATTGCAGATTGGGAAGCGATGGGAAGCCTATCACGAAGCCTACAAATAAGACTTCAGAATTCAGAGAAGATTCAAGTTTGGGAACAATTTTGGCTTTAGCTTTCGCTCCCAGCGGCATTCTTTATGTTGCGGAATCTGATTCTAAGAAATCAAACGCGATTAAATCCATCGACCCATCAGGAAAGATTATGCATTTTGCTGGAAAAGTACAAGAAAACTTGAAGGAACTGAGTTGTGAATGTAATACGTCTTTGTCTGCTACGGTTGTTCCTATGAACACACGAGATGAAGGCGCAGGTTGCCCGTGCCGACTGAGCGTAGCGGCTGGAGACGAACCACCTACGAGTACCGAAACTCTGCTTTCATCTAATGCAAAATTCCAAACTATATCAGCACTTGCTGTCACTCCTGATGGCGTCTTGAACGTTGTGGATCAAGGTAATTTATAAACCTTTTTGAGTACAAAATTATTTTGATCGTCACTGCAATACAAAATAAAAAACAACAATTAAAGTATATTAATTTTAATATCTATTTATTATCTTTCAGGTTCACTCCATATACTGGCTCTGAAACATTACTTGCCAACTCACGACGAAAATGGAGAATTCAGAATACCATATCCACCCACATCAGAAATCTACGTGTTTAATCGCTATGGTCAGCACATTACGACTAAAGACTTAACCTCCGGAAAGACAAGATATTCCTTCCTCTACTCCAAAAACACCAGTTTCGGCAAATTATCCACAGTTACTGACGCTTCTGGTAATAAAATACAACTACTCAGAGATTACAGCAACGTTGTCAGCTCAATAGAAAACACACAAGACCATAAGTTGGAACTCAAGATTTCGGGTATTGGTTACCTCACGAAAATAAGCGAAAAGGGAACATCTGAAATGGAACTAGACTACGATGCGAACTCTGGTTTACTCAACAGTCGATCTGGGGTAAAAAGAATTGATACTATATATTTAGCTTTTTTAAATAAATACTAAAATGAAATAACAACTAAATAATAGTAACTTGAAAAAACAGTCTTATTTCAAATTGTAATTTGCGTAAAATTATATATAACCATAATCATAAAACTAACTGTAAATTATTTTCCTTCAGGCTGGAGAAACTGTAATCTACAGCTACGACGAACTTGGAAGAGTCACCAAAATCATAATGCCTTCGGGAGAACAAGTTCACATTACTTCAGGACTAGCTAAGAACTACGGACTTGCAGTTACCGTATCTAACCCTGCAAGCACCATTCCCGTCGGAGTAGCCAAGAAATGCGAATACGTATTACATGGGCAGTCGTTCAAGCAAATCACCATAAATAATGGCAAACAAATTACGGAAGGTCGCATTTACACGAACAATACTTTAATGCTGGAAACCCCATGGCAAGGGAAGTTCGAAAGTATTGCAGCAGCCAAGCATCCTTTATTAGAAGCTGCTTTGCCCATTGAAGCGGAAATGTTACACATGTGGTCACATCAAACTACTACATTCGGCGACAGTTTAATAAACAACATGTACTCTTTGTACACGTTGGTAGGAGATGTACGAAACCCACAACAGACTCTGAATCGGGAGATATGGGTCAATGACTCAAGAGTCCTCATAATTGAATTTGACCAGTTTAAAAGTCGGGAGACGTTCTTTAATGCAGACAGAAATCCACTTTTCACCATCTCATATGATGTAGCTGGACTACCACTATCGTTTAATCCCCACGGTGCTGGAGCACCTCTCAATATTTCTTATGACAGATTTTACAGAATCAACGGATGGAAATGGGGAGAAAGTGAGGAATCATACAACTATGATCCACATGGAATGCTATCAGAGATAACCAGTCCTCAAGATGGCACTAAGTTCGTTTATTATAACGAAGGCAATCTAGTCTCTAAAATTACCTTAGCTAGTCAAAGAAGTTTCAAATATTTATATGATGAAGACGGTGGTTTGACTCATGTGATATTGCCATCAGGCGCAAACCACTCGTTCAGCGTTCAACCTTCAATTGGATTTTTGAGAGTTACGTATTCACCCCCTGGGTCATCTAAGAAATACCTACAACATTATTCTCACACAGGAGAACTCTTACAAACAGTTTTTCCTGGCGACGGAGCTCGAGTAGTTTACCGATACTTTACAACAAACAAAGTCTCTGAAGTCGTTCATGGAGACGGCCAAACACAAATACATTATTCTGAAAATAGTGGTTTACCTTCCGAGATTCTACATGTTGACCGCGATGTAGACTACCGATGGGAAGCAACCTATGCAGGCGGGCTGCTCATGGAGGAAAGACTTGATTATGGTGCTAAAACGGGCCTTAGCAATGCTAAAATACAATACGAGTATGACAACAATTATAGGATAACCTCAGTACAAGGACGAATAGGTGGGCAGACACTTATCCCACACCACATTATTTACAACAGCAAAACAGGTGCTCCTGAAATTTTGGGCCAATTTACTGCATCAAAGCAGAAGTGGAACGAAACATCCGTTTACGATGGAATTGCAATGTTTTCGCGCACACTTCACAACCAATTCTTGGAGAAAGAGGTCACTGTGAACATTCACCGAATGGAAGTCTTTAGAATGGAGTTCTCCTATGACAGACATGGGAGAATATCTCAAACGCGAACGCATACGAGAAATGTTGGTGTAAATACTTACACTAATGTGAAAAATTACACTTGGGACTGCGATGGACAATTAACTGGAGTAGAAGCCCAAGAGCCTTGGGGTTTCAGGTACGATGACAATGGAAATATGTTGTCGTTGACGTACAGAGGCAACACAATACCGATGGAGTACAATGATATGGATCGTATAATAAAGTTTGGAGAGGGTCAATACAGATATGACAGTCGAGGACTAGTATCCCAAAACGCAAGGGAAGAACGATTCCAATATAATTCAAAGGGCTTGCTCATCAGAGCAACTAAACGTGGAAGATTCGATGTCCGCTACTACTACGATCATCTGGATAGGTATGTGTTAATTATATAACGCTCAAAGCTGGCAAATGTTTAATCATTGACTATAAACCTACAAGCAATTCACCATCCATCTATTTTCAGGCTTTCTACAAGAAAAGACAATTTTGGAAATGTCACTCAATTCTACTACACAAACAAAGAAAAACCACATGAAGTCAGCCACATTTACTCGCCAAGAGAGAACCGATTCATGACTTTGGTTTATGATGACAGGGGACACCTTATTTATACTCAGGTACAAAGAAAATAGTAGTTATTTCCTTTAAAATTGAAAATGAAGCTGCTGAATAAACCCAGAAATGCTTAACTTATTTCTCTTTGTTACAGGTTGCTAGACACAAGTATTACATCGCTACAGATCAATGTGGAACACCAGTAATGGTATTTAATCAATATGGCGAAGGGATCAGGGAAATCATGAGATCGCCTTATGGGCACATAGTGTACGACTCGAACCCCTATTTATACTTGCCCGTCGATTTCTGCGGTGGACTCTTGGACCAAGTAACTTCATTGGTACATATGGCCAACGGCAAAGTTTATGACCCACTGATTGGACAATGGATGTCACCACTCTGGGAAAATCTCATAGAGAGAATCACAGATCCAACCCAACTACATTTATACAGATTCAATGGAAACGACCCTATCAATGTTCGGCCACAGAATAAGAAACCTGCAGGTAAACTATTTGTTTATTTGTCGATATAAAAAACGTTTAGTAACTATCAGCAACCAAAACGAATGAACAAACGACATTGAATATTTTCTTATACTTAACTTCTTTTTCAGATCATTTGTCATGGCTAAAACTTTTGGGATATGACACGAAGAGTCTGGCACCACAACTCTACCCCGACGAGTTGCCCGGCGGCGCTGTAGTGCCAAGCATTCCCCGCGCGCGGCCGGTGTGGGGGTCCGCCCCCACGCTGCTCGGGCCCGGCATGCCTGCCGCCATGGCGCTGCTGCCCAGTGTCACCATCGAGTCAGGCTTCCTCTCTCATATGTCAAACAAACGCATCGCCGACTTCAGAAGCCTGTCCATCCCAGCCATGTCAGCATTAAAGACGGACGCCCTCGATCTAGCTCCGAAACGAATCGGCACAGATTCAGAACCGCCATTCGGCAGAGGGATTCTTGTATCGCGAAATTCTCGCGGCCGCGCAGTCGTTACGGCCGTGCCGTCGGCGAACGCGATCTACCGAGACGTATACACCTCGGTATTTAACCGCTCTCACCTGCTGCCGTTCTCGTTCGTGGTGCACGGTGACCAGCAAGACGTGTTCTACTTCGTGAAGGAAGAAACGTGGCGCGCCGCCGACGACAAGCAGCAGCTGAAGCGCATGCAGGGTAAACTGAACGTGACTTTCCACGAGATTGCGGAGGGCGGGAGGTCATACGCGGACGTGAAGATCCACGGCCAGACGAGCGTAGTGAACTTACGGTACGGGACGAGCGCAGAGCGCGAGCGTCAGCGGCTGCTACACCACGCGAAGGCGGCGGCTGTGCGCAAGGCGTGGCACCGCGAGCGCGAGGCGCTGCGCAGCGGGCTAGGCGGCTCGCTGGAGTGGTCGGCCGCCGAATTGGACGAAATCCAGAAGGCGGGCTCGGCCAGCGGCTACGAGGGCGAGTACGCGCACGACGTGGCACGCTACCCCGAGCTGGCCGAGGACCCGTACAATGTGCGCTTTGTGAAGAAGCGCTCGGACCGCAGCGAGCGGCGGCGGCGGAAGCGCGAGGACTGCCGCGCGCCCTGGTGGCTCGCCTGGAACGATTGCTAGTGACGTGCCGCCATCCATATGCCAAATCGTGTGTGTGCAAATCGACGTGTATGATCGGTGACGGATGAACGCGCGAGTGATTGTGATATATTTTGTAAATAGTCTCTATTAATTGTTAATTGTTGATGTATGTATGTACGGTAGACGCGAATCCCTATCGCTATGTAAATAATAAAATTTAATTTGCAGGGAGAGAATGGACCTTTTGAGAGGACTGATATTAAATAAATGTAATGTATGTATAAAAATAAGACGATTTATGTGAATATGAAATTATTTATACTTATTTATCGGTAAAAAGCTTCGATTGTGTCCAATGTTCTTATAAATTTAGATGAAGACTATTTGAAAGAATAAAAAGGCATACTTTTTTAACCAAATTAACTTTTTGTTTTTGTTTATAATCCTTACACAATATACGCATTAAAGCGTGAGTGAATTAAATCAGATTCAGGGTAACTGAATTAGGTTAGGGTTTCAAAACGTAAAAAAAATCTATAAAAATAATAATAAATATTGATAATACCACATCAATATGTAGCAATGCTTTATTCAATTTCATATTTACTGACCTTGGAACATTTATAGGAAAACTTAAGGCCCAGTGCAAATCCTGTAATTAACACGACTAAGACACCACTCCTGCGTTCATAACACAACGTTAAGTATTTCAGAATAGTATCAATGCAGAAGTAATTATAAACATTTCAATGCAAAAGATCCTAACAAACTACAAGTAGTATGATGTACGATTCTACAAACGTAGGCCATGCTTTTGAATGGTTAGCGTATCTACTATATTTGGTAAAAAGGGAACGTAACTATTAATATTAAAGTTGTTTAAATGACAACTAAAAATAACCGTTTTAAATATTTGCAACCTTGACTTAGACCCTAAATCAGCAATTATCTATCTGACGGCTATCTAAAGAAGAATATTTTAAAATTTAACAGTTTCATTGTATTCAAGTATCGACATGTATATTTGTCATCTACATACTACATAACTTCAAACCCAGATGAAACATTATTATTACATTATTTGAGACAAAATTGAGTACGTACATACAGTATGGCCTACGTTTATATAAAACACATAACTAAGATTTTAAAAATAACCACATGGCGTAAAGCACATAAATAAAACTGAACAGTTGTGTAAAAGTAATTTATTTATGTCCAAAACGTCAATGTCTGAACAACGTATCAAGTAAATTTTTACAATATCAAATTTATACACAAATTCATGTCAACGCAATCATATAATTTGTATGATACACCACTATGTATAAAGTCAGTATGCATATCACATATCATTTAAAACATAATATTTACAATGCATTAGGAGAAATCAATGTTATGAACACTGGAAACATTCAACCATCGAACTGAATAAAATCGGGTTATGTGTAAAAATCTCCATTACAAAATATATACAATAATAATATTATTATCTCTTAAAATAGACATTTACATTTAATTCGAATAAAGTATATTTTACAAACAAATTTACATATTGAGCTACATGTATGTCCGTAAACAAATGAGATCAACAATTCGCACACTTACTCACACACCATACTTTAAATATGCATTGCAACAGTTCTGGATTCGGCAACATAATATGCTCACGCTACCTAAAAAATGCCCAGGAAATATTCTATGTAGAAACAATTACATAATATTAACTAGGCATGTCATAGAATGCCTATTTGAACACATATTTGATAACTACAATTAGTTTTATTAATTACAGCAACAGTATAGGTACTTTACATAATAAACTATTAACATACGTATACTTAGTGTTCGTGACGACTATCGTATTGTATTTGCGATATAATTCTGGCAGGTAACATTCTAAACAGAAACGAGTTGTGCGTGTGACGAGAGTTCTAGTACTTAACATGTAAACCACATAAAATTCACATACAGTGAGCACTCTTGTACCACAGAATAAATAATTCAAATTTCCATTCATTCCCAAATATCAAATCATGAAAAAGTTTTAATTTCGAAACGTTAAGCAACATTGCCTATCGCTTACATCTTGGATTAACTTTCTTAGATACATTATAATATTTAATTATCATAAATGTGGTCTTACGTAACAGTCAAAGCTTTAAACATCTAATTATTATTATTTAATTAAATGAATGATGTTCTATTAGCCACGTTGAGAAAAAGAATTTTTATAAAAATACCTATAAGTTTATTATAAAAAAAAAAAAGAATTTAGATTTACCATTTCAAATAGTTCATAAGTCTTTTGATATTGCTATGTGATTTGTTTATATAGGAAATTTATTAATTATTCAATTGTTTTCTTACAAATTTATTTTGAGAAGAAAGAAAGAAGGTATCGCCTATTGACATACTTTAATTCAGGGAGTTAAATAATCGGCTAATACGGTGGTGGTATAGATACATACCAGAGCTACAACAAAACGTTTGTTATCCAGAAAGTGATTACTGAACTGGGTGACTAGTGCGAGTCTTATTCGCCATTCGATAACGTTAACGAAAACGAGTATTTGTATGGCAAAATTTTTGTTTCTTAGCAAGCAATGATATTATAAAGGCATATACGTTATATGCATTCAAACAGCGTAATTAAAACACTGAGAACGAAGTAGATATTATAGTGTTTGTATTAGGCATTTTTCTTACGAACACCAAATCTAATTTTTAGCCAATGTCAAAGTTAGGGAGAGGTAATGCAGGATATTATGAGATCGGAAAGAAACGAAATTTAGGAAATTAGTATCAGGAGAGTATTATAATAATATAAATATATAGGAAGTACTCAATACAATGATAAGGCGCGGGTAAAAATTAAATATTGTTTGTTACCTTTTTCGAGAGCGACTGAGGCCAAAAGGATATGGCTGCCTTCTTTTGTTTGAAATGTCTTCTGGGCGCCAGTTAACGCTTCTGGGCGCTCCATCAATGTCATACAAAATCTTGTAATCGTGAACGTATGGAACAAATGGAAGAATTAAACTCGCAATATGGAGTGACGTTAATAGCTACGCTCGAAAAGTTTCAAGCAAACTTATTCTTTTACTGATCATACAAAACATATTAAAGAGTTACCTATCTACTGATAGTTTCGAAATATCGATATTTAGTGCTGGTACTGTATATTTGTATATAGCCATGGATTTCTCAAAAGTTACACGTCATACCTGTGTTCATGGGAGTAAAATGAGTTACCCATTTTACCCGATGCTTTCAATTCCGTTGATATTCTCATTTCTATGTAATATATTCTGAGTATTTTTCCCACGGTTACAGTGGTCATGATTTTATCGCAAATACTTTGTAACACGTCGTGTGCCGATATGATTCAATATTTATTATTATGGGCACAGCATGTTTTAATGTTGTTATAACATGTTTATTGATTTACGTGTTTATTGATTTTCAATCTTATTCCAAGTGCCATTGACTTCAATATTACGTGGATATATTGGTGTATTTGCCTTATAAGAGGAATTAACCCTTGTAACAGTAACATACATAAATGTTGAAAACTGATGTTAGTCATTATGGCGGATGGTAGCTCACTTCAGCTGAAATTCTTAAGCTTTGGCTAGGCCAAGCAGTATGATATTAGAAACCAAATTAAATTGAACCCTATTCACTATTGATAAGATCAAAATTAAATGAAAAAGTAAAACCTGCTCTGCCTGGCTAAGAGTAAAATACTGAGGAACTGGCTACCTTATCTCTAACAGTCAGAACACAACAACGCTACTAACATTATTAATGAAAGCAAGCCCTACCATCAACCAAACGGAGTATAATAACATGTAAGCCGGGACTTCTCGGTTCGCAACCGGTGATCGAACCACTAGACCACAGAGGCGATAAAAACAGTTCTTAAATGCAAATTACTCAGATAATAACAAAAGCATTTATGACAACTATTAATAGATTATAATGAAAACGGAAAGTTATGCTATTTTAAATATCAAATTAAGTTTATACTAGTGAATGACAATGTGTTTAGGTATCATTTATCTACGATAAGCTCTACTCTATACCTCTATTTGCGTACATATTATTATGCATATTACGAAGTTACAACTCTTCAATGTTATAATTTAATGGCACTGATCCCCCCTCCGGGTCAAATCTTGGCCAATCAGGTCTCGTTGAAGTAACCATTATATAGACATAAACTCAAACTTAGTACAATTTATCTTATTTCCTATATTGCATTGTTACTTAATTGTATACCTTCCATCATTGTTCCCATCATCATTTGAGGTTCTATAGATTTACAGAGTAATCTGACAATGTTACAGTCAGCAACGATTCTCATAAAACACTAGTAATTTGACAAAACGACCAAAATAAAAGTGGCGTGCACTTGGAAATGGCTATGTCCAGGAGTGGACGTGTGTAGGCTGATGATGATGATGATGACTAAAATATGTAAGAGCTCTTTCACACTAGCGCTACGTAGCGTAGCGTAGGCGTGTGATAAACGTATGCGTAGCGCAGACAACACGACAACATAATACATACGTATGTAAGCGCCTGTACCTTATTGTTACGCCTACTACTAATCACGCATAGCACAGATACAATCGCAGCCGCATTCACGTTATTTTATGCGACGTATGCGTTGAGTTGTCCCAACGTCTGTGCTGTGCATACGTTTATCACACGCCTACGATACGTAGCGTTAGTGTGAAGGCGCTCTTACATATTTTGGTAGTTTTGTCAAATTACTAGTGTTTAGTGAGATTTGTTGCTGACCGTATAATAATTTTTTACAATGAAACAATCTACTATAAACGTTTAGATATGTGTTTAGAGCTAGTTTTAATCAGAAAATGTTAAATATTTTGCTTGAACTGTGGTAAGTTACTTTTGATTTGTTAGGAATTTTTGAGCTGTCTTAAAACAATGCTAAACTTCTATTAATAACCTGTAGAACCTCTTTAGCTCACACTCTTAAAATTTCGGACACATAAAGCTTAACCACACGACCAAACTTATAACTCATAAACGAAATCCATATTAGTATTCCTCTTCGCTTGCACTGTGATGCTTTAGCAGCCCTAAATATAATACATAATTACATCTAACCTAAAACAGATTCACGAATCACTGCAAGGCTATATTGTACTTCGATAACTCCAAAAATTAACGCAAGCCATGAACAAACAATTTCGAGTAAAAGTGATTTATAATAATACTGATTACGTCCAGGTGTGTTTGAATTCGGATACTCTTAATTCGAGAGTTATTTTAAGGTCATTTCATGTACAATCGAATTACGAAAACGTTAATCACATTGTCATTACGTTTTTATAAATTAATTAGTTTTATTTGCATTTTTGTACAGACGCCTGCACATGAACCTATCCAAAACTGTCAAATTTCTTCAATACATTGTCAACCATATGCGTTACATGTAAAGTTCAAAGTCTATTGAGGAAATTTGACAGTTTGTGGTAGGTTGATGTGCAGGCGTGTGTACGTTGCAAGTTGTTATAAGTGTATTTGTATACCAAATACTACTCTGTGACCGATTACCAAAGCACTCGGCCCGGTATCCGAACTCCGGAGGTCTTAGTTTCAAATTCTTGGATTTTCGATGCATAGCCCGGGTTTGTGATCACCAAACCACATTTGGCAAGCGTTTGGTGATTCAGCCACTACCCATTAATTGTAGCAATGGCTTGATTTCAATGACGGAAACTTAGAAGTGGGTCAGTATAAAAGCTAATTACTACTACAAGTATTTCTATGAATTTACAGGAAACAGCCACGCATGGTGCGTCTGCTTGGCGCAGCGGGCGCTCTTAGGAGTAGATTTCCAAAGTTTTGAGTCTTTTCGTCACTTGCACTTACGACCTTCATTCTACTAACATTGTTGCTATGGTGATAGACTTACACAAGATTTTTGCTACCATCTTCTCTAGCTAGCCAGGTCAGCCAAACAGTAATAACATTACGTGCCCTCGCTGGAATGAAACCTCTAGATCTGAGACTGATAATCTAACCACTATATCTAACAGGCGTATCATTCAAAAGTTGCCAGACTAGACAAATCAAAGATTCCATACCGAAAGAAAATTGGGGTGACAATTAAAAACTATGAGACTTTATAGACAATATCTAAGTATTTTGTGTGACTATGCTCCAAATATGTTTAAGGATTTCATAAGTCGATTGTACCAATCATACAATGTCCACCGCTTTAGTTGTTCCGTATCGCGTTCAGTTTACAATTACATGTGAAATTAAAATTTCCATAACCCATCAACAATATTATTTACACTCGTTACCAACAAGTCCAACAACAATTAAAATCTTCACTAGTCATAATAATATTGGTATTGTTCAACATCTTTACATCGCTAAATACGTATAACACATCAAATTTCACAATTCATGTCATGATACTAATATCTCTAATGTCAGTTGTAGTAAAATTGTTGATATCTATAATTTGTGACTTAATTACAAAAAAAATATATATACATGATTAAGTAATGTATACGGTACACCAACAACAAAACATCATAACGTCACATGATTTAAAACAAGCCTTAGTTCATTCAACGAAAAAAAATATATATATTTTAATTTTCTACTTTTTAAAAATTTTATTAGGGTGGCACTAAAGAATTTAAATTGATCTCAATTTTGTTATAGTACGCGTACACAAAAGTCATCGTTGTATTCAGTTAATAATTAAGATAAAATAAATCTGGTTTGTTCGGTTAGTCGTTGCTTCACACGGTGAGTGACCATACGGTCACTGCAATTCAATGTCTACAATAATTTACCTAAAGTTTTACTTATTTACAGTTTTTATTTCACTAATGCGGCAGTGGGCTATGGTTTGGGTATTCACTATGAACTGTCTGTGTTCGATTTCCGCCTCACTTGCTGAGCGTTCAACGCCTGCGCCTGAGCCTGAGTTATGAACTGCGTGGTTCCTGAAAGGAATAATTCATTTTACATTAGTAACTAGTTACTGGAAATTCGAGACCGCATTGGATTGTGCTTTCTAGAAGTAATCTTGCAAGTTGAACTTTCGCAATGCAGGGTAATTGACCAAATTAAAATATGCAATTCTTCCATACTTCGGAAGGCAAGTAAAGACGTTGGTCCCGGTTGTCTTAAGAAGCAGCAGTTAAATCCACCAGCGCCCCGCCTTAGGCTTGCGAAGTGAGTTGCGGCCTCGATCTCGCTAAGCACAGTTTGATGATAATAATTATGATCAGGCAGATGATGATGACTAGCAACTACCCGCAGCATCAAACACGTAAAACTTGCAAAGCACAAAGTAAATAGCATAAGTAAATAGAAGACACGTTGATAATGCAGTCACAGTAACTTGAAACAGAGTGAGAAATAGTCTATGGCCGTCCTAAGCGCCGCCGCTACTGCTCTGCCCGTTGTCATTATGTCTGTGGCCTTATGGCCGCAGGTATTGATCTTGGCTGTTGAAATAAAGTGGAGGGATGGCACGTTACCTTGCTGGTGCGGCGCGGCGGGCTGCAGCGTCCCGCACCGCCTGCACCGAGCTATACCCCGCCCAGCATCAGCTGACCCTGGCTACAGTGGGGGACGTTACCTTGCTGGTGCGGCGCGGCGGGCTGCAGCGTGGCCAGCGCGTGCGGTGCGCGCGGGGGCGGGCGGGGGGGCCGCGGCCGCGCGCTCCGCACCACCTGCACCGAGCCGCCGCGCACCGCGCCCTTCACCCCGCCCGACATCAGCTGAGCTGGAATACGAAACTCCTTTGAGCTTGTAGCGAAATGAAGTAAAACCTATACAGACTTTACCGTGACAGCGTCATGAAAATAAAAAGCTACAGGACAAGACTTCTTGGCAGTAAAGTCAAAAGATTCGACGATTCGTTTTTTTTCTGAAATTTGTGTATTATCATATCAAATACTAACGTACATGAGTGTTGGCAAATGAAACAAAACAGTACTACCATTATCAGCTCATTTCGTGTCCCCACTGCTGGGGCACGAGCCTTCCCTATGGATGGATGGGGAGGACGGGCCATAAACCACCACGCAGGCCGAGTGGTGATTGATGGTTGTTAACGAGTGCTTATGCAGCCGGACCTTACGTGCCACAGTGCAACAGTGGTAAGTCATCTTTCAAATCGCTCAAGAACTCCACGTGAGATCTCAGTAAAGCGCCACCTTTTACTTGATACTCAAGGTAAATTTATTTATCACAAATCATTTCTGTTACACTCATTATCATCGGTTACCAAACTAAGATAATATTGTCTTATATAATATACTTGTAAATCAAAATTGACACCGGCTAATAGGGCTTAAAAATTTAATGAGGAAATGAATAAATACTCCATCAATACGAGTATACTAACATAAAAATTTTAACAACAAAAAAGTATAAAAAAATGTTATATAAAAAAGATAGATAAAGATATTTAGACATGTTTATAAAAACGATAAACGTATCTTTAAAATTCACATGATATAAACTAACATTTTCTATTCTCACGCCGAGGCTCACCTATTATTAACGTCAGCTGTGTACTGTAACTATATACAAAGAAAAATAAATTAAGTCCATACTTACCAATAGGTAGAGAGAGCACCGAAGGCTGGTTCGTAAGCACAACCGACGTTGTGGGTGGGACCGATACGAGTAGCCCACTGGGCGCGCCCGATACATTCAACGAGAGCGATATTGGCGCAGAGAATCCGGGGATCTGCACCTGTACGTTCTGGAGACCTTGGATGCCTTGAAGACCTTGTAATGATGCTAAACTTAGACCCTGGTGAGAAATATGTTATCATTTAATCACAATATATTTTAACTTCGAGAAACTAGCGACTGGCAATAAATAGCAGAGAAGAACAGAAAATAGTGGCGCCATCTCGTATCGGAGGCCAAGACTCATTTCAGGTTGTTGAGCTCGCAAGGTTTCGGACGCGTATAACTCCCGAAAATATGAATAAATTTTAATGACTTATACTTTTTTACAAAGCTTTTTATAAGCACTTTCACGAGTATTTTTATATCTTTCCTTTTTGCATCTTTCATGTAATGCATAGAGCAGCGTTACGAGAGAAAGGTTGATATGCACTTTAGGACATGACAGATTCAAAACCATTGTATTGGTGCGAGTTCAAATCCCGCGCGCGGAATGTTATTCAACACTTTTTTCAAATTGTTATTTGTTAAAAACATTTAAAACATACAACAATAATAAGTTAAAAAAATAATGAGAATTACATATTGTTTTCTAAAGTTTACGCGAACACTACACATTGAAATGAAACAACTTTTACGGATCTACTCGCGTTTATTTTACACATTACTTTTAATTAATGTTTATTGTCAGAATTACATGTTAAGATAAAAACAATCATACCTGCAGGTGACAGACAGGCTGCGCTTGCGAAGTAGGTACGGGCTGCGGATCAGCCGATCCAATTAGCCGTTCCAGCAAGGCGCTTTCGCTGCTCGACACGTTTGTAGGCTCGTTGTCGCGCGTATACCCACTCATCACTTGGACACCTACGCCCTGTTAACGAACAAACCAAAAACCAAAGATTTTATGGATAAGTTACATAAAACAATATAAAAATAAAAATAAAATTGCCAATCAAGTAAGGAAAAGATACTCCAATTTTCATTGTTTCACCATATTTCGGACAACTAGACACTGACAGCACAGATTGGTACAGTTAAACAGAACAGCTATTGACGTTGACTGACTCCTTAGCACAGACATACTGAGCTGTAAGTGTTGTTTTCTCTGCTTAAAGATTGAACAAAAAAATGTAGACAACTGATCATTCAACGAGCGGTCGAGAAGTTTGCGTGAGTGCCGCTGGCTCATGATATCACGTGAGAACACGTAGGTACTGTGGTGTTCGGGACTATTTGCTCGGGCAAACTCACTGGCACACGCCGTGGCCTGAATTTGAATATGGAGATAGAAGAAACTGATGGAACAAAAGAGATTAAGATCGGGGATTCGGTAACAGCCCACCGAGAAGTTAGTGCACGAGATTGTATTAATTGCTTGATAAAATTAATACAATCTTTTACCCCCCCAATCTTTTAGGGGGTTTTTTAACCCCCTTTTATTATAAGTAAAGCTCTTGAAGCTTTATAGTACTGTGCGCTGTACTGTGAGGAAACGGTCGCCGAGGTCCTAGCGCCTATCCGCTCTTGACGTCCCATTAAAGCTTTGGAGAGTTTAATAAAGTACAGGGATACGCCTACGTGATAAAATACCACTAGGTGTTCGTTAGTCACTCCAGCTACGGCCCGAGGAACCTAAGATTTCCACAACAGCTAAGTTTTTAAAGACAGTCCAACAACAGATAACAAAGAGATATTTCCCAAAAAAATGTAGTGTTATAATTCTGACCCATAGCGATGATGACTACCTACTTTGCATTGCTGTTTCGGTTTTGAGATCCAGAGAAATTATAGGATAAAGGCAGCGGCAACGCGCATAATCTTTTGGCGTCTTCCAAGCGTCTACGGGATGCGGTGACGCATTTTGATCAGGAGGGCCGTATGTTCGATAACAAACTCAGTAATATAAGAACGTACCTGCTGAGTATAGGTGGGTAAAGTATGCGAGGCCGTGGTGGCAGTTATCAGCCGCGCCCCCGCTATAGACACGCGGCCGAGTAGTTTGTGCGCGTCTATGGTCTCAGCTGTTGACGTCACATGCGTCATGGCCGCCGGGGCGCTGTTCAACAAGTTCAATATTGTCGCGTTGTTTCCGGAAGTAGTCACCACAGTTTTAGCGGCATTTTGACTTGCTGTAAAGAAAAAACAAATGTTTGTTGTATAACTACCCTCAGACGTGCGATTTGAACCGGTAACTAATTCTCACGCTATAATATCAATTACGATTCTCCTTCTCATTCTCGTTTAAAGTTCATCTGTAGGAGAGCAAAGACTAAGCAAACAAAAGACTACGACCATTATAGATGGCTGCTCTTACAATTATGCAGTACAAGCAATACGGTTACTACGGAGACTACGGTTTTTGTTTTATACGTAGCTGGGCAAATGACTCCACTCTACCTGTTGTTAAGTGGAAACGGAGTCCAGACGCAAGGACAACTGGTGCAGCGTGAAAACAACACAGCATCAGTCACCCTCACCCTGCCGGCCCACAAGGTGCTTGTTCACGGCTAGTTTGAAGGACCTCATGTCATAGGAAGGAGGGAAAACGTGTGCTGGTAGACTATTCCATCTTTTGGAAGCGCGACAAAGAAACGAGTCACCGAATTTCTTTGTGCGTGATAGAATGTTCGAGACAGTACAGCGGTGACTCCGAGAGCAGCACGCGTACTCCTATGGAGGAAGGGAGAAGGTGGGATAAGGTCAAAGAGTTCTTCAGAGCACTCGCCGTGGTATAAGCGATAGAAGACGCTGAGTGACGCTATATCTCTACGCAATGGCAGGGGCTCGAGAGCATTAGTGACCTCGGCATTGCCGATAATGCGTATAGCGCGCCGATGCAATTTGTCCAAGGCATCGAGAAGGTATCTAGCGGAACCGTCCCAGAGGTACGAGCAATACTCCACGCAAGACCGCACCTATGTCTTGTACAAAAGGCATAACTGATCCGGCGTAAAGAATCGCCGCACCCGGTTCAGGACACCTAGTTTACGTGACGCTGTTTTTATCACGGCTTCGATATAGTCCCTCTGGTTCAGATCGCAGCGAATCTCCATACCGAGCATGTTAATACTGCTCTGCAGGCCGAGTGATGTGCCTTGAAGAGAGGGAAGGGGTAGGAGTGGTGACTTTTTTGCCGTGAACGCGCATACCTGTGTATTCTTGGAATTGAACTCAACAGATTATTGGAGCCCCTTTTAGATATGAGGTCCAATACCCGATTGAGCTCAACGACAAGATTTAATCGTTTGTCTTCAGTCTCGATCTGCCCAGCCGCTGGGTGACTGTTATACCCACCGTGCACTGTACTATCATCTGCATAACAATGCATATCATTGATATGCAGAAGGAACCCTGAGGGACACCGGCATACACTGACATGAACCGCGAAGCGAATCCGTCTGAGAGTACTCGGATTCTACGCTCATGTAGGAAGCCAGCGTTGCACATTAGCATCTCTTCAAGATTCCGGCACACAACCTAAAGAAAGCGAGAGACGAGTCAACATGGGGAACAACTCCGCTGCCCACATTTTTAAAATTATTTTTGGGATGCCATCAGGGCCATTAGCTTTCCGAACATCGATTGACAGCAGCTCCGCACGTAGATCACACTGCCTGATTTTAATATCAGGCATTGTGTGGCCACAGTGAAGAATTGTAGTTGTATGTGCATTGCAGTCGTCGATTCGGGAGTAAGCCGCAATGAGTCCGGCCTGGAGATCGGCCTTCTCCTGCGACTTGTGAGCTAAAGATCCGTCAGGACATCTCAGAGGTGGCAGCGAGGGTTGGCAGAAGTTAGATTGCACGGCTTTGGCTAGATGCCAGTAGCTACGGCTGCCCGTAGGATGTGTCAGTAATTCTTGGCCAACCCGTGCAACACGCTGGGCATCCGCTCTAATGTAAGCCAATAAGTAAATTCCGGCTTTGGCTTTGAAGGAAGCACAAAGCCCGGATAGTGCAGGTAGCTGGTGTTAGCCGGACAGATTATTTGCATATCCGTCAAAAACAACATTGCTGGCCGTGCCGTCTCAAGATGGTGGTGGATTGAGGTTTGCATGTAGTCCGCGGATGTAAGCGAACTCGACCTCAAACGGTAAGGTTGTGGTGGGGGGTGGGGGAACCCCCCGGGAATGGCCGCCGGGACCCCACCTTCCGGTCACCAACCGACACGACGGACCACCCCGAGATTATGCGTGGCATGGTGAGGCAGCCTCACAGGCTGGTTAGGCTCGCTTAGGCCCCTGTACTGAGCCACGGGCGGCCAGCGGGACAGCCGTTTCTACGGGTCTCCCTGGCCTGCCTGGTTGAGGTCTGGCCAGGCTTCTATTTCGTGCACAGCGAGCGGGCCCGAGTAGCGGTCTAGGTGAGGCCTGAAGCGAAAGGATCTGCGGGGCACGTGAGTTGTCCATAGTTGGTTGTTCTGCTTGGTGGTTTTCATTAAGTAGGCTTCCAACACCTCCGGTACTAACTAGTAACTAGTAACTAGTCTGGATAACTAGTAGAGGCGCCCGCTAGATGCAAAGTCTCCGGTTAAATCGGCCGCGTAGGATTTTTGAAACTGATGAGGTGCCTGGATGAGTACTGAGAAGTGGCTTACAACTCCGCCACCAAAGAGGACATTTGGTAGTCGGCTTTAGAGTTGACGACCCGAACAGTAGAACTGCGAGTTGTGCTTATGGTGCAACGAGAAGTGAGCGAGCTTACAGCTCCGGTAACCTATCTGGATATTAGGTAGTGGACTATACGCGTCCACGGAGCAACTCGCTTGAGACACTAGTCTTAAAAGTACCGGATGAAGAATGCGCTTCGGTGCGTCCTGATCCGGCGTTATGACCTGACGTAGATGGTCCCATGTGCTTGCGTATGCTATGTACTACTTTTGTAACCGCTAGGTTGGTAAGGGATGTCAGTATAAATTTTAAAGTCGTGTGTAGCGGGGTCTCCCTGTTTGGCAGGTTAACGAAGTCTTCCTGGCACTGGTTTGACGGAAGCCTCCACAGATCAAATGCATCGCAGCAACATCTACTCGAGCTCTGGTTATACGCTGGCTGATCCCGAAACGCGACCGACAAGCGGACACTTGACGGGTTTTACACCATGCGTACGGTGGTCACTAACCAGACGGGCCAAGCCCTACCACGCAGTGGCATATGGCAGCTCGAAAATCCATTAGTCGCCTCTTACGACACGGATAAACGGTTTTTTTTTTGCTAGTATTAGCTAGCTAGCTCTATTAACAAATGGAAAAGCATTCACTATTTTATGAGTCTAAGATCTACACGAGGCAGTCGGCAAAATTCTTATCAATTTAAAAGCTTGGAGCTTTCTTGATTCTGACGATTCCTTTCAAAAAAATTGTTCCTAACCTTGTTGAAATTGTTGTGCTGAATTCATAAGACTAGTGACGAGGGCGCTGATGGCCGGATTGGTCGTCCGTGGTTTGGTGACGGTCGCCTTCTGTTGAGTTGTGGTGGTGGTCGTGTACTGGATGCTTTGGACCTGTGTTACAGAGAAACAATCATTTAATTTTTGCTCACAACCGTGGGAATTTAAGAGTAGCATTTATAACTTACTAAGGCAAGGTCCTTTAAGAACTTAGTTAGGTCCTTTAAAAAGTATGCATAGAGTACTTATATTAAGCATTTTGCGTTAAACATTTTTATTAATTGTGGAACGAGTGTATATGTACATTTACCTTGTTTTGAAATTCAAAATCAAACTTCAGCTTATTCATAATATTATTGACCTTGATGGATTGTACAAAACCTTTTCTTATAAGCACTTAAAGTACCTGTAGTAATTGCAAGATATGCTATACATTACATGTGTACCAAATTGAATTCAAAACAAGTTTCGTCATGATTTAAAAACAAACAAACTATAAACTATCACATTAAAAATTTTAGTAGGATGCTTTCACAAAACCTACCTGTGATGTCCCAGCGGTGGAGATAAGCGGATGCTGTATATGAATGATAGCGGACTGCATCTTCTGCGGGTTAAGTGGTTGCTGTGGGTTGGTTAGCTGTTGGGCGAGTAGCTGGTTGGTGGAAGCTTGCGTCGAGTGAATGTCGTGCACCTGAACATAAGACGTGGTTATAATAAAAACGTTTTATTATACCAAATGCACTGTGTAGGAGATAAATAATGTAATTGAAAGACGAACTAGTAAACATAATTCCAAATTTACAATATGTTAAATCAAACGTGATTGCACAATATCATATTTTTTACCACCTGACACGCCGCTCATTTTTGTAACGGTCCCAGATCATCCTGGCGGCACGTGAAGAAAAGTAAAGGAGTTTTTAGAAGTTACGCTTTCCTTTCCCCTGAAGGGGTAAAGACGGAAAGTACTACATAACCATCTGTCACCGGGCGTAGTGGTATACCTAATGCATTTTCTACTGAATTAAAAAAAAGGCGAGCCACCTGACGAGAAGTAGTCATCTGCTGCATCTGGAAGTTGCAATGCGTTGACAACTTTGAGAGCCCTATTTAAATGCTTCTTGAAGAACATCTTGTTGTAGCGCACCAGAAACATTTCTGATGGAAGCCTCTTCCACATTCTACAAAGAAACTA
Organism: Eudonia truncicolella; assembly: GCA_949315975.1. NCBI lineage: Eukaryota > Metazoa > Arthropoda > Insecta > Lepidoptera > Crambidae > Eudonia > Eudonia truncicolella. The sequence goes on along the minus strand of OX438829.1, from coordinate 9,419,724 downwards.
ATGTGAAACCCGCCTTGTTCTTGTACATCAAGATATCAAAGGACTTCTTCCCACATTCATTTTAATAAATTTAAAACGATTTATTTGCTTTCCAAACAGTACTCTTGCTTTTGTTTTGAAGTTCAACTTCAACGATAGCGGCCGATCTAGGTACCTACTCACGCTGGCTACGCTTTTCACGTTTTCGGACTAAAAGACACTTTTTTTTACAAGTAAACACTTAACCTTCATCTCATATTAAGGCCCTTCGGAATCCACAACACCCACGCCAGGAAATGGCTTAAGTCCGAGAATTAAGGGGCCATTATATCCCGAGCCTGGTCTATTCAGATTCCGTCGGTGGCCACGTTTGAGCACCGTAGGATGAGCGAGACACACATGAACTGTCTGAACACAATAACACAACTTTCTTGGTATCTTTACCTGAGGTGACAGCCGCGGTGTGCTCGGGGAAGGCTGCTGTTTCATAGCGCTCTCAGCGGCGACACTGCCCACGCTCGCTACGCTTCCCACGCTTCCCACGCTCCCGACGCTGCCCACGCTCGGGACGCTATTTACGGCACCAACATTGCCCACTACATTCCCCACTACACTGCCTACTGTTGTGACGCCGCTTATACTCCCGACTTGTTGCAGTTGTGCCTGCTAATATAATGTAAATAATAATATTATACACGAGAATAGTAATAGATAAAGAAATAAACATCCTGTTTGTATTAATCTTTTAGTGTTTATAATAAATATACACGATAATTAGTTAACGAAATTGTACATTACACAGCAAATAGATATCTATTTGTCTACTATTTCCATGCAAGTAAAGAAAAGAGAGTGAAAATTCACTATAGTTATATATATAATTGATTAACGAATCACAATTAAACGCATGATAGTCTTTATTTTTACTTCTTATGTGTTGACAAATGTACAATGACATTTTAAGTTTAGAATAGAATAGAATATATTTGTTTGCATTAAACATAGTGCATAAAGTAGTAGAAAATACAGTAAATCAATGTCACATTTAGTCTTTACAGACATGCAAAATAAAGCTCACTGCATTTAGTGAATTACACATTAAAATGAAACACTTTAACCATAAATGATTAAATATTATATTTAACACCTTTAACGGCCTTTAACCTCTAAAAGACGTTAATGGTAATATTTTAACCATCATAAAATAAACCTTATACAATTGAAATAACATTAAAGATAGATATACCCGTAGAAGAGCTAAACACATCTATCTACCCACGTTTATTTAAAATGTGTCATTTCAATGTATTTAATGAGTTGTGGTGCAAGCCAGCTTTTACCGCCACAAACAGTTTATTTTCTATACTTACCAGTATGGGTAATTGACGCGCATTGGTATGAGTATTTGGAGTCGGTGCTATAGCAGAAGTCCTGTAAACGAATATTATGAGGGTAAAGTTTTAGTAGAAACTTTCGCACAAGTTACAACCATACTTTTATACAAATTTAAACAATTCAAAAGGCAGTTCAAAAAAGCATGAAACACGATGGATTTTATATGGTCGTACTAACCGATTTCAACTTTATGCCGAAAGCAATAGAGTAAAATTCGGTTATTTTGTTTATCCTCTTTACTGGTTTTTTTTGAAAATAACTAAGATTTGTTTATAATTCACAACGAGCAGGCGGACTTAAAAATAAGCCTTACCACCAAGCAACAATACATATTCACCAATGACAATCAAATCTCTTTTGGTATGAAAAAGATCGGTGATCACACCCACTAGACAGGTGGAGTGATCGATATTTACTAAAAAAGGAACAAAGTACATATACATTTATAACTACTAAATTTTGTTGAAGAAATCAAATATAAACATATGATAAATGTAAACAACGTGTAACAGATTAAACGCACACCCTCTTAAGTGGTGACTTAGTCTATGAAACTGAACAACTTTTGTTCTACGACATAAGGAAAATCGCGAAAAAAAAATTTCTCTTTCCATAGATAGATCAAAACTGACCGAGTGAATTCGTTTGAAGAGATGATTTTTTTTTGCGAATTTCGTAAATTCGTAGAACAAAAATTCAGTTTCATGGACTGAGTCACCACTTAAGAGGGTGTGCGTTAAATCTGTTACACGTTGTAGATGTATCAAATGATCTCAAGATCGCGCGATTAAGTTAGATAAAAATGATTGTCACTTTCGACGATTTCACTTTATTATGCATACTCTGTTCCGTAAAAAAATATATTTGAGTAATTGGTTCCGGGAGAGAGCCAATCAAATAAATACTCACACAATAGGTACAGTGGTAGCGTGCGTTTGTACAGTTGCACTACTCGCGGCGGCCGATCGCTGTTGCAACAACAGTTGTTGTCCCTGCAGATTCAAATACTATTTTTTAAATCATCAATAATTATTTGTTCCCATCAAAACCCATTAGCAACATAATTTTAAGCAGAATCTTGCTGATAGTCACCGCACTAACAGAAGATTTAGTAATATAAATCATAAAAAAATATTACTTATACATGGTTTTACATTTTTTTAAATTTTTAAGTACATAATACTTTCTTCAAAAAACTAAACACGGAACATTATGCCATTATTAACAATGTTTTTAAATAAATATAAATTATGACATTTATGCACCGTATGTATGTACAGACGCCTGCACTTCAACATATTCAAAACTGTCAAATTTATTCAATACATTTTCAACCATAACCTTAAGGCATAAAGTTCAAAGTGTATTGAAGAAATTTGACAGTTTGTGGTAGGTTGATGTGCAGGCGTGTGTACATCCATTATAAGTGCACAATAAAATTAAAATAAAGCATTATTCACCTTTATAGATGAAAATTATGACCATTTACAATTATTACTTCACTTTTATGTAAATTAATAATAATTTGGCAAAACAAATTGAATTAATGTGTTCCAAAATAAAATTATTAATTTAGGAGTTAACAACAAATCACCTAAGACAATATATAGTATAGCAATCTTACCAATTCTCTCATACCGCCAGTGAAGGATACCCTCGGCAGCTGTCCTGGCACAATGTGCTTTATCCTAACTGACTTTCGACCTTCCTCTGTAAATATCTCCGTAAATTGTTGTATGTATTTATTTGCTTGAACCCTGGATCCTATAAACAAAGTAAATAATGTAAGTTGTTGTAAATTGTAATACATTAATATATCGCCATAAATAAGTTAAAAATATTTTTATTGTACGCTATGCTACTACCGGCTCTTAGTAAAATTTTTGAAAATGTTATTTTTAATCAATTGCTGTCACATTTTACAGATAACCAGTTACTTCATAACCAGAGATAGGATAATCGGATGCATATTTGCCTAAAGTTGAGGTGTTTTCATAACATGGAAAACACTTTCGTATCGAAAAAATCCCAGGATTCCGGGATCGACAAATTTAGTTTTTTATTATAGAATCAAATCGGGTGTAGCTATATTTACTTATTTTAAGGTGCTAATATGGAGTGCACTTTTGTATCAAAAGAATTTGGGGGTTTTGGATTCGATAAATTCAATGTTTTTATAACAGAAATAACGATTGCCTCATATTTTTTCTTCAATTTTCAAATGATTTTTATCAAACTAATAATAACACGAAATTACAAAGAAAAACTAATTAAATCTCTAAAAACTAATAACTTACTCACATTATCGCATGTGACGAATAAGTTGAAAGTTTAGGATACAAAATATCTATGTAATTTCACTGCCTCCTACAACGGTGGCGGGTGTTAAACAACTTAACTAATTTCAGTGGTTGTCCGCTGTCAATAAGGCTATCTCTTGTTTTTCTGTTTGTGGTATAGCCATTGGCACTATAAAAAGAAATAGACGGCTCATGCAAAACGTTGTTAGATGTCCACAGCACGGCTTGTACAGACCAACACAAACTTACAGAACAAGCGCGCGTAACTCTATCTTTTTCTTGTTTGTTGTTGTTGAGAAAAAAATACTTGAGTCAAGTTTATGAAGACAAATTAAAAAGAATTCGTAGTGACGTACAAAACAATAAACTGTGGGTATCACTAGACAAAACCACTGATTTTCTGGGCCGATATGTGGTACATTTTTTAGTAAAACCGTTAAGGGAAAACATATCTGGGCTAATTTACATACTATGTTGAAAAACGTTAGATGTGGTTAACGGTCATTCTGTGTCTGAATTTATAATTCAATGTTTAAAAGACTTATGGGGAGATGAATTCGACAGTAAAGTGCAGGATGTCTCAATGTTATGTACCGATAGCGTAGCGTGTATGTTACTGGCTGGAAGAATACTAAAAAATACATTTCCCAATTTGAAACATTTTACGTGTTTAGCGCACGCCCTACACAGATTAGCACTTTAATTAAAAATGTAAAGAAAATATTTTAAAATCTCCAAACAGAGTACGAATTTTTAAGGAGTTATAACCAAATTTACACTTACCTCGACACTCGACCTCGACTTACACTTATTTCGAATACATATAGAATTTTACAAATCGGTCCACAAATGACGGAGAAATCGCCTGACATACATAAAAAAAATACATCCAATCGGATATATTACCTCCTTTTTTTTGAAGTCGGTAAAGAAAATGCCACATGCTAAAGACGTTATTTGTCACCATAATATCGACTAGATTCGCATTCACTAATTTTCCAGCATCTCGGGATTCATATTTTAAAAAAAATATTTTGTAAGAAGCCGCTTCCATAATATTGTAGCCAAAAATGAACTTTAGGTGAATATGCATCCGAATATCCGATCTCTATTCATAACAAACAATTCGGTTTTACTAAAGGTAGAAATACAACCGACGCGGGAGTTGCACTCATTCATAAATCATAAATCATAAAATCTTTATTTGCGTAAAACATGGTAACAATGATGTAATTATTGGAGGATAGCAACATACATGTTTTATCGATCTGTCGATATACAAATATTTTGTCGTCATGCTTTTGAAATTAATTAGGTACTTATTTATAATTCATATAATTTACTAAAAATAAAAATTACAATATTTACTTAGAGTAGATGTGTCAATAACAATTTGTAAAATTATATAATAAAATTAAGATAAAAGTAAATTATATTAAAACATTCATTATTTATTTATTTAGAATCAAAGCCATCGTCACAGAGAAATAATAAGATGTCAACAATATTTCTATTAGTCATATTTTAATTAATTAATTCTATTCAGATGTTATTTTTTTATTTAAGATTTCCCTTACGACAAAAGTTAATAAATTCATTTATGTCATAAAAGCAATTTATTTAAGCATTAAGCATATTTTCGATGCATGGGAGCAGAAACAGGATGCGATAGGTATCTTTTGTGATTTATCGAAAGCTTTCGACTGTGTCGATCACGAGACTTTATTGTTAAAATGGAACATTATGGTGTCTCAGACAACTCTCTTACCTTATTGAAATCATACCTAACTGGCAAAAAGTTAATATTAACGGTACCGATTCTTCTGGCGCTCCGTTAGTTATGGGAGTGCCCCAGGGTTCAATATTAGGAACTCTTTTATTTCTCATTTGTGTAAATGATCTAACTTACTACACCGAAGATCTTTGTGAGATAGTATTATTTGCTGATGACACCTCATTGATTTTTAAAATTGATAGACATAGAGCAATATTTGACGACGTAAGTAATACTCTCTCTCAAATATTACATTGGTTTACCACTAATAATCTGCTGCTTAATGCAAAAAAACTAAATGTGTGAAATTCACGATGCCCAATGTGAAGCAGGTTAATACCAGTATCACTATGAACGATTAAATAGTTGAAATAGTTAACTCGACAGTTTTCCTGGGTGTTACCATGGATCACAAATTACAATGGGGTTCTCATATTTCTGCCCTGACATGAAGACTTAGCTCAGCTGCTTATGCGGTTAGAAAAATAAGGTCACTTACTGATGTAGAAACAGCAAGATTGGTTTACTTTTGTTACTTTCACAGCGTCATGTCATATGGTCTTTTATTGTGGGGCATTGAAACCATTTTTGTGTTACAGAAAAGAGCCCGAAATAAAACAAGGTCTAATGAAAAAAGGCTACTATAAAATTGATGATTATTTTAATGATAAGAATGTGTGGTCATCTTAGTCTGCTCGCCTGCACATGTTATTTCACATTGTAAGTAGTTACACTTTTATATTATAAAAGGTTATTTATTATACAGTCAAAGAATATTAATTTATATAATTTTTAAACTGATATCATAGCCTTTATCAGCAGTGTCCTACAGTTAACAAACAGCATTGCGTTAAATAGATCATTAGGCTTTTATTTAGAGTATCTTAAGTGTGTTATGCTCTTATTGTCTCTGCGGTGGTGGCGTGTGCGTCGGGTCGTTACGTTCCCTAAAATATGGTTGAGCGAAGCGATAGCTGATTCATATGTCATACTCGTGAACGGGTGCCGCCTGTGGAGGCTGGTCTGCTCTTGCATACTTATCTTATTTTTAATATTATTTACTATAGTTTGACTTTATTTTCCTTAAACAATTTTTGAGTTTTATTAGAGTACTGTAGTGATACTGTATGACATTGTGGAAATTGGAACTTATACCTGAGGTAAATTTGTTAATTTAGATTTTTAACTTTGTTTTTTTACATGTGGTTGTCTTCTTTACTTTTTTTTATTTTTTGTGTTTATTTGTGATGGAAAGTGTCCTGCTAAAATAGGGCATTTTCCAATAGTTTTGACGCTGTAAGGGAGAAAAGAGCTGGACACTTGCTGAGTTTCTTGCCGGTTCTTCTCAGTACAAGATCTCCTGCCCAGAGTAGACTTACGAACCGATGGCATAGTGACATTCACAAGAGCTACTGGTAGCCTAAACTGAATAAATGATTTTTGAATTTAGATTTTTTTTTTTTTATTTATATACATATAATGACTTGTCCTGACTGACTGGTTTATCATCGCCGAGTCGAAACCGCTGAAGCCAACTAGATGACATTTGGACTGTAGGTTAGTTAATTGAGTGATGAAACCAGCCACTAAGAAAGGATTTTACGGAAAACATACCCTATGGGGCTCAAATAGGGGGTGAAAGTTTGTATGAAAGTCCATCAGTTTTGAAGTAAAATACATGAAAATTGATATTTGGCTTTTTAAAAAGAAATAAAGAATGACTTGTCTCAGAAATTTTGTTTATTTTCCTTTAAAGGAGTAAAAACGGAAAGAAGGTTTTTTTTGGGGGTAATCATTATCTTTAAAGTAAGAACTTTAAAAATGAATAATTTACTCAGTATTTAGATTTTTTAATAATAATAAAGAATGACGTTTTAGCATTTTTTTGAAAAAAGTCCCCTAGAAATGTGCAACACTGGATGCGAGAGCCTCATTAGTTTCAATTAGTTTACACAAAACACAACAAATGGCGTTGCACACAAATTGTTTGGAATTCAAATTAACCAGTTAATTTCGGTTAACAGAATCACAATTAATAAAAAACCGTTGTTTTTTTTTCATTTAACCGGTTAATTACCGGTAACCGAAATCTTAACCTTATACCATTCCGATATGGGGTCAACGACCCAAACCGGTTAATAAATTTAACCGGTTTCCGAGCCCTGGTTGAAATAACGTAACAAGTTTTTGTTGTCTAAACCTTATTTATTACCTTAATCTATACTCTGATGATGATATTTACCTTTAATAAGTTTTTCTTTTATTACGAATAAACACAAGTCGTGTAGCCCACGTGAGCAAAGCCGCGATCAAAAGCTAGTTTTTACATAAAAACGTTCTGTCCAATAAGGTGCCAAAATAAATAAAAAATCTATTCAACAAAACACCCTGTATATTATTGTTCTCTGACTGAATTCGTTAGAATATCAATATATTTGTATACTTTATGTTATGGGCAGTAGAGACCATTTTATCGGTGAATTACTAAAAATAACTTGCCAAGTATAAATCGACATGCAGCACCATTCCTCTCTCCTTCAACATGGTCTCGATCCACATACAACTCTCCCAAGAACTCTTGGTCGGATGGTCTCTGTAGTATCGAGAGCTTTATGTGGAAGAACCCGGCACCAGCGTGAGGCGAGGTCTTCTCCGTCTCCAGAATGTATTCTTCGACTAACTGAGGTTGGCAGTCTGGGGTGGGGCGAGGCCGCTCGTACGCGCGAGCTAGCCTGACTGGTCCGGTCAGCTCTGACGGCATTGCTAGCAAAAGGGACTCCATTTTGGGAGGTTCTATCGGCTTAAACACCTAAAATAAAAGAAGGCTAAATTAATTGCATTTTTCTAAATAAAAATATAAATATTTGAAGTTTTTTCAATTTAATTAAGAACAATGTAATACACACAAATTTAATGATAAAATAAAATAAACAAAACAAAATAAAATTTATTTCTCTAAAAAGATTTGTGGCCTACATCATTAGTGGCCGGAATCTCCGTTTAAGCAATTAATGCCTGTTTCAGGTGACTCCGCTCTTCCATTACAAGAACTATGCTATAAAATTATACAAAAAAAATAAAAATTAAATATTTTAATAGTAAATGAGGGTCTGTGTATGTGTGTGTGTGGGGGTGTGTGTAAGTGTGTGTGGTGTGTATGTGTGCGTGTATGGAGTGTATTCATCTGTTGTAAAAATAACTCATTTCACAGATATAGAGCTCTTTCAAATTAGCCATATGGTGACGAATTTCTGCAGAGCATACCCATATCAAAAGCAGCATCACGCCTGCGCTATAATATGAAAAGCAGTGCGACGTCAAACGTCTTAAAAGAAAGAGCTGAAAATGTACAATAATAATTGTTATTAGTATTCAATAAGACATACCTCTGGAGGTTTCTTAGGATATTTTGATGTAAGCCGAGTATGTGGTACAGATTGCCGACTGTTTTTCGCCCTTTGCCTATGTATCAATTCAAGCAGTTCTAGTCCGTGATAATGAGTGAATTGATCGAGTTTTCGTTTCCTGTTCACAGCAACCTAACAAAAAATATGACAATGAGATAATGTTCAGAGTTTTATAATAAAATTAAATATTGATTAGTACAAGATAATTTATTTTGCACTTTATAAAAACGTATACATAAAAACATAGAATTTTTCCATTTTTTGGTTATGTGTTGCAAAATAAGTGCACACCCTGAAAGTTGTTTGTTAAGAATCGGCTATGGAATTGAATTCAGGCATTTTACAGGTATTTACATCATTTTATTTTTATCTTTAGAAAATAATAGAAATCGTTTCAGTAATCGATTATTAACAAACTACATTCAGAGTGTGCATTTATTATGTTATACATATTGCATAGTTGTGAATGTATATTCTTTGCATTTTGTTATTGTCTCGTTTCTGTGTTATAGAGACAAAATGTTTTATCTTTCTTTCTAATGCAGTTACCTGGGAAAACTTCCTCGCCTGCCTCCTGATCCTGGGCGTATTGAACAGCCTCGGTGCAGCATGCAGCCTCGCAGCTAGCAGGCCTACAGCGGGGCGAGGGTCGAGGCACAGCGGGGGCGCTGCCGCATGCACCAACGCCGCCTCCACCGCTTCTAAGGCGCCGCGCTCTTCACCAGCCCAGCCGCTCCGGCCGCCGATACACATCGCGTCTGTTATTATACTCTGTTAAAAGCATAACAGAACAAATGAAAGTCTTTGCTGTAAGTCTCCCTATTAGCTTAGCTATTAAACCACTAGATTTCTTAGCCAGAGATCGCAAGTTCGATTCTCATTGGGGGGTATACAATAATGTGCTTAGCTAGGTAGGTGGTATAACTTGTTTTAAGTCTGCCTGGCTAGCTATCATTAACTTATCTAAATCTGTCGAAACAATGTAGTACGCTAGCTACCACCACCTTTAATTAGTCTGCAGCCACAATATTGTTGTGTTTTGACAGAGATAAGATGGCCAGTTCCTCAGTAGTTGAGGATTCCAGGTTTTTAGGATCCAGGATTTTACCATTAGGTAAAATTAATGTTTTTCGAACTTCAATTTTCAAATTATATTTTAATAACAAAACCAATTTTTAATTTGCTCATCATGATATGAAAAAAATATAATACCAGCGCAAAACCTGTACAGACAGGTTTTACAAATTAGAGTTACAAAATATATTATCTGCAGGGTACAGACCCTGCAGATACCTAGTATTGGTTGTGTAGTTTAGTGAGCATAACATCCAGCAAAATTACAACAACAGCATAATAAATATGCGCTCAGGGTAGGCTCTGCACAAGGTATACCCATGGTGTTGCAAATGTATCTAGACAGTGTGTTAATTTACCTTAACAAAGGCTGTATGCTTTTTACAGATTAAAAAAAACTTATTTTAAAGCATTAAAAATGTATACAACCAAATTACTTACATTACCAGAAAGTACATAAAAACAGGTAGATAAGGTACTTTAAGCTTAATCAAATTATCTCAACCCCAAAATATGATATGATTTCAATGATTGATGTTCCTTTTCTTATCAATAACATTGGTCATAAATCATGTACTTTAGCCAAACTTAAAATAATATAAAAGTCAATAATGTAATATGAATAAATTACCTGATTGGTAGGCTTCAGCAGAACATGGTGAGTATCACATAGGAAACTGGGATAGGCCTGTCTATAGTCCCTAATTTGTGCTATTATACAGCCCGAATAGAAGAGACAAGAATGCTCCGATTCCAGTAAATCAAGCAGTACTACAGGCAATTCCTCATTATCAATATAGCTTAGAAGTTCCTCTTCTTCATATGGCCATCGTGGAGTTTCAATTAACGTCTCATCTTGATTTGTTGAAGTCTGTCAAAATAATAATTATTGTAACGTAGAATAAGTTATTGTAAGTCAACATGATATCATAATTAACATTAATTTGTTATAATAATAATAAAGTTAGTGACTCCTCGGCTAAACATTTTTCAATTAGAACTATTTATTTATGAAATACATATTTTAATTTATGAGCTAATAATGATTTAACTAATAAATACACTCTAAAAAAAGGAATACTTACATTCGCATCTGGTGGATGAAGATAATGTGTATTGCCATTTACTTTTAAAGATAAAGAATATCCTTTATTGCCTGGATATAAATTAATTATCAAGGTATTGAGATTATATGTTACTAGTAACTTTTCTAATAAATATGATGTTGTCTTCAGTCCTTGCTGTGAAATTATGTAAATTTGTATAATTCTTGAGTTACTGACAAAACATGTGAGTGAAGCTTGCGTTTTGGGTAATTGTTACTCTGATGAGTAAGATAAAATACTGTTAGCACAATAAGCAATTCAAAATTGGATCTACTAAGCTGTTTTCTTTATGAAAATCAAAACATTTCAGTTAAATTGATAAGGCAACTTACATAGTTGGACTGAGACGTCTCTTCTCTGCTCAATTCATTATAGAGTTCATGAAGCTTTTTGAACAGGTCAAATTTCTCTACTTTGGAACTAGCCGAGCCAACAGAGTTTCTCTGAAACTTCATTCTGGTTTCGTCGACAGACTCAGCCAGATGCATCTTATCATGGGTCCAAGTCATTTTATGGTCTGGGACACCACTGTCAAATTGTGACGAATTTGAATTTACATGTTTCGCCCGATTAAGTATTAACTGAAATAAACAAGATTACATAAAATAAGTACATAAAATCAAAGAAAATTTAATTGCAAGGAAATTAAATGAAAGTAGGTAGCGAAATACCTCAGCCTCCAATGCCGCGTGAATTAAACCATCCATAATGTCATTAAGTAAAACTAGTATGTAATTGGTAGTTATAATTTTAAATGTAATATTTCATATTACTAAACTAGGCCCTGATATTAAGTCATGATTTAAGGAAAAACTAATAGCTTTATTTATGTTTCACACTGTATGACAGTAAAATAACATGTCCAATGTCCGTCAACATTTTTTTTTTGTTTTCTTCTCCCATTTTTAGAAAGTGAACGGATTAAGCCCATACAGCGTCATCTTAAGAACTTTTAAAATATTTGCATGATAATAATAATATAAATAACGTTTTTTGTTTACTTTACTTAGTAGATCACGTGTGTGTCAGCACAGCTGTGCCACCCACAGTAGAAAACAGACTTTTTGACTATGCCAGGAATTAGTCGATAATTAGTCGAAATTAATCGCCAATTTACAGATTAGTCGGTCTCGAGTTTAAAAGTTATAAAGGGTTTTTTGTGGCACAGCTGTATCTCGAGAATGGAACCACTTAGCGAAGATCTGATTGCATAGCGTATCAGTCGAAAATTAGTCGATACATCATACAAAAATTCAGATCGCAATATTCTTTACTTTTCTAGGCTTTGGGCATTATTTTATTACAAAGGGTATAGTTGCGATCTAAAGTGTAATGAATGAAACAAATTAATTTCCTCTAACGATATTCTTCTTTACTATGAAATAAAGACTGCTAAAATTCTATTTCACTCGGAGTGTAGACGAAAGTTTTGTGAATATAAATAAGTGGTTAATAATAAGTTTTATATTATTACTAGTTTGTTTGTATGTCTTGCAAGTTTTAATGAGGCCTGTGTACATAGCAAGCCGCTATGTACACAATGTTAATTTTGCTGCTTCTAATTAAAGACTGCTAAAATATTTCATATTGTAAAGAATTTAGCTTATGACGCTCTTTAAAGTAATAAATTACCAACACGACGCCAAAATTACCCAAACACCTTTTGGGAGAAATATTCGTTTTGACTCACTGACACCAATTCTACGATTTTTTTATGTTTTGTCTGTATGTCTGTCTGTATTACCTATAACTCTAGAACGGCTTGACCGATCTTGATGAAAATTTGAATGTAGTAAGAACATGAGCAAATGATAATGATAAGCTATAAAAAAACACAAATTTTCGCACAGCGAAGCAGGCGGGGTGATGGCTAGTGTATATATAATAACTAGCGGTCCGGCTCGCAACTTCGTCCGCTTGAGTGAATACCCGTATCCCATAGAACCCTAAAGCACCGCCACCTACCGTCTAATTATATGCATGTATTATACATTTATAAAATTATAAAATACAGTGAATAAATTAAACGCCCACCCGACCCAGCCAGGAATCGAACCTGGGTATTCCGCAATCCGGGCAGCTGCACTGACCGCTATGCTACCGGTGAACGCTGAATTTTGTCACTGCTTTTTAATGTTTGAGTGCTAATAGCGGCACAGTGCCATCTATCTAACGGTCGTTGCAACCGATGGCCATGCAGATCACCTTTGCAGATGAAATACCACAAATTTGATAACACAACGCTATAGTAAATTTTACTTTTTTATTTTCAAGTGCTAATTGCTGCACTGAAGCTAACAATTTCATCCTATCCCACAATTTGTGGGAGTGATTTCGTAGAAAAGGGACGGAAGTAGGGTCGTAACAGTGTGATCCGCTCGCCTTCTATATATAATACTAGCGGCCCTAAATAGGTTTTACTAAGGTTTTAGCAAAGATGATAATGGCGATTGGCAGTAAAAACCTGTTTGTCCGACCAAACCGATCGACACCGAGACAATTATTGTTTAAATTGTTTAAAATTGTTAGTAGGTACCCTTATATAAAACAGAGAATAATTATTAACACAATTTAAAAAAAATGAAATAACTATGTATCTATGTAAATAATATTGTATAATTATAACTAGATAAGTAAGTACATTTTTTAATTAGCCCTCTGATACTGTTGCTGTGCCCTTGCAGGGTGTCACAAGAATACCTTAATAAATATCCCACCTGTTATAATTATAATGTGATATTTATATATTTCTAAGAAGATTTACAGACAAATAAGATCTACAGTTCAGGTAACAAATCTTCACAATTATGATATATGCAATAAATGATTTGAATTTGAATTTGAATTATATTACTCTATGACCGCGTTTGCGCGGGGCTACCTACAGACACGCGAGTGACGCGAGCACGGCAACTTCGGGGCTACTAGGTTATGATCGTACACAGCATTAAGCTTTTGTGTGTGTGCGTTCGCAAATCATTGGTTTGGTCGGTGGTTGGACGGATTTTCTCAGATTATAGTTTTGATCATAAAAATCCTCCAATTCCCTCCAAACCCATTTTTTTCTCTCCAAATATATTTCAAAAATATTTCCCATAATAAGTGATGCCAGATTGGGGTATTCTCCCCAATCTGGCATCACTTCTTTCGCACCTCGCATGCGGACGCTAACGACCAATGACAACGGTTCCTACCGTGCGGGCCCTATGACATGCGTTACATAAATCTCTCGTACCCCGCATATGGGCGCTAACGACTAATGAAAACGGTTCCTTCCGTGCGGGCCCTGTGGCATGAGTTTCAAAAATCATCCGCACCCCGCATGCGGGCGCTAACGACCAATGAAAATGCGCCTTAAATACAATAACTTAGCACAGCAAAGTATAAAGATAAATAATAAGTAGGTATTACAATAAATAAATACCTAGTACAATATCAGTAATTTGAAGTTTTTTTTTATAAAAAACATATAAGTAATTTAGCTTTCCTTAATTAACTATTTTTTCTTAAGATACAGAATATCTACATTACACTACAAAAAAAGTTGCGACTAGACCAAATTTTTTTAGACCAAATATAGTATTTTTGGATTCAGTACCCTTCAAAATATAGGTAGTAGATAGGCAATTAAAAAGTTTAAAAAATATAGCATATTAAAAAATACTTATTTTTTGCTGATTTGAGCACTACTAAATTAATAGGTTTTTATTTTTAAGGTAACTATTATTACAATCTTATTTTAAGTTACAAAACACCATTAACTCTGCTTTTATCAGACCGATACTGGCTCTGTTGCGCTCATATTTCCACTTTGTGTTCATCACAGAAAACTACAGTAATAATATAGTTTCGCCTACTATAATATATTTATAAAAAATTTGTAGTCAGACACCTAAAATAGTAGGATACTATATTATATAGTAGGGTTGCCAATCCTACTGTAGGCACACAATAAAGAGAAATCCCTTAAATTTTTCATTGCTTTTTAACCTTATTTCAAGACCATTTAATATTTGGTAGCAAAATAGTTGTTTTTTGATCTGAGGTTGATTCCTATTCACAGTGGGGATATAAAATTAAACAGATTTGTGGTAATCATACATTAATATATTACTAGTTATCATTTGATGCCATATGCCTTATTAAATTTGAAATAAATGTTTCCATTTTTCGTACATCTTGCTGGACTTCTGTTTTATATTGAAGACACTGAAAAAAACAAAACAAAGTGTACCTAGTAAAAGTTGTATATTTTCAAATTCGAAAATTTAATTAACTTAGAATCCAAAGTTGTGTATAGGAAAAACACAGGACGGAAAAGAGACTGGTCTCAACGGCGGGCGATGGGCGAATGTCGAGCTGAGCTGAGCTGAGCGAACGAGTCGACAAGCAGCAGGAAGAGAGTAATGTAGTCCGAAATTGAGGCGAATCTACGCCTGTAATGAATGACATAGCTGGAATATAC
This sequence comes from Eudonia truncicolella, assembly GCA_949315975.1. Classification (NCBI taxonomy): domain Eukaryota; kingdom Metazoa; phylum Arthropoda; class Insecta; order Lepidoptera; family Crambidae; genus Eudonia; species Eudonia truncicolella. The sequence goes on along the minus strand of OX438829.1, from coordinate 9,404,224 downwards.
ATCACTTTATTTGCAATGAATTATGACGTTGGCTATAAACTCAAGAGAAGCTTGAAATCGTCTACCGAGTACCGCCCTTCACTCTTGCTATGTGTGGGACCAGAGTATAAAGGAGAGCAGTCGTGAATTTAAAAGTATTACACGACTGAAACGAGCCGTGGTAAATTATAGTATATTTTTTTTACCAACCTTTTTATTATCAGTAATTTTAACAATAAATACTCCTTTAGAATGTGAATATTTTATACAGTAACGTGTATTCAGCGGATCTCCAAGGTACAACATTTCTGCTGACTTTTCAAATTCCTCCCAGTTAGGTATGAAAGTCATTATGAAACAATGTATTTAATGAAAAATATTTACGTTTCTAAATATTATGGGTTCTTTTCAGAAAATTATTAGTAAGAAGCGAAAAATTATGAAATCCAACCAACCAACAATACCTACATCACATGTTGACATTATTATTTTTTGGTATCTTCTCCCGATTACTTAAGGCAAAGAGATCTAGCTTCTACAGCTTATAGATGATTGATTTTATATTACATTACATTTATATGTAGATGAGCTTTAAACTAATAAAAATCATGTAAACCCAAGGATTTACAACTCATTTGTCATTAAATCTTTATTGAGACTCAAGAGTCTAGATAAAGATTTAATGAAATATGAATAAAAACTACACGGCTACACCTTCGTGCTCGCCGTCACCTAACTATAACCTTCATATTACTATCATTTGGAATTTTGCATTCACAATGCTATAAATAGTTAGAAGTAAAATGCTGAAGCTGATTAATTTTTTCTAGTAAAATTTTATATTGTAACTACTATACATAGTGAATGCAAAATTCCAAATAATAGAAATATTTATATGGAATTACGTCTTAATCGATTTTTACTTTTTATTTTCAAGTGCTAATTGCTGCAGTGAAGCTAAATTAAATATTTATAATTTTTTTGTAAAATACAATGAAAAAATTAAACGCCCACCCGACCTAGCCAGGAATCGAACCTGGGTCTTCCGTAATCCGGGCGGCTGCACTGACCGCTATGCTACCGGGTACGGGCTGCTATTTAATTTAGCTTCAGTGCAGCAATTAGCACTTGAAAATAAAAAGTAAAAATTTACTATAGCGTTGTGTTGTCAAATTTGTGGTATTTCATCTGCATGGCCATCGGTTGCAACGACCATTGGATAGATGACGCTGTGCTGCTAATAAATAAAATAAAAGCACTCTAAAAACATTAAAAAGCAGTGACAAAATTCAGCGCTTTCATCAGCCTTCCCGGTAGCATAGTGGTCAGTGCAGCCGCCCGAATTGCGGAAGACCCAGGTTCGATTTCTGGCTAGGTCGGGTGGGCGTTTAATTTTTTCACTGTATTTAAAAAAAATATATAAATTTCTTTATCGATTGTTAAATACTTGCAAAAGTGTTCTTTCGACTCTAAGGGTAGTTCACAGTAACGCGGACGTAATACTGCTGGCTAGCAGCGTAAATCACAAACTACTAGAAGAATGTTGATTTTTTTCAAACTTTGTAGAGTTGGTAACTAAATTTTTTGATATTCTTAAAAAACATTGAAAATCAAAACAAAAACATACGGGCGTAAAGATTAATTTTGATTCCATCAGCTCAGTGAAACTCTTGGTCTCCAATTCGTTATCAAAAATTCAACGAGTCTTCTGGGGCCTCGGTAGCTCAGCGGTCAGAGCAATTGGACCGGTTATCCAAAGGTCGTGGGTTCGATTCCCACTCGAGCTTCCTGCGGCTGGTTGATTTTTTTAGTAAAATTTTATTTTTTAACCTTCATGTTTAAGCCCGCTGTACACATTGGCTACGGCCACGGCATGCACCAGACCAGTCAGTGGAAGAGCGTGCTAGACCAGCATGTAGAGGCCTACTTAGTGTGTTTTCGTAGCTGGTGGCCAACGCTGGCCGACCACCTGAATATAATACCTACTGGTTTTTAACACGACAAAGGATCTTGATGTGTTAAAAACTTGGACCTAGGGTTGCTAATTGTTAAGTGACGACATGAATTTATATCTTTCTGACGTGTCGTGTCTGATGTGCACGCGCTAGTGCTGTCATCTGACGCGTCAGAGTCGTTCGTGATTTTAAATAGGTTTTTTTTGCTCTTAAGTATAGACGGATTGATTGAAATTGTACGACAGTTCTACAAAGTGATATATAACACTAAATTTCAACAACAATCTTTTTTCAAAAGAGTTGCCAGCATTATACATTTTATATCTTCTTCATAATCTGAATCAGAATCGGATAACTCATGGAAGAACATTGCAAACGTTTGATCTTTCCTAGAGCTGCGGTTGTATTGATTCAAAATATCGTCCAAAAGCGTCAGAACACGGCATATTAATGTAAACGCTAGCCATCACGTCATAACACGATACGTCAGACAAATATAAATCCACCTTAAAGATGAAGGTGGAAGCGCACCGCCATCATCCAGAATCCATTAATATATTATTGCTCTTGCTTTACTTAACAGCGATCTGGTTACTTCTTAAGATTACGTCATCTATGAATCTATGATTTGTTACGTAAGAGTTGAAAAGAGATATCGACCATTCTTGACTCCCACTGGTTGGATTATGTAATTTTAGCTCAGCTCATCGCTGGGCTGAGCAGCACACATATAGGTTGTCATATTGATAATGTCTTTGTCAATAATATTGACTATACGGACGATTTGGTTTTACTCAGCCCACCGTTGGGTGGTTTGAGAAAGCTCCTGCAGCAGTGTGAGGCTTATGTCTTGGAGCGCGGACTAAGATACAATGAGAATATACAAAGAAGAACAAATTTGTGATCTTCAGAGGTACTATAAAAAAATACTTCAAAATGTACCCCTGCTACTTTTGAACGGAATACCTTTGGGCCGTGCTACCCAGTTTAAATATCTTGGTCATATAGAGACTGAGACTTTGAATGACAATATTGTGATATCGAAAGGGAGCGCAGGCACTGTTAATGCATGTTGTAATATGTTGAAGCATAGGTTTGCGCGCTGTACAGTAGAGGTAAAGTTAACCCTATTTAAAGCCTACTGGCAAACATTTTATGGTAGCGGACTATGGTGCAATTTTACCAAAAGGACCTACAGTGCCTTCGTGTTGTGGTTCCCGTACAACAATATTTTTAGAGCACTGTAAAACCTTCCTCGATTTTGCAGCGCATCTGGCATGTTTACCAATGCAAAGACTGATGACTTCTATACATTAATGCGGAAAAAGTCATAGGACTTCTTCCGCTTTCTCCCAAATGCGACGGTGAAGGGTCACCGTTCACCGTTTTGCCCCGCAAACGTGTATAGCCGCCTTAATGTGAAGGAAGACATTGGGTAGAGTGGATTGCCATATACAAAAAAATATTTTCTATTTTGGGTTTGGTCACATTGCACTAACGAACTCGTCGGAAAATCAATACCTACACCGTGAATGTATTCGTCTTTTTAAAATGAGAACGTGACAAAACATTAATTTTAATTCAACGAAGAAAACATTTTATTTTAAAAAAGCTGTTGAGACTTGATGCTCATTTTTTATTTATTTACATAGTGATGAATATTGTCATAGTTACGGCGTGGTAGAACATTCTGCGCGTTTGATTAACTGCTTTTGCTGCAAATTATAACTGTTAAAAGGTCAGTAAATGCTTTCAAATTAATCAATTAATATTAGTTTTTCGAATATGAACATTATTATGTATTTTTTGTAAAATAACTTGAAATTGGACTATCGACCTTCGCCATTGTCTGCATGGTGCATTGCGTTTTGCGTTTGTTGTACGTACATAAGTATAAGAAATACTTTAGATCACATTAGAGCTAGCGTAAAAGCCTTTTTGCTACAATTAAAACTGTTTCTTTTTATGAGAGGTTACGGCTTTTTGGAGCATTGGATCATATTCAAAAGATACCTACCGTATTTCAATCTCAATGGGAGGGATCATGCATTTTTGTTCGTTCGGCATTTTTTATTTAAGCCTGTCCCGGCGCCGTTGTATAAAATTATCGCATGTTTAATAAAAATATGTCCGCCTAAATGTAATATTCTCGTGCTACAGACAGTTTATACAGTAGCTTTATGAAAAAATCGTCAATGGTCGTTTGAAATAAATATTTGAAAAAAAAAAGGATTTTACGTTAATCTATATTCCAATAATATCAAAAGTAAAAGTTGTAATAATTTTATTGATACCTAATTGTATGAGGTTTGAGTAACTTTTTTACCTCTATGGACAGTGAAATTATTGATTGATGGTACAGCTGCCCATAATGCTGACAAAGGATTTTGGTTGTTCTATAAGCAGAACCAAGTTATATAAGCATGTGAGAAGTTTTGGTGAGTGGTAGCCTTCTCCTTCAACTGTTCTGCTTCTTTTGACTATAATGATACAGTTGAAGGCCTTTTATAGTAAGTTTATTTGCTAATAGGTTATTGGCATTTAACAAGGTGTAAGTACCTTTAATGAATTTTAATATTTACGAATATTCTTTCTAATAATATGTTTGTGTGTTATAGTATGAGATTATAAATAATGTTTTTATTTGTATGAATAATGCTGTAAATAAAAGTACCTTTAATGTATTTTAATATTTACAAATATTATTTCTAATAATATGTTTGTGTGTTATAGTATGAGATTATAAATAATGTTTTTATTTGTATGAATAATGCTGTAAAAATGCTGATGAAAGATTGGTTAAAAACAAGCGTGCAAAAAAAAATTTACAACTGCTTAAGTACTAGACTTAGCTATTTTCTAGAATATATGTCTTTTTCCTTTGAACTTTTGTTATTTATAAAGAATGACTAAGGTTTTACATAAAAGAATATTGAAGAAAATGGTGAATTTTTCCAACATGTTAGGTTCAGCCTCTTCTTCATCACGTGCCTTCCGAAGCACTGAGGAGCTCGAGATGATAAACTTTTAGTCACATGACTGGCCTTTGCAAAAATTGCTTTAGGCACTGACAACAATGAAAAAGCGATCAATAATAAAGCAACAGTTGAACTGCATCTTATCTTATCTTAGTGGGTGAGGTTTCCCTCTTGCAGTACTACTTCGACCCATCGGGATCTTTTGTGCAACCCCATCCTTTCATTCTTCTTCCTCTGTAAAGATAGATGCTATAAGTTTGGCAACTTCCTTAAGGTCGAAGAGCCTGAAGTCCTCCGGTTTCGGATAGGCCAACACCAGGAGTCCCATTCTTTTCCTAGCCAGAGAGTCGCAGTCACACAGTAGGTGCTGCATTGACTCCGTTTAAAACTGCATACAAGCATATGAGATGCAAATAGCGCATATTGCACTGGACTTAAATCAAAAAATTTACAGAACACTATTTATTTAAAATCTAAATGTTTTATAAAAAAAAAATTGAGTTTTTTTATTTAATAATAACATAAAAATTTATCCATGTAGGTACTTTAGTAAATTAAAAAAATAATTATGTAAATACATACTGTATAGATGTGACTTTGGATTCTTTTCATAGTTCAAATTTCATAATTCTGCATTTTGAAAACAATAATATTGTTTCAAAGCCTCCTGCATGTTACACCAATCCAATGAAAGATAATATTACAACTAAATATTTATATATTAAAAACGAAATTAATTATATATATTCTGAATAATAAACCCTTTAAAAGTAACCCTAACTCTTTAGGGTCACTTTTAAAGGGTTTGTTATTCACGTTTAGTCGCATAATGCCTACCATGTCTCAAAAGGACTAATTCGCGAAAGAACTAATTCTCAAAGAATACATATGATGATCACATATGATGTTTCTTTAATTTACCGAAAATCTACCAACACATTGGTTCACCAAACTATAAAATATACCTTAGCAAAGTAATACAATAAGTATCTTACTATATATCTCAACTCAGTGTGCCTTTCGGCATAGGCCTCCTCCAACTGTCTTCATTGCAATCTGTCAGACGCCACTCAAGTCCACGGGGGCCCTAGGGTCAACTTTAGCTAGTTCTTCCACCTTTGCATCTGTCAACTTCTGTTTCTGGCACCATCTCTTGGATACCAGACTGTCACCTGTTTACCTGTTACCTGTCCATCTCCACTTCAGCTGATCACCTTTACCAAACTAAATCTGTCCTAAATTTAAAATCCATTTGTTATGCAAATTTCACTATGAAATCCTGTAAACCACCAAACAGACACATGCGTTATGGAAGGGGGTAGCAACTAAAATAAACCTACATATTAAAAAAAACTAACAAGTAGTAATTAGTAGTAAATGGCCTATTATACTGACACACTGCTGAGCAAAGGCCTCCATTTCTAAAATCAAGTCTGCTACAATTGATGGGTATTATTATGTAACTTGCAACACCTTATTAACAGGGTCCATGTGTCTATTATTAGGATTTTAGCCCTAAGTCTTATGTCTGTAGCTACATGTGCAACAAAAAGTAATTCAATTGAATTCAATTTCTTGTAAAATGGCTCTCGCTACGATTTAGCCAGTGTCTAGTTTTAGGGCAACTTATTAGTGTTTTGACTTTGTCCATAACTTTGTTTAAAACTTCAATAGACGTTGTGCTTGTACAAGCAAGAAAATGTCTAAAACTGAGACCCAATTTTGAGGATACAGGCAGTAACTGATTGATTCTGTTGATACCTGAAACATTGACAAATAACTAACTAATTGAGCAGTTAGTGAAGCAGATAAAATTTATAATTTAATATTATTACACATAATGTATGAACACAAGCATTCACAAAATCAGAATTTATATACGATAATATGGATTTAAAATTAGTTGGCCGCGGTATGTTCGGAGGAAGGAGGGAGGGAGGGAGGAGGGAGGGTATAAGGAGGGGTTATTTTTAGGGCAATTAAAAAATATATGTTATACATTCGCACAGGGATCTGTCTTTCACCCTAATCTTTGCTAGAAACACAGGAATACACACATGGTCCAATCTAAGTCTGCATACAATGGAGGTAACTCTTTTATCAGCACCGCGGAATTTATAAAACCATGGTATATGGGAATTTCCATGAAGCTGGATGAAGTTGGATGGCAGCATAATGTAAACCCTTAACAGCGCAACTTAAAAAAGTTGGGAAAACCAATAGTCAGTCCAATTCGAGGAGTCCTGGAATCCATACAAGGGCTATATGTAAACCCAGATGATGACATTCAAATAGGATAGTCTTAATTTTTTAAATAAACTGATACTGAATTTTGCACTGGAATTGATTAGCAGTGATTGCTTGGAGGCAGCTTTTAGAGTCTGAGAAAATAATAACGTTACTAATACTACTAGACTGGACAAACTTAAGAGCTTCCAAAATGGCAATGGCTTCACCAGTAAAAACTGAAGCAAAAGGAGAGCATTTAGAGTTAGGAAATTATTTTATATTTAGGGATCCAGACCGCCGATCCGACAACCATCTTCAGACAATTTGGATGTATTGGTCAACCAGTCAGGTCATTTGATTGATACTAATACATTGAGTTGATTATGTGCGTCTAAGGAACATTTGTCTACGCCTATGTCAAGAATTACTTCAGGTTGAAAGATTATGGCTTCATATGAAGTTTCAAAAAGGGGATTAAACTTAAACTGATAAATAGGCCCAATGAGGATTAACAAAAAGGTTTTTAAATTCACTTAATTCCCTAAAAAAACATGTGCAAATATTTGGTCAAGCTTAGAGATATTTAATTTATTAACAAAGTGCGCGACGCGTCTGCTTGTCCGTCATACTACATCGCTTATGCTGTCAGCTGCGCGTTAAGGCCGCAGTGCACCAGCAAAAGTGGGCGAAAATTTGAAATATAGCTTTACACAAAAGCCGTGCGCCTGCAAAAATCTGATGCCTGGTATTACCTGGTATTATCAAGCTTTTTTTTATACTCTAACTTTTACTTAAGAAGATTAATTTATAAAAAACCAAGATAATTTTTAAATGGAGCAATTAAATATAATTATAATATTAAATAATATTCAATGGTTTTGGGCTGCCTTGGCTTTATTAGACATGCAACTAAATTAAACCTTTTTTAAACCAACACCTTAATATTCAATGTTTTTGTTAAATTGTTTTATTATGCTTTCAATAATCAAAAATATATACCTAAATAAGCTTTTATTTTTGCTAAATAAATAAAAAATAACAGAAGTCACTGCTTTTTGAATCCTTTTTAACATTATCTACATCATAAAAAAATAATAATAATCCAAATGGATACTAATTTGTTAAAAAAAAAAATTGTTTTATGATTCAAGCTTATTTTTTAGCTTAAGGAAATCTGTTAAACCCATAAAATGTTTAGTTTAATAATATAATTATGATAGATAGCTTCATGATAATTATGTATCATGGAATATAAGTTATGTTAATACCACATAGTCATATTGAATGTCTTATTTTTGTTTCAGATTCTTGTTGGTTAAGGTCAAGAATTATACATTATACACCAAAATAATTATAAGTTAAAATGGAAGCAATTAATGGGGAGCTTTACGGGGATGGTTTAGTTAGTCTAGGGGACGAGGGGTCTTTGGAATCTGCTGATAATGGGAAGCAAGAGCAAAGTTGCAAAATTTGCGAGTAAGTCTTCCTTTTGGTAGCAGAATAGAAAAAAACTAATAACATAAAAATTGAATTAAATTATTAATATTTTTTTCAGAGATAAATTGTGCAGTCCTCGTGTATTGTCTTGCCTTCATGTATTCTGTGAAGCTTGCATTGACAAATTGATGGTTAATGAAGCTGGAGATTCTTTAAAATATGATTTGGCTGTTGAGTGCCCTTTGTGCAAACAAGAAACAAAGGTGAAAAGAGTTATACATTTTCTACATTACCATTAATATTAAATATTTTGTCATGAAAAGGCAGTTAAAAAAAGCCAAGCTTACTTTATAATATTAGTTAATAATATTGTAAAGATTAAAAATAACAAGTTTTTGTATTTGGACAGATTTAAAACCCATGCATAACTTGGGGTAAAAATCTGTAAAATACATAACCCTATTTATTATTACAAAATTTTTATATGATTTATCATCATCGTCATCATCATCATCATCATCATCATCACTATCACTATCATCATCATCATTCATATAAGATCAGCAGCGCGATTCCCAAATCGAAAACCGTATTAAAAAATCTGAATATGGTTGGTTACGAAATTGAAAACTAAGTACCAATATGAACCGCCTCTGTGGTCTAGTGGTTAAGACCACCACCGGTCTCAGACCCAGAGATCCTGGGTCCAATTCCCAGTGGGTATATTTATTTGCTGTAGATTCATCAAAACGCTCCAGTTGTAGATACAGCGCAAGTTGCTACGATGTCGTTACGTTTTTCGTTATGAAAATCTAATTGCAGCTTTTAATTCTCCTAATTTTTTTTTGCTAGATACACGGAGGTGGTGCCTCTTCACTCCCTTCTGATTATCTCATCACCAACATTCTGGATGTATCTGCCATGGATCAGTCTGTGGTTTGCACTTGCTGCAAGAGTAAGGAACCAGCAGTCGCCAGATGCACTGATTGCTCTCATTTTCTTTGTTCTAATTGCAACTCGGCCCATGAATTTATGAGGTGCTTCGAAAACCACCACGTCGTGCCATTTGATGCTCTCAGATCCTCTAAGGAGAAGACTGCTGTGCATAAGCCAATTTTTTGCACTCGCCACGTTGGGGAAAGTTTGAAGTTTTATTGCTGCGAGTGCGAGGTTGGCGCTTGCAGTGAATGTTTGACTGTCGATCATAAAGTTGGCGAACACCGTTGTGAGCGAATTGTTGACGCTGAACCCAATCTGCGTGCAGAACTTCGTAACTTCATAGTGGAAGCTAATACCCGAGCTGCTGCCGCCGGCAGTGCTTCCGCAAGGCTAGATGATGCTCTCGGAGATCTACAGCGCCAGCGCGATGAAGCCGAAAATGTTATCAACGAAGCATTCCATGCTTATAAAGCTGCTATAGAAAGACGTCGTGAAAAGGCTTTAGAAGAACTTGAACGCCTGCACAAGGAAAGAGAATTGAAAGTTATGGATTTATTTGATCGCGTTGATAAGACAGTTCAGCGCATTGATTGTGCTTGCAATTTCGCAGCTAGGCTTCTTCGTCGTGGTGATGGCACTGAAATTGTTATGCTGAAAAAGACGGTTGCATCACAGTTTGCACGTTTACTCGAAGGAACGCCGGAATTCGATGTCGATTATTCACTGGAATTTCTTACTAAACTGGAAAAGTTCGATACAATCACAGAGGAAACATTCGGAACATTCCGCACGGAGGCGACTCGCGCCGAAGAAAGGAAACGCGCAAGCGAATCTTCGGCAATCGTCTCTATGGCTTCTAATTGTCATTCCCCCGCTGTGTCTGTGACCAATGCGCCTGTGTTCGATGATTACCCGATGCCGACCGTCCGTCGCGTGACTGGCGTATCTATGGGCAATATGGTTGGAGTTCCCGCTGTTGGAGGGCCGTCTATCGGCGTGCCCGGTGTTGGTTCGGTGCCCGGAGTGGGCGCGGTGAACAACTCAAGCGGGATGCAGGGAGTGAACGTGAATAACGTCTCGGGTGTCTCTGGCGTGGGTGGGGTACCGGCTCTTCCTTCTATGGTAGAATACAACCTGCAACAACTGGCTAGCATCGCCGAAAAGGAAGCACCTCCGCCGCCCCACGCTTCACCGGCTCCGTCTTTTACTCTTGCCGAGTTGCTCGCTGGCGATCTCAACTCACCCCAGGCATATAACAACTTGCAAGCTCTAGCTAAGCTAGGCTTGAATACTGGTAAGAAATAATTTAATTTTATCGTCATAGCGAATTATAAGTTTGTTATTTACTCTATTATGACGTGTTGTTTGTGTTTGCAGAAGTCAATGGTTTTGGAGGAGTAGGGGGAGTAGGTGGGATAGGCGGTGTGGGCCCGCGTGGAGTATCTCCTGGCAGACCGCTACTGACTGCTGCCGAGGAAGCCGCGCTTGTTGCACCCCCAGCACCCTTAGTTCGCGCCACTAAAGCCACTCCCATGCATATTAGATTCAAGTTCGGACAACTTGGTGGTGGAAAAGGACAATTCAACTCTCCCCATGGCTTCTGTCTTGGCAATGATGAGGATATAATCGTCGCTGACACCAACAACCATCGCATTACGGTATGTTATTGCTGTTTGTTATACATATCAAATTATTGAACACTGACGGAATTGCAGCGTCTTTGTGTTTTAGTGGACAGAAGCCTTGAGAAAATTACACGTATTTTGATAAAATAAATATTTATTGCTATTGTCGTTATTTTCAGGTGTTTGATAAGTCCGGTAATTACAAGTTCAATTTCGGAGTGGCTGGCAAGGAAGAGGGCCAGCTGTGGTACCCTCGGAAAGTGGCTGTGGTACGCGCCACCGGCAAATTCGTTGTGTGCGACCGTGGGAACGAGAGATCCCGCATGCAAATCTTCACCAAGAACGGACATTTCCTAAAAAAGATTGCTGTATGTTGAAATTACTCGTAAAAAAATGATTAATGCTTAATTTCTTGTCGATTTATTTATTTTTTTGTTACAGGTGCGTTTCATTGATATTGTCGCTGGTCTGGCAGTGACCGCCGAAGGTCTGATTGTGGCCGTAGACAGTGTTACACCTACCGTTTTCATCCTATCGGAGGAAGGCGACCTCATGAGCTGGTTTGATTGTAGCGAATGCATGAGGGAGCCATCTGATATTGCTATCAGTGGTACGTTACAACTTCCTACTAGAACAATCTCTTTTTTATAGCTTACTATAAATCCACATACAAATATGTGCACTATTGAAGTTACTACTACGCATTCAGCTAATTGACGCATGTGACGCATGAATTGATTGCAACATGTGATGCAACGAGACTAAAATTAGCCCACTCCTTTTGCCAAGTACCTAGGATTCTGCCTTGAAGTAAACAAATGGTGAATATCCTAATACGGATTTCTCACATCAAACAGCATTGTTTTTCATGACTGTTATAACTTGAAAGGTACTAGAAATCCAGTAAAACTAATAAATGGTATAAGGGGTTAAAACTTCAAAATCCACAAAGCGTGCGTGATTCTTAGGCGTTCCGCAGACAGGAGTTCTGTGTTGCAGCAACATGCAATTTTTATTACAATTTTTTATTATGCTATGTTGTGCCTCGCTGCTGGGGAAAGGCCTCCCCTGTGTCGATCCACTCTTATAACCTATTTTTTAGCCTATTAAGTATTATAAACAACCTAATTTGTTTGTCTGTTATATTAGGCAAAGAATTCTACGTGTGCGACTTCAAGGGCCACTGCGTGGTCGTGTTCGACGACGAGGGCCGCTTCCTGCGCCGCATCGGCTGCGAGAACGTGACCAACTTCCCCAACGGCATCGACGTGTCGGATGCGGGCGACGTACTCATCGGCGACTCGCACGGCAACAAGTTTCACGTCGCTGTGTTCTCGCGCGACGGCGTGTTGGTCACTGAGTTCGAGTGCCCCTACGTGAAGGTTAGTAGGTTGTTTGGTTCACCATCATAGCCAAAAGACTGGATAAATTTTGTGGGTTTGTGCTGCATCGCATCCAGCGGTTACAGGCGCTCTTACCAGATCGTCGGTCAACCTTGTTGAAATAGCCTGACTTGTCGGATGCGGGCGAAGAGCTTATCGGCGACTCGCACGGAAACAATATGTGAAGGTAAGAATCGAAATAAAGACATTTTTTTCCACAAAAAAAAAATGATTTAACTTTGACTTTGACATTGATTTGATCAACCAACTGGAATGTCTCGATTATTGATATTGTGCTATCCTCTCTATAAATCCTTTAAGGATTGGGTTACTCTTGAGAGTTTCTCGCTGCCCCAAAATCTGGCTAAGCTATAAAGACCACAGGCGGCCAACAAAAATCACAGAATTTTTTAAAAACTGAATTGTGTTAAAATTATATTAAAATATTATTCATACCTTCATAATTTGTTTCTTTGTTAAACACTTACCCCCTTATTCATAAAAACTTTTTGAGCATTATTTAGTTAAATATTGTTTTGTCAACGTCACACAAACGTCATTTTGAATTTGAGAAAAAGAGACAAAACAATGATTAACTAAATAATGCTTAAATAGATTTAATGAATAAAGGGGTTAAAAATATTTGTACTTTAACTAGGTAAGCTATTAATGGTCGAGAACGTGGTAATTTTTTAAGTAATACATTTATGCTGCTGTCACGATTACGACAGCTATTTATATTAGTTTTCAACGAACACGCTGTTATTTTTTTATGCTATTAATATATCAATAAAATTTGTTATTTGTCGCCAGGTATCGCGCTGCTGTGGATTGAAGATAACATCCGAAGGTTACATTGTCACTCTGGCTAAGAATAATCATCATGTTCTAGTCCTCAACACCCTTTACATTGTCTGAGGAGCAACTCGATGGCTGTAAGTCTGCATACTACAAGATCTCACATTTATTCCCTATTTTATATTTAATTGCTGTTTTTACAAAGCTTAACACTTTTGCTAAACCAGTATTTGACTACTTATTTCGTTATATTTGTGTTAAATTTCATGTTAGTCTGATTTTAAAATTCTGTCCATGTGCAGTGAAATTAGTAATCCCAATATTCACTATGCTTCATGTTTTTTGTTTTGTGGCATTTTAGAGAATAATAATATTCTGTCACTGCTCATGGATAGATCTTGTAAGTCATTATTTCCAAAGTACTGAATACTAACTAATCTATATTTTTGGTTTGTTCATCTTCATTTTTTATATGGTTGCATTTAGTTATAGTAAACTGAAAATCCAAAGTTTAGTGTAATGTTCAACTTTTAATTTTATATGTATGCTGGTTACGAGTAATGGTTTTGTTTAATCTGGTTTAAGTGGGTCCTAAAGTTTTCTAGTCCTCATTAGTTTGACACGCTCCTGCATTAATGTATTGCGATGGGTCACATATGTATATTGTCTATTTAAATGATGATGGAATGATCATCAATATTGTAGTCTGTATTATTATTATTATGTAGGAGTGCGTTAATCTATAAAACAATGTCGAATAATTCTTAAGGCAAAAACTAACAGCCAAATCGGATTACTATGATGTAACCATTGACTGGACTGTTACTTTCACTTCTAAATTTAGCAGCTGGTATGGTTCCTAGTTCGAGTGAAGTTGAATATGTCAATTAGAGTTCTGCGTGGAGTGTCGCCTCGAATCTAAAAGCTTTTATTTTTAAAATGTTAACCCATATACGTATGTTTAGAAGTGATTGAATATAAATCGGTTTTGCTTAAACAAATATGAACGCACAATTGAGTTTGTTGTAGACAAAATTTTTAGTCTTGTTGTGACCAAAGGAGGCGACACTAATATTACGTGCCATCTAGTTTAGGTTAAACTCGTATACAATATTATATATTGTCCGTTAAAATATATTTACCATTTACAGAATTCTTGTGTCTATACAAAATGTTTTCATGTACTCTTGTTTTGAGAGCCTATTAAATATTGAAAGGTTTTTCATGAGTAGGCATTATGATATACATTTAAAGTTTGGTTCATTATAAATTTAACTAGGTGAACCACAGAGCTGTATTATTGGAAAACCGCTTTAAATAAACTCTGCAATAACTTGTACAATGTCATATTGATAGTTGAAACGAAGTATTTATACTATTTATGTAGCATTTCCTTATATAGCGAATGATGTAGACACGTGGTTTGCAAGTGATGCTTTGGAATAAAGTATGTGTAGGCTCTTGTTACTGATTTGCAGATACTGTGTTACAGTTTCATACATATTTTTTTTTATCGAAATTGGTCACAACTCCTGTCGCAAATTCAGTACAGGACATTAAAAACACTATTAGTTTTTATATGTTATTCAATTATTAGTCGTTTAGATAGCTTTAATTAATTTTGACCCACCGCTTCGAATATTACTTCTCCTTTCTCAGACAATAAATTACACATCACTTCGCTATATATTAGAAATTGCTTATACATAATATACGCATTTTTTTAATTGATGAGGCCGATATTCGTATACTGCTCGCCAAATTATATGTATATTTTTATAACTACCCACATTTATATTCAAAATTAAATAGTCTTTAGATTGTAGATACAATTAGAAATTTGCGGTTCACGAAATGCCACTTTGTATTTAGAATTTCACTTTACCAACAGCTTTGTCCCTTTTACTATAATTTTCAAACTATATGCAGAAGGGACTAGTGGCACTTGGCAAGTAGACACCTTGATAATAATATGGTAAAATAATAGTATTAAAAATGCACAGATAATGGTCACGTACAATTTCGCCTATACTAAAATTACGTAATTTCGCGAATTTACAGTCTTCCAAGTAATTAGGCTTTTTGGTAATTTATCTAAAGAGGAAGCATTTAATCTCATTGTCTATTTTCGAAATTTTGACAAAAAAATATTGTTTTATTTTAAAATGTTATTTGTTGTTACATGCCAAACGCGAGCCAACGAAATTGAAAAGGTTTTATTATATCTAATATACTATGTTGTAGATGACCATTATTTAGTTTTGCATTAAAAGTATACTTCGGTACTTAACCAGACCACCTAATAATAAGTGTGATATTTTATTAATACCTATATTTTTTGTTATAATGAACCAATTGCTCTCTAATTTTTATGGGTACGTCTTGAAATTCATGAAACGTTAAATGTTATTCCTGAATAAAGATAATAATTTAAAGGGGGGTACTACAAGAGTATGGTATAAAGTATAAATTAATATATTCAAAAGTAAATTTGCGGTTTGTATTACGCAAATCTTTGTGAAGTAAAATAGTATGGCACTTTATTCATTATTACATATATTAAACAACCATATTATTATCATTAAATAATAATAATAATTGTCATAGTTATTCAGAAGTAATATGTATAACGTTTGTACTTAATTAGTAATAGGTATTTATTTTGTTGTTGGAACATTTCTACAATTACAATATTGAATACATTAGAAACATTTGATGTGATATGAGCAATAATAGAGAGACGATGAACCAACAATTTAAGACTTAACATGACTCAATATTTGGAAAATAATTGCGAGTCGCGAGTCGCTAGAGTGAGGCGACTTCAGATTAGGAGGAATGTCGGAGCCAGTGATAAGTTGACTTTTGAGTCTGAATCCTCTATTAATTAGTGAGTTACTTTTGGGTTTATTTTTCATATTGTTTTTAAGTTATTTGTTTCAGGATTTTTGTCCCGATAGCATTAGGGAATTTTATTTTCTTTATTTTAATTAGGTTTAAAATAACGAGTCTACATACCCCTCGCAAATGAGTAGGTGTGATTAATACTCTAATTTTGTCATTTTACTGTTTTGTTTAATTATATGTTCCGGGCCTATTATTTAAATAGTATTTTGGCCAGTGTGTCAGGCCTTTAGAGTTACGAATTTTTACTGCCAAATTATTTTCTTACGATATTTGTGCATGCACATAGTAATTATTTTATTGTATGATATTTGTAAAAATTAGTTACTAATTGTTGCCAATTTTTTTGTTTTATTATTAATATTCAGGGTTTAAATATTATAATGTTCAATTTTAATTTGTTGTCATTGATCAAAATTATTGTGTGTTAGTGAAGTAAAATTAACCGAAATAGAACTTATTATTATTGCCCCAAAGGGAGCGTTTGACGCTATTAATAACTAATTGCTTTAGGGTTGCATAAAAATATTAAAAAGTGGTGTGATAAGTTTTGGATAATTTTACAAATTATACTATTTTATGTGTGAATTCCAATATGATAAAATTTGAAGTTGAAATGTCATAATTATTATATATGTAATTTTTTCAAATATTTACAATGACATTAATAATTCTGTCGTATATTTTAAAAAGTATTATTATTGTTTATATTATCCTCCTGTATCCATTTTGGTGATATCTCAACGACAATTTCCTTTGTTCTTGCCATGTATCTTATGTAGTGGTTGATGTAGCGGTATGACTTTTTTGTAGTAATTAGTGTTTTTCAATTGGATATACACAACATAACGGTATCACATGTTTGCCTATACGGTGATCTTGTTTAGAGATGTTTATTAGAGGTTGGTGCGGGCGGAGGCGGATATTCGCCGTGTCTGTTGGCTGTATATTCTTGCCGTAGCAAGTAAGAACTTTGTCATGGGATAGTGGCAGGTCAAATGGTATCTATTGTCCATTGACATTACTCGATAATAATTGTATCATTAGAGTACATTAACAGTAGCCTTTCTCGAAAATCTTAAAGTTACCTATATACACTTAAAAGCAATTTTTGGTAAATATATTTCTCTTGAATCTATTCCCTTATGTATCCAGCAATAAATTACTTCAGTAGTGTAGTATCACCTTATATGGCGCTGATAAATGCGATATCCTTGGCATATTTTGATTGTGCGTGAGTGCAGAAGCTTTGGGTGTTGGGCGGTAATGTCAAGGACGAGCGCAGCCTCGGTGCCAGGTAAAGTGATGATGTAGGGTTCGCAGCGCACAAGGTGAGCTCTAATGTTACCCTCCCTATTGGAGGTGGGCGTATTGCCTATGTTGTGGCACCAAGCACAGCTAGATGGTTCCGGCGGCGTGTTGTGGCATTAAACATTTAATTCTCTTAATCACTATAGGACCGTATCCTTGACTGTGGGTGGGAATAACGCTACTTTTACTATCTACCTATATCTTGAATAATTCCATTAATATTGTAGAAGCGATAAAGACAGCATGCTCAAATGACTGAAGATGATTACTTAATTTCCTAACCCCACCTCATCAGTTGGTCTCCACTGTTCTAAAACAACATACCTAAATAATAATAAGGTTGTGAACTCTATTCGCATTGAAATTTTAAGCCACATGTGTGCTTGTGCAATAAATATCACAGTTTGGATCTAGGCTTTTAAATTAATATAGATTATATACATTGTTGAGCTGATATAAAAATTTAATATATTATTATACCTTTTAATATTGTTAAAGAATTCTAATTGCATTCCACATTTAGAGTGAACGAATTTGAGATGACCGTTTTCAGTCTACATTATACAAGTTATTTTTTTTTTACAATTGTAGGATTATTAGCAGTTGCCAATGTTTTTTCCTTTAGTCAGTAAAAGTACAAATATTTTAATATACAATTCTTGGTATTTACGTATTGTAGTGATCTTATTTTTTAATTGATTCTATAACTGTAAGCATAATTTTTTTCACATGTGCGGCCATTTAGATATTTCTCATTTCACAAATTACTCAGTAACAAAACATATCATGCCGAATCAATTTAATTTTCATAGAAATTTTCTGCAACTCCCGTATTTTCCTCAATAATTAAGTTTATATAAAAATGGCTTTCTTTTGTTTTCAAATTAGATTTAAGTATATCCTAAGTTACAATATTAAGTTTCTTGTCATTTTTATGTTGATTGATGAAACAGTAAAAAAAATGTATGCTTTGTGTGAGAGGTGTATGTTCCAAATGCATATTTTAATTTTGATCCAAAGATTTCTTTTATTTCTTAATGTATAATTATTATTTCTCATGATACGAAAATGACATTTGTGGAGTGTGCATTGGTATTTGATACTAGGATTAACAAGAATTTTTCTGTAGAGTTGGTGCAGCCGAGCAATCTCTACTATATTCTCTTAAGAATATATTGCTCAATAATTTGTTTCTGTTAAAAAGTATTTTAAACTAGTAGTTAGTGCACACTATGTGTCTAGTAGCGACTGTGGACACGAAATTATATCTTAACAGACAATACCCTCCGTAAAATTTCGAAAACATGAAGTTTTATTAGATGTAGTTGTTTGCCTTCAAGGCAGTCGCTGCCAAGGCGGGCTGCAGGGGCCAGCAGCATCTACACATGGTAACACTGACCCATTGACCATTGTTCTATGTAATAATATACTGCTTGCATACATACCATGTAAAGCTTTATCCGTATCGGTCCAGTTTCTCCTCCACATATCTTTCTCCTATCATATGATTCATGATGTAATATTGGCAGTTAAGATAATGTCTTCAGTATACCTTGTGTGGTGGTGTTGACTAGACAAGATTGTACTATGTTGCCCCACAGTCAACGAAAAATTGTTATGTAATCCATACAGGAGTCTCTGCTGCATTGTGCCTAGATCTTAGAAGTTAATTGTATCAAGGTAGAGTTAATCTCAATATTTTGGCTCTTTGAATATTCCATGATATTATTTTGTTTTTCATGAAAATGTATTTACATTATATACATACATACACTTAGTAATATTATTGTATACATGAATATACATTGCGTGGTTTGTAACTTGATGTTTAATTTTATTGTAAAATTAAGATGCCCAACTGGTTATGTCTGTCCACGATTTGGAAGCTGTGGAGGAATTGAGTTAATATTAGAGTCGTGTTTATTATCCATCGTAACAGGAGAATAGTTTCTATATTTATTTGTGGACAGGGTTTTATTTTTATTTTAACTAGTTGCACATCTTATTTTGACCAAATTCTTTCGCCGCTGAAGTTACTTGAGAATTGGACACTTTGTCTTTTAGCACTCACGCACTCATTGTTTTTATGGCGAGTGCAGGTTTTCACGTGACCTGAGCGGTGGTCTCTTAATAATTATAAGTTTATTATCGTGAACTGTGGCCAGGATAACAACAGCACAGAGCAGTGTAACTCGAAGCCTGCCTAAAATATATTTTTGTCATGATTTTATTTAGGTATATACATGTTATTATTCACATATTACAGTTTTCTCAATATTAGCTTGTATTTTAATTAAGAAATAATCATATTTAACATTGCCAGGTGATCAGCAACCTGCACTTTAATATTTTTGGAAACTATTGAACTTAAATTGTACTGACTTTATAAATATATTTACTTCAATAAAGATTTTCCATGCCACTAAATAGTTATGTTTTATTGTAAAGCATAAGGATATTAATTCATGTATTAACTTTATTACACGAATACAATTTATTGGCGAAACCTTTTTTGATTTGCAACTACAACTTTCATTAGACAACTTACAAAATATGGGGTGGACAGAGCAAAAGTGGGTTGGGAACTAGTTCCGGGTGTGTACACCCGTAGGTAATATGAAGATAGAATACAAAACCACCGCAACAATCACTTGAATATTCGGATTTCGAACGCACCTGTACTGGAGCACGTTTTTCCCCTCGTTCGGATAAGGACAGATTCTGATTATGGCAGATTCTCATGAATAAAAAATATGATGTCATAAGAACAGCGTAAGCAAAAAAAAAAGGCCGACAAGGACCGCTAGGTACTAGTGTTAATTATTTCCCCTGGTCCACCTATCCCTACCAGGCTATCTCCACTGGTAGGGATAGGTGGATTTTTTTCCACCTGGTATAACGTAGTGATTACTTGCTCAGTGCCCACACTGGTAGAGATAGGTGGAACCTATTTAGACGCTATTATTTTAGTGGGGATACGTGGAAATATTATGGCTTTTAATCTCCACTGGTAGGGATAGTTACACAAAATAATTCCACCTATCTCTACTAACCACAAAGTGTTTTCTTGAACTAAAACTATTTTAATATCATTGTTTTGCCAATGACAAGTTATGCGACATTAATCAATTTAATTTGATTTACTTCGATAAAATTATAATTTTTTTTTTGAGAGATTGCTGATTGCCGCTGCAGCATTTTCAGCTTCACCGGGCTTTTTTGGGGGCGGCGAGGAACGTAAAAGGGTCCCTCAAGCCGTGTGAAACGAATCACCTTCAGAGGTTATCTAGAGGGAACGGCATCGCGCACAAGTGCGCGTCCCCGTGCCCTACTAGATTCTCCGAAGGGTTCGGATCGGATCGGAAAATTATAATCGTCGTCGGGTCGTGGAAATACTTTGCTTCCCCTGTTCCACCTATCCCTACCAGGCTATCTCCACTGGTAGGGATAGGTATATAGCGAAACCTGTTGTACTGAAGCCCTATCTCCGTACAAAAATACTAAAAAGTAAAAAAAAAATACAAATAATTTAAACCTGATGTGATGATATATCTCTCTTAATTTAGACAAGTATAACGTTTTTTATATATTTGAACATGCAGGTTGAGTACCTATTGCAGTTTTTTAGTTTTTAATAAAAATATATAACAACAATGTTGATTAATATGTATGAATGTTGATTAGTTGAATAATACATATATATTTTTTAAAGATGCGTTCTTTCATTTATATACATACTAACTATAGAAGATACCTCTCTACCAGTGGAGATTGCCTGGTAGGGATAGGTGGAACAGGGGAGTCCACTTGGCCCTACTAGTAGGGAATAATGGAAAAATAAGTCCATATCCTACCAGGGGGGATAGTTAGTAGAGATAATATGGATTTTTTTCCCACCTATCTCTACCAGTGGAGATAGCCTGGTAGAGATAGGTGGAACAGGGGATTATTTCTCTGACGAAAACTAAATAAATTGTATAATTAACAGCTGGTTGCTTTTTTCGGTAATAAGCCTGCCGAAGACGAACCGAACAAAAAAAAGGAATTAAGAATTTCCATATTTCATTTTCGTCATATGGAATTAAATAAAACTTGAGTGGGGTTATTCATAAAAACATTTGATTACACAGGTATAAATTTTATTCATGATTTCATGTTAAACATATTGTTCTTAAGCTAACAGAACAGAAGTTCTGTATATGTTGCAATGTATATAAGAAATAAAAGTTCCTTGCAATATACAGAATAAAAAATAACAAAACTATATATAAAAAAAATATCAAATATGGTATATATAACTATAACTTCTGCTATATATAAATAAAACTTCTTCTGTCATTGTGACAAAATACAAAACTGATCATATCTGTTCCTGTTTTGCTTATCTTTGTAAATTTGGAAAAAGTAAGTAATTCAAAATACAATAAAAATAAAGAGCACCGAGCACCAAACCACTGACTTTTAACAAATAAGTTTGATTTTCATTACAGATTGGAAGAGTTATTATGTTGGTTTAACAATAATTAAAAACGTTATTATTTACTATAAAATATAACAGTTAACAGTGGTAAATTTTTTATAAAGAATTTTAATAAAAATGCACTTTTTCTTCAGTTCTGTGACTTATCTACGAAGTATTATTAGCTTTAACACAAGTTAGCTGTTATATACACATTCCCCTGCTATCCAGGTGGATTGCACTTTCAATGTTTCTGGATCCAGGCAGACGAAATCGGCGTCGTAACCATAATTCAATTTGCCTTTCCTGTCATCAATGCCCAACGCTTGAGCTGGGTGCAGCGAAGCTGCTTCTAAAGCGTATTCCAACGAACATTCTGAAACACAGAAAACATTAATTAATAAACGCAGGCTGAAATTAATCTTCTGCAATATGTAATTAAACGCTTTATATTTTATACTTATTATGTGCCACCATTGGAAATCGAAACCTGGACCTCTGCGTATGAGGCGCTACAGCCAAACAAATCAAGCACAATAATAGTATGCCCCTCTTGGTCTGAGACGGGTGGTAGACCACTAATAGACCACAGAGAAAGGTTTGAATGTTTTTATATAATTTGCTGTTGTCACGTGTTACAGCACATTTTATGGACGAGAAACTAAAGGGGTTCCCCAAGCCGTAGAGGGTTTGTCGAGGGAATGGCATCACGCTCGCTAGCGTTTCTCCGTTCCTTACTAGATTCCCAAAGGAGTTCGGATCGGAAACAGTTTGAACTGTAAATATGAATACGAGGTAAGCGGTAATTTTACACTCTGAGGCACAATTAGCCGGCCACCCTGTAATTTTATTTCTTAAAAAGCCATTATATTATAACAATTAATAAAATTATTATTCTAAGGAATATATTTATTTATTATTAATATTGGAAAGTTAGTTATCTAAATAAAATTGAAAACTGCTTTTACAGAAAAAAAAGAATTGATCAAGCTTTTCTTCAATTAAACAAGGGTGGCTGGTCAATTGTGCCTTTGAGTTCTTTTTAGCGGTGGTACTATTTAACACGTTCACAGTCCCCTAAACTAATGGTTTAAATCACCCGTACGTTCAGAAGGTTTTCGATGAGTTTCGACAGCATTTTGCCTAGACATGTAAAATACTATATAAATTATCTATCTATTAGTATATCAAGATCCATACCGCGACTTTGTCCGTTTACATAATGCAGTACACAGTACAGGATAGCGTACACGGGACTGTGAACGTGTTATTAGAGGTCATGCGGTGATCGCTTACAAAGCAATTTCTCACTAGCCTTACCTATAGATTGTTTAAAGGTAGCAATGCATTCGTCCATGGCGGTAGTGCTGCCGCAGAGCGTGTCTGTGCCCGTGACGTAAGCGCGGCCATTCACAACCGTCACCGCCTGCGGCCCGATCCGGTACTGACCGTCCTGTAAACCTTGGGCTGCCACCGCGTCACTCACTAAGATCAAACCTGTAAGAAATTCAGTGATATACCCTGTTAGATGAGATTTCATCGACGAAATGTCATTACATTGTATATGAATAAGGTGCGAAACTATCACATTTGATGATTTGACCTCAGTATGATTATGTCATCTAGTAAACGACATAGCCCACCAGTGGCAGTGGGCCGGCCTTTTTATACTCGATAAAGAATAAATGTAAACTTAAGATAATTATGTTATTTGCATGTAGTGGTACCTATAAGAAAAGCGTTACTCATCACAAATCTACGCAAAAATGTTTTTGTGCTTTTCGTATTATTACTTGATCACTGCATTTTACATAGAAGATATTGTAAGAATTATTATTCTCACTACACATTACACTTAAATCAGTCGCTCAACTTGGGTAAAAACTTTATAATATGAACAACGTAAAAAAAACGATAATTAATTTTACTTGTTAACACTATTAAACAAATGTCATTACTAAAATTGAGGTATTCTAAACAATTCCGTTATTATAAACTAGCATTCCAAATGTAGATGCCACCAGTATCTATATGGGGACGATTTATCTTAACAACCTCTGCAGCATAAACAGTGCATTTGCAATGCAAAACAAACATTCATGAACAAATTGAATTGACGTTAAACAAAATTTGATTGTAACAGCAGTTGATTAATTTATGTAATTAATAAATTATTGAATCTTCAAGTGCAGTTAAGAATTAAGAAATAAGATATAAATAAATAATTAAGAAATTATTTCATTTATTCAATCATTTATACGTAAAATCTTTCCTGTTGACCAACTGGAAAAGGTTGTCAATACATGCCTGTCACTTGTTGCTTGGCAACGCTTTGTTGGTAAACATTCTTTATCGAATTTGGGTAAACTAGTTCTATGTAGTGTAGGACGCCCTTAACTGGTAGGTGGAGCGACGATCTTCGCAAGGTGGCTGGCGAGTGCTGGATGAGAGTAGCCGTGCACTTAGATAGGCCTTTGTCCAGCAGTAGGTTGATATAGAATAACAAGTAATATAGTCTTCTATAAAACATTCTACTTATTAACAGGGCAGTGAAACACATTTATAAATGTTTCTATTTTACCTTCAGGATTAGTTCTGCAAGCAATTCTGAGTGCTGCTGGATGTGTATGGATACCGTCAGATATAATGCCATAGTATACTTGTTTATCAGTCTTTGACGCCAATAGACCGACCAGGCCAGGGTCACGATGATGGAACTAAAAAAGAAAAAACTTCTCTTAAGATTTTGCAGACAAAGCTTTTACCAATATTTCTGAATTGTATTAGAACATGAGAAAATCAACTTTTGCTGAACTTTTTGTCAGTTCTCAGCACAAGGTCTAGATGGTAGGTAGACGAACAAACAATGTAGTGATTTTCATAAAAGCTCACTACAACAACAACAGCCTTTTTCAACATAAAATACTTTGTAAGTGTTGCCAAAACAATGTTAACTCAAAGCAATCATGACATTAAAATTTTTACTTTTTTGAGTCTTAGGGCGAAGCCTCAGAACCCTTTATGACTGAATAAAACTATGTTTTAAAATTATATAAACATAACTATGGTAAAAGCATTTCTGACTTTATGTCACAAATGTAGCAAACATTTCTTGTAAAACCTTTTATCTTTTACTTTAAAAAGTTGAAATTTTCTTCAACTCTATTGATAGTTTTTGCACTTTAAGTTGCTCTGTCTGCGGCCAATTACCTACTTTTTTTATTAAATAAAAATTAAATCATTTTTGTATTCACAATGCTATATGTAATTACAAGATAAAATTTTACTACAAAAAATCAACCGGTCTCAGAAAACTCCAAGTGGCAGATTTTTTTTCTAGTTTTAATGTGAAATAAAAGATATGAAAATGAATAAATTATAGAACTTATCAGGAGTCTCCGATATACTTACAGGAAGCATTGCATTAAATAAGTGGGTGATTAAATTGGCTCCACTCTTTACTGCATTTTCACCTTGCGTAAGACCGGCTGTAGAGTGACCTAATGCCACTTTTATACCCAAGTCTGTAAGTCCTTTAATGGCTGCTGTTGCCCCTGGTAATTCTGGAGCCAGAGTAACTAATACAACATTGTCAAGTGACCCATATACTTCTCGGATAGATTCCAAACCCTGAAATGACAATATAATTGTGATAATATTAAATCTGTTTACTGTTTTTTTTTATTATATATTTAACTGTTTATTTAAATAATAAGGGTTAATTATCTACCATCTTAGGATTAACAATTGGTCCCTTTTGTTTCAAAACAAGTAAGTAACAATTCTTATTCTTGTAAGTAATATTTTCAATTACTATTTTTTTTTTGTTATATATTTAGCTGTTTATTTAAAGGATAAGGGTTATTTATCGACCACCTTAGGATTAACAATTGGTCCTTTTTTGTATCAAAACAAGAAACTAACAATTCTCATTTTAGATTGTTAGTAATATTTTAATTTAGTTTTGTTAAATCTGGAAGCCTCAAATTTTTATGTGCACATAAAATAAGAGAATAACAAACCATACCATCTTCATTATTCACTGTTAATATCATGTGTTATAAACATATGTACAAGTTATCAGAATGATAATAAGTTCAACAGCCCTAATAATAACATGTGACCACTTAATTAAAAGTAGGTTACTGATAAATACATTTAGCAACAGATTGCTTCATATTCTTCTTAGAACTTGATAATAAACTTTTATTTGATTTATGAAATACTGTAAACAGTAAATTAATGAAATTAATGGAAATGTAGAAAAGTGGCATACTCCTTAATTTTTATGAGAACTTTCTATTATCTACTTTACCTTACCTTACTTACCTAACATGTGAAAACTAATAGGAAATTCTTCTAAAAATTAAGGAAAAGGTATGTAAAGATTTAGTTACCTTGTCTGGTGTTCTTATGTACTCATCAAGATGAGCACCTTTCTTCGCTAAGCTAATGAAAGGACCTTCCAGGTGTACGCCAAGAATAGTAGCTCCGTGTGACCCACCTTGAGATTTTTTAATCCTCGGCAATATTTTTGCATACTTTTCCTTGCATGATGTCACCATAGTAGGACAGAATGATGTTACTCCATGAGACAATAGTTCTTTTGCAACTTTTTGTATTCCTTTTTCAACATCTTCACAGTCATAAGAAAAATCTATTCCACTACCACCTTAAAGGAAACAATTCTTTTGTTGTTTTGTACTTTGTACAGATACAAATATTAAAAACTTTTTTGTAACTTTGACAATAGTCTAACTAAGTTAATACTTAGAAATATTAATAATCATCCATTATTAATAAAATTTTATAATATCGGCAACGAAACATGTTTCATAACCCAAATAGTTTTGTAGTAAGTATATAGGTACCAATAGAGGTAGCTTTTTAAGTTATTAAAACTCACATACCATTTACCTGGATGTCAATGTACCCTGGTGCAAAGAGCATGTTGTTGCAGTTTATATTCACGATCGGTTGTTGTTGTTCCACGTAGAAAACATGTTCAGGATTCTCTATTTTACCATCACGTATTAATAAATCTTCTCTTATTATTTTCTTATCTCGTAAAATGTAACAATTAAAAAATCTAGTAAGTGCACCACGGTTGCTCATTATTATAAGTATTTGTTAGAGAGAAATAAAGTTTAATGAATTTTAGGGCAGCGGTTTTGACGACAAAGTACCGTAAAACTTTCGATATCAGTGTTCGTTCTTATAAACAAGTTTTTGTACACTTTTCAGCTTTGCTTTGTTTTGGAGTGGAGTTTGACATTGACACAATAAATGACAACTTACACTTTTTTATTGTCAACAACCATTTTGAAAACAAAGGGATCTTGCCCATGCAGCATAACTTTCAGTATTTTTTCTATTGATTCCATGGGGATGGTTAATTCAGCAGAACAGAAGTGGTGATTGATATGCATATAATGTTTGATATATGTATCTACGTAGTAAGTTAGAGAAAATTTAAAAAAACGTTTACAGGATTTAAAGTCCATGGTAATCGCAAGTAACGCCTTTTTTTACAAGTTTTTATTTTTTCATGTTTCTTACTATTAAAGATCTTGGTATTTTTCAATATTTGCAATTTGCATAGAAATTTTAATATAAAATAGCATGTTGCTTTAAAAAAAACGAGTACTTACCTGCTTTGTAGTTTGTATGGAATACCTACTGAAATCACAGACGTATAAGAAGACTGAAATGGTGAAATGTAAGGGCTACATTAATATTATGATCAGACAAATCAAATTATCTGTGAAATGATTACATACATTTTATTTTAAAAATAATACATTTTGTGTTGTTGTTAACATGTTATTGTTTTGAGACACGGCATACAAACATAATAACAACTGCATATTAAAATTAATTTTTTTTAACGTGGAAGCTACGTAGAAATTTCTTGTACTTTGCCTTTTTCTCATGATAAATAATTAAACTAACTATCTTCATAAGAATTATTCTTGGTTTTATAGATTTTAAGTTACGAGGCTCTTTCAAATAGTACGTAGTTGACATTATGTCTGTTTTGTTATTTGCTGTAGCATGCGCGTGCGCGCGCGTCTGTTTTCCTTGCAAGCAATTCGGCTAGATGGCGATGTTTTACAGGTACCTCCCGGTTTTACCCTATGCGGATTGAACCACGACTTCTCGTATTGAACCCTAGTAATTATCCGTTTGGGAGGAGCTCTATGGCGCAGTGGTTAGCGTGCTCGGTCTGCGATTGCTGATGTTAAGCAACTTTCGCAAAGGCTGGTCATTGGATGGGTGACTAAAAATGTATCATCTCAAGCTGTTCCGTGCTTCGGAAGGCACGTAAAGCCGTAAGTCCCGGCTGCATTGGCAGTCGTTAACAACCTCTAATCCGCACTGGGCCCGCGTGTTGGTTTATGGCCCGTTCTCCCTATCCATCCATAGTGAAGGCTAAGACTAGACATAAAATGAGCTGGTGATGTGATGAAAATTATTAATAGTTCTATCAATCCATCTAAAAAGCTAATATAATACGCTTGTGTTAGGTATGCTATATGCTATGGTGAGCTATGGGGATAGAACCACGACTTCTCGTATTGAACTCAACTATCTATCCGTTCGGCTATTGCCGCTTGTTGGATGTAGGTATATAATTAAGAACTTAAATTAAATAAACAAATAAATATGAGACAACATCACATACATTGTTCTGATCCCAAGGTAAATAGCTAAAGCACTCGTTTCATGCAAATCAGAAACAACGACGGTAGGAACCACAACTACCCGGGGCCCGACATAATATAGAAAAGTACGTTTTCAACATTGACCCGACCGGGAATCGAACCCGGGACCTCAGAGTTAGCGCCACCCAAAGTCCGGCGTGCAAGCCACTCGGCTACGGTGGTCGTCAAAATTATAATAACATTAAACACAAACAGAAGTAGGTTTGGTAGCGTGGTCCTATGGTTAATGTTATCTTAGGATAGGAGTAAGCACAAGAGTGTATGTTTGTCGCAGGGCTTGAATATTTTCAAACTCGTGATATTATTATTTAATATTATGTAAATTATAGAAATGTTAACATTTTAACAGTGTCCACGTAAAGTTATCGTTAACTTAATATTGGGTTATCGAATTTTAGTGAAAACTATTTGGCCGCCTCGCCTGCGACTTCGAACGTGTACTAAGTAAACAGCCTATAACTGTCCTAATGCTGGACAAAAGCCTCCATCATTGAAATCCAGTCTTCGCTACAACTGATGGGTAATGGCTCAAACACCACGCTTGCCAAATGCGGGTTGGTGATCACAAACACGGGCTATGCATCGAAAATTCGAAATACATTTTGCGCGACCTGGGAATTGAACCCAGGACCTTCGGGTATCCGGCCGAGCGCTCTGCCACTCGGCTAACGAGGCGTTCGGGTAAAAAGGTCTAATATATCTGAGGATTCCGGGTTCAGGGTGGTCTAGGTGAAGTAGTCTAACAAACTTAGCATTAACGTCATTCACTAACGGTAGACATAGGAACCAAGTACTACCCATTGTAGAATAAAAAAAATATAATCTAACAAACATTTACATCTTAATTCTTTTATTATTAAAAGGCGACTGTTTTTAAGTTTCTCATAATAATACAATGTTAACACCTCTGTTCACACTTGGTTAGCTATAAAGATTTAATTGTTTTGTTTTGATTAATTTAGATAACTGATAACAATTAACTTTAAATTATGTTAACGTCCAGTTCGTTTTGTATTTAGTTTTTGTAATTACGATCTAGATTACAACTACTATGTTAATGTATAACTTTGTAACAATTGTAATTTGTCTTGTATGTAATGTACATAAATAAATAGATAAGGGTCAAATGACTGTTAGACGACTCTATTATTCCGGTAAGTAGGTTATTATTAGCACTTGCGAATTATGCAGGGCGTTATAAAAAGGGTCTGCAAAACGGTCGGTAGACAGCTAAGGTCATAAGCTATGTATGTTTCAATTTAATATGTATGTCGGGCCAATTAAAATATTCTTTTTGTACTTAAACGTTTTATGATCGCCTCTGTGGTTAAATATTTTTTTATTCAATTAGAATCACAAAAAAACGGTTGTCGTTTTGTACAGATACTTAGAGCATCACAAAACAGAAGAAATAATAAAAATTAATAAGTTAAAGCGGTTGCAGGGAAAGATCAGCGTTCTTAGACTCTGAGTCTCGGGTTCGATTCCCAGCGGGAAGTACATACTTCTTTCGGTTTGGTTGGTGGTAAGGCTTGTTTTAATTCCTGACCTGTGCTACACTATCTTTTCTTGGAAAGAAATTAATGAAAAAAGTTCTTCAGAGTTCTCGCCAAGGCATAGTCGGTAGAAGGCAACATCACGTCGTAGGTAGTTCTAGAGTTCTAGGCTCTAGAGTTTCGGCGGCTTGTACGTCGCCAAAAATGCGGATTGCGCGTCCCTGCAATCTATCCAAAGCATCGAGTATTGTTGTTGTACGGCGAGCGATACAATGTGAGCTTCAAGGCGTGGTGCAAGTCCCGACAGCCAAGCTAGACGACACTTTCATGAAAGAAGACGGCGGGCGTGGCGTTACCGCGGCAGATTGCCCATCAAAACCACTACAGCACAAGGAAGTCGTCATCATCATCATCATCAACAGCTTATTTTGAGTGCTGGGGCACGAGCCTTCCGTATGGATAGGGAGAACAGACCATAATCCACCACGCGGGCTCAGTGCAGATTTGGTTGTTAACGACTGGTAATGCAGCCGGGACTGTCGGCTTTACGTGACTTACAAAGCACGGAGGAGCTCGAGATGATACATTTGTGGTCACCCATGCGATGACCGGGCTTTGCGAAAGTAGCTTAACCTTAGGAATCGCAGACCGGGCGCGTTCATCACTGCGCCATCGAGCGCCTCACAAGACAAGACATACCTTATTTTCTTCCTAGTATTCTCGTAAACATATTTTTATGCAAATGACACAATTTTAACAGTTTAACAGTTTTTAATGTATGAAGTACTAGTGGAAAGTTAAACTGAAAACATAAAATGTAAAGCTTTTGTAATGCAACCGGCTAGCTATTAGAGCAAAACGCCAGTGATATGGCGTAGCTCGTAGTCTGTCTACGAGCTACGAGTGCCGTAGTAGAGGGCTACTACGAGTTAAAAATACAGTGAAGCAACTAAATTATTTATTATTGATATACAATCACACAAAGCAGTGTTACACACGAAGTAGACTTTGTTGGGTGCTCCTGTAGATAATGTTGTTGTTAGACTAAACAGTGTGTGTCTATGTTGCAGTAATATAGTCAAGTTCACAGACCAAATATCTAAGTAGATCTGTGGTCCGTTTTATTATTAGATAAATTTGAAATATCGTATAAAATTACTGGTTATGATTGCTTTTCTTATAGGTTAGGTATAAAAGGGTAGTTTAATGAGCTGAATAAAGAAACATACAAAGAGAAAAGGCTAGAATCAAATGAATAAAAAATCACAAAATCAATGTACAAAGAAACGCTAGTAAAAGTTTACATTAAGAAATAATAGTCAATATTTTTTAAGAAGTATAACAATAGATTCACAGTTTCAACATTCGATTTGTCGAGTTACTGTTTTACTAGTACATACTTGTTACGGAGTCAATAACATGGTTATAATATTATAATATAACTTTCACAATTATGCTTTATAAATGGCCTAGTTACGTTACGATTTCATTAACAATATCACCGCGACCCGTACATAATGTGCGTGTGCCAACAATCTTTTACATCGATAAATCATTCGACGTTTCTGTTGTATTGCTATGTCAGTGTAGGATCAAGCGTGTGACCCCTCCACTGGTTCAGCTACTATCATCAAGTCAGGACAAAGGAATCCCGAGCGTGTTTTACGAGCTCCAAAAAAGCGACTACTCATTCCCGTACAATGTTGCCCGAACCTGTATAACGTACAATTTATTATATAACAAGTTTTGCCGTCTAAAGATACTACTGTACTCATTTATTGTCTAGTGTTGTCTGAGTTTTCAACGCTGACTTGAAGGATTCCTGCGACTGCGCGGACAGAGTTAGGCGAGAGCTGGGAACTGAGGACGAACCAGTCGGCTGCAAGCTGCCGTTCGGTACGTCGCTCGGTGGTACTACAGTAACTCGACCCGACCGCGTCTCGCGTAATGAGTGCTCGCGCGTGATTCCATGCTTAACACTACTTAACAGTGACTGTACAAGTGATTAATATTACAGTTAAAACAGGTGAAGTTTACTTAAGTTACGGCTCAATGTTTTTTCCAGTGCGGCTGCACTTTTATTTAGATATCTCGTATTGTTGGCCCGAGGGAGCTTAAACTTTCAGTCAACCATTGGCCGTTGTTTGACAACTTTTTTTTGCACAACGCGAAGGATTCTTTTTCTTTTAACTAATCGCTGCTTTTAGTCTGTTGTATTAGTAGTCTAGTAATGTGTCCAATGCTTTCGTGAAAATGTTATTAGTGTTCTTTTTGTAAGCTGTGTTCTGTATTATTTCATTGTATTCATAGTATACATGTAACTTTTCTGCCTAATGAAACGGTACGGTACAATAATATTTTAGCATATCACAGTGAAGTGAAGTTAATTATCTCCGTTTGGTTTATTTATTATTTCATAAAGGAGCAGTTATGTTTTAATTCAGCGCTGTTTGAGCTGTGTGTTATTGCTCGCTGGATCGCGACGTAAGAACAATACCTTCTCGCAGTATTACATTAAAGTTTATATTTAGGCATCAACCAATTCCAATTAACTCTTGGATGGTGAAATAGCTTCTGTCTGAAATTATGTTCGCGGTTTTGCAATATCATTTTGTAATCCGTTTTTCGATCTACCTAGATATTTGCGGTAACATTAAACCGGCTTTGTTAATGCAATTTAAGTTAAATCCTATTATTAACGTCACTTACATTGTAAAGGGGTATAATTTATTTGTTTCTATCTGTGTAAAGGGTAATAACTACTTAACCGATTCAAAAAGTTATTTCACTTATATAAAGTGACGTTTTCCCGGATTAGCGAGACACCAATGTAGGATGTTTTTAAATCCTTTAGTTCTGAAAATACCTGAACCTATAAATAATCTAGAGTTCTAGACTCTGGTTGGATTATTGTTTTTTTTTTAGATGTTTCATGATAACTCATGAATTGAACTCATGATTGAAAGTAACATTTTTGAAGATTATTAATAAAATTTGTTTGTGTGTTTAAAAATACATTTTTATATTATAAAAAAACTGGTCAATACTCAATAGCTATCAACTATCTTAGCCTCATTCAAAACTTTAATGCAATCATTTTATTCCACGGATAAGACTGTAGTCGTCAAATGTGGAACCGGGCTGCCAGACTGCATTAGGATTTAATAAAATCATAATAGAATCTGAACTAACGCATTTGGTGACAGTTGGAGAGAGAGAGAGAGAGAGAGAGAGAGAGAGAGAGAGAGAGAGGTCTCGGTGGCCGTGTGGAAAATTTGGCCCGACACCCGAAGGTTTCAATTCCCAGGTCGGGCAAAATGTGTTTCGGATTCTATTCGATGCATAGCCCGAGTTTGTGATCACCAACCCGCATTTGGCAAGCGCGGTGATTAAGCCAATTAATCCATCAATCGAGTGATGACTTGATTTCAATGATGGAGGCTTTTGCCTAGCAGCGGGACAATACTTGCGTTATCGCGACATTTTATTGACTAAGCTGTTGAA
The DNA here is from genome assembly GCA_949315975.1 of Eudonia truncicolella. Classification (NCBI taxonomy): domain Eukaryota; kingdom Metazoa; phylum Arthropoda; class Insecta; order Lepidoptera; family Crambidae; genus Eudonia; species Eudonia truncicolella. Next base: position 9,370,503 of record OX438829.1, on the reverse strand, counting down.
ATCATTCAGTTATGAATACCACGTAACTACTAGACCAGCGACGTCATACACAATTTGTGCGCCACGCTGATAGATCACGTGGCTGACAAGCATTTTTCATAGAGTTATCTTTCACGTCTAAACAGTTTAGGGCCTCGATTCTGCTATTTTAAAGAATCGACAATCATGCCTCAGTGGATTCTGCTTCTGTAAAGTTTGCCATAGAGTAGGTGGCCTGATTCTGTAATGTTGCCCATAGTGTCGGTGGCCTGATTCTGTAATGTATCTGATACTCTCAGAGGGCTGGTTCTGTAATGTTTCCCATAATCTCAGTGTCTTGATTCTGTAATGTTTTCCATAGCCCCAGTGGCTTGATTCTGTAATGTTTCCCATAGACTCAATGTCAAAATCAGGCCAATAGTTAAATCAAGGCCCATAACTTCTATTTTATAGTATTTAAACAGCTCTATGTAAATTATTATTGTTATTCTCTTTATTAAATATATATCTTTTTTTTACAATATTTTATATAAAAACAAATTTACAATATAAAATATTATAAAAAACTTAACCTAGGTTGCCACCGGCAGCGGGGATATACCCAAGCTATCGTTGGTTATTATTATTATAACCAACCAATATTATTATTATTATTTTTATCAGCCATTACTTTCCCACTGCAGGGCAAATGCCTCGCCTCCCTCTACTTAAAATTAAACATATATAAATATGGTTTTCTATACTAATATTATAAAGAGGAAACATATTTATTTTTGTTTGTATGTATGTATGTATGTATGTATGTTTGTAACGAATAAACTCAAAAACTACTGGACCGATTTAAAAATTTTTTTCACCATTAGAATGCTACATTAGCGCTGAGTAACATAGACTATATAGAAAAATAAAATGAAAAATCAGATGCGACTACCACAGCCCATTGACGTTTGGTACCAAAGGGTATCACGCGCGCGTTGCTGTGATGCTTCAGTCCATATGCTTATTTCCTGTAATTTCAATGGATCTTATTAGATCCAAGATTTCCCTTTCTCCAAATCATCCTTTCAAACTAGTTCTCTCACTTTGCCATTTGCTCATACAGGGCTTTTCGATCGATTAGCACCCCTAGTTCTTGTCTCAACAAATCAACAACTGATAACCGATATAACCAATAAATATATTTATGTAAAGAAATTATGCTTCAAGTTAATGCTAAAAGAGACACATGTCATTTAACTTACATGTCCATGTTAGTCATGTCAAGTTAGTCCGTTAGATTACAAGATATAGCAACACTTGGAGGAAAAGGCGTGCTCAAAGCCTCATCCCAATTTGGAGTCACTCAAGACATCCTTGATTAAGGCAGCCGCCGATATTGACATGGACCTCGTTCGTGCTGCGATAGACGACTGGCCGCGCAGATTGAAGTCCTGTATTCAAAATCACGGAGGTCATTTTGAATAAACTTTATTGTCATGAGAATCTATGTTTTGTTAAGTTCATTTTGGTATTTAAATGGTTACATAATAAATAAACTTGTCTCAATTATTTTATATTAAACATGTGACAGAATTTATGACCTGACTGTGTATATGTATACAGTCGTAAAGAAGTAAATACATAAATATTATACAATAATAATGTAGTGGAAACCGGACTGTCTGCTAAGAGCACGTGTGGAATTTCTCACAGTTACATTTATGGCGAAAACAAACGATCAGTCGTAACTCTGGGCGTTATCACCGAACTGTATGTATAGCATAGTTTTAAATGGGTATGTAGATCAATAGATCATTCTCGAGTGACCGACCCGCACATCCGACGACAGAGGAAGGCTTTTCAAATCTCATTAGCAACCTGCCCGCATATCAACTCTACTGGCTGAGGTATTTGAAATTCAGTGCGGACATAAAAATTGGCACCTTATTCGAGGTGAAAATATTCGGTAGATTATCCCGCTGCCATAAAGAAGGCTTACTTTATTTATCCAAGATAGCTTTATTAAAGATTATATTTCGTGTTGTTGATTTTTATCTTTTATTGGGTCGGCGGAGTATGGTACCAACTTCGTGTAAACGCTAAGGGTCTATTTTGGTCATGCCCCAAATTTATGTTCGTGAAACATACATTTGTATTGGATTTAGATGTAATATGCGTATGATCGTTATTATGTGATCAGTTGATGCTACTTATTCTGACATAGATATAAAATCACTTTGAAATCTTCTACATTTTTTTTCCTTTATCTTAAGGTTCTACCACAGATTAAGTAATAGTAACTACGCTCTACCATGGACTAATTGTAGTATTATTAGGATATGGCTCGACTAATTACCACCCCTAGTTCTTATCTCAACAAATCAACAACTGATAACCGATATAACCAATAAATATATTTATATAAAGAAATTATGCTTCAAGTTAATGCTAAAAGAGACACATGTCATTTAACTTATTCAATGCCGGACCCCGCACGGGTGAGTGGCGACAATTAAATAATTTAATTAATTAATTAATTACACTAATAGGGAAATCAATCAACCGAACGAAACGTTAACTAGTGATTGTGTTAAGTTTTCTGTGTTTCAACAGATTACAAATAAATAATTCGAAAGTCGATTAAGGAATTATTACTACTTGAAACATTTTAAAAATTAATATGCTAAATGTATGCGTTTTTGGTCCATATGCGAGTAAACGGTACATTAAGTTAAAATTAAAGATTGATTAATATCATAAAAACACAGGCCTTTCTATTTAATTATTCAGTATTTTTTTTTTACTATGATTGAACTTTAACTGCGCCGTGGCAAAAAAAAACTAATCTATTACAATTATCATGATGATAATAACACAATGACATGTAGGTATGTGGTTTGATTTGATCGCATAAAGACTTTTTAATGTCTTCCAACTTCAACATCAACATCGTTCTGCGTAACAGCCTGTATAAATAAGTCTCCATTACACGTTATCTTCTATCTTGTTTTATTTTAAAAGGTCAAGGGTGATTAAGGAAATAACCATTAATTGTAGCGATGACTTGTTTTTAAAGTAACTAAATAGGCTACTTACTTTACATCACTTTAAAGTTGAATTATGACTATTTCAGTGTTAATTTCAAGAGTCCGAAAGTGGAGTTGGAACAATACTACTAGCGTTATTATTACATTTAGTTGTTATACAATATTATTATGATTAGATGATTAGAGTTGATTTCAAATAAACTTGAGTATTTGCGTTTGGTGTTAATTTTAATGTGAAGTGTTCTCGAAAACTTTAAATTATCACTAGATTGATCTTTGTGAATCAATACAAATAATAACACTTCACTAAACTCCTACTCAGCAAAGAATAAAAAATAATCACCAGCAACCATTGTTGTTTCCATGTATTTTGTTAGAGAATATCTAAGTGAGTACAGGAATATCAGAAATCGGGACCTATGTTATTCGATATTGCGAAAGTATCCAATCCAATTTCCATCCAATCTTTGGTTGAGTGACTCCGCTCAACGCCTGCCCTAGGTATCCATCTATATCTACAATAGAGACAGTGCCTCTGAAATTTATCTGCATTGCTCTTAAAAATAAATGCCATTTCTCGTTATTGATAAGTTTTTCTAAAAAAAAACTAACTAAGCTAGCTTAGCGACCCAAAGTGGGTCTTGACCTCCGATAGCAAGAGCCTCCGTCTGGGTCTGTCTTGCGTGGAGCCACTTGCCACTCGTCCACGTGGAGCTCGCGCAAGTCCTATTATATTGTTTAACCATATGAATTAACATACATTCTTTATGGCATGCTTTGTCAGCAAATTTGCTTGCCACATTGCGCTGTGTTAAGATCGATAATATGACAACGCAAATTTTACCACTTAACACTTTTGGGCTTTGTCATTTTAAATTTGTACGTTGTCAAGTGTCTTCTATCTTTTGTTTTTGCATAACGTACTGTTGTTAAATTAAAAAAAAGGTTCTGAGTCTCTAATCCGAGATTTCGGCACAGTTGCATGCACCTTTAATATAGACGTAGGTACTGAAATTACTGCGGGTAGATATTCATGAGCAGATAAAGATCTTTGTGTTGTTTTAACGACAGACAAAGTACTAAATGGCAATTGCAATAAGAATACTTCGTTAAAGTTTTAGACAAGTATCAGTCTCGCGTGGAAGTTGGTGGTTGCGTCGGCTGAAATGTTTGCTCAGAAATGAATGCGAGCCATTTGAAAGTTTTTATTGCGACGCGCAATCGTTGCTTTGTCGTGTTGACTCAAAATTGGCCGCTGAAAGCAGAAATGTTCAGAGTATTTTGTAAATAGAAACTTGTTGCCCACTTCACTGTCATTATTCGCTTATAGCTTAGTTGAAATCATAATATGTAGTTGGATTCAGATAAATCGTTTAGATGTGTACTTAGCTAAGAAACCTCTAGCGATGTAGGTACCTAGATTATTTATTGTATCCTATATTCATAAATAAGTACACAGTGGCACATACACAAAATATACAATGTATGTACAATGTAATGTATGTAACACATATTATACATACATATTTTCTTTCTGTACTGTTATTGACCTGTTTTTAATCAAAATATTTATAGATATGCAAATCTATGACGTATGTAAATACACGTAAAGTTTGTTTTTCACATTCCTGTGTGTTGATTGCGTAGTGCAATTTAGTTTATATATGAACATCATAATTCCGCAATCGAATGTGCTTTTATAAACATTAAAATCAAAACGTAGATAACTGCTGTTAGAAAAAAGTCTAGGCATAAAGAAGATGATGTTGCATAAATTTTTGAAATAGCAAACTGCAAATTTTCTCCCAGAGTCAACAGGATAACGGGAACGAAGCGGCGCAACTACGCAGTAATGAACAGGTTAATTTATACTGCCGTGAACATTCCCCATGGAACTCGTTTTTTTCAATGTTTTGGGCAATGAGAGAAAAGCTGGATAAGATGAAATTTGACTCGCAATGCGGGTTCCGCACAACAAACAGCTACACTATTATTAAGAAGGGGGATTTGTTAAAAAATAATTATACAACATCACATACATTGTTCTGATCCCATGTAAGTAGCGTATTATGTATACAAAATCAACGACGGTACAACAACCACCCAACCAATAACGAAAAGTTCGTTATGCGTTATATATCAAGCCATTCGTCTACGAGGTCGTCAAATTTGTTAATTGTAGCTAGAAGCTCTGATATGCATTGTTTTGTTCTGATACTAAGAGATAAGATAGTACTTCAGATGTTGACGAAAACAACAATATTATACTCTTGTAACGATAACGCATTCGAACGTGAGATATCACAAAAACCTTTATCATGTGCCTAAGAGAACTTTATAGTTAGCCGGTATAAAAGCTATTGTAGGTATATTAGTGTAGTTTCTGTTTGTAAAGTTATCTAAAGTTTGTTATCTTTACAGTTTGAATTACACTACACACTGTCAAAAATGTGTGAGCATATTGTCTTCGAGAGAATTCTCTTGAACTATTATTTTATTCTGAAGGTGATTATCTGATAATAAGATTTGTTAGTTTACTGCAGAACCCTAAGGTATCCACTGAGACTCGTCTTACAATTAAAACGGGCAAGGCAAGGCCATATTTTACTAGCTTATTTTGCTCTCCTCTGACTACTTTCCCACGAGCATTTGAGCAGCCAGTACTTGCTCGGACTCACTTTAGATTTAGGGTTATGCTAATCCACGTTACGGCACGATCACTGGCTCGTAAACGAATGGTCTTACCACGTTTTTAGTACATCAATCACCAGCTATATAACAACCAAACGTTTTTATTAAACTAATACCCAAATTTAAAACATTGAATTGGCATACGCTATTAACATAAAATATTATCACATAACTCTGAACTGAGCTGGTGATGAGCTCATTTTATGTTCTCAATGCTGGATCACGAGCTTTCCTTTTAGATGGATAGGGAGAATGGAACCACCACGCGAGACCAGTGGGGATTGGTGGTTGTCAACTACATACGGCCAATGCAGCCGGGATCAGTGGCCTAATGTGCCTTTCGAAGCACGGAATGATAAAACACATAAAATATAAAACAATCATCAATAGGCCATTTGACACGACGTCATTGTCCTATATTAGTCTACTGCTGGACATAGGCCTCTCCACTCTCATCTCGCGTTTGCTAACCACCTTCTGACACATAGTAAGAATAACAATATAGAATATAGGAAGAATAACAATGTCCAATATCATAAACGTATAACGCCGGGCAATTTTACATTTGTTTGCAATTTAGTATAAAAAAAAATTTCTTGTAACTTAACTGATTTACCTACTTCTTGTGTGCGCTAAATTAATGTGGAATATGTTTCCACGCTTTTGTATTGACTGGAATCTGTCAGTGTACTTTACACAAATAAATAAATAATTTCTAAAGTTATATTGTAAAATAAAGTGTTACAACTAATCTTGAAGGTCGGTGTAAACCGGTGTACAGCCAGCAGCGGAAGTCACCGACCACTTTAGTACCATGTCATAATAGCGTTACTGGCAGTTGGCAAACGCCTGTTAGATTATTTAGTTGGTCCGACAGAGTGCTAAAGTGTTCAGCGAACTTTCATCCTGAATCTCGCGGAGGAAATAAACTGTTTTGTAAAAATGTTTGTTGTTCGCACACGGCACAACACCTGATAAATGGTGGCTGGCGGCGCTTTATGAAAATGTGCAGCGATAAAACTTCGCGTCACTGCTGCATTGTGGCCAGCGCGGCTTAACTGACACGTCGGTAATAGGCTACGGCTATTTGCTGAATAAAATTATTATGACACATTTGCCCGGTGGGTAGGTTCTGTCCAGGATCCGATAGGATGCCAACCATCCTAATACCCATTTCTGAGTCAAACAGCATTGTTTTGCTTTGCTGTGTTTCTGCCATAAGTTCTTATGTTCCTAATAATTGAAGCATCAGCTTTACATTACAGGACTTGTTTTTATTTTTATATTACATGGTTTGAAACGTTAGGTTAGAATAATTCATAAGTGAAAAAATGCAGCGATAAAACCCGTCTTAATAAAATAATTATGACACACTAGTTGTTGCCCGAGACTTCGTTCGCGAAGACTACAGGAAAAAAGAAGAAAAAAAAAAGTATCCTATATGCTGGTCTGGGTCATGGTCTGTATACGAGGAAAGTTTCATTAAAATCCATTCAGTAGTTTTTACGTGAAAGAGTAACAAACATCCATCCATACTTACAAACTTTCGCGTTTATAATATTAGTAGGATTTGCCCGGTGGGCAGGATTCTGCCCAGAATCCGATGACGGATGACGACTATCTTCTATTTATGCTGCTAACTTACTTTTTTCTTGCATTGCTGTGTTTCGGTTAGGTGGGTTGTAGTGGGTCCAATGTATTTACACGCGGCTTCGGAATATTTCAGTTCTTATATCTTATGGCTCTTCGTTCTTATAACTTAAGCCTCAACTTCAGCTTAAATTTCATAGGCCTTTTTTAGTTAGACTAGAATAAAAAAGTTTTTATTGTAGATGGTTCTTTTGCGAAGTAACGGATCAACGTGGGGGTTTAAACATGTTGGAGGGTCTGAGAGTGCTAAATGTAAATTTTTATAAGAGCATTTTATTATTTCAACAATGCAGGACTTTACGCGGGTGAAGCCACTAGCGAAAGCTAGTACCAGTAATTAAACTATTACCGCCTTTTACAATTTACAATATTTTACAATATTTCCATTCACTCCTAATCACTATGTAGTTTTCGCTTAAACTGGAAAACTAATCCTACCGCCATTACACAAAGCTATAACATTCAAACTCCTCTGCACATATCAATCAAACTGTAAACTCTTATAATTGGCCATTGCAAATCTAAATTCTGCGAGCGATATGGATGCTTTATTGAAATGACTGTGCGACTGAAACCGTACACAGTTGGAACGTACTGAATGGTTTGACTTTTATATGACTTTAAAATAATTGACACGTCCGTACGACGCCGCGCCGGCTCGCACGTCCCTGCGAGCTATACGTTTCCGGGAAATTAGATTTGACTCTAAATAGCTCGTATTAGTAGTGTTCGATGGCGCAGTGGCAAACGCGCTCGGTATGCGATTGCTGAAGTTAAGCAACTATCGCAAAGGCCGGTAATCGGATGGGTGGCCAAACATTTTTCATCTCGAGAAACATTTTCCTACGTGCTTCAGAACGCGCGTAAAGTCGTTTGATCCAGCTGCATTAGCAGTCGCTAACAACTACCAACCTGAACTGGGCCTGAGTGGTTTATGGCCCTTTCTCCCTGTGGTATTTCCATCCACAGGGAAGGCCCGTACCCCAGCAGTGGAAACATAAAATGAGCTAGAAAGAGAAAGGAGTGTTCGATTCAAACGTGTGCGGCACATATTATAGCTCTTTCATATATAATAATATATATCATAATTACATATTTCATATGTAATATGGCCAAAAAACCAAAAGGATAAACGTCAAAAAAAATAGATATATATAGTTCATGGGCGTTCATAAACTTAGGGGCCATACATGGCCATACTTGGCCATACATACTTATTTTAAGTACCTACTTTGGACATTTGGCTACACTAAAGAATAGCAAGTTTATAGAAAATAGAGGGGTCGAGTTAAATTTCAACTCCAAGGACCAATCTGTCAGGTCAATTTAGAAGCTGATATTTGAATGGCCGAGAATAGAGAGCGTAAAGCATAAATGTCGGCATGCATAAAGGTTGAATACCACCTTCTCTCATGATGTATCGAATAAAGCGATATAGATACTGATAAAAAAATATCATAATTTAGTTTGAAGCAACTTAATTATTTGATTAGTATGATCAGAATATTTTGCTTACAAAGTGAGATAGACAAGACCAATACTTAATTAACTAATCTTAAAATGTTATATAGGTACGTGGTTGCAGTTATATGCATTTATTCAACTATTCTTTTGAATTACATCATGGACTAATATGGTAACACCTAAGTCCTATCCCGTACAAAATATATCTTTACTAACTGAAGTGTTCGAACAAGATGTGTTTGCATGAAACTTTCTACTGAAACGTTAATATTCCGTCAGTGTTTTAACCACGTAAGGTGCCTGACACACAAATCATTCGAAACTTCTCGATACAGGTTGGGCGTTCCATCAATTTATGGGAGTTTAGCCCGAGTTATGCTGCTACTCGTAGAAGGTATTATAACGAACACTCGTATGCGAAGGAATGGTCAGGCTTGGATGAATACTAAGTAAGAAACAAAAGATAACAATTTTTTTTTAACTTAAACAACTCGCAAGCGTTCTATACGTCTGATGGTAAGTTTACCGCAGCCTTATGACGATTGCTACATCATGGGTGCTGTCTTATGCTTAGTAAGTAAGTAAATAAGTGCAATCACTTGATACGTTTTGGCTTCTTCCTATGCCATGGGGTCCTTCAAACGAGGCGTGAAGAGGTACCTTGTGGGCCGGCAGGGTGAGGGTGACTGATGCTGCGTTGTTTTAACGCTGCGCCAGTTGTCTTCGTGCCTGGACTCCATTTCCACTTAACTTTAGGTGAAGTGGAGTAATTTGCCGAGCTTGGTATAAAAAAATAACAACGCAGGCAACTAGTGGTTGACGAAAGAATTTTGTACTGGATAACTTCTACCCTCAAGTGGTTCCGTGAACCATACCATAGGCAGTAATCGTTATCATGTCTGTGTTTTTTTTATCGGTACAATAATGTATTTTATTCTTTATTCTATAATTTGAAATGGCTTTTTTATACATAAGAAAATGCACTGGGCATACCACTGCACCCAGGGAGTAACAGATGGTTATGTGGCACTCTTCCAATCAATCCTCTCCCCTTCTCAAGGAGGCATATCCACTAAAACTGAACTGAACCTCCCCTCTCGTGCTACTACATAGCCAAGGTGATCTAAGACCACCAAAAGCAATCGCCTGAGTTATACATACGGTGGTCTACCATAGTAAAAGTTACTTAACTCTCTAAGGTCATAAATTACTACATCATAAGTCTGATATTGTATTGTTTTAAGAATTATACCATATGCCAGTATTATTAAATATTTTACTAACATTGTTATCTTGATGATCAGCAGCAGAAACTGTAATACGCAAATGGGTTATTAGTCTAAGCCTTTTCATAATGCAATATTAACGCCTCGGAGCAATCGCATTTGAGGAACATTGATTGAATCTGACGTACCAGTGACGGGCGGTATTGCATTATCACCTACATCTTAGGCATTAGTGTGTACTCGCTTCGTAAGTGTAATTAGTCATACAGCAATAGAGATCAATCTCATACCATTGTAGTGTGTTATTGGCTGCAGACTCATCACTGGAGTATATTCAATCCACTAAGGGTGGTTTTCCACCAGAAATGTGCAGACAAGCGGAACGCAAGGTAAACCTTGCGAACCGCTCATCACCACCAATAGGATTACTTTATACTTCTTTGCTCGATCGAAGGCCTGGGCTGTGTAAAATGAAGTTATCCTCATCACCATCACCCCCAGTTAATTTTTTGTCCGCACTGCTGGGGCAGGAGCCTTCCCTATGGGTGGAAACACCATAGGGAGAACGGCCCATAAACCACCACGCGGGCCCAGTGCGGATTTGTGGTTGTTAAGCTCCGCTCCGAAGCTCGAGATTAAACATTTTCGGTCACCCATCTGATGACGGGCCAATTGCTTAACTTTAGCAAACGCACCGGGCGCGTTAACCCCTGCGCCATCCAGCTTCTTGTCCTAGCTCCTTTAAAGTAATCTTATTGGTTGTATATTCCCACTGCTCAGCTACCTCAAATATCTTTGGTGGAAACGCAGCCGAAGCCTAAGGCCTCTTGCGACACTTCAAGCAAATTTCTAGTTCATTATAGTACGGCTGTCTTACACAACGGTATTAGATAGAAAGCAATGAACAAAGAATTGCGTGCAAACATCCTCGGGCGTGCTCCCTCTGGCGGGCCGCCGTTAGGGTGAATCTTAGTGACAGCTAAACCGGTGATCCCACACCCTAGCGGCACGTGAATGGGATGTACAGTGGTCCCTCCTCCCGAATCCCTGTCAAGACCCTCGGGTCTGGGCAGGGAGGCGAGAGCTGGAGGGGAGAACCCCACATAACTTCATAGCCTCTTCGGCCGCGGTGGTACTCAGGCGACAAGCTTTCCACTGTCAATAAGAAAGGGTGTCACGTAACTAAGTAAGATAAACTGGTTTTAATACCTTTCATCATATTTTCAGCCCGTGATCCTGATCACTCACTGCTATTAAGTTGACACTCTAATGAAGCTGAGCTGGACTGGGCGGAGCGGCTTTATCCGCAGCCAAACTCCATTAGAACGGGGCTTTGCGAAGTCGAGTGGGGCTGTGCCCAACTAAACGCAGCTCGTGCGAATTGACGGGTTTCCTTAGAAATATGACGCCGCTCATGACTGCACCGCTAACCATCGTACACTGAAGCGGAGCTGAGAAGAGCCGTTAAAATAAAGGTACTATATTGGTTGATTTGCAAAAAGCTCGGCTCAACTCAGCTCAGCTCAGCTGTTAGTCGGCGAGACTCGATGCCCCCCTCGTTACTTTCCTTCCTTCCGTTATAAACATCAACATCCACATCGACAATCCAATAACATCCATAAAAATTAGTTAATATTACAAACTCGTATTTCATCGTTTCAGTCTGCGCTCACTTTTATTCGTTGCAGGGAAATAAAAGATTTGTTTATTTAAAACTTTTAGTGTTTTCTTCAAGTTATTCGAACTTTGACTATTCAAGTTTCGTAGTTCTGAGGTGAACGTGATTTCTAAAGAGAATAGTATAGTAGTAGTAATAGTATAGATAGGGGTCGAAATATGTTCTTTTGGAGCACGTGAAAGTGAAATGTACTGAAATAGAACTAAAGGCTTTAAATTATTTAAAAAAAAAAAAATTAATTGTATGAATCATCTCGTTCCTTAACAAAATACCCATAAGTACAATGGCGGTTATAATCGCTTACAAAAGTTTCCTAGCGAAGTACGAACAATATAAATAGTCTGCAGTTCTGTAGTCTGGCTGGCACCTAATGATATTTCTAGTATTCCTCTGTATGTCTTTTGTATGGTGTACAATTAATAATATTTTCATTTCATTTAATTTTTCCTTATAACATAAATATGCGTAACACTAAACGTTACATTCGTATTTATTATTGCAGAAATAATACCTAATTGTTGTTTAATTTCTAAATTTAAAACAAAAGTTGCTTTACTAATTTTAAGAAAGAAAGCCTTCCTCCTTTTTAATTTTTTACCTTCCTTATTTTCTTTTGTTCGTTTTGTGTGAGAAAGGGAAACATGGTAGGGGTGTCCACTTTAGCAAATTCGCATTGTCGGAAAACACACTCAGTTTTTATTTACACACTCGTCTCTTTGACCCTAAAACTAATTTGGGACATAACTCAAGAGCGGGTGGCAGCAGCGAACAGACGGGGGTCACATGATATGCCACTGACATAATATATGACTGCGTTGTCTTTTTTATCTGACCTCTGCCAACTGATAAGTACTTATGGTTGGTTTAATTGCCTTTATACTTAACCAATTCTAAGTCCCATGGGTCATTCATGTACATAAAAATGTTAAATGATTTTTATAACTTGAATACATAATAAATAACTTTGATCACTTAGGTGTATTTCTCAAAGGAGGCAATGGCAGTAATGACGTCGTCTTATAAGGTAGTACGCCCAGTCGTTTCCCACCCTTCTAACTTAATTTCTACATCATCATGCCTAGAGTTTGATTATTATTTTATATTGAAGACATTACCAGATGTCTGTTTTAAAGCCGGTTTAATAATACATTATTATGTGTTAGGCTGAGGAATCAGAATTGTTAAAAGCGAAATGTCACTTATATTTTTTCATTGGTTAATCATAAGATTTTAGAAACTTGTAATTTGGCAGGTAGTTTCCTTATAAGGGTGTAGAGATCTGACAAGGGATTTTTAACAATTCCCTCGGGCATAACGGGATACACAATTACTTATTGGCGGCAAAGCTGCCAGAATTATTGTACAATATTCAATTGTAGTTTACACCTGATTGATTTTTTTATCATATTCTTATATTAAAATAATACTGGAAGGATGTCCAAATTTTTAGAGTAAAAAAATCTTTTTGGGTGTCTTTTAACCAGGTTCAAATTTTATTTGGCTGTATTTGCCAGGTTGTATTTGGGATTGTATTATGGTTTCATTGTCGGAACAGATTATTGCACGAAAACCGAAGAAGAATTCTAGCATTATTTGTAAATAATTTATATTAGTTTAGTCATTGAATATTTTATTTTAAAATATGACCTATTTCTGACTAGAAGCGTACGCCCAGTAAATTGGCTTACCTACTAGCCATACGTTTCTACCTATAATTACTCTAATTTTTTCATAGAATTAAAAAGTAGGTCAACTTAAATTAAATTAAGATCGCTAGGTTATTGGTAGGTCCAGTAAGAAGTTTGTTTTTAGTTTTTAAATTTCTCGCCTCTACCCCTGGCCCGATATCCCGGATCTTTGTAATACCTACCACATTCTTAGCAAATAAAAAATATTATATTTTATTCTATTCAACCCTTAAGTCGGTCTTAGTCTTGGTTCAATTCTTAGGTCGGGCAAAGTGCGTTTAGTTTAGTTTACGATGCATAGCCCGGGTTGGTGATCAATAACTAGCATTTGACAAGCCAATACCTATTAATGTAACGATGACTTGATTTCAATGATGGATAGTCCAGTGTTTTTTATATATTTTAGCGTTTTATTAACGCTTAAATATACTTAAGTAAAATTTAAACACTGAAAAAAGACGACACCTCAGGCGGGAATCGAACCACGCACCTTCCGCATTCCGGGCGGCTGCCTTAACCACTTGGCTACCGAGGTCTGGCTTTCACCCGTCGAAATTTTTTCAGTGCTTGATGCTTATGTTTTTTATGGATAGTCCTTTGCCCAGCAGTGGAACAGTGTAATTATAGGCTAATACCTTACCAACTTTACCTTACCTTACTTTAACTTTACTTTACCTTACCAACCTACCTTTCAATTTTTGTGAGAAAAATGGGAGAATGAAATACTTGCTGTATACAGACGCCAAACGGCGACAAAAAATAAATTTCGATAACAATTTACAGAAAAATAAGTGGGGACAACTGCACGGGCGGGCGGCGAGAGGGCGGGCGGCGCATAAGTCACTGTCACAACCCGTGTCCACGGTCAGTTTTTTTTGCTATTTTGCGGCGTTTGTGTTGCAATGATTAAAGATAAGCTGTATCAACACTTTGCCGCAAAAACTTATGTCACAACCCCAAGGGTCTTGGGAAGTTAAATGACATGCTCTAATTGCCGTTATATTTCTGTTTATTTGTAAAAATGTAACTGCTGAACTTAATCTTAAATATATATATACAATATATATACATATATACATATATACATACAATTTAAATTTAACACTTCACATCTTCCACAATGGACCATGCAAATCCTGCAAAGCGTTCAAAACGTCAGGATAAAATAATGTTTCAAATAAACGTGCGAGTGCATCAGTTCAAATAAATAAATATATAAACGTTAATAGATCCGTGTCAAAGTTTTAGTTTTTTAGTTTAGTGTTCGCGTAAACTTTAGAAAAAAAAACATAGTTATGTTTTTACCATAAACACTGAATCACAGTGGTAAACATCATACCTATATCGAGTGTAACCACTTATTCAGTAAGCAGCACAGCATTTTAACATCACCCATTCGAAGTGACTGCTCGACTCCCCGTTTATTCATAGCCGTTGCCAAGTTTATGTTACCTTAGCAAAATGCACTGGAATAGCTAACTAAAGCGCCGCTGCGTTTCAGGACATCGGCTGTATTTCCGTTAACAACTTGCCAAAAACATAACGTTCTATAGAAAGCACTCCGTCATGTTCTCTAAAAGGGACACGTCTGCAATTCAACTTTGTTACCGCAAATTCAGGTAATAATGGCTATAAGGGATGTAAATAAAAACTTCGAAAGTATGTTGCCAAAAACGATAGAAGGGTGTGAACAGCAAAAGCTGATTGCCAAGTAATTTTTAAGTGACTGCCACTAATAATATTAAAATTGATGTGCACACCCTCAACTACAAATAAAATTAATTTAATTCACTAAAGCCATAAGAGATGTCGCTAGTAGTATATTATTACAGTGATCGTGACAAATAATGACACAGTTATTTGAGATGCGACAATAGTTGACTAGTAGAACATAATATATAATATTTATTATATAATATAAATAAAATAAACACTTAAAATAATTTCCTGAACCAACTGTAAAAACAAACCAAATCTTAAATCAGAAATAAATATGAAAAATATAAAAATCTAATAAAATAAAACATTGCCAAAACAAGGGAAACCAGGAATGCGTCGCCTACAATCTCCCCCCTTAGTGCTATTAATTAGCACTAGAGTCCGTTGGTGCTAATAAAGCGACGCGCGTCACTGGCCGCCGGAGCACACCGGTGCGCGTGCGCACGTCCACCACACGCACGCGCCCGTCGTCGCTGGCGTGAGTCGCACTCACCACTCCGTGTCGCCAGCACCCTCGCTCAATATTAGGTTCTACTAGTAAAACATAGTCCCCGATACCTAAGTTCCTCTCCTCCTTAAGCCATTTCTGCCTGGGTAGTAACGTGGGCAAATACTCCTTTACCCAGCGGTCCCAAAACATATCTGTCAACCTTTGAGCCACTCGCCATCTTTTCCTAAGACACAGATCCGCATTATCATATTTACCAAAACTAGGACTATTTGACGAAGAACCTATTAAAAAATGGTTTGGTGTCAAAGCCTCTGGGTAATTGGGATCGACCGATACATGGGTCAACGGACGACTGTTAACGAGAGCCTCAACTTCCACTAACATAGTAGCCAGGGTCTCTGGATGTGGTGCGCGTTCCTTTAACACTGCCTTGAGAGCTGTCTTTACAGTCCGGACCATCCTTTCCCATGAGCCACCCATCTCAGGAGCACCAGGGGGTATAAATCGCCAATCAATCCCTCTTACGGAGCCATCTTCTGCCAACTTTTCCGAGTTTAAACTCTCGAGGGATTGTTTCAGTTCTGTTGCGGCGCCTCCTAGGTTTGTACCATTATCGGAGTAGATAATGTTAGGTTGTCCTCTACGTGCTATCATCCGTCTTAGAGCCATGATCGTTGCATCGGTGGTAAGATCATCGGTGAGTTCGATATGGACAGCGCGTATGGTTAAACATGTAAATATCACACCATAACGCTTTTGCCTTCTGCGACCAATTGTAACCTCCATTGGGCCAAAGTAATCAATGCCAGTGCAGTTGAACGGTCGCCGGTTATGCTGCAGTCGAGCCGATGGCAGGTCAGCCATGCGCTGAGGCTGCGGGGCCGCCCGTCGATACCTACAGAACAGACAGCGACTGGCTATGTCTCGGACTGTGGGTCGTAGGTTTATTACCCAATAATGCTGACGCAACTCGTTCACTACCAATTCGTTAGCTCCATGGAACGCTCGGCGGTGATAATAATCAACAAGTAGTTTGGACATACGATGCTTTCCATCAAGTATGTAAGGGCGTGTCACGTGCTCACTAACTCCAGTTGCCTTGTCGATACGCCCCCCGACCCGTAGTAAACCACTCTGATCTAACATAGGCGTCAATTTAAGTAATCTACTATTCGCTGGCAGTGGCTTATTTAATCGAAGACAGGCTATTTCAGCTTTAAAAGAGTCATATTGGCTTTTTTTTATAAGAAGCTCCTCTGCTTCAATCATCAAAGACGAATCTAACTTGACATTTTTATTCCGGCATTTCCCTAAAAACAATAAAATCCTTCCTGTCACTCTTTTCAATTTAATCCATGAAGAAAACCTATCTTCATGAGGCAAAGCTAATTCTAAATTTACAGTTTCCTCTAAAATAGTTAAATTAATATTTCTTTTTTCACAATAGCCTTCTTGTGGTACCTTTTTAATGATTAAATCCTTAGGCCAAGATTCTTCCGGTTGACACAAAAAATCAGGCCCACGAAACCATTCGTCACCAGATTGCAGTGGCGGAGTGTCGTCTTTCGTGGCCCTATCGGCTACGTTCAGACCGGATGGTACATGTCTCCATTCCGATATTATGGTTAGCTCATCGATTTCTCCAAGTCGATGAGCAACGAAAGGCTTATAGTCTCTCGGGTCGCTTCGTATCCACTGCAAAACGGTGGTAGAATCTGTCCAAAAATAGCGTTTAGAATATTTTATAGCTTGTTCCTTCTGCACAGTACTAGCGAGGCGTGCAGCAATCATTGCCCCTTGCAGCTCTAAACGAGGAATAGATACTGGACGCAGCGGTGTTACTCGGCTTTTACTGGCTACGAAACATACATTTACTTTGCCATCCGAACGAGTGAAACGCCAATAAACTACCGCTGCGTACGCCTTCATAGATGCATCACAAAAAATATGCATTTGTGTGTCGGCAATAAACAAGTCATTATCAGTAGGGCATGACTCACCCGCCAGCGGCCGCTGCGCAGTATAACACTGCGTCCACGCACCTGCATTGTCATACCAGCGCGGGATGCGCAGAGCGTCGAGCGTCCTCAGTTCATCGAGCCACCTCGCCCAACTCACATGCTCTTCCGGTCGTATACGACACTGCCAGTCAATACCACTACGATGTACACGCTGTAAAATCATTTTCGCTTTTATTACAAACGGTGACAAAAAACCATGAATATCATACACTGACATAAATATACTTAGCATCTTCGCTTTGGTAGGTCGTTCGGTACCATTTAAAATCTGCTCGGGAATACGGTTTAGCGAAATTTTAAAGCTAAATGAGTCATCAGTAGGATGCCATATCAGGCCCAGCGTACGCTCACTCGTATCGGTAGCTCCATCCTTAAAATCAATTGAATTTTGTGCGAGCGTCTCCGTAGGTATAGACTCTAAAACCGGTTTGCTATTGCTCGCCCAGCCTCGGATCGTAAAACCACCCTCACCATGTATTAAACTAATTTCGTTAATCAATTTAATTGCATTTATTTCGTTATCTGTCGAATATAAACAATCATCCATATAATGATTATTGAGTATAACCTGTACAGCTTCCGGATATAAGTCTTCGAATTTTAAGGCATTTTTATTCTTTATAAATTGAGCAATAAATGGCGAACACGTCGCACCAAAAATTAAGCTATTCATAACGCAATGATCTACGACTGACGAACTATTGGATTCTTGCCATAAAAAGCGACAAACATGTTGATCCTCGCTGCGAATCTTAATTCTTAAAAACATATCAGCAATGTCCCCAATAATCACTATTTTACGCTCGCGAAATCGCAACATTATACCAAACAATGAATTGTATAAATCGGGCCCAGTTATCAAATAGTCGTTTAAACAAACACCATCCACTTTCCCAGCTGCATCAAAGACCAATCTTAATTTCTCAGGCTTATTAGGATTCAAAACACCAAAATGAGCGAGATACCATACAGAAGTAAAATTACTCTCTAGCTCTTTGGGTGTTAATTTACGTGCGTAATTAGTATCGAACAATTTCTGCATCTCCGATTTATACCTATGGGCGTACGCGTCATCTTTACTAAATTTGCGCAATAATGAACGATGGCGGGAAAGTGCATACTCATAAGTGCTAGGCAAAACAAAATCGTCCTTGCTAAAGGGCAAGCCAACCTCCCACTGCTTACCTACCTTGCGTGCAGTGTTTTCTAATATCTGAATGGCCCTGGCGTGTGCCGTATTCTCACGGCGCAAAGGTGAAATTCCCACAGAATCAATATCGAATGATTTTTTTATCATGTTGTTTAATTTACTAATATCGTTTAATGACTCATCGGAGTGATCGAGATGACAAATATGTTCACTTACCCGGGAGCGAGTGCGACCACAGTACCCGTGAATGGACCATCCCAATTGACATCTAGTTGCATACGGCGCATTCCTGTTTCCGTGCAGTACTTCTAGCGGCGCGATAAGAAAATAATTATCTTCACCTATAAGTATACGTGGAAATACACACTCTTTACAAACTAACTCCTTTATAGGCAAAATATGTTGGTGCTTAAGATTATTGATAACAGATAAGTTTTGCATTGGTAAATTCAGTTTTGACACTTTACGGAAAATAACATTATGGATATCAGAACTATCTTTGCCGCTAATTTCTGTGTACACCTTAGGGGCGTCCGACTGATACACTTCGATACCGAACGCGTCGACAAACTTAATTGCACTTGATTGTTCACTTTTGAGACCTAAACTATCGGCTAAATCAGAATCTATCATAGACACTGAAGCGGCATCGTCCAAGAGGGCATACGTATTCACTAGGCCGTTAGGCCCGCGTAATGTCACTGGAACTATCTTCAACATGACGTCGCTGTGGGAGTGTGCTACGTTGTCACTGTTCGCGGCGGCGGTGACGTGTGCTACTGTTGCGCCCGGTGTTGACGTAACGGGCTCCTGCGCGCGATCAGCTGATTGTTCTTGTGTAGGCTTTTTCCAATGTAGTAGTGAGTGATGTGCCATACCACAGTTATCTATGTCGCACACAGGAGCGGGGCACGTATCTCGAGCGTGGCGACTTACGAGGCAACAATAACAAAGTCCGTTTGTTTTGACGAATCTCCACTTTTCTTTGCGCATTGCCCGTCTAAATACGCGACAATCCGGCAGCTTGTGATTAGATTTTTTGCAAAAAACACATTTAGAATCATTTTCTACAGCGCTCGTGGTGAAAACGGGACGACTACGATATTTTGATTCTTCCGTTCGTTTATTTTGCGTCTCAGGATTCCTTTTTGTTTCAAATGGTTGTGGAAAACCTACATTACACAACATTAGAGTTTCCCTCTTTAGAAAAGCTGCCAATAACTCTAATCTAGGCTGCTTTTCGGCTAACTTTTCGTATGCGAAGTCAGTCCATTTACCAACTAATGTGCTAGGCAGTTTAGACAATACTGCAGCAGCTAGCTCTGGGCTACGAAGATAATCATCTTGGCCTAACGCACGTATTGTTGCTACGCAGTTGTTCACCTTGACGGAGAACTTAATGATGTCGTGGTGATACCAGGTCGGTAGTGGTGATAATCTCTTTAGTTGTGTAGTGATATTAAAAATAATTATATCAGAGCGACCAAACCCTAATTCCAGCGCTTCCATAACGGCCTGTGGTGCAGTGTTGCCGATCAACAGATCGGTTACGGCTTCCATAGCGTCACCACGTAAAGCTTTTCGAAGCCTCCAAAGGTTTTCAGAATCACTGAACTTGCACACTCTGGTAGATTCTTCGTAGGCACTTTTAAAATGCAACCATTCAATACAATCACCGCTAAACGTAGGTAGATCCCGTGGAGTAGCAAGACGGCTAATTAGGCGATCATCTCGCTGCGCTGATGATTGACACTTCACTATGTCCTTCAGGGTGTCTGTCAATTGATGTATGGCGTGGCTGGAGCTAGGTTCCCTGTTTGATTCCCGAGTAGGTTCGCACTCACGTTCTAGCCAATTATCAACCCGGGACTGCATCTGGTTATCAGGAAGATCACTGCCGCACATACTTGCAATCTCGTTGTCTTCCTCTATCTCCACTTCTTCTTCCACCTCTAATGCAGCCAGTTTTGCTTGCAGCTGCCTATCAATTAAATCAATCTGTATCTTAGCCTTAGCTTCAGCAGCTTCCAGTTCTAGTTGCTTGCGCTTAGCTGTAGCAGAAGATGCCGTAGACCTTTTGGATTTAACGGAACCCTTTTCCAAGTGTGTCGTCTTTTTTAATGAACCACAAAGTGACGACTGTTTTAAGGGCTCACTCTTGATGTCCTCCATCTCGTGTAGCTTCTTAGGTTGAAGATTACTACAGCTGTAGCTACGATCCTTGCATAAACCAGCTTTGAGTTCTTTGATCGGTGCTTGTTCTAGCGCACCGGTCTCCATTAGTTCCTGTCGTTGACGGCGGGTTAATACTTTCGATGTTGGCGTCCGAAACATTTGTTGCTGATCCGTAGATGCGGCTCGAAGACCAATTTTATAAGGGATGTAAATAAAAACTTCGAAAGTATGTTGCCAAAAACGATAGAAGGGTGTGAACAGCAAAAGCTGATTGCCAAGTAATTTTTAAGTGACTGCCACTAATAATATTAAAATTGATGTGCACACCCTCAACTACAAATAAAATTAATTTAATTCACTAAAGCCATAAGAGATGTCGCTAGTAGTATATTATTACAGTGATCGTGACAAATAATGACACAGTTATTTGAGATGCGACAATAGTTGACTAGTAGAACATAATATATAATATTTATTATATAATATAAATAAAATAAACACTTAAAATAATTTCCTGAACCAACTGTAAAAACAAACCAAATCTTAAATCAGAAATAAATATGAAAAATATAAAAATCTAATAAAATAAAACATTGCCAAAACAAGGGAAACCAGGAATGCGTCGCCTACAATGGCTAATAAATTTCTGGGTTATTGCTTTTTAACAAATTAATAATAAATATCAGCCGCTGTGGTCTTGTGGTGAGATCACCGGTCTCCGAAATCTATGTATTCGATCCGCCTTGCTAGGTAATACTGAGTCCTTTCTGACACCATAAAACCAATGACAGTATTTTTTTTGTTCGGAAACAGGTTGAGAAAAGATTTCGGATAAAGTGCGCTTCTATGTTACGTGATATCATTTATATGTTTAATGTTCTGGAATTAATGATTGTTGTTGCCTACATCCTTATTGAGGATTCCGAGTGATAACGCTCCAATCTTCAGCCTTATCATCACCAACCATCAAGTGCGATGAAAGTCGAACAACTCCCCATAGTGGAATAAAAACCAGTAATCGTCTTTTTTCCTTTCATCATTAAAAATTGGGGTCAGCACTGATTTTAGTCTTTAGCAACAATTGAATTCAGACCACGAACCACCATGAGCCCTTGCTGTCATGCCGTAAAATTGAAATGAAATTCAATTTGATTTTTTGACGTTAAAAACTGTTACAAAAACACAAATGCTGAAAAAATTTCCACGAGCAGGATTTGAACCTGCACCCTTCTGACATATCGGGTCAGGTGCTCTTCCAATTGAGCTATCAAAAGTTATGTAAACAAAAACAAAAACATTTTATAAATAGCTTGCCTACTTCTTAACTGATCTTTAGTATTTGTAAAAATATTATGATTAGATGATGTTAATGACGGTAGTTGTTGATATTAAATGGGCGCCTTTGGCT
Organism: Eudonia truncicolella; assembly: GCA_949315975.1. Classification (NCBI taxonomy): domain Eukaryota; kingdom Metazoa; phylum Arthropoda; class Insecta; order Lepidoptera; family Crambidae; genus Eudonia; species Eudonia truncicolella. Next base: position 9,348,177 of record OX438829.1, on the reverse strand, counting down.
TTCAAAGTAAAAAAGTAAATAGTGTTGAATAATTTCGGCGGGCTGGTTAGAATTTCGGAGCGGAATTACAATACGCAAAATGAGCACGACACTCAAAATGAACAATACGTAAAATTAACATTACGCAGAATGTACAAAACTCAAAATGTACAAAGTCGGCCTAAGACTTCATTTACAGCGAAGTACTGAAACGGATGGTCTACTTTTCTGTCTCAATAATACCTACCACTTTTTCGTTTTCCCAAAATTTTTTTCATAAGAGCACCTGACCCGGTATGTCAGAAGGGTGCAGGTTCAAATCCTGCTCGTGGAAAATTATCAGCATTTGTGTTTTTGTAATTTGTTTCGCAACAAAATTTGCGTTAAAATGATGTAAACAAAAACAAAAACATTTTGTTAAAAAGTGTTTCGAACACTGCCACTACGATAATTACAACAACAACAACAAAATCTCAACAACTAAAGTAACAACAAACAACTACAGGAAACATAATAAATGCAAATCCGAGACCGAAAGTAGTCTGCTAGGAATCTGTTACTGAATCAATTTCAACCTTTTTAATACACGTATTATTTTCCAAGTGTATACGTTACTGTCCATGTATATGTTACTGTCTGAGTTCATTTAAAAAAAACATTATTGCCTTTGTCAAAAATTTCAATCTCATATTTTTCGAATGCTCATTTAACTGTAATTGAGGGTGACTGTAATTTTTATTTTTCAGTCACTAATTCATAACAAATTACTTTTAGCGTATACGTTTAAGTTAATTGCTGTTTAAAATTTTCAATGTAATATGTAATAAACTAAAACGTATAATTTGACTAAATTACAAAGCTAAATAGGGATGATATTTCGTTTAATGAGACTGATATTCACGGCCTTGTTCCGTACAGAACATGCGACTGCTAACGCCGACGGCTATGAATAACACAATAGGTAGGGACTTTGTACACACGCCTGCACATCAACCTACAACAACCTGTGAAATTTCCTCAATAGACTTTGAACTTTATGCCTTAGGCATATGTTTAAAAATGTATTGAAGATTTTGACTGTTTTGGATAGGTTGATGTGCATGCGTCTGTACAAGACGCCTACACATCAACCTATCTAAAATTGTCAAATTTCTTCAATAAATGTTCAACCATATTCCATATATATAAAGTTTAAAGTCTATTGAGGAAATTTCACATTTGGCAGCCTCATGTGCAGGCGCATGAGGTGTGTACATAGACAACTCTATCAAACTTTATGTGGTGACTTAGTCGATTATGTTGAATCACACTTGTATAATTAGATTCTTTATCTATAGAAAGTTGTTAAATCGCGGAAAACAGTGAGCTCAAGTGGGTACTCTTGTTTAGTTTTCTTCTCGAACCTAGTTTTTTTGGCGTAAGATCATGTTAAACGTTATCACTTAACACCAAGAACCTATACGTATTCTTCGCTTATATTCCATTAGTGCTTTCTAGTAACAAACGAGGAGACTTAAAATTGTGCAATACAAAATTTCGTTGTCGTTTATCATCATCACCAGTTCATTTTTATGTCCCCACTGCAGGGGCACAAAACTATGGAAGCACGAAAGAGCTCGAGATGATAATTTTTTGGTCACCCATCCCATGACCGGTCTGTGCGAAAGTTGCTTAACTCTAGCAATTGCAGACTGATGGGCGCGTTAACCACTGCTCCACTCAGCTCCTCGATTTGGTTAACGTTGTTTCTAGATAGCGAAAAAATGGAGTTACGGCATATAAATATTTTATTTTGATATTTCTGTAAATTACTTACAGTAATATCAATATAAAAATAACGAAACCTCTCACATTTTGTCATCATTACAATATCCTACGCACGCGTCTGTTACCCGTGTATCGGGGTGTAATACCCTTTCCCTAACAACCTGTATTATCAACAACTTTCCGTTGCTATTTGGCCTTTTCAAAGGCAAAGCGGAATACAGTCCATACAAAGTTCAATTAGTGAGTTCACGAGCTGGTTGTACCAGCGCCATTTTTGCAAAATGTTTTAATTAAAATATAACAGGAGGGTAATGTCGTCTAATAAGCCTGGGGTGACAACAGCGATGCTAAACGGCTTCTGGGAAGGGGATTGTTCAAAACGAATTTTATGAATATTATCCCATGTTACCATAACACCGCGGCTGTAGGCTGTATGACTCTTGTTATTTGGTTTTCTTTTAGTTGATGGCTTTGTGAATTAAATTCATTTGTAAGTATTTAGTTCTAAATATCTATGCAGAAATTAAATTTGCACAGCTTCTTATGAATTTTGAGGTTTCTCATAGTGTTGTCGAACACTTTTTCACTTAGCTATTTTTAATATTTTATATAGTGTTGTAAAATATTTACATAACACTATTTTCATGTCTCTTGATTGTTTCCATAAATATTACACAAAACGAAAAAAAAAACTAAATCAATTTATATTTACTTACTTTCGATCGCTCAAATACTTTTTAATAATATAAAAAAAAGGGTATTAGATAAAATATTTTTGTTTTGTTTATATAATTTTAACGCAAATTTTGTTGCGAAACAAAATACAAAAACACAAACTGTTGAAAAAATTTCCACGAGCAGGATTTGAACCTGCACCCTTCTGAGATACCTAGTCAGGTGCTCTCCCAATTGAGCTATCGTGGTTCTAACCAGCCCGCCGAAATTATTCAACTCTTTTTACTTTTTACTTTGAAAGCCAAAGGCGCCCATTCAATGTCAAAATTTGCGTTAAAAATTATATAAACAAAACAAAAACATATTATAAATAGCTTGCCTACTTCTTAACTGATCTTTAGTATTTGTAAAAATATTATGATCAGATGTTAAGGACGGTAGTTGTTAACATTGAATGGGGCGCCTTTGGCTTTCAAAGTAAAAAATAAAAAATGTTGAATAATTTCGGCGGGCTAGTTAGAAACACGATACCTCAATTGGGAGAGCACCTGACCCGGTATGTCAGAAGAGTGCAGGTTCAAATCCTGCTCGTGGAAATTTTTTCAACATTTTGTGTTTTTGTAAGCTATTAGATAGCTATTTTTTTCAATTTTTTTTTTCGCAAATCATTATATTATTATTATGCATTAGCTTAAAATAATATTCGACCTATGATTTCTTGTGGTATCTTCATTCATAAAAACATTTTGCGGAAAATAGATTGTTCATGAATAAACACAGATATGGGACCACCCCTGAAAATAGTCGAGTTGATAGCAAATAATGATGTCAAAAAGAACGGGAGAAAATTGGCGTTTAAATGGTATTGTGTTTTTTTTGTTATCCCCAACACTGGGGCAACATTTCTTTCTATCATATTTTCCTTGAGTGTCAAATAACTGGTATCTTGTATTATTCGACGCGTCCTCCTCTCCCCAAGATCATAAATCTGATTTTTGTCTAACTTTGTTCTAACATCTGATAAATTAGACGTCGCTCGGAACGTTCTAACAATATGTAACACCAACAGAGTACTAGTAGTTGATATTTCTTTACATATTTTGTTAGAAAATTGTATTTGCGCTATTAATATACGAAAATTGTAGAATATAAAAAACAACACTCAGCATGATATAGGGATACCATATATTGTTTTATTCACAATTCGTTGATATAATCACGAAAACGAGTATAATGAGTAAGTACGAGTAACGAATTGTATTGGGTATTTATTATATTTACGGGTAAGCACAGTGCCTTGATCTCACCTGATGTTAAGTGATGATAAGGCCTATGATGGAAGCGCACTTCACCCGGGTTCCTCAACTAGTGAGGTACTGGCTATCTTATCTCTAACTGCCGGAACACAACAATGCTACAAACATTGATGTTATGGCGACATATTTAGATAAGATGGTGGTAGCTAGCCAGGCGGACAAACAAGCCCTACCACCAACCAAACCGAGTACACAAACATGTACCCCCCGCTGGGAATCGAACCCGGGACCTCTGGGTCTAAACCGGTGGTCTTAGCCACTAGACCACAGAGGCGGTTAAGTCAAGTTCAAGTCACTTAGTTTTTTACAATACAAATATTTCTTTACTTAATAAAATTCACACTAGGCACTCTGTACCGTTCGTATTATCCAACAAGCTTTAGTGTTTTTATGATTACGTCGTAAATATTGTTCAATGTTCAACAAAGAATATTAATATTTTTATTATTACTCTAGCTTCGTAAGCTAATACGCGTGTTATTGGGCTTACAAAGTCCAGTAGAAGTTGCTATCACATTGACTGACCCACGATTTCACGCGTCCAACCTTTTTTTCGGCCAATCATTCAACATTCGTTCGGCTGTCGTAGCGCACAGGCAGGTATCCGTATAGGTATGTGAAATAAAAACTCAGATGACGTAAGTTCGGGAAGTCCGCCTTTCAGCGAGTGGACGTGCCAAGCTTTTATTTTGCGCTCGTCTATTGTTACTAGAATACAGAGCTTCGAGTCGCTCGCGACTCTGAATGTTAATCAAGCGATGGCGGGAGAGGCCGGCGTCCATCAGTTATTCATGCCATAACGACATTTCTCTTGAAACTCTTTTAGTGGATCTCGCTCCGTCGCGCGTCGCTTTCGTTCGACACCCGAATGGGGCGTTAAGAAAGTTGTTCGTTTGGAGTCCTGTCAATGTTAAGTTAATCTTATTTTCCACTTGATTTACGAAATCCTTTGAATCTGTTTAACCAAATTTGATAATAAAAATTGAAAATAAAGTCCGCGATGGTACCCGTACCCTCTGAAACACCGGGTCAAGTGCTCTACCAATTAAGCTATTGTAGGATTGTTTTATCAACACATTTATAAAATTGTAATAATATAGTATAGAATAATTACTGTTTAGGTAAAATAATTTCATCAGTCTCATCGTTTTCAAATATTTTCAGTTTAGTTTCACCCCCCACCAACCGTCAGGTCATAAAGTAGGTGTCAGACAACCTTGTACAAGCACAAGGGAGCATCTGCATCAGGTCATAACGCTAGATCAGGACGCGCCTAAACGCATTCTTCATCCGTAACTCTTAAGATTAGTGTCTCGAGCGAGTTGCCCTGTGGACACGTATAGTCCACAACCTAATATCCAGATAGGTTACCGGAGCTGTAAGCCATGTGCTATATTAGTGCTATTGTTCATACTCCCGTATGAACACCCCGCTACACACGACTTTAATGTTTATACTGACACCCCCCCACTAACCTTACTGTTATAAAGTTGTCAGACATCCTTACGCAAGCACAAGGGACTATCTACGTCAGGTCATAACGCCGAATCAGGACGCGCCGAAGCGCATTCTTCATCCGGTACTTTTAAGACTAGTGTCTCGAGCGAGTTGCTCCGTGGACACGATAGTCCACTACCTCATATCCAGATAGGTTACCGGAGCTGTAAGCTCACTGACTTCTCGTTGCACCAAAAGCACAACTTGCAGTTCCACTGCTCGGGTCGTCAACTCTAAAGTCGACTACCATAGTCCTCATTGGTGGTGGAGTTGTAAGCCCACTCACTTCTCAGTACCCATCCAGGCACCTCATCAGTTCCAAGATCCTACGCGGCTGATTCAACCGGAGACATTGCATCTAGCGGGCGCCTTTACTATATAGTTATCCAGACTAGTGCCGGAGATGTTGGAAGCCTACTCAATGAAAACCACTGAGCAGAACAACCAACTACGGACAACTCACGTGCCCCGCAGATCCTTTCGCTACAGGCCCCACCTAGACCGCTACTGGGACCCGCTCGCTGTGCACGAAATGGAAGCCTGGCCAGACCTCAACCAGGCAGACGAACATTCCTACTTCTACAGCTAACCATATAGCCACCACGAGTCCAACCCATATCCGGGACCTGCCGGAGACGCCCGCGAAGGTATAACCGGCAGGGCCTAGGATCCGGAACTCCCGTGGTACCCTTGAAAAGACAGCTAGACCCGTAGTTCCAACTGCCATACCCTACTTATCGTGGTCAGTTGATAGGGACTCCCGTATGAACTATAGCACATGGTGAGGACGGACCATAACGACTGGCAAAATATGGGTTGCTGTTATAAGCGCAGCCCTCTTACGATAACAACCGGGGCAAATGGCTTAACGTGCCTATAGTAGTACGAATGAACTCGAGTTTTATTATTTGGTCACCCACCCGGTGAGCTGGCATTGAAAAAGTTTACTACAGCATCACAACCCACGCTAGCCGCTGCGCTAACGAACTCCCCTCTCCCCTTTAATTATTTATTATTACCTATGGGTAAAGGTTTAACGCACTACCAATACTGCTGTAACTCCAAATGTGTTGAAGTTTGAGATTAAGCCGTATTGTTATTGCAATAAAGTAGAATCTAAAATATCATGAGTTACTTTCTCAACATAATTATATGGGCCATCGTACCCTGAAATAAAAAAATATTATTATTATAAATAAGACACGTGTTGGCTAATCGATTCTAATGACAAAGCGAAAATATAAGTCGTCAGTGTCACTGGTCACCTACTTGCAAAACTAGTGTCGGTGACAGCGTATGCCACTTCACTGCGCTGAAACCGCTGCAAAGTTAGTGCGACAAGAAATAGATCTATATACTTTGTTATTTAGTAGATAAGACGAGTGGAGTATTTCCGGTACTGTAGATAAACTTTTGTATGTAAGTTGATATATCTTGTCTTCTAAGTTGAGATGATACAAAGATATTTGATTCCGGAAGTAGGTAATATACATGATTGCTGCAAAATACAAGCTGACCTAGAATCTCTTAGTAAATGTTGCTTTGACAATCAATTATATATGAACATTGATAAATGTCAAGTTATAACATTTACCCGAAAATGTTCACCATTTTTGTTTAATTATAAATTAAATCTCCTCTTAAAAGTGTAAGCCAAGTTAGTTAATTTGGGTATTATAGTCGATAGCGAACTTTCTTTTAACCTGCACTATGACACAATAATTCAAAAATCTTTGCGTAACTTAGGTGTCATTAATCGAATATCAATACCATTCAAAAGATCCAACACCTTAAAGATTTTGTATTATAGTTTTATAAGATTAGTCTTAGATTTTGGCTGTGTAGTTTGGAATCCACATTATAAAATCCACACCGACAGGATTGAAAACGTGCAAAAAAAGTTTGTAAAAATACTCAATTATCGTTATAATTCTAATTTAGGTATGTCATATAAACAAACATTAAAGAGACACAAACTCCTTTCTTTGCAAAATCGCCGCAAGCAATTTGTTATATATGTTTTTTATTAAGTTGTTAAATAATCTTATCGATTCACCTGTACTTTTGACCAAAATTAATTTTATTATTAAAGCAAGACTTCCAACACGCCCCTCACGTACTGTTCATGTCTTTGTAACGCCTCGGACTCGATAGAATTACACACGTAACAGTTACTTCCCACGTAGTCTTTAAATGTATAACCGTGAGTTCTATGATATAGAACTATACTATACTATACTATACTATACTATACTACTACATATGATATACAACTACTACGGGGAACGGACGAGCGCATTCCAAATTCCAACCTACCTCCACGTGTAATGCAATTACTAAACACAATATTAAATACAAATTAAAAAGTTATTTTTTGTCAGTTTTAAAATAATAGTTCTGTGTTGTGTTCGGAAATGTGATCGTACTGTCAGAACATTGTCGATTCTTAGAATTATAATATTATGAATGTATTTGGTTACTTTATCTCTGATAACGTGGAAGAATACTATTGTTAGGTACTACACACAAACCCAAGAGGTTTAACTAGTACCCCATATCATAAAAATAATGTATGCTTTGATTCCGATAATAAATAAATAAATAAATAAATATGATAACTTCATAATTAGATTTGAAAGAAACATTATCAATAAACTATTTTGAACACCTTCCTACGAATGTATATTCGTATATTAAATCGTATCATTATTGTAATTCGTTATCATTAAAGTAAAGTCTAATATGATAAAAATAAATAAATTTTACATAAGTAGGTACTGTTTATATAACTGCTAACAAAGTATTGTTTTGTAATTTTTGGGCACTCCTTGTCTATTACTTAAGGAATTACTGTAAAAAAATATTTTTTCATGACTGTATGTGCCAAAGTAAAAAGAAAAAAAAGAAATCCTGGGTTTGTTTACTATAAGGAGAACTCGGTTTAGTAGGTAAAACCAACCAAACCACCAGTTAAAACGATACATTTTTAATGATTGGTTCTGAGTCTACTTGAATAGTATACCACCAAATTATCTTATTCTGTTGCCCTAAAACTGTGTTTTTAGCGTAGGTTTTGTTTAGTCATATCTTAGTGAGGCCTACCAAAGTTTCTCTCTTGTAGTAGCACTTCGACCCATCGGGATCTTTTGTGCAGTCTCAATTTTATAAGCCATAGTTAGTGGTTAAGGATTTCCGGTGCTATGCAAGGGCGTAGCACCGGAAATCCTTAAGGCCTTAAATCTTTAAATAAAGCTGAATGTGGAAGGCCACATTCAGCCTTATTATCGGCGCTATCCCGTAAATAAACATCAACTTAGATTATTCCCTCTGATAAATGTAAAGTGCCGAGAACGTAGTTATTTTTGCACCGCTTTTCAATCTTATTCTGGTTTCATAGGGTTCAATGTATGGTGGCCAAATAGCTGCCACTGCCTTGCAAAGGGCTTACAGAAATAGTTCTACTTACCTGTTCAACTAAGCTAATGCGTTTGTGGTTGGACTGGGTTTTCGTCGGCAGCGTAACGTGGCCATAGGGATTGAACCACGAAATCTCGTTCAACCCGTGTATTACGCCGCTTGGCTGTCGACGTGACGCCCAATTTTCTTTATGGTGACGCCTTAAATCATTAATTTTAAGCGCGCTCAATGACGTACTCTGTTTCGAAAAAGCTGGCTGGAATATATAGCAAAATTAGAAAAAAGAAAAAAATGTCACCAGTTATTTTTAATAATACTTGGCGTATCTTGGCGGGAAAGTGGAAAGTGTTTAAAACCTTTTTTGATTTACTTTATTTTATGTTTTCTGGTATATTTCTAAATAATGTACTAATCGTGAATAGCAAACTTTAAGCAACTAAAACAAAACAGTAGAAAATCTCTTTTCAAATTCTCATAAGAAATCTGAGTGACATAAGGTGTCATTAACTTTCCACTTTATTTAAGCTCGAAAGGAACGGGTGAATATCATCCTTTGCTAATCATTAACATCATTACTCAAATCATCAACCTTGAACACTACTTAAATTGAGAAAAAAAAACCGGTGTATTGGCCGTATAGATCCCTTAGCGGTCGCTAAATGTCACTATAGATGTGACGAAATGTGACTCATTCTTAGGTGTGACAAGATTTTACAACAACTCCTAAAAATATATTATTGTGGCTAACAGTGCATACGATACCCTCCGATTAAAAAACACCATACAACGCTAATCAAAAAATTAATTTTTACGTCCCATTACTTTTAACTACTCTTATGTATGCAATCCATCGTGTCAGATTTGCTGCAACAGATTATATGGTTATGGCAGCGCTGCTTTACAGATAATGGTAAGCCCCCTTGTGAAGATAACACTAGGTTACTAACTACTAAGCCTTAGTAGTATGGCTGAAAGGAAGCCAGAAATTTGTAGTAACATTACCTTATTGGAATACCATCAGATTTTATTTATTTATTTATTTTATTAGCTACACAAAACGGAATTACAGCGTTTACACAGTTATTTTCAGCTTATACAAACATTGGTAGACTGCACTTCCAAAGTATGTGCAGACAGCATGCATAAAACACATCGAGATTAAAAAGAACCGAGTTTTAAACATTATTTCAAATTAATTACAAAAAATCACATTAATAATTGCAAATTCAAAATTCAAAATTAAATTCAAAATTAAATAGAGATAGACAAAAACATAACATTCAATAAACAATAATGACAATAATTTTAATTAATAAATAAATCATTCAATAAATTTACGAAGACTAGACTTCCAAACGCCTAGAGATGAACCATGGATGTCAGGCACACTCTATCCAATAGTGTGTTATATTCGCGACACATTCTGTATATGGAGTCCAGTTCGTCGTAGCTTTTTTAATTTGAATATTTTATATTAGTTTTATTGTTAGAACCTAAGCCTGCTACGCCAAATAAATTTTTTGAATTTGAATTTGAATTTGAATTTCATTATTATTGCAGAAAGGCACCGAAAAAGAATAATTATGTCTAGATAGATAGATAGATAAAACTCTTTATTGCACACACACTTAAAAGTAAAAACAAACAATGTAATTTTTATATCGGGGTGGGGGGTGGGGGGTATTTTAACCTTTGAGGTATAGGACAACGAGGACGGCTAGTGAGCCACAACTGCTTCTGCTTAACATCAGGTATAACGGAGTCATTTGACAACACTATAATAAAAAAAGAAAAACGTGTGTTTTAAATGAAAGAGAGAAATAGAAAGAGAGAGAGACATTTATCGACATACAAAAAAAAACAACACACAATACAATTATTAATATTTTAAAGTTATTTCTTTGCGCAATTAAGTATTAATAATTTTACCCGGAATCCTCAACCACTGAGAGGCACATATGATATAATAAAGAAATGCAAATATATAACGTATAGTGAAATAATGTAGCAAGTACACATTTCAGGGAAACATCTTCTTTCTAATATATAAAATTCTCGTGTCACGGTGTACGTTATTGAACTCCTCTGAAACGGCTCGACCGATTTTCGTGAATCTTAGCGTGCATATCGGCTAGGGTGGAGAATCGGACAACATCTATTTTTCATCCCCCTAAATGTTAAGGGTGGTCCACCAATCACAGTTTCCAATACAAAATGATATGTTTGTAGTGTTGTCATGGAAACTGTCAAAGCGGTACGACGTCCGCCGGGTCAGCTAGTCTTTTTATATAATTATAAAATGTTTGTGTTTTCTGTCTGATACCTACTTATAATAATGGGTAGCAAGTGTGGGTAGGAATGAGTGAGGGGGAAGATTTGTGTTGTATTTCCAACGACAATGACGTTCACAGCGTAGATATACAGGGTGGATGAAAAATGTGACCCACGCTTGGTGGATCACATTTTACATTTTTGCAAGCGTACATCACATTTTACATTTTTTTACACATTTTACACGTAGTTCCAACATGTAAAATAAAAAATTTGGAAAACAAATTCTATTCCAAGATTAATTTATAAATTTTAATTTTACTATTATTGTTTATCACAGGCAAACATTTGAATTCAAGTCATATCTCTTATAGAACACAGAATAGCTTTTAGATAAATTTCATGTTTTCAATAGCCAAATACTACATAATGTATTTTTAATGTAGTTTTTAATTTTAGATTCTCAATTATGATAAAATATTTTTTCAACTAGATTTAGACAGTATATACCTAGCCGTTTGTAATAAACCCTGTAATTTATTGTATTTAAAATGGAAACGCAAATGTCAAAAGCAAACGTTACAAAAAAAAAATTAACACGAAGCTTTCTATTTACTTAAAAACTTCCTATGCGTGAAGTTTACTTTTATATTGAAGGCATTTTCCTGTCAGGTGGCATTCTTTATTCCCATCCTGTATATACAATTGCCTACTCCATATGTATACAAGTTTCATCCGCCGCGATGTAGGAGTTAAGCGAAATACAGGAAAGTGAGGCATGCGAAAAGTTTTTCTATGTTCACGTGACAACTTTGGTATTATGTTTGAGTAAGGAGATGTTTAATGTTGCTGCGTGGTCGCATCCCATGTCATCATCATCCTAAAACGTCTCACAGACCCTTCAACTATCACTGTATGAAAAATCACGTCGCTCCGTGACATTGTTCTGACCAACAAACAAACACACCCTAATTATTACGAGATGGAAGACAGAGGTCAAATTATGCCTATAAATACACAAAGCTCTCAATATATATATTTTAAATATGAATGCTTACATGTCATTAGTTTAAAGTTAATAAGCATAGAAATAGGTTAAATATGATAAGTCTAATGCGATTATCGAGTTTTGATACCAAGCACCTTTAGACGTATAGAAATTAGCCTCAAGCGATAGACATTGGCATGGCACATTGCTTTTAATTAAGTGTAAGCTCTTATGCCGACACGGCTTAAATTATTAAAATATGGAGAGCAATAAAGATAATAACATCATATCAAAGTGATACATACGGCTTTTATAATAATCCACACGTTCCTGTGAAACGGATTGTGAAACGAATTGTGAAACAATGAAATGAAAATATTAGTACAATAATTTATATATATTTACTTAGAATAAGAATAATAAATCTAATGTGGAAAACAATACATTAGAAAAGCGGACTCATGATACGTTTTGTGAGATCTAAATGAAAGAAAACGCCCGAGATTGCGCCGGAATGTTGACAGTTTCATTAAAGAAACCCAGTGCGGAATATCTCTAGCGAAATACTCATTGTAACAAAAGAAAACCGTTTTGAGGCATCATATTCAAAACAACGATACTAATACGGATTTAATAAAACATTTTTTTCTACCCACGCCCTTGCGGGTTCTACGCCCTTCTTCTGTTTTCGGAATTTATTATTAAAAGCGTATACTTTTTTCTCTGTTGCAAGGCAGACGCAGGAGGTATTAGTTGACACATGTAATCTTATACTCGTCCTTTGCAAGATTATACATGGCAGGTGTATCTTGCCGTTTATCTTGGGATAATGGTAAAAATCCAACACTTACATGCGCCTAGTTTTATGTAAAAATGTTTACAAGATACCGCTATGTGAAGACAGCTGCTGAATATAGAATATATACACATATTCTCCCTATAAAAATATATACATACGTGATATAGGAAATGTGCATTTAATATTAACTACCAACAACAAACTGTAATATAATTATTGAATCACCAACACACGATTACAGTAACACTTACTCGCTAACTTAACACTTCCATTTTTTATGACAAACCTTATTATTCGTGCCTATAATAAAAGTATTTAATGAGTAGCTACATCCGCACACAACAAGCCTTTAAAAATTTACCGAATTCATTATAATTTGAAACAGATAAAACAGATCTTTCTCGTTACATATTTATTGGGGCGTAGCAATTTATATCGTCACCAGGTCATGAAATTATTCGAGGTTTTTATGTACGTACCTATGGAAACGTGAAATCGTTAACAGATGTCCCCCGTCCGGTTTGTAATCACGTGACGGTCGAATGAACATTTGTATTAGGCTGAATTTATGTGCGATTCGGCCCAATGTGTCATGTCCTATACCACGTTACCGTTCTGTGGGATACGGAGCGATCTTTATTGTCGTTTGTCTAAGATAGCCGGCTCGTTTTGTAGAACATGGTAAAGGCAGCTCTTGCAGCGGAGACACGGCCCGACACTGGTGGACACTGGACACATGATTGATCGTGCGCTAGTTTCCAATTAAACTTGTCCACTACACTGGCGACGTAAAATGCAACAAGATAAATTGGACAACAAATATTTTGTGTACTACGTGACATTGCTGTGCGATTGGTGTTAGATGTTGGGATTCTACCAGCGACATGGATTTGTTATCTCCTATTTATGAAGGACTATTGCTGGCTCAATTCTGAGTGTGTTCACTGTACTCGATCAATAAACAAAAACTTTCTGTTAGTTACGAGTAGACATTGTTGTGGAAAGTTCTAATCATGACGAATTATTTTATATATAATAATAATATTCCGACTATAAATTGGAGCAGAAGTGGACTAGTATAGGCTGGTGAAGATAATGATAATAATAATAATTCTGACTTTAAATTAATATTTGCAATGATGCTTCAAATGACAAAGGATTGAAAGAAGATAAATTCTTAATTTTTCTTCAATTAATCAAAAATCAAATTTTTTATAACTTTGTTATTAAAATTTTTGCCATAAAGAAAAATAATTCAACAAACTGTCGTATCTACTAATGTATAAGAATGCTAACGTTAAATGAAGTTAAATGAAAAGTTTTTAAGTAAGTAAACCCCGCTTCTAAGTTTGTCATGTGAATCAGCCATCACTTCGCTCAAACTTTATTTAAGGGAAAGTTATGACAACGCACACGCCACCACCGAGCCTGGACACATAAAAAAGGATAAATAACACCAGTCAGTAATAAGTGCAGATTTATTTGTTAATAATAACACCGGGACATAAATTACGACACGTGTTCATCGAGAGCAGATGCAAGATAGCAGTGTCAATTGTCACGTCACCAGAGTAAGCTCGTGTTACATAAAAAAAGCGTTTTAATATCTGTACAGTTGGCTATGGTCACAATCCAAGCTATCTATTTCTGGTCATGTGAACTTGCTCTATCGCAAATACTGCACATTCGACTAAAGCAAAAGAAAAGACGGAAAAAGTGTAACTTGACATGTTGCCGACTATGCATGCAAGACTTAGGGCCTGTTTCACAATGTCTGATTAGGAGATACTTGGCAGATAAAGTGACAGTTTTGTATGAACTATCTGTCAGGTAAACGCTAATGGGAACTTACTTGTAGATCGTGAAACAGGCCCATAGTATGTTTCAAACATAGAACAATAATAGCTATAGTTTTGATCTGAGGTTTTAAAATATACCATTATTTTTTGGTTTTCCCTCCCATTTAGGGCAGGCATCTAGCTAATGCAATTAAATATTCGGTTCTTTTTCGTGATTTAATGGTGATAGATGTTGATGAGTGGTGATTGACGAATGATAAATGATGCATGATTAATGAAGCCATCTCCTTTCCAAATGGCTCGTTACTGAAACTTCTTTGAGGTTGTGAGATGTGTGACTTAAATGAGACCCTACGCGGTATACTCGTATTTGAGAGTATTTGAGAAATGACGTTTCCGTTATTCTTTTTTAAAATAACTTACACTAATTCATGTATTAAGGACATTTTGCTCTGTGTAGGTACTACCTTAAGATCACCTAAAAGATTTAACCACTGAACTAGTTACCATAAATAACCTATCAAAACAAAACAAAAACGATATTTTTCTAGCATAACTATTTACTTTCCCTCCAAAAAGTCTACCTTATTACAACTGTCAAATTAAAATGTATCGGACAGTGCTTATAATCTAAGGGACAGTGTTATAAGTTTTCCTTTGCGATAAATTTATCACTTACAGAAACCTTCATATAGTATTGATTTGGTTCTGATAAGTACGTTAGAATCCCTATTTTTCTCAGAGATTATTTGCGGTGCGGCCCCAGAAAGTTTAGTTTCCCCACGGGATGTTCTGGGCTTCATCTTTCATATTGCATCAGGCACGGAACCTGCTGTACTGGCATGTAAAGAAAATATATTCTACACTCACTAGCTAGCAACTTTGGCATAAACTATACATAATATATATTTCGAAATAGTTTCGTTATTTCGTTGCTCTCTCTGTTACATGTCAAAAGTTTAATATATGATGTGATCCGAAACAGGTTTGTTTGTTTTATTCAACTGTCTTTTTGCGCGCGCAGTTTTATATAAATCCGTAATTATACCACCTTGAATTCTCTTTAGTAAATCATCCTTTTATAAACACGCATAGCTCACAGTTCGTATTATCCAAAACAGCCATGCATATATATTGTGAATAAAGTATAACGGAGCAACTTGAGTTTGCGGGAAGAAAAAGGAGTGTATTCATAATACTTTGGCGCAATTTAAGCTTGGCTCAGTTTAAAAGCGTGTGCGTCGCGGCGGCGTAATGGCCGGCTGGGGAGTCGTCATATAAACACACTCCTGCAATTTTAAGTCTTGGCATGCGGCGCGACTTTTGTATGAGGCAGGCGGCGCAAGTGTTTACGTAAATGCGTTACGTACGGATAAATTCGCACGGTCATCGGAAAAAGGAGGTTGTTGATGGAACTACACTTGTTCTAGCAGAGTATAGATAATAGGTTGACTATAATATGTTACAATATGGACATTTGGCTTCAAAGTCACACGTTTTTGTGTAGTTCTTCATCTGTAGACAGAATATGATGAGTACAATTTTGGTGCAGATATTGTTATCGATCTGTTAATAACAATAGCGTTGTTACTAATTATTTTTATTGTGTATCTGTCAACATCCTAACTGGAAACATCGTTGGTTTCCTGTTGTACTTCCAAACCAACTGACACGAATAGATTGCAAAAATGGAACGTCACTAAAGTGGGCAATCGGTGTGTTAGTGACATACTACCGTACGTCTTTTCCATTTCCATTTGTTTGTCTAGACTCTAGCTCTAAAGCTAGAGATAGCTCGCTAGAGAGCTAGAGACAAACAAATATAAACCCACAAGTCTTCATCTTCTAGACTTTAGAGGATATTGTTTTTCAATGTATTCACGTCTTAGAGCAATATGTTGATGAAATTCAGATTTTGGTAGAAATAAAAATTACGTAAAGACATAGTATTGTTAAAAATTATAAAACATGCGAGAAAAATGTTGTTTACTCATCTACTACTCATAACCACGAGTACGGAGAATCATGTTGTGAGAGCTATTCGTAAGAAAGCATTCCCTATTTGACGAACACGAAACGAAAACTAAATTAGGCTGGGCACAAAAGACGTCGAAAGTATTCTTTCGCGTAATATTTATTCCATTTGCTTTTCGCGCAAACATATATATTTGTTTTAATAATGTTTCGTTACCAAAAAAATCTTTATAGTGTATAAATATTTATTCAACAAGATAATTAGATAGCAACCGTGTAATTAACACGTAATTAACGCCTCGGTGGCCGAGTGGCAAAGCGCTCGGTCTGATACCCGAAGGTCCTGGGTTCAATTCCCAGGTCGGGCAGTGTGTTTCGATACATAGCCCGGGTTTGTGATCACCAACCCGCATTTAGCAAGCGTGGTGATTAAGCCAATACCCTTTAATTGTAGCGATGACTTGATTTCAATGATGGAGGCCATTGCCCAGCGGTGGGACACTGGTATAATGTAGGCTATTTACTAATTAACACGTGAAGCATTTATAATAATTATTTATATTATCATGTACGTTGTGCCTGCACATAAATCTAGGAAATGACAACGAAAAACATTTCATTTTTAATTAGCTTCTGCTGCTCCGATTTTTGTTCCGATACGATTCTAACATTCTAACGTGAAACAGAGTTGAATCTTATTAAAAAAAAATTTGCTCGATTTGTCGCGTTATTATGTATTTACGGCTCACACTTGACCAAAGAATTACTCTATGCCAAAATTGTTTTCACAGAAAAAGACTTAATAGTTCCTATGGCAGAATAACAGGGTTTGTGGGTCTCCTGCAATCAACCCTTTTGACTTTATTCTGTATTCAGCTCGGATGTTACTTGGATTATTATTATTCACTTTATTAAACATATTTCTTAAAAAAAATTTTTTTTACAATTTTTTATATAAAAACATATTTACTTAACATATTAACATATTTAATTTAATGTATAACTTGGTAACGGCATATAATTTTGTAAATGTCGTTACTTATATTAAAGCTGTGGAGTTTCTTGCGCCCATTCTTCTCCACAGCTAAAAAATAGACGTCCAGAATGGGTAGTAGGTAAAAAAATGTTTGGACGATTCAAAACCACTTTTCTAAAGTTTATTTGAATAAAAATATTTGACTTTGACTTTGACTAACTTCTATTCATCATCATCATCACTATTACTATCTCAGCAAAAGAAGTCCACTGCTGGGAAAAGGTCTCCCCCAAGGATTTTCCAACGGCCGGTCGTACGCTACCCTGATCCAGCGGTTTTCTAGGTCAACGCCTCGGTGGTCGAGTGTCAAAGCGCTTGGCCCGATACCCGAAGGTCCCGGGTTCAATTCCCAGGTTGGCCCAGGTGTGTTTCGGATTTTTCAATCCGAGTTTGTGATCACCAACCCGCATTTGGCAAGCGTGGTGATTATTCCAATACCCATCAATTGTGGTGATGCATTAATTTCAATGAAGCCTATTAACTATAAAGAGCCTATAACTGTCCCTCAGCTGTGGGACAGTTATAGGCTATTAACGATGCGTTTTCTGGTACGCAGTCGCCACCTAACCTTTCTGCCCTAAAGGCCGTCAGTTCTACGAGCCTATAACTTCCCTTGTTGGTTATTGCTATCAGCACATATACGGCAGTCAAAACTGACGTCCTTGCCAATTAATTTATCATAAATTAGTGCATATATAAATTGCCGTAACTATTTAGTGCCAGGTTAATTGCAGCCGATGCCATATTGGATACGACAGTAGAGTATTGGGTCAGTATTAAATAAATTAATGTGTTGACGTGTGTAAAATTTACTGGTCCACCGTTGCAATCATTATTGGAAACAAAGTAGGCTTCGTTATAAATAGTTTTTTTACGAAAACTCTTTATGCAGCACTTATTCTTTTAGCTCCGATACTAAACAAACGATGATAATTAGAAAGTAGGGCGGAAGAAAGCGACCTCCCGGCGAGAAATTAAAATGTGACACTACGATTCTTGGTACAGCAGAATTTATTCGCGAACGAACAATGTACAAAAGGTTTTAAATTGTAACGGCGCAAGTGTGCTCCCCGGAGACGTGAATACCTATCAGGAGTTCGTTTTCAATTTCCGTTTAAGTATAATTGAATCAGTCTTGAATATAAGTCGTTTCTCTTTTGAGATTGTCGGACAAAGACATAAAGCATCGTCGTATGAAGATATAGGGCGTTTTAATAGTCGTTATGCGATTCGCAAGTAGGCACTTAGCACGTGGGGATATCGGAATATGCTACCTCTTTTATCCGCACAGTTTATGTTCGCGGGGCTGCATAACATTCATATTTAGTAACATTATTATCGGTCTTCTTGATCGGTCAGTGCTGCATTTTTAAAAAGGCACACGGAATGTGCAAGTAACGATAGTTTATATTTTAAGAGTTGTTGACCATGTGTTTTGATACTTTGTTATATTTAAAGTTATTAATAAATGCAACACATAAACATTATTGAAGGCTTTATACGCAATTGATATGTTATGATACCCATTAAGTTTTCCCCATAAATAGTTATTATTATATGTTTTATATTTTTTATTACATTTTTTATTATTTATTTATATGGTCGCGGGACGCCGCTGGATGCGAGCAGCACAAAAACCGGTCGCTGTGGAGATCCTTGGGGGAGGCTTTTATCCAACAGTGGATGTCTTTTGGCTGAGATGATGATGATGACGATAAATATTACACATAGCTTTCGGCTAACATTTTTTGTTATATATCTGTCATTTACCTATAGCTATTTCTGTCTGTAGCTAAGAACTTATCATAACTTTAATATTTTGTTGATCAATAACATAAAAGCTAAACTTTACGGTGTTGTACCGTACCAGTACACTGCTACTATACACTGAACTGTAGTATGTACAGTTCTGGCAAGTTCTGACAAGAAATCTTAAGACCTGTAATAGCCTACAATCTAAAAATTGATTAGATTATATACTAGACATGGACAGTCACTAAGAACTAATTTGTAAACAGGAATATTTCCTCGGGATAATGAGTTTTTTCTATTCGACTAAATCGACAACCTGATTTCACAAGTTTGACAAAAGGTGGCACTGTTTCGATTCCATACAAGTTGTAGTTTACGATAACTTGATCGAATAGTGAAAAATACTAAAGGCTTGTAGTACTTAGCTCTCTGGTGTTGACGTGGACGAAGTCGCGTGCGAATGTAACGCTTTTATTTAATCCACATGTAAATAGTTAGCGAATAATAACATAAAATTAAGAGTTTTCTAATGATGAGAGCCCGGTTTCCAAAATATCAATAATTACTAACGATAATGGTCCAAGAACGACCCATGCACATGTTTACTAAGACGTTAATAAGAGTACATCGGGCAAACAAAGAGAAGTGTAGAACCCGCGTTAAAGAACATATAGCCGACGTCAAGCATAGCAAGCATATGTATGTGATGCTGTCTCATAGGCGCGAAAATAAGTCTGCAGTATGTGAACATCTCTAGAGGGGCCCAACCATTACATCAGATTTGATAAACCACAGATACTCGCCAGAGAACAACGATTCATCCCTAGGATGATACGCGAGGCTATTGAAATTAAAAAAGACATCCTAATTTCAATAGATGGTTGGAATCTACCACCAGCCTAGGATCCCATCATACAAAATATAAAATCCCAGCCCCAACACCATATTGCCAGACCAAAAGATACTGTATACTCTTTCTGCGTAAAACGGAACGCACCTGATTAAATTTAAATGAGGGTATCAAGCTACTAACTAATTATGAGACGACCAACACCTCAGTCTCCCTGTGACCACGGACCCTGCAAAGGGTTCGAAACGTCAGGATAAACATTAATTAAAAGTAATGTGTAAAATAAACGCGAGTAGATCCGTAAAAGTTGTTTCATTTCAATAAGAGTTGTTTTATGACAAAGCGAATGCTGAAAGTTGATTTATCTCCTTTGCTTACCGACGATGTTAATTAAGAATAAATTGTCATGAAAGCAGATCATAGTCAGTCTGTAAAAGTCCAAGCTGTATTGAGACCTTACCACATGGATATATATATTCAGTGGGTTCCTTTAAGGTTAACACAAAGAGATATTTTTTGAATTTGCAGACAGCTGATAATGTGTACCTAAAATGTCGGATTGGGTTTTATTTTAATATTACTTTTGTTATATTCAACTGAATTTGTTGGGATATCTCCAATAACAGTTAATCTCTTTTTTATTTTATAAAATTTGGAAACTAGTATGTGTTCTTAATAAATAATGTTTATATCACTGTACTATTAAATAAAAAAAAATATTATGTACAGCGCGACGCCGCGCTGATTCACACAGAACTGGGATCTCCACGGAAGATCAGTGTTGTAGTGTTTTGTTCACTGAAATAAATGCTGTCAGTGCTGAAATAAATAAAGGAGTCCACTCCAGACTCCTTTTAGGACACATTTTTGAAAATTATCTTTTTGTCTTGTTCTACATAAAGTAATACTATGTGTTCTAATAAATATATTTCATTTCATATACATAGCTTAAAAGTACATTAGCTAAGTCAATGCTAATTGATTGATTTCATTATTAAAGCATTTACAAAAATTGGGATCAACGGTAACGGTTTTCACTATTTTCGCCATTAAAATGGCAAACAAGCTTAACGTCCACGATTTAAAGCGAAAATGTTTTATAAATAAAATTGTTATTGCCTTGTTATTAGTCCATGCCTTGACATACGTTTGTATGTTCAACGGAGAAGTGACTGTTAATTAAATTTTTTGTTATTTTACAAAGAAAAAATTTTTGCCGAAATCGATTCAGTAACCGATTATGATAACCGATATGTGAGTGAGAGCTATTCAAATAAACAGTCCTTTGCTCTTGTATTTACGTAATGACTCTTCATTGATTTTAATACAAACTTGTCCTACAAGAATAATATTCTGCTGCGACACAATTTGACTTCTCCCTACCGTACCTATTCATTTAGGGCGAGTACTTAGGGTAAGTTGGGGTCCTTGAGGTGTCTTTGTTAACGTAAGACGGTAATAAATGAAGAGCTTGATCTTTTGTGACATATTACCTGTTGGCTTTTGATTTTGGTGATTTGTGGTTAAATGTTTTACATTTTTTATAACTGATCTTTCTGATCTATTTGATACGGTTCGATACTTGAAACATATTTTTTGTTTTCTATGAAAAAGATATTTATTGCAAAATTATTTGTGGATAATTTTAACCATTAACAAAAATGGGGGATGCCATTTAATTGATCTTGCTGCGTCTGTCTGTCTGTGGAAAGTAGCTCAACCGATTTGGTTTATCTAGATTCTTAGCCAGTGATGAAAACAGCCGATTTTAGGATATTGAGAAATTCATTATAATTTAAGTAGGGCACTTAAAACGAACGGCGTAAAAAGTCACACCAATTTCAGTAAAATCCATTCAGCTGTCGACGTTAACCTATAAAAACCATCCTAACTTTCATAATTATAATTTAGGTAGGATAAGACGACGTGACGACAAATGAGTATAAGTAAAAAAATGAATTAAATTATGTTTCCCTGGAGAGTGAGCTTACGGAGTATATTTGTCCACAGAGGGTGCAACTGTGATGGAGGCTGGTAGGTGAGGGTGCGCGCGGGGCGGCGCGCCCCAGCCGCGCCCGCCCATGGCCCCGACTTTTCGACTCAGGTAAAAAAAAAATCTTTTATTTCTTTGACGACTATAATTAAGTAAATTGCAGCTGGAAAGGTGTTGGTGTAAGAATTTATGAGACCGCTTTTAATTTGAACGTAATTAATCAGCGGCTGAGAAATGCCAGTCAGTAGAGTCACACAGATGCGGACCGACACATTTGACTCGGCATTATTTGTGGAACAACAAAGATATATCGAAGTAAACCGCTGCAAAGTTCGACTTCAATGCAGTTCGTCTGACCGCTAAATCAAGTAAACAAAAATAACAACAAATCTACTCGCCTCGCTGTGCTGTGTGATCATGCCGGAGCGGCCTTTTCATGGAACGTTATCAAGTACCCAACATGTTCGACCCGCTTTGACGAACAGAGTCGTTCCGAATTTGTGTATTGTACGCCATAGGACACAAATGGTAATATTTATAAAAAAAATATCTTAGTCAATTTGATTCATTTCATTACAGGACAACAATTTTTTGTGTTATGTCTTGGTAATTCTCTCTTTATCTTCTTAGGTTTTTTATTTTCATTACTCCACTAAATCCAGGTAAGTGTAAATTGATCGTCATGAGAATGAGACCCTTGTTTTGGTAGGTGCAACGAAAGCATATGTATAAAATTGTAAGTTTCTAGCTTTAATATGGTTAGTACTATATAAATTAACTAGCAGCCCGTCCGGGCTTCGCACGCGTGGACATTTTTTTTTAATATGCTATGCCTATGTTATTCAGCGCTAATGTAGCATTTTAATGGTGAAATAATTTTTTAAATCGGCCTAGTAGTTTTTGAGTTTATTCATTGCAAACATATAAAAATGCAAAAATACAAAGCTTTCCTCTTTATAATATTAGTATAGATAATAATATTACTAAATCTATATACGACATCTTGAAAACGCCTATTCTTATTTCTATAAAACTTTCGAAGCAATCACCCTCCAGATAAGCGATTTCAAGTAAAACAAACACATTGGAATCTTTCATTTTGAATTTTGTTTTTTAATTTTGAGATCTATGTCACAAACAGAAAGGCACGTCAACTATCTTGGGTGGGGATAAACAAACTTTAAAACAGAAGAAAGAAGGAATTAATTTAAAATCTACAACTACCCTCTCCTAGCTCAGACAGCGTTGAAGTGCAAGCTCAGCAGTCAGTGGCGCAAATCTAATAATCCTTTGATGCATCAAATTAAACTGGTCTTGTAATTGTCAGCTCCAAGGAGAGAATTTCATTTGCATTTTTCTCGGCACGTTTCTCTGATCAGCTAGTGGACTTCATTGAAAACTTTAATTTGAAAGATGGAATAGTCTACCAGCACACGTTTTCTCTCTTTCCTATGATATGGGGTCCTTCAAACGAGGCGTGAAGAAGCACCTAGTGGGCCGGCAGAGTGAAGTTGACTGATGCTGCGTTGTTTTCACGCTGCACCAGTTGTCTTCGCGTCTGGACTCCATTTCCACTTAACATCAGGTGGTGTTGAGTCATTTGCCGTGCTAAGTATAAATAAAAAAAAAACTTTAGGTTTATATTAGGTAATTTTTCGTATTTGTCTTCATTGAACATACTCTACCTGAGATTGCTCATTGAACATATGTTGCTCATTCATACAAAAAAATATAAAAGTGTAAAAAAAGTTTTTCTTAGAAGAAATATATTTTCATGGTTGTTTTTAATGGTATTTAAAAATAAAAAGTCGTTGTCGTTAGTACGTTTATTATGTTATTCATATACAGATATTTATTCGTTTCTTTGTGCTCTATCTACTCACAATATTGCCTATTTTGATCAAACCAGCAAACTTTATTTTGATACAGACCAGCTATATTTTAAATAAAAGTGGTATTATTACTTGAACAAACATAATAATATATAAATTGTTGAAGAAACATGTTGACAGCCCTTATAAATTCTGACGGGCAGTTATGATATGTGGCGCTTCTATCTCGAACATAGTTGGTCCTTAGTCAGTATAGCCAGTAATGGCACAGTTTTCTAAAAAAAAAATGGGTTTCACAATCATAATAACAGTTTAGTAGCCAATATGAGCAATTCACTCCTTGAATTTTCTGAGACGTGACCCTCCGTGTTTCGTAAGGCACGTTAAGCAGTAGATCCTGGTTGCAATCGTAAGATGGCAGTCGTTAAAACCCACCTACTTGCATAGGGCCAGCGCAGTAACCACCTTTTCGTGTCCTGAAAGCCAATGCACAGCTATAAAGTAAAATTCAATATTTGAATTTCTTCAATTAAGTATGTATAAAAGCATCTACAAAGCAAGACGTCTTCAATATTTGTCACCAACTCTCGAAGTGACTTAACATTTGGTGAACGGCAACCAAGTTCCAACTTTTCTATTGGAAAAACATTCAAATGGTTTACCTCGTATTCGCCTTTGTTCGGCGAAGTTCCAAGGAGTTCGGTTACTCAAATATGAATGTGACAAACATTGTCGTGCTCGAATGAGCTATGATTATGGCGGTGGAACTACTGTTACTTTGTACACCCCACCGGGGCATTCATCGTTCTATACGACACGACATTTTTTTCCAATCGCAGGGGTGCGCAATTTTCCGAATAAATGTCGTTAAGGTGGAAAATTCATTTGTTACCCGATTTTATATAGGTAGGATTCTTCTTATGGGATCAGATAAGCCTATGGTTCTTTGGGACGGCCTAAAATACAATTGTAAAATACTGTTAAAAAAATATGAAACTATTTTACTTTTTTTTTTTCGAGTGCTAATTGCTGCACTGAAGCGAAGTTAAATATTTATAAAATTTTATAAAATACAGTGAAAAATATAAATTGCTTCCGTGCGGCTGCACTGACCGCTATGCAACCGTAGCGGTCAGTGCAGCCGCCCGGATTGCGGAAGACCCAGGTTCAATTCCTGGCTGGGTCGGGTGGGCGATTAATTTTTTCACTGTATTTTATAAAATTTTATAAATATGAAACTATTGTTGAAATAAATTGCGCGTTTATTCAAGTATTCATCAACAAAACTAGCTGTTAACTTTTACTTCTTACATGGAAGTCAACTTGTAGAAAACTTTCCATCTGTCGGTCTACTAGATGACAACGTAACTAAATCTTAATCAATGATTATTTATTAAATTAGTATGTTTGCTTACAGATGGTTGATGCATTGGTTGGTGAGCGCCGCGGCGTGGGCCATGCTCTGCGGCGCCGGAGTGGCGCATTCGCCACCCCTGATGCCATCTCTAGCCCCACCCTGCCCCTCGCACTGCATCTGCCTTTCACAGTCGCAGGTAATATGATGTATTAGTTAGTGAGCGCCGTAGATTTGGGCCATGCCCTGTGGCGCACTCTTTACTCCTTAATACTCCTGATGCCGTCTCTAGCACCACCCTGCCCCATGCACTGCATCTGCCTATCACAGTCGCAGGTAATTTGGTGCATTGGTTAGTGAGCGCTGCAGGTTTGGCCATGCTCTGTGGTACACTCTATCCCTGGTGCCATCTGTAGGACCATCCTAACCCACGTATGGATCTGCCTATCGCAATCACAGTTATTATGATGCATTGGTTAGTGAGCACCTTAGATTTGGACATGCTCTGTGGCACACTCTACCCCCGGTGCCCCCTATCTCTGGTCCTCTGTAGGACCATCCTTCCCCACGTATGCATCTGCCTATCACAGTCGCAGGTAATATGATGCATTGGTAAGTGAGCGCCGCAGATTTGTCAATGCTTTGTAGTGTACTCCTTGATGCCGTCTTTAGCACCACCCTACCTCACGCACTGCATCTGCCAATCACAGTAGCAGGTAATATGATGCATTGGCCATGCTCTGTGACACACTCTACCCCTGGTGCCGTCTGTAGGACCATCCTACCCCACGTATGGATCTCCCTATCGCAATTGTAGTTAATATGATGCATTGGTTAGTGAGCGCCGCAGATTTGGCCATGCTCTGTGGCACACTCTACCCCTGGTGCCCCCTACCTCTGGTCCTCTGTAGGACCATCCTTCCCCACATATGCATCTGCCTTTCACAGTCGCAGGTAATATGATGCATTGGTTAGTGAGCACCACAGATTTGGTCATGCTCTGTGGCACACTCTACCCCTGGTGCCCCCTACCTCTGGTCCTCTGTAGGACCATCCTTCCCCACATATGCATCTGCCTTTCACAGTCGCAGGTAATATGATGCATTGGTTAGTGAGCGCCGCAGATTTGGCCATGCTCTGTGGCGCACTCTCTCCCCCTGATGCTGTCTCTAGCACCACCCTGTCCCACGCACTATATCTGCCTATCACAGCCGCAGGTAATATAGGTATTGGTTGGTAAGCGCCGCGGCGTGGGCTACTCGCTACCCCTCTGGTCCAGATTATAGCACCACTCTATCTCATACACTAGACAACTGGACTTCTGGACTTTCAGTTTCTTACTTGTTTCAAAAATATTGGCAATATTGTCACAGCCACAGAACTATTGTATACTGTATATTGTATATTGTATATTATGCATTATCTTGATAATGGCACAGAACGTACCTATGGTGTAGTACTAAATAAATAATTGATTACAGTGGAAACATGGCGAAGACATCATAATTAAGTAATAATTGAGATAACTTAGTCTACGTGGATCGGACATGAACAAGCATAAAGGAGTCAAGTTTCCCGTTCAGAGCTCCGGAGTTGTGAGCTTTTGTAATGAATGGCGTTCACTAACTAATGTGCAAAACGGGTGGTCACCCTCCGCCTCGCTAAACTTTGACTTCAACTTTAGACCGCTTTTATAAAGTGAAGAAACATTTATTTTTTATATCAACTCTCAATAATTATAACAAATGATTTGCCAATAATCAAATAGCATTTGAAATACGAGAATCGGGGTCGTTAGATTTTTATAACCGTTACAAATAATACTCGTGAAATAAAATTTGATTGAATTAGTTTGTTCCAAATTGGACTTTTATAATACCTTTCTAAAATAACCTTCATTAAATATCTATTTTCAAGTGGTGAACTATTTATAATGATTGTTTAAAGAATAAACGGGTAATAGAAAATAACTCGCAAGAATTCTTGTATCAATTTTGGGGTTTGTTTTTTTTTAGGGAAAATATTATCCCGTTACGGAAGTATTGTTTCTCTGATATAAAATAATAATATAGAAGGCGATTTTGTTTATTCTGCCTATCTATTTCACATTATTGCCTAAGTTTTCGATTTTATATTGTTTAAGTTTGACTTTTCCAATGCTATTATAAGTTCACACCCCCGCCTGATTCTCAAAATACCACCACCACAGATTTACATGATATACTAAACATGCACTCACTTAGGCCCCAGACACAGTACTCGTAGAATAAGGGTAGGACGACCCGTTTCACACGCGCTCCATGGCAGGTACAAACATGTACCTGGGCGCTGCTCCAAACGCCCACGACCTGGTCAATCCGAGCCGAGGTCTTAGCCTTTAAAGGCACCCTCGGGTTGTTCCGCTTTCGATCTGAAACCTTTAAGTTTCTCGCCCAATAAAGTCCGGTGTCGCTGAAAAGGAAGTCTTACTACCGTACTCAGAGACGTCAATTAAGTTTTAATGACAATTATAAGTCTCTTGCTGTCACTTTCTTATGTATAGTGCTAAATAGAGAAGGAAAGACATTTAATTGTCATTAAACTTAATTGACGTCTCTGAGAACGGCAGTTAGGCCCCAGCAAAATCTCTCCAAAAAAAGTCCTTTCCATCTTACCACTTCAATCAAGGCAGAAAAATGCTAACAAAACTTTTTTATTTTACTGGCTAACAACGCTTTGCATTGATTAAATTATTATTATTATTGTGCATTGATTATATTATTGAGTAAATTATAGTATATAGAACTGTACTGTAATGGCCAAACAGATTAACCGTCGAAATGCATATCCATTCCGTTAATATGTCAATCAAATAGGTACATACACATCTACTAAACCAAATTGAAATCGGGGATATTACGTGCGACAGTAGATATATCCCTGTTTGAAATTGATATTTGTTTTGGCCGATTATTTGTGAAGCTTAAGTTTGAACAATTCAATCAAAATATGGGTGTGCGCCCCTGTGCCCGGCGTGGATATTTCGGTAAGGATTAATTTTATTGACAGGACAAACAGAAGCAATCGTATGCCGTGACGCAGCCAAACTGATAATTTTTGGGAATTCGCGTTTGGCATTTGTTGCAAAACAAGTATGATATATCAATTGGGGTTTGCGGGAGAGATTTATGTGTACTCTGCGGTTGTTTTTTGTTTATCGGACGTACGTAATACTTATTGCGATGGCTTAACCTTCGATATTGTCACTTCGATTACAATAAATCTTTTAATTCTTTGTGATTATAATGATTTGCTGGTGAACGAAACTTAATAGTCCACATGACTTTTTATTTTACTTTGTATAAAAAAATTATATTTAATTACCAACGGCTTCCGAACAAGGTTCAGTGACATTAAATTAATATCACTGAGTGTTTTCTCTACAAGTAATCATGTTTTGGGCGAATGTTAATACGGGGTGTGTTTTGTTACAGGTAGTGTGTAACAGCGCGTCGCTACGCGGCGTGCCGATGACGCTGAGTTCAACCGTGACGCAGCTGTCGCTGTCGCGCGCGGACCTGCGCGTGCTGCGCTCCGACGCGTTCGCGCATCTACGCCAATTGCGCCGCCTCGCGCTAGACGCCTGCAACCTCACTAGGATCCGCCCTTTCGCCTTCCGCGGCCTCCCGCGCCTCCGCGAGCTCTATATACAACACACTCCGCTCGCCACCGTCGACGCGTTCGCCTTCGCCGCACTCCAAAACATCACATCAATAGTCCTTTCACATAACAGAATCGCTCAGATAGAAGCCTATGCCTTCGCTGGAACCAATTTCATTAAACTCATCTCTCTACGCAACAATCCTATCAAACGTATATTGGCACACGCATTTTCCGGATTAAACGATGTTGTTCAAATAGAACTGCCTTCCGGAATCAGATCGATAGAACCGCAAGCGTTCGCTGGACTCGAAGGAATTGGCACTTTAGAGCTAGCGTACATGGATTTACCGGCACTTGTACAAGACACTTTTCGAGGCTTAACGCGTGTCGGTCGGCTCGCGCTGCGTGAATCCGATTTAGGAGTCATCCGAGTCGGTGCATTCGATGGCCTCCAAAGAGTTGACATATTGGAGATGTGTAATAATAAAATAGACGGAGTGGAAGAGCTCGCCTTGGTTCAAAATAACAGCGTCCGTACATTTAAACTGACCGGCAATCATATGTTGGAGTCGCCGGAAGCGGTGGTTCTTGAGGTAGACAGCATTGTAATAATTGGGAACCATTTGCCATGTGAATGTGGGCGTGATCCGTTGGCTAATCCCTTAGCGTTGACGGAAGACTTTGCGGAGGAGAACTTTTGTATATCGCCGTTGAAGGTGCGCGGGCGCAGCCTGGCCAGCGCGGCGGGCGCGGGGGCGGCGTGCCGTGGCGAGGC
The DNA here is from genome assembly GCA_949315975.1 of Eudonia truncicolella. NCBI lineage: Eukaryota > Metazoa > Arthropoda > Insecta > Lepidoptera > Crambidae > Eudonia > Eudonia truncicolella. Next base: position 9,318,461 of record OX438829.1, on the reverse strand, counting down.
GGGGGGCAGCGCGCGCGCGCGGGCCGCGGCCGGCGCAGGCGCGCTGCTCGGCGACGCGATTGCGCTGCCGCACCTTGCGCTCACCGTCACCGCCCTCGCTTTTTTCGCGGGTAGTTAACCGCCCTTGTTGTTCAATTATTGTGTATCCGTTTGTAAATATTGTAATATAAGTAAGTATAAATGCGAAATTTTACATTGAAAGGGTCCGTTCATTGAGTATACGTTGGACCATGAATAAAACTTGCCTTTGGACATAAGTTTTTTCATTTCAACCTTCTCTTTTTTTTAATTCCGTAAATCTATAATAATAATATAATAATAATAATATATAATTTCTTTATTTCTCTATTAGAGATATCAGCACGATTATTCTTATCCATAGGCTAAAAAGCTATAGTTAAAGTATATTTGAGAGCTCTTTGAGTACAATAATAGCTTCATATTAATTTGCAGCTATTAGTACTGCAGCACAGTATAAAACCATTAGACGTTTTGCTTAACAAGTAGGTATGTAATTAAAGTATACCAATCTTGCTGATTCTTCATTCATAATGAGGCTTCACATTGGGCAGAGTTGATATTACACATTCAATTTTCTTAGCATTAGGCAGCAAGTAATTTGTGATAATTAACTTTTTTAATATTTGGTAAAAAAATAATGGTACTCACATCGTCAAGTACAGCTCCACACAATTAAACTAACGGAAAGTTTAAAAATAAAAAGCCAACGTAGGTACTAACGTAGCATTAACTTAAATGAAATGACCGAAAAAATAACTCCTATCTAAAAGCCACGATCAGCGGAATCGTGAAATTTTCCGAAGACAGTTTTAGCTGCTATAAAAATAGCGTTTATCTGTATTTCTAGTCAATTAGCAGACGACATCAGATAGGGGCTGAGTAATGCGCTGTAGGGCGGGAGCTGCAGACGGCCGCCCGCCCGCCGGCCGACCGCCGACGCTCGAGAAATATCGCCAGATCCCCCGATAAACCCGGAACAACGGGGCCCCAATGAGAGCGGACCCGCTGATAACTGATTCCAAAACCCGTGAAATCGTGACTAGAAACACACAACCTCTATTGTGTCCACGTATTCACGCGGAATATAAATTAACTGCCGAACTGTAGTACGGGCTATCAATTTTATAAAACAAAATGTTTTCGAGCGGACTATGGCCCGATAATTGGCACAGTAAACAATGTTACGCGGCCATTTAAAAGGCAATAACTAATAAGTATCATGCCGGAGGTATTAAGGTAGTATTTGTTACGACAGGGTGGCATTGTTACCTTTACATTGTGCCGAAACATGAAACCTATTTTGTTAAATTGATCACATAGGGGACAGAGTAAATATTGTTTTGATATAGAACGAGATAATTGAAACACGTTATTGTTTTATCTTTAACTAGTTGTTGCCCGCGACTTCGTTCGCGAAGACAGTAAAAAAAAAATGTATCCTATATGCAGGTCTGGGTCATGGTCTGTATATGAGGAAAGTTTCATTGAAATCCACTCAGTAGTTTTTACGTGAGTAACAAACATCCATCCATACTTATAAACTTTCGCGTTTATAATATTAGTAGGATAAGAGGACGATACGTTGGTAAGTAATATTATTTGGCTAAAATGTTAATTGGTAAGTGTGTATTTGCAAGGTTGAAAACGTAATACCACAAAAGACTACGGTACTAATCAATTAGTGCATTGCTCGTAATACCGCTGAGCGGTAGCAAAGAATAACTAATAGTAGGTATTACAGTAGGTATTCCTTATTTCTGCGAATGTGTTTATGTTTTAATAGGATTATTATCGAGTGGCGTTTACTGTTTGTAAATGTATGCAATTAGCAAATTTTTCCAATAAGGGGAAGTGTTTGGCTTTAATTTCACCTGATGGCCAGTGACAATAAAGCCGAAGATATAAGCTTACTTCACCAGGAATCATTAACCAATGAGGAACTGGCTATCCTTTATCTAGCAGACGTCACACAATAATGCTTCTAACATTGAAGTGATAATGAGACTTAGATAAGATGGTAAACCGTAGTCAGGTGGACTTTGAGAAAACTCATATTACCAAGCATTACCATTATAATGTATGAGGCTGTTTCTGATTAAGTAATAAGGGTCCTTTAGTTTCAATTGAGTGGTATTATATTCTTATAAAAGAAATCAAAAATTTTAACCAGCCAGTTGCTAATAAAATATTGTTATATAACAATAGGTGTTGTAACAGAAACATAAATAAACATTGCATTTAATTCCCATTAAATATATAAGTAACGGAGATTTGTTAAAAATTCCTGTCTTTAAGAGAATTGAACCATTCTTAGCATATTGGGGTTTATAACTTCTTTTATATGCGAGAGTGTGAATGGCAAGAACAAGAGATCTATTTATATCATGCAATGCTATGTACTCAAATGGCGTAGCGTGCTCAGAAATGGATTTGGTATATTTTTTGAATGAGCGGTGGAACGGCGCGGTGTACCGAGACTGCCGAGTGCGGCTCATTGTCGGATCCGCACATGTCGAAACACAGCATCACGGCTCATTAGTGCGCTATCGATCGGCGCGCTCATCGCCAGCCACCGCCTGGACAATCCCCATCCCGCATTACGCCACGAGCAATCACAACATTCATCAATAGCGCCGATTCGACGGATAAATCCTACAGTAAACTCGGGCCGTCCTACGTTTTTGCAATTGCAAACCAACAATCGGCTTTACCAATTTCACGGCTCACTTTCAATTATTTACGCATCAAAATGATTTTTCCATCCCATTTCGCGAAATCCCTCCTGTAATGCCATTGTGAGTAATGAAAAGAAAAAAGTTTTTCTTAAAAACCTTTTGTTGGCAATACGAAAGTCTTTGAAGAGGTTTCGTTTCGGACGACTTTCGGCTTGTTTTTTTTTTTTGAGAACGAGCTCCAATAAATATGTTCGGGTTAAGTAACGAGTGAGAGGGGCTGTCGGGGAAGGATGTATAGTAAGGCTGTATAATTGGATCGCGCCATCGGTGTTGATTGAAAGAGTCGCGCTTATTAAGGCCGGAGCTCCGTTGAAACCTCCTAATGACCGTCGGGTCCACCTGCGAGTGACGGCTGCGAATCGGATAAGGGAAAACGGGATAAAGAAAATGTGACAGTGATGACACCTCCATTCTGGTTATATTTGTTTTTTGCACGGTGCAATTTTTATTTTCTACGAATCATATTTCATCATACTTTGAAAAGAAACACGAATGTACTGGTGTTGTTATTCTCTACTGACTTTTAGAACCTTTTGGTTCGCGAGATTTCGCTTGCAGTTCGTCGAGAACAGTATGAAAAATATTGCACTCAATAATCTAAATTGCTTTCTTTAATTCAAATAAATACTTTGTATCGAACCCGGGCGCCTAAGACTTTTGTACTAAATGTCTATAAAAATAATACATCATAATATTACAATCCCATTGTCAGAATGTGCCGTCTATACAATGAACTGGTTGCACTTAATAACAACATCGACATATTTTCCATGAGGATACATGAATTTAAAAAAAATGTCCGGGAAATTCTCGGCTCGGCATCTCCCACATATAAATAAATAATATTATTATTAAGAAAAACAACTTCATAAAGTTGTCAACATTAACTTAGAATAAGTTTTGAATTTGTTATATTTTTATTATTTACCATTCTATGTATATAATTAATTTTTAATTGGATATAGTTTTAGATTAGGTAAACTTTAACATGGACGATTATTATTAGTCGTGTTGTGTACACATGTTTTAGATAGGAATTTAGCTCTTATACAATTTATCATGCTTTTTTGTTATTTTTTAATTTCTATCTGTTTTGTGTACCTAATAAATAAATTTCAATGTGTAATATTCGTCGTAAGTTGTTAAAATAATTTTCTTTAAACGACATTTATGATGGCTTTGGTAGTCCGCATTTTGGTTGATTGATTTCATAAGCTGCTTCTTATAAAGTACCTAAATGTACTTATTTTTTATAATATATTTCCTTATCATTCGTTCAAATTAAAAAATGGATAAGTAACACGCTATAGCGTATTAATAAAAGAGACATGTATAACCGTTCAAAGCGTTTATTGTAAACAAGCACACTTACCGTAATATATTTTAATATTTGTCTACCTTTAATTACTTCTACTATAGTTAGTGTAACTGCTAAACAAACATAACGTAATTCGATTAAGGTTTTACCGTGTTCGTAAATTAGCATTTTTATAGATAAAATACCATGATTATTAATTATTGTACAACAAGTTACTTCTGTATCGTCACGTTGTGCTGGTAAGCATTTCTCGTGAGTAAACTAGTTTGTTGGTGGAGTCAGCTCCAAATATGACAAATGATTGTAAAGACAAATTATCCTTCGGAAGACACGTATATCACGTTGCCGTGTGTTAGCTATTAGCTACAAACATGAGATAGTATCACATTAGCGTTCGTAATATTTACTTAACAATTTCTGACACTCATTGTGAAGATGATGATATTAAAACAAAAATACATTACCAAAAAATTTTAACGGGGACTAACGCAAACTAATTGGTACCTATTGGTACCTTCTAAAATACATTAATCGTACCGTCTCATATGTACGAGTCATCTATCTAGTTCTATGTAGAAACAAAAGTCGCTTAAAAGTGATAATAATAAAGTGAAGTGAAGTAAAGTGATAAGTATACCAAATTGTAATAAATGCCGTGTTTTAAGTTATTTCGTTTATGTATATGTACACACGCCTGCACATCAACCTACCATAAACTGTCAAATTTCCTCAATAGACTTTGAACTTTATGACTAAGATATGGATAGGTTGATGCGCTGGCGTCTGTACATTATTCAGATTTTGCTTTAAAATTTCCTATTACATTAATATGTTCTCAATATATATATTTTTAAATTTTTATCTATATAATTTGAAGTGTCTCGTGTTTTAAAAAAAACTGCAACAACTATTATTCAAAAGATTAAAATATTTGGCACCATCTTTTTTTATTTATTTATCAACCAACCGACATAAAATAAGTGCCTACATTAAAGTGTTGTTGAAATTGTTCATGAAATTTTTCTGTACAAAGTTCACCGTATTCGGAACAAAGTTATTTACACGTAAAAGGGTACAGTAAAAAACATATATTATTTGTATTTTTCAAATCCATAGTTTTAGAATTTATAAAAACATAAAATATTTACAGAAGAACTGTGGAAGCCGTTCTCAGATTATTTGTGGAAATGTTTTATTCATAGCTAGCCACTGGCAGCGTCTTGGTAGGTATGCCTAGTACTGACTGTTCAGATCAAGTGGAAGTTTAGCTACACCATTACTTAACGGAACGGTAACTTAAGACTTGGATGAAATCGTCTCATAAATACTTACGGTATCAAGTTTGAGCTTATACACTTTCAACGTTTGCGTTATAATATAAATAAAATGTTTGATGGGGATTTACGCAAACGCTTAAGTACCCAAAGTATACCGTTTTAACCAGACCCTTGGTTGTTGAGTTTTAAATGAATTGATGATTTATTGAGTTATATATAATGATTATTCCTAGCGAACATTTTGAATTTCAAAAAGATATGGTACTTTACTAAGACGCGGACTTCTTGAGAGAATTTAAAGAGCTACCTATTGTCTACTAAATATATTCATCAACACTCAATCATGTTCACGAACACTTAACGATTAATAATCCACAACTATTTCTCTTTAATATAGAAGGCTCACTAACGTTTTGATAATAATTAATAGATAATGGTAGATAAATAACACTCATCAGAATAATTCAAAAACCGGCCAAGTGCGAGTCGGACTCGCGCACGAAGGGTTCCGTACCATTATCTATAAAAACAGCAAAAAAAATTGTATCCCCCCCCCTTGAATATTTGAGCCCCCTTAAATATTTTATTTTATTCGGTCTTTTAGTATTTGTTGCTATAAAGCGCTATAAAGCGGCAATAGAAATACATCATCTGTGATATTTTCAACTGTCTAACTATCACGGTTCATGAGATACAGCCTGGTGACAGATGGACAGACGGACAGACGGACGGACGGATAGCGGAGTCTTAGTAATAGGGTTCCCGTTTTACCCTTTGGGTAAATCGGGAACCTAAACCTAAACCTAGACCCTAAAAAGAACACAAAAACAAAAGACAGCTGCCCGGTGATAATTACAAGAGCTTGTCAAACAGAAAAGCATTCTGCGAAAAAGTTTTTTCTTGAATATAGTTTTAGTGTAGCTTTTTACATATGAAATACTAAGTATGTTTTTAACTTACTGTTAAAAACGTTTTTCGAACAGACCCCCTTTAAATAAGCTTCAGTAAAATATAAAAATGTAAAATCAGTTCAATGAACACTTAAAACGGTACCTTAACGTTTATAAAGAAGTGAACATCACAATTAATTACTACAATACTGAAACTTTTGATGAGAATTGGAGCTAAATGGTTCCAATAGTAAGATAAAAGAGAGTATTAATTGTACACACGCCTGCACATCAACCTATCCAAAACTGTCAACACACTAAGGTTCGAAATGTATTAAAGAAATTTGACATTTTGTGGTAGGTTGAACTGCTGCCGTCTGTACAAGTTTTCTAACACAATTATTATTCAAAAATATCGTTATACCATTTATTCTTAACCGCAACAGGATTGGCAGCCGGGTAATATGAGCTCTGACTGACATTAGTTGATAGGTTCGTGATTAACCGGTAGACTATTTTAGGATGTGCGATCTAACTCCATGCGCCGGACGGGAGCCATTGATTATAAGCATTCCAATGGAACATGCAAGCTCTTTGATAAATGTGGAGTAGACTGCTTTTTGAAGTCTATCATAGTTTCAATTTCCTAACTTATCAATATTTTTATAGACTTGGATGTACATCAAATCGAATGGCATGAGGTTGCTTGGAAAAAGGATAAGTGGGAGGACTTAAGGTATGCCTTTGATTAGCAGTAGAACATGCTAAGGGAAAAAGCTTATCAATTAATACAAATCGTCACTTGCACAAGTCTAATTGCCGTACTCAGAGACGTCAATTAAGTTTAATGACAATTAAATGTCTTTCCTTCTCTATCTAACACTATACATAAGAAAGTATACGTGACTTAATTGTCATTAAAACTTAATTGACGTCTCTGAGTACGGTAGTTAGTTTGTTAAAAATGAGATAGTTAGAGTTAGATAGAGTTAGTTGTGCAAGCGATGATATAATAAAAAGTCCAGACTCACTGACTTACTCATCAACGCCCAGCTCAAGTTCTGGACTTTAAAAGCTGAAATTTGGTTCCCATAAGAGAGATACGAAAAAGGACGATTTTTTTATTTTTTTTATATATAAATTGGGTCCCAAAAAATATAATCTAGAATCTAGTGTCTACTCTTTTAATATTTTAAGGACTCCGTTTTTTTAAAAACAGCCGTAGCCGTAGCCTTTAGCTACGCTATATTTATATTGAGACCGAAAATTAAAATTGCTCTTCCAACTACGCTACCCAGATACGTGCTTACGTCACCCTGATTACGAAAGGTCGTGGGTATGAGCCACACTTGAGGTAGACGTCCTTTTTCTACAATTACGAGTATTAGTAATACCCCTACTAGGAAATGAAATCACAATTCTACGGACACCGGTCGAAAATCCATAAGCCTACATTTAATAATAAATATAACTCTCGGAAAAAAGACAGTGTTGAAAAAATTCCACGAGCGGGTTTCAAACCCGCACCCCATGACATTCCGGGTCCGGTGCACTCCCACGAGCGGTGCCACGATTGGATAGTTGGTAGTGCACATGGGTTACAGGTTCGAATCCCGCTCGTGGAATTTTATTCAACACTTTGTCTAAATAACCATAATCATACAATAACTCTCATTAAGGCAAAAATAACTGTATTGTGTTCAAGTCAAAGAGGTTTTAAGTACACACGGCGGCATATCAACCTACCCAAACCTGTCAAATTTCTCCAATAAATATTGATCCTTATAACCAAACAATAAAGTTCAAAATTGATTGTAGAACTTTGACAGTTTTGGGTAGGTTGATCTGTGTACCTACAACATATCTACAGTATTTCCATACTTTAATTACAACATGCTACGGTAGCTTACAAGGGCGTACCTCAATTCTATTGTTGTTCGTTCAAATATCACATGTATGTATGAGTTTCGCTTGGAACTTGTATTGTTAAGCTACACAATATATTTTTCTCTATAGTACTTTCTGTTTCTCTCTTTCGTTTCCTCGAGTTGCAATTCGAGAACGTATATTTAAGAATGGTACAGTTCTTGCATAATGCTATCATAAATCTAATACCTTTAAACAAGCAATTCTTGTATATATATAATCTGAATCTCGGAAACGGCTCCAACGATTTTCATGAAATTTAGTATGCAGGGGGTTTCGGGGGCGATAAATCGATCTAGCTAGGTTTAATCTATATATATATTAATACGTGAAGCAAAAACTTTGTACTCCTTTTTACGAAAATTGCGCGGACGGAGGAGTATGAAATTTTGCACACTTATAGTTTATATAGAGAAGGATTGCAGAATGTTAATACTTTTTTAAAATTATGCATAAAAATACATTAAATTAATAAAACAAACATTACACACACTACCATGTATTTGACAAACACGCATATATACTCTTTTCTGAAATCTGTCAATGCCAATCCAAAGTGAATTTTTTTTTTAAGTTTAGTTCGTTCCTTAAGGAACCGGCTAAGGTCGTAGACCATGCTGCCATGCCATTAGTTTCTTAATTTCATTGTAATACATAAATAAACAATATTGATGATGATGAATGATAATAGAAATGGGAAGTGAGAATTGATATTACCCCCCCAACCCCTCGAGTATCTCAGTAAAGATGTGGGGCTTTACTAAGTCCTCACACAGACTTCTTGTGAGAATTTGAAAAGTAACGTTGCACTGTTTTGTTTCATTTGCCAATACTCATGCACACTCACGAACACTTAACGGTTAATAATCCAACATTATTTCACATTAATATTCGACATAACACAAATTTTAGAAAATAAAACAAAACCGCAGACATGTCTCTTCACTTTCCCGCCAAGAAGTCCCAATCCAAAGTGATCCAAACTCACATTCTATCTTTTTTAATTTTTCATTGATTAGGATACAATCCGTATACCTTGGTCAGAGTGTCGCTTTCGTTTATCCACGGCTTGAGTATATACTTGATGTACTGGGTAAGTTTTGAAATGTTTTGATACCGCCTCATCCCCGCAGGTGGGCCTGAGTATCCATAACAAAAATAAGTAAGAAACTTGTATGCACCTTTACTGTCGAAGTCGAAATGCAACTTCCGTAATTTTTTGCTTACTCGTCTCAATTTCTATTTTTGTTTTTTCTTTTTCCAGCTTCCTTTTTTCGTCATTATGGATTATAATTACACTATTTTACACTTTTAATTCAATAATTCCCGAAAATCGTGGCGCCGCGCCGGTAAAGTGACATAAGAAACGAATGACAACAAGAGGCGCGGGACGGATGGCGTTCGATTGACGAGTTCAGAAACACAATTTTGAAAAACGAAAATTAATTAAACTTTTAACTATGTGGCGTCAGTGAGTACGAAGAGTCGATACTAACAAGTAGTAATCCTCATCATAGAGGACAACAAGGTGAAACATTATGTGAAACAATTCAACGAGCATTTTCATGTGGTTCAAATGATCTCATCATGCTGCATCTCTCCAAACAATTTTAAAGATATATATATATATATCCATTGATAGTCAACAAATGCTTATTTACTATTACTAACAATACATCTCTTAAAAGTAGAACATCAATGTAGGTAGTTACTCACGCCATACGCATTTTTTTATTATTTTTAAAGTCACAAAATCATATTATCTCTTTACATAAAGCTGATAAAATGAAGATGTCGTTTCATTTGGAAGGTAATCATTCTCGGTGCCTAATGTTCAAGATATTTGGTTTGACAACAAAAAAGCGTCTGAATGATGTTGATTGCCATTCCCGCTATTTCGTCTTTAGCATTTTAAGCCCATTTGTTGAAATTCGCCCACTTACTTTTCAGTTTGATTTTTATGTATCTATTAACTTGAGCTTGTCAGTCACCATTAAAAATATTTTCCTTTTTGGAAAATACCTTTCAAGCTAACTGGTGTATACTTATGCTTTCAATGACAAAATGTTTTGTAATTTTATTTGTTGTAGGTTTCTTCTGAATATCTGTAAGTCGTGCGTGTTCTACGCTTGCTAAAACAGGTTCTGATGCAATTTTATTTTATTGGCGCGTGCGCCATCAGAGGACGATGATCACTACCGGACTGGTGGTTTATAAAGTTAACGAAACCACTATGCAAAAGGTTCGAAACGTCAGGATAAGAAACTCTAAAGTTTCTAAGTTAAAAAAAACTCCAGTGCGAGCGGATCCGTAAAAGTGGTTTTATTAATATTTGTAGGGATTTTCTATGGCGAAGTGTTTGTAACTGTTCATCTAAATATGCTCAAGAAAAAAACTAGTCAATACTTTTAATAAGCATTTCTGTTAATTTGAAAAAAGACAAAGTGTTGAAAAAAATCCAACAATACGTCATCAACGTCCGATCTTAATATCTTTTCAAGATCGTTGATCTTTCAATTTATGATAAAATATTAAGATCGGATGTTGATGACGTAGTTGTCGACATTGAATAGGGCTCCTTTGGTTTACATAGTAAGAGTAGATAATGTTGATTAATTTCGGCGAGCTGGATTGAGTCACGATAGCGTAGCTGGTAGTGCACCTGACCCGGCATGTCATGGGGCGCGGGTTCGAATCCCGGTCGTGGAATTTTTTCAACAATTTATTTTTCTTCAAATTGTAATTGGTTCGCAACAATATATGCGTAAAATTATATGTAAATAATCATTTCTGTTAATATCTAATTGGCATGAGAGTTAAATAAAATTGTAGTTTATACCTTTTATTCTAGGTTATCAAAGGGTAGTAGTTTTACTGTAGCACAAACTCACAATGATTCCATCTCATGTTATCACCATTCCTTTTATGTTATCCTGCTCGTGATATTTTTCAATAGCTTATCAGAAAAAAATACGTAACAGTGAAGGTATGTTTTATATAGATTTTTCCTTTTCCACCAATGGCACCCACGATCCCTTTTGAATAAAATACGAGGAACATCGCTCCGTAATGTTTCCTGTCGTCTTTATTTGATTGTCATCAGTATCTTAACTCAAATTTAATTATGATGGAGACGAGAGTGCACTCATCGCGGTGAGAGCATCGCGAGGTGTTGTTTTACCTTTTCGACTGTCTTAGCTGTCTAAACATTTACTTACACCCACGACATCAAAAAAAACCTTGTAGCGCCATCAAGAGACAAATGGGAATCAACTTAGCTCCAAAATAATGTGCGCGTTTTTGTCACAATCAAATACTTTCACTTTTTTTACATCAAAAAGAACTCTTTGGGTCATAAAACTTTGGTGAGACTAACCTGTTGAGACGGGTTAAAGCTTTGTTGTTTCTTAAATAGTTTTGGATAGGCTTAACACGTTCAACTAAAGATCAAAGTAACATTATTCTGTATCTTTTTTCAAAGGACGATGACGAGACGATGTAAAAAGGATAAGATCTGTATAAAAAGTTCTTCTTTTAATTTTCAAGAGATTTTCTTGCTATTACAGCTTTTTTATTTACACTCTTTTTAATGAATAAAGACAATCAAATGATTCACATGTATTCATTATTCAAAGTGCACTAGGAAAAAGTGATTATTGTTTTGTAAACTTTCACTATGTGACTTAAGCCTGATAAGGAGTTCATAATTTCATAATTTTTATGGATAATTTTAGAGAAAACAAAATGTTACATAAACATTATATCCGTATTAAGTGTTTTGTTTAATGTGTTGTGTTCACGTTAACTGTAGAAGTTCAACTTTAAAATTTGTCGGTTTCATACTATCGTCGTAACATAGAATAAACGAAGGTTAGATTAGAAGGGCAAAATCGTTGTATTAACAACATGCAGTATGTATAAAAAAGCCTCATATGAAACGTAACATTAATAGTTGTCAGAGGAAAGAGTATGAATACACTAGAAACAAAATAAAAAAAAAATGTCAAACTCAGAACAATAGCTTACAGGAAGGCAGCAGCTCACGATTGTGCAACTCGTTAGTAAAGACAGAAAAACGACTATGTTCATAAACTGCCTGTTTTCGAGAATCAGTTCTGTCTCTCAGCCAACAGTGTAAAAATAACATTGGCAACTGAATTAATAATACCTCTATGCAGGATTCTGTCATAGACAATATTATTTATTCTCGTATCACTACGTCGAGCTTTGACTTCCTTTTTTACGTTTATAGTAAACTACGATGGAATATTATATCTAATTAATAATGCAGTGTTAATCAAATTAAAAGCGGCACTTGATTGTCGAGCACTCGAATGAGTAAATCCTACAATCGATTATTTTTCTTTCAAGCTTTTTATTAAACAGTTATCTGTGGTATTCGTCAAAGACAGAAGCAGTGGCGAGAAATAATTGAAGAACGGTTTCATCATCTGTGCACTTTCTTTTGTTATTATGTTAGAGCATTTCCAAGGCACTTCAAGCCGTTAGTACCGTCGTTGTCATAAGATAACAGTCGTTAAAACCCACTAACCCGCATTAGGCCACAGTGGTGGGTAATGGCCCGATCTTCCCATGGGGGAAGGCGTTAGCTCTACAGTTGGACGCTTATAGACTAATAACGATTTCCAATGTCGTGGTCTGTTAACTCTCTAATTGGAGGCTGTATACGGGTAGAGTATAATTCTTAACAAAAATAATTGTCGTAAAATTTTATGTTTTTTTACTTGTATATAATATTATATATTTTAAGATCGTGTTAAGGTTATCTTGGGAATCAGAATGCTTTCAGTTTAGGTTTTGGCCCGCCATAATCCTAAATTGTTATATCCAACTATGTTTTTGAATTGATTCTATAACCAATATGTATAATGTTATAGTAAATATTGTGGTGATAATAAGCTATTGTTATTTTTGTATAACAAATAGACTACATTCATCCGGCAAAGCCGTTTGCCATTTGCTAGCTCATTCAAATAACAAGATTCCAACATAATTAATAGAATCTGCATCTCTCTAAATGTAGTATTATTCCACCCAACTTTGTGCCGCCAGTCTCAGGTCTCGACTTCTAGTGGGGGACATACTATTATACTCGGTTCAGTTCCACCAGTACCATCATCTTATCTAAGGCTGCCAGAACAACTATGTAGTAGCATTGCCAGTTCCACATACTAAGATGAGGATTCCGGGTATAGTGGTGTACTTTAGGATTTATCGTAAGTAATACCTCGATGCTGTATAAAATAATGTATTACAAAATAGTAAGACATGTTTCTTCGGTGAAATAATTTGCGGTAACCCAAAAAAGGCAAAAAAAGAATGTGGCCATTAAGCGCTTATTTATTGGCGGCCATAAAAACTTAAAAAACGTATAAGTAATTTTCGCCAACACTCCCAACTTTTATTTGGTAATACCCTAGAGCAATTCCTACTTTGTTTACAAATAAACTTGGCGTTGAAATTGGGATGGAAAAAGCTTTTGAAAGAGGATAGGTAAATCGATTTATGCAAAACAGATAGCGCTTTTTGTATGCAAATTTTTGTTGATTTCACAAAGATTGAAATCGTGGTATTGTGAAATGGGAAATATTGATTATCTACTGACAATAAACAAGTATCAGATTGGATGTTATCCTGTTTATACGGTGGATTTATTCAAGTACGTGTACTGTTGCCGAGTTTGTTTCCGTTGATTTATCTTTGGTTATATTTTGCGTTGTGTTTTCAGTAATATTTTACGAATAGAATTTTAGAAACATGTACTGTCTGTTTGGTGTATGTATGTATGAATGTATGTAAATTTTAATTAGTTCAATTATTACTAGTTACGTAGAATTGATTTACAGTTGATTTAGAGATATAGAATACTATTGAGGTATTTTCCGCTTGCTTTCTATATATACTATTACTTTGACACTGGCTAAATGTGCTAATCGCACGAAGCCATCAACGTAAGAAAAAAAATGATGGGAGTCATTTCGTGAAATGTGACGGAAGTAGGTGTAACAGTGTGACAGGAAGTCGGGGAGCGCGCAAGCGCGCGCTATTTTGTAAATTTAAAAATCGATATTATGAATTACGATTATGAACATGATACTATTATTATACACATACTATTATTATATGTGACATATTGTGTCAATTTTGACTATCAAAGGTCATTTTGATATGTCAATTGTCTTCTAATGAGTATTTACTGCATTCGTATTTTGTAGTTATATAAAGATGTAATACCTGACCCATTTTTTTCAGAATATAATGTTAAAATTGCTTATTACTAAGGTGACATGTCAAATGTTATACATCATATGCGACTACTGTAAGACTCGCTCGTTTTTTTGTTCTTAAGGTCTGGCAGAGGGTACACATATAGGTTAGTTTTAGCGTCCCCTTAGTATAAGTATACTACGCATACTTTTGAAAGTACCCGACGCATAAACCCTGTTAAAAAAGTAATTTAAAAGCGTAAAATTAAATAAAGTAAATATTTTTATTTAACCTTTTTTCAATGTAAAACAAATGATAGCACTTTGTTGAACCCAATACAGTGCAATAACAGTAAACTGTTAAAGGCAATCAACGCGCCAACAGCAAGGCGACACGATTCGCCCCGGATTGCATTGTTCTAAAGACACCTAGAACCTGGATTAAGTTAGCAGCACCCTACTGAAGCCCAATTTGCTGGAAATAGCTTTTGCGGAAAGCTTTTCTGTCACTAGAATACCCGGAATTCGGCGCTTCTTTTAAAAATTGTAAACAATATTCAGTATTCAAACTTGTTAGCAAGTTAGCAAGCATGTTGTGATTTACCAGACGAACCCATTCGATCTATACTACTTCGAACTACGAGTATAAATAAAAAAAATACCCCAGATCATCTCCATCAGGCGGAGTACCCAGCAAGTTAGAAGCATTCGCTGGATAAGTTTTAAATTAGTCCTCACTTTGATTTGAATCTCTTGGAACACAACGAGTCGTAGGTTCTCGTACAAAGAAATACACTTCATCAATTCCGTCAATACTTGTTCATACCCGATGCTTCAGTATTATATATATCCGGTAGTGTGCGCGACGCGATGCGATTTGTTCCGGAATTGCATTGTTCCGGTTACACCTGGAACACCCGGATTCGGTTAGCGGCACCTTTTCAGGAGGGAATATGTGCGTTGCGCGCGCGGGACTGTCGCCGGGACATAAAGCTTGTGAAATATAAGGATTTGGACCGCTGTTGTTGAGAGAATTTTTATTATTTGAACTTCCAGTAGTGTACTGTCGTCGCCTTGCCTTGCCAGGATTCAGTGTGTGGTTTTTGTGAGATTTTAGCTTTTGATTTAGTTAGGTTAGTAGGAATTTATTCTATTAAGTTTTGTTTGTTTTTCTTGTTGCTGTGATATTTTGAACGACAAATAGGTATTTTTATGGGTTTAAGTTTAGTTTTATTTAGACTCATTGATGTTTCTTGTAAGTCTTATGAAGTTTCCGTTGTATGGGAGAGGAAGATAAAGAAGCAATGCAAAGTAATATATTGAATGCTGCAAAGCCATACGAATTTTTGTTTTTAATGGCACAGAAAACTCGCATCACATTATATACAATACAACTGTTACACGTTGTATATAATGTAATGCAAGTTTTCTTTTGGTTTGGTTTGGTAAAAATGAATAGAAATATTAAAAATATTATGTTTAATTTTTTTTTATGTGATTTTTTAGTTAAATATTTATACTGTGACGTCGCATCAAGATGTCCAAGTGACAGCCCTAGTGGTTTAGTACCCTCTGTGTACTTACATTTATGATCACTACTGCTTGCTTATGTGCGCCTAAAGCGCATGACTTCACTAACATAAATTTTTATTTTACAATTGGATGATAAATTAGATGATAAATTTAATGATTATGTCTTAATATCTCTGCCTACCACACCTTTCTGTAACACGTTGTATACTTACATTATTACATTCACATAACAATATTATATTATTATTATAAATTATTACTGTATCAGATTACATTATTATCTGTTAGATAAAATAGACTCTTTTTGCAAAATAAACCGATATTTTAACCGCTGAATGGCGCTAAACCCATTCTTTATTATTTTAAAACAAATTACTTTTACTTTATAATCAGATTATGCCTTAAGCCGTAAGTATTCTGCAAATTAGTTAAGTTCTAAGTTCTAAAATTTGCTTTGCAGAAATCCAGATGTCTTAATTGTAACTAGTTCTAAGGAATTCCATTTTATTACAATTAAAATATTAACTTGCTCGAATCTAAATCATAGGGTAACGTAGCGAGGGTTAATTAAAATTTTAAATTTGTATTTTTTTTATTAAATTCATTCAAAAGTCTAGCTGCCGGAACACAACAATGCTACAAACATGATGTTATGGCGAAATATATAGATAAGATGGTGGTAGCTAGCCAGGCGGACAAACAAGATAACAACCAAACCGAGTACACAAACATGTATCCCCCAAAGGGAAACAAAACCGGGCCTTCTGTATCGAGACCGCTGGTCTCAACCACTAGACCACAGAGGCGGCACGATAGATCTGGCACGTGAGTAGTAAACAATAGAAATTAACTAGACAATATATATGACATAAAAAGGAGCAGAATAAAATGTATTGAAAGTTCATGAAGTATATAACGACGCCTTGTCGCGACGTAACAGTTTTATTATACACACAACTTATACTCGTTATAATGGAGTGTTTGAATAGCAAGAGGGGAGACAGTGAGGAAAGCAGTGTGAAAAATACAAAATAATAAAAAAAATGTGTTTTTGGAAATGTGCGTAGAAATAATAAAAACCGTTTCACAACATTTTCTCTTAAATTGTTTGTAGGTATGTTAGCTCTAAATTGATATAGAGTTATTATAAATTGATTTATTGTAGAGCGGAAGTTAGTTGCAAGTTTCTAAATCGAAGAACAGCTTGGTGATATATTGTGGTGACTACTTTGGTTTCGAATTAAATATACATTATCTACGTATTTATAATTACCGGTGCGCCATTTTGAAATGAAACATTTTGATATCAAATACGCATTTCAAAATCAGAATTAGTTTCAGAATAAAGTAGTATCTTACGAATTGACTACGTATACATTTGTATTAAAGTTCAACTGTTTTCCAAGGGAATTAGTTAAAACAAGATCATATCTTATGAAAGTTCTATAAAATGCGAGGCAGCATCGGCATGGGGAAGGGATTTGGGGCAGGATCAGAAACTTCAGCGATTTTATTAACTTTCAATGGCTTATGTACTCACAAGTGGGGCTCGCAATCGTTTGGCTTCCGAGCAATAAACTTGTTTGTGAATTCATAAAGTCAGAAATTGTTCATTGTGTTTCTCGCGTTATTTTTAAAGACGCTCGGTATGACTTTATTATTATAGTACTAAAATTATTGTGGATTTTAAGTTACAGTTCAAATTTCATTGATTATTTTAACAAACATTGCCTATCATAAACCTTATAAATTACTTCATATTTGCTGGCTGCTACGAGTATCTACTTTAAAATTGTATACTCAAATATGGATGATTTGATTTTTTGTTTTACTTTATTAGGAAATCAACAGCCTTTTTTGTAACAATCGAGGATCTGAGGATCTGAGGAGTTTCACAGAATAGTTATTAATATTTACAAAGCAAAGTTCTTTATGTTGATAGACTTTTTTATTTATATAATGATATTAAGGTTTACATAATATGAGTTCATGTAGTATTAGCATTTAAATCGGTTTGGGTGGGCAGCATATCAAACTTGGTATAGCGAATATTTATTTCTTATTAAAAACCATACAGTCACTTACATTAGAAATTAATAAATTAACAATTTAATGTGGGTAAGTACTAACTGTTCAGTAGTTAGCAGACGTATTGGGATTGGGAATCGTCTGTCAAGTAAATTTGAGCCAAACTGTGTACTTACATGTGTAGGTTAACACCCGTTTCATACGAAAATCACCAATCGCCAATCATTCTATACGTGCAGTCTGTGGGTCCGTTATACACAGCGGTGCTGGAATGCCCTGCGCGTCCAGTATAATATCGCTTTTAGGGTGCTGATGGGGCTGCCGCGCTTCTGTAGCGCGTCGGGAATGTTCGCAGAGGCACGCGTCGATGATTTATACGCGATCATTCGCAACCGTACATCATCTTGATGCGTCGGGTGCGTGGCGGCGCCAACAGCTAAGTACCTTAAAGTTATTGCAGGAAGGATGGACGATGGCGTTTTTATGGAACATTGGACAAAGGTGCACACTATGCAGGGTTAATGTCATTGTTGTTCTTGTTATTATTTTATACTTTTATTGTGATTATTTTATTATTATTCTCTTTATTTATTTTCTTTCTTAAAACTAGATTTTTACAATATTTTAATATAAAAACAATAAAACATTATAAAAACCTAATTCTAGAGTACCACCAGCAGCGGGGCAGGGCCCAAGCTATTATTATTATTATTATTGTGATTGTTATTATTCGAATGTATTATTATAATTATTTTTAATGATCTTAATTTATTGCCATTTTAATATTATTGAACTTTTATAATGATTTATATGGCTGTAATGTTTTTAAAGGCTGAAATAAATGAATTGAATTGAATTAAGAAATCTGTCGTACTAGCGGCGCAGGAGCCGCAGGAGGCAGGCGGCGCAGGAGCCGCTGGCCGACCGGCCGAGCTTGAAAGACTTTATGCTAGTATAATAATAATAATAATATAAACTGTTATTTAGTTTCGGAAACCTTTACAGCGAAATGTCGAAGACCTTATTAGGTAGTTCAGCTTTTTCTTACAAGATTAGAGGGCAGCGATGAGACATTGAGCTATATGAGATATTGTTATTATTGATTTATTTTAGAGCGCCGTCATGCACTTTTGGACTCTCAAAGCTGCGGATCGTGGACGCATCGATGCTTTCGAGATATGGTGTTGGTTACTTGATTACTTCGGTCACCTTGCCAGGAAAGATGGCGACAACCTGGAAAAACTAATAGTGACAGGCAAAGTTGACGGCAAAAGAACTCGCAGCCTGATGCGTTGGTCCGATCAGATTCGCACCGCACTCGATACTTCAGTCTACGACGCGATGCATGCCGCCGGCCGGTGACAGGGGAAGATGGTGAAAGGTGGTCACGACCCTCAGACATGAAGAATACGATGCGAGGAGGAGGCGTGCTCTTTTATTTCGACAATCGCTCGCTTCTCGCGCTATCGTAGCGTTCCACGTTCCGTAATAAGAATATGTGTTTTGGTAGCGATGAATTGTAAATTGTCGCGATTGCGACTGTCACTTAAAGATCGGTAATAAGCCTGCCGCTCGGCCACAAGCCTCGGCGACCGGCAACGCGACAAGCGAATTCTCTCTTCATTGCGCGGTCGAAATGCTTTCAGCAATGCGGTTAATTGCCATCACACGCCATGAGTTAGGAATTTTAATTAAGTCCCCCGCCAGTTGCCACGACTAATGGCCGAGCGGGAAAGAGGAGCTCGATGGCGCTGTGGCTTACTCATTCGTGTTGCGATCTTTCAAGTCAAGGTCGGGTGCTCAAATCAATGTAGCTCGAGGGCCTTGCTTCCGAAACCACCAACCCGACATATTGATTGAAACATTGAAAATTTTCTTTTATAATTACTTAGTACGTATAACATAAACATTTGTCACAGCGTTACATGTCAGTTAATAAGGTATAAAAATAATGTAGTTTTGTGAAAAACTACCGTGTTTGGTCTATTTGTCAACTATGAGACCTAATTCCGAAGTTTCGTTTCGCATTACGAAGTTCTGCCATATAGCATTGGTAAAAGTCAGACGATGAACAGTGATGTCTTGTTCATCCTAAAGTTCTTCCAAAAGTCCTAAAGTAGCTTAAGTTAGCCTAAGTTAGCCTTTACATATTATAATGAAAAAAATGAAAAAAAAAAACAACCAAGCATCTTTACATTTTGCTTTTCATTAAGGTAGCTACGATTGGATAGACATTTTCATGGTAGACCCACTGTACTAACGAGTTTAGTGTTCGAGAAGTTTGGATAGAATCTGAACTAGGCCATTAGCTGCGGAGGCGAAATGGATTGTGTTGTACTACGTGTTTTCAAGTTGCGATGGAAGTGTTTAAGAGAAAAACAATTCCTGAAAAGGGCTTTTTAAATCTTTACTAGAGGCCCGCTCGCGACTTCGTGCGCTTGAAAACACCCGTATCCCATGATGGACTATTGCAGCGCCACCTACCGGGTCCGATTGTAAATCTAAACCACTCTCGAATCCACTTGAAAACACACAAAAAATTTCATCAAAATCGGTCCAGCTGTTTAGAGGGAGTTCAGTGACACACACGCACAGAAGATTTATATATACAAAGAAAGGCAATTATTTGACCGCGATCTCGCCTGATGGTAAGTGACTTAGAACATAAAAAATGCTCTAAGGTAAGGTTACTTATATGGCCTAGGGTGTAGTAACATATTATTTATTGACTTTTTTTATTTAAGGAGCTTGATGGCGCAGTGGTTACCGCGCCCTGTCCACGACTGCTAAGGTTAAGTAACGCAAAGGCCGGTCATCTGATAAGTGACCAAAAATTAATTAAAATTCACATTAAAACATATATTACATAGTTATAAATAATTTGAAATAACGTGGAAACTGAGAAGAAATATGTGGTGACGGATCACTTTGAAACAAAAAATATACATTGAAGACGGTAAACTTCGTCGTATGGCATATTGTGTAAGTAGCTTGGTAAGACACATTTTAAAATAAAGGTGCGAATTCACTTAATGCACTGCTACGTTTGAACTTTAACACAAATGAGCCACACATCTAAAAATCCACAGCTAAAAAATAGACGTCCTGAATGGGTAGAATGTAAAAAAATTATGGACGCACTTTTCTTAAGTTTATTTTAATAAAAAAAAAATACTTTGACTTTGACTTATCTGAGCTACGTGTAGCTATGGTGATGCAAAAACAACAAGCGTGCAT
Organism: Eudonia truncicolella; assembly: GCA_949315975.1. Taxonomy (NCBI): domain Eukaryota; kingdom Metazoa; phylum Arthropoda; class Insecta; order Lepidoptera; family Crambidae; genus Eudonia; species Eudonia truncicolella. The sequence goes on along the minus strand of OX438829.1, from coordinate 9,297,269 downwards.
AACACCGCACTGGAATCGCGCCTTAAAACAAATTAACGAACACGGCTCTTCACTTTCCCGCCTATAAGTACTCCTGCGTTAAGCAGAGCAAAACAGTGACAGGTGGAGATATTTACATTATCCATTATATTTATTTTGTATTTGTCTTTGTTCTCATCAATGTTACAGAAACATTTTATGAATAAAGACTTTTTGGATGTTGATAATTTAAAAGGTAAAGCTATAAATATGAAATTACTTAACCGACCATCTAGTCTGAAGCGGTTATGACTTTTTTTTGTAAGACACTTAATGCTGGTTCAACGTCATTAGCTACTTCTCGAAGTACGGTCAGCAAGGAAAATAGCTGAACACTTTAGTAACATGACATGTCATTTTGACCTAACGACAAAGTGACTACATACCTTTACACTTTTACTGCCGCGCGCATAGACGTTAATTAACTTTAATGATTACTAAGCACCTAAAATTGTCTATTGTAAAATAGTCTCTAACAGTGATGTTATAAGCACATTTTCGACTGATCAATTGTAGGTGCTAAGTAATCAATCATTCATGATAATTGACGTCTCTGAGTTCGGCCGTAAGTCGTACTTATATTTTTTGTCCCAAACAATAATTGACAAAGTGCTAAAACGCTCCGCGCCTTTCTTTGCAGACTGTATAAAATAAATAGTGATTATTATCAACTTGTTACTATGATCAAAGATTTCTATTTAACGGTGGCCTACATCCGAAAATATGTATTTTTCGATTAAAGTAGCCTACTTACATGTTTATTTTTTACAATCACGAGGAGTCCTCAATACATTTCATAACAGAACTGTTATTTATACTATGGAGAAAATTTGTTTATTTTGCATTTAAAGCACCTCCTGGCCGGCTTGAAAATATAACAGATGTACACATCATCATAAAAGTTCTGCTCCTAAAACTGTACTAGTGGTAAAGGGAGGTTTTATGGTTAGTTCGTGTACGTGGAAATACATCACAGTAAAAATATAGCTCTAGTTTCATTGAACTGGTACTGTCCATTTCCATCATTCATTCATCATCCGATACTCCACAGAAATAGAGAACGCAAATGATATTGAAACATGATCACCAAACATTCGTTTGCGTCCTTAGACTCAAAATGAGACCTATAATATGTTCCGTAATTCTATTTTTAACTGAATTCCGATAATCTCTTTAATGTTTATGTGACAGCAAGCTGTCTAATTTAACTTTTTTTTGTAGTTACACTCTGTGATTTTTTACTCGTAGAGCACCGTGACTTTTTAGTCCCAGAGGTCCCGGTTTCGATCTCCAACTGAAGTATATAAAAAACTACCCAATACCTGTAACAAACCCTACGTCAATATCTACCTGGCTTTCTACTATATTGTGTAAATCTCACGGCATCACTACAGCGGCACCGGCAAATAAAGACGATAGATTTTTTATTCTACATAAATGATGCATACCCAATGACTTAACTTTTATTCTATTATAATTTAAAATTTTAATTAAAAACAATTGATGGACCATCAAACTCGGTGTCCCTCTGGTCTGTGTTCCTTTGGTGGTCTTTTTTTGGAGAGAGTTGGCTGATTTCTTCATGCCATTTTCAACGTCACCTAACTTTATACCCCTTTGTATGTGTATGTGTAAAAGGAAACGGCATTTTTAATTGTCTTGATATTTAACAAAACAGCACGTGACTTCTGTAACGTTCCAGTCTACGTCCCAACCTTATTTTTATGACGTTCTCGAGTTGTACCGCGGCGAACGTTTCGCTTGTTTCCGCGAAAACTATTTTAATTTCACTTCAGGGGCTCTCCACGTCATAACTACCTACTTTACTTTTAATGTTTTTCCGTTGTGGGAGGCGCAATAATACCTAAACAAAAAACACACGGAGGTCGATCCTTTGTGTATGAAGTTTTATTTATATTATTAGTTTCAATAATATTACCAACTAAAACCTCCGTGGACTAAAAGCTTAAGCGAAATTGATTGAACAGACATCTTTTGCTTATTATAGAATAATACCTACTTGTAAGAATACAAAAAAGTGTGGTTTTTTATGCGAGCTTAATTCTAAGCACCCTCTGGCAAGCAGGGTCAAGTGCCCGGATAACCATTATTAGGTTGATTTAATTTAAATTGAGCGTGACTTGGAGGCAAATATTTTTTTTTTTTTATAAACAAAGCATTCGATGTAAATCATTTTGAATTATTTATGTTCTATTAAACAACGACTAAAATTTCACGTTCTAATGGTTTGTAATAAACAAGTGATGGTTCTCAGATCAGTTATTAGTTCGTTTATATACCTACTTTCATTACATTTTGCATAAAAACAAGTACCTAGTTATAGATTTTTTTTTAAATCATTAAAGTTATTTGTGCTTTAAAAGCTGGTGGGTAAAAGAGGAAACGAGTGACTTAGGTAATTTTTTGGCTAGCCTTCCATGTTCCAATCAGGGGCGACAATCGAACATCAGGTTTTTGTTGTCAGCATTATTAGATCAAGGGTACGCGATTCTGGAGACATTATTGGGTTCTTTTGCTTTAGCAAAATTCACAGAAGTCAAAACATTTTCCTTATATAATGGCAAGTATTTTGTAACTTTGCCGTTTACATCAATTGTAAGTACATACATACATACAACTAAAACAAAAGAAAAGCCAAAACAAAAGCACGAGCAAAGTGCGTATTGTTAAAATTTAAAGTAAACTTTCTTTGTCTCTAAATTTGTTTTTTAACTTAATGAAATGTGAAATGATATTTTTTTTTAATTTGTTTGAGTTAAAAAGACAAAGTTGGTAATAATATAAAAAAAATAGAGCTCAATAGGGATAAATTCGACTGTCTATATTTTTTGTACCTTGATTATTATAAAAGGTAGACCACCTAAAAACTTGGAACATTGTATGCGCCTGCATTAATAACATGAGAATCGATCTGGCCCGTACGCAGCGTGCATTTCGAGATTTGCCATCAATATTTACGCACAATTTACGAGTTACTGCGACAAACGTCGATTGCCTTTTAGGGAAGGGTCATATACTCGATAAAAATGTATGAGGAATTAATATTGCATTGTAGAGCTTAGTCCCGTCGTACTTATGATATTTTGGTAGCTTAATACTTGGAACAGTTTGTATATCTACCCTCATACATGTGCCTCATACGTGTGTTGTGTCCGTGTTTCGGAAGGCACTTAAAGCCCTCCATTAGCAGTGGTAAACAACCACCAATCCGCACTAGGCCCGCTTGGTGGTTTATGGCCCGTTCTCCCTGTGGTGTTTCCATCCATAGAGAAGGTTTCTGCCCCAGTAGTGGGCCATATAACTAATCTGATGATAACGATGATGAAGATGATTGTTGGTTATGGCCCGATCTTCCCATGTGCTGTTGTTCTTGCGGGTCGCCTAAACCCAGCAACGGGACGTTTATAGGCTGATGATGATCAAATAAAAATAAATCTTTTGTAAATTTACCTACACTATTGTACCGTGGCCATATAAAAATATCTGAACAAAAAGAGATATTATTATTTGTTTGTTTGTAATAATTTTGTAAATAAACACATGACCCACCTGATATGATGGTTTATTTTTGTACGTACAACGTATATACGTTAATCGTGACATAGATATAAATAACTTCAGGGAATTGTTTCTCACCCGCATAAGGAAGTGATACTGGATCCCAGGACAATTATCTGTCATTAATTTTTAGGCTAATGCGGTTGCCATGGGTGCCATTACACGTGTGTGCTTTCATTTTTGTTATAAATACTTTAGTTTCAAGTTTACCTTTACATATGACCCGTGTCGACAACCCATGACAAAGGGCTCTTTTGCATGAGCCGCACGACAGTTTAATACGGAACGTAGTGAAAACGCTCGGCAGCAGTCCGACACGAAACGCCTAAGGGAATTGTTCAGTTTCGGCTTATCTTGAACAAGTTATTTCTTAAAATGTATTTTTACACTAAAACATAAATAAATATAATAATAATTTAATCTTTGATACTGTCGTTGCCGGAAAGAAATCTAAATTAATTAGTTTTATAAGTTTTTTTTTAAGGAAACTCTCACAATTTTTTTTTTATAATTTATTCATGACCATGGATACTAGTCCTTCAGTCGAAAACATAATTTAAACGTTTTTCTCCTGACTTGTATCGTATGATGATGATGATGAATGATAATAGAAATGAGAAGTGACAAATGGTAGACCCTCCAACCTAGCTTTACTAAGTCCTCGGGCTGACTTCTTGCGAGAATTTGAAAAGTGACGTTGAACTGTTTTGTTTCATTTGCCAACAGTCATGCACATTTGCCAACAGTCATGCACACTCACGAACACTTAACGGTTAATAATCCACCATTATTTCACATTAATATTCGACTTAACACAAATTTTAGAAAATAAAACAAAACCGCATACATGACTCTTCACTATCTCGCCAAGAAGTCCCGAAAGTCTCACCATTAATTCCAACAACAAATATGAAATAAAAATCTTTAATGGCTATTAAGGAAGCGATATATAATTATTAATTATAAAAATAATTGTTCTCCTTAGAGTTATAAGATCAAGTAATTTTTCGCAAATTAATTTAATTAATTACCTTTAAATCACTAAAAAACTATTCAAGCATTATTTAGTTAAACATTGTTTTGTCTCTTTTACTCAAATTCAATAATGACGTTTGTGACGTTGACAAAACAATATTTAACTAAATAATGCTTTAATAGTTTTTATGAATGAGGGGGGTATGTTTTACTGCAAATTGTTTTACATGACAATTAGAAAAAATAGATTATTCCTGTATCGATTTTACTTTCTTTTTTTATATAACAACATTAGCCTGTAAACATTGATGTGATGATGACGTTTGTAAAAAAATATTCGCTTTGCCTTCGTGTACTGTGAATGCAATGATATTGTGTGAATGTTACTTTTTCGACAGCTTTTTCTGTGAACCCGATTTGCTTTTATATTGGACTCCGATACCGCTCGAAACGAAGACCCGGCTTTACCCTTAGACACCGAACCTGCTTTTGACGTTGACTCTGGCGCTACTTATTTCATATTTTATTCATTTATATTATAGCATTATAAGTAAGATAATTTAATAAAAAATATTAAAATAATGGTTAGTCATTTATTTTGTTCTCATAATTAAATTGTTTCAGCAATAATTGCAGCATTTAACAAGAACATTATACTTGCCAATTTATACACATATTACGTTTTCCTGCAATTATATTGCTATAATTACTTTCTTTTAGATACAAAGAATTAAAAATACCAATTTTTGATAATATTGGTTTTTGTTCACTTTAAGCCAAAGCGCCCTAGTAAACTGAATAGTTTCCTTTGAAGCCTTAGAGCCTTAATACATCACTACGATATAAATATATATATTACTTATATACACTACTATACTCTTATATGAGATGAAAAAGAAAAATATTTAGTAGTTTGAATCAAGCGCGCATTTCTTATAGGTAATTGGGCGTAATTTAAAGTGTAATATAATGTGATTGTTTTGTTGGTTGCCATTAACAAATAAGTCAATCTACTTTACACCATTGCATCTTGATTTAAATAGCAAATATAAAAATATAGCTTGCACGTTACCAATCTCGACATCGAGTCTTGGTAATTTAAACTATCGATTCGCATTGGTAACTGCTGGATTAGAGAGTGATAGAAATCGTAAAACTAAGGTGATAGTCATACAAACATGTTCTTAAATAAATAGAACACACTCTAAATAATAAAAACTACATTTATTTACATCATATAAGCACTTGGCCTTCATATCACCTGATAAGTGACGCATAAGGATATTATGCACTTCACCCGAAATCCTCAACTACTGAGCCACTGGCTATCTTATCTCTAACTGTCGGAACACAACAATACTACTTATACGACAGATTTTAATAAGATGGTGGCAGTTAGCCACCAACTAACCTTGAGTACATTGATATGTTATCGTTCTTATCGAACCTAGGACCTCTGGATCTGAGACCTGTGCACGCATGTTGGTCGATCCACTAGACCATAGAGACGATTTAAAATATATTAAAATAAGCGTGGTTTTTAAACATCGCTAGCATAAATATTTATAAAATACAGTGAAAAAATTAAATGCCGCCAGTGCAGCAATTAGCACTTAAAAATAAAAAGAAAAATTTATCGTTAGTATAGTTACCTGATAGATCCGTCGCTTTGTGCTCTTCAAGTGTTTCAACTTTATTAAAGTTTCCTGAAGTAAAACGGACAATTATCGAGATGGAGTTTAAAGAGAAAAGCGCGAACACCTAAAGGCTAAGAAAGGCTTTTGTTTAATTATAACAACATAGTTACGTTTGGGTTTATTTTAAATCGGTGTTGGAATTTGCTAACATTATATTATAATATTATTATTCTATAGTGGTAATTACATAATATAATGTTATTTTAAATATATTAAAAAAAGAACAATCACTTTTATTGATTTATTTTTATGTTTAATGTTATTCCGAAGATGGCGGGAAAACTTTGATAGGTCTGTACATGAGGAACTAAGCATTATATTGCAAGTGATCGAAAGATGTTGAAAAAGTGTGGGGAGCCCTCTGCCCAGGTGTGGGACACTTAATTTTTTTTTATAAATATTTAATTAAGCTTCAGTGTAGCAAGCACTTAAGAAATAATTTACTATATTGTTGTGTTGTCAAAGGAGACGGCCCGTTGTGGGCCTAAGTTTAACAAGCATGTAACAAGATGAAATATTGTTTATTTAAACACATATTGAATAGGTAAGATAAATATAAAAAATCAGCTTTATCTACAGTCTAGGAAAAAAGAAAACGACGTATGAAAGAAGTTACTGTTATCGAATGAAATGAATCGATTTATTACAATACAATCAACTTATTTGATTTATTAATTAATCGTTTCACTGGCAGGTCAATTATATTAAATAATATCAAAAACATGTAAACACATGCATAAAACACAGAAATCAATTTATAATAGATGTTAGCAATGTTGTTTTTTTTATTAATAATAACTGTACGATTACAATAATCGATATTATTCATATACTTCTAAAAATCCTTTAGTGCCAAGGCCGTGACAAAAAAATTGACATTGACAGGAGAAAAAAATGTCACTCGACTCGTTTGCTTTGTTAGCTTCGCTGCGTTTTGAGTGTGCTCCTACTGTTTTTGGATATTTCTTCGACCTTGGCATTCATTATTATCAACTGAGTAGGTAGGTATTTATGCATTACATGCTGCCTGGTTATGTCTTTTTACCTACCTACCTACTGGTGTAGATAGACTGTTGAGATTATGTACCTACCTACCTAAATATTTTAGCATTTTAGCTAAACAAATAGCTAGTAACAAATATACGCTTATCTGTATTAAGACAAAATGTTCCATTACTTTAAAAATAAATGCTTTTATAGGTTACCTATTATTTGTAAAAAATAACTATTTCGGCGTAGGCTATTCTTAACCTCACTTTTTCATAATCTTCTATTTCTCAGATCTCAGACTGCCAATTTTAGCCAAATTTTCAGTAATCCTTTAATTTCATACTAACTTTCAAATAACACTACTTTCATTGTGTTACACCTCAACTTCACCTCAAGCCCAAGGTTCTATGGAAGGTAGGCCGTCTCCTTTGTGGTATTCATCTGCAAAGATGAATCTGCATAGCCATCGGTTGCAATAACCGTTGGATAGATAGCGCACTGTGCCACTATTAGCACTCAAAAAATATTAAAAAGCAGTTACAAAATTCAGCCTTACGTCTGCCTTCCCGGTAGCATAGCGGTCACTGCAGCCGCCCGGATTGCGGAAGACCTAGGTTCGATTCCTGTGTGGGTCGGGTGGGCGTTTAATTTTTTCACTGTATTTTATAAACTTTATACATATTTAACTAAGCTTCAGTGCAGCAAGCAAATAAAAAGTAAAAATAATAATATTTTTTTTTATAAACCTACCATATCAATAATATCTTACACATAAAGAAAAATAATGTTTTTAACAATTAATCATGCGCAACGCCGCCAAAAGTTCATTGGGCAAGATATAAATTTTAACAACATCATCATACATCATATTCTATCTCTGCCGAAAAAACCGTCTCATAAACTGCTATATGCGGCTATTGATAGTCAGGATCTTTAGCAGAAGAGATCTTACTGAAAATAGGTGAACTTCCTTCATTACGTTATGTGCATTCAAAATCACAGCGCAAATTGCGTTACCAATGTTGGAACTACAGTCCGTTGTTGAAAGTCAGTTGTTACTTTATTTCGACCAAGGACTTTACGGCGGAAGGTGCAACCGCTGCTGGTCTAACTAAGCGTTCAATGCAAAGTTTTGAATTCAACAAAAATCCAACCCCTACAAAAAAGAATAAACGACATACGAACAGTTTAATACAAAACTTTTTGTTTGTTCGATTGAAGTGAATCTACATAAGGTTCCAATTCTACTCGTAATTGAAAAATAAATCGAACATCAAAAACGTTATTGGTGACCATGGAAACAAGCTTATACCGCATCTGTGGTCTATTGGTTAACAGCTAGTCTCTGACTTAAAGTCTTGGTTCGATTGCCAGCAGGGGTATATATGAATAAACAAGGGTACATAAGGGTAATATACTCGGTTGGTGGTAGGGCTTCTTCTAAGTCCGCCTGGGTAGCTACCACTATTTTCTTTAAGTTTACCATAACAATATTAGAGCTTTATTGTACTCCATCAGTTAAAGATCCTTATCTTAGCTCGTGCCGTGGTTAAGGATGATCGGTGTAGTGCACTTCGATCTTCAGCCTTAACACGACATACTATCAGCCATGAAGTGAGATAATAGCCAAGCGTTTCCAGCTTCCAGTTATTGCGTAAAAAAAAATAATTCGTGCTAGGTAGTATATTTCGGAAATTATAGCTCAATTCGCGATAGTTATATTGAATGTACAGCCAGTGAGAGAAGTCGCGTTTTACTTTGAGTAAGGATTTTCCGGCAGGGGGCGCAGGCCCGCCGGTCAGACGGAGCGCTCAAATATAAAGTTTCAATTTCCCGTCGACGGAGACGTGCGGTGCCTCCCCAAATGAATGCCCGCTTTGATCCCCACTTGTCATAGTATGCTCTGGATTTGATGGCTGCCTCTTTATTCATGATTTGTGACGTAAGACGTAGGTACACTATGTGCCAGTTATTTATTTATTATAGAACAGACGCATATTTTTTCAATCGTAAGGCTGGACACACTTTGGATTCGTTTTTGTACGAAGTCGTACGTAACGCACGATATTGAACGTTCGAATTAAACGATTACACTGCTGGTGGCGTGGTGGTAGTTTCTCAGTTATGAAGCGGCTGGCCTAAGGCTAGACACACTTTGGATTTGTTTTCGTGCGAATTTGAATTGTACGAACACGTACGGAGTCGCACGATACATCCCGATCCTCCGACTACTATACTCGTAATACGCATGGCTAAAATACTTGGCCTCCATGTCACCGAAAGATAAGGGATGAACAAAAAACACGCGCACACAGGGAACTTTAATTAATTAATTTTTTATTAATATTTTTAACTGATGTCTGTCGTCGTAACAGTAATGTTAACAGCATTTTGTGGTTTTATAGTTAAAGATAAGAATTTCTGACTAAGAATACTGAGTTTCTCAGTGGTTGAGAAGCCCTGGTAAAGTGCTCATCTACGGCTTTATTTTCACGTAGTACTATTAGGCGAGGGAAAGACCATTGAGACAAGGGTGTGACCATTTCCCATCGTCTAAAATATTACAATTCTGTGTATCTTAAAACCCTTAAAATAGAAATGTCCAACAATTTACAACAAAAGATTTTGATTTTCCTTTTAAAACACATTGAAAATGGAGAGGTAAAGGATTAACGTTTACCGTTTCATAATCTGTGAACCATTACCTAATTCCGTGGCTATTTATCTTTCGCAAAATCGTAAAAACCTCAACCTATCTGTCATGAATAATTCTTAAGCATGATAACCCGAAAATTCAATCTCCGAACAATGGGATCGTATTAGCATACAAAAGGTATCACATATTTTACGCAAATCCGTTATATTTTGAGTTATCTCCTCACAAAAAGCCAATGTTTTCCTCTGACCTGTGAAATATATTTCGTTTGAGACATGTTGCGTGCGTGTAGTGTAGCACCATGTAACTAGCAATGTTTTACACACACAAATGTTATAGTCATGGTTCTATGAAATTGTTAATTGACTAACTTATAACATAATTTTAACCATTGCGTTATGATGAAAAAATAAACTAAACTGAAAAAACTAGTTCATGATAATCACAGGAAAGGAACGACCCGTAAGGTCTCGAACTCTTGGAAAATACACCATCTTGTCTGCATAGACAACGTTTTATTTACGTCCATTTTCACGCCAAATTAGCGAAGCCGAAGAGAAGCTGAAGCTGAAGAGTACGTAAAAAAACACAACAATATTCTGAAGGTTTTGTTAAGCTCTCAACTCACTGCAGCACTATTAAGGGGAATTGTAAAACTCTGAAAATCGTAGCTGGTGTATGGGCTTGGCTATATATCGTTGTTTCCTCGATGTGCTCGTTAAATTGACAAATGTTCTTACTTAATTTAGTTAAATAATATTAAATACTAGGGACTGTAATGTTTAAAATAATTAATAAGTAATTATAATTTAGGGGTTAAAGTTACTCGCGTCACGTGACCCCTGGGTGGTGCTAAATGAGTGACACTGTCTGAGTGGTGACGAAATGGGCCGGCTCGCCCGGCGTAATACCACCCTCTCACAGAATATCGGCGTGAAACAATAGCACTCGATGCTGTTGTGTTTCGTCAGGTGAGTGAAAGTACCGGAGGCCCATCTCTCACCCCTTCCCCCTCCCAATTCCTACTCCCTCCTCAAGATCCAACTGAGGAAGGCCTCAAGGCCGGCAACGCATCTGCGATTATTTTGGTTTTGCGGGTGTCCATGGGCGGCGGTGATTACTTTCCATCAGGTAAAAAATATGCTGCCATAGATCTATTGTGCCACCCAATCCTTTCACACTATTATAGATAGCAGCCATGAACTTGGTGACGTATCTTTTCTTTAGTTCTTTTTTTGGAGAGAGTTTGGTGACCTCAGGCGGCATATTCAGCGTCACCGGACTTTTTGGGGCCGGCGAGAAACTTAAAGGGTTCCTCAAGCCGTGTGAAACGAAACACCATCAGAGGTTTTCTAGAGGAAATAGCATATACGGTGGTGCGTGTCCCCGTTCCCTGCTAGATTTTCCGAGGGGTTCGGATCGGATCGGGCGCGTAATGACACGAGGACGCCTTTAAAGGCTAGGACCTCGGCTACATCGGGTTGACCGGGTAGTGGGGGTGGGGATAAGCCTTTTTCCACGAGTACGGTGACTTGTCTGTTTTAGATGTAATCCCTAATAGCCCTATGGGAACTGTAGCCTAATAGCCACAAGCAATTCGGGACTAGTTAGTAAGTAAAGTAAGTTAGTAAGTAAGTAAGTAGTTAGTAAAGTCTTTAGCTAGTGCATCAGCCATTTCATTACCGTAAATTCCAATGCGACTGCCAACCAAGATTAACTTCACACTGTTTTGTTTAATCGGCCCGTTCAAGGTTTTGGTGGTTTCCTAAGCGGAGAAAGTTCCATTAGTATTGGTTTATTTGTTTGAAAGAAAAACTTTGAAGTTTGTATGTGACGTAAACGTAAACCTTCGTTCACTTATAGGCAGAAAAGTGAAAAGTCATGTTTCCCATTTTGTTATTTTTTATTAAGATCACGTTATTTTGGATATTTATGTTATATAAAAAAATGGATTGTTTCACTAAAAGTGTTCGTGTACAGACGCCTGCACATCATCCTATCCAAAACTGTCAAATTTCTTCAAAACATTTTCAACCATATTGCTTAGTACTAAAGTTCAAAGTCTATTGAGGAAATTTGACAGTTTGTTGTAGGTTGCTGTGCAGGCGTGTGTACATATATTAATAACGTAACGTATATTTTAATACTTTACCTACTCAGAACCTTCTTTGTTACATATTTGGGATGACACTGACTAGTTTTGTTCGTATTATGGGAATATTACGAACAAAACTTGTTTCAGAGACAGGGTTCCATAAATAATTTATATAACACAAATAAAAAAAAAACAGCGAAAGGCCACTTTTCAAATTCTTACAAGAAGTCCGCACGAGCTCCCGATAAAGTACCACGTCTTTTAATGAAACTAATAATAATGAAACTCAAAGGGAACGGGGCCAAGAGCTCTTCATTAATCACCCAACGGTTATCAGTCATCAATCACAACTCATCATTCCTAAATCGAAGAGGAAATATAAAAAAAACCGGTTTGTTTTTCTCAAAGACTAATAAACGTTAGCAAAATATCATCGCACCCCAGTAATTTGTAACAAGTAGGCACAATAACATTTAAATAACATTAGTATTTTGTTAGCGTAAAGGGCTTAGTAGCATAATAATTGTCTGGAAATGTAAATTAAGGTTTCGAATATACGCTCAACTGCCACGTGGATGTATACACGAAAAAAGAAACTACAATTTACCGTTCCGTTATACATAATGCTTACAAAACATAGGTGGTAAGAACAATTATGTAACAAAATGTATTGTATGATTTGGTGTCCACAAAATTTGTTTTGGTAAAATATGCCGTTACTCCTATAAAACTTCTTCGCAGCTTAAAGACGCTGAATGAGTAGTAGCGTCGGTAAAAAATGTTTGGACTTTAAATTTATTTGAATTAATTAAATCATATTAGTGTTTTGCTTCGGTGACATATTCCAAGGCCGGGCAGAGTGTTTCGAATTTTCGGTCCAAAGCTTGGGTTATGATCACTGGCCAAATGGGAATTTGGCAAGCGTGTTAAGGTGCCTAAGTAAATACCCATCAAATTGGAGGCCTTTGCACATCAGTGGGACAGTATACATAATAACCTATATACGATTAAAACTATTCCTGTTCTGTAAAATATTATAATTAATTCGCTAACAACATATTATTAACAGACCACGTCAGTAGTCTAACGGAGCTATGAGGATTATTGAATTACGATTTCATTCAATCCGAGCATCTATCCATTGAGCTGCCGACGCTTACGTATTCCGCAATTTATAATGTTGCTATAGTCAAAGTTAAAGTAAAATATTTTTATTCAAATAAACTTAAGAAAAGTGCTTTTGAATCGTCTAAACATTGTTTTACCTACAACCCTATTCAAATAATATGTTTTTACATATTATTTGAATTCTCATCAGGCAACTTTCGAAATGTACAACGCCTACCCTCGGTCCTGTTTTCCGTGAGTGTTCCGAATTACACCCGCAATCATGTGTGCAGCTGCGGCGGGACTCATTCTGTGCCATTGTCAATACCTTACAATGCAATGCGCTGACAGTACACACCACCCTTGTTTGTATTGTAGTAAGGTCCACAGTCGTTTGACAGTACAGCGGCCGGACGAAGCCTACACATCCCCGCACTTACATTTTAATTTGTTGGCGTCTACTATGTACGTGTGAAATAATCTTTACAGATCTGCTTGAATAGGGAAAGAATTATTTGCTCCTATTTCCGTTTGCATAAAATGGGAGCGCTTAGGAGATTTAATTGGAATATTTTCAAGTACAAGCGTGATGTAGAATGTTCTTCTCGAAAATGTTATCGTGCTAAAGTTCTTTTTGAAATGTAATAAATGTAGCTAATGAAAACTTTTAATATTTTTTTTAAATTTTGATAAAAAAAATTTTTACGTGATGGTTATCATTTTTACAATAATTCCATGCCAAGCCACCGCGGCCTTTTTTCCCTTTACAAACAATAAGAAAAGGTTGTTATAAAAAAGCAATTGTCTATACGTGCAGAGACAAAAACATAGATCGAAAAGCTTTATTGTCATAATCAGCTCGTGTCAGTTCACCGCTGGACATAGCCTCTCCCAATGCATGCCATTGAGCCAATCTTCGGCTCTTCTCGTCCAACTCCTACCAGCCACTCTGGTATAAGCGGTTTACTGGCCTGCAGACCACTAGCATATAACAATTGAATTTAACCATTGGTACACATGTTCGTGTGAACTGTAGAAATGGTTACATTTCACTTACGCAAATTTTGTAGAAAATACTTGAGTGTTGGTGACGTAATTGTCTAGATTGAATAGGGCTCCTTTTACTTACAAAGTAAGAGTAAAAAAGTGTTGATTAATTTCGGCGGGTTGGACAGAGCCACGATAACATAGTTGGTAGTGTACCTGACCCGGTACGTTATGTGGCGTGCACTTGGAGAGACCTATGTCCAGCATCGGACTAATGTAGGCATCAGCCTTTTTTAAAAATTGTTGATGTTGATGATAAACTATTTTTAAAAAATTATTTGAATACATATTTGCGTAGTTATCCTCCGTAATCGCTTTTCAGTAGTTATTTGATTTCCTGCCTGCAGTCTCATCAGGTCTACCGGCAATTATTCAATCAATGCTCAGTAATTGACGGTTATCGTGTTACGCGTCTCGTTAGCGTTTTCCAGTTGAATTTTGTCATTACACATCCCTTTAAAAGGTAATGAAATGGGACAATTTACGGACTATATTGTTCTGGTTCTGACTGTGAAAGTTTTTTATTTTGGTCACAAAAAAAATTCAACCACAATATAAATAATGGACAGTGTTATATACATTATCTGCCTAGTTTAGGGTTTAACAGTAATAAATGATAATTTAACTAACTGGGTGTACTTTAGCATTGGGTTTGCGTATAAAAAGCTGTGTTATGTAAACGTTAACTTTCAATAGGTACAAAATAATTTAAATCATGCATAGCTATTTATTTAATTATACACATTAAAATACGTTTTCATGCCAAGTAGCGCAACGGTGGTTTATTATGATATATGATAATGATGGTATTGGAGTAGGTATGCCTACTCCAATACTTCAAAAGGTACCATCAATATTCCATATAATTTATAAGCCAAAACCATCTCAATTATGATTTACTTGGCACGTTACGTCGCAAAGTTGCTCAAAGCGATACAAAAGTTCATTGACTACGTTAGTGAATTTATAAGGCTCACGACACGAGTGTGACATGGGCGGGTACAGGTAAGGCGAGAGTTGGTAACTTAATTCATTATAGTGCTCCGTGTTTGAGTTCCGTGAGTCACCTCCCATGCCGCCGCCTCCCTTTCGGGATAAACAAACACCTGATTGACACCTATGCTATGCAAATGGCGTGCCTCCTAAAGGAACTTGCTACGGAGTAATAATGTAGTTTATGCTGGACTGCGACTAAGGATGGGGCGAAAGCGTGTTTGCGTTACGTCCGTTGTCTGAAGGTAACATCGCCCTCAATATTCGACGTAATATCGGGCCACCTGAGCTAGTTTGTGCATTCTAGCTTTTAGGTAACGTATTCGGAACTATTTGGTATATTATTTATTAGGTTGTGCTCTTTCGTTAAATAAAACTGAGATTTTATTATGTATACGTTCATACCGTGGTACAATCGGCCTAACGACCCGTTTATAGCAACATTCAAAACTTCCAATCTTGTAAAAACGCCGAGTAGTGTAATTGTTGTACAGCAATATACAATTTATAGACAACATAATTTATCAATGTTTTTCAGCCAAGTTACAAGTTATAAATAATTTTATATCTAACAATATTTATAAAAAATGTTATATTACATTTTTAATTTAAAATAAAAACGTACTTTATTGTAAAAGGTTTTGTCCATATGGCTAAAATGCGAGTGCTAGGTTCTTGCTGAAAAGCTAATTCTGATCTTAAGTAAGTATCTCTATAGGAAAAATAATACCTTGTTAAATCTAAATTAATGCACCTAAAGTCTATTTTGTTATAAGTTGTTCCAAAAACATCTATTTAGAATTAAAAATCTTTCGCTTTCGGGTTCGCTTTATCAAGTTATAATATGCACTACACACATATAATGTCTACTATGTATCATGTCTGTCTACATAGCTCATTGTATTACGTGTGACCTGTGGCAACACTGATATGAGATGGCCAGAATCAGATACATTCAGTACGGTATAATCCAAAATTATGTACCTACATCATACATCAATCCGGTTCCTTGTACTGATTAGTGGGAAATGTTACACCGTAATGCTGAATGCTTCATGGTCACGGCTCAATTAGATTATGGATGACAATTACATAGATTACAATATGTGCTATTGCAGTTTACCTAATATTTAGGTACGTAGATAATTAAAGCGATTTAATTTATGTGCAAGTTTTATGAATAATGACAAAGGTTCAGTACACATTTCACTACATCATCATCTTAGCCAAAAGACGTCCACTGCTGGACAAAGGCCTCCCCCAAGGATCTCCACAACGACCGGTTTTGTGCTGCTCGTATCCAGCGGCTTCTCGCGACCTTCACCAGATCGTCGGTTCACTTTGTTGGAGGCCTGCTGTCGCCACTCAAGGACTATTCCGCCCCAGCGGCCATCAGTCCTGCGAGCAATGAGCCCTGCCCACTGCCACTTGAGCTTAGCAACTCTTCGGGCTATGTCGGTTACCTTTGTTCTTCAGCGGATCTCCTCATTTCTGATTCGATCACGCAGAGAAACCCCGAGCATAGCCCTCTCCATTGCTCTTTGAGTGACCTTGAGCCTTCTGATAAGGCCCATAGTGAGCGACCACGTCTCAGTCCCGTATGTCATCACTGGCTACACACACTGGTCACAGACTTTCGTCTTAAGACACTGCGGTATATCGGACGAAAATATATTTCGTAGCTTACCGAACGCTGCCAAGCCTAATTGGATTCGACGATTGACCTCTTTGCTGAAGTTGGACCTACCTAGCTGGACCGTTTGTCCCAGGGAAACATAATCGTCCACAACTTTAAGGGCAGAGTCCCCAACCTTCAGAGGAGTGGGTACGACACGTGAGTTCGACGTAACTTTCGTCTTCTCCATGTTCATTATAAGACCCACTTGTTGAGAGACTCTGTTGAGGTTACTGAGCAATGTGCTGAGGTCTTCCAGGTTTTCAGTCATGACTACTACACCGTCAGCAAATCGAAGGTGAGTGATGTATACGCCGATGCAGCAGTGAACAGTTTCGGAGATATCACATCTCCCTGTCTCTCTCCTCGCTGCAACTGGATAGGTTTCGAGCTCTGGTCCAGAAGACGGACTGACGGATAGTGCCGCTTTCATACAAACACTTCAACACTTCGATGTACCGGTAGTCAATTTGGCACCGCTGGAGAGACTGCACGACCCATTTTTCAATCGAATTGAAGGCTTTTTCATAGTCCACAAACGCTAAGCAAAGAGGCTGGTTATACTCTTCGGTCTTCTGTATAACCTGCCGCAGCGTATGTATGTGGTATATGGTGCTGAAGCCTTTTCGGTAACCGGCTTGTTTGATAGGTTAGACGTCATCAAACCTGCGTGCGAGACGATTCGTTATGACCGTACCATTACCACTTACCACTGTCTAAATGGACTCTCGAAAACAGCTTGTAGACATGGCTTAGAAGTGTGATGGGCCTGTAGTTCTTCAGCAGGATTTTGTTGCCCTTTTTGAAGAACAGTACCACCATACCTTCGTGCCACGTCTCTGGCATTCTGCCCCCTAGTACGACGGAATTAAATAGCTTCTGAAGAGGTACGATTACCGGTTTTCAGCCTTTCAGAAGCTCGGCCGTAATTCCGTCAG
The DNA here is from genome assembly GCA_949315975.1 of Eudonia truncicolella. Lineage (NCBI taxonomy): Eukaryota > Metazoa > Arthropoda > Insecta > Lepidoptera > Crambidae > Eudonia > Eudonia truncicolella. The sequence goes on along the minus strand of OX438829.1, from coordinate 9,279,499 downwards.
CACCTGGTGCCCTGCTGTTGTTGAGCTGTTTGAGAGCCATACTAATCTCGTACAGGCTGATGTCCGGGGTGTCTTCGGTATAGTGCCGGGTTAACTTAGCTCTAGGGTCTTTAGCTAAGCTTTGTACAGGTGGCCGTGTGGATGTGTAAAGCTGTCCATAGAACTTCTCGACCTCTCCCATAACATGGGTCGAACCTGGTCGTGACAGTTCTGCCGTCATCGGTTTTCAACGTCGTCAGTTGGCACTGCCCAATACCCAGATCTCTTTTACCTAGAACACTTTTGAACTTTTGTTCCGCTCAATGGCCTTTTTAATACGGTTAGTATTAAATGGGCGCGTGTCGCGAGTACTGTATTCGTCCACATTTTCGCAATCATTTAGGCACTCGAAGTGATTCTGCAATTCGAGCTGAAAGCTTTCGGGGTTTTGGATTTGGATGGGTGCAGGACGGAGCGTAGGCCTTACCAATCGATGTCTTTCCAGTTTAACGTTGATATTCAATGTGCCTTTTTCAGTTTTAAATGCATTGATCACAGTGTAACATTGAATATTTGCTTCCTCGTCGACATAATAAAGTCAATCTCGTTTTTTGTCGCATCATCGGGACTCATCCAGGTCCACTTCCGGTGTTCAGCCTTCCTGAAAGAGGAATTTTTAATTTGGTCACCTTTCCATGGACCAGTGGTGAAAATAGGTTAACTTGAACGATCGCATCCTGAAGCTAGCCAATGCGCTAATGAGTTGTGTTGAAACTGCTGTTTTCACTAACACAGTTCGTAACAAAATGAGGTTATTTAAATTTATTAATTTATTAAAGACAACCAACAAAACATTCAGATATTTATGTAAAAATACTCTTGAACACATTTAAAAAAGCCACATTTTGTAGGGATGCCTATGTTATAGGCTCCCACGACTTGCGCAATTAATACGGGTGCCTTGAAAATCTATTCACGGTAATTTAACAATAACTTTGACGGCAACGATTGGACTGAAATTATTAGCTTAGGATAAGATAAAGTAAGTTCTACAAGTTTATCGTAAAATTTTGTAAATAATACTTATCTGTACAGCAGCAAATATTACCTATTTTTTGGGACACTTATATAAAAAAATAGTTACTCCCACCACAACATCAAAAAAATAAGGCTCAGGATTTATTCAAAATTCTATGTAGCATTTGTACCAAGCTACTTTTAGAGATTTACAAACTTACATAGTTTCACAGCTGCTTTAATATTTAAAACAGTAATCTATGCAAATCCATAATCCCCTACTAACAATAAATAATTCGATACAATTCGTAACTTATTTTGATTTAAACTCAGCAACATAATATAGATACGAACTTTCTCCACAATAGCATGTTACATGCTGCATGTAGTCTCCTACTTAAAATACCACTATAGCCATAACTCTGAATGCTAAGTTTAAATTGTAAAAGATAAATGTATCTCTAGCGTGCATATATGCAAAGATTAAGAGCTTCGTTTCTAGCACTGCGGGGATTTATTGGACCACTTCTAAGGCATAATGTGTCTATTTTAAACAGCTAACGTTTTAAAGTCCAGGCGTTAAAGCTGATGTTTTCCGCAAAAAAGTTTTTTTCGCATTAAAAATTAGCTCTCTAATTTAGAGGAGTCACAAAACGTACAGCTCTATTATTAGAAACTTAGACGATGTAACGTTCAATCGCCCAGAATAATCTATTTGATGCTACTAGAATACCACACATCGATTCAAAACATTTGATTATAATTGCAATTTAAAACAGTTTTCTGTTTACTAAAAATATTTTATTTGTTTAGGTTTGATCATTATTAACGTGCACAATACAGCATTGGTAGGGTAGTGGGGGCTACGACTCACCAATGTCTACCACGCTAGACTTTTGCCGGTTGGTAGACTTGACAACTGCCATCAAACGACAATAATTCGTTACAAGCCGGGATCTACGGCTTAATGGGCCTTCCAAAGTACGCAGAAGCTTGAAATATAATAATTTGGTAACCCATCAGGTGACTTTGCCTTGCGAAAGTTACAAATATTTTTGAATTACAACCTGAGCAAGCAAATTGACCGTTTTTAGTTCAATAAAAAAAAACAAATACTTAGGAACATACCAGAAAAGTAATAAACTGTGCAGGACCCTTCCACAGAAGACATTGTTGCAAAATACAACTACAAAATGTTCTTAATTTCGACACTTTAATCAACACAAGTTTTGAGGAGATTTGCCGCTGAATGCCGAGGATTTAAAAGTTTTTATCTAAAGGAAAAGAGGGTACGAATGTATGTCAGCGAGGAGATTTGGAATGGAGGGCTCCCACTGTCTTGGATTTGAATTTCAAACGCGTAAGGCTTGGTGGGTGCGGCTTGCGGCCGAGGGGGCCGGGATCAATGTGGACATTTGCAAACACTATCCGTGGGGCCGTGCAGGGATTGATCTGTAATTACGAATGACCGTTGCAGTAACGAGCTGAAGAATTGTTAAATAAACCAGTTTTTTTAAATGGTTGGCAGCATGAGGTATTTATTGCGCGGTCAGAGGATTTTGCCGTAAATTTGACTTGATGGCGCCCACCATGGTACTTATATCTGTCGTCAAGAAGCATTGTTTTGCATTATTGTGTTTTGGATTGAAGCTAGCGATTTAGCTTCAATAGTAGTATAGTAAAAACTGAGGCTTTTGGGTTGACAAAGTTTGCGTGCTGCCTTACATTAAAACGCACACGTTACATTAAATAATTCAAGGCTCCATTCTATCAGGTAGGCCTCATGTTCGTTTGAAAATGTAGTATTACCGTCAAAACTATTAAGGATGATAGATAGATATTGCAATGAAAAATTTGTGATATTTGATTATATTAAGTAAAGAGTCCTCCTTGGTCCTGGCAACATGCCGATATTAGACCGCAACCACCACAATAGCCCAATGCAGCTTAATGAGTGTTAAGAACAGCAATTATCAAAATTAATTGACTCTTTCGATTAAGAATCACACTTATATTTTTATTATTTGCTAATGATGTTATAAATATAACACAATTCTTCTTAGAGGAGTACTTATTGATATAACTGTCCACCAAAAGCATTTTCAAAGATGATAGTTACATTGAAAAGTCTTTGAAAGAACAATATTGCGTAATTATTAAACATTCCACAAAGGAAATTAATTGCTACTGTCTGATACAAAATCACTTTAATTTAGTTGTTCTCATTGATTGGTCCAACTTAGAAGGCTTCCAAGAAACGTCTGGAAAGTTGAAAGGGTAGTTACACCTTAATTACAACGTCACATCACTCAAAGCAGAAATCTTGGCTCCAAAGAAATGAAGCCATATCGGTTGCCATCTGTCAGCAACACAACTAAGAATAAACAAGTTTCAAGTTAAATTGCCTCTTAATTCTTAGTGTCTACAATTTAATAATATACAAGCCTTTTCTGAGCCTAAACTCTTAACGCGAAATTCAACCTTAACTTTCAGAAATTACGTCACGTATTTCTACACAATTACTCCTGAACACCGGGCTAAAATCAAATGTTATAAAGTTGTTTTGGCTGCTATGAAATGAGTTATTATGGAAAAAAACACTCTGTATTGCTCATATAACGTAATAGCTGCAGTTGTAACTCCATTTACGCTAATTTTGAATATTTAGATGGCGGCAATAGGCAAGAGCCCACTAATGAATAAAAGTTGGCCTTGTTATGCGTTTCAGGGCTACCACTAACGAAAAGGATACCGGAGCAAAACTACCGAAATATTAAGGTGACAATTTTTTATAATACCTATAAATTAATGTATAGTGATTTTTACACCAATGACTATAACAAATTCGTATCCGTGTCGAAAATTTCGTAAACTTAGAAGAGGTTGGTATATCATATGGAAATTGGTACAATGCATGACACATGACTTAATCAAGATTACGTTTAAGCTACGATTTCGATAGAAGTCCGTACGCTGAGCCCACAAATCAATCTTGCAGTCGATAAGAAAATTGTACACAATATTGTCATCATCTTTATTTAACTACGAATGTATTTCAAAATTCTGTCGTCGTAAAAGAAAGGGAGCAAAAATGCTCCCCATTACTTTCTTCCCGGTTCTTTTCAAGGTTCACCGCTGTTAACTTACAAGCCGTTGGTATTGTGATTTTTATAATATGAGCTGAATATGTAAACTTTTTTCTCTCTAATTTTTTTTCAATCGCTCACTTTGTTACTATTTCATCATCATCATCATCTCAGCCAAAGATGATTTCGATGTCGACTGCTATACGTCCACTGAAAGCCAAGGATAATATAGACAAATGTGACAAAGTTAAAATAAAATCTTATCACTTTTTTTAAACTTAGTTTAAATGTTTATATTTAAAACTTTAATAGGTTTTGACGTCAATAACTGCCTAACGATTTGACTTTGTTAGTAATTTATACAAATAAGTGGTTCCGACGAAGTGTCAGCCCTAATGAGCGAAGCATTCTATTTCTGCCGACGCGACGCTTATGGTTCTAGTTAAATTCGTGACATGTACGCGGTTCAGATCTGCACTAGTTGGCGTACCAAGTTTTAATGACTTGATTATATACGAGTATGGAAAGGCGGTTAAGGACAGCAAGCTGGTTTGTTTGTTAGTTGGGATGCTTAAGCGGCATCCGCTGAAATTAAAAGTTTCTACGTCCTATCGTAATTAGTAATGTTACTCTTCGTATATTTTGTAGAATATCAAAAAAATTTGGTTGATGACCTGGGAAAGATTAAAAGAAATATGTTTAGACCAGAGTGTACCGTGGAATATAAATATGTTAGATATGATTTTGTAGAACTGCTTCTTACATATCAATGATTTACATTTATAGAAATTGCCTTGACTTTTCTTAAACTAGCGTTTAACAAAATGTATAGTTTTTAAATAAATATTACTAAGTTTTAGACGCATACCCAAAGCTGTACCTCACTTAATTTTTAAAGTCAAAATGACACAACGTTAAAACACATTAAGTGTTAAAGACGATATTATTAGGTTTTAAAACGCATTTTCAGGAGCACTCTCATAGCATAGTACGCCAATACATCACAACATCTTCAGTTTATAAACGTCCCTCAGCTAGGCTCTGACCTTTCCACATGAGCAATAGAACATAGGGAGCCCACCAATGCGAGTTGGTAGGTTCTAACGAATGCCATCCTACGACAAAGGTAACTGAATAGCGTGCCTTCCAAAACACGAAGGAGCTCGATTTATTTCAATTTGACCACCTATTTCTTGAAACAACATGCGAAAGAAGCTTAACTTAGCAACGTAGCAACCCGAACGCGCAAACCGCAGCGCCCTCAATCTCCTTATTCAAATTGTTCATTATCATATTCATCACATACCCAACAACTAATAAAGTCATTAATTAAATTATTAAATTGGGCTCGATTTTTTGTTAATGTCGCGACGAGATAAAGGTGCGGCGTCCCGCGGGAAATTATAACAGGAATCTCGCCGCCTATCGACAGCCCCCTTTGTGCCTCGAATCAATTCCCGTAACTTATCTGCATATTTTATAATGCGAGACGAAGTGACGCTGCAGCTACGTACTCTCTTCGGGGATTCTATCTTGTTTCGGCCCGTAAGAAATTCGTTAATCAAATTTATCTATGGAGAATAAGGTGATAGTAATAATTTATTGCGAAACTGCCGCTTCTTCCAAACGTTTTTAGGGCAGCGTTATCGATGGGTCTGCCAGAAGTTTGTGTGATTGGTAGGTGCGTTTCTTTATTTTCGGTTGTATATTGCGAAGCTATCAAGGCGATTTAAATTTTGGTCTTTATTTTGCCGTATTAAAATTTTAAGGTGACATTTAATATGTGCATTCTACGCATTGCTAATACTAATTCCCAAAAAGTAATGTAAAAATACATATACACGGTGTTACATATATACAATTGTTGCTTGGTATAAAACCCGGTCCCGGTATTAAGATCCGGTAACCCGCTATTACAAAAGTGATTTCTAACAATATTACTACCTATTTTAAACAATGCGAAATATTTGTACCTATATAAGGAAACTAGAATCGACGGAAACCCCTGACATATAAATACATCTTTACTTTTAAATATCTCATAATATAAATAAAAATAGTGACAAAAATTGAGAAAGGTATGCTGAGATGGTTTGGCCATGTCGAGAGAATGGATGAAGAACGATTGACGAAAAAAGTGTATAAGGCGAGTGTGTATGAAAGTGTTGGTAGGGGTAGACCTAGGCGGACGTTTCGAGACCAAATCAGGGACGTCTTGAAAAAAGGCAAGAGAGTCAAGAGTACCCTAAACCGAAGAGCATGCATGAAGGGAATAATGAAAGTGGACGAAGCGAATCAAGTATGTAAGGATCGTAGCAAGTGGAAAGAAGTGGTCTCTGCCTACCCCTATGGGAAAGAGGCGTGATTATATGTATGTGTGTATGTATAATATAAATTGGCATTGTTTATTCGGTACTAAGACGAAAGACTTGTTCGTTAACGAATTTTTAGCCTAGTGACTGACGAGCGTAAAGTAGACATAAAACCGCAGCTTATTGTAAGTTGTAAGTCGGGCAAGCTATAGTGCAAATTTACATGTACAGTTAGCAAAACTTTAAAGAAAATGATAGTTCAAGTAACAATTAAGTACTTAAAATGTAATTCACGGTGAATTGAGCTATGAGCTTGGCCTTATCGTCATTTAATATCAGTTAAGTTTAAGACCAAATCCAAACCACCTCAGGTCCCGGTTTCGATTCCCAGCGGGAGATATACATAGTTGTAGTTGTTTAAGTCTGATGTCATAGTTTTTCATGTTTATTGTAATATTGTTCACCACCAAACAATATAATTTCTCTTGCTGCGGTAATATATGACACCGAAGATCAGCAAACGTTCTCCTGTGATGGAAAGGAAAAGGAGGGATAAGGGAAAAAAAAACTTCTCGGAACACTCGCCGTGTTACACTAGATACAAGACGCTAAAGGCGCGCTGATATGTTAATACGGGGAGTTTGATATTGACCTTTATAATTTTAGCTTGTGAGTCGATAAGAAAGACAGAAGTTGTTTTCTGAAACACATTACAAGTGATTGATGGTGTGATTTATGTAAATTGTGCTTTTGATACTAGCTTATAGATAGATGTACAAGCGTGTGTAGCTGTTTGATCCTAAGTTTATTCTATATTATGCTCTACACTTCTGTAGCTCATTACTTTAAAGCTGCGAGTATGGATCTGTCCGCATGTTTTGTTAGAATTCAAAATTAAAAATTCAAAATCATTTATTTGGCCTGTTAACTCTATATATAAAGTTAAGTATATATAATGTTTATACGAGTACAAGCCTACTAACGAAATTTGGTCAAATAAATTAATTGACAAGATCTTGCAGAGTTTTAAATACAAAAACAAGATCTTACAATAAATAAAATTGCAAGATACAGTGTCTAACTGCCGTACTCAGAGACGTCAATTAAGTTTTAATGACAATTAAGTCTTTTGTGTTCACTTTCCTATGTATAGTGCTAAATAGAGAAGGAAAGACATTTAATTGTCATTAAACTTAATTGACGTCTCTGAGTACGGCAGTTAGTGTGGTGATGTACGAGTATATATGTATAGAGTATAAATATTCCGCATTTAATTAATAATAAATTAAAAATATCGTACAATGCTATTAAAATTGTTAATATATTTTATCGTTCTTGTATCAAGATCAAGATTTGGCTACCACTGTGTACCATTACCTAAAAGGTATACCTGCTGCCAAACACATTTTTTTGCATATATTCGTTTCTTGCCTTCCACAAAAACCCTAGTGACGCTGAAATGACCGTTTGAAACCATTAGCCAACTCTCTCCAAAAAATACATTTATTAGTCATAATATGTATTTATCCTAAGAGCTCGATGGTGCAGTGGTTAACGCGCCCGGTCTGCGAGTGCTTAGGTTAAGCAACTTTTGCAAAGGCCGGTCACCAGATGGGTGACCAAAAATTTATCATCTCGAGCTCTTCCGTGCCTCGGAAGGCACGTAAAGCCGTTGTCGTTGGTCCCAGCTGCATTAGCAGTCGTTAACAACCACCAATCCGCACTGGGCCCGCGTGGTGGTTTATGGCCCGTTCTCCCTATCTATCCATAGGGAAGGCTCGTGCCCCAGCAGTGGGGACATAAAATAAGCTGGTGATAGTTACAATAAAAACATATTGATTGTTAACAAATTTTTAAATTGTACATGAAATTTGATCAAATATTTATAAACTTTTGTTTGATGCAGGATTTGGCTGAAACTATCTGAAAAATATTCCTGCTGCTATAAATACTTTTTTGCATATCTACGTTTCTTGCCTCCCAAAAAAAGTCTTGTGACGCTGAAAAGACCGTTTAAGGCCATTAGCCAACTCTCTCCAAAAAGACATTAAATAGTCTTAATATATATTTATCCTTAAAAAAAATACAATGTAGATCCCTTTTCAGCTGCCAATGACCAATAGACGCTGAATTGACATATCAAACAAAAGAAGGATCTGGCTAAAGCAAATTTGTCACCCCCCATGTGGATTTTAAAGCCGTGGCCGTTGCCCAAGTGCCGTCTGTGTGGCCCTACTATGAGTGCACTTACATGCTACTCGCTCGCAAATTGGGGCTAATTTACATTTTCCATTGCGCAATGCACTTGCTCTATGCACTTTTTTACATGTTGTGGTTGTCTTCTATATTTTTTGTGTTTATTTGTGATATAAAGTGTTCTGCCATGATGGGGCATTTTTCAATATTTTTGACGCTGTAAGGGTGAAAAGAGCTGGACACTTGCTGAGTATCTTGCCGGTTCTTCTCAGTAAAAGATCTCCCGCCCAGAGTAGAGTTACGAACCGATAGCATAGTGACATTCCCAAGAGCTACTTGTAGCCTAAACTAAATAAATGATTTTTGAATTTGAATTTGAATTTGAATTTAGTGACTACTACAAATTCATTTGCTCTAGTGACTACTCGTAACTAATGGTAGGGTGGCGTTATTGTGCCATATTTTGGGAATTTTTACGTACGCATTACTAAGCAAGTGTACCTACTGTTTTCTGTACTGTATGGTGTACGGTGGCCGAAAGACAAAGCGCTTGGCCCGATACCCGAAGGTCCTAGGTTATTTGTCACTATACTAACTGACACTAAAAAAGTAAATAGTGTTGATTACTTTCGGCGGGCTAGTTAGAATCACGATAGCTCAATTGGAAGAGCACCTGACCTGGTATGTCAGAAGGGTGCAGGTTCAAATCCTGCTCATGGAAATATTTTCAACAAATGTGTTTTTGTAATTTGTTTCGCAACAAAATTTGCGTTAAAATTATATAAACAAAACAAAAACATTTTATAATATTATTAGTTAAGAAAATTACTAGAATTACATATGTTACCCATATCTATTAAAAAACATTCTCTGAAAAAATTGTTACCCTATAAAACGTAATAGCTAGTTCCATTTAAGTATTTAAAAGAAGAACACCCACTGCTAGGAATGAAAGATGATGGGAGAGTGTGCAGTATGCGGAATGGAAGTACGAGAAGCATAAAAGATAGAACTGGCATGAGAGAGGATAGCAATAATAAAGTCTTCGATAATGTTGGAGGAAGTAGAGAAAAAAAGAAAAAAACCACTAGACCACAGAGGCGGTTAATAAAAATATTTTGAGACTATTCAAAAGCGCTTAACTAATAAGTTTACTTGAATAAAGATTACTTTAATTTCATTTAATTTCTGTCCGCGCACACTCGTGGTAGGGCTCGTATGCTTGCGAGCCAAGCCACCGTTGACGGCACCGCAATGGGATTAAGAGTCGACGCCAGACAGCTAATTCAATTTCATTGTCAATATGAAACGGGTAAAGAGTTCTGTTTTAAGCTACCGCACAAGTTGTGTGAAAGCGTGGATCAGAATACGTGGAAACTCGGATCATTGATGTGTGCGGTTGGTTTCCAGTTTCCATTTCCTTGTAAGTTTAACAGGTGTGAATGCAAATACAGAACTAGATGCAATTACACAGGAAATTCTAGTCGGTACTATGTAGTATTATGGTTTGTGTTAGCGTAACTACTACTCGTGTTTTTGTCTACAGTGTAGCTTTTAGATCCATATCGTGATCATATATATAATATAAAACGCTTCCAAAATAATACTGCTTTGCCACAACCATTGTTGTAGTTTACATACACATGATATTAAAATTATGATTAAACGGAATTATGGAACTTGCAAAGGGTTCTGTATAAAAGTATATATATATATATATATATATATATATATATATATATATATATATATATATATATATATAAACTTAACTACCTATAATACTCGTCCTAAACTTAACTATAATTCCTACTAATATTTATTTATCCGTGAGAAATAAACTCCTATTTATCTAGTTGTTTAAATAATTTAAATATAGTATAACGGCTGGTTGACACTTCCCATGACCCAAGGGCTGGCTTTTACCTTGGCCAGAGGCTAAGCATTGCCATACAACGTGGCAATGCCGCCAGTCTCTTGGGTACATTACCAGTCGACAGCGACGCGGAGGAATTTTTTGACGCCATATTTTAGTTTCGTAATAGTTTTAGTTACTTTAGGTTATTATATTATTGTGAATTCTAATATTAAATAAATGTTTTTGAGTAAATATAGTATAATATATATTTTTTTATTTATTTATTCAACAAAACATTACATATGTTTTACAAAAAGGTACAGCATGAACTATTTTTTTTTGCGTAAATACCTTGATTCGTCATCATAATACACATTATTAGACTCGGCACAGTGCTTTGCAATTATTCAAATACAATGACAATAATACTTTGAAGTGTGTAGGTACTAATACAATTTTGTTATGTTGTCATCGAATAATGAGTTGGTTAGTGTAGGTGCATGCAGCAATGGCCGGCCGGCGGATGTGTTTTCTAAGGTATTTTACAATTTGCGTTGCAGTGTATAGGTCCAATTGTATCCAGCACGGGCTTTTGATATGTGAGAGGCATAAAATAGTGCAGGCGGCCGGTGCCGGTGTGCCGATTTGAGCAAGTTCCGATCTGACTGCGGCCAATCAAAGCTTTTTCAATTTTAGATTGTTGCCGGCGCACCGTGGAACAACAGACGCGATGAGTCGTCCAGTTAGGGGTTCAATTGTTGTATCGGTAGACGGCAATTCTCACTACTGTTAGACAGGCAATTTGAAACACTATTATACGACTTTTCAGCTGTAACTTTGTTTAAAGCTTTGCGCAAAATGATGTGCAGTTTGTTTTCGGTATTTTACGGGATTGTTGACGTTGTTATTTCTAGAATGTTTATTGAATATATTGTAATAGGCACATTTAATTCCTAAATATAGCTAAGCTTAAGCTACTGCTAAACTTGTAAGCTATCAAAAATCGTGAAACAATTTTAAGGCAGACTAATCCAGCTTCATTATTAAGCCAGGTCTAAGGATTTATAGCCCGTGTTCTAGGTAGTTTTTTATACGAACATTATTTTTGATTACATAAATATGTAGATATAAATAGCTATGACCAATTTGGTCCGTTATGTCACGTATTGTTCTGTTCTGAGAGCACTTTATATACCTGGAAAAGTAGCCATGTAAATTGTCGACTCCCCAACCAACTGTGTCCAAAAATATATATATCCGTTACGACATCCAAGAACAGTAGGACGTACAATGCAAAAAGTAGTGATCCAGTGAAGTCCCAAAGTAGTGATCTTGATTTAAGCATGTTTTGCTTAGATTCAAAAGGTTATATTGTATTTAATTTTAGTTTAGTCTAGTTATTTTTTGTACAACTGTAAGTTTTAGTATTTTAGTTTCAGTATTTTATTTTGGGTTAATGTAAATAGTGAGGGTATTCTGTTATTTCGCATGTGTGTGCATTTAGTTGATATAATTTAATTGTTTTTTTTATGAATGTGTAACGTAGTGTTTTTAATGTTGAATTACCAAAATAAATAAATAATAGTAACCAGCTGTATGAAAACTGATAGTACTAACGACTCTAGATCGTACTTTATTCAACAGCGTCGCATCTCACCGCCGAATCGCGTCGTCCTACGCCGCCGTGTCTGCTGAATTCGTTTCATTCAATACAAACCATTGTTTTGTAAAGCCAGAACGGCGCAGAAAACTTGTTTCTATGATGGGTATGTAACACTATTTTCAATTTCGTGTTACGCGGCATGTATGGTGTGTTGGCTCATCAATATTTACATCTGCTACTACGAATATAGGCAGTAATTATAATTATCTTCTTTCTTAATTATCTTCTGTTTACTTCGAAATACTTTGTTCAGCAGCGCCCACACACGTATTTTTGAGAGAGTTAGCTGTTGTCCTCAAACGGTCTTAAAGCGTCACCGGCCTAGTTTAGGAGCGACGGGAAACTTAAAGGGTTCCTCAAGCCGTGTGATTGAAACACTGACAGAGGGTTTCTAGAAGGAATATAGCATCTCGCATGCATGCTCCCATTTCTTATTAGATTCTCCGAGGAGTTCTTATCGGATCGGTCACGCGCACGTACTTGTCAGACTGTACTGTACAGATCAGCAGTCGCTAAGGATCTTTACGTGTGTTTATAAGGCTGCAATTCAGTTTCAGTATCGACAGATAATTTAATAGAAGAGCTTCCGTGCTATTCAGAAAGCACTAAGGGAGCATGACTACGAAGGAGATTGTTGTGATTTGTATGAAAATAACTTAAAACAATCCTTTTTAGAAAAAAAATTACTTTAAAATAAGTTGTTTCCTTAATGAAAATAATCGTTCACTGTTCACTTTTGTGATCTCCGTCGGATGGACTAAATCAGCGTACCTATAACTAGATTTGCCGCGAAAAAATTAGGATACAATTATACGGAGCGAACGCATGAATAAAAATTAGATAAAAACAGATGACTACCATCATTTTAAGGGATACTGTTTAGATATCGCGTTGCAGGTGTTTCCAGTTATTAATGTACTCGGTTGACTTCGCGTTGCGCGATATCTTTTTATGGCGACTCTGCGACGCGATACGTACGCAGAATAAACATTATGAGGAAGTGCGAGTATACTCGTTTAAGGTAAACGGGCAATTAGACGGTCTTCTTTGATATCAAGATGGGAACTGCCGCTAATAACAATTGATTTAATAAGTAGTTTGTGTTCAATTTTAAACGTGGTTAATATTTTTATTTGAATGAGAAGCCTAAGCTTGGGGTGTTTAAATTAAATTCACCGCATACTTAATGCGATTCAGCCTACCCGGTAGCATAATGGTCAGTGCAGCCGGCCGGATTGCGGAAGACCCAGGTTCGATTCCTGGCTGGGTCGGGTAGGCATTTAATTTTTTCACTGTAATTTATAAATATTTTCATTACATTATATTATAATCAAAGTATATATAAGTAGGTTAGCAAATTATCCATCTTTACGTGAATGAATCATTCTTGCAGAAAAATAGGCATCTGAAATTTCCACAATATTAAAATATATAATAAATAAGGAATAAAACCACCGATTTCTCTACTAAAAACAGACCTTTGATTGAAAGGTACTTGGTAAAGAGCTCGTGTGCACCGGATCTTCAAACTCCTCCGCAACGCTTGGATAATCTATACACATATTCTATATCTATCTTCTGTCTATCTATAGTTTGTGGGACCAATGGAGTAATCTATGTAGATAGTGAAGTCGATGAAGATAGTGAATGACCTATTTATTGTAACGTATAATTATATTCTAATATCATTGTATTATAATTAATTTAATTTTGACTTGTATCCGTGTCATTGATGTATGTCGTTTTTATAACAATAAATAAATATAAAAGCACTCTAAAAACATTAAAAAGCAGTGACAAAATTCAGCGCTTACGTCAGCCTTCCCGGTAGCATAGCGGTCAGTGCAGCCGCCCGGATAGCGGAAGACCCAGGTTCGATTCCTGGCTGGGTCGGGTGGGCGTTTAATTTTTTCACTGTATTTTATAAAATTTTATAAATATTTAATAAATAAATAAATAAATAAATACACGGTTTGGCATTGAATCGTTAGAGATTCTTTTGAGTACCCAGAGACGTTAATTAATTAATACTCTATAATACTCATGCATGATAGCGTAATTTTCATTATGGAACATAGTGCAATACTGCACGTAAAAACGCCACCAGCTTTTGAACCATGATACACGGGCAACACTGACAAAATAAGCTTATTATCTCCGTTTGTCATGAAACCACTAATGGATTTACAAAATGCGTTGTAGCTTTTCCCAACATTTACCACAAAGCTATTGGGAAAAACAAAACGTGTGATGAATGCAAAGCTTGAACGCGGCATACGTCGCATTTTGTTATCCGCAGAACAATTATATACGTCGGAAAAAGAATTATTTGTCAATTGGGTAATTATAAAAAAAACCGGCCAAGTGCGAGTCGGACTCGCGCACGAAGGGTTCCGTACCATTATCTATAAAAACGGCAAAAAAACATTTCTGTTGTATGGAAGCCCCCTTAAATATTTGTTTTATTCTGTTTTTTAGTATTAGTGGTTATAGCGGCAACAAATATACATCATCTGTGAAAATTTCAACTGTCTAACTATCACGGTTCATGAGATACAGCCTGGTGACAGACGGACAGACAGACAGACGGACGGACAGCGGAGTCTTAGTTATAGGGGCCCGTTTTACCCCTTGGGTACGGAACCCTAAAACGGCCTTTCCGTTAAATTCCGTTTCGGTTTGGTTTATTTTTTTGCCTCGAAAGTCACATATTGTTCCACGCCAATTTTATTCCTCTGTTTTTTTAATGTAAAATCAATGTGTATTTGCATCGAATTGACCGATGCAACAAAGTGGTCATAAATACCTTTTCAATAAAAAACACAAATCTTACTGTGTGATTTAATTGAAATAAGTTTATGGACTAACACTACACTATGGGACTGTGGGTACAGGAAGACAAGTGATTATATCCGTACAAAGTGTTTCTCTCTAAATGTATGGTATAACAAAAATAATAAAATCATTTATTGCAAACCATTGGATCCATTGATTAGTAACAACTGAAACTTAAAAACTGTGTTTGTAACAATAGTACAATATTAAATTTAAATTAGGTAATATAAATTTAATGGTATAGAAGCCAAATTTACTATATCCAAATATTTCCATTGGAAGGAACGAATTTCCCTTTATACATCGCACGGAACATCTATCTCTTGCAATGAGATTTTATAATAATTTCTCCGGGCCTACCTTCAAAACAATGAAAGGTTCAAATTAAAACTTTATTTTTACGGCTGTTTTAACGACTCCGGTTAAGATTGCTGATAAAACTCTTTACTCCTTCGTTTTATCGTGAGATTATAGATACTCTTCGACTTTAGAGGATTTTGGGTATAATTTATCACTGTCACAATTAGTAAAGGCCGGTCACGGGATGGGTGAACAAAAATTTATCATCTCTAGCTAGGCTCCTCTGTGCTTCGGAAAGCACGTATGTACAAATAGATGTTCAATTGTTTTAATTCTTGCACCGCAAACTTGTTTATATGCAACGCGAAAGTTTAACAACTTGTGTACACTAGACAGTAGGTACGTACCTTAAGAACCAACAACAAGTAAGGAGAGGCAAGTTGGAAGTTGTGCTTAGGTTTCGAATCACTGCACGTTTCTTAAGAACGTCTTTCTCGTTCAACAGCCAATAACGTTAATGAGCCCGATGGTACTGATAAAGGTACTAACTAATTGCGAGTTCTCGTGAAAATTTGCACTCAATACATTTTCCGCGTCAGTAACTTGAAATGAATTTAAGTTGAATTCATTATATTAAATATCACCTTAGCGTGGTTTCTGTTTCAAACGAATTATTGATACAACAGTTTGAGAAAGATTTTTGTGTAGTTGGTTAACTTATATATAAGAAGCAGATTGGCTGCAAATGGCATTTAGAGTGTAACTGGATTTTGGTGAAAAAGTAAAGGTTCCTCAAGCCGTAGTGATGGAACATCTTCAGAGGATCCTGCATCAGGCAAGCGTATCCCTGTCTCCTCTACTAGATTCTCCAAGACATTAGGGTCGGAATCAAGAGCGAAACAACCAGAGGGTGCCCCTAAAGGATGAATCTGGCCTCGAAAATCGGCCGAGGCTTCTGGTAAAGCAAGTGTGTGAACCGGGTCTTCAATTTTGATCCCTTAAATTATGTCGTATAAGTTATACGAGTATCGCTTCTTCAACAAAAAACAAATGAAAAATGCGGATACCTTGCGTTTACTGGATACTTGGTGGTATTGGAAAAATTGTATACCTTGTTGATTGGTTAGTCAATAGAGAAACTTTATAGCAACTGTCAAACTATTTTTTTAATAGAAATTTTATGGGAATAGTGAACTATGCCGTCACTATTTTGTTTCGTCAATTCAGTATTTATTAATAACTTTTAGGTTACAGAAATTTATACTTACAGCAAATATAAAATAGGTCAACGTTTTAAAGAACTGTCACGAGATTTCATTTATTTAATGTTTTGGAATTATTTGATGTTGTTGTCAACATCCCTATTGTGTAAAAGCACATTAGGGTTCATAAACTAAACAAAAAAGAACAAGAAGACGGTTTCATATAACAGGATAACTGAATTTCAATGGGTACGTATTTTCAATAGGTATTTCCGCTAAAAAAACATGGAAGTTTTAAGAGGGAAAGTGAGAGTGTCGTATCCGTTAATCCGGGAAGATCCCGCTAACACCCGCTCACCGACGGGACCGCTTTCGGACCTTGCTCCAATTTTTTCTTCCACCGAATAATTCGCTTTTATTCAAATGTACTCATGTACTCACTCGGCGACAGATAAACTTCTTAATAACTTCATCTAATTAACAAACATTAGGAATGTTAAAGCGCACGGCGCGGCGTCGAAACTTTCACGTTTTTACTTGAAAAATATTTTTAGAAATGTTTCTTCAGTTAATTAATAAGAGAAGTCGGAAGTATTGATTTATGTAAAGCATGACACATCCATTTTCTTACCTTTGTATTTTTTTTAATTTGGTCAGCACTTCACAGACTCCACTCCACCTGAGGTTAAGTGGAAATGGAGTTCAGACGCGAAGGCAACTGGTGCAGCGTGAAAACGTCGCAGCATCAATCACCCTCACCCTGACGGCCCACAAGGTGCCTCTTCACGCCTCGTTTGAAGGAACCCATGTCATAGAAATGAGGGAATATATCTGTTACATAATATCTATTATTCTCGACAAGCACCAATTTTTGTATTTACGTGTACCGGTTGGGTACTAGAACCATTGAAATTACAGGGTACAAAAGCTTCGAGGTCAACGCCACGAGCGTGTTACCTTTAGGGTAAGGGTAAGGGGCAAGCATCTATTCAAGGGCAAGGCAAGGCAAGGGTTTCGGTGGCCACTTTTCACCAGGCCCTATGCTCGTTTGTCGGTTTCATCATCAGCATACAGAGGTTCACTGCAGAACATTGCCTTTCCAAAGGATCGCCACCACACCTAGACCTCCGCTTTTCGCATCCAACTACTACACGCCGCTTCATCATCATCATCATTTTCAGTCTTTGTCTACCCACTGATGGGCATAGGCCTCTTCCATCTAACGCAAAGTAAGAAAAAATAACACAAAGAACACAAGCAAAAACAAGAATTAAGGTTGTATAAAGATTGTAACATCATTTAAAGCTTACCGTTCGTTCATTCTAAGGCGATTCATTTGGTTTAAGATTAAAAATCTCTGCTTGCGGATTAGGCTTCAGAAAATATTTGTCACTCTGTTCATTATCCAGAAGGTATCCAGAGACAGCCTGCAAGAGTAACAAAAAATAGCTGCTATTAATTAATTAGCATGTAGGTACAGCTATTTTGACCTTCATTATTGTAGGGTTCGCTTAATATAATCAACAACTAATTAAAATATAACTTGGGGAATAAATAAGAAAAAAATATAATATTCATAGCGGAAACAAAGGATGTCTCTGAGTGGTAGAGCCACGTTGCGTTGCAGCACGCATTGGGCCGGCTCGCCCGGCGTAATACCACCTTCTCACAGAATATCGGCGTGAAACAATGGCACTCGTTGCTGTTGTGTTTCGTCCGGTGAGTGAAAGCCAATTCCTACTCCCTCCTCAAGATCCAACTCCTTCCTCAAGGCCGGCAACGCATCTGCGGTTTTGCGGGTGTCCATGGGCAGCGGTGATTACTTTCCATCAGGTGACCCGCCTGCTCGTTTGCCTCCTTTTAATACAAAAAAAGATGTGGAAAAATACAAATCACAGTTTAAACATTTATTGTTATAAGATGCTGGCATAAAAATATGATACATCTCATACCATCAAGATCTCCTTTGATCGTCGAACTTATTCGATAATTTTTATTTTAATGATACGTTTACAAAATTATACAAGACTTCAGCACAAGCTTAGGAGGTGGCTGGCTATGTGTAACAAATGTACACACGCCTGCACATCAGACTACCACAAACTGTCAAATTTCTTCAATAGATTTCGAACTTTATGTATATGGCATATGGTTGAACATTTGCTAAAAATTTCGAGGTTATCGGTGAGAATAATATAATCGCCCCCTTGGTAACATTAGGATAAACTATTGCTTACTCGCTCTAGGTCCCGGCTTTACCAGCGTGAAATTAGGTCTGATATGAACACCCAAAAAAATAAAATGTCTTCCCGGTTTAAAAAGGTGTCCTACGTGATAATAAGGGATAATTATCTGCGCCTGTGTACCAAATGTGATATAAATCTGTTAAACATTTTCGGTATGATTGATTAACAAACGATAAAATAATTGGCAAATGAGGAGCTCGATGGCGCAGTGGTTAACGCGCCCGATCTGCGATTGCTAAGGTTAAGCAACTTTCGCATATGCCGGTCATCGGATGGGTGACCAAAAATTTATCATCTCGAACTTCTCCGTGCTTCGGAAGGCACGTAAAGTCGTAGGTCCTGGCTGCATTAGCAATCGTTAACAACCACCAATCCGCACTGGGCCCGCGTGGTGGTTTATGACCCGTTCTCCCTATCCATCCATAGGGATGGCTCGTGCAGCAGCAGTGGGGACATAAAATGAGCTGATGATGATGATGATGATGAGATGATGATGATTAACAAATAAAATCATATCCATATTGATAATAATTAAAAATTTTAAATGTCGATGAAATCTTTTCAAAGCTTGCCAAGTGTAGCAGATTAGAACATAAAAGAATATCAACTTAGAACTAAAACAAAAGGTCCTATTCTTTCGACTTCGACTTTTTCCTGAATAAAAAAAAGGTAGTGACTTAAAGGTTGTTGGTTAGACGCTAGTGGCACAGTGGGACTTTTTAACATTAACGTAAATGATAAGATAGATAGCTAATTACTGAATGGCTATGTTTATATTTGAACTAAACATTGTTTATATTCACCTTAACTCAGTTTACGGCACACTTAAAACCAGAACGGAACGAATAAATCCATCAACTTAATTTCCTACCAGTTTTAGACGATTCAAACTTTCGTTTCGCAGAAATCCTTTTAGAGGTACTATCATAGAGTTACGAGTCAGAACTCAAAGTCCCAGCTCAGATGAGCTGACAAGTTGCGAATAGCTCGAAATCTCGCTAAAGCTATTTGCCATCTGTGTGCGGAGGAAGTTCCGAAGTAATCCATTTAAAAGTGTCAGATTAGAGGGGCCCGGGTGAATTTGCTTAGGCGGGTCCCGTACTCGGTCAGCAATTTATGTCGGTATTCTGCAGATGCGGTCGCCACTGCGCCGGCTTGTGGCACTGTTTATAACAACAAAGGAGGAGTAATTAAACACTTAGACGCGGACTTGGAGAATGTGGCCTTGCACGACTGTGAACTTCGCCAGCCCGCCACGCTCCCATAATAATTGGCCTTTACTATCAGTTGGAGTTATAGTATTGTTTTTTTTTGGAGTGCGTTTGCTGATTACTTCAGGCGACATTTTAGTGTCACCGGACTTTTTTGGGGGCGGCGAGAAGTGACATGAATTTATTTATTTATTTATTTTGAGGTACACTGACAGATAACAGTCAATACAATGTTTAAATTATTATTGCTTATAAATTTAGTCTAGACAGTAATCCTTAAATAGTGTACACAGTATGAACAACATTTTAAACATGTAGGTAAGCTAAAGAAACAAACAGAAAATAAACACAGTACAAAACAATAACAAAAGCTTAACAATGAAATGACTAACTGACGTGACTCAGGGACGTCAATTTAATTTTAATGACAATTAAGTCTCTTACTGTCACTTTCTTATGTTTAGTGCTAAATAGAGAAGGAAAGACATTTAATTGTCATTAAAACTTAGTCGACGTCCTTGAGTACGGCAGTTAGTCATGAATGGAGGAAACTAATAATATACTAATTATGATTAAGTTGAATTGAGAACCATTTGGTTTTTATGATATCAGAAACAATTCTTTTAAATTGTGAAAACCTTTCGTTGAATATGGCTTTAATCATGTTCATGTTGCCATTAAAAGTAAATTCATTATAAGTCCGACACATTCTTACTACTGGTTTGTAAAAGGAAGTATTGTTTTTATATGCCTGTATTACAAACGTATTAGGAAAACGGGATCTGTACTTGATATTAAGCGATAAGAATATATTTGGTGCATCAATAGATGAATGAACTATTTTATGAAGGTAGTAAGTACAACAAGTCATATCTTTACCGGCGGGCATGCAAAGGGATCACACCAAACTTAGATAGCCTACTCTTGCATTATAATCATGAAGTGACCGACCAAAGTCAAATTTATTTATGAATGTTGTCAATGATACTTTTTTATTTCGTGACCGTTGTTGGGCCCAACTGTTGTGACAGCCCTACTTTGGATGCGATTTCTTACGAAATTGAATCGTATTGATACGTACAAATACGATCGATACATCTCGATCCTCCGACTTCTGTGGTATACACGCCTGCACATCAACCTACCACAAACTGTGAAATTTCGTCAGTAGACTTTGAAATTTTTGCCTAAAGTATATGGTTGAAAATGTATTGTAGAAATTTGACAGTTTTGGATAGGTTGATGTGCAGGCGTCTGTACCTCTTACTTTATGTGCGAGCTAGTTATGTACACAAATTAAATTCGTACCACGGTGGGATGAGATTCGATCTCCTCATGTGGCCAATATTCGCCAGCGGCTATTATCTGGTACACTACAGACTGATTTTCTTTTCATTTCTATTCAAGCTCTCAAAATATTATAATGTTATTAGTGACTTAAGTTCTTATTGCTTATTGCTTATTGCTTGTGGGTAGCTAAGAAACAATGAAGAAGGTAAGCAAAATGTTTCATTATTTTCTCTGAAACTCATTCGAGTCGTTATTGTAATGTGGCAAATTGATACTTCAATTAAAGTAATTTATATTAGTACCTTTATAACTAACCAATAGTCGCGACATAAAATTTTAATTATTTCGTTGTTTTGCTACTAAGCCTTGGTGCTCTATGTCAAAACTTCCAGTCATTCCGTGACATTTACAAAATAACCCAAATGTATGGCCTGGAGTCTGATATTTCGAATTGCCCACTGTCGTGTGTCAGTGGCCTGTTTTGAAAATTTTCCCCATAGTCCAAATGTAAATAAAAATTCTGTTCATCTGGTTGAAAGTCATCTTGCGCTGAGTGGCAACCTAAGTCGAGTACTTACAATCACATGTTGTTGTTATAAAATATAGGAGTTAAGTAATGGTTGGAATAAGTATTAGTACACTGTATCCAACTTAAAAAACTCGAGAAGAGTTATACACGTCGCAACAATTAACGAGGACATGTTGACCGCTTTACAGTGTCTGAAAAGCGACTGGAACAGTGTGAAGTGGAAACAACGGACAAAGCTCTCGTCGAGAGCTATTGTACGCGTGTGGAGGAAAACGAGATCGATCAATGACTGTTCACCATTTGTGCTGGAAAGCCTTCTTAATCTCACACATATTGAAAAGTGCGAACCTATCTGACATTAGAGGCGATTGTTTTCTTTCTTTTAGTTGATGGCTTCGTGCGATTAGCACATTTAGCCAGTGTCAAAGTAATTTTTCTTACAAGTAATACATAAATATACAATATTTCCTTCCAGTCAGTATGATGATGAATGATAATAAAAAATGAGAAGTGAGAAATGATATACCCCCAACCCCTCGAGTATCTCAGTAAAGATGTGGGGCTTTACTAATTCTTTGGCGGACTTCTTGAGAGAATTTGAAAAGTAGTAGTTGCACTGTTTTGTTTCATTTCCCAACACTTATGCACACTTACGAACACTTAACGGTTAATAATCCACCATTATTTCTCATTAATATTAGACATAACACAAATTTTTGAAAATAAAACAAAACCGCAGACATGACTCTTCACTTTCCCGCCAAGAAGTCAGGCGATTGTTTTATATTTTCTTTTGTAACTTAGGGTAGGGTAAAGCCACCAAAAAGTACGCTTTACCAAAGAGTACGCAGCAGATGTGATTTTGTGATAATATTATATTTGTGTATGAGCAACACTTTCCTATATCAGTGGCACATATCATAGGATATGTGTGCATTTAGTGGATAAACTAATGCTAAATCTTTTGATTAATTATGTAGCTATTTATGCTGAAACGCAAAGCTTTCAAAAAGGAACTAGGAGTGAAATATAAGATTTTGATTAAAAAGATGGCCGTAGTACTTGTTGACTTCCTGCATGTCTATTGGTATTTTTTATAGGAACTATTGCAAACTGTTTGGTTGCTTTACCTTTCGCTTGGTTGTAGTAACAATCAAAAATTTGCAAGAAAAATAAAATAATATGTAAAAATCGTGTTTACTACACGTAAAGGTACGTTAAAAACGCTCCAATTTATTAATCTTACATAATGAAACAAAGCTACAGGTGGGGACCGTAGCTGCGTAAAGAAAGTTTTAACAAGTAAATGTGTTTGGTAGTCTTCAAAGAGCGTTCGTCCATTACTGATTGGAAGTCTGAGGACTAGGGAAAGTTGTTTTTAATTACCTTTGAATAATGCTAAGTGATTGAGGCGTACTGGTATCGATATCAGTGTTGAGTTTTGGAAAACTTTAATGACGCCGAGATAGTTAAACTTTGTTTGACTTAAGAAGCTG
Organism: Eudonia truncicolella; assembly: GCA_949315975.1. Classification (NCBI taxonomy): domain Eukaryota; kingdom Metazoa; phylum Arthropoda; class Insecta; order Lepidoptera; family Crambidae; genus Eudonia; species Eudonia truncicolella. The sequence goes on along the minus strand of OX438829.1, from coordinate 9,256,279 downwards.
GAGTAAGCTTTTTAAGTAAAATATTCTACACTTTATTTATATATTGTGATTTTTGATATTGTAAAGGTTTGAAATTAAAACAACTCGTTGTAAGGAACGAAAATCAATCAATAACAACAGTTATATTGAAGTGTATTATTATTCTTGTATCAACCAAATTACACATTATTATTGTAACGTATCATTTCTATTTCAAGAATTATATGACTTCTAACTCATTTTTTTTGTACTGCTCCGGTGGTGATTGTGAACACGTTGGTATACTACGTCCAGCTTAAGTGAGTTGTTTGTTTATTTGTTTGTTTGATACGCGTCAACTATTTAACGATTTGTATTTTTGTCATAGAAACTGTCAAAGCGGTACGAAGTCCGCCGGGTCAGCTTGTATTATATCGGTAGAAATGAAGTATCTTTCACAGCTTAGAACTATAATATTGCTAGACGTCAAATATACGAGTATATTTCAATTTTAAAAAGGTCACGTAACCAGTAGGCGGTGGTAAAATCATGACTATTGCAAAATGCTTCTACGACAACCCACCTGAATATTATTGTATTACAGTCTCAGCAAAACAAAAAATACCAGAATAGGTTAAACCTAATCAACAAAATATGTTTTATCTTTCGTCCACAGTTTTGCGTCACACCGGCACCGGTTTGAAAATGAGGGTGGCGTGAAACTTAAAGGGTTCCTCAAGCCGTGTGAAACGGAGCACCGTCAGAGCTTTTCAAGAGGGATTGCCATCACGCACTAGTGCGTGTACCCGTTCCCTACTAGATTCTCCGAGGGGTTCAGACTATATCGGGACGAAATATGTTTACATATAAACCACACAGAAAAGGTGACAACAGACTCCGTCTCGGCAAATCGCGTGCTTCATAGAGAAACAATGAACCAATTTGGTGTAACTAACAGATTCTAATGTGACATAAAAGGAGCAAACGGAATAAAGTCAGAGTTCCGAGCTATAATTAGGCAAAATGTTCGGCCAGGTAAACGGACATTGTCGATTCCTAGCACGCGCGAAGGCACACGGGGGTGCCTCGGACGCCTTACCGGCTACCAAATAAGATCACTTAAATTCTAGCCCCGTATCCTTACGCCCAGATAGCAGTACCAGTTAGCTCTGTTCTGTATGAAACCCCCACTAGGTAATTACACAAAAGAAACTGAACTAAAGGAAACGTTTACATTGCTGACTGGTCGCTGTTAAAGGTAATTTATTTAAGATAATTTTGCTTTATTACTTGTTTTGTCGCTAATTTGTAACAAACAAGTCACCTAGTAACAACAGAGTATATCATATAGATTTCTAACTACCGTTTTGATAAAGAATGAGTGTTATTTACGAACGTCAAATATAATTATCACAGCCTTTTTCCGTATTCTGTTTACACACCACACTGGCGTACGATTCTTAACTGTGTCTTGGTCTAGTTACTAGTTTTCCATTACAGCATCAGCTTTTTGATGTGTAACATCTTTCCGCTCGCCTTCTGTAGATACAATTTGTGGGAGTGATTTCGTAGAAAAGGGACGGAAGTAGGGTCGTAACAGTGTGGTCCTGTAACTGTTACGTGTTAGTCGGGGAAGCCACCAGTGATCGACACTCCCAATGTCCGTTGTAGGTCGTAATATTTGTGGGAGTGATTTCGTAGAAATGTGATCGTAACAGTGTGACATGGTCTTCTAATGAGTATTTACTGCATTCTCTTTATGATTTGTAAATCTATATTCTTTTTTCTATTGTAATATTGATTTCACACACATACACGTCATATTTTGCGACTACTGTAAGGCTTGTTAACTTTTTTTTAGTTTTATTTCATTAGGTCACTCCGCAACGACTTCATTCTGCCTGACGGTAGGCAGTCAATGAAATAAAAAGCTGTGAAGGTGATCGTCACAACGGTCGCGATGCGGGTCACCCAATATAGGATGGACTTAAATGACCTAGATGAAAAATTATGATGATCTAGCTAGATAATACGGTGATGAAAATATAAAAATTTCCATTTCTATTTATCAAAATTTTCAGAAGCGTGATTTATATTATTGTATTAACAATAATAAAAGAAAAAAAAATAAACAAGCAAAGCCGAATGCACACCTTAATTCGTACAAACGTAGTACCCAGTTGTTTTCAGTGAAAATTTATTGGTTGCCATTACATTATACGTTGGATGCTTACGTTTTTTGCGTCGGAACACAGGGGGGGGGGCATTTGGTACGGGGAGGGGTGGGGAGAAGAGATGGCTCTGTCCAGCAGAGGTGGACATAGATTCCATTGATTGATTATTAGACGATGCTCCCACGTGGCGTATAAAAATCCATAATGTATGGTAATACCTTTTGCGGGGTAACAGAAATGTACAACTTGGATTTCATACATTTGTTATATGATAGCTCTTGTCCTTTGACTATAATTGTTATTATATAATTGAATTTTTTTGTTTAAAATATCATAAAACCTATTTGTTTTTGGCATCATGTTAACAATACGACTACGTGCCTTACAAATAAACAAAGAATAAGCTTCGAATAGTTATTCCGTGTTTTGTTCCTGTCATTTAAACGTATAACACGTAAAACACGGTACCTATATCTATTCGAAGCTTTGGTAATTAATGATAATAAGAAGTACTTATGTCTTTTTCGTTACATAATCTTTTTTTGGAGATATGTTATAAGCATCGATTTAAATCGATGGTTATAATAAGAGATAAGTTACTATAATTTAAGCAAATATTTAGTAAATAAATTAAATTGTTATTCCCTTAAAACTGTCTGGGCGCAACTTCGTACTGGCAGTACGACTATTTTATAATGTCAATTATGTGTACTTAGTTTCCAAAATAAAAGATCTTTCTTCTGTTTTATTATTTCAATGTGACGAAATATTTAAATGTATATGCACCGAAAAACCCTAATAGAACTCTAAATTACTTCAATGTATTGCTCCTATTATCCAGGTCATTAACTTTAGTGTCGTTTACGGCAATATAGATAGTTTGCAAACACTGTTTAGTGGGATAATTAAGGATGTTATGTACAGGAAACTTTCACAATTTAAGATGTTTCTAATTAGTAGTGGTATTTTTTATTAGTAAATTAATGTATCTGAAATTCAAGTTAATGTAGTATTTTTTGTTCAGAAAGTTACTATATGAAGAACATATAATTTTCAAACTCAATGTGATATAGCTGTCCTAGTTGTAATTTGATTATAAAAAAAAAACAATATTTCTCTTCTACAGAGATGACGATCATTAAAACCCACGAACCGGCATTGAGCCAGCGTAGAAGGTTATGGCCCGATGAAACCGGCCTAGCCTTATTTACGCCAGAACCCACACGTGGGACATTGATTGGTTCATAGTCACGATGAGAAGCATACAAAAAAAAACTGCGATTACAACCAGGGGACGGCGCGTACGACTAGTCCCATCTCCTCACTAGTAAAAAAAACTAAGTTTGTAAACAAAGTTGCGGTGATTACTCATGTGATAAAGTGTATTAACGCCTTAACACAAAACCGCTCCTGAGCGCGCGACCTCTTTAATTCTTTCCCTTTTGTTTAGGCAATATCAGACGTGAACAATCTGAAATAGAAACTTTGCCCATTGACTCGTAACTATTGTCAAAGTTGAGCTCTAAATCAGGGCGCAGTAATCTCCGTGTTTTTCGTGTTTATACCGCTTCCAATCCAAATCGGGGCTTATCGTTTTTGCTTGTCCGAGCATTAATCATGAACCGATCGCGTAAATGCACAGAGCAAAAAGTTAGTAGCTGTCGTTTTTTTTTAAGTGGCCAAGTGCAAGCCTCTTTATTGATTTAAGATTTTGAAGATTCCGTAGAAGCTGTGGAAATAATTAATGTCGATCAGCGTTACTTTGCGGAAATTCATGTCATACAAAATGCAATTAAAATAATAAATGAATCGTTGATTTCGAAAAATTATTCGCTCATCAAGCTTGAATGCACAAGCACTGCCATCCCACCACGCCAAAAATATGCACATGCAGAAGGATCAATGGATGCAAGCGAACATACACGATAACACGACATGTGTTTCGCCCGTCTACGGGGCGTTCTCAGGAGCTATTGTATTGCAGCTCTCGACCTTGCATCTTGATGTAAGAACATACAAGCGCAAAGTAACACATGGCCAGCACAGAACAGTAAACCAAAAATGATTGCAATTTTCAAATATCAGATTTAGTTCTAGCCTTTTAACAATAACACTGATTCTTAATACATTGTAAGTAGAGGGGTCTAAAAAAAAGCGTTTCTCGAAACTTGCCACGACAGTTACAATGAAATCATGTTCAGTTTGCGCAGGAAATATTTCCAGAGCGGCGGCGGTGGCGGGGCGGCGTGCAAGAGTGATTCCGCGCGGCCATAGCGGCTAACTTCGCAGGTTTATTGTCTACGGTTGAATTAAAAAAGTTTTCTGTACGGTTTCTTTTTAATACGAGCCACGGCACACACATTTACTTTCTGGCAATCAAGAAATGCTGTCTTCTTGCGGGCGTTCGTATTTAAAACTGCTGGACTGTGGGATGTTTAAATGTATGCGATGCAAGATTCGGAGCGCGTTGTTAATATTTCCCTTTTAAGGGTTGGTTTTAGTTGTTTTTTGATGATACTGAGCCGGCAAACGATGCTACGGCTCGATGGATGGAAAGCTCATGAGCGCTTGGTGACGGCCAAGGGTAGGTATAAAGCGCGGGTGACCTTGAAGCTCTAATTTTTTAGATTTACTTTTATGCTCTGCAAATTGTATGAATCTGATGATTCACTGACTAAAATTATTTTGTGATTATAATAATAGAGTTATGAAAATCACAATAAGAATAAAGTTATATAACTCTCAAGACTTAATTATTTAAATTTAAATCTTGTTGGTGTTAATAAACTTGAATATAAAATAAGTAGAATCCTGCCATCAGGCAATTTACTTAAAGCAGAATTAATATTAATAGTAAATGTTATTGTTACTGTAACTACATTTATTTAGGGAAGTATATAAATATTTCCAATGAGGGAAAAAGGTAAACAAATGTGACAGAAATAATTTACCTGCTTACCTTGAGATTGAAAGAAATTGATATAAGTTAATAACTTCAGCTTCGAGTCCCCTCTCGTTCCATTCCGTCTTTCAATAAAAATAATTTGCCTAATGTCTGCCAGACCGAAGTGTTCACAAAATACATCTCGTATATTTTATGCTCATTTTAATGAAAGCATTTCACATGGCTCCGGTTAAAAAGATACTTTTTTTGTGTGATACTTCGAGCGATCAATGGATATTCGCTGTCTTTCGGATTTATCGAATGTATATGGAAGAAACGACATCTAGCCGAAATGATGACTGATAAAAGGGAGTCTTGTTGTTTTGTTGCATTTACCAAAAGCTTTTATGTAGAATTGATGCTGCTATGCTTGAATTTAAACGTGACACAAAACCGTCAGGATTTGAAAGGTAATGGAAAGTCTGGTGTTGCCTCAACTAACTTATAACTGGAATCGTGTTCCTTTTTCGTTTAGTTGATGCTTTCGAGCGATTAGCACATTTAGCCAGTGTCTAAGTATTTTTTCTTACAAGTTTAAATAGAAATAAACAATATTTCCTTCTTTTCCTTTAATATTTATTTGATGATGATGAATGATAATAGAAATGAAAAGTGAGAAATTATATATCCCCCAACCCCTTGAGTATCTCAGTAAAGATGTGGGGCTTTACTAAGATCTCGCGCGGACTTCTTGAGTGAATTTGAAAAGAGACGTTTTGTTTCATTTGCCAACACTCATGCACGCTCACGAACACTTAACGGTTAATAATCCACCATTATTTCACATTAATATTCGACATAACACAAATTTTAGAGAATAAAACAAAACCGCAGACACGACTCTTCACTTTCCCGCCAAGAACTCTGGAATCGTGTTTTTGAATTGTTTATTATTATTATTATAAAAATGAAATATATTTATTTAAAATGTAGTTTAAGTAGTGGTTGGATGTGGTTAAATTTTGATTAAAAGGTTTTAACGTTATATCTGATTTATTTTACAGTTCATATCCTTCATTTTAAAATGTGGTAATGCAAAATCGCGTCTTACCTACTTCCCAAATAATTATTAAATAATTAAACTTTATTTTTCATTTTGCTATTTATTACAAGCTTTTTGTTAAAATATAAATGTTTATTCGTAGCTTGATTAAAACTCGAACTGTACCCGTAATTAATTTAATTTTAAATAACTATTTATTTATTGCACATGTAGCTACAAACAGACAATAGACTTAGGGTAAAAATCTTAGTAATTTATATATTAACCCTGATGTAGGGTTTGTTAATTAAAAAACCCGTAAACACCCGTATTAGTACGTAGTAGGCTACGTAGTAGTACCTGCCTCTTCTTTTTTCTTTTTGTAGTTACGTGTGTTGTTAATAAATGTTTTTCTGTTCTTCTATTCTTCTATTCTATTCTTCTATTAATACTTATATATATACAGTCAGTACTATAGGTATCTGTAACTACTAGGTACCTATACAAAAAATAGTTGCCGTGTCCTATAGTCCTGCTTCGATAGTAATTTGAGCAGTTAACCCTCACCGATACGCATTCGACGAGCTCAGTCGGTTAATGGGTCCATTTCCTGTGATTGGTGAGAGAACTACGACTGAACGCACCGGTTTCCCACTACCATGGGATACGGCCAAGGAAGGGTATGAATGTGGATTAGGAATTTAAGTACTATGAGGCTATACATTAGCTATTTAAAAAGCTAGAAGTGAATATTAATTAATTAAAACTCTCACATTTGTTTAGTAAATACATTATGCGTAAGCAATTGAAATAGGTCAGTTTAGATCATTCCAAATCTATGTAAGAGATAGTTAAATTGGTTGTAAAGCACCATATTGATGATTTCAATTATGAAGAAGACTCCAAAAACAACTTCATTCAAGTTTTTCAAAAACTTATATACCTACAACCGGGAAAAGAACCCGATGAAATCTCTTAAAATAAGTTGTTTTTTTGCAGTAGTTGATAGTGTGGATGGATGATGATAGCAATGCTACGACAACCCGAACAATTAAAACATATTTTTTTTACATATTTTTGTGGTTGAGTTTTTAAACAACTAAACCTCATAATTATATATCGAATTTACTACTTAATTTTAAAGTGTAATCATTGGTAAGCATCATCCAGATAATGATCATCCCAGAAATCCCAACCTACGTACAGTTACGAACATTAACCTGTAAACACTTTCGACCAGTTTTGACTCTTATTCCATTGTAATAATAGTTACATTGTTTACATGTGCAGCACATGCTTGCCTTGCTCGTGACTGTAGGTACACGTATGACTATGACTGTAGGTACAGGTATGACTATTCGAGACTTAAAGCCTAATGACGTATTTGTTGGTTGCATTTATTTGAGTTATTCTCATCTGCTACACTGAATCATTCCCCCTCATAGTAAAAATATTAAAGCACCCTTGCTTTTTTTTTACTTCCTTAGTTTATATCAGTTAGAAATCAGATGCGAATCACTCTTTTAATTGTAGAAACTTTTTAACTAGACTTCGTTACCTTTTGCATCTATATTTAGACTTGAATGTAAGCCGTCGTTCCAGCCGCAGACTGTTGCGGCGGCAGTCATTGTTTCTGTGCAGCCGTAAAAGTGTCACCTGTGGTACTTGAGCCCGAAGAGCTGCAGCTTACCAGCGTTTTAATGTTTGCCAACTAACGAACAGCACAAAAAAGCGAACAATTTTTATGTAACAACGGGGAAGTGTTGGGTCTTTATATCTTCATCAGAACGCCATCAGACGATGATGATGATGATATGATAGGTGACGAAGGACGTAGATGGTAGGACACAAGTTAGAGACTTTACAAATATTATTGTCTTCTTTTTGCAATAGTTTTTAGGACGAGAATTGCAAATTTTCTCCGTTATGTTGAATAAGTGTTCCTTTTGACTGTAAAAGTTTTCTTAGTTACTTGGCGAGTGGATGTATATAATGTATATAATTATAATTTTTCTCCTGTTACCTGTTGCATGTTAAATTGTGTGTTTGTTATGTGATACCAATAAACGTTTTTTTTCTGAAAAAAAAATGTATTGACTATCTGATACAATACCAATAATAAAAAAGCATAATTTTGGTGATTTGGTAACTTTCGAAATCAATTATTCGAATGGAAAACAAAACACCAGCACTAATGGATTGGTGCGGTTTGCACATTAGCCAAAGTCAAAACTAGAGAAAGTAAATAAAAATTATGTTTTTATTTTTAAATAAATCACTGATAATGATAACGAAAAACACAAATAAAAAAAAAAACTGCAAACTACCGTCTTTCAATTTTTATTTATTTTCACATGGTCTGTTGCTATTATGATTTATTCCTATACCAAGTCTCTCGTTCACAACAAATGTCACAGAAGCGTCGAAAGCTTAACAATTAAGCGGTCGCTTATTGCTCGTTGTATCTATAGCAACCATTAAAGTGTCTCGTATAAGCGTCAAGAGCGACCATAACGGCTTACCTGCGCTTGAAATTAAAACCAAGAAAAGAATGGCAGCTTCGTGCTTACATACACTTCCTGAGATATTAAAATACTTTAACAACAGTTTTTGTTCGGGCAATATTTCGGTTCTAGTTTAGTAAAAATTTTAAATCTTTGGCGTGAATTTGACTCTAAAACAAATTTGTGCCTTTTTGTCAATATTTAAGTAAATATTGATTATAATAATGATAAGGCTAGCAAGTACCTTGACTTGGCTCACGAGGTTACCGCCATGTGGGATGTTGACTCGACAATCATTGTGCCGATAGTTGTGTCTGCGAACGGTCTGGTAGCGAAGAGTCTCGACCAACACCTTAAGAGACTCTCGCTTAATGGTTGGATCAAGGGTCAGTTACAGAAGGCGGTACTCTTGGACACGGCGCGGATAGTCCGAAGGTTCCTGTCTCTGCAGCCCTAACTACCGGCAACTTGAGCCCTGTCCCGTTGCCGGCGGCACCCTAGGCTAGGTTTTTTATAATATTTTTATGTTTTGTAAGTGCTTTTGTATTTTACTTTTATATTAATATTATAACAAACCTAGGCTAAGAAAGAAAATAAATAAAGAGTATAATAATAATATAATATTTAATAATTAGATTATTATAAAACAATATAATATACATATAAAGTTACGTCCAAAAAAACTTCAATCGTGTATTATACCAATTTTAGCTATAGTATAATTTAGAATGAATCATCGAAAACATCGAACACATTACTATACTTATTACGTTTCTAAGCCTTTTATATGAATATAACAGTAAGGAATCCGTTAAAGACGTACACAAATTATATTATCGTAGTAGAGGCTATTATTATTATTATATTAACCTGTGTGAACTTTCAGCAATTTTGTAACATCAATGATAATCGTTTTTTTATAACATATATTTATGTCTGACATAACTCAACAAAAATAAACTGGCCGTCACATAGAATGTGTATTAAAAACATTAAATTTGACATTTATTTTCCTTTAACTTGGATATTTTACTAGTTAACTAAACAACATCTACTTGCGTTCATTTCATATGTTACTTTAGCCAGATTCACCCCTCAATAACAGACTTTTATCAATTCATCGTGTACAGTCTAAAATAATATGTAAAACAAACAGTACATAGCGATCGACGAAAACTTGTATGCCACCGTATACAGTGAATGCTTACAAAACTACAATGTAATTCCGCCCAGTACCGTAACGTCAGCTATACCGCAGTTATTTATTGAGCAATACGCTTTGGGATTGTCCGCATCAATATAGAAAATTCTAGAACACGTATTCGGTGTACAAAGCACAGAGTGATGCTACGTAAGCACCGCTTCACGTGCGGCTGAGGTAGCGGGCAGCACTACCAACTGTTAGTTCAATTCAATTAACAACTCTATGTAATGAATTTGGACGCACTACATCCAGACTCACGCTATATTGGAGCATCTAAGCTATGTAGGAAACGTTTGCCGTCATTCTTCTAATGGTATGTCGGCATTGTCTCACAAAACTAGCCCTTAAAGACTTGGTGGTAACGCCTACTATCAGGGGACAAGTTTATGACTAGCATTATCTATTGCCACCATCAGTTGCTGTCAAAGCTTGAGAGTATTTGTTTTTACCATGGCCCATTTCGTAAATTGATAAGAATGAGTACCTTAATTTAAGGCGAAAAGTGGGGGCAGCTCCGTGCCTGAAGGGATATTACCAATTAATCTTGCAGCGTTCATTACTAAATGTCGTCGGCGGGAAAGCGAAAATGTTAACGTTCACAAATGACACAAAGAACGATATTAAAATACAACAAATCAATAAACGGGTAAGCGGTGACAACGAAACAGTTTCATTTCAAACTTGAATTGTACACATTTTATGTCTTTAACAGTTCTTTTGAACATTACCATTTTGATTTTTTACCTAAACACGAATATGTGTAGCCTTAAAAATGGTTAATAAGCATTCAATCGGTGAAGTAAACACTGAAGTCATAGCTTGTATTTCCCATACAATTTCTAAGATAGAACGTCCTTTTGCGATCACTTATTGTTAATAAATAATTATAAATTTTTAAGCTATCATGGTCACAAACGTTAGGTACTGATGTGGTACTGTACGAAAGGTATATCTGAGATTATGCTGCATGTAACTATACCGTTACATCGGATACTCAACGAAAGCAAAAAGAATAATAATGATCTCTTTGGTACATTTTTCTAAAGCTAAACATACATTAATACATATGACTCTGACGGTGTCTTATGTATCGACAGACTGCACAGACTAACAAGCGCTTCAATGTCCCTGGTCGATTACCGAATTTTAGTTAAAACGGTGTCGTATTGAAACTAGAACGTTCGCGGCTCGTGGGAATAAGTATTTGGTAATTTGATTAAATTGTAGGTAGGTTTTACGGCAACAAGTTTGAAAATTTGTGTTACGCTTGAGATTCGGATGCAAACAGGAATTTAGGTAAGTGGTAGTTTGGTGAGCTATCGTCTTTTTTACAAAGAGAGAAGAAATGAGAAATGTGTCTTCTTTTTATATTAGACACTTTTGTGTCGGAATATCACATCTATTTTATTTGCAGTTACTAGCGGCCCGTCCCGGCTTCGCACGGGTGGACATTTTTTTTTAATAAAACCTATGTTATTCAGCGCTAATGTAGCATTCTAATGATGAAAGATTTTTTTTAATCAGTCTAGTAGTTTTTGAGTTTAATCGTTACAAACATACAAAAATACAAAGCTTTCGACTTTATAATATTAGTATGATTGTACTTATTTTTGTAAGAATAATTTATCCCGTAGTGGTTTTTTAGTTGACTTAATGTTAATTAGCTAAATCATTACTCAGTCAGAACAGATTTGTATTAACAGTTTGAGTAGTTGTATTTTGTTGTGTGCTGATACAACTATAACCAAACCAAGAACGGAAAAAAGAAAAAAGGGCCTTTGCATGTGCAAGTTTCAATTTCACGGACGACGAAGTAGACATTCATTAATAATGTATTACAGCCGGAGCTAAGTTGTGCATCAATAATATGAGTATAACTTCGGAACTTCGACAGCTCGCGCAGTTCGACTCGCGACATCTGGGTCTGCTATTGCAATTGAGACGGCGAGACACGGGTTTCTCTGTCGAATGGATACTCTCTCGAATTTTTCAAGTGAATATTTATGCGCTATAACCAGCATGTTTCAATCTCATTTCATAGCGTTCGATAGCTGACGTTGTTTTGATTCATGTCTTTCTTATATAAAACATTTATACTTCAGCCAATACTACTAGCAACAGGTAATACAATAGTTCCTATGGAGCAGCTCACTGTCTTAGCATGACTGTAGAAACAAACACTAGAACTACACTCACGGAGTATCAATTAGCCCGATCTTGAATTGTACTCGTACACTGCTACAACATACAAGTTGTAAATGCAATGATTAAAGAGTATCTCGATTTTGCTATTTTAAACAAACCTTTGTCGCCTCTTAGTATCCTGATTTTAACATTTAGAATATGAAGAAATCGTTTACTAACACACGAATACTCTTGTAAAGTAACAGAATTAAAGCTCAGGTAGCCAAGTCCTATAATTACTATGAAGTAGTTAGAGACCAAGCTAACTGAAAAATGCGGAAACAAACACTAAAACTAGACGCACGATCGAGAAATTGTTATTTTTTCTGATCTTGGCTGATATATTGCCGAGTATCTTTGTAAAAGCAATAATTAAAAAGCGTGTTTTATGGCCCACGAATTCTTAAAGTTTTTATGAGGGAGTAATTAATAGGCAAGACACTAAAACTGCACTCAATGTCGGAATATCGATAAATTTCCTGAACTTATCTGAAAGATACACTGCTCTGTAATTGTACAGACGCCTGCACATCAATCTATCGAAAACTGTCTAATTTCTTCAATAAATGTTCAACTGTATGACATACTTTTAAAGTTCAAAGTCTATTGAGGAAATTTAACAGTTTGTGGTACTGATGTGCAGGCGTGTGTACATTGCAAAAGCAATAATTAAAAAGCGTGTTTAATGGCGCACGCGGTCCTATCGTTCTCATGGGGGAGTCAAAGACTAAGTAAAACACCAATACTACACTCACTGTCACTGTCACTCATTACCGTGTTTGTACAACGCAAAGCAATGATTAAAGAGCAGGTTCCTGGCCGGCGCGAATCGATGCCGAGCTTTCGCAGTGATATTACCTTAATCGCAGTATTGCCCCAGTGAGGGCAGTTTGTCCGCTCTGTAATGGACCACATGTTGTAAACCCGTTTCCGATATCGTACATTATTTGTATAGACGTTTGAAACCGTACATACAGCCCAGTATAGCAGCGTTCCAGATACGATTGCTTTTACAATCTTGCGTTCGGTTACGGTTCTCGCTAATGGACATTAGAAGGACGACATTATTGTGTAGGATTCACGTTTATTTAAAAAGCGTTGCATTTCCTTAGAATCGGAAAGAACAAAGTAGGATTTTTCGCGTAAGTTATTTCACATGAAAGTGTAGTGAACTTACGCATAAATAACTTACGCGAAAAATCCTCCTTTTTTCAAAATACTTTTATCAAACCACTTTTGTTATTTCCTGTACATTATCATCCAATTCTATTGTTATTCATTCATACACCATATTCATTTATAGGTATATTTTTAGTTTCTTTGAAAATAAGGGTTCAGAGACAACAATAACTTATGGATGAAAACACCCTTTTTGTCATGGTGTACTTTATTTTTTATTTAAATAAGTTGGGCGTGTAAAGGCATGGCTAACCCGATAGAATGTGGTGATGCCGTTAGATTACCTACGTAATACCATAGGTAAAAAATTTCATAATCTACGACTATTATAACAGTGTCACTAGGGAATAAGCATGATTTTTTTTATTTCTAAATTAATCATTTATATCTTTTTAACATAGAAAAAAATATAAATAGGCTTGAAAATCGTCAAATTATTTTTCAAAGTGAAATTTAAAACATTGAATAAATTTGAGCCGTTCAAACGCCACCATTTAACGCGCCATTTTGATGACGTCATTGGTTGCGTCCCGTGTTTGTTTACAATAGCGTTTCAGTTACTTCATACTTATTTTCAGTTTTAATTGCTATACAAATCATGGAAGAAGTTAAAAAACCTTTGTACAAGTATTGTATGGTATCGACGAAGTGCAAAAACACTATTATTAGTACACCCGATATAGTATTTTTTCGTATTTTTGTATTCGATTTCGTAGATGATGAGAAGGGATAATGTATCTTCATTATCGGTTGTATTTTTTTGTGAAGATCATTTTAACGTAAGTATGCTATATTTGTGTACAGCTTATTGGGAATTAGCTATTAAGCAGTAAAAGATTCGGTCTAAAACTAACTTAACCTAGTTTACAAAAGTTCATTAAAATTGTCTCTAAAGAGCTCGCTTATTCTTATTGCGATTTTACGAAATTTTGATGCTTTATCAGGTTAAGGAAGATACAGTTAATTATATTGAATATAACATAATAAAACAGAAAGGAGAAAAATGTAATCTACAGTTAAAGAAAAGAGTTGTTCCTCATATATCGGAGTAATATTCTCGTTCAGATCTGAAACAAACAAGCGCTTAAATACTGAAAGAAAATTGTTCACGTAAATCGGATTATCGTATTTATCTAATATTTATAACAAGTATTTAAACATATCATACTTGAGTGAGCTTCAATAATCGAAAATAGGCACGCATCGTATGGAAAGAGCAGCCGGGTATGAAGCACTCCAAATCCTTCCTAGGCGAAAACGCCTTAGGACGGAGTAAGTTCATATGCGGAGGCAGCAGAAGGCAGGCCCGATTAACCATCGGTGCCTTGACAGGGCACTATGCCACAAACAAATGCTTCACGGAATGGACCTTTCAACAAATAGTTTGTGTAGGGCATGTGGAGAGGAAACGGAGTCAATGCAGCACCTACTGTGTGACTGCGACTCTCTGGCTAGGAAAAGAATGGGACTCCTAGGGTCGACCTATCCGAAACCGGAGGACTTCAGGCTCTTCGCTCTTCAGGACGTTGCCATACTTATGGCATCTATCTTTTCACAGGAGGAAGAGTGAAAGGATGGGGTTGCACAAAAGATCCCAATGGGTCGAAGTGTTATTGGGAGCGGGAAACCTTAGCAGGCCCCACTAAGATAAGATAAGATAAGAACTTCAATAATATAATATTACGTTTAAATTATAATGATATAGACGTAAATTTAGGGTCTTACAAATAAACAAAGAAAAAGGTCCGAATAGTTATTCCATGTTTTGTTCCTGTCATGTAAACATAATTTCAAATTAGAGTAAAAGAGATAAATGTTTATTTGTAAGCTAAAATGATTATGTATAGGTTATATTTTGTTGTAAGTAATAAACATTTATGAATAAAAATCTATGTTATGGACTAAAATATACCATGTAGCATAATAATTACTTTACAGCTTTCACTTTTCAACGAGATTTGATTTTCGGTACATTATCCGATTGTGCTTTGACAAAATCACTTTCTGTCATCGTCCTAGATTGACTACAAATATATATGCATAAGTAATCACACAAGAATACAGTTTGAAACTTTTTCTCTCACAAACACTAACACAGTATGAATATCGACGCCGATAAATCCAATGACGTGACGTGACCATTGACGTCACATTTCGTTTCGACCAATGGTGACGCTTATTCACTTTTTATATAATATTTTCTGGGTTCTAATAATAACTAAATAAAAAAAATACCTTTTAAGTATAATGTAAAGACAATAAAGAATCTAGAAAAAAATATTTAAGACAAACTTAAATTCTATGCATATTCCCCCTATTACCAAATAATGATTCGAAAAGATCTCGTAAATCCAATCCATCAAATTATTGGCAATACATTAGCTCGATGGATAATGCCTAATATTGAACCTATCTCAGTGATAATAATATCTTGATAGGTTTCAGTTAAATCGTATTAGTTGTAAATCGCTAGGCTATGTATTATACACAGTCAGGTCATAAGTATTGTCACACAGTAAAAACTTTTCTTTTAGAATGATGGCCACAAAAAAGTTTATTGAATTCGAATTTCGAATTGTTCATGAAAATAAAAATGTGTACTTTTTAGAATTTTACACATTTTTAAATATGGAGTGGACGCTAAAGAAGACCGTGTTGCAGTTATTGCGTTGCATCGTTGCGGTTACGCGCCAATTCAAATTTTTGACATACTGAAAAATTTGAATTTAACCAAAAGATTCGTTTATCGTACCATCAAACGATACAATGAAGACTCTAGTGTAGATGACAGGTCAAGAAGTGGTCGCCCTCGGTCTGTTAGGACTCCAGCAGTGATAAAAGCTGTGAAGGCGCGAATTCAAAGAAATCCCAAACGTAAGCAGAAACTGTTGGCCCTTCAGATGGGGTTAAGCAGAACCACGGTGAAAAGGGTGTTAAATGAAGACTTAGGGCTTCGGGCATATCGAAGAAAAATAGGACATCGTTTGAATGCTCGTCTAATGGACTTGAGACTGAAGAGATGCCGCGCTTTGTTGAAGCGCGGCATCTCTTCAAAAAATATCGGGAAATTCTTTTTTCGGATGAAAAAATTTTTACCGTAGAAGAGAGCTACAACAAACAAAATGATAAGGTGTATGCACACAGTAGTGAAGAAGCGAGCAACCGTATTCCGCGTGTCCAACGAGGTCATTTTCCATCCTCGCTCATGGTATGGTTGGGAGTTTCTTATTGGGGCTTAACAGAGGTACATTTTTGTGAGAAAGGTGTAAAAACGAATGCAGTTGTGTATCAAAATACAGTCCTGACGTATCTTGTGGAACCTGTTTCTCATACTATGTTCAATAACAGGCACTGGGTATTCCAACAAGATTCGGCGCCAGCTCATAGAGCGAAGAGCATACAAGACTGGCTGGCGGCGCGTGAAATCGACTTCATCCGGCACGAAGACTGGCCCTCCTCCAGTCCAGATTTGAGTCCGTTAGATTACAAGATATGACAACATTTGGAGGAAAAGGCGTGCTCAAAGCCTCATCCCAATTTGGAGTCACTCAAGACATCCTTGATTAAGGCAGCCACCGATATTGACATGGACCTCGTTCGTGCTGCGATAGACGACTGGCCGCGCAGATTGAAGGCCTGTATTCAAAATCACGGAGGTCATTTTGAATAAACTTTATTGTCATAAGAATTTATGTTTTGTTAAGTTCATTTTGGTATATAAATGGTTACATAATGAATAAACTTGTCTCAATTATTTTATATTAAACATGTGACAGAATTTATAACCTGACTGTGTATATAAGAAGCTCGGAGGTATAACGTCGGACTCAATTAGCTCTTAAAAGCTGATAGATGTTCTCAGTGACCAAATCATGAAAGAATTTAGATTACATGCTTTACTGGTAGTCTGGCTGTGGTTTTATTAGGTTCTGCCTTTGAGACATTCACATAAAGTGATGTTTTCTGACTATGTACCTACTTTATACTGTAATAACAGTTGTATCTTTAAATCTTGTCTCGGAATTACTCACTATTGTGCATATTAGTTGACAGATACTTATAGGCGCGATCAATGGTCAAAATGTTTGAAATCTTACCTGTGACATCTAAAAGTTCAGTACCCACCGTCCCTAGGTCAAATTGATTTGTATAACAAATTACTAAAGTTCCAGCGAAATTGGTGTTAATTTGAAAGCCTGCCCGCGTAATAAGTGCGTTTCAATAATTCATAACTTCAAGTGGAGCTTGGAATGACAGCGAGTTTATTCGGTGTTTTGAACAATTTAAATAATAATTTTGATGAAGTATTCGGAATAGTATTTTCGGGGCCATCTGCAATTAGCAGGGAATTTCTTTAAGCTCTCGCAACTTTGTTTCAGGTCTCGAGAACTGATCAAGTCGACGTGTCGGTATATTCTCGTGGGCTGCTTCTGGCTTGGGAAATAATTCTTAAAAGAAAAACGTTCACTGAAAGTTAGCATTCCATTTATTTAGACGTTGACTTTGAATTCAGTCTGTTGTGTAGCGGTAGAAAAAAGAATAAGGTACCTAACCAGGCAAATTCTATGCAGAAACCTTGTTATTTGAATGGGTTTGTTTTGAACCATGAATGTCCAAGATTATTGCAGTGCATATTTTTTTTAATTAAAGCTTAATACTTATTAGTTGACACTCAAACCATTCAATACTATTTGTAACCACACACATTATAACATAAGAAATCCTTATTAGTTTCTCATTTTTTCCTCTTCTGCCTAATAATGAATGTTTATATAATGGGGGTAGTACAGATGCTCCTAGTTTATTGATAGTACAATAAAAGCTAATTATAGTTAACATAGAAGCAACAGAAAGCTGTAAGGCTTACTTTGAAAAATATAAAATATTAACGTTACCTTGCATTTATATATCTTAGAATTGTGTAAATTTGTCCGCAAATACCCTAACTTCTATACAAAGCGCGACGACCATATTACCAAGCGCCAACAACAACGACATAGGAACAAACGAATGCTTCTAATGCTTCTAAAGCTTCTAAAATGACACACCATTCTTCCAGCCCGCTAGTCACGTCCATAAAAAATTTCAATAAGTAACCGATTCAATAAAAAACATTAGCAATGATAAACATTTTACAAACAAGTTAAATGAATTACTTTTATGAAGGTGCTATTACAATATATCAGAATACTTAGAAGACAAACATTAATAAAAATAAAAAAAATATAAAACTCAAATATCAAATAATAATAATTATATAAACATCTTAAAAAATATAATATAAAAAAATGTAAAAATATAAGCTAATTTACTTCAAAATTAATTGGAAAAGGTCTTCCCTCTTTAAATTACTATGCCCGACAGGGCCCATAATGAACCTGTACCTATATTATAACAACTTTGTAACATTATGGTGTGCAATAAAAATATTAAGTATTGAGTATTGTTGAATTAAGTATTATTTTATTCATTACTGATTGTACAAAGACACGTTGCGCCAGTCTTTGACTAAGCGAAATTCCGGCTACCATTATTTGCTGTTTCATGCTATAGTTACATCGACAAATTTACATATTCCGTGGCAAATATTTATTTCTTGTTTTATATTTTTGAATTTAAAAGCTATATTTGTTTTGAAAATATTATGCAACTTGATAGAAGCCAATGCATCAGATTGAACTGAAAACTTTTCGAAAGCCTAGTTGTATTTTTCACATTAGTTGGCTAACTAACTAGTGTTCTGTATAAATAATGTGATAGTGGATGAAGACTACCGCGCAGACGGAGTCGTAACATCGAGACAAAAGTCAGCCTGTGACCACGGCCGGTGCGACTTGGCTGAAACGTTGGATATCAAAAGGTTTTTTTTTTTTTTGAGAGAGATTGCTGATTGCCTCTACGGTATTTTCAGCTTCACCGGGCTTTTTTGGGGGCGGCGAGGAACGTAAAGGGACGTAAAGGGAAGGTTGAGGGACCTCAAGCCGTGTGAAACGTTTCACCTTCGGATGTTATCTAGAGGGAACGGCATCGCGCACTAGTGCGCGTCCCCGTGCCCTACTAGATTCTCCGAAGGGTTCGGATCGGATCGCTATCAAAAGGTTTTTTTTTTTTTTGAGAGAGATTGCTGATTGCCGCTGCGGCATTTTCAGCTTCACCGGGCTTTTTGGGGGCGGCGAGGAACGTAAAGGGTCCCTCAAGCCGTGTGAAACGAATCACCTTCAGAGGTTATCTAGAGGAAACGGCATCGCGCACAAGTGCGCGTCCCCGTGCCCTACTAGATTCTCCGAAGGGTTCGGATCGGATCGCTATCAAAAGGTATGCCTACGACGCATACTTATATAGTTAGTAGTTTGTGTTGAACACATTTTAAAACTTGTACACAATTAATATTACTAACAAATTGGACGAGGTAAGGACAATATCTCGCGGGTCAAGCGGGACTGGACCTGCGTGAGAGGCACGTCGCGAGTTTCTAACACTCATTAATTTCTTTGAAGTCCCGACGCCGACCGACAACTTCCCCGGCTCTCTCACCAACAATTATTAAGGCATTACTTCTGCTTCATTATTGTACGTACACACAACACTCGTTAGCGCCGTTTCCGATTGAACAAATCGCGAGCTGATTGAGAGTTCTTACACAAATCGGGCCGTTGTTTGTATGTTAATGTTTATCAAGAGGAAGTTTCTTAAACGGAACTCTACTGGGTGCTTACACCTAGCCTAACTTTTTTCTTTGTTTGTCTAAGGGTTAAAGATATATTTAACATATAGATGCATTATTATATACCTATTATTTATTTTATTTTATTTATTATCTCGATGCCTTTACAGAGGGATGGTGGGAAACTGCCAGGGATCGTCAAAAGTGAAATAAGCTCGTGGAAAATAATGATAAAAAGATTAAATAAACCCCTACTTGACAGGGCGCTATGGCGCTCATTAGGGGAGGCCTATGTCCAGCAGTGAACTAAGATAGGCCGATGATGAAGCTCCTACTCGTAGCTTTAAGAATACATATTACCTATGAAAACACGATTAACATTTTTATGAATTGAAACTACTGTATGTGATTATATGTATGTATGTATGTATGTATGTGGCAGATAATAGTTTCGTATTATTAAATAAAAGGTAGTAAGCTGTGCTTTCTCAGAGTTTCTTAGGGAGAGGACTTACAAACTTCAAAATCTTTATTTTTAACCTGGCTAATTACTGACGTACGTACGTACGTACGTAAATTGGTTCCTATCCCACTTTTTTATTTTATTTGAAAATCTATATTTCGAATTGCTAGCCCATTAAACCATGAAGAAGTTCCACGAACTTTTTACAAACATTATATTTTTCTGAATCGAAAGTAGGCGTAATAACGGAGTTTATAACAAGGCTGATTGTTATCGAGAGCTGATTTAAGTTCGGCGCTCGTCCAACTTGAACTGTTGGCGGTAACATTAACGTTGTTATGCAATAAACTTTTAATCGCATCTGGCGGCTTACTATGGAAACGAATTTATCACTGACCTGATGGCAAAAAAAAATTTTTCTGTCAAAAAAAGTCTTTACAGTAATTTTCGTGAGACAAACAAAATAAATAAAACATTTGCTCAGCATTGGGTAAGACACATTTAGTAACACAAAGTGTTTATTACAAAGTGTTTTTATTATTTAATATTTTCAAAGTTTAAAATATGTAAATGCTTTTCGAAAAATCTACTATTAAAAAAATGTCAGGCTTGGCGAAGTTGATTCGCTAGAATGCTCGTGTAATGCTTAAGTTGTACGAGCATTTGCTTTTAACCTAACCTGAAAGAGACTTACAAATGAGACGTTGTCCAGTCCGAAATAGTTCTACCATTATCTGTTACCTATTCCTATACAAAGTATTTTAGGTATCGGCTTGGTTCGACATAGTCTTTAACCCCTTACTTACTTACTTACTACTAATACGCATAGTGTAAGTAGGTATCGAATAGTCAAAGTCAAATTCAAAGTTTAAAAAAAATATTTAAATAATCTTAAAAAAAGTGCTTTTGAATCGTCCGAAGTTTTTACCTACTACCTATTCAGGTCGTCTACTTTTAGCTGTGGAGAAGAATGGGCGCTAGAACTTCACAGCTTTATTAGAAGTAACGATAATTACAAAAAATATATCGTTACCAAATAGTTACCCAATAGTTATTCCGTGTCTTGTCTCTTTTACTCTAATGTGAAATGAAGGTTATATTCAGTTTATTGGTAAGGCCCTATATGTTAACAACATTTCCGCAATTAAAACCGGTCGCTAGGTTATGTAGTTAGTTTGCCGGCTCCCGTAAAGGCCGACTTACATGCTTCTCTGGTAGTCGGCAAGTTACAGTTTGCAAGCAAAGCGTTTAGAGCCACAGAACACATTGAGCTGTGACACAATTTTAATTACGCTTCTAATAAGTTACAAGTACAGTTAAAGTAAAAAAAATTACGATGAATGACCCGTTTTAACAAATGTTAGGTCAAATGGAAAATCTGTAATGTATACTCTATATATATATATATAGATCTCTTGTGCAACCCCATCCGTTCACTCTTCTTTCTCTGTAAATGTGTCTGAAAACTAGCGCTTTCCGTGTATGCCACAAAAGCATTGCTGAGACAGCTACCCGTTGGCCTTGCACATCATAGCTTATTTTTATTATTTCTTCTCTCTTTTATTTTTTATTTTTTTGTGATTGTGTTAGTTGTTTCATGATGTTCTTTTTTGTAATCTTAAGTTTAATTTTATTTTTTTTCTCAACTGTTTGTATTTGTTTTTGGGCAGGTCAATAAATGTTTCTTATTCTTATTCTCTAAATATAGATGCTATAAGTTTGGCAACGCCCTTAAGAACGAAGAGCCTGAAGTCCTCCGGTTTCGGATAGGCCGACCCCAGGAGTCCCATTCTTTTCCTAGCAAGAGAGTCGCAGTCACACAGTAGGCGCTGCATTAACTCCGTTTCCTCTCCATATGCCCTACACAAACTATTTGTTGAAAGGTGCATTCTGTGAAGAATTTGTTTTGTGGCATAGTGCCCTGTCAAGGCACCGATGGTTAATCTGACCTGCCTTCTACTGCCTCCGCATATGAACTTATTCCGTCCTAAGGCGTTTTCGCCAAGGAAGGATTTGGAGTGTTTCATACCCGGCTGCTATTCTCATTCGATGCCGTGCCTGTTTTCAATGTAATAATTTAAGGCCTTGTTAATGGTACTTGGTGCAAGTGCCACGAACGGCTCAGGACCAATGAGCTGGGTCTCCGAGCCCTCCCTAGCAAGTGCATCCGCCATCTCTTTGCTGTGAATTCCCATATGGCCTAGGACCCAGATCAATCGAACCTTATTTTGTTCACCTACCTTGTTTAGAGCTTTTGTGTTCTAGAACAAGGCCAGAGTCGATTCGGGGCGATATGAGTGACTTGAGCGCGGCTACGCGTCATTCAGGATAAATATATTGCGCTTTTTTATAGCTAACTCTATATATTTTGTTTTGCGCATAGCAGAATTGCAAAAGTTTCTGCTTGGTAAACAGTGACAAATTTTCCCATGCTTTAACTATGCTTGAAGTCGTTATTATAGACGCCTGCCCCTGTGCCCGACTTAATTTTTGATCCGTTGGTATACCAGATTTCGCATCCTCTGGTTGTTCGTGCAATTAAACTGTCATCTAGCAGTGCAGTTGATCATTCTACAATTTAACATGCATTCAATCCAATTTCAGATCGGTTGTGGCACACCATGGTTCTTGGCTGCAACCTTGATGGATTCAAAGGTTTTTAGTGGTCCCGCTCTGATATATTTGTCTACCATCTTGTCCTGGCTCTTCAGGAGAAAGGATTGTAGACTTATAGGCCTAAAAGCTTTGGGTTCTTCGTAATCAGGTTTTTTTCGTTTTTGGTATGAAGATAACCTTAACACGCCTCCATGTTCTGGGAATGTGTCCAAAAGCTATCCATGCTTCATACAGCCTGCAGAGATTGGGTACCAGGATGGAGGACAGCTAGGACCATCCAGCTCCATTTTGAGGTCCTTTTTGAAGCCTTCCCAGTTAGTGTTTCTGGGGTTCTTCCTACGCACAGTTTCTATGGTTTTACCTAGTCTGTACCTAACGCATATATAGTATGATCGGATAGGGAGACCATATCCGACACATGCCAGTTTGTGATGTTCCTTACCGCTCTATTGTTAGCAATGGTTACGGCGATCACCTGTGCCCTGCGGGCATTGTAAAAAGTAGGCTTGCTACCTTTGTTAAGGAATTGCATGGGTGAACTTGCCAGATATTCCAGAAGCGTCTATCCCCTTTCATTGGTGTCTGAGCAGCCCCAGAAGACATGATGCGCGTTCGCGTCGCAGCCGGCGATGACATCTAAGTTTGCTCGGCTGCCGTAGGTTACCAGTTCCCGTATGTGGTGATACTGGGTCTGCCTTCTCGTAAGGGAGATAAGTACGACGATAAGATTACCTTTCGCTTAGTCCCCCCCTCCCCTGTGTGGATCTTGACAACTGTCAGATCCCTGTAACATTATTGATTAAAGGCACTGCATGTATGTAATTTCTGACATAAATGCAAGTACTCATGACAATAGTGGAACAGTTATGAATAAGAGTACCAGGAGCTCCACCTAAGCCCTTTAACAGTCCCCCATAAAGGTAGGGCCTGGTTCCTGAATTAGGGCAATATCGAACTTGTTCATTTTATGCTCACGTGGCAGAAGGGCAATTTAGGTCTGACTTGCTTTCCCTGGACCTCAAGTCTGCTACTTCAAAGACGTCTCAACAGTGTGTCGGTAGCCTGATTTTGACAAAAGGACAATTAATCAAATTAAGTCACCGACACATCTTTACGTAGCAAAGACTTTAAACCATACTTTAAAATAAATAAATTATAAAGCTACAAAAACGTTTCAAATTTCATGATATCTCTTCAAAGTTATTACATCTTGCCTCTAACAATAATGCACTGACCCACATGTGTCTCTGTCTGTACCCGGTCTGAACTAGTGTTGCTTATCGATAAAACGTTATTACTCGTATAATATTTCACTATCGATTAGTTATCGCCAGTTAAAACAAGCTATATAAGATGGCACAAAATGATGATGACTATCGATTCGTCGATGTAGAGTGATCGTATATAATATAGTATCGTATATTAAAACATTTATGAGTTCAGTCAGTCAGTAAAAATTATCATCATCATTATCAACGTTTAAACGTCCAACATGAATAATATCACCTATATACCTAACTGACTAACGTGCCGTACGCAGCACGAAGGAGCTCAAGATATTTTAGTAGGTTACCCATTTTGTAAAGCGGCATTGTGATAGTTGCTTCGCTTGCACGAACGCAACCCAAACGCGCAAGTCGCTAAGCCATCAATCTCACCGTAAACATATCGTAGTTTATTTTACAAAGGAAATTAATAAGAAACAATAATAGTATCTTCGCTATAGTGATAATTCTACAGCCTAACACTCTATCAATTACTTATCGATACCTCTATTGTAGTCGACTATTGCGCGGCAATACTGGACTGGACAACTTAAGCTTGCATATCATCTCAACGTTGCAGTCATTAGTGAGTTTAATTATGCTCGAACGCTTATGTCCTAGATGCCGTCTTCATTTAAATAATATGTCGTATCTTTTAAAATGTTATGTATATCTTTTCTCTTCGTATTGTAATATTATTATGGACAACAGATGCAGCTGTTTTGTAAGTAAAGAAAATAAATTGCAATCTTTTTTTTTTCTGTTCTCACCACAGACCAAATTATCACTTTGTCTTTTGTCCCTGTTGTCAACATAATGATTGCAATAAATATTAAGTATCACAAAGGAAAAGATATAAATTGAATGCATGGCTGTTTTTGTATTAAAATTATTATAGTCTTAACTCTTATACTTGATTTAGTGATGACTCACATAAGAGTATTCAGTCATCATCCTTGTGTTCGTACTTCACCCGAAACCCACAACTTCAGAGGAACAATCTATCTTACTGACTATAAAACATAACATTTAAACTGTTAGCTATCCTTAAATAAATAAACAACACGGTAGCTAGTGAGTATACTACAAAGTCTAAAAACAAACTGTTTATTATTGCTGTTCCAAGTACACTACAGCCCCTGGAAATCGAAGCCGAGCCTTCTGGCTCTGAAACTGATTGTCTAGTCAAGTCAATAAAGCATGGAGACCGCTAGAATAAAATATAATGCATACGGGTCGCGAAGCAGCCTCATTGGAAAGCCGAATACGATTAAAAGTTCACTGCGCTAGGCCACCACAAAATAAGAAGACCCCAGAAGGTAAGCTTAATACCTAACAACCAGAGCAAAGCACACATAGACCCCTCTCACGGACACGGAATCTCAAACCATCTTAAGCCATATACACTTTTAAACTTTCGCGTTCCATAGTTAAACAAAAGAATTTAAACGGGGATTAACGCAAACTAATTAGTAAAAAGGTATCATACCACCAGTCAGCCCGTGACCACGGCCGTTGTAACTCGGTCGAAACGTCGGGTATAAAGAAGGTGTGATGTGATACCTATTTCACTAATTAGTTTGCGTTAATCCCCGTTTAAATTCATCTTAAGCCATTGAAATGAAACAACTTTTACGGATTACTCACGTTTATTTTACACATTACTTTTATTATTAATGTTTATCCTGACGTTTACTCTCTGAGAGGAGCTCGATGGCGCAGAGGAGCTCGATGGCGCAGTGGTTAACGCGCCCGGTCTGCGAGTGCTGAGGTTAAGCAACTTACGCAAAGGCCGGTCATCGGATGGGTGACCAAAAATTTATCATCTCGAGCTCCTCCGTGCTTCGGAAGGCACGTAAAGCCGTTGGTCCCGGCTGCATTAGCAGTCGTTAATAACCAACAATCCGCACTGGGGCCGCGTGGTGGATTATGACCCGTTCTCCATATCCATTCATAGGGAAGGCTCGTACCCCAGCAGTGGGGACAAAATGAGCTGATGGTGATGATGATGATGATGATGACGTTTCCAGTAGATCCGTAAAAGTTGTTTCAATTCAATGTGTAGTGTTCGAGTAAACTTTAGAAAACAAAACAACATCTTCAGCCAGTCCGAGCGCAGCTGTTGTGAGATTCCGTGTCCGTGAGAGGTTGTCTATGCATGCGTTGCTCGACTCGTGCGCGCTTGTATAAAGCTTACCTTCTGCAGTCAGCTTACTTTATGTTGTGACGTCACTAACATTGTTATCGCCTTGCCGAAGTTGGCCGGACTACAATCAGCTGCTCGATAACAATCAGTCTTGTTGCAAACTCCGTTACACCTATTCTCAACTCGGAATAATTTATCCAACTTCGTCGAAATCCTAGGAGCTACCCCCTAGGCATTTAACTGCGTGAAATATATTAAAAAGTTTTTGTATAACAAACTCCGCCTCCGCGTGTTGTGAAACATCTGAAGATTTTAAAAGGCCTCTGTGCCATATTATTTTCCTAGTAGAGTATATCTATACGGTATTTGCATTAGTATTTAGATTGATTTGAATACTATTGACATTAATGATTACATTATTATCACTTAACATCAGGTGAGGTGTGATCAAATACCTGCCTATAACAAATAAAAAAAAACATTCATAATGTTTTTTTGAAAATGTTTTTTGATCATGATAATAATTGTTTGGAGTAAAAAACTTTAAACAGAGTTGTAGATTACGTATTCCGAAAATAAATCGACACATTATATTTTTTTCTTAATAAAAGTAAGGACCACTGGGTCTGGGGCCTTAAAATTTTACTGGAAAAGTTTCAAAAATAACAGATTTAACAAAAATGGTGCAAAAAAAATTTATATTGTGAAGAAGGTTTATTGATATGCATCGGAATATCTGTTTTAGCAATGAAAATTCTGGATCATCCTCTTTCACCTGTCTTCATTCAAAACAAGGTTTTTATAAATTCTTTAGGGTTGAATATTTTTTATGTAACACAATTCATACAAAACTGTGACAATAACCTGTATCAAATTTCATAAAGTAATTATTATACATCAAAAACGTTACACATTCGGTAATATAAATTAGTTATTCTGTGATGTTTGCTTGACTATTGTACTAAAACTTTTTTGATATATGGCCGTGCCTGTCAAAGAGTTACACAGTATCGCGAACAATGCAAATTACAGTAAGAACAAAATTGGTATACGCGCGTAATACGGACGGGAGTTACGACGCCGTGCGGTAAACCAGATTAATTACGCGAACAGACGCTCCGAGGTTCCGCGTGCGCTCTTTCGCGCGAGTTTCTTGTTCAAAACGTCCCGTTCGCGTGCGTTAGAGTCGCGACACCTTGAGATATTCAGAACTGGGGCTTTCATGTGACAACCAGGTACGTTAGTTGTAGCGCGTTCTTTTGTTACTATTAAGAAACGTGGCTAAGAAATACAGATTGACAAAGCAACAGTTATAGCCCACGCTGTAGACTAAGACGGGTGCAGCATAGTTTTTATGCCTTAAGCAGAGCGCTGCTAAATGGTGAGATGTAATAAAATGAACTGTTTAAAGTACGACACACATAACATTGCTGTCCCGCTACCACTTTGACTTTAGTGTCAGTAGATCTGCCCCACCACCGATTAGCAATCCACCCTTTTCTCATTTTGACTTTTCTTATTTTCAGTAATCCATCCAAATCCACCAAAAAAATGTTTCTTGTTATACCTGAAGTGAAATTTCCACTTCATCAGATGTACAACGTACAGCGTCAAGGGCACGGAGTTGGGGCGGTTCAGTTTCAAAGGCATAAACACATTTGGAGTCACCTCCGGGTGTACAAAGCTTATGTTCGTAACACAGTCAGCGAGCAATGAAGTTAGACATAATTGAGACGTGCCAATGCCCCCGGGGCGCAAACCCGGTAACGAGACTCACGCCTCGCATACTGAGCGCTGTTCACTCACCGCACGCCACGCGTTCGCATTACCCGTGTCAACTGTACTAGCTAATGGGAAAATTAAAAACACGTCATTCCTACTGATATAGAACGAAGAAACAAAAGAATAAATATTTTTCTGTTTTTTTTTCTTCTTTAATTTCACCCCCGCGCTACATAAGGGGTTTTATGAAAGATAGCGCTCATTGGCGTGCATTAGGAGAGGCCTATGTGCTGGGATTAATACGGGCTGATTATGAAATGATGATGATGATGCTGATGAAGATGATGAAACCCTCTCGTAAACCAATAAATGACAAATTGTTATAACAGTGCACGTAGTTTATTTTTGTATTTTACTATCAATAATAAATAAAAAAAAATAAAAACATTACATATCGAAAAATGAAATCCATGAGTGTTATAAATAACAAAATAAACTTATTGCTCGTGTCAGCACTTAATGAAAAAGAGGGTAGATTTTTGCATCAACAATTTATGCTCATGAATAGTTGAATAATAGAATTTGCGGCTTATAAATATTTTTCAATTTAAGCGGTCAGAATTCTGTATAGTTTCTACCTAAATCCGAAATACCTAAGCGCTAATATCACAAAGACGTAGCCTGAATACACTGACAAGAAAATTTATTGCATTGCACCTGCTATAGACAGATTTAGTGTGCGGACAAAGGGATTTACGTGGGTACATACGTCATGCGGTGCAGGGCATAGCACATCAGCACTTGGGGAAATGCATTTGCGGAAGCCAATATCAATTTAAATATTTTTTTACTCTTATTGATATAGAGCTTTGGTTTTCTCTTATAGCTGACTCTAGATGCTTTTTTCGAGCTGCTCTACTATCGATAATGCAATTTTTTAACTGACTTCGAGGAAGATGGTGGTTTTCAAATCAGCGTGTACGGAACACGACAAATTGATATTATTGGTGTAATGGGTAAATTTATTTAAATGGGTAAATTTTTTAATTTATTTGTGTAAATGGGTAAGTGGCTAGGTGGAATCAGAACAAGTTCTACAAACAACCATACCGAGTACAATATGTACCCCTTCATCATCATCATCATCAGCCCACACACGTCCACTGCTGGACATAGGCCTCTCCAAGTGCACGCCACTGAGCACGATCCGCGGTTACTCTCATCCAGCTCTTGCCAGCCACATTGCGAAGATCGTCGTTCCACCTAGTCTTAGGGCGTCCTACTACCATATACCCCTCACTAACTGGGAATCAAATCGGAACCTCAAGGCTTCGATTTGATTCCCAGATTTTAATTCCTCTAGAAACAAGTGTCTAACTGTAACATAATAATAGAGGTGGTAAAAACACATAGCTACCATAATTAGATAATATATTAAGCATATTAAAAAAAATATCTTGTAACTACCTGAGCAATTACGTTATGGCAATATAAAACTGTCGGAACTTGACCATGTAGTCTGAAGACATGCTAACTCCTTAGCGATAAGTAGCACAAACATCTTACTCACGTTATTGTAGTTCTTATCGGGTTTCAGGGCACCGGCACCGATGAATGCAGGGGGTGGGGATGACCATGACCCTTAACGACCCAGACTATGGTTCTAATTATTTTTTTCCAGTTATGTGGGACCGTTACTATTTATTGTTATTTTTTAAGGTATATAATAAAGCACAATAATCTATAGACTCGGATCACGAACTTCCTTAAGAAATCTTTTTAAGGCGATTGGTGTCCTGACAGTTGCATCTCAATATATTTATAATTGTATAGTTTGTGACGTACACAATTTCAATATTAGGAATAAGACAAAACTTGTAATGCCACTGTTCAGGTTACAGAAGGTTATTGGTTCTTTCTTGGGGCAAGGTATATACACTATTACAATAAAATACCAAGTACTGTACTAGATTTAACTTTAGATATGTTTAAAAAACATGTGAAGTCTTTATTACTTATAAAAGGTTATTATACAGTCAAAGAATATTTAAATGATAAAACAGCCTGGTTATAATGAAAAACACATACTCTATTTGAATTAATATAATAAAATTAATTTATATAGTTTTTATACTGATATGATAGCCTTTATCAGCAGTGTCCTACAGATAACAAACAGCGTTGCGTTAAATAGATCATTCAGTTTTTATTTAGAGTATCTTGAGTATGTCATGCTCTCTTTATTTGTCTCTGCGGTGGTGGCGTGTGCGCCGGGTCGTTACGTTCCCTAAAATATGGTTGAGCGAAGCGATGGCTGATTCATATGTCATACTCGTGAACGGGTGCTGCCTGTGGAGGCTGGTCTGCTCTTGCATACTTATCTTATTTTTAATATTATTTACTGTAGTTTGACTTGGTTTTTCTTAACCAATTTTTTTTTTTAGCGTACTTTACTGGTACTGTATGACATTGTGGAAATTGAAACTTTTACCTGATGTAAATTTGTTAACTTAGTTTTTTTATTTTTTTTTTGTGATATTTTTTTATTTACATGTTGTGGTTGTCTTCTATAATTTAATGTTTATTTGTAATGGAAAGTGTCCTGCTATGATAGGGCATTTTCCAATATTTTTGACGCTGTAAGGGAGAAAAGAGCTGTACACTTGCTGAGTTTCTTGCATTTGCATTTTGAATTTTTTGATTTTCACATCTACACATAGTTTGTAGTCAAAAGTAACTTAGATTATATATTGTTTTCTAAAGTTTACGCGAACGGTTATTTTACACATTTGACCACGGACAAAGGGAAAACGCGAGTAGATCCGTAAAAGTAGTTTCATTTAAATGATATAGCTGTTTTTTTAATTATATATTTATTGATAACGTATAGCAAATTGCAAGTTATATTTTTATGTCAGCTATTCTAGCTGTACAAAGTACATGGTCAACATTGCGATTTTATTGATATAGACCTTCTAAGTATTTACGTAAGATAAAACAAAGTTGTTTATACTTGTATTGGTATGTTTTTTTTAAAAGATTATATTATTACCTCATCAAACTGCTATAAAGAATTTCCTTTTTCAAATCGAATGTGCAATAAATAACTATAACATAAAGTGAAAAAATTAAATGCCCACCCGACTCAGCCAAGAACCGAAACTGGGTCTGGGTCCACAAACGAAAAAAAATAAAAAATAACAAATGTGCTCAGAATAAATGTATTTCGGGAATACTGAATGTTAAGCTGATGCTCTTTCCCTAAAAATCAATAGTTTCAAACCAAATAAATTAAGCTAAAATCACTTCTTCCTAACATCTTTGTTTGTAACTTCTTTTAACGGAATTTCCTTCATGACAAGCAACGCCCGCTACTATTATTGTGAGTGTTAATTTATCTTCATTAACATAACAAAGCATTGCTATCCGCCTGATCTCGTGTGTAGATTCGGTCCTACGTATGCGAGCTACACAGTAAATGAATAACATACCATATAACTCATATTAAACAACATGGCGACGTTTTGATGTAATTAAATTAATGATAAAATTATGTAGTACTCTTTCACAAAATAATGTGCTTTGTTTTTGTTTTCTAAGGTATGCGTAAGGTACACGCTTCAAATAATTTATACCACAGACTAGGGAAGGAACACGGATCTAGCAAAGCGTTCAAAACCCATGGCTAATATAAATGAAGAATAAATCACTGAGGTATTATTTGACTCCAGATGCGAAGATAGCTCGTGGAGCGGAATTGTGCCTCACTGCCTTCCTAACATACTTGACCCACAAGCTTTTTTCATTAGACTTCGTTTAATCATGTTGTTATAGGAAGGTGTGCTGGGAGAGCATTCTACCTTTTGTTTGTGGTAAAGAAGTGATTCTTTAATTATCATTTTACCATCTGGTAAAGTCTCTAAGTCTCTATCCCTTTAAAATTAAAAGTAATGAGCATCACGAATGTGTGCAATTAAATTAATCTCTGTCTAACTTAAATTGCTACATAGATTAATTTAGCAAGGTTTTGTCGCGTCAAACTACCCGTGCGAAGATCGTTGGGTTGCATTGCGGCGCGCGTGGACGTGGCCCAATCTCCTCCGCTCCCGGCCGTCTGCCCCCACTGCCACATACCCCCACATGCCCCCACGAGATTATAACTCTAAGCCACTGATCCCGACCCCACATTTCGACCCATTAGTCGCCGCTTAATTTCAAATTCTATTTATTGCAATGATACTTGTCGACCCGAGAAAAACTTCAGCCGTTTTACGACTGTCTCGAACTTTTATGGCGTATCGGAGATACGTTTGTTGTTCTCCACGATTCTGTGCGATATTTCTCACTTTATGTTTCGCTGATTGTTTTTGAGATGGAGTTTGAAGTTGAATTGAATTTTTATTAAAATATAAGAAAGCTATTGCTCTTTTTTTAAAAAGCTAGTGGCTTAAAAACATGTTCAAAAATATTTAGTTTTATTCCGTTCCGTACGATCGGAATTTCACATTTATTACTACCACAAAGCAGCAGATCAGATAAGAAGTTTTACTGTTGCATAAAGACTGTAAATTTATTAGTTATCGAAGCATAATATCTAAGGTCTAGGGGTCGGCAATGTGCGCATCATACTAAGTGTGTTGTCCAGAGGCTGTTGTAATCACTTGCCGTCAGCAGATCATTTGCTATCTAAGTAAAATAACAAACCTCCATGCAAATGGTTTAAAAAACGTCAAAATAAAAATGTCAAATGAACGAGAGTAGATATATTATAACGTGTTTCATTACAAAAAAATATATTTTGTAATTTAAGTTTACGAACGGCAGTCTGCTTGAACTTAAAAACGAACGCACATGTCGTATTATTTTGTTACTGCAAAGTATCGGGTTTGGCGCCACGTCACGACGAAGCGTATTTGCAGACATCCCAGAGAGGTTAAGCAGAGATGTTCGTACAGAGTTATTCCGTGGAAAGTTCTTCGGGTCGGGGCCCTTAGCTGATTACAGCCAGTTTTGTTGTAAAATTTACAATGCACGTCGGGAATTTTGTTTGATTTAGGTGGTTTCGCGTAACTCATACATATAAGTCCAGGCCCAGACAATGCTTTTAGCATAATTTTGTTTCAAACTTTGTCTCGATGTCATCGTTAACTCAATTACGCGCTGGAAGTGAAATATGTATTTTTCTGAACTCAAAAGAGAGCGACGAAAATAATTTACCGTGTATTTTGGTGGATGAAACTGAAATGAAAACTGAGAATGGTCTAAGTTATTATTGTTGATGGCTTGCACTAGACTACAATGGAAACAAAACAAAATAATAATGCGTAGTTTTAGAAACATTTTTATTGAAAAAATTGTTACCAAAAAAAAGGTTAATCATATAACTCTTTATGATATTATTGTGTTTCCGATAAATGGTCAGTCAATGTGTAGCCAAGACGAAAATTTATATTTGCTCACTGTATAACTGAAATTAATCAAATAGAATTAATCCACCGCGAAATTACTTACTGCTTATCAAATTTCATGGTTTCACTCCGGATAAACTTCTCGCTCTGTTAAATTAATACATCGTAACGACGAGTGACGACCTTGTCTCTAGATTTCACCCAAACATTCAAATTAATATTGGAGTCATCCAGTGTTCTCGGATTTAATTCACCGGAACAATAACATTGTTAACATTTCATCGTGCTTGGTTAACAGTAGGGACTACAACATTTAGTGTTGGTTTATTCATTAAATTTAAAGCAGTCGAGTGCCATTATAATGATTAATAATGTACACAGGCCGGTCTTTTTGCGTTTGGGAGCTGAAAGTTTCGCCTATGTTAGTTCGCCTACGGATGAGCTTTAAAGCAAACTGCTCGTAGCTTCGTAGCGCAGCAAAGTTTCTCATATGTAGCAGAGCACTCATTGAACAGTTTCGTAACATGTAGCAATTGTCGTGATCATTTTAGTTTTGCATCTGTTCTGAAGGAAATTAAATTAAGCAGCGTCTACTGGATGAAAGGAGCAACATTGAGTCAGAAAACAGACCTGATTAAAGAAGGTTTTGTTGTTATAAATATAATAATTTATGACTTATGCTTTCTAGTTTATTTTTGCACTGACATACAACTAATAAAAGTCATCGTTACCCTAATGGTATAGTATGTTATAGGCTATGTTCGAGATCCCCTATTCAATTATTAGCGTTGCTAGGTATATAAATACTGTGCTCGGTTTTCGTTTCTGTAAGCGCTTGTTCCAAGACCGCCTGGCTAGCTAACCTAGGTCTGTTGCCATAGGAACAGTTTTTGTTTGCCAGATTTTTGGTCGCCAGTTCCTTTGTGGTTGTGAATACGGACGAAGTGAGCTTCCTTATTCGACCTCATCGCTACTTATCAAACAAAAACTTTGGCATTTGTAAACAGTCGAAATAGTTACTATCATCACTCATGCCTATATTTTTAACGGCAAAGATTACTAACCCATGTTGAATTCCCTTTACAAACTGGTCCAAATAAAATGAGAGACCGCGGAAATATCTTAGCGACATAAATAATAGTGACAAAATGCGATAGTTCAGAACATAGCGTATATAAAAGACGACAGTCGAGTTCATTTCTCACGGACTTTCCATTCAATGAACGAGCATTTCCTAACTACATCTTGCAAATGGTTTCACGGAGACAATGCTCCGCTGAATCTGTAGCGATGGCGTGATATAACGTTGAAGTCAATATTTTATATACTTCTGCCTTTTTTAATGTTAAACCTAGTATATCTATATACCTTCACCATAAACCATATTATATATTAATGTAATTTGTTCTGTTGTGACTTTTCCGTGTCATTTGACGTCGTTAATAATATGTTTCATCATTATCATCATCATCATCCGCCTATACAAGTCCACTGCTGTACATAGGCCTCCAAGTGCACGCCACTGAGCGTAACTATATTATATTATTTTATAAAGTTATTAGATTCGATACCAAAAAAAAATACCTAATTTTCAAAGATCTCTCAAAAAATCTTCAAAGGCTCTGTTAAATTAAATCAAACAGCATAATTGTTTACTTAACTTTTTTAAAATATGGGTGAAATCGATTACAAAAACATCCAATGAAAATTATGAGCATTTTTTGTATATTGAAGCAATAAAACACTTTAAGCTATTTTTTTAATTGCCTGACGATCGCGCATGGAGGTTTCTTAATCCGTTCTTCAGATATAAATGTAAATACTAGGCCTTTGAAGTCCTAGGCAACAATGCATGATTTAGGAAGTATTTAACTGACATTAAGAACAATGTTGTGTCCTCCCACACACTTCACTGTCCTGCTCTCGCGTGACTTCGACAGCCTGCTATTTGCAAAATACAACTAGCACTCGTGTTGCTCTTAAAAGTTCTGACGCAGCACAGAAAATAGAATTGGTTTTAGCAATTTAACAAATTATATCGGGTTGAGCTAAAAAGTTTCATCGATTTAACAATGTAAGAATATACCTACATCTCCGAAGATCATAATAACATAATCGAAATTGCTTTATTAATTTCAGGCCAAAATGCTCTGCTCATAAGAGAGTCTCTTCGTCATCTTTAATTTACGGTTTATAAATTAGGTAATATTCTATACCAGTTTTCCAATCTTTTATACGATGCAAACCTTCAAATATATAAATAAAACAAATTAGTAAAACAGCTTAATGTTGTGGTTTATTTACATAGATTGGTTTTACAGCAGACTCGTACGTTATTTTTTTTTAATAATAAGCTATTACATTTTGAAGACAGAAAATAAACGAGAAATATCAATATCAAAATCTAGTATACCTACCTTTTGTATAAAATTAAAAGATGTACTTACGTAGGGTTTTATAACATCATAACCGTAAAACGAAAAACAAAGAAGGGAGGCATTTACTCCAGCTTTTAACTTTTCTTTTTAGTTTGGCAACGTTATGCTGCGTTACGAAACACCTACAACAATACGAAACTTGACCATCACGTCTATAAATAGAGTAACAATGTGAAATAACTTTAATAATGAGATATGTTATACTCCAAGCTTGCGATAAACCATTGCTAGGTAACAAAGTAGGTGTGTCAAACGTGAGAATGGGACGTTCGTGTTCTAAATCACTTTTACTGCGATAGATAAAAACTAGAATTGATTGCACCGACAATGGATTCGATTCACTCGGTATTCACGTAGGTATTCGGAAGCCTACCTACTTGTCAATACTTTCTAGGGTTCTATTTGCTCTAAGTCTCTAAGCATTACGGGGGACACGTAAGAGCAAATATTTTTTGTTTTATTGTTACAGATACGGTCCAATTCTCCAATGATTATCCAATTATCATGTTACCATGTCAGCAAATAACCTTTATTAAGTAGTCAGTCATGTTACATTTATTATAAGGAAAAATCGTGTATTATGTTATTGTTATCAAGAAATAAATGCTTTCATCTCGAGAACAAGGTTTTATTAAATATCAAGGTTCATCAAGAAAGTAGTGGGATAGCGTTAAGACATACAACTATAAGATATTTGGTCCCTCGAGCCCGATTATTAAAGTTATACTATCTAAAAAAAAACACACATATTTTTGTTTTGTTTATATAATTTTAACGCAAATTTTGTTGCGAAACAAATTACAAAAACACAAATGTTGAAAAAATTTCCACGAGCAGGATTTGAACCCGCACCCTTTTTGTAATTTGTAATTTGTAATTTTTTCAACATTTGTGTTTTTGTAATTTATTTCGCAACAAAATTTGCGTTAATATCATATAAACAAAACAAAAACATTTTATTATACTAAATTATTTAAATTTCAAAGCAAAAATTTGTATATGCCATCTGTCAGTGAGGCAGAAAGCTTCCTTACAGCTATATTACCATTATAAGTATAATAACGACTACGACTGCATTGTCATGCAGATGTTTGGCGTCTTGGTAAGCTAGTTTACTCGTGGCTTACACAATTTAGGGTAAACATACGTCGCGACTGCGTTGCGCACACGTTTTACGAACGTTTACGCAAAAAACCTTAAGTGCGAAAGGTGCCTATGTGGGTAAACCATATTATGATAATATAATATAAAAGTCACTTTGACCTAATAAATAATAAATAAACAAAAAGTTTATTAGATTTTACAGCAATTGCTACAAAAGATTTATCATTACAATATTCATCTCTACCGACCATTTACTATTTATTTCTTTGAATTTGTGTTTATTTATCTGAATGTTATAAAGTTTTTCAAAAATATGTAGTTAATATTGTTTTCTAAAGTTTACGCGAACACTATACATTGAAATGATACTACTTCTATGGATCTAATTTTAAGGACAACTTCTGAGAATTTTACTAGCGCCAATATTCTATTAACAAACTATACCAATCGGGTGGTATTTTCTCCAACTAACACAGTTTCAAAGACTCATTTTGTGTGTGGGCTATTAGTTTGCACTGCGGCTAAGAGCACCGGCAAGCATGGTACGAGCGTAGATGGAGTGCAAACGCGGCTTAACTGCACTAGAGGAGTAGATTCCCTTTTAATTAAACGAGTTCCAGACATCGGGGCAAAGGGCCCGACGCTCTCGACGCTGCCGAGTGGGCACGTCAGTCACCGCAGAATGTCTTTATAATTACAGTCTTTATAATGATAATATGATAGACATTTACAGTATCTATTTGTTGTATGTTTTATTGGCACATTGTGCTTTTATTTTCGAAAAAATGTCAGGTCATGTGATGTAGGTATGTATCGAAATTGGTTTGGTTTTTCAGGTTGAGGAACTTTATTTGAGTCGAGGAGCTCGATGGCGCAGTGGTTAACGCGCCCGGTCTGCGAGTGCTGTGGTTAAGCAACTTTCGCAAAGGCCGGTCATTGGATGGGTGACCAACAAAATATAATCTCGAGCTTCTCCGTGCTTTGGAAGGCACGTAAAGCCGTTGGTCCCGGCTGCATTAGTAGTCGTTAACAACCACCGCACCGCACTAGGCCCGCGTGGTGGTTTATGGCCCGTTCTCCCTATTCATCCATAGGAAGGACTCTTGCTCTAGCAGTGGAGACTTAAAAAATGAGCTGATGATGATGATGATGATGATGAACTTTATTGAGAATTTGAAAAGTTACTTATTACAACAGACGCCGAATTATGAAACGTGAGAATTATTTTTTGCCATTGTTCTTAAATATTTGTATACCTAGATTTAAGTTTGTTTTACTCACCTACTGTTGAGGATATGGCACGAGCAATGAGACCACATTTTCCGTTATTGAAGTTTATTGTCAACTATTCTATTTACATATTTTTATAAAAAAAATGTCACTGAAATTTAGAATTTGGAAGGTAGACCAAAAAGGCTGTAACGTTGCTGGTCAGTTACATGGCCCCCAACGGTGTGAAGCACCCAAAATTAGTGGCCACCGACGAGCAGCGCTACTTTGCGAGTGAGTCTCCACAGCACACCCTCCTTCGTCTGAACGTAGACGTGGTAGACCATGCGGACGACCACATCTTTGCCCGGGAAAGTGGCTTGGATGCGATCACGCGGCCAGCAGCTTCTGGGCAGCGTTCCGTCGGCGATAAGCACAAGATCACGTTATTAGACGCCGAAGGCCCTTTCCAAGGGAATAACGTAGGCAGGTACTCTTTAACGAAGCGCTGCCAAAATATGATCAGCGAGCCGCTGACCCTTCCTCCAGTCAGCTCTTCGTGACAGGTCGGCGTCATCGAATTTTGCGAGGGGTAAGTCATTGCTGCTTTGCTTGCTTGTTTTATATTACAGATGAATTTCGCACTTCCGCGAGCGTTTGGAAATAAAAGCTTGTCACTTAAAAGCGAAGTTACACTCTGAGATCCCGATTTTCCAATCCCGTTAGGTACTCTATAGGGAAACAGTGACTAATTTAGAAATAGCAATAAAGCAGCCATTCTATTGATTTCTAATACGATCGGTTACTCTTAAAACATTTTATGGTAAACATGTAATGTAATGGAACCCTTAGGCCATGTGTCCTAATCGCTACTTGACCGGAATTTTTAAATTGTATAAAGATAAAAATACGTCATATAAAACAGAGGACACACGAACGATTTCCAAACAAACGCAATTGTAAAAGGACCACGAAATAAACAAAAAAACAAATAAAATAAACACGAGACTGATAATTGAAAAGCATAAAACAAAACACAACAATTTATGTGTTCAACTCACATGGCGCCGTAATTGATTTGAATCCGATCCGGGACAAAAAATAATCGGCCCCCTTTATTGGCTGCTCGATCACAAAACAGCTCATGGCATGTGCCGTAAATTATGTAATAAACTGAACATTTCCTTTTCACTCACACGGCGAGCTGGGTTAATTCGCTCGTCATAAAAAGTCTTTGGGAGTCAGTCTTCGATCAATAATGTATTAGATAAAGGATCTGGAACAAAATGCATCTCGAAATTGGTCCTGTTTGCTCATTCGTATACATTTAAAATTCGACTAACAAAGTCTGAAAAAAACATTGGATAGCATCAACAGCTTCAACTTACTGTAAATCTTTAATAATAACCATAAAGATGAATTAGGGTAGCAAAATATTTGTACTTTATATATTTACTGTCATTGCCACAAACGTCATTGTGGCTCCGTGGCTCCAAAGTCGTGTACCGTTTTTCAAGCGCTCTTCGGGAATCTAGTACCTTATTGATCGAAGGAGTCAGTACTTACAAACTAAAACACAACTGATATAGTATTATACCCGCTCCATGTTACGTCCGCGTGAATTTTAGTGTATCACAAACAGACTCCCAACCCAACTACGTTTTGAGGGGAAAGCGATGGTGCCTCTGTGGCAGGCTGACGCTTAGCTCAGGCACCAGTCTCTCACAATCTTAATTTGAACAAAAATGTTTTTTCTTATCTTATTGTATAAGTTATAATTGTAGCGATAACTTGATTTCCATTATGAAGGCCTTTGCCCAGCTGTGGGATAGAATATAGGCTATTTTACTTTACTTTACTTATATATAGGGTAAGGTTTTTGAATTTGAATTTGAACTTACTTACTCCCAAAGATAAAAGTATATCTGGATTAGAAGTAATCCAGATAAACAAAGTATCTTTCGCTTTAATCCGAGATATGCTCTAACAGTGTACTAAAATTATATTCCAGTTTTGACTTTGTTGTACAACAATTTAAAATCCACACTTTCGCATTAATAATATTTTTTTTAAAAAAATGGAAAATGATAGCAATAATAATAATAAATATCCACCATTATCACACCAATTCTATTATCCCAAATTAAGTAGAGCTTTCACGGGCCACGTGATACCTAACGGATAAACATATATTAACAAGTACATAAACATGGCCCAGCCGGTACAAATGGTAATGTTTATCACAAATATTTACTTGCGGTTAGTCAGGGTCAACGCTAACATTTAACGTTATTGTTTACTTTATCTTATTATTATTATTAATATGAGCTGTCGACATTAATATCAGTGGTATCAGTGGTTGGAGTGAGCACTCGTTGGTTTGGTTTGGTTGACAGTATAACGTGACTATGATGATATGGCCTCATTAAATGTGGTTTATGTAGATTTTAGAACAGGTGTTCAAAATTTTGAAACATATTTATTCTTTCTTTATTTCGGGTTGTCGCCAACAGCGCGGTTACGCCTCGGGGCGAAGTGTGTGCGGATGTACGATACGCAGCCCGGGTTTATGACCACTAACTAACCTGCATTTGGCTTGCGTCTGCATTGTAGCAATGACTCGATTTTAATGATGGAGTAGTGGGACAGTATGTATAGGCTATTACAGGCTAGGACAGCCCGGTTCGTTAGTCTACAGTGAAAGACCTTGTACTGAGAAGAAACGAAGAATATATTCTATTCTATGTTTGTAATAACTTTTTGATAATAATGATGTTAAACACGATAATATGGCATAAAATAAATAAATATCTTTATCTAAATAATGTAACTTATTTACAAAATACCATAAACATGTATAACTTCCGAGAATGGAATACCTCGATAAATTCATGGCATTTTCATTTTCATTTTCATTTCTTCATTAATAAATTTTTATGGCTTCATTGAGATCATTATTCTGAAAAAATATTGATGGAAGTCGAATAAATGTTTCTTTGGTTTTGTTTTTACAGTTGCCTTGGTAAATTTTCGCAAAGGCAACGCACATTCGCAACAGGAATCACTAGATTACTTCTTTGATAAGGGCAACTTTGTTTGATTTATACGAGTATATTTAAACTCAATAAAGTCGTGTTGAATAATAATTTCAAACAAAAATCGGCTGATGTCATACCCCTCAAGAGTCCATTATGCACTAACGATAGTGCATAAGAATTGAATGCCCCGCGTGTCGTATGCACTAACGGCAGTGCATAAGACTTCGCTCCAGATTGGTTGATTTATTTTCACCGGTCCGAGTTGCAGTATACAAGTTTTGGTTGTATGTGAATTCGTCTATGGTTCGTATAGATTAAATTAACATCGTTTGAGAGATTCGGGTCGAACAAAATATTATCGAAAAAAATAATAAACAAAAATGTCTCTGATGTTATGATCGCATGTCAGCCATATTGGTAAAAAGTGGTGTTGTAGTGTTTTCTTTGTATTATGATTTGACGAAAAAGTAGAGTTTTCGTATGATTCTTATGTATATTTACTGGAAACTTAATACAGATTTTGTACAATGCAATAGTGGCGTGATCCAGTGGAAATTTAGATAAAACGAAAAGCAAGAATAATTGTGTTCTCTTTATAGTATACTTACCTAGCTAATACTTCGTGTTGTCTTGTGTCGTAATTTTCTTTATAACTTATTATTCTGGTGATACAAACAGTTTACTTAAGTACATCAAATTGTAGATTATTTCATTAGGAACCTATTTTGGTTTACAATTAGAAATTCAATAGAGTAGGTGGCTGTAGAGAGATTCTTCGCGGGTGGTCCACTTGTAATAACAATAATGGCGGCGCCGTCGGTTGTTTATTTTCGTTCCTATATGTGTAAAATCGTTTTCGCAAGTGAAGTGCTGTGTTGATAGATAGTGTTCGGTGCGTTATAGTGTAAACTAATAAGTTATAATGTCAGTTTTGTTTTAAGACCTTTGTCAATATTTTATTGACAATATTTTATCAAACAGGAAATTTTAAATTAGATTTACGAAATATTGAAAACAAAAAAAATTGCGACTACAGGTAAGTCTTTATTGTCATTTTAAGTAGTTAACCGCGTAGTACTATTATTTATTCTGTGACCACATATAAAAAGTAATACAGAAATAAAGTCACCTCAAATACGCGATAATTTTGTATAGCTATCACGCAATAAATATTTTTCCATAGTCATATAAATTTTACTTTTTATTTTTAAGTGCTAATTGCTGCACTGATGCTAAATTAAACATTTACAAAATACAGTGAAATGTGAAATTAAATGCCTACCCGACCCAGCCAGTCATCCAACCTGGGTCTTCCACAATCCGGGCGGCTGCACTGATCATTATGCTACCGGGACGGCTGACGTAAGCACTAAATTTTTACACTGCTCTTTAATAAATATTTAATTTAGCTTTAGTGCAGCAATTGGCACTTAAAAATAAAAAGTAAAATTTAGTATAGCGTTGTGTTATCAAATTTGTGGTATTTCATCTGCATAGCCATCGGTTCAATGACTGTTGGATATATGGCACTGTGCCGCTATTAGCACTCAAAAATTAAAAAGCAATATAATAATTCAGTGCTTATGTCAGCCTTCCCGGTAGCATAATGGTCAGTGCAGTCGCCCGTATTGCGGAAGAACCAGGTTCGATTCCTGGCAGGGTCGGGTAGGCATTTAATTTTTTCACTGTATTTTATAAATAAGATAGGCCGATGATGATGATGATGATGATGATTTAATAAATATTCATAGTAATTTAAAAAAAATATGAATCTCAAATGTCTGACATGTGAAACACTATTTTGTTAGGGATGGCTGACGTGAAACGGGTAAAATTATTGGTTCCAACATACTGGGATCGCTTTACTGTGTAATGATTTTTAGATAGAGATCACACTTAATAACGTATTACTCAATCACATGCTATATTTTAAAAAGTTTCATAAGTAGTAGCTACACCATATTCGACTGTTAAGATTTATTTAAGGATAAATTTGAATGAACCACAATAAGGTTATAATAATAGACATAAACTAAAAGTTATCTAAGTCATTGCGAAACTACAGTATCTGCAAAGCAGAATTCGGTGGAAGGAAGAGAATTTAGACACTCTATTAAAAGTTTCGTCTGACGTCACGTGGCACAATGGGTACAGGTACGATTCCGAAATAGAAAACAAACAGAGGGAGAAAAGCAAACAACAAAATTGAAATGGTAACAAAATGCCGGCGCCGCGCCGACTCAATCAGATGCTGAATTAATATTAGCTTAGGGTTTAAGCAAAATGTACATTTTGATTATCAGTTTTCTTATGTAGGTGTGTTATGAAAAAGTACCTTCGTACTCATATTTAAGAGGAGCATCGTTCAAGCAATCAGAAGTATAAAGCGTTGGAGATGTATTCTTTCCCAAATGGGGATAACAGTTAAATTAACAAAAAGTGTGTTAAGTATTGTTTTTTTCCGTCTTATTTCAGTTTTCTCTTTATGCATATCACAAGATGGCAAGTATTATTTACCGTTCTGTAATAAGTATTTTACGAACGAAAACAACCACTGTTTCTTTTTTAAAATATAAAAGCCACTGCGTTTTTCCTCGTAATTAAAATACCTTTAAAATGTCTTCTATATAAAAAAATATTGGTCTTATTATGGTAGATACATTTTCACTTGTTTAATTTCCGTACTCTTAGCATCTACATTTCATCAATTAAATTGTTTAGTTAACAGCATGAAACAGACAACGAATACTAGCCGTAAACGCGTTTGCGTAATGTCAGAATGGGCAACTAAATGCAGCCATTTGCAATCGTATTACACGAAGCAGTGGGCTGGATAAGGCAATCTGAACTATAATCTAGGAGCGAACCTAGGGTCGTGTATTCGACTGTTGCTTGCAGAT
Organism: Eudonia truncicolella; assembly: GCA_949315975.1. NCBI lineage: Eukaryota > Metazoa > Arthropoda > Insecta > Lepidoptera > Crambidae > Eudonia > Eudonia truncicolella. The sequence continues at coordinate 9,212,177 of OX438829.1, read as the reverse complement.
GTACAAGATCTGTTTGCAACAAAGTTATAACAGAATGCCAAGCTTCCTACAGAGGCGCTATAATAAACCCCTCACTAAGTTTCAACGAAGCTGACATGATTGGATTGCATTGAAAGAAGAGAGTATTTTCTTTTATTCCTTACATGTAAGCTGTGGTCTTTATCTCACCTAAGATTAAGTGATGTTAAGGCCGAAGGGGAAAGCGCACTTCACCCGTTCTTTAACGACTGATGATCTGACTATCTCATCTCTAACTTCTTATGAAAAGAGCGGTTAAAGTTTTTTTTTAACCGCTCTAATATTTATTGTTGGTATTATATGCCACTGACATAGACATCACCAGCTCATTTTATGTCCCCACTGCTGGGGCACGAGCCTTCCCTATGGATGGATAGGGAGAACGGTCTATATACCACCACGCAGGCCACTGCTGTCAAAATACTACACACCAAATGTGTACAGTCATTAACAAACACTTTTGACAAGTTTTGACCCTTATTCCATTGTGTTAAGAGTTACACTGTTTACATGTTAATGCTCGTGCCTGTACGTTGTACGTTTTATATTCATTTTGCGAGCGGCCGACGACGTGTCACTGTGCTCTCGTATTTATTTTACGCTTTTAATTATCCAGCGTAACTGGGTTTCGCGCTTATTTTGAATAATAAAATAGTTAAACCGTCTCTATTGTGCACAATCTGCGTCATATGAATACATTATGCTGGTGGCCAACCTGCACTGAACCTTCTTGGATGGCTACCTTCATTCCTATTTATTGAGCAGGAATTTAGTAAATTAGTTACCTACTGGAACTATACTTTTGTCCTATATGCCTAGTAATGATTAAGCACATAGAACAAAAGTTTGCCAACCGTATGGTCAGTGGGCACTCGATGAACGCCTGGTATCTACTACTTGAGAAATTCCTGATTTAATTCCCTGCATATGCCACAAAGAGCGCTTCTTCATTCAGCTTTATCGTAAGGTGAGAAGAAAGAGAAGCGCTTAATTAACCACTCGAGCACATACTTCCATAGTAATTGTAGTATTGACAAATAGATAAACTCAATGTACCTACTCATGTATATGGCAAATGATAATTCCAATTATAATAAAAGTTATTACATATAATTTCACGCAAATATTGTTGCGAACGAATTACAAATTGAAATAAGACAAGTGCTCAAAAAAAAACCACGAGCGGGACTCAAACCCGCACCTCCTATTTCAATTATGAACGTTAGCTACTTCTTGTAACCAATTACCTACTGTTCTTAAAATGTTTTGGGGGCTAAAGTTACCCGCGTCCGTAGGTTTACCCTTGAGACCCTACACGTGACCCCTGGGTAGTGCTAAATGAGTGACACTGTCTGAGTTGTAAAGCCAAGCTGCGTTGCAGCACGAAATAGGCTGGCTCGCCCGTAATACCACCCTCTCACAGAATATCGGTGTAAAATAATGGTACTCGTTGCTGTTGTGTTTTGTCCGGTGAGTGAAAGTAACGGAGGCCGATCTCTCACCCCTCCCCCTTCCCAATTCCTACCCTCCTCAAGATCCAACTCCTTTCTCATGGCCGGCAACGCATCTGACGATTACTTTGGTTTTCCGGGTGTCCATGGGCGGCGGTGATTACTTTCTACCATGTGACCCGCCTGCTTGCCTCCTTTTAACATAAAAAAACAACTTGCACAAAATTCTGGCTTCTTATATTGTTGCTTAACAAGAAACTAGTTTTCGTAGATAAAAGTGAGAAAACAGCGTGCTAGTTAGCGAGCAAGGTAACGCGAGCGGTTTAAGCGGAATTGGCAAGCAGTGGCCCTACCATAAGTGTGCATATGCTGCTCTTTAGCGATAGCGTTAAGTTTTAGTAAATGAGCAAAGTAATCGATATTGTTATTTTGAAACGTCTACAATTGTATTTCAGTGTCCTGATTTCTACTTTTTTCCATAGTATTTCTGTATATTCTATATAAGAATATAGAATCGAGTAGGGAGCGCTCTTTTGCAATCACTCAAACACTGCCGTTAAAAGTATTCGAATTGATATACGACGACCTGTCCCGTGTCTAAAAATATTACTGTAGGCCTTTCTACTGAAAATCATTCTTTTTCTAAGAAAGTTAGCTATTTCTTTTATATATATAAAATTATCATTTATTATAGCTGATCGGATTCGAATAAATCATCAAACATATTTTTCGTATTGACATTGCCTCATGAACATCATTTGAAATGTCCCATTGTCTTTTTAGATCTGCTGTTACGCTACCAGCAGCAAAATGAAAAACGCTCATTGGTTGTGACTCGAACGCAATATTAATTTTGAAATGCAAGACATTCACGCCGCTCGCTGCTAGAAAGTATCACTTAGCAAACTCATGGTAGGGGCCCACAGAGCGCGGGCGGCCCAGCTGCAATTACCTAATGATCCGCAGTGGTTACCCAATTACGGCAGCTGCATTTACGTTTTTCGTTCAGCTGATTTCGGCTTTTCTCGATAATGCGACTGGCACAAAAGAAAGCTATTTCTGATAATAATATATAAAACAAAAGCAGTCGACGATTCTATATGGACTTTGCTGTATCTTTGCGGTACAAAGCATTTAGTTAAAATTGTTTTTTTTCTCATGTACGCGAACTCTAGGCATTAAAATGAAACAATTTATACAATTTAACTCGTGTTTATTTTACATACATTATCTTAGCCTCTGTGACCCTGAAAATTGTACGAAACATCGAGATAAAAAAAACGCGATAGATTAAGAGTATTTTTTTTATAAGTTTTCTGTTGACTGCTTTTACAGCGTATGGAAGCTGAAAACTTGGTGTTTTCACAAGGCGCATTGACCATCACAAACATAAGGTTGTCTACGCGTGTCATACGTTTCTCGACTCACCTTAGAAGTTGGGTAACGAGAGTTTTTTTTTTCATTGAACAATCGACGATCGAGAGCAGAAACGCTGCGACGACGCGACGTCTCAAATTAGTCACCGGTATGTAGCCTCCGCAAACAAAGTGAGAGAGATGTTAATTTAATGTACGACGGTGTCACTCGAGCGGGCCGCAGTTCCGACTTTCAAAGGACTAGGGCAGCCACGGATTCTCTATTATGTAAATTTTCTCGTAATTTTCTGGGTGGGGAGTGTGCTGGCCGGACTTTGTTACGGGAGCACCCTCTCATTAATACTTACGGAAGCAGCTCAATTTGAAAGATGCCGCGTTTTTGAAACGTCTAAGCTGTTGCTAATTATCGTGTTACACCTTAAACTATAGTTAGGTATTATCAGATTAGCCTGTGGTTGAAAACGCTTTAGTTGCGCGATGCAGTCTGTTTTCCCGGTCGAATGAATGTAAATGTTCTAGGGACACCTGATAGAGACTATTGTATTGTGCCGAAATTAACGCAATTGGATACGCAAAGGTATATCCACTTGCGTTATTTTACAATTTGTGTTGTGTTGACTGGTTAGTCAATAGAAAAACTTTTTTTTTTATATTACCCGTTAGGGTAAGCACAGTGCCTTGATCTCACCTGATGTTAAGTGATGATAAGGTCAATGATGAGAGCGGTTTTAACAATTGTTAAAACCGCTTTTGTAATAGAAATTGTATGGAAATAGACACTGACATTACTATTTTATTTCGTCATTGTTATTAATAACTTTTTAGGTTACAGAAATTCATGCTTTATTAATAAAAGTTATTTTCTATTATTTATGGTAATTATTATTCAATGTCCGAGACCATTGTGATAGTTTAAAAAGTTAAATTTTAGAAAGTTATTCTTTTTTTTATTTGTAAGACCCATAAGTTCTTACAAATAAACAAAGAATAAGGTCCGAAATGACGTTTACATGACAGGAACAAAACTCGGAATAACTATTGGGACCTCATTCTTTGTTTATTTGTAAGGCACTATAAGTATAACTTATAATCGAATTGGGTATTCAAAATAAACTTTGGGATGTTCCGAGCTACTTTTTTACAATAAAGTGAAAATTAAACATTTTGGAATATGCCAGTATTAATGATAAGCAGCGAAGTGTGCAAATTGTATGTTGATTTTTTAACATATAAATATCCGTATTATGGCACAAGACAGTACATGCAACTTGTTTAAGACAAGACAGTGTTTTAATTAAGCTAAAAACTCAACTTGCAACCTCAATATTTGAAGATACAACTCTCACTTGACGAGGCCCGAAGTTTTGTCCACAATGTGGGGCACATAATACGAAAACCTAACGGGTAGTAATCCGCAGATGAGCCGTGGCTCCGAAACATCTGCGCTCCGACGACATCCCCGGCCCAAACAAAAACGGGATGAGAAAGGTTCGAAAAGTCGCGTTGTGGCAACTTGCGGAGATGCGCTCCGTTTTACTCCGTTTTACGCAACAGATTATGTTGCTACAAAGGCAGTAAATCCCTATCCGTAACGTCTCTACGTTACTTTTATTGGACACTCTGCTTAAGTGATTCCGATTTTAAGGTTGTCAAAGTTTGCGAACATCATTAAGGTTTGAGTATAAATTTGTATAATAAATCGACATTTTACTGACGACAAATTTAATACAGTTTGTGTATTTTATAGAGAAAGGGGACTTACTTCTCTACCAGTTTATTTGTGTAATAATCGTAAGTGTATTACTAAGATCATTTTAGATTTCAAAAAACATACTAATATAGTTTATTCTTCTCGAACAATTCGATTATGGAATCATTACGTCGGTTCGGGTTACGATTGTGAAAGCTAAGCAATTATTAATCGATTTTTATTTTAAAAATAACATTTAATTAGAATGGCTCTACTGAGCTTCCGCACTATCACGTTTATGTTATTAGTTCTAGTTTTTCTCGCTTGGAAACAATATAAATTTGTGTCAATTACCAATATAAAAATATAGTTGTCTCCCACCTGCATTGTCAAGCTCTTTATTCCGTTCGTTACGTTCGTTACATTACGTTCTATACTGTTGCTGCGTTGGCATCGCGTATAAGTCTGGAACGTTGTAATCGTGGGCATCATAATTCATTTGTGCAATTCATCTTACATTAAGGTAAGCATTTTTTGTAATTCCGGGCACTTGAAAGTTTTTAATTGTAAATGTATTAAATTAAATACTGTATTATTTGGTATCGACATACTTTTTTTGTAAATGTTGTTACTTCTATTAAAGCTGTGGAGTTTCTTGCGCCTATACTTCATCGCAGCTAAAAAAAAATAGACGTCCTGAATGGGTAGTAAGTAAAAAAATGTTTTTACGATTCAAAAGCATTTTTCATAAGTTTATTTGAATAAAAAAAAATTGACTTTGACTTTGACAAATACAAAGAGATTCATAGAAGCATGAAAACTAAAGCCTCAGGGTTAGCAACCCACGAGGTATACGTGGTGTTACGAACGTTATTACGCTGCAGTGACTTATTACTCGGATTAGCTCGATGGCGCAGTGGTTAACGCGTGTGGTCTGCGATTGCTTAAGTTATGCAAAGACCGATCATCGGATGGGTGACCAAAATTTTTTATTTTGATCTCCCCGTGGATAGAGAAAGGCTCGTTCCCCAGCAATGAGGACATATAATGAGCTGGTGATGATAATTATGATTTATTACTTTTAGCACAGTTTTAGATAATAAATTTGTTTTTTCTTACAGTTGAACAAAAAAAAAGTTGTCGACTAATAAAGTTTGGTGTACAATTGAGACAAATATCTGTTTTTCTCATTTAATTAGCAGCACAAGTTAGGGACAGCTGTAGGAATTTTAAAAGGTACCGTACCTCATAATTATTCTTCACTGATGGTAGTGACTGCCTTTTCGTTCCATCTTCTGCTTTAGTCGGTCAAGTAAGATTGTTTTTTTATGACGCTGCTTTGTAGGGCTGTACAATGGCTGTTACGAGTTTTGAGAAAACATATTCGCAATATTTACAGTTATACAGTTATGCTAATGAATTTGAACACACATTTTTGCTGGACTTAGATTGAAACTAACACGAAACGCAAAATAAACAAATGTAAAATAAACATTATCAGATTCGTAAAAAGTATTTTTAGTTGATTCTTTGATTTCGTTATGTTCGCTTAAACTGTACACAATCACTAGTTACAATGCAAAATCTTTTGTCCAGCAGTAGATATCTTTTGGCTGAGATGATGATGATCTGGTACTGTGTTCTAGCAGTTTGAAAAATACTCGGTTTGGTTGGGATAGGGCTTGTTTTAGTTACCATCATCTTATTTTAGTTTGTCGCCATAACAACAATCTAATATTCGACAGTTACAGTTGTGACAGTTATGTTACGACAGTTAGTGATTAGATAACCAGTTTCCCAGTAGTCGAGGACTTCGGGTGAAGGCGCTTCTACCGTTCAGTTCTACTAGGGATGCAACGATATGTCTATTACGATACCGATACGAATGACGAATGCATCGTAATAGCGAATACTATAACGAATGCGATAACGAATGTATTACGATTATTTTATTTACGTTTAATAAAACAAGACAATTAAGTAAAATCAACATTTATTTAAATTTTAAATACAATTTACCACTTATGTGGCATAATTAAAATCAATTTCTTTTAATTTCTTCTTAAGAAAACATAACTTTTTTAAATTATCTGGTTTCAGTCTATATCTTATACCCATATGGATTCAAACAATCTTTCCAAATCTACAGTAGTTGGTTTGATGGACAAATACTTATAGGCCAATTTTTTCAAGTTACGAAATACAGTATTATTTATTTATAGGCTTAAATATATTATTTATATTTAGGCAAACGTCAAAAAAATGAAAGAATAGTGTTTAGTAAAGTCATTAGTGTTGCCAGCGCAAACATCGATGCTGTCTTGTATTCCTTTTCACGAAAAAAAATTACATCTAACTAGTTTTATAAATCGTAATACTTTTTACAATACGAATGACCGTCAAAAATTACGATAAAATGCGGTTTACGATTATCGGCATCGGTATCGTTGTATCCTTAGTTCTATCATCACTACTATCAGACGAAAGAGGCAAATAGTAGAGTACCGTAAAAAAGTTTATTTTTAAATCCTCCACCATCTCCTCCTTCCTTTGAAAGCATTTGAAATAGTCTTGATTTTACAACCGGTTCGGAATGCAGCCATCTATCGAGAAAGTGTCCGTCAATAAACTGTATAGTTGTTCCATCTTGTAGTTAAGAAAAAAAGTTAAATAAATGGTGAAACAAATAATTATATACAAGGTACAAGATAAAATAAACGTTTCGTTTTACGTGCTTAATAGGGTATTAAAGTAAGTCTTTAATTTCAGTAACCGGTATTTTATGTAAGCGTATAAACTGTTTTACGAGGTGCACTATACGTGAGCTGCTTTAAATTTTGTTTAGAGCTGTCTTGGTAGGTCGCTAATTAAATGCTTCTTTTTGTAATTTACATAAGTAGGTACCTATTAAGATACAAACGTTTTTAATCGCTTCTGTGATCTAGTGGTTAGGCTACCGAGCTTAAATCTAGAAGTATCAGTTGTGATTTCCAGTACGTTTAAAGGCCTGAGCTCAGCAGTGAAACGTTTAAAGACAGTTATTATATGTTGTGTATGTATATTTTTTATACGTGTTACCTCGTTGAAAAACTCTGTACTTTCTTGCGCCTACTATTTTCATGACAGCTCTATAATAATAACAAGCAATCTCTTCCAGGCAACCTTGGGCGAAAATTAATAAAATTAAGAAATTAAAAATGGGTGCAAGTAAAAATAAACTAACTTATAATAATAATATCATATAAAGTACACACAAAAAGGAAATAAATATATTAAACAGTTTATGCATTATAAAATCATAAAATAAATAAATATAGCTAAGGTGAATTTAGAAAATGACTCCGAGCTTTTCTGATGCGCTTGGGCATGGAATTCCGTAACCAGACAGCATGCACAGAAAACGAGTAGGAAAGGAAATTAGTTGAATGAAGATGAGTCACAAGAGCTAGGTTATACGCAGAACGCAAGGTATGGCTTGAGGAAGTGGAACGGAAGGAGAAATAATTTTGAAGATATGAAGGTGAAGTAGGTAGAAAGAGGATAGTATACAGAAAGGAAAGAACGTGTAAGTCTTTACGCCGGCGAATTGGCAGCCATTTAAGCTGAGCTCGCAAAATCGAGATATGGTCATACTTCCTCAAGTTATAAATAAACCGAATACAGAGGTTCTGCAAACGCTCCAGTTTATTTAGAAGTTCCTCCGAAAGATCAGCATAGTCAACGATAGACAGCAGGAGAGTTTGCGCCAGAGTGACTTTTGTGCTAATTGGCAAGAAGTTACGAAGACGATTTGAGTGAACTGTACGCAGCAAAGACACTTTTCCAAACAGCATCAACATGCGAATGCCAAGTGACACTGGTCAAAAACAATACTCAAGTTTCTCACTGTCTTTGAGTATGGTATATTAATGCCGGCGAAGTTAACAGAAGGTAGAAGTCTAAAATCGATCCTCGAAACAAAATAGGAACAGCCGATGATGATTTTCTGGGTCTTACTTGGATTGACATCGAGACCAAACGATTTGCTCCAATCAAATATAACCTCGAGATCCCTGTTAGTAACCTCAACAGCACGAGAAAGATCTAATAGTGGTGCTTGTGTGTAAATTTGGAGATCATCAGCATACAAGTGATAGGAACATGAAAGCGGCTATGTAATAGAGTTTTTAAAGATTGAATAAAGAAGAGGAGATAAGACGCCACCCTGAGGGACACCAGCATTAACATTGCACCACGGTGAGAAAGATTTCTCAATACGTATGCGCTGCCAGCGCCATAGCACATAACTGTGAAACCAATCAACCACGGCAGGAGATATGCCAAGAGAACGTAAAACACAGAGGAGAATATCAAAATCTACTGAGTTAAAGGCATTACTAAAATCTAATAATGTCAATAGGAGTAAGTTGGCGTTTCTCCATACCCCGATGAATATCGTCGGTTATTTTAACCAATGCTGAAGTCGTACTATATGACCCGTACGGAATCCGGATTGAAATGGGTTAAGGAGACTATTTTTGTTCAGAAGAGGTGAGTTGCCGATGGATAAGCTTTTCAATGACTTTAGAAAGGCCTAATGCATTCGGTTTAGTATAGAAACAATCAAATAGTTTTTAATCAAAGCAACTAAATCCATAAAACTATATTGAATAGTGGTCTTCCACTCTCATTTACACGTCTAGTAACGTTATATACCTAATTTACCTAGTAAGTTTATGTTGCACCTATGTATTGATGTATTTAATGTAGTGCGCATAAAAGTTATTCTAATAAATATCAGTGTCTTGATATATATAAACACATTTTTGTAGCATACTCTTAAAAAAACATACTCACTTAAGTCACCTTTTCGACTGACGACGGCAGCTACGGTAGCATTCTCCACTTCGATAATATTCGGGCCCGAAACACCAATATCTATTCGCACCTGTGCATCCGTGCATAGCTGTAATAAATAAATCAACTGTAAAGGGCGTGCAGAGTGATTTTTCGTCGACAAATTTGCTGAATTGCACTGGCGCGCCTGTGAAAGCTTTTCAATGAAAATGTACTAAATATTAAGTCTAAATATAGACATAGCGCTGATCCTGCTAAAAATATCGTTGCACTGTGTCACTTATATCGTTATCACTTATAACCTATATCAAAACTAAGATTGAGGTAAATTTAAAAAAAAAATTATGCGTCCTCCATAACAATAAAATTGCTATGTTCTTATTAGTACATAAAACTACCAACTAATAAAATATGATCAGTGTTTTCTTCCTCATGAAACATTTGGTGTTTCACACTACACGCGTTATTTACCAATGCTCATTACGCGCTTTTGAACTATCCCGACGATATACAACCAAAAGCAAAGGGCTACGTTATTGAAAACAATTCATCACTACAATTCAAAAGTAATGGCTTAACCACCACGCTTGCCATATACGACTTGAAGAACACGACCCGGGCGGGCTACGAAAAACAAAATACACTTTGTCCGAACTGGGAATTGAATGCAAGTCCGGGTAACAGACGCGAGGCGTATGAGTCAATATTTACCTAAGATTAACGGTGACGTCTCCGTTATGTAGACGTTCAAACTCACGACACGTCGATGTACCTAGACGCACCAAATTTCGTCGATCGACGAGTCGTAGTTGTAGTAGTCAATATGAACTCTATTGCATAATTAAACATAGCTCAAATTTGTTTGTAAGAACGAATGGACTGTATTAACCGTCTACGTTAATGCGTCGCGTCGTCGCGTTCCCAGTAGATAATGACCATTGTGATTTGTGAACGTTTAGTTTAGCCGTCTAAGAATTCAACTAGTCGACGACGCGTGGACGATGGACCGTCGAGGCGTTGATCCTACGTGAACCGTCGAATCCACTAGTCCGTTCATACAACGCCCATCACTAATTAGCACTAAAAAGCAGTGACAAAATTCAGCGCTTACGTCAGCCTTCCCGGTAGCATAGCGGTCAGTGCAGCCGCCCGGAAAGCGGAAGACCCAGGTTCGATTCCTGGCTGGGTCGGGTGGGCGTTTAATTTTTTCATTGTATTTTATAAATATTTGATCTTGAGTATTTGTAAAAATATTATGATCAGATGTTAATGACGGTAGTTGTTGACATTGAATAGGCGCCTTTGGGTTTCAAAGTAAAAAAGTAAATAGTGTTGAATAATTTCGGCGGGCTGGTTAAAACCACGATAGAAAAATTGCTCGTGGAAAAATTTTTTCAACATTTGTGTTTTTGTAGTTTGTTTCATTTGTAAATTATTGACAAACTCCGTGAAAAAAAAGGTAAACACCGTATCATCTTGCACCACGACAATGCAAGTTCCTACACGGCCACATAGACAAATGAGTTTTTGAAGGCGAAAAAGGGACAAGTTATGAGTCATCCAGCACACAGTCTTGACCTGGCAGCGTTTGATTTTTTTCTGTTCCCAAAAATCAAGAACCAATTACGCGATCAACGGTTTTCATCACCAGAAGAGGCTGTAGAAGAGTATGAAAACATGTATCTGACGTCACCACGGAGGAGAGGCAAAATGTTTTCAAAATTGGTTCGATCGTATGAAAAAGTGCATTGACGCAAAGGGAGAATATTTTGAGAAACAATCAATTCATTTTTGACCATTAATAGTATTTTTTATTATTGATTCCGGAAACTTTTAGTGTGCCCCACGTAGTGATGTTCTTAAGTATGTTTTAAATTAGTTTCTTTTTCAAAATTATCTGTTAGTTTTCTCTTTGATTTTCGATTCAAACTATGTACAAATCAATAATAAATGTAATTTCCTACACTAATATGTTCTAGTGGTATCTAGTTACGATAATTGAGCTAAGGAAGAGTGGCTTCCTCTGACACAGGTGCTTTGTAGCCAACAGAGTAGTCATCACCTATTTTTGTAAACCAAAATTGTAAACGTAAATAAACATTTTATTACTATTATACTCTTTATTTATTTTCTTTCTTAAAACTAGATTTTTACAATATTTTAATATAAAAACCTAATCCTAGAGTACCGCCAGTAGCGGGGCAGGGCCCAAGCTACCGGTGGTCAGGACTGCAAAGAGGAACCTCCTGACAATAGTTAGTTATTATTTAGTTAGTAGTCCTGATAGTTGTTTCTACAAGCTTACATAATATATAATATCATTCAGGTTCATACCCCGTTACAAATATAAACTATTTAAGTGACTATGCAAGATCATAAAGTACCTACTACCTATAGAACAGTTGATAGCGATACTGCGCTATACATATCAAATGTAAATACGTATACAGAAACAATTGAAATGCTTATTTACTTATATTTTATTTATCTATGATGATTGCAATGAGTCGTAAATTAATTAACTGAGAGAATCACTAAAAGCTCCAGTACTTACTTGTACAAACTGAGAATAATTAAAATTAAATGGCCCGTTGAATATGATAGTTGGATGTTGATATTGACAAGCGATTATCATATTTTAGCATTTCAACAACGATGGAAATCGTAAACCACATTAATAAGGTTCAGCCAATAAAATTGCGATATTTGCTTCGACACCAATCGCATTAGATTCTGCATATTGAAGTGGTTTAAATTGATTAAACAGTAGATAGTGATTATTTTGTATGTAACAAAGCAAATTAAATTCAATTTGTTTTTTTTTAAGTAAAATTATGCTTCTTTTAATACTATTTCTACCTATGTAGATATGTGTATATGACAACATCATAACCAGCTCATTTATGTCCCCACTGTTGGGGCACAAAGCACAAAGCCACAAGATCCTTCCCTATATACCTATAGGGAGAACGGGCCATATACCACCACGCGGCCTTAGTGCGGATTGGTGGTCGTTAACGACTGCTATTGCAGCAAGAACCAACGGCTTTACGTGTCTTCCGAAGCACGAAAGAACACGAGATAATCAACTTTTGGTCACCTATCCGATGACCGGCCTTTGCGAAAGTGGCTTAGCCTCAGCAATTGAATATCGAGCTGTGTATATGTGTGTGTACATTAATATACTGTAATATTTATTAGTAAATATATAGCAACGTCAATATTTTTATGTACGTGTTTTTGTTGAATGTAACTTGTATACCCTTGTTTAATTTGTTTGGGCTTTTTTCAACTAAGCTAGCAAACAAGCAGTCGATCCCATTGACCACGTCAACCATTGCTAACACCATGCATATAACTTGACTGCTAGTGGGTCTGAAATCCTACTTTTTCCTTTTAGTGGGTCCATGCTTTCGACAAAGCTGCTTAGTATTCGATCTTCAATGGATAGCAACCCGCAACCTGGTAACACTTGTAACCTCTTGGAATTAATGCGTGATAGCGGCTTTGATATTTTACATGGTTATGGCTCTATGAACAGTAGCTGTATTGGATCCTAAACCTTTATAAACCGTAAAACAGCTATGCAGGTCACTGCTGTAATACAAATAGATATTGTATTAAAATGATAGCTATCCAGATCTGTGAGGAAACCGGAGCACCACATGCTAAATGTTTATTTGATACCAGGAATGTGGACTGTGTAAGGTAAGCTTTATTTTAAATGTTATCTTTGTGTTTCTGTGTCTCGGTTACTTTGTTTATAGTTACTAATGAATAAAGGTTTTATGAAGACCTTTTCTCATCAGTGGGAAGAAATAAAATAAAATAAAAAAATACAAAATTTCTATTATTTTATACAAGACACAATTTGATCAAACTTAAGTCCAAAGCGCTTTTAATCGTTTGGTTTCTGGTAAAATATGATAAATACATATTTTTATCAAAAATGGGTTATGAATTCAGATATATGTAATTTTCGACGTTCTATCTACTGGTAAAATGGAATACACGCTAAGACCGTTTATCGCAAAAATACGTATGTTTAAAATATGGTAAATGGCAATAAATACCAATAATCATTCTGTTGAACAGAAGTACATGGACTTATCACTGAATTCGAGCAATGTGTCTATATTCTATCTATAAGAGAGGGATGTTGAGTCACTTTAAGTTTTTTCGTTGTAGGTTTGGTATATACTTAACTATGAAGTTTATGGTAAGGTAAAATAATTTAAACTCATTTATTAACCTTTATCATAAAATTACAGCTAAAACCAGACAAGTGTATGCCTTCGGTCAATAATATTAGTTTATTGATAAATTCTCCGCAAGTGATGTTGCATAAAATTAACACAGATAAAGAAGAATAATATCATAATAGAATTTAATCTATTAATAGGCATGTAAAAACAATTCAATTTAACGATAGTCAAGATACCTAGATCGAGTTGAACTTTCAAACCTTATTATCTTAATTTAACGAAATGTACACTTGTTATTATCTTTACCAGTAAGCATTGTTTAAAGCTTAAACTGCAATATCTTTAAAGTCACATTTTATTACAATTAAAATATAAGAAACCTATTCGAGCAACTCCTATTTGTTAAGAGAAATACATTTGGTTAAGCAAACGGTTCGCCTGTACGCTCCCAAAGGCATGGGCCTGCTCAATGAGATCTATCCTCTTACCTGCAGCCTTATCTTCCCTGATCCCTGATACAATACAAAAAATTACACGACCTTTTTGTCAGGAAATAAGTTGACATTCTTTTATTCTATGATTATTTAACAAAACTATACCATTCAACCACATGAATGAAGGTAGTAGATATACTCATCGCCTCGCCCGTAGATGTGGTCAATTCTTTATATGATAAAACTATGGAACAACGCACATCTAATCAACACCTAAGCGTGTCGTTTACGAGCATGTTACGAGCGGTCCCGAGGCGAAGCGTTCATTAAGTACTGATTAGGAGCGTTGTTCTATAGAGTTTCATAAGAAAAATAGATGCTGTTCCGTCTCCGAGAGATACGTGTATTTAAAATCTTATTTATCAAGCCAGGTATGAACGGGTATCTACGATTGACATCGTTGTTGCAGCTGTGAGTCGTGACAGCCATTCGAACATAGCGCGTGAATTGCTTCTTTTTGATATACTTCCAAAACTTGAGATATACGAGTATATGTTTATATACGTCATCAGATTTCTTGGACTCTGTCTAACTTTGCTTACACTGGCAATCAGCCTTATTATATCATTGCTGCAGTTGTGGCTCGTAACAGCCATTCGAACATTGCGCTTTTTAACTGACTTTCAAAAGTAACAATTTAGTCACAGAAGAAAGACACTATTTAGTTTACCTACGCTACGTCATCGTATCTGTGTCAGACGCTGATGAGCTTTGCTTACAGTGGTAATCAGCGTCATTATTATATCATTCCTGCAGCTGTAGGTTGTGACAGTCATTTGAATATAGCACGTAAATTGCTTATATTTGGTAGACTTCCAAAACTTGAGATATATTTGTTCACCTACGTCATTGGATCTCTAGGATTTGGCTAACTTTACTTACAGTTGTAAACAGCGTCATTATGTCATTGCTTTAGCTGTGAATATGACAACCGTTCGAGCAATGCGCGTGAATTGCTTATTCTTGATAAACTTCCAAAACTAAAAAAACACTTGTTTGTACCTATGCCATCGGATCTCTCGGACTCTGGCATACAGTAGCAATTGGCAATTCATCTTGTCACCTAAGAACAAATTATTAACTATAACGCTACCAACTTATCAACCCACACCTAACAAATGGAGCTTTAACCGCCTCTGTAGTCTAGTGGTTAAGACAACCGGTTTAAATCCAGAGGTCCCGGTTCCGATTTCCAGCAAACATGTATGTTTGTGTACTCGATTTGGTTGATGGTAGGGCTTGTTTGTCCGCCTGGCTAGCTATCATAATCTTATCCAAATATGTCGCCATAGCATCAATGTTTGTAGCATTGTTGTGTTAGAGTAGCCGGCAGCCGGCAGCTAGAGATAAGACAGCCAGTGCCTCACTAGTTGAGGATCCCGGGTGAAGTGTATATGTGATATTATTATTATTATTATTTTTAATATTTTACTGTGCTTACTCGTGAAATATTCTTATCTTCTTAGTCTGCAGTCTTAGCAGAGTGATCGTGGTTAGGGGTGGGTCTTGGTGAATGACGATTATATCAATATAAATATCAGTATCAATATAACGACCACAAAAAAATAGCTTTCAAAAATCTAGAAAGCCGTAAAACATACCATTCGATATCAACAAATAGGGTAACAGAAAGCCCGAGTATCTTCTGTTTGTTTTATGTGTGCAAAAGACGGTTACGTGAAATAGGGATATTAAATTCTAAACGCGTTCCGGCTAGCAAAACGTACGTGTCCCCCGACCAACTGTTTCGAAGCGTCGCAAAAACTCTAAATAGATGTGTCCCGCAAAGAGGATAAGGGAGGGACTATTGTGCCCGATGCACTTTGGAGCTCCGGAAAATCTCAATACATCTCTAAAGAACATAACGAGAAAAGTTATTTGTTCGCACCGTCCGACTCCGCTGTTCTACCCATTATTATAAGGTTTGTTCTTCAATAACCATCTAACTGATTTTATTGCGCGGAAAATTTTTTTCGTTTTGGATTTTTATTTTTTGTTGTATGTTTTTGTATTAGTAGTTCCTGGTTAGTAAAGCTTGGCTAGATATGGCATAAAATGTTTTTGTTTTGTTTTTATAATTGTAACGCAAATTTTGTTGCGAAACAAATTACAAAAACACAAATGTTGAAAAAAATTCCACGAGCAGGATTTAAACCTGCACCCTTCTGACATACCGGGTCAGGTGCTCTTCCAATTGAGCTATCGTGGTTCTAACCAGCCCGCCGAAATTATTCAACACTATTTACATTTTTACTTTGAAAGCCAAAGGCTGGGTGCCTTTAGCTTTCAATAATTTGGTTTGGTTTATATTATTTTAACGCAAATTTTGTTGCGAAACAACCACGAACCACGATAGCTCAATTGGAAGAGCACCTGACCCGGTATGTCAGAAGGGTGCAGGTTCAAATCTTGCTCGTGGAAATTTTTTCAACATTTGTGTTTTTGTAGATGTGGCATGTTATTTTGAATACACTTATTGAAAATTTAAACACATGGCTTCGTGATGTTCGAGGTATACCTAAATGAACCAAGGCTAAACAAGCAGATAAATTGATCAACCCAGTCACGGTTTGCTGAAAAGGCCAAAGAGGGACAACCGAGATCCCCTTAAAAAAATACGCATAGTCCTTTAAGACTGTTGTCTTAGTTATACAACGTAAGCACTTGTTCTAAAATATATGCCAGTCAAGATTGACAACCATTTAATAATAATCTCGTCATTAATAATCATTCCAATTATAATACCATCATATAACGTAACAAAGGTGTCAATAACTTTCGCTGTACTTGTTCCAAAAAAGTGGATCAATTATAATTTAATGAAGTTGTTAAAGACTTTTATCTGCGTCTAGAGCTAAGTAAACCGGCTATGGAGAGAAAGGCAAATAGCTCCACACGTGAAAGGGTTGTTTGCCCCTTCCACCCGGTCGCTGCCCCCGGACTATCGGTTAAGCACCGTACATATTGGTCAATGAAGTATTTTGACACTTTAAACAAAAAACAGTATTACAGATACAATTTTTTAAAGTAGTAAGTAAGTAAGTAAGTAGTAAGTAAGTTCACTTCATCGTCATCATCATCACTCCATATTCAGGCCGCCTTCGAATATAGGCCTTCACCTTACGCCTCTATGATTTCTATAGCCACCACTTTCCTCCAGTTGTGGTTGGTTTGGTGTTTTATATCACCAACCCATCTGAGCGGTGGGCGGCCCTGGCCTCGTGTGTTTTGCCACGCTCTCCACTGCTTTGCGTTTTTTGCGTAATTTTTTACCACGAACTACAGTGTTGTGGAATCAGCTCTCAGCGGCGGTATTTCCGGACTATTACGACTTAGGGATCTTCAGGAACGAGCCTATTCCTTCCTTAAAGGCCGGCAACGCATCTGCGATTCCTCTGGTTTTGCGGGTGTGATTGCTTCTCATCAGGTGACCCGCTCGTTTGCCTTCTTCTAATATAAAAAAAAAACAAACTGTGTCGAATAAACGGACACTCAAAAACTATATAGAACATAGAGAACTCTATAAAAATAATACTTGTGTATGGGGGATATTTGATAAACTTTAGATACAGCGTGTAAGAGATGAGGTCTACATTAGAGTCTACATTAGAGTCTACATAAGACAGTCATTTGCATTGCAACAACTGGAACAATCTCACCAGGATCTTCAATAAACTACGGGAAAAGTTCTTAATTAATAAGAGCGTTTTCGCTGTAGCTTTAATCAAACAAAATGAATTCGTTATATTTTTTTTCGTTATTGTCCTCGACTATGGCGAATTTAAGGCGGCTGGTGTCCGATTTAAGTCGGAATACGGTTTTAAATCGGCGAGTGTCGGTGTCGTTATTATTATGTCGTTTAACTCTTTGTATCAACAGTACACCTGCCAAGTGCGTCTATTTTAGTCTTTTCTTCTTAATAAAATATATTGGATCATATTTGAGTGTCGTTTGTTAATTTTATCAAATTGTTATTGGATGACCTTTTGAACAGAATATTTGAAGTTATTTTAATCCCATGTTCTATTTTTACCTACTATTAACGAACCGTTTCTATTTTCATTGGTTTACCGATTACTGATTTTAAGAGCGTTAGGCCTACGAAACTACATTCCGTATGCAACTGCACTAGCTCTTTTCCACCTTCGGGAACTTTTTAATACGTTTTCGGGATACAAAGGGTCCTATGTCATTGACTGGCTTTCAAATTATCTTGTAAATAGTCTAGTTATTTACTTTATCTTCGGGTAAAGAACTTAATTACAAAATATAAACAAAAACGCATAATTAAACTTTATTTTTGATGTTGTAAAGTCTAATATGAGCAGCACCACGCCATCGCCAATTCAAGAAACGATGTTAACAAATGTAAATAAGTCATTGCATTAATAATTTAGATGGTCTTGTTTACTAATAAAATTAAAATTAAAAAGCTACTTGATCTTATCCTTGTCCCATCCTTCCACCTTAGGTTACAACAATAAGACGCTACTTCAAATATTTTCAACAGTGTGCAGTAAGGGTGTAGAATTAGCTCCCTGCCTCTAAATGGGAACAAATCTCTCAAGAATAAGATTGCTAGTATAAAGAATAACATAGCCAAATAAATGAAAGCATGTGATGAGAAAGGTTCTATTAAAAGGCTATGGGAAAAGGATGATCGAAGAAAATAGAGATAGGCTGTGTTAATATCTTATCTTATCTTATCTTAATGATGATATGGTAAAACAAGAAGAAACATGTTGCGCCTATCCTAAATAAGATTGGAACAGACAGACAGAAAAAAAATTGAGTAATTCAAAAAGTTTGAAAGATTTTCCTTTCCAAAAGGAAATGTTATCGGCGTGCTTACTTAATGTACCCCTCCACAACGAGTGGTTAAATTTAGATTTGAGTCTGGGCCCTAGCGAGAGCCGAAGCTTGGAGCCATCAATTCCACTTATCTATACAATTATTCAACTACCATCATAATGTGGGTTTCCCAACGAACCTTTGTCTGTAATCGAAACACTAAGCCGAAGTGATTTAAGATTATGGTGTGGGATAATGGCGTTCAATTTCGTTTCCACCCAGTACAGGTGCGATAGCCAATTTTTTTTTTAAATCGTAAATTTATAGTCCTCTAATTCCGCTCATTACGCTAAATTAGTCTCGTTAAAGATGGGCATGTGTTGGACATAAAAATAATGAGCTACAGTTCTTTGATGATGAAATATAATTCTGTTGTTTCAGCAAAATTAAAAAAATAAATAAAAAATATATAAATTACTGGCGGCCTCGTTCGTACTTTAAAACTTAAAAACATTTTTTTTTAATTTATCTTCAAGGATGTCTACAGTCTATAAGGAACTACTTACAAATTTTGAAGCATGTAGGCTAAATTTGTGATTAGTCAGTCAGTTAATTTGTAAGTGATTTCACCCAGAGTCTTTAACTACTGATAAACTGGCTATCTTATCTCTAACTGACAATAATCTGAAATTAAATCTGAATATTTAGATATGATAATTGTAGCTAACCAAGCAGACTTAAAACAAGCTGTACCATTAACAAAACTAAATATAAACTAAATATAGACTAGTAGGAAAGAAGACATCATACCTATAACTCCGGTGGTCTAAACTACCACCTATCACAATAAACTAAACAACAAATACCCCGAGTAGGAGTACCTGAAAAAGTACACATTAACATAGGCTTACATAACTGACGTTTGTATCCATCCGATGTTTCTACTTCAACAATGCGAATCTGTTAATCTGTGCCGATATGAACAAGCGAGTGATCAGCGCAGTCCCCCGGGCGGATATTATCGTGCGGCGCTCGTCTGCGCCGGACGCCAGACGCATCAGTTCCGCGCCAACGCATTGCTGCAGCTTTATGAGCTGCATGTAGCCGTCATGTGTACGTACATTACCTAAAATTTTGTAATGTTTTAGAGCATTTTAACATTTAGATATCACTTATTTTCGAAGTACCAATACCTTCAAACCAATAAGCCAATTTTAATGAAACTTTGTATGCCTAATTAAATATAGCGACCTAAAGTGTTTTTAAAATATATAGTCAATTGAGCTTATACGATTTATAATTTTCATTAAAATAAGATAATTGATTTAACACAAAATATGGAACTTCGAAGTTTGTATGGGATGTTAAACCTATATAAAAATGTATGGTCTCCTAATCTGTGCCGATATGTACAATCGAGTGAAATATTATCAGTGAGATAAATCAATTGAAATTATACAATTTGAAACTTTCAATAGTAGTAGACTTTAAATCGTATAAATTCAGTTAACTATACGTTTCTTTATGTTTTCTACTAACCTTAAACTTAACTTACTTAAACTTAACAATAAAAAGATTAATAAAACTTGGTTTTTGGCTTGAAAAATAACTAACTTTGAAGTTCGTATGGTGTCATACATACCATATCAAAATGGCTGATATGAATAAGCGAGTGATCAGCGCAGTCCCCCGGGCGGAGATTATCTTGCGCCGCCCACCCGCCGCCGCGCCGCCCGCCCGCCGGACGCCCGACGCATCAGCTCCGCGCCAACGCATACTTATACTGCTGCAGCATTATGAGCTGCGTGTAGCCGTCATGTGTACACACGCCTGCACATCAACCTACCACAAACTGTCAAATTTCCTCAATAGACTTTGAACGTTATTACTGGGACATATGGTTGAAAATTTATTGAAGAAATTTGACAGTTTTGGATAGGTTGACGTGCAGGCGTTTGTAATCTCTTACCAGTGTGCTGTTTGTGTAATGGCATTTAGCGATTTTGCTCTAACAGTAGTAAAGCCGGGAGCTGGTATTTACACTGACAGGGCTTTTTAAGTGGAATCTATTTACTTTAATTAATATACTTAAATAGTGATCTATAATTAATTTTAGGAAGATTTTAATTTACCTCTTAATGTGAATACCCACACTCATATTATTATAACGGTATAAAAACATTATAACTATAACGGCATCCTGTGTGTGCTGGCTTACAAGGAACCTTTTTTTCTACAGCACTGGGTTTCCATATTGTGATATAACTAAATGTAGAAAATAATGAGAAATTCCAAGAATGTAACATAGTTTAATAACATTGTTTATTAACATAGATTAAGGTTACTTTGACGCTCACAAAAGAAACTATGCTTAGAGTCCAAGCAGCACAATGAGCTATGGAGTGTAGTATGTTAGGTTTGGCTCTCAACGACCGAGTTCGCAATACCGAGATTCGAAGATGGGCAAAGGTCCAGAACATAGTTAACCGGATTGCAAAACTCAAAAGGCGATGGGCAGGACACGTGGCGAGAACCAGTAATGGTCGTTGGTATAGCCCTCATGGAATGGCTGCCGAGATCGGACAAGCGGAGCGCTGGCTCTGACCTGCTAGATGGGCCAGAGATATAGAGGTGGTCGCTGGAAAATGCTGATACGATCAGCTCAAAAAAGAAAGGAATGGCGTAAAATGATGATGATGAAGGTTACTTTGTAATTAACAAACCAATATTGACTCCGTTGTTAAAAACATGGTCAGATTTTTTATTATTAGAATGTCTTATGGGTACACAGACACTATAGCGTACCTTCGTGTCAGTTGTTGCAGCTTAAATAAGTAATTTCTTTAGCTTCAGCTTCTTCTAAAAACAAATGAAGAAAACTCTACATACTCTTCCCAGATGCATACGGCCAAAGATGATTACGATGATACAACTTTGGTATATCTAATACGATGTCAGGATTATAACATAAAATATGCTTGAAACTGAGTCTTGGTACTATTGCATTTAACACTTATTTTAAAGTGGAGTGTAACAATTTCCCGCCTTGTCCACGTCGGGTTAACCAGCCGAAAATACCGGAGCAATTTCCCCCATGGGCCAAGGCGAGGGAATTTCGTTGTGCGGTCTAGCTGGTGAGCATACTGTTCAGGCCACATAGAAGCGCCTGATTTTGTTTAGATGAAAATAGCGACGACGTGACGTCTCACGCCACGGAAAAGAATTGCGCTCGGAGGCTCGGACAGCGAAGCATCAATTTACTGTTACAACCATTTTTTATTATTATCATTCATTTAATTTGTACAGTTTACGATTAAACTAGCATACAACCTACAGTCTGAGTCTCATTACGAAGACATCAATTCCTGCGCGATCATTTGGTGACCCCGACGTGATCAAAATCAACACGACCGATCTGAAGATCGACATTCAAACAAGAAGACGGACTATCCTTCAGGAACTCGCCAGCATCCAGCTGCAGCTATCATTCCGAGGGAAGTGCGTAAACAATTCATTAAATAAACCCATTTTTTCTACTTCAATTTGAGTGAGTACTGTTCATGACATTGTCCTCACGTAAATAATAAAAAATCAAATTAGATTTTTTTCACTACATTCAATTGTTAAAATGGTGTTTTGTTGTACATTGGAACGTAAATATCCATGTTAGTAAACTATTTGGCCTTTTATTTTGCACATTAGAATTTTGTGTTATATACAGTGTTAACACAGTGCCTCACAGTGCCTTACAGTGTCGTAACGTAGTTCACAAAACTTAATAAATAAGCACCATCGAGTGTCCCGACCTTTAAAATATTAAGTAAATACAGGTCTTAAACACAATTGCTGAACATTCCAGGTGCAAACAGGAATTGAATACGAGGAATTATTGTTGAATTTTGTCGAGTGTTGCGGCCGTGCATTCCAACAAGCGCGCACGGTGCATAGTGTGCGCTAGCAATAAGCCGGCTACGAAGCCAGTTTGTTATCCACTCCCGGAATTTAATGTAAAGTATTCACTGTTTATTACTATTTGTAGATTCGTCATCGTAAACATTAATATTGATTGTGGTTTAATCGTTACTTCGCCGGCAAAATGAGTGAACTAAAGGACCTTATCAAACAAAGGGGACAGATCAGGTGTCGATTAACTTTATTTGAGAAATATTTGTCGCCTTTGTTGGATTGCAAAGAGACTAGTGCGATTATAATAAATGAACTTCGTTTGCGCTGCAGTAAAATGCGTGATCTCTCGTGCAACTTTGAGGACATTCAATCACAAATTGAAATGTTGGATGAAGATACCAATAAACAAATGCTAGAACGTGAAACAACTGAAAATAGTTTTTTTAATTTAATAGCTCGAGCTCAATCGTTATTGGAGTATTTTGAAAACCAACTTAAACTGGAATCTTCAGCTAATATAAATTTAAAGTATAATAATGTGAAATTGCCAGCGTTGAGAATTCCTCCTTTTAATGGAGATCCACACAACTGGTTGTCCTTTAGGGACACATATTTATCATTGATACATCAGAATGAAAACATCGAAAACATTAATAAATTTCATTATCTCAAGTCATATTTAGAAGGTCCGGCTATAGCTGTGATTGATTCCGTTACAATGTCGTCAGATAATTACACAATAGCGTGGAATTTACTTTGCGAGCGGTATAATAATAAACGTCTTTTAGTGAATGAACACATAAAAGGTTTGTTTTCAATTGAACCGTTGACTAGGGAAACTCACAGCGGCATTCGCAATTTAATTGACGTTTTATCTAAAAACTTGAATGCGTTGCATTCATTAGGCGAATCGACTGACAGATGGGATACGCTCATCATTTTTATGGCCTCAGCGAAACTGGACAGTGTAACTGCTAGAACATGGGAAGAATATAGAAATAGTAAAGATTCTCCAACGTTAGAGGAATTTTATTTCTTTCTTCGTCAACGCGCGACTATGTTAGAGACTGTAAGTGCTAATAAGATTTCATATAATAAAAATGAAAAACGGCACAGTCTTCCCAACATGAAGTCTTTTGTTAGCTCATCTGTTGACTTGTTATCACCTGTCAAACAATGTCTAATCTGTAAGCAAAATCACAAACTATATGAGTGTTCTACATTTAAGTCAATGCCGGTTGCAGAGCGAATTTCTAAACTTACCTTATTAAAATTATGCAGCAATTGTTTTCGTAGCGGCCATCAGGCCTATCAGTGTAGACTGGGCGGCTGCAGAATTTGCCATAGAAAACATAACACTTTGATACATAAGCAAAACACTTTACAATTGTCAAAAACAAGTAAAGTCAATAATGAAATTTCAAATACAAACGAAATTAACTTACCCTCTTCTGTCATTGATCCCACTCCATCTGGTTCCACTACTGTGACTATGTCTGCTACTTCCACAAGTCAAGCACTTCTTTCTACGGCATTAGTCAAAGTAATCAGTAATAATCAAACCTACAGTCTCAGAGCTTTGTTGGACTGCGGGAGCCAGTCCTCATTCATCAGCGAAAAAGCTCAGAGAAAAATAGGTTCTCTACGAAAAGATAATCGTTATCAATGCGTTTCGGGTATAGCTAATTCGGTTTTAAACGTAACCGAACATTGTGATTTACATCTTCATTCAATTTATAACACTTTCAGCGTAATGGTTAAGTGTTTTGTACTACCTCATATTACTGATAAGTTACCCCATGTTGCAGTGCGTATACAGGATTTAGGCATTCCTAGCTGTGTTCAACTCGCGGACCCGAATTTCTATCAATCATCTGACGTTGATTTATTATTGGGTGCAGATGTATTTTGGGACCTTCTAGGACCGGGTAGGATAACCTTGGGACCACAAAGGCCCATATTGCACGAAACACAATTGGGGTGGATAGTAGCTGGCCCTACTGCGGGAGGCTATTACGACACAAATAATTCAAAAATATATTGCCATTTTTCAAAGGAAATTAGTCAACAGCTAAGCAAATTCTGGGAACTTGAGGATGTACCCCCTAATTTCGAATATAACACTGATGATTATTGCGAAAATTTGTTTGCAACTACTACTCGTCGAGAAGATGATGGTAGGTTTTGCGTTCACATTCCTTTCAAGGATTCCGTTGAATGCCTAGGTGATTCATACAACATTGCAGAAAAAAGATTGTTGCAACTAGAAAGAAAATTAAAAAATAATTTACAACTTAAGCAACAATATCACGATTTCATCCATGAGTATGAGCGCTTAGGACATATGACCGAGATTCCTCGACCTTTGTTTGGTTGCTACCTTCCTCATCATGGAGTGGTGCGAGAAGCTAGTGAAACTACAAAGCTTCGTGTTGTCTTCGACGCCTCTTCAAAAACCGCTACGGGTATATCGTTAAACGATATTCAACATGTCGGGCCAGTAGTGCAGGACGACCTATTTTCTATATTATTACGGTACAGACAGCACAGCTTTGTAGTGTCAGCGGACGTGGAGAAAATGTATCGTCAAATTCTAGTTGAACCCAAACAACGTCACTTACAACAAATCTTATGGCGCGATGAACCAACAGACATCATCAAAATATTCCAATTGAACACGATAACTTATGGCACGGCCTCAGCGCCATTTCTTAGTACACGATGCTTAGTGCAACTGTCTAAAGAATGCAAAGATACCACATTGTCTCAGATAATTAAAGACGACTTTTATGTAGACGATTTGCTCTGTGGAGCCGAAACAGAAGATGATTTGCGTAACATAGCTCACTCTGTTACTTCTATACTTAATTCAGCATGCCTTCCATTACGAAAATGGAGAACAAATGCTCCATACATCTTTGAAGATGAGTTAGACGCCTATCAACGTCAAATTTAGAATTGTCTTCACAGTCAAGTGTACTAGGCTTGAAATGGGATCCTTCAAAAGACGTTTTGAAATTTTCAGTTGATATGAAACTAAATCAACCAATTACAAAGCGAACCATCTTGTCAAACTCGGCTAAACTTTTTGACCCATTAGGCTTACTAAGTCCGTGCACAATCATTCCAAAAACAATTCTACAGAAGCTATGGTTGTCCAAACTTGAATGGGACGATCCAGTGGATGATGCATTAGAGAAGGAATGGAAAAGTTTTGCAACAAATTTAGAGTCTATAACAGAATTTCATATTCCAAGATGTGCTCTCCTTCGTGAATCTGTAAAAATCGAACTCCATTCGTTTTCTGATGCGTCTCAAGTGGCATATGCTGCGACCACCTATCTTAGGTCAATCGATAGGTCTGGTCAGGTCCTAGTTAGGCTACTTTGCTCCAAGACAAAGGTCGCTCCAGTGAAAACAACAAGCATTCCTCGACTTGAGCTCTGCGGTGCATTGCTTTCAGCACGTCTAAGTGCTAAAGTACTAAAGGCTCTGCGCTGCAAAGTTGAGTCAGTTTTCTATTGGACTGATTCAACAGTGGTCTTGGGGTGGTTATCGTCTCGCTCATGTGATTTAAAAACTTTTGTTTCAAATCGCGTGAGTGAGATCCAGGACCTGACCACATCCGGTACTTGGAGACATGTTCCTGGTGATAAAAACCCAGCAGACTTAGCGTCTCGAGGAGTAAATCCAAAATCTATCCAATCTGCTAGTCTCTGGTGGGACGGTCCACCTTTTCTTGCCGAGGACCAATGTAACTGGCCTCAGAATTTAGGATCAAAAAATATTTCGATCCTCCCTGAAAGAAAAGATCATAACAATGTTAAAACTAATCTACTAACTACTATTACACTAAAATGCACAAAGGAAGCATTTGCTGTGAATGGTTGCGGGATTGTGGAGTTCGATCGATACTCAAACTTTTCAAGACTGCAACGATCCACTGCATACATTTTGCGATTCATTCACAATTTAAAAAATAAAATGTTAAAGTTAACAGGTCTATTAAGTCTTGATGAACTGCAAAATGCTTTAAACGTTTTAATAAAACAACATCAGAGTGAATGTTTCGCAAACGAAATTAAAATCTTAAAAACCAAACAAAATTTACCTTTAAATTCTCGGATCTTATCTCTTAGTCCGTTCCTTAATGAAAATGGCATACTTTGTGTAGGTGGACGATTAAAACATTCTGAGGAACCCTATGATAAGAAACATCCTGTTTTATTAGACTCTAATCACAAATTTACCAAAATACTATTTGCACATCATCACATAAAACTATTCCATGGAGGGCCTCAACTTTTATTAAGTAATATACGCAACAAATTCTGGCCTTTAAGAGGCAGAATAATAGCACGAGGAACGGTTAATAACTGCAGACTTTGTAAGCTAATGAAAGCTAAATCATTTAACCCCATAATGGGAAACTTACCGTCCAGTAGAGTGATCCCAAGTCAACCGTTCCATGTCAGCGGCGTCGACTTCGCAGGGCCATTTTATATTACCGATCGCAAAGGTCGCGGTTGTAGAATAACAAAATGCTATTTATGTTTATTCATTTGTTTTAGCACAAAGGCTTTGCACCTTGAAGTAGCCAGCGATCTATCTACAGATGTTTTCATTCTTTGTTTGAGGCGTTTTATATCGCGCAGAGGTAAACCTTTGCAACTATATTGTGATAATGGCACAAATTTTGTCGGCGCTCATAACGAAATCACAAAATTTCTAAAAACAAATAGTGGCAACATAACTGGCTTCGCATCCGATGAAGGTATTCAATTTAAATTCTCCCCGGCTTACTCTCCTCACTTTGGAGGACTTTGGGAGGCAGGTGTTAAATCGGCAAAACACCATTTAACAAGAATTTTAGGCGACAGACATTTGACCTTTGAGGAATTATCAACTTTATTCACGCAAATTGAAGCAATCCTCAATTCTAGACCATTGACTCCTCTTTCCTCTGACCCGAAAGACCTTGAACCCTTGACTCCTGCGCACTTCCTGATCGGCAAATCGTTCACATGTCTGCCTACTGAGAACCTGTTGGACGCTAACTTGAATCGACTCGACCGATACAGACTCCTGGAGAAGATGCGACAACATTTTTGGGAACGTTGGAGGAATGATTACCTAAATGAGCTGCAACAAAAAACGAAGTGGAGAATGCAGCAAAGGAGCTTCCAAGAAGATGATTTGGTGGTGATCAAGGAAGCCAACCTACCTCCCTTGAAATGGCGTATGGGACGCATCCAAAAATTATATCCTGGATCCGACGGAACGGCCAGAGTCGCCGATGTTTACACGTCCAAGGGCATCGTGCGCAGAGTCATCCACAATCTATGTTCTTTACATACTTCTACTTCTTCTTCTTCACAACAAAGGTAATTGCTCGAAACCCTGAAGCTTTCGAGGGGGGGAATATGTTCAGGCCACATAGAAGCGCCTGATTTTGTTTAGATGAAAATAGCGACGACGTGACGTCTCACGCCACGGAAAAGAATTGCGCTCGGAGGCTCGGACAGCGAAGCATCAATTTACTGTTACAACCATTTTTTATTATTATCATTCATTTAATTTGTACAGTTTACGATTAAACTAGCATACAACCTACAGTCTGAGTCTCATTACGAAGACATCAATTCCTGCGCGATCACATACGGTTAGCTAATAAAGTCTACAAATACAAATGTGTACATCAAGCATTCGTTAGTAGCTAACATAAATACAATGACAGCTGAGCTTGCAGCTTCAACCTGATATAATCGTATTAATTATAAAAAAGTGTTAAATTTTTTTATCCACAAGCTGGATTCGAACCCGCAACCCGCAACGGGGGAACAACACAGTAAAAATACCAACAAGGGCTGCGTCCAAGGTTCCATAGGCGGGCCCTTGTTTTGGAACTTAATTTTAGACCCCCTGCTGAACGAACTCACCGTCGCCAACGTATACTGTCAAGCCTTCGCGGATGACATCGTCCTAGTAATAGAGGGCAGCACAGCAGGAGAGATCTCCAATAGGGCCAATTCCGTTCTTTCCCGTGTTCAGAAGTGGGGCGAGTCGAACAAGCTAAACTTCGCGCCGCATAAGACCAAGGCAATGGTTATTACCAAAAAGCTGAAGTTCGACACGCCCCGTCTGGAAATGGGAGGAACGGAAATAGAAATAGTAGAAGAAATCAAAATTTTAGGTGTAATTTTCGACAACAAGCTCCTTTTTAATAAGCATATACAATATATCTGTAAAAAATCGATAGGGATTTACAAAGGAGTATGCAGAGCGGCGAGGGCTACCTGGGGACTGCACCCGGAGATCATCAGGACGATCTACAAAGCTGTTATCGAACCTGTGATCTTGTACGCGGCTAGCGTCTGGTCCAAGGAAGCGAAGAAGGCAGTCTCCCGGAAAGCCCTCGATGTAGTGTTAAGAGGCTTCGCGCAGAAAATTTCCAAAAGTAATAGAACGGTTTCCCTAAATGCTGCTTTAATACTGTCGGGGCTGCTTCCGCTGGATCTTCGGATCCAAGAAGCATCCCGGCTTTTTGAGGCAAAGCGCGGGAAACCCCAGGCAGTATTAAGTGGCAGGAGGGTTGAGCAGCGCACACCATTCACGGAGAACACCCACCCCAGTAGGATGCTAAATTCAAAATTCACCCTTTTAGAAAACGCAGAAGAGGATAGCAAGTTGGCAGAAGGCTTGGCTAAGATTTACACTGATGGCAGTAAACTGGAGGGGAAAGTCGGAGCCGCCCTGACCTGTTGGAAGGGGAAGGTCGAGATGTGTACCCGAAAATTCAGACTGGAACCATACTGTACGGTCTTCCAAGCCGAGTTATATGCTATCCTCCAAGCGACCGAAATTATTATTGGCAAGAAATTCGAAGAAGCGGCTATTCTGAGCGACTCGAGGTCGGCTCTCCAGACGCTGATGGATCCAGACTCCTCGCACCCAATCACGAAGGCGATACAGGGTAACCTAGAATTCCTGAGAGACAACCACCAACTAGTCTCTCTATACTGGATACGGGCCCACGTCGGAGTAGGAGGGAACGAGAGAGCGGATGAATTAGCGAAGGAAGCCGCCCTCAAACTGAAGACCAGAGCGGACTATGACTGCTGCCCCATCTCGTACGTTAAACGTCATTTACGGGCGGAAACGATCGAGCAATGGGACAGCAGGTATAGGACGGAAGCCACAGCCGCGACCACCAAGGTCTTTTTCCCGAATGGGGTGGACGCATACAACACCGTGAGGAAGATGTCCATCGACCGGCTTGCGTCGCAGGTCCTGACAGGCCATGGGGGATTCTGTGCATACCTACACAGATTCAAGTGCAGGGACAGCCCCGCATGTGCCTGTGACCCGACGATGGACGAGGACATCTTCCACATACTATTAGACTGCCCAATACACACGCAAGTTAGGTACACTCTGCAACAGAAAATTGACACAAAATTAAGTAAAGACACCCTAAAGGAGATCATAAGCACCAAAAAAGAAAGAAAGATATTCATGGAATTTGCCAAAGAGATTGTTAGAAAAGTAAATTTAAGAAATAAGGACAATTAATGTAAGTAATATAATGTAAGCAATTGTAAGCAAGACCACATAAGTGGTGGGATTTTATAAAAGAGAGCAATGTATGTAATGTAATTTATGGGTAAAGAATAATAAGTATATAAATAATATGTTTTTAAAATAATGAAGTACAATGTATCAGAATTAATGTAATAATGTAATATAATAATGTAATGTAATATAATAATGTAATATAATATTAATGTAATATATAATAATATGTAATGTAATAATGTAATAAGGTAATAATATAGTAATATAATAAATAATTATGTAACGATGAAATAAGCAAAGAAAAGAAAAATGTAATAGATTTAAGAGACACATTGTTAAAAGAAAAGAAAGAAAACAAAAAAAGAGAAACAAAAAAAAGAGAAATTAAATAAAAATGAGTAGAGCTCTTCAAGCTCAAGCTTAATAACCCTAGTAAAAAAAGAGATACAAAAGATAAAATAGAAAGATAAAGTCCTGCAAAAATAGCGGGGAGTAGCTGCAAAAAAAAAAAAAAAAAAAAAAAAAAAAAAAAAAAAAAAACCCGCAACCTCTGACGTTGATAAATTTGAACGGGTTGGACAGAACCACGATAGCATAGTTGGTAGTACACCTGACCCAGTATGTCAGAGGGTGCGGCTTTGAATCCCACTCGTGAAAATTATTCCTAAACTTTTTCGTATAATTGTAATTTTTTTTCGCAACAAAATGTGCATAAATTTAAATATAACAATAACTTTCTGGCCGATACTAATGTATACTTGACATCTTTGTTACTGCGACAATTCGTTCACAAAAGGTTCGTAACGAGACAAACTATCCATGTTAATATGGAAACTTTCCGGTGATAAGTGAATGCGCCGGACCGAAGGGTCGTATCTCTGTGACACTCCTCGGCACGTTATCGCGCCGACGACCACGACTCAGCCACAAAATACGGAGACTATAGAAAGTAAGCTTCATATAAACGCACTCGAGCAACGCACGCTAGACAAACTCTCACGGAAACGGAAACAGCTCGCAACAGTTCGAACTTGTTCAAGACGGTTTTTTTGTTTCTTAAGGTACGGGTAAGTACTTGGCCTTCATCTCACCTGATGTTAAGTGATGACAAGGCTGAAGGTAGAAGCGCACTTCACCCGGCATCCTCAACTAGTGAGGCACTGGCTATCTTATCTCTAGCTGCCGGTACGCAACAATGCTACAAACATCGATGTTAAGGCGACATGTTTAAACAAGATGGTGGTAGCTAGCCAGGCGAACAAACAAGCCCTAGCACCAACCAGACCGAGTACACAAACATGTACTCCCGCTGGGAATCGAACCCAGGACCTCTGGGTCTAAACTGGTGGTCTTAACCACTAGACCACAGAGGCAGTTAAAGGATAGTAGTGAGAGGCTCGATGGCGCAGCGGTTTATCGCGCCCGGATCCGGCGCCGGTTTATCTCGAGCTTCTCCGTGCTTCGGAAGGCACGTTAAGCCGTTGGTCCCGGCTGCATTACCAGTCGTTAACAACCACCGATCCGCACTGGGCCCGCGTGGTGGTTTATGGCCCGTTCTCCCTATCTATCCATAGGGAAGGCTCGTGCCCCAGCAGTGGAGACGTAAAAATGAGCTGATGATGATGATGATGATGAGAAGTCTATTGTGTGCGTTGCTCGAGCGCGATATGTATTAGGCTTACCTTCTGCAATGTCCTTATTTTATGACTCAGCTTTGTTCGGACGTTGTTCCATTGTCTGCGCTTTCCTGCTAACTAGTTAAATACAAAGGAGCTAGTCAGCCTCCTGTGGTACTTTGTGGACCGTGGGCCTTATTGAAATCTCTGCGTGGAATCCATTTGACGTACCTATCAACGGAATATGTTGCACGCGGTTTGTGGTCATTGTTGAATGTATATCAAAACTAACAAAAGCCTATAGATTAAATAGCTCAAAACATTATAAAACATTTTTTTTGTGCTAAGTAATTTTTGAACGTCAGAATGGTTGGCTGGCCATGGCTTAATAAGCGTTATGGTAGTGACCTTGTATCTAGAAGAAGCCGCAACTCAAACTCGGCAAGGGTTATTTCTTTCTCCGGTTCAGCACCTATTACAAATGTTACAATACAATTTAAGTAAAACAAAATAAAAATGTATGACATTTTTATTTTGTTATAAACAACAATTTCTCTACGTTATTGTGCATGTAAACCTTTGTCCATATATTTTTGTAATTTTTGTCTTTTACCTAATAATAACTTTTACTCTTGAGGGTTTTGATATGTCCTTTAAATTTATGTTATATACAACTTCTATTCCAAATTTTGCAAATAGTTCAAATAAGGAATAGAAGAAGTTAAGAAATAAACAACATGGGAAAGAAGAAATAAACATTTAGCCAATAACGAATTGACAATTGAGAATTGACATTCTGTGGAAGTTTATTCTAAAATAAAATTACGGTGAAGTAACGAACCCCCTACGCTGCCCCTTAACGGAGTTATTACATTAGGTAATACTTAAATATGATAATGTAATTATTGATTTATATATAGATATTATAGACTTATATATAATAATAAGATTTAAACCCGCAATAACCGCCACTGTGGTTTAGTGGTTAAGACCACTGGTTTAGACCCAGAGGTCCTGGGTTCGATTCCCAGCGGGGGGTTTGTACATGTTTGCGTACTCAGTTTGGTTGGTGGTGGGTCTAGTTTGTCCGCCTGGTTACCTACCACCATCTTATTTAAATATGACGCCATAATATCAACGTTTGTAGCATTGTGGTGTTCCGGCAGCTAGAGATAAGATAGCCAGTGCCTCACTAGTTGAGGATCACGGGTGAAGTGCGTTTCCATCAATAGCCTTATCATCACTTAACATCAGGTGAGATCAAGGCACGTGCTTACCCGTAAATATATATTTTTTTAAATAGCCGGTTTAAATTAAGCTATCTCGTAGTGTCATTCAAGCTGATTAAAATTATTTAGCTTATATAGAAGGTAGGTACTCGTCGGACATGAAAAACTGTATTTTTATGACTAACTAATTCAAACACTATAGCTATTCTAAGTATACTAGGTATAGCTGTATCTAGCTGTTTTGTGGTAGATGAATAATATTTTTAATTAAAAAAAACAACTTATTTGACAAACATAATATGCAATGGTGCTTTAACGGTCAACGCAGCCCTAAGACGGTTTTTATACGAAAGCTACAAATCACGCGTTGCTGGCCCTAAGACCTGTAATGTAATGCCTCTATGCGTTGCAAATCAACTATCTCTAGACGTTGAATTAAAATTATTTTGTTCATGAAATTTATGCTTTTGTCCAACCAAGTATTACACTTCTATCTTCCGATACCCAATTTAGTAGATGCGCTGTTGACCAAACATTGGGATCAATCTCTAAATCTAATGGCTGACTTTAATAGGGTTTCTAGTTTTGGTCCGGCAGTTTGCTTAGGAGGGATGTCTATTTATAACTCGAATGGAAACCGTGCCCCACGAAGTCCGTAAGACTACTGAACCGCAAATGGGATGTTGTTGATTTATTTGGTCAATTATATACATTTGTTGGACATCGTAAAGTAAATATCTTCGATACTTGAGTGGGTAAATTTAAAACAGATGCTTACCTATCTTTGGAGCTCGATGGCGCAGTGGTCAACGCACCCGGTCTGCGGTTAAGCATCTTTCGCAAAGGCCGGTCATCGGATGGGTGACCAAAAATGTATCATCTCGAGCTCCTTCATGCTTCGGAAAGCACGTAAAGCCGTTGGTCTCGGCTGCATTCGCAGTCGTTAAAAACCACAAATCCACACCAGGCCCGCGTAGTGGTTTATGGCCCTTTCTCCCTATCCATCCATAGGGGAGGCTAGTGCCCCAGCAGTAGGGACGTAAAATGAGCAGATGATGATGATGCTTATCTTTATTTTTGTAATTATTAACGGCATTATTAACATGTTATAATGCATAATTGTCTAAGTCTAAGTCTAAAAAAGCCTAAGACGGAGGGTAGACTGTTTTGTCACTCTTTGTCAAAGACATGAAAACATTGTAATAAATTACTCTATTGACAGTTGAAACACATATATTTTTGTAGAACACAAAAAAAATCAATTATTTTCAACACATTTCAACTGAAATGATAGCTTATGTAGAATTATGACGTACGCTGAGTATCAAGGGGATTAACAACTGCATTTAGTCGTTGAAAATTCAAACGACAAATATTTTGGCAAAGCTGAGCGCGCTATGATCACGGATGAACTAATTTCAAAAGTGGAACGATTTGATAGCGTTACATTAGTAGGTTCGCTATCAAAATTTACAATTTAATACTATAATTACTCTCCACTAGCTCCGAGGCTTTTATTTGTATGTAGACTGAACAATGAAGACACAAAGATTTATTTATACTCTATGGGCTGAATGTGACTTAAATTATTGAAGGTTATAATCATGGATATACACACATCAAAAATGTCTAGGGGCCAAGTACATTTTTAGCTATAACATTTTTTCTAATAATATTTACCTAATCTGGTTTTCCAGACTGGCTTCTTGCTCTATTTTTTATGTTTTAGTAAACAATTGTATCCTAACATAATAATGTTTAAAAAATTAAGAAAAAATGCAATGTTAACACAACAAATTGGGGAAAATTTGCTTACGTTATGTCGTCACCTTATTGGCAAAAAAGCAAGAACTAGGTTGATTTTTTTTAAATTGTATTTGTATTTCTACCATTTACACGAACCACACGAGCACAGCGATTTTGCATGCTTAAAATCAGTTCATCCAAATGAAAAAGTTGTTTTGGGGTGTGCACGGCATCCGTACTCGGCAGAACTCTTCTTTGGAGCATGTCCCATGCATGCTCATTTGGGTTGAGGCCTGGTGATTGTGCAGGCCACGGCAGGACGTTGATATGAGAATCGGCAAGAGTGCTTGTTACGACTCTAGCCGTGTGTGGACGTGCATTGCCATGCATTAGTCGAAACAAATCACCCAATCGTCCTCGCAAGGGGATGATCACATCTGAAACAATCACAATCTTCGAGATTACTGTGGCGAGTGGATGTGTTGTTGTTTTCGGTAAATTTGTTTAATAACTGTTTTAAACTGTGACCGGACCCCGGGCTACGCCCTGCCTACCACCGAGACTTCGCCTTTTCGTCTTCGGTGTCCCTAGCAGTGAGAAAAATTAACTGATTGCCTGTGGCCACAAGTTGCCGGATTCGATCCACGTACCTCTAAAGTGGGCACCGGGGCCTTATCCGCTGTACCTCGGACGCTGGACGCGAGCCGCCAAATTAACTCATCGTCTACCACACATGGCTCGGCACACACACACGGAAAGGGTACGTGCATGCAGGTTGGTCGCTGTGTTGCCGCATTGCCATTGTGAGCGATCTGGTCGGTGCTTCTCAATCTTTGTAATTCACTTATTACGATGAAGTGTGCAACTTGCTTAAGCGAAGCGAGAGAAGTAGCTCAGTTTACTGTCTGCATGCGCTGCTTTGATTTTAGTTGCGCAGGCATTACCGAAAGTGGGTTCAAAAAACTTGGCGAAAGGAAAAACATTTGGCAGTATCCGGGTTGTAAAGGTGGCGCTACCCTAAAACCATCTTTGTTAGATTCTTCATCGCCAATAGTACAGAGCCTTGAAAGTGAGACAATTATCTCCGAACTTAAAAAGCTTTTTAAGCAAATTAAATTGCAGCACTTTCGTGTTTGGCACAAGACGTAAAAACTATTAAAGACGATCTGCAGCAGCTGAAAAACTCCGTGGAATTTGATCATGAATCATCAAAGGTGTGTAACGATAAGTTGAATGACCTAGAGGAAAGAGTTGTAGCCGTTGAAAACAACCATGAATCTACTGTCGCACTCGTTCGGTGCATTTCGCAGTTGGAGGATTCGATCAAGTCTAAAGATCAAACGGATCGCTTAAATAACACTGAACTGAAGGGAATTCCTGAAGGGGATTTGTAATGATTCGGAGAATTTGCTTGAAGTTGTTGT
The DNA here is from genome assembly GCA_949315975.1 of Eudonia truncicolella. Classification (NCBI taxonomy): domain Eukaryota; kingdom Metazoa; phylum Arthropoda; class Insecta; order Lepidoptera; family Crambidae; genus Eudonia; species Eudonia truncicolella. The sequence goes on along the minus strand of OX438829.1, from coordinate 9,175,820 downwards.
GAAGCTTGGAGCTAACATAGGCTGCAGTGTGGCTAAGAGCAATATAAATTATATAGTTCGAGTGCCAACGCGAAATCACCCTAAAAATAAGAATATTATTGTTGGCTTCGACAATCGTTACTTGAAGGAAAATTTCGTCGCCTGCGCTAGGGCACGTAAAAACATCTCAGCTTCCGATCTGGGATACCGCTCAAATAACAAGATATTTGTCAATTATCATCTTACTCTGGAGAACAAAATACTTTTAACAAAACCAAGAAAAAAGCTAAAGATCATGGATACTCTTTCGTGTGAGGCTCATGCACGCTAGCCCGGGCTATTGTTCGAGTGAACGATTTCACATACACACAAACGTGCGCACGCGGCTGAGGCTTAGTCCCGTCCGCCCTCACCCGATAACGGTCTATCCATAGTCGACACTATGGATAGACCGTTGCAATCTTATTTTGCTTATTCACATGTTATTCACTCTTAAAGTTCAGCGTGTATTTTAGTAAATCTATTTATAATTCATTAAGGCGCGAGTGGGTTGTTTGTAGTTCCGATATTAGTTTGTTATTTCTAATTTGCTCTGATCGTGGGGTACTCAAATATTTATAGTGTTACGTGTTCGTTGTTGCTATACTTAAAGTAAATAAACCTGGTCATGTGCTAGTTCGGATTGCATATTTATTTTTTATTCTCCTTCGTAAGTGTGCATCGTATTCAAAAATAGTGCGCCCCCTAACTTTTTATTATTGCTCACTTTGCATGCTGGCATTACACTTCGTACTTTTATAATATATCTATGTTTTACCAGTAACCGATGGCGTCCTTAATTATATTGTACCAAAATGTGAGTGTGAAAACTCAATGTCGGCGCAGCTTGTAAATTTTTCAAACAATTGTGTAGATATTGCTTTGAATAACGCTGATGATGGCTTTATTATACTTGGTGACTTCAATATGCCTAATGTGACCTGGAAAGCTTCCTCACCAGGCACCGATCGCACACCTTGCAATATTATGGGTATACATCAGACAGTTTTCTTTGACAATATGAACATATGTAATCTTTTACAATATAACCACATATACAACTCGTCGGACAGATTATTAGACTTAATCTTTAGTAATATTCTTCTCAGTATCTCCGACAATGCTGTCCCATTGGTTTCGCCCGATCCTCACTATCCGGCAATTTGTGTTGTGGTACCAATCCATAATGAGCTCACTCTTGCACCTGCTACTAAAACTACATATCCGTATAAAAGAGTTGATTACGAGTCTATATGTAAAATGATGGTACATCGAACTTTTACACTCTATTGTACTCACTTTGTGACGAACATATTCCTGTCAAAAAAGGGACAGCGGGATTTAAATATCCTACTTGGTACAACATTCCTTTAGTCAAAATGATAAGAAAAAAACATAAATATCACAAAAAATATATAAAATATAAGAATTATTCAGACTACCTGCATTTATAACATTGAGAAACCGTGTAAAAAGTTTAGAAGCCGACTGCTATAAGAATTATATTCTCAAAATAGAAGTTGCAAATTTTTTCACTTCCAGTGCAGAAATTACACTGCTTTTGTAAAATTGCCATTACGCTCTTTTATAGGACTTCAGATTGACAGTTAATTTTCCATATTTAAACAATGTAAAAAAAAAGTTTTTCATTCGTATAAAAATGTACTTGATTCCTAGACATTTTTAATGTGTTTATTATTATTATGTTACGCAAATTTTGTTGCGAACAAATTATTGTAGATTTCTTTAAAGATTATCAACGATTTTTGCTCCGGTCGATTTCGGTCATGGCGACCATTGCAAATCCTAGCCGGTAGTACGGCCATGTTGCACCCGAAGATGACTATACTAATGATATTAATAATGCCTTACCCTCAGATGCATTGCAATGGTTCGGTGATAGGTCCACAGGAAAAAGAGAGCTAATCTAAAACTAGTTTAGGCCTCAATGGCATTTGAAACGGTTACAAAATGTGACAGTAGTAATAGTAACATATTTGAAGAAAGTATAATTTTTTTTTAATGAAAACGAACAAAATTGTGAAGGTGGCAAAGTAAAGCAAAGTCCTGCACGCCAACTTACCCAAAACTGTCAAATTTCTTCAATAACACTACATTACAATACATAATACAATACATTGTCAACCTTAAGCCTTAAATATAAAGTTCAAAGTCTATTGAGGAAATTTGACAGTTTGTGGTAGATTGATGTGCAGGCGTCTGTACAAATAAATAATTTTCTAAAGAGTAAAATGCCGCTTCGTGTCACAGCCCCACTCGCCGGAGTGCATGCTCGACGGGATATGAACAGATAGTTCGTCGTTAAATTGGACACGTTTGCCGGCGGGTTTAACAATCACATCAAAAGTCCCATTTAACTTAATAATGAAATGGAAAATCAATCAGCCATTCCAATCGGTTACGGTACTTATATAATTTTTAAACACACGCGCAGAGATGCAAAGCAACGGCTGTGATTGAAGGTTTAAAATTAAATTTTCAGTACTACAATATTATGGCTAATAAAATCTTCAGAGTGAAGTTGTTTATATTTTATTGACGAATTATGTTTTTATATTTCTTTTTTCTCTTCTAGGTACTACTGGTCGATAAATATATCGGTCTACAAAACTGTTTATCTATCCAATTTTATCTACAACCGCTAGCACGGGACTCGAATCGGTAGGTTTATCGTGTTCTATTTTAGCGATATTTAAAAATGGCAACACGGAAATTTTATCGTCCTATTCGTTCATCATTCATTCGAATCTATTATTGTTTCTGTTATTTTGTGTTAGTGATTAAATTCTCTTTGTTTTGTGTTCTGTTTCTTATCGTGTAGGGTTTTTAAAAGATTTTTAATATTATCCATTTATTTATTTAATATTATGTTACTATGTCGGTACCACCAAAGTATCAAAACACAATCAATACACCCCAAACGATCTGGCACTCCATGCTTTTGTAAAAAGCCGTCTGCAATTAGGGCCCTATCAGCAGCGGTGCTGGGAAATCTAATGTAGACGGGCAAAAGACGACTCACAATAGCTTCAGAGACCTCCTTCACAACTTTGCTAACTGTGCGTTGTCCCAACGCCAAGTTATATTCTTGCCCAATGCACCGCTGATAACTACCGAGGGCATAAAACCGCACAGCGGTGAGGACCTGCAAAAAGTAGATTGTTGAGGTTAGAATAAAAATGTGATATAGGAAAAGAATAAACTAAATTCCTGCTACTTACAACAACATGGACGGACAATCCGTTTGATCTAATCCGTCAGATGTCGCCCCAAATGCTCTCGATAACCACAAAGGCTATTTCTCGGGATATGCGAAACAACCTCATGAAATCAGAATCTTCTAATTCCATGGGGTTGTTTTTCTCCCTCAGATGGTGCCGGACAATGTTAGTTTCTTCGCGACGTCGCCGTTGCGTCTCTTCTGCAACCAGCAAAATGCCCGAAATTCATTTTTTCACGACCGCCCAAGAAAAGTGTAATATTTAGTAACTTTCCAATGGCGTCGAAAGCGTCGATAACTTTATCAACCAACTTTTAGATGCCGATAAATTTATCCACAAGAAATGTCATTTTCGAGTCCCATGCTTTTAAACAAAATAGATAAAATTTACCGATTACATCTACGGGTCGATAAAGCAAGTCCCATGCTGCCGATGTTAATTTGTCGACTTGAACTGTCAAATTTTATCGTCCAATGTCACTTTATCGGTCGATAAAAGATCCGTGCTCGCACAGCAGTGAGGAAATTAAGAAAAAAAATTAATCGCAAATAAAATAAAATAAAATAAATGTTGATTCAAAAGAACTTAATAAATATGCAAATATTTTTCCTGCTACCCATTCCGGACCTTTTAACTCTGTGAAAAAGGATTGGCGCAAAAATTTCACACTGAAAGAAAAAAATAACTAAGAAAACCTAATCAATCGTAGTTACATATTATAATTATTAATGAAAGATAAAAAATACCAAAACATCAATTCTGATACAAAAAAAATCTAAATACAATGATTCTGTTTTACAATATAAAAAATAAATAAAGGTTGGTATTTGTCTTACCTGCATTATTATAATGTGTATTATTTCTCAGATAGAAACCGTTAAGAAACAACCATCTTTCTGTTTCCCCCGTCTTCTAATAACAACTCTAACTGCCAATATATAAAAATTTCTCCCCACTTTCTTTTAATAAAAATATTCCATGTCATGCATTGGAATTTTTAATAAAATCCCGAAGAGAATAGCTAGCAAATCGATGTTCATCATGCCACGGGAAGTTTAATGGCTTTCGAAATCATTAGAGGGCGTCCATCGCGCGACTCCGGGAGGTTTTAAATCATTCATCAATTTGTGAGTTGCGGAAAACTTGCTTCAACAGTTTTTCTTTTGCGTTTCGGCGTCGCGTCAGTCGGAGGTTTTGGTACGGTTATGGATTGTACAACTGCTTTTATTTTCGCAGAAATGGCCATTAATGAACCTACTAGGTGTCAAATTTATTGATTTAAGTATGATAGTGTAATTGCTAGACTGGCTCATTCATTAAATTAAAAGAAGAATAACAAAACCTTAATGTAACAATATAATAATGGGTGCGTAGTTAATTTTCCGCAATTTTGTTGCGGAAAATTAACTAATTACAATTTCGATATAAAATTATAATACGCCTGTTTATAAAGATAGCTAGTTTGAATTTGTAAAAAATGTTAAGATCTAAGATTATTGCTTAATATTATGCTGCGCAAACAATCAGTATAATCTTTCAGCTAACAAGAAAATTCCAATCAATAAGAAAAAAACATCAATAACAACTTCAAGACAAAGTGATCATATTTACATTACAAGGAACACATGCCCGGCCGAGCTATTACGCAAACATCGAAATCAAATTTCCCATTTCTTGAATATTATGTTGTAATATTAAAGTTATGGAATGGTAATGATATCTAGGCTCTCCTCCCGCCTATGTATTTGGAACTTTTCACATTTGCTCGTCGCAATTTCCGTTTTCAGGAAAGGCTTTATCTAAGTGTGTCGGCTTCTTATAAACTTTATTACAGCTCAGGATTGTCGGCAGCTTTGGTAGGTTCGATTTGTTTATTTACTTTGACTTTCGCCATTTATTCAAATGGCATTTTGGCAACTGAAATTTCAACAAGAATACGAAACTAGAGTCGCGGTAGTAGAACAACCGCGGAATGTGAAAGTTCGTGAATTCAAGTTCTGCTGAGACAATTTTATTTTTAAATTTGCTTAATTGCCAATAAATTGTATTAAAGTGAACATTAGAATTGATTTTTTAAGCGATTTCGCGGTAACTGGTTCAAATAAATCGTAGGTACTGATACCGTTGAAAAGTCAACGCAATCTAAGCAAGGGGTCCCCGGTGTCTCCCACCAAAGAAATTACTCAGATTTGCATAAAGGAGCCTCGAGGGATCGCCTTTGAAACTCACCCCCTAAGTTAGTGGACATCCCAACATGCTTTATATTAAGTTACGTTGCTTTGTTTGGAGTGGCTTACTACGATGCTAATATTATCTACCATGCGATGAAAGTCCCTTCAATGGCGATAGTTCAGTTGTAGCTAGCCTTATAACTTTATGATGTACGGAACTGGGGTGCTTGGAATATTTATTAAGGTATACAGGGTGTCGACATATATCGGCGTTTATATTTTCACATCGGTTTATTGACAGTTAGGGATGGAATAATGTTGACGTGATCTTAACTATGATGTTTACTATTGTAATTATAAACATTTATTGATTCAAACTTAACCAGCTTGCTCAAGATCGTGCAAGATTGTTTCGCAATCTCGGAAAGAAAGTCACTTCCAGTTCAACCCCATTTCCGCTGAAAGTGACTTTCATTCCGACTCCATCTTTCAACAACAACCGGGTTAGTCCCGACCAACCCAGTCGTTGTTGTATGATGGCAGTCCTTTGCAAGAACAAAAGTCTTTATCGCGTCTTATGTTAGAATGCTTGAGCAAAAAAATGGAATGCGTATAGTTTTTAGATAAGTAAATAAGTTAACATAAATATAATTTATTTAATGTGTGTGGTGCCGGGGATAAAGAATTGCACCACCCCATCTCTTCCCGTGGGTGTCGTAGAAGGCGACTATGGGACCATTCCAGAGGATGGGCAGCAGCGTCTCTCCGTGATTAATCCCACCTTACTGCGATCGCCAACCCGCCTGCCAAGCGTGGCGATTATGGCAAATTCCCCTCAAAATGATTTATCCTTGAGGGAGGCCTTTGTCCAGCAGTGGACGTCTTTTGGCTGAGATAATGATGATGATGATTGATTTATAATATGTTATATTAGAATGTAATTTTGAATAATAGAACTATATAAATACTATGTATATAAATATATTGTAACTATGTTGGTTAGTAATACAATGGAATAATGAATAATAATAAAATTTAATGGTAATAGTAATATACCTATGTATGTATATACATTATAAATAAAAAAAGGTATTTTTAAATGAATCACAATTAATTCATGTAGACATGCAAAATTTACAATACAGTTCAATAACTTTATTGTAAATTTTGCAATGTCTACATGGCAGAATATGTGAAACTATAAAAATATGACCAACTTCTTGTAATACCAACCATATTCTTAGCAAATAAAATATTCTATATTCTATTCTACTTAGCCAAGTGGAATTAAAACAAGTTTAATTCTCTCCGCTGGTAGTCGAACCCGGGACCTCTGTGCTTAAAACTGTTGGTCTACAAGACCAAAGAGGCGGTTTTATGATTATGATCGCAAGGAGCTCGCTGTCGGTCGGTCATCGGGTGGGTGACCAAAAGTTTATCATCTTGAGCTTGTCCGTGTATCAGTGGTTCCGGCTGCGTTAACATCTGTGACCACTATAAATCCGCACTGGACCCGCGTGGTGATTTATGGCCCGTTCTCACTGTGGTGCTTTCATCAATAAGACGTAAAATGATCTGATGATCGATCGCAATTGGTTGAAACTGAGAATGTATAACCAAAGTTATAACGGCACATTGAGGAATGCCAGCAGTAATTAAGATTACCTGCAAGCTAATGGCCGCAGTTAAAGTGACTAGCCGGCGTTCGGCGGACAGCGCATTTGTTCACGCGACAGCCCCAATTACCGGCAACAGCGGTCCCATTTGTTCAAATACCCCCAACCATTTTGCTTTCCACTGCGTCATTGGAGATAAATATTTTTAATTAGTACTACGTGTATGTTAATATCTTGTCGAACATGTATAGTAGTAGGGGATTCCGATGGCACAGCGGCAACTTGAGCGTTTGGTTTCTAATCTTGCAATTTAAGCAACATTCGCGATGTCGGGGATGCTGAATGTGTGATTATATTAAAAAAACGATCCCTTTTAGTGGAGCGCCGACCTTCGCAAGACGGCTGGTAAGAGCTGATTTTTTTTAAATATTTTACGGGTAAGCACAGTGACTTGATCTCACCTGATGTTAAGTGATGATAAGGCCAATGATGGAAACGCACTTCACCCGGGATCCCCAACTAGTGAGGCACGCTATCTTATCTCTATCTGCCGGAACACAACAATGCTACAAACATTGATGTTATGGCGACATATTTAAATAAGATAGTGGTAGCTAGTCAGGCGGACAAACAAGCCCTACCACCAACCAAACCGTGTACACAAAGATGTACCCCCCGCTGGGAATCGAACCCGGGACCTCTGGGTCGAATCGGTGGTCTTAACCATTAGATCACAGAGGCAGTTGAGAGTAACATGAGAGTAGCCGCAGATCGTGATCAGTGGCGTGCACTTGGATAGGCTTATGTCCAGGAGTAACTTACTAATAGGCTGATGATGATAGATGAGTCCTTCTATGTTTCGGAAGTCACTTCAAGGCCGTTAAGCCTGGAATTTGTTTTAATAAAACCCGCCAACCCAGCTCGTCAGTGTTATGGGCTATGGCCCGATCGTTACATGTACTGTTTTTTATGTGGGAAGACTTGGGCCCAACAGTGGGACGTGCATTGTCTGTTGATCATGTAAGTGGTGGTGTTTATTTTTTATAACTTGTGACTGATGGAAAATGGTTACTGAGACCCTCAAATGCTTGTATCACAGTTCTTAAGGTGACACCTTACTAGTACTAACATTAATTACTTTACACTTTAAAACCTTCGAGGTGATTTATTTCAAGGTGCTCATTAATGAGATAAATGGTGACACAAAAACTGTAACTCAAAATTGTGTAAAAAGTTCCGCAGGCAAGTACACACGCAGTCTCCTGATTTCCCCAGAGATGTCTGAGGCCTCAAGCTAAATTATCCTGACTAAACATCCCTTAATGAGCTTATTTTTCAACTGCAAACGTTTCGGGAATGTTTTTGTCATTTTTTTTCAAGCAGTCCGTTACTGGTGTAAGAAATTCTTTCGGGGTAATGAATCACGAAATGTTATTATTTATTATGTTTAATTTACTTCGTCATATTGCATTAAACATTTCAGTCAAAATGACTTGTCCTGACTGACTGACTCATCATCGCCGAGCCTAAACCGCTGAAGCTAATTAGATAAAATTTGGACTGTAGGTTAACTGAGTGACGTAACCAGCTACTAAGAAAGGATTTTTCGGAAATCACACCCTAAGGGGGTCAAATAGGGGGTGAAAGTTTGTATGAAAGTCCGTCAGTTTTGAAGTACAATACTAGTATAATATAAGTACATGTTTGGGTTCTTGAAAAGAATTAAAGAATGATTTGTCTCAGGAATTTTGTTTATTTTTCTTTAAATGAGTAAAAAAGGGAAAAAGGGTTTTTTGGGGAAATCGATATTTTTAAAGTAATAACTACCAAAATGAATATTTAAATAGAACTTAAGATTTTTCAACAAAAATAAAAATTACGTGTTTTAGCATTTTTCGAAAAACCTCCCCTAGCTCTCTAGTGAAATAATAATAATATAATAATAATAAAATTTATTTATTTTCTCTCCACAAAAAAATACAATGAACAATGTGCTTAACCTATAAGAACAGTTTAATATTTGTGGGAGACTGGAGTCTAAACTAGGCAGTAGCCTGCCGGTTTTATAGATCTCCAGGCCTCAGGCAAAAATAGGGGTGGAAAGTTTGTAAGAAAATCTGTCATTTTTAAAGTTTAATTCCACCAAGTTTAAATCCACGGACTGACTAACATGAACGTACCTTTAATAAGTTTGGTTTTTATTACAAACAATCACACGTCGTGTAGCCGAGAGCAAAGCCGCGAGCAAAAGTTCGTAATTAATAAAGTCGTTCTTTTTATTGAAAAGTAAGGGTGTATCGATAGCTCAGTGATTACCACGCGCGGTCTACGATTGCTAAAGTTAAGTTACTTTTGCCAAGGCTTGTTATTGGATGGATGACCAAAATTGTATAATCATCTCGACCTCTTTCGTGTTTCTGTTACTGATCATTAAGACAATTAGTCTTGATATATCTCTTCACCTTTAGATATAAGCATAATAAAAGTAAAATTATTATCAGAAATTCGGAAACCATTATGAGTATGAATTAAAAATATTACATGTCCATTTAGAGTAACGTTCATAAGAATCAAATGGAAAGTTAATAAATTGCTCGTTTTATTTGCCAGATATTTGGAGTCATATTATTTTAACGGACATTTAAGTAAGGCAGTCAATGTAATATATAAGTATACCCTACGGCAGACAAGTACGTGAGCGAGCGAATGTGATGTGGGCACATTATATCACTAACAAGACACAAGCTGAAGCGGTGACGATTTTAAAAAAAACCGCCATTATTGCCTTATTTAATTATGATTATTTTACATATAATTTCACACAAATATTGTTGCGAACAAATTACAATATGAAAATGACACAGTGTTGAAAAAATTTTACGAACGGGATTCTAATCCGCACCCCATGACATGTCAGGTCAGGTGCACTGTCAACTATTAGCCACGATAGCATAGTGTGGCAGTGCACCTGACCCGGCATGTCATGGGGTACGGGTTTGAATCCAGCTCGTGGATTTTTTTCAACACTTTGTCTAATTTAATTAGTTCGTATGTCACTGTTCATGGATGTTGTTTAAGGTTTAAACTTAAGGTAGGTTTCAAGGTTGTAAAGTTATTTCAATTAATGAAAGTTTTTAAGATGTTGCGTTGCATTTATGACGTGTTCACTGTCCCGCAGATTACATAATAGTACTTAACAATTTTATTGATTTAACCTTTGTGCTATTTTTAAACCTGTTAAAAAGTTGAAAATAAAGGCGCAAATGAACATGTAGTTTAGGCAAGGCGTGCTCACTAACATATCCTTTATGTAACTAAACGAAACTGTATCGTAGCAGCTAATGCTATATACAAGTATAGCAACTGATATAAAGCCCAATTGCACTGTTTCAGCTAGCTCATTCAAGTACTGACCTCCACTACTTTAACCCCTTATAATATGGTGATTTTAAATGTTCAGAGACTTTGTACCAAATGCTTATTTTGGAAGTGACTCTAATCCGCTACTGCTTGTATCTAGCCGTTTGCCAGCGGATGCGGAACTATCGGAAATATAGGAGGGTCTGTCAGTGGTTGGCAGCGACATGGTAGTACGAAGTAATTTCTTCAAAGATAAGGGTCGCGATAACAAGAAACCTAACAGATGTCCAATGTTCCACAGACAGCCTGATTGACGGCTGTCGCGGGCGCAGGCTGCCTTCGCATCGCAACAGCCCGCCTTTTTGCTCGAATATTTAATTTTAATGCTACACTATAAGAGATTAGACCCTTTTAACTTCGCCCTTTTTAGATCACGTAGTATAAATTCGTTGAGCATACATTGTGTAATGTGTTTGTCTAGCGTGTTATTATCATTGTGGGGACTATTAGGTCGGCCGCGGCGCGGAGATTAGAGTATTATGTCTTTATTTTCTGTGTGGTCTCATATTTTTTCTGTTGATCGCTATATGACCAAACAAGCTTTATACCTATATTTTGATATATCCTTTTAACTTGTCATTATGATTTCTTGGCGGAAAAGTGAAAGTGATTGCGGTTTTATTTTATTTTCTATTATTTGTGTTTTGTCGAATGTTCATGTGAAATAATTGTGTATTATTAATCGTCAAGTGTTGGCAGCTCGCGTGACTGTTGGCAAATGAACAACAAAATAGTGTAACATCATTTTTTTATTTTCTTAAGAAGATAGCGTGAGGTTACGGTAAAGTTCCACATCCTTACTGTTTTTTAAAGATAGCAATATTTTCCCAAACCCCTTGAGTATCTCAGTATATATTACTATAGTAGCAGTATCAGAATATATGAAGATATTGTACAAACAGTATCTCTATATTTTTGACACTGAATAAATGTGCTAAACACATAAAAGTCACAAATTTACGAAAAAAGAAATTGTATATAAAAAATATATATATTTTACAAATTTTGTGTTAAGCGATTAGCGAGCTAGGCCTATTCAGCAGTGTATGTCCTGCAGCAAATAATGATAGTTATAATTACTTAACAAAGATAGGGCGTTAAGTTATTAATTTTGCGTTATTATTGAGAACTACAAAATAAACATAAATAAAAAAATTACAAAAACGCAATGTTGAAAAAATTTCCACGAGCAGGATTTGAACCCGCACCCTTCTGACATACCGGGTCAGGTGCTCTTCCAATTGAGCTATCGTGGCTCTAACCAGCCCGCCGAAATTATTCAACACTATTTACTTTTTTTTTACTTTGAAAGCCAAAGGCGCCAATTCAATGTCAACAACTACCGTCATTAACATCTGATCATATTATTTTTACAAATACTAAAGATCAGTTAAGAAGTAGGCTAGCTATTTATAAAATGTTGTTGAAAAAATTTTTTCAACATTGTGTTTTTGTAATTGTTTCGCAACAAAATTTGCGTTAAAATTATATAAACAAATCAAAATCATTTTATAAATAAAAAAATTATAATTAAAAACTAGTATTTAAAACTTTATTAAACATGTTCTAAAAATAAGTAGAGTAGTACACCTGGTAGAGAGTACAAAATTAATCCTAGCAGTATATCAATAATTTCGTGGTTTAATAAAGTCCCCTTTCGTATTAATTACGAGTACATCAATATTTATTTTCAGTTTTTCATTTCGATTCTGTTTGATCACAGTATGCATATTAAAATTATTAATATTTATAATCCAACAGCACTTAACTTACCAAAGTTTCATTGTAATCCTTTTTACATATAATTAATACCATTGATTGTAATTGAATGTGTACAATAGGAACGCATACAGGACAAACAAAAAACTCACCGGTTAATCACCGCTTCAATATTCAGTCCACTCAACATTCAGTCACCAAAATATATTTTTAATTGAGACATTTTGGAGTCCAAAATTATATTATTTTCTACCAAACCAAATGATAAAAAAATCATTAAAAAATTTCAGAATGACGGATTTGACCAGTAAAGTAATTTCACGCTATTATTTCATATGTTATATAACAGCGAATCAATCGTGTTTCGGCTGTCGCCGGATTTCTATCAGTTGAAGAGTATTATAGAGTTGATACTACTAATTTCACTTATTATTCATTTATTTTAGAGTAAAGTGAAATATTATTGTGTTTGTGTAGTAGCTTTACAGCTCTATATTGTTTACACGAAAATCAAAAATAAAACAACAATAAAATACGTTGTTCTGAATTCAAATTATTGTACGTGATACACCTAACAATTAATGGACATGAAAATTAATATTGCATTCGGAAATGCGATGATTACCGAAAGACATAATTAGAAGCACTGTAACTTCGAGTCATAAATATCGAGACAATAACTTTTTAATGCAACAGGAAACCACAGCAATTCTGAAATCAAAATAAGGCATTGGCATGAGACAGAGTATCGGGTGGTATCGGTAAATAAATATCGATTATTGTAGATGCATATTCGTTTCGTTTACATATACTTTTTTTTTATACTTAGCACGGCAAATGACTCCACACCACCTGATGCTAAGTGGAAATGAAATAGAAAAAATACGTCTTTTAAAACGATTAAAAATAATAACTAGAGTGGAGAAGATGAAATCACTTACCAAAAAGGTTAATCAAGCTGGAGCTCGTCAGACAGACCATTTCTAGCTACCATCATCACGCAAAGATCTGGCTGGACCTGCACCATATACCTACTAATCGTAATAATATGAAAAAAGAAATACGAATTTACCGTCTGATAGCTACAAATTTATTCATAATAATATGTTGTGACAACCTTAATTTTTTTATCATATGCAATTTTGTCGTAATACCCACATGTTAAATACGCACATCACTACTAATCCTACCTTTTGGTTTTTAAAAAAGTTCTTCAATACGAGTGAAATCAATAAATGCCCAAGTTTCTTACTCAACTTTGTCGATGCTTTTTGTTGAAAATAGGTACTCCTAGTTTTCTTTGATTACTTGATGAAATGGATCAGCCAATCTTTGCAAGATTTAGCCGATTAAATAGTAACTCGGCATAGACATTTTGTATTGACTTTGTCAGAACATCCATAGATATAAAGATAGATTTGGGTCTATAAATTAATATGGATTAAGGAGTGATTTTACGTTGGGAAATATATGTTTTGAATTGAATTGAATTAATAGATGCTAAAAGGTACTCCATTAAATATTTAATTTATAACGGGACGCGATAATTTTATTTTGTAATATTTGTAGTAGGTTATGTAGGTTATTTCTTGATCTTTGCCTAAGGTCTTTGTAAGTTATGTTTAGCTATAACATATGTGTAGTGTGTATTATAATAATATCTCTAATCTGTACTCTGCTTGGATGTTACCTCTTTTGTACACTTGGCTCCTTTTTTTGTTATTGTTTATTATTCTCATATACCAAAGTAAGTATATTTTATTTATCCAAGTACCTATTGTGGTGGAATGAACACCTTTTTTACGTTGTTTATGGTTTTTATAAGTATTTTTTTGACATGAGACTTTGTTTTGCGACTTGGTCAGATTATTACAAAAATGGCTACCAAAAGGGCGTTTTTCTTTTACGTAGAATTTAATATTATCGCCGTAGTCGGCTAGAGCAGCAATAAAGGGCTTTAGTCAGTAATAAAGTGGTCCTTCAGACTAAAAAAGAACTAGCAAAATAGTGTTTCGGTGAATTTTCTTTTCAGTCCTAATTTTTAAAGGAAAAATGGTTGTAGTGACTCGTTCACATGCTGAAGCCATGGAAAGTTCCGACCAAGCTGAAACGAGCAACGAAGGTGCTCCGGTATTTTCCGGAGATCAGGTATTCCCAACACCAGCGATTGATCCGAACCCAAATCCATCACGAGCCCCGTCAAACTCTGGCACGCGCTCAAGCCGCTCCTCCGCGACGATTACCGCGAGAAAACTCGCAGCGGAGGCACAGCACGCTCGCCACCTCGCGCAACTTGAGTTAGAGGAAAGGCGTATTGTATCGCAACTTGAGTTAGAGGAAAGGCGTATTGTATTGGAACGGGAAACCGCAGAGTTGGAATACCAAGCGCAATACGCTGCTATTGAGGCAGATGACTGCAATCGCAGTCACCATAATAGCCAACGTAGTATTAGGAGTCGCACCGATACTGTGCAGCAATGGTTGCACGATGTAACTCCCCCTACGCAAAATTATAAAGTCGATTTCCTATCTCGTAGGTGTGAGGTAGGGCCCACTAATTGTAAACCATGTTCCCAGGAATTTTCTACAAGACGTAACGACGCTGTCGTTTCCGACGTTGCGGTACAGAGTCCCACGTCGTTGCCTCTGCCCGATCTTAGCCGGGGCGACGGGGCTGCTGCCACGAACGTTCGGAACCGAGCTGACGGCCCGATTGGCGTTACGCAACTTGTCGACGCTCTGAAGATTCTTACTAAGAACAATAACGGCCCCAATAATAAAAATATAATTACCTTACCAGTGTTTGATGGCAGATCGCCAATTGATTGGTTAATGTTTAAACGTGCCTTTCAGGACACTGCAGGTACATTTTCAGATGCGGAAAACCTCGCGCGCTTGAATCATGCGCTGAAAGGTGCAGCGCGCGAGGACGTCAGTATGCTTCTCGTAATGGCAACTCACGCTCGCGATGTTATTGATGCGTTAGAGTGCCGTTTCGGTAAGCCTGAGTTGATTGCAAACCAGGAGGTAAACGCGATTAGAGCCTTACCCAAGCTTGGGACCGAGGTAAGGAATTTGAATATATTTGCCACTCGTGTGCGTAATTGTGTGCAAGTGGTGAAATTGCTCGATTTCACCGATCACTTACGTTCTCCTGAACTTTTCGGAGCACTTTTGAGCAAATTCACCCCACTGTTACACTCACGATGGAAAGATTTCGCTGCAGGTCACCAGAATTTAGGTTACACCAGGATCGAATTGCTCTCGCTTTTCCTCAACCGAGAGGTGGACTTAGAGACGAAGTTCGGCGCCGTAGCGGAAGCCCCACCACCGCCGGTTCCTCATCATCGTGCTCACACAGTTTCAGAGTCGGGCGAATCCAGCACGGGTGCTATTCCTAAATTTTCCAGGCCTAAATCAACAAAATTCTCTGAAAAACATGAAAATTGTTGTTTATTTTGTAAATCAAATCATCAACTGTCATTTTGTCAAAAATTCAAGTCGTTGACAATCGATGACAAATGGCGTTTCATAAAAGAAAACAAAGTTTGTCATCGTTGTCTCAAAAAAGTTCCGCATAATTTTAATTTCTGTTTTAAAAATAAGGCTGGGTGCACAATTCCGAAATGCAATCGCAAACATCACACACTTTTACATTGTGATAATTTCATTTCGTCAACAAATCCACCGATAGCGCTCATGCCTGAGACGTCAGCCAATGCTGAACAGGTGACTATCAATACGGCCGCCACTAAGGTGGATCCGTCATTTCATCTCTTGTTGAAGATTTTAGCAGTCACGGTTTCCGGACCCGCCGGGGCCGTGGACACGTTTGCTCTCCTGGACGATGGAGCCACCGCGACTTTCATCGACTCCGACATTGCCTCACAGATAGGAGCCGAGGGCCCCGAGGGGCGCGTACACTTGGACTGTATAGGAGGTTTGTCGAAGGATAGTCCCGTTCAGTATGTGGATTTCAAAATTAAAGGTCGAGCTTCATCTAGCAGTTTTTTGATCCAAGGGGCTCGATCTATCCGGAACCTAGGGTTGTTAAGTCAGTCGGCTACCCGCGATAGTGTAACTGCGTACTCGCACTTAGCTGATTTAGCCGATGAATTATTTTACGATGAAGCTAAACCGACGCTTATAATCGGCATAGATAATTGGCATTTGATCACTGCATCTGAAATTAGGAAGGGTTCGAATTCACAGCCAGTCGCTATTCGCACTCCACTAGGGTGGGTATTGTTTGGATTTTCGAGTAGCAGAACGAGTCCCGTAAACCACACGTATCACGTATCCCTGCGGGATCATAACGACCCACAACACGAACTGGAAGCCCTCATCAAGGATCAATATAGGCTAGAAGCAATCGGCATTACAAAACATGAGCATCACAGTTCTGATGACCAACGTGCCCTCGCTATCCTCGATGAGACCGCTCAACGGCTATCTAGTGGGCGCTTCCAGGTCGGCCTGTTGTGGAAGGCGGGCAAGTTAGAAGTACCCGATAGTTTTCCTCTGGCATTTTCCAGGTTCAAGAGCCTTGAGAGGAAAATGTCAAAGGATTCTGATTATGCAAAACGCTACCGCCTGAATGTGCAGGACATGATAACGAAGGGATACGCTGAGGATTGTACAGGGTTGTCACCCAAATCAGTCTGTTGGTTTCTGCCACACTTTGGTGTCGTGAATCCCAACAAACCTGCGAAGCTGCGTGTTGTGCATGACGCTGCAGCCAAAATACAAGGCGTGTCCTTGAATTCGCTGCTTTTGACAGGCCCCGATTTTTTGCAGCCTTTGCTCGGAATTTTGATGCGTTTTCGCGAGGGTAGAACGGCCTTAACAGCCGACGTAAAAGAAATGTTTCCTCAGGTAAAGATCAGGGAACAGGATCAGGACGCCCAACGTTTTCTGTGGCGAGACGACCCTGCGGAAGCATTAAAGACATACCGAATGACTTCGATGATGTTTGGTGCCTGCTCTAGTCCCTCCACCGCGATTTACATTATGAACCGAAACGCATCGGAATTTCGAGCTGAGTTTCCGGAAGCCGTGCGCGCCATTACGTCAGATACGTACATGGATGATTATATCGGAAGTGTAAACGGGTCAGTGGAGCAAGCTGCGCGCTTGGCAGCTGATGTGGTTGAGGTCCACAAACGAGGAGGGTTTGAGATGCGAGGTTGGATTTCCAACGAACCCGGTGCTCTGAATCAGCTGCCAAAGGCGTTACTGGCCGCTCCTGCATCCCCAAGTGACTGTGGTGTAGATCTAGGTAGACCAGCCTTTACACGCACCTTAGGTCTCATCTGGCACCCCGATCTTGACACCATCGGCTTAACTCCGGCGATCAAAGATAACGTCATCAGCAATCGTTTTACAAAACGCCAAGTTCTTGCTCAAGTGATGCGTATCTATGATCCCCTGGGAATTATAGCACCCATCGTTGTTAGAGGTCGAATTTTGTTCCAGAATCTGTGGCGTAAAAACCTTGAGTGGGACGAGGAGCTATCAGAAGCCGATCAATCTCCATGGCGGGACTGGTTTGACAGTCTCAAGCCTATTTTAGACTTCCAAATCCCGCGATGCTACAATTCGAGCGAGTATATCGAGTCCGAGCTTCACGTGTTTTGTGACGCTAGCGAGCTAGCCCACGCAGCTGTTGCCTACTGGAGATTCATCTTTGCCAATGATGTGGTCCAGCTTGCGTTTATAGCCAGCAAGGCACGTGTTTCTCCCCTGAAACCGGCTTCCATCCCGCGTCTGGAGCTCCAAGGCGCTCTGATAGCGACTCGCCTCGCTAACACCATCTGCGAAGCTCACCGATCAAAGCCGAGTCGCCGCTATTTCTGGTGTGACTCAATGACCGTACTGGGGTGGCTTCGAAATGACGCTAGAAACTACAAGCCCTTTGTGGCGCATAGAATTGGGGAAATGATGGAGACCAGCGATTTAAGTGAGTGGCGTTGGGTTCCTAGCGAACTCAACGTCGCTGACGACGCGACGAGGGGAAAGTGCGGGATTGAGTCACGCTGGATATTGGGCCCGGACTTTCTAAGGGCTCCTGCTTCCGAGTGGCCTGCTGAGCCTCGGGTTGAGGGTGCAGCCACTCTTGGTCAGGAAGAACTAAAGCCATCGTCACAACATCGTGGCGTTTCAGTTCATCATCCATCACGTTCCATTGTAGAATCCATTAACGTCACCAACTCGCAGCAGACGCCCTTACCAGTGGTAGTTAACATCTCCCACTTTAGCTCATGGATCAGACTGGTAAGGGCAACTGCTGTACTTCATCGATTTATTGCCGTAATTTCAAAACGGCTGGGGCGTTCCTTTCAAAATTTTTGGGTTCGGGACATTTGTTTAAACGACCCGCGACCACACACCTCTGCCGCTGCTTCTGCGCCACTAGAGGCCTGCGACATTTTCCGCGCGGAGCGTCATATATTAGCTTCGAGTCAGGTCAGCGCCTTCGGCGACGAGCTCCTCTGCTTGCAGCGTGGTCAGCCAATATCAAGAAAGAGTCGCCTGAACAAATTGTCTCCGGTGTTGAAAGATGGCATGTTGCTCCTGGCCGGAAGAGTGTCCGCAGTCACAAACATGCAGCCGATTATTCTAGACGCGAAGGAACCGGCGACACGACTGCTCATCGCGCATTACCATACCAAGTTCGCACACGCCAATACAGAGACAGTCATTAATGAGATGCGACAAGAGTTTTGGATCCTCGGCCTAAGGAGCGCGATGCGATCTGTGAGACACAGCTGCCAGCTATGTAAACTCCTCAAGGCTCCCCTCCTTCAACCACCGATGGGAGATCTACCAGAAGCGAGGCTCAGCCATAACCAGCGCCCCTTCAGTTTTGTCGGCGTGGATTACTTCGGTCCTGTTGCGGTCTCCGTGGGACGCCGTCGTGAGAAGCGTTGGGTGGCGTTATTTACCTGTCTGGTAACGAGAGCGATCCACCTAGAAATTGTTGCCAGCCTGTCAACGGACTCCGCAATTATGTGCCTCCGCCGTCTGATATCTCGTCGTGGCACACCTAGCGCTATTTACTCGGACAACGGAACGGCTTTCGTTGGAGCGAATCGCCAGCTCCGCGTTCTATACGACGCCGCGGTTCCCCAGTTCGCAGCGGAGCAAAAGATCAAATGGCATTTCATTCCACCATCGGCGCCCTTTATGGGTGGGGCGTGGGAGCGGCTCGTCAGGAGCGTGAAGACGGCCCTCAGAGTCACCCTTCGAGAGCGAGCTCCCCGGGAAGAAATTCTTGCCACCGTACTGTCTGAAGCGGAGGCAGTTGTCAACGCGCGACCGCTGACCCACGTTTCGCCGGACGCAGACTACCCCGAGGCGCTGACCCCCAACCACTTTCTATTAGGGAACTCCTCCGGACGGTCCTTCCCCGAAGAGGACTTAACGGACGCAGCTTTAGTGAGCAGGAGCAGTTGGCGTAAGGCCCTACGTTTGGCCGATCATTTTTGGCGCCGCTGGGTTACGGAATATCTTCCCACTCTGGCTCCACGACGCGTGCCGGGAACGGATGTCCCAATCAATGTTGGGGACCCGGTGCTCATCGGCGACGGAGATCTGCCGAGGGGTACCTGGCCTCGTGGCGTGGTTGAGGCTCTTTTCCCCGGTCGTGACGGCGTAGTCAGGGTGGCGGATGTGCGTACCGTAGGGGGTCTATTAAGGCGTCCCCTTAAGAAATTAGTTCCGCTATAAAAAAGGGGAGAATGTGGTGGAATGAACACCTTTTTTACGTTGTTTATGGTTTTTATAAGTATTTTTTTGACATGAGACTTTGTTTTGCGACTTGGTCAGATTATTACAAAAATGGCTACCAAAAGGGCGTTTTTCTTTTACGTAGAATTTAATATTATCGCCGTAGTCGGCTAGAGCAGCAATAAAGGGCTTTAGTCAGTAATACCTATGTTTCAAAAAACTTTAAAATACAATGTAATTAAACAGTAGGTATCCTAATCTATGCTTTGTGATCTTAGTTTTAAATAAAGGTGCCTTTGTAGAAAGAGATTTTCTTATTTGTATGTAAAATAGTTCGCACTCTCCCGGAGCCGCGCGATACTCTAATAGAGCCTTGTCGCTGCACCTGCACCTTACAACTGTAATATACTGAATTGCATATAACACACGCCTTTAATTTCTAAAAAGTAGGTAATACTTAAAAACCGGTCGTTGTGGGAACCTTGGTGGGCCTTTGTCACGCTGTAAAGGACTTTTTGGCTGAGATGATGATGAGGTAGTACTTCAAAGTACAACCTTATGATACAACGTTAAAAAATAAAGAGTTTCCAGATAAAGCTGCTAGCCACGATAGCATAATTGAAAGTGCACCTGACCCGGTACGTCAGAGGGTTTGGCTTCGAATCCCGCCAGTAGAAATTATTTGAACACTTTTCCAATATGATAAACTATGTCTTTGAATCTCATATATCAGCCTACTACAATTAGGTTTTTTAAAATTCTTTATAAAAAAACTTTTTGTGAAAGATTTATAAATGTTACATAAATTATAAGAATGCGTCAAAAAATGGGAAATAAGAAAAATATGTGAAGGCACCAAAGAAAACCCTACGCAATAAAATTCCATTTCCTGGTCTACAAATATGACTTTTTCACGTAGGTATTATCATACAGAACGCATAATAGCATCAACACTTGTATGGAAATTCTGTAAGTATCATACTATACATACCGGAGAAAATATAAGGCTCACGACGCAAGTTGGTGAAGAAGACACTCATCGCTATATATGTACGTTTATATACGCATATATATAAAGGAACGTGCTACGTAAACATTTCACTATTGTATCGCAATTTAAAAAAAAAGAACATTCTCAAGAACTCCAACTGTTTTGCGTGACAATAAGTAGGGTTGTCCACAAGGGGCCGTGTACTATAGAAATTCGACTTAAAGAATACTTGTTCGATACGCCTCCGGCCCTCAGACCTCGATATTGTGATAAAGGGCGGGTTGCCGTCCTACAACAATGACCTGTAAATGAACTGCCTTCGTATTCACAAACCACCACCGCCTCGCACGACCTTGTTTTTTTTAATGAATCTTAACTACTGTTTACCGGCTGCCAAGGTATCAAATGAAATGTAAATTAAGATGAGCCTGCTTCTGTTGTGTTCTATTTTAGTTGAAGAAATAATATCGAGAAGTTATTTAGTTTAGCCTCCCTTTGAATTATTATTTGACTATCAAGTTTGATATTTAAATATTTTTTATAAAATTAAATATGATAACTATTTTCTTTGAATAGGTGTTTATCATTAAAATTTAGTAAAAAGTCTAACTACTGCAATAAAAGATGCCAATTATAATAATCATGATGGTAAACTATTTGTTGAGCAAAAGATTAGGATTTAAGATTTTAGTTTTAAGTTTTAGGTTTTAGTCAAATTTAACGTTTATTAACGTCTCTGAGTGCGGCAGTTGGATGAAATAATCTTCAAATATTTTTCGTTTTTAATTTTTATTTATTAGTAGCTCTTTCATTACTTTACAGAGACATATACTTACCAAAGCAAGTACTCGAACGTAGTGACTTAAAGTATTTAGTATCGTTGTATGCAACATGATCACGGGACGTACTGAAGTTGCAGTTACCCATTGATGGAAGATCACTATTAATCTTATTCAATTTATGTTAATCCAATGACAATACGGCGATATAGTTAAATTGAGCATATGTGTATTTGAACATGTTTTATGTGCCTTACCTTATCAAAGTATCGCTTAATTTTAACATACGAGGGGTGTTCAATAAAAAGTAATAATGGCATATAAACTCCTTGTACAACTAAAAAGTAAATACTGGCAGGTAAAGCCCAGACATTTAATAAAATAAAAAAATAAAAATTATTGATTTTATTTTCTTATTTTAAAAATAGAAGTCATTTGTTGTTGTTGTCACGTGTCGGAGCGTGGTACGCAAAATGGATAAAATTTAAATTCACGCCGTAATAAAATATCTCTGCTTGAAAAAAGTTACTACTGAGCAAGTAAATCTAGACTTGAAAGGAACATTAGGGGTTAATGTTCCTCCGTATTCTACTGTTGTGCGGTGGTGTGCCGAGTTCAAGAGAGGAAGAACTTCAAGAACAAGTAAAGATGACCCACGCTTGGGACGCCCTACGACGACGGCAGTTACCGAATAAATGATAAAAAACGTTGAAAAAATTGTTTTGGCAGTTCGTCGTGTTACTGTTCGTTTTGTAGCTGATGAACTAAAGATTTCGATAGGAAGTATCCATAGTATACATGAACATTTTGGCATAAAAAAGTATCGCGCGCTGGGTGCCTAGAATGCTTACGAGACGAGCATAAACAAACAAGACTGAGGATTACTCAAATCAATTTGGAATTGTTACAACAAGATCCTGACCGATTTTTGGCTCGCTTCGTAAATATGGATGATACATGGCTCCACTATTATGATCCTGAAACGAAACAACGGTCCATCACTTGGAAGAGGCCGTCATCTCCAACGCCTAAGAAGTTTAAGGCATTTCCATCCGCCAGTAAGATTATGGGCTCTCTTTTCTGGGACAGCCAGGGGGTGATAGTGATTGAATACCTCAATCATGGAGCCACTATTACGTGGGCCTTATACGCAGAACAAATAAAAAAAGTGCGTGAGGAAATTCGCGAAAATCGCCTTGGCAAACTTGCTAATGTTGTTTCACCAAGATAACGCCCCCGCACACAAGTCTCGAGTTGCGATGACTGCTATCCAAGATGCTGGATTTGAATTGATGGAACATCCTCTATACACACCTGACCTTGCGCCTAGTGATTACTAACTGTTCCCGCGGTTAAAAGAACAACTGAGAGGTCACTAATATGGCAATGATGAGGAAGTGATTACCGCCGTACATGATTTTTTAAGCGATCAAAATGAAGATCTTATTTTAAGAAGGTAATGTTAGAATTAGAAAAACGATATACCAAGTGTATAAACCTCAAAGGTGATTATGTCGAAAAATAAAATAACAATAAATTATATATAACTGCTTCATATTTATTATCACAAATTCATAAACAGCATAAAATAGGTTTTTTTACTTGGAAATGTCACTTGCTAGGTTCGCGCATGTCCTTAGGTCTAATTCTAATTGAGATAGAAATACGGTTGTTTTTGCATTAGACGCACCTTAACATTTTGGGATCTTTGTTGAAAAAAAACGCGTTTTGCAAAAAAATGTCCCTTGCTAGGTTTCGATTTTGGACAGCCGCGGTGTTTCGTCATGAGAAGTCTGGCTTTAATTTAGCTTCTATTTGGGGAAGCTGGATTTACAGGCGTTCGGCATAAATACATGTCTGCGGCGACGACACGGCGAACAGAGTAGATTACTAAGTTCTAAGCACCCAGGATTAGTTAGCTTGATTTGCATTCTGTTTGACATTTGTATACACTGCGGCGACTATGTCGACATGTCATTTTAGTAAACTAAAGAAATATACTGATTTAGAGACGGTTCTTTTTTGAATGGTTGGTGAACACACTCGTAAGAGTAGCTTCCCAGGTTGAGACTGAACTAAATGTGAATATTTTGTAGTAGAGACGCCTGCACATTATTCTATACAACACTGTCAAATTTCTTCAATAAATATTCAACCATCCTATTAATATTATGAACGCGAAAGTTTGTAAGTATGGATGGATGTTTGTCACTCTTTCACGTAAAAACTACTGAATGGGTTTTAATGAAACTTTCCTCATATATAGACCATGACCCAGACCAGCATATAGGATACTTTTTTTTATTTACTGTAGTCTTCGCGAACGAAGTCGCGGGCAACAACTAGTATTCCATTTACCACAAAGCACGATGTCTATTGAGGAAATATGACACATTGTGGTAGTTTGATGTTCAGGCATGTGTACAAATAGCAGTTAAATTAAATCTAAAATAATACAAACTCTGAAATAACTATCAAATAGACCTATTCTATTTTATTGTTGAATCATTGCAACTGTCAATAAAACAATTAATTAATAGTTAACTGATTACTCTATTATTTTAATAGTATTTGTCAAGGTTTTTATGGAATAGCGAAGTAGGTATTGTATCACAATTATATACAATCAAACAAAATTTGTGTTCAAATAAAAATAAAAACAAGAACCTATTTTTATACTTGAAACAAGTTTTTACTGGGATATAATCACATTACATCTCTGTATTTAATATCTAGTTATTTAAAATAATTATTTACAGGTCCTCACAGCTTTTTTATTGTACAATTTAAAATAAACGAGCGGGCCTTAGATTAGTCGCTTATGATGTGACGTGGCATTTGACATCTCACCTTTGTAATAAGCAATTTTAACATTATATTCTTAAAAAGTTGGTCAGGTATTATTACATAATTTTATTACCATAAAATAAATGCAGTAAATACTCATAAGAAGACATTTGACATATCAAAATGACCATTGATAGTCAAATGACACAATATGTCACTTAAAATAATAATTGTGTCATGTTCTTAATATCGATTTTAAATTTACAAAATGGCGCGCGCTTGCACACTTCCCCGACTTCCTGTCACACTATTACACCTTCTTCATAAGTACACTAATAATAATAATAATAAAACATTGATCAAGACATATCTCAAGCAGCTCCAATCTGAGTTATTAAAATATCTGAAATAGTTTATTTTAATATGGAGTAACTTATAAAAATGTTTTACTAATCAGAACCAGTCAACGAAAACACAGAAGCAAACGTCAATATCAAAGAAACGAAGTGCGACAACAAATAGAGATTCCAACGCTTTTCAACGAAAACAAAACACTTCTACAGAATTTGCATGAAAACGAACTCCTGAACCGATGTTATTAGCTTGTCCCAAACATTCAAAGCATTTGTTTATTCCTTTGGCATTTGATAATTACAAAGTAAAAGCGCAAATTTATACAAGGGCTTATCAAAAAGACCTCATCTACATTTCATCGTTGGTCGCTCGTGAGATAAATGAGCGGAGGGCCCCGTTTGATTACTATTCATAAAGTGTACAGAGTTAGTACAGTCCTGCTCACACAAAATTGTTTCGGCGTGCTATAACGACATGTTGCCCGGTGCCCTGCTGCAAAGCAAAAGGGTACATGAAACTTGTTATACGGTTCCCTGGTCCGCGCCATATTTACATAACAAAATACAGGTACACAGAGAAACGGGGTTTCGGAACCATTTATTGGTTTACTATGAGAAAATATTATTACGTTACAAAAAACAGGTTACTTGATACCGGTGCAAGCACCACACTGCAAGACCAAAAAATAATTTAAGCTCATTTTTTGTGTAACAGCACGTCAATTAAAAAATATATGACGGTAGCATTTTTAGAAAATCTTCAAAATAAAACACAAAATGCTGAAATCTTAAATCTGTCAATTTCAAACATATAAGTTTGTTTTTTTTTTGTAATATTTTCAGACGAAATATATTAAACCCTCTTGGACAAAAGAACCTTCAACGACGTTCAAACTAAAAAAATTAAAGAATTACGATCATAATTTATTTATTTATTTTTATTTATTTATTTTTAAACATGCGAGTCGGCTGGCTTACAGTTTGGGCCAAGATGCCAGCAGACTAATTATTAAATAATACACATAATTCAACCAATCCAAACAAACAATTAATAATTTAAAATTTTACAAGCTAAAATTAAAATAATGATAACAATGTTAAAATTAGGTATATAAAATTAAAATAATGATACATAACAATTAATATTACAAAATAACAAAATGCTTATAATTACATACGTGAAAATGTCAAACCTAAACAATAAAAATTAACAATAAAAATGAGCAAAAACATATCTTACAGTAACATAAAATTGAGCATACAGTACAAAACAAAAGTCATTTAAAACTATAACAATAAATTTACAAACACAATGTCAATATTATAAAAAATTAATAGTAATCACCATCGTCAAGTCAAGATTCCCCAAGAGTCAATAATATAACATAAACGTTAAGATTAAATAAATTATCATGTCATATTACTAATACTAAGATACATATAGATCTTGCTACATAAGCACGTCAAGCCATCCGCAAACAGGTCAAGATCCTCGTGCTGAGCGAGTATATCTCCTATGAGACATAGAGCGCGTGTAGTAGGAGCATGCGCGGCACTGCTGGTTCGCGTTACCGGCCGAGCAAGTAGGCGCGGGCGGCGGCGCGGCGCCACCATACCGGAACCATCACATGCCAAACGCACAGGAACCCTAAGGCTCAAACTCTGCCACACCAGTTGACCGTCAATCCTATGATTCAGCACTGACAAATAGTGCACAATAGTAGACATTATACGTCTAAAGGATAAGGTTTCTAAGTCAACCATAGCAGAAACGAAAAGCGATGGATACAGATAAGGGTAGTAGCCATACGATCTCCTGTACAACCACCTAGCAAACTTCCGTTGCACTTTTTCTAACATAAGTCTGTACTTATCTTCATATGGATCCCAGATAATCGCTCCATATTCTAACCTACTACGAACATATGCGTTATATAAAACTTTAGCAACCTTTACATTGTCAAAGTTAGCTGCAGTTCTTAAAATAAAACCTAATAACTTATTAGCAGTCTTACAGATTGCTGTCATGTGTTTATGATAATCTAATTTACTGTCTAAAACTAACCCCAGGTCACGAATGTCAAACGATCTATCCAAAGGAGTGTCAGATATAACATAATTAACAGATATAGGCAAACGTTTACGCGTAAAGGTAATTAAACTACACTTTGTTTTATTGAAAGGCAATTTATTGCGTTTACTCCAATCTACCACCGCATCAATGTCATTTTGCAAGAGCATCGCATCTTCTTCATTCTGTATACCAAGATACCACTGATTTACTGATTTTGACCACCGGGCAAAAGTAGAGTGGTACGATTCGTACAAACTGTTTCATTTCACTTTTTACTAGTAAATATAGTGTCAAATTATGATGCTACTCGAGGATGGGTAAATTATTAGCTTGTTTGCACTCGTCAACTCCGGCTCAAAGCGCTTCGGGTGTCTGATGCACGTCCTTATGGAAATTACCCAGTGTTAGCCTTTAGTAATCCTGCCTGTCCATTTGAGAGGCTCCGTAACGATGGAATACATCTTTTACGGCACTTGATAGCTGATAATTGGTTTTCATAGTGCTTAGTGCGAATAGTGACATGACAATTGTAGTGACACTGCTTAGTTAGTTAGAATTTGTTAGTTTAAAACTTAGTCTGTAGTTATGCTATTTTAAGCGTTTATTTTGATTTGCAGAATAAAAAAAAAATCATTACGGGTATTTTTGAATGTAGATCTTCTATCGCCTTTATACCGAGAAACTTTTATTTACTTTATGTACTTTTATGTAGCTTATTTTTATGTACCCAACGCTGGGGCACGAGCCTTCCCTATGGATAGATTGGGTAAACGGTCCATGAACAACCACGCGGGCGCTGTGGAGATTGCAGGTTGTTAACGACTGCTAATGCAGCCGGGACCAAAGGCTAAGTGCCTTTAGAATCACGGATGAGCCTGACATAATAAATTTGGTCACCCATCCGATGACCGGCCTTTGCGAAAGTTGCCTAATTTCAGCATTCGCAGACCAGGTGCAACCACTGCGCCATCGAGCTCCTCCGAGTAACTTAAAGGCGGGCTATGCATCAAAAGATATAAACTTGTGAGCGCTTTTCCAATTGGCCATTAAGGTTTTTTGTATAGCATCAAAATAGTCTTTAAAGCTTTACATACATCGACAGTGGCCCTCAAACATGTCAGTCGCAGAACACAAATTTGAAGATGTCACGTACGAAGTTTCTACTGAGAGCAACCTACTCGTTACCTGCAGGATCTCGCTGATTTGAAGCAACAACTTAAACATGACTCGCCTTGAATACATCACAAATAATGGAGAAATTGAATCAGACTTTATTAAATTGTTTCTTATTCCTAGCTAATTGCTTAAATAATTTGTCTCTATAATACTAAGTTGTACCGATCGAAACAAAAAACATAGCTAAATACCCACTTAAGTAATTTTTGCTAGCTACAGTGGACAACCTTATGCTAATTTCTGCCATCAAGCATCATTTCCACATTGATGTAAACAGAGATGAAGGAAAGATCGGCGGCCCGGTTTCGTTTTCGCTGGGCCTAGGTTTTGTTTTCATACTTTATGATCCTGTGTTGGTCATTGGGAATGGATAAGATAAGACTATTATGTAAGATAATACGTAAAAAACGCGGTATATAGAAGTAACGACATTTACAATCTTATACGTCACTACCAATGCAATGTTCAACTTAACATATAATTATAAAATATTTTTAACTAGAAACACCTGGTTGGAGTGGTTGTAGAATTTCAAATCCATCCTTTTTTTGTCTTGTCTGTATAACCTTACACTTCACTATAAGCTTTATCCTAACTTAATATTAAAAATGCAAAAACAAGTTGGTTTGTTTGTTGTTTGATACGCTTTGACGCGTAAACTATTCAGCCGATCTTCATGCAATTTTGTACACATATTCTCAAGAGTATAGACAAAGGCATAAGATATTTATCATTAAAAATCAAGTGGGTTTGTTTGTTTTCACGCACAAACTATATTTAACGATTTGTTTTGTTGTCATAGAAACTGTGTCAAAGCGGTACGAAGTCCGCCGGGTCAGCTAGTAATATAGTAGCTCACTCATAAACTTTACAAAACATCTATGTCTTCACTTTAACGCGTGGGCTACTCGAAACTTCGCCAACCGTTACAGATTCGATTCAATATAATATCGTGCTTATAAATTATTAAGTAATCCGCCCGCTTCGTTACGAGCGGGGGCGCTTCAATCAGACGGAGTGATATGGGCAGGGCGACGGGCCCCGTAAGTAGGCCTTAAACTGCTCTTAGTAATATAGTTACGATCCCAGGACCTCTCGTAAAATCTAATTAGAATTTATGCAGTCATCATGATAACAATATCCTGTTATGCTGTTGTAATAGGTACTGTAAAAATCATTAGGTATGGACAAATGAAATAATGCGGTTTGGAAGTATTTTATAGGTAAAATAAGGTTACAATAGTTAACCTAAAAAAGTAATTATTAGTTTTAAAAGTTTAATGACCAACCAAAGAATGAATACTATTTCGAAGCGTCACCGAACAGATAGGTGCTCGGGTAGAATGCGAAATACCGTGGGTCAATCCAGCTCCTTTACACTACTGATGTGGACTAATACCTAACACAACCGTATTAGCTTTCTAGGTAGGTTAACAGGTTTAGTTCATAGAGCAATAAATAGCTAATCTTTAAAAAAATTAAGTTTTTTAAATGGCATCATATATACGCAATACGCATCATATTGATGAGATCAACTACTAATTACTACAGATGTGACGATGAAGCTTAGTATCTCTACTCTTTGAATTATGCAAACAGTAAAAGGGTATGGTTAATGGGGTTCCAGTTAGACCGTGATCAAGGTGCCAGCACCTTTGCTACTTCGATACATTGTTAATATTGTTGTTATTAATCATAATTGTCTGTAAACCCCTTATAAGTTGTAACTTTTGATATCATTTTCACAAAAAGTAAAATATATAAAAAGCTTAACTAATTCGTTAAGCTGTGTCTGTTAATTCTGGCATATAGGGACTCAATATGTGTAATCTCCTGATTTAAGGTTTAAAAATCAGGTCAAATTAGTGTTTAATGTTGCCCAAAGTCAATAAAGAGTTCTCTCATATTTTTCCAATACAAACTTTCTTATTTCGGTGAGCGGTCATTTAATTTGATATCAATTCGATACATAGAGGTTTAGCCCAATGGACAACTTTCTATCCCAAATTACCCATCCCTCACCTGGAAACTTTAATTTAGAAATATATTTCATACTTCAAAAATCCACGCGTTACATTTTCCACGGAGCAATTGTGTTACAAGCGTATACAATCGTGTTATCAAGTGCGCAGTAGGGAAATCGATAGGTTTTTGTTTATTATTTTTTCACAGCGAAAGAAGTGAGTGGCGCAACGGGTAACGAGGTTGCCGCACAAACAGCAACACGTGTGCAGCGACTAATGGACCGGCAGCGCCTGTCGGACAACTTGCCCCATTACCCGACGGGCCAAAGTTTTTTGTTCATTACGTGTACGTACCAGCCGTATTGAATGGCATATTTTTTGAAACTTTAATTAATTTTACTTCATAAATTGTTATTAATAGGTTTGTTAATGAAGCAACTGCAAAGGGTTCGAAACGTCAGGATAAACATTAAAGGGCTTATTAATAAACAAAGTGTAAGCTTGGAGTAGTTACTCCGTGTTTTGTCTCGATTTTACTCTAATATGAAATGAAGTTTACATGACGGGAACAAAACAAGGAGTAACTACTCCAAGCTTACACTTTGTTTATTAATACGGGGGTAAATAAGTAATGTGTAAAATAAACGCGGGTAGAACCGTAAAAGTTGTTTCATTTCAATGTGTAGTGTTCGCGTAAACTTTAGAAAACAATAGGTTTGTTAATCATAAAAAACCAATAGGATTTGATCACAAATAGTACATTACTACTCCAGTGGCCTGCAAGCAGGCACTGATATCCGCACAAACTGCAATATGTGTGCAATGCAGCGACTATATGGATCGGCAACGCTCATCCGAAAACTTGCCCTATTACTCAAGGTGGGTCAAAGTTTTTTGTTCAGTATGTGTATGCGTACTTCATAAATTAATAATATGCCTAATTGATCATTTGGGAGCCAACAAGATTCAATCGGAATTAGTACATTACTGCAGTGGCCGGTAAAACAGGCATTGATGGCAACACAAATAGCAATACGTGTGCAGCGACTAATGGATTGGCAGCGCCTGTCGGACAACTTGCCCCATTACCCGACGGGCCAAAGTGTTTTGTTAAGACCGTAACGCTACGCTAACGCTTACGTAAAGACCATACGGTCTTTATTATTAAAGGGCGGTATTAAAGGGCAAATTTGTTGAAATTTTTAATTAATTATACTCCATCAATAGTTATTAATAGGTTTGTTGATAATTTAAGGACCGATAGCTGCCTATTCGCATATTTTCTGCTATCCGGATCCTATTACATGTTTTGTTTATACCATAACGGCAAAGCGCTTTACTTTCATCCCGTTCCCATCGAATATCTCCAAGCTTCCGGCATACGGTCTGCCTGGTCAGTTCTGCAACTGGGTCGCTGGCTTCCTGCATGAGCGTAGAATCCGTGTACTGTCTGATGGATGTACTTCACGGCTCATGTCAGTGAACGCTGGTGTCCTTCAAGGTTCCATTCTGTCCCCCACGCTGTTTCTTCTGCATATCAATGATATGCTTCCACTTGGAAATATTAATTGCTATGCAGTCATCTACTATCATTAGTACAGTGCTCGGTGGGTATAATGGTCACCCTGCGGCTGGGCGAGTAGAGACTGAAGAGAAACGAGTGAATCTTGTCATTGAGCTCAATCGGGTGTTGGACCTCATATCTAATTGGGTCTCCAATAATCTGGTTGAGTTCAATGCCAAGAAAACACAGGTATGTGAGTTTACGGCCAAAAAGTCACCATTCCTTCCTCTTCCAACTCTTCAGGGCACAACTCTAAGCCTGCAGAACAATATCAACATGCTCGGTATGACGATTCGCTGCGATCTGAATCAAAAGGACTACATCGAAGCCGTGATCAAAACAGCCTCACGAAAACTCGGTGTCCTGAACAGAGTGCGGCGATTCTTTACGCCTGACCAGTTGTGTCTTTTGTACAAGACACAGGTACGGTCTTGCGTAGAGTATTGCTCGCACATCTGGGACGGTTCCGCAAAGTATCTTCTCGATGCCTTAGACAGATTGCAGCGTCGCGCTGTACGCATTATCGGCAATGCAGAGGTCACTAATACTCTCGAACCCCTGCAATTGCGTAGAGATATTGCGTCACTCAGCGTCTTCTATCGCTTATACCACGGCGAGTGCTCTGAAGAACTCTTTAACCTTACCCCACCTTCTCCCTTCCTCCATAGAAGTACACGTGCTGCTCTCCGGAGTCATCGCTTCACTTTCACACATATCCCACCGCGCACAAAGAAATTTGGTGACTCGTTTCTTTGTCGCACCTCCAAAAGATGGAATAGTGTACCAGCACACGTTTTCCCTCTTTCCTATGATATGGGGTCCTTCAAACGAGGCGTGAAGAAGCACCTTGTGGGCCGGCAGAGTGAAATTGACTGATGCTGCGTTGTTTTCACGCTGCACCAGTTGTCTTCGCGTCTGGACTCCATTTCTTCTTAACATCAGGTGGTGTGGAGTTGTGGAGGCTTGTAGTGTGTGGCAAAGGAGACAATGAAACCAGCGGTGTCGATGTCGCTAATGAATATTTATTGGTAACACGCCCGCATATTTATAGAGCTGTTAGACAGGGTAAGAAAATGACCATCTTCCATCTCGTTCCAACGCTGACATAAATACCTAGCGAACGACGCCCGCGCGCCAGTATGAATAGGTCGACGTGCGCGCCGGACGTATGCATGGCTCCCATATCACTCCCCCTCACGAGAAGCGTACGGTTCTCTTCACTTCACGACCGCTTCTCGTAATGTAGGGTTGATGTGCAACTGCAGTGGTCGAGTCATGGTGAGTCGTCGTCGAGTGAGGGGTTGCTGCCGATGTATGGACGCTCGAACTGCTGGGCTCGGTATCTATGTCTTCCTTTAAGATGTAGGCTGGTTTCACTCGATCCAGTGACACGACTGCGGTCCGTAGTGGTAACTGTATTTTGTAGTACTTGTCATACCTCTTGAGTACTTCATACGGGCCGTCGTAGGGTGGTGTAAGCGACGGTCTGACTGTGTCGTTGCGAATGAATATATGCGTGCACGTCGCTAAGTCCTTGTAAACAAACGGCCGGTGAGTCGCTGACGGTGCGCGGTGCGGAGTCGGTGTCAGTGACGTCATCGTTCGAGCGAGACGGCGCACTAGCTCGGCGTCATTGATAGTCGAGTCTTGCGGCGCAAAGAAATCAGAGGGTACACGAAGCGTCGTGCCGTATGTCATTAGGGCTGGACTGAGGTTGTTGTCTTGCCGTAGCGCGGTCCGTAGTCCTAGTAGTACAGTAGGAAGTTCCTCTGTCCACTTCGTTGTTGCGCCGCGAGCCATAAGCGCGGCTTTCATAGTGCGGTGCCACCGTTCAACTTGGCCGTTTGACTGTGGATGGTAAGCCGTAGTGCGCAGTCTAGTGATACCGAATTTCTTCATGAGCGCGTTAAACAGAGAGGACTCGAATTGACGTCCTTGGTCTGTTGTGATGCGTAGCGGGCAGCCGAATCTTACTATCCAGGCTTCGTAGAATGCTTGCGCGACGATCTCCGCTGTGACGTCACGCACCGGTATTGCCTCGGGCCACTTCGTACAACGGTCGATTATAGTGACGCAGTATCGGTAGTCGTTTGATAATCGTAGCGGGCCAACTATATCGATGTGTATGTGATCAAAGCGCTGCGACGGTGGGAACTTTTCTATCGGTGTCGTAACATGCCGATGAACTTTAGCACGCTGGCAACTTATACAGGCTTTGGTCCACTGCCCTACATCTTTGTTTATCGCCGGCCAGAAGAATTTGCTTGTCATCAATTTTTTTGTTGTTCTGACACCCGGGTGACATAACTCGTGTTGCGCTTTGTAGGCTGCGTAACGGTATGTCGCAGGGAGGTAGGGTCGCGGCGTTGAGGTTGAAAGCTCGCACGTGATGGGCTGATCTAGACCGGGCAGCGTTATCTCTCCGAATTTCAAGTTGGTTTGCGTCTTTAATTTCTTTAGCTCTTCGTCATTGTTTTGGTCAGTGCTCAGCTGTCTGTAGTCGATGGTGGTGGGGCACTGTATCTCTTCCAGCCGTGATAATGCATCGGCGACCGTGTTCTCCTCTCCCTTTATATATAAGATTTTCGAGCAGAACTGGCTGATAAAATGTAGTTGTCGTTCTCGTCGGGGTGTGTCACTGTTGCTCGCTGCTTTTGTGAGTGCATAGGCGAGCGGCTTGTGATCTGTGTAGATGACAACTTCGCAGCCTTCTATGAGTCTTCGGAAGTGTTTTACAGCTGCGTACATTGCAAGTAGTTCGCGGTCGTACACACTGTAGCGGCGTTGTGTTTCGCTCATAGACTTGGAGAAGAAGGCGAGAGGTTTCCATGCGCCGTTAATTTTCTGATGAATGACAGCACCGAGGCTGCGGTCAGAGGCGTCGGTCATGATGGCAAGGGCGCTGCCGGCGACTGGATGACTGAGAATAGTCGCTTCCGAGATGCTTTGGCGGCATTTTTCGAAAGCTTCCTCTGCTTGCGGTGTCCAGTTGATAGGCGTCTTGTCATTTTTCTTTTTGTTGTGAAGGTACTTGTTAAGTTCGATTTGCAGCAGGGCTTGACGCGGCAGGCAGTCTCGGTAGAAGTTTATCATGCCGAGGAAACGTCGCAGCTCAATCACCGTCTTCGGCTTGGGGTACGTAGCGATGGCCTTGGTGCGCTCTTCACTAGGTTTGATGCCATCAGTCGATACCACGTAGCCCAGGAAGTTTATGGCTGGTTTTCCGAATTCACACTTCTCTGTATTTATTGTGACGCCGTACTGTTCTAGGCGTTGGAGTACCTGGTGCAGAAGTTGCTGGTGCTGCTCTTCAGTCTCTTCGCACAGGAGTATGTCGTCGATGAAGCAGAAGCATCCATTTATCCCTCTCAGCACTTGATGCATGAACCGTTGGAAGGTTTGGCTTGAGTTACGAAGTCCTAGCGTCATACAATTAAATTCAAACAACCCAAACGGAGTAATGATGGCTGTTTTTGCTGCGTCTTCTTTAGCAATAGGAATCCAATAGTACGCTGATTTTAAATCGAGTTTGGAGAAGATTTTCTTATTGTGAAGTTGATATGTGAAGTCTTGGATGCGCGGGATTGGGTAGCGGTCAGGAAGCGTGACCGCATTCAGTCGTCTGTAGTCGCCACATACTCGCAATCCACCGTCTTTCTTCTTCACGACGTGCAAGGGGCTTGCCCAGGGGCTCTTGGATGGCTTGCAGATGCCCATCTCCAGCATGCGTTCAAATTCTTGTTTCGCGGCTTGATACTTGTCCGGTGGTAAGGGGCGCGGGCGGGCGGAGAGGGGTTGGCCCGTGGTTTCGATGTGGTGAACGATATCATGCTTGCTCGGCTGCTTCAGTGACATTGGCCGGAGTACATCAGCATATTGCATCAGGATCTTGTGGTAGGCTTGCTGGCTGCTGACGACGTGGACAGACTCGGTACTCGTTGTTACTTCAAACGCGTCGATGGATAACTCGGTGACTTTGTCCACTAGCCTCTTCTTGTCTAAATCGACCAGCAGCTTGAAGTGTTGCAGAAAATCGGCACCCAAGATAGAGGTCTTCACATCAGCTACCACGAATGTCCATAAAAAACTGCGGCGTAGTCCAAGGTTCAGTCTAACAGTTTTATCGCCGTACGTATTAATCGGTGTATTGTTTGCTGCGTATAACTTGTAGGCGCTTGCGATGTTGTTCTTGTTTTTTCTTTGTGTGGCGGCTAATACTGAGATGTCTGCGCCTGTGTCGACGAGGAAACGTTCACGACTGTTGCGATCGAAGACACACAGGCGATGACTGGTACTAAAGACACCGACGTCCGCCACGGTCGATGTCGATCACGTCGGGGTCACCAGATGTGGAGGCTTGTAGTGTGTGGCAAAGGAGACAATGAAACCAGCGGTGTCGATGTCGCTAATGAATATTTATTGTTTTTTTTTTTTTTTTTTTTTTTTTTTGAGAGAGATTGCTGATTGCCGCTGCGGCATTTTCAGCTTCACCGGGTTTTTTGGGGGCGGCGAGGAACGTAAAGGGTCCCTCAAGCCGTGTGAAACGAATCACCTTCAGAGGTTATCTAGAGGGAACGGCATCGCGCACAAGTGCGCGTCCCCGTGCCCTACTAGATTCTCCGAAGGGTTCGGATCGGATCGGGGGTTCGGATCGGATCGGGGGAATATTTATTGTTTTTTTTTTTTTTTTTTTTGAGAGAGATTGCTGATTGCCGCTGCGGCATTTTCAGCTTCACCGGGCTTTTTGGGGGCGGCGAGGAACGTAAAGGGTCCCTCAAGCCGTGTGAAACGAATCACCTTCAGAGGTTATCTAGAGGGAACGGCATCGCGCACAAGTGCGCGTCCCCGTGCCCTACTAGATTCTCCGAAGGGTTCGGATCGGATCGGGGAGCGGAGCAACCCGAGGGCGCCTCTAAAGGCACGGACCTCGGCTCGGGTTGACCGGGCCGTGGAGGAGGAGAGAACCGACCAGGTACATGTCTGTACCTGGTATAGAGCGTGTGTGAACCGGTTCTTCGTACCCTTGTTCTACGAGTACGGTGTCTTGGGCCTAAACTGGTGTGCATGTTTAGTGTATTCTGTAAATGTGTGCTGTCATTTAGAGGATCGGGCGGGGGGGCGTTCGCAACCGTTATGGGATCGTCGGGGTCATCTAGGACGTGCTTAGGACGCCTAGACATGAACCGTTTTGTTGGTGGAAGGCTTCCAACATTATAGTTGGCGGCCGCCACAACAAGCGGGTTAGGGTGGTGGGGGGCGTTATCAAAGTAACGTATGGAAACGTCCTTGATAAAGTCTTTGATAGTGGGAAGATCAAGATCGCGGTGGAGATCTACGTTGCGATAGTACCACGGGCAACCCGTGGCACCACGCATGAATCGGTTTTGCAGCGTTTGTAAACGATGCAAATAGGAGGGCGCACAGTGCGCGAAAACTACGCTAGCGTAAGTCATGACGGGGCGGATGCAAGCTTTGTAAATTGTCGTCTTATGTCTAAGAGACATTTTACTCCGCCTGCCTATAAGGTGGAATAATCGACCTAATATGAACGCGGCCCTGTTACGGACGATTTTAAGGTGAGGCGCAAACGTCATCCTTCTATCGAGGGTGACACCGAGATATTTCACCTGCTTTACCCAAGGGATAGCACGGTCAAATAAACGTATAGGAGGGCGACGATCGTCGTTACCTCGAGAAAAGAACACTGCGGCACTTTTCTCGGGGTTAACTTCAATCCGCCATTTGCGAAACCAAACGCCGAGGTTGTTGGCGGCCGTTTGGAGTCGGTTGGTAACCGCGACTTTATCTCTACCAGTGGAATATAGCGCGGTGTCATCCGCGAATAGAGCTAGCTCTACGCGTGGGGTCTTCGGAATATCGTTCGCGTAAAGCGCAAACAGGATTGGGGAGAGCACGGATCCCTGCGGAACGCCGGCTCGAATGTGACGAGGGGCGGAGAGCGTTCCTTCGACGCGGAAGCGAAAAGAGCGATTCGACAAATAGTCTCGTAAGATGTGCACGAGTCTGTCTGGCACGCCAAATTGGTAAAGCTTATAAATTAAGCCGTTGTGCCAAACTTTGTCGAACGCTTTCGCAACGTCGAAGAAAAGAGCTCCGGTGCCCTTGGGACGGGCCCTTTTATTGAGGCCGGTTAGAATATGCTCCGTGAGGCGGTGCAATTGATGGGTGCACGAGTGTTTGGGGCGAAACCCAAACTGCTCGTCTATGAGGATATTGTTAGAGGACACAAAGTCCTTTAAGCGGGATACTAGAACGCGTTCGTACAGTTTTCCCAGCGATTTGAGAAGACTGATGGGGCGATAACTAGAAGGGGCGTTACGCGGTTTACCGGGTTTATGGATACCTATGACAACCGCGTCTTTCCACGCAGCGGGAAAGATTGCGTTTGACATGGCGCTATTGAAGATAGCTACTATTAAAAGGATAAGCTGAGCGGGTAAGATCTTAAGGATCTTATTTGAGATGCCGTCTGCCCCGGGGGCACTACGGGGTTTGAGTCGTCTAATGAGCGTTTGCACCTCATCCTCCGTAACAGGCGGGAGGGTTGCGGTTGGGGGGAGGGACGAGAGTCTATCTACTTCCCTATCGACCATGTCTACATGGTCCTGAGGGACTGGGAGAGTGCTAGGCGAGCATTGAGACTCGAGACTGTCGGCGAGGCATTCGGCTTTCTCGTCGTCGTCAAAGGCGATCGAGTTGTCGGGTTTGTTAAGCGGGGGCATAGAATTGACTGTATCCGACTTAAAGGCTCTCGCCAACTTCCAATAAGCTTGGTGAGAGGGCGAGATCTCCTTAAGTAGGCCATCCCAATTCGTACCGCGGAGCTCTTGAATGCGCTCCTTAGCAGCGCGCTGCAAAGAGCGCATACGAACTCGGTTGTCCGAAGTGGGATAGGAGTCGTAAGCGCGCGTGGCGGCGTTCTTAGCCCTCAATAGTTGCCTCACATCGTCTGGCAGTTTGAAGCGATGGTCACCCGTCGCAACAACCCGCCGGGACGATTCGCTTATAGCGTTAGTGAGATGACTACTGAGGGCGTCGACCGCGGCCACTGTCTCGTGAGGCGAGACAATGCTATCGGGGATTTGGTTTAGTGACTCACTGGCGGTAGGCTCGAGTAATTTCTCAAGCTTATCCCAGTCAGTCACCACCTTAATAACGGGGGTGGGGTCGGTGGGGGGGCCTAACTGTAAAACCACCGGCCTATGGTCGGAGGAGAGCGCGTGGATCGTTTCTATGGAACGCAACCGTAAGGTTACGTTCCTTAGCAACGCCATATCTAACGGGTTAGGGGAGTAGTTGTCCACTAACGGATAGTGAGTGGCCTCCATAGGCACTACGATATCGAAGAGCATCGACTCAGCGAGGTGGCTCATCACCCGACCGTTACGGTTGGTTGAGTTGCAACTCCACTGAGCGTGTTTGCTATTGAAATCGCCGGCAATAATGACGGCGTTATCCATAGCAAACAGCGCCTCGAGATCGGGTTGCGTGAGAAGCTTATTAGGGGACAGATACGCGGACGCGATAGTGATAGACGGGTGGCCCGTCATGCCTAGCCGACAGACCGATACCTCCATATCGGATAGCTGCGGGGGATCGAGCGGGACACAATGAAGCGACCGCTTGTAATAGATAAGAGTGCCGCCACCGCGGCCGACTCTATCATTACGGACAAGGTTGTAGTTAGCCATGCGAGGGTCTCGGATGGATGGTTTTAGGAACGTTTCCTGTACTAGAAAAACGTCGACGGCGTGTTCGGTTAGAAAATCGGACACCTCGTCGCGTTGACTACTGAGACCGTTCGCGTTGAAAAACGCAACCGTTAGAGAGCGGGGCTTAATTCTTTGAGGGGGCGTATTATCCATTTATGATTCTTTAAGAGAGTCAAGAAGGGACGTGATCTTGTCCAACAGGGGACCGTGATCGTTAAAGATTGTCGCTATGATCATAGCGGGACAAGCGTCGGGGGAAGAGGCGGCTTCGCGCAACTTTCTTTCCACCTCTGCGATCTCGTCCTTGTAACGATAAATCTTTACAAGTTCGACAACCGTAGACATGGAAGAGAAGGTTACCGGAAGGGAACCTACAGTCGCGGCAAACGAATGTTGCGCGCGAGCTTTGGGTGAAATGACTGCCTTAGGGGCGGGGGTTTGCCGTTTAGGCTTGGTGGGCTGGGCCTTAGGGGCCTTGGTTTTAGTGGCCTTGGCCTTAGGGGCCTTGGCCTTAGGGGCCTTGGCCTTTGGGGCTACGGCCTGAGGGGCCTCGGGAAGGCTTAGCTCCATTGGAGTTTCAGCCGGAGGTGGCGGTGGGACACGAGCCGGGCCAGTCGCGGGAAAGTCGACTAGCGAGTCTGACGCGGGGGCTACCGCCGCGGGCTGGGAAGCCCGCGGAGTGGCCCACGGATTGCGGGGCGGTGGTAAGGGGGCCGCGGGGCGGAGCGAGACTTTCGCGATCTGTGAAGGCGGCGGAGCTCGAGTCGCGGGGTTACGGCGCGGTCCCGACCCGCGGGTTGCGTTACTACGCGGAGCTCTGGGGCAGCCGCGATAATTCGCGGTGTGTCCCAAAGCGCTGCAGTTCACGCAACCGGGCGGGTCGACGGAGACCGGCGCCGGCGCTTTAGGCCTAGAGCACGCTTCCGTGGCGTGGTCGCCCAAACACTTAACGCACCGGGGGCGGGCAAAGCAGTTACGGGCGGCATGCCCGTAACGTTGACATTTGTGGCATTGACCAACAATGCCACGCTTGTGGGGGGTCTCAATCGAAAGGCGATCGAAGCCTACGATCGTCTTGACGTTGAAAATGGATTTACCCTCGGGGGTATTATCTAAATTTGCCTTTAGGAGGCTCAACGGAGATTTGTCCTTGCCGAGCATACGGGTCACGTCAAGGACGGGGTAGCCTTGCGACTTAAGGTCGTCAAGGACTATCTTTGGGTCCCAATCCGTGGGAAGGCCGCGGATTACAACTGATAGTACTCGCTCCTCGGGGAGCGAGTACGTGTGGAACGGCACGTTATTAGCGCGTAAAAACGCCGTGCATGAGCGGAAGTCGGCCACGGTAGCGAGCTCTACTTTGACCATCTCTGGGTCACCTTTAGCGCCTTTAATAAGGCGGTTCCTAAGTGGGATGACATTGTGTCGGGCCTTCAGAGATCGCATAATCTCGTTAAAATTTTTTGTCTCTTGGACAAAAATCGGAGGGATCTTTTTCTCCTTGCGCGGCTGGCTCGGCTCGGGCCTAGGGGAGCAAGGGCGGGAGGAAGGCGCGCTATTCGCTTTAGCGGCCTTAGGCGGAGGGACGGAGGCAGGGGCGGACTTGCGGGTCCGTTTCCCTTTACGGGTGACGGTCTCGAATTCCGAGTCCGATGTAACTACATCGGGATCGGAGTCCGAGACGGGAGGGCTATCTTGTCTCGCATTGGAGGTGGAGGGGCAAACCTCCATCTCAAATTCGGGACCGGACGGGGACAAAGGTTGACCTAACCTAATGATAGGCCTAACTTCGGGACACGCGTTGGACGTGGGGGCTAAAGAAGCGGCGGGCGCTTGGGCGGGTTTCGCATAAGGCGAGTAACGCGGGGAGGGCGCGGGGGAGGGCTTTTGTAAATTGTGGGCTATCCTAAGGACATTGAAGACCTCGGGGTGATTTTGCCCTATCAAGGACTCAATCACCTCGAGCTCCATCCTAGCGCACGGTCTAAAACCATGCACTAGGATGCGTGTGTAATGTCAGACCCTCCCCGTCACAGACAGGGAGGCGTGAGTAAGAAAAGAGCCTACTGCCTGAATGGCCCTAGGTGTTGTCCTCCGGTGAAAATCAATTCACCGTAGGGTGTGTACCTAAATTGGTTAGTGTTAGAGAAAGTTCTGAGTTGACTAGGAGATCCCCCAAGGCCAACTTTGCCAGAACTCTTCCGGAGTGTTTTCCCCCCAGGAGGGTCAGGAGGGCAGCCGGGTCAGTGCCCCAACTGGCTTCGTTGGCACCGTTAAGTATCCACCAGTTGGCTACTAAGCGTAGTCTTCCAAGACAACTACCGTTGTGAAACAGTGAAAGAGCGCTCCCGCAATGAAAATTGCGTCGAGAGCGCTACACGCGACGTACTATGCACCGGAGCCGTACCGGTACACAGTAAAAGGAACCGAGACAAACAAACGGAACGCGGCCGAGCGCGCGAGAGAGCACGAGCGAGACGTGCGTCCTGCGCGGCGAGCGAAACGAGACTGGTGAATATTTATTGTTTTTTTTTTTTTTTTTTTTTGGAGAGAGATTGCTGATTGCCGCTGCGGCATTTTCAGCTTCACCGGGCTTTTTGGGGGCGGCGAGGAACGTAAAGGGTCCCTCAAGCCGTGTGAAACGAATCACCTTCAGAGGTTATCTAGAGGGAACGGCATCGCGCACAAGTGCGCGTCCCCGTGCCCTACTAGATTCTCCGAAGGGTTCGGATCGGATCGGGGAGCGGAGCAACCCGAGGGCGCCTCTAAAGGCACGGACCTCGGCTCGGGTTGACCGGGCCGTGGAGGAGGAGAGAACCGACCAGGTACATGTCTGTACCTGGTATAGAGCGTGTGTGAACCGGTTCTTCGTACCCTTGTTCTACGAGTACGGTGTCTTGGGCCTAAACTGGTGTGCATGTTTAGTGTATTCTGTAAATGTGTGCTGTCATTTAGAGGATCGGGCGGGGGGGCGTTCGCAACCGTTATGGGATCGTCGGGGTCATCTAGGACGTGCTTAGGACGCCTAGACATGACCCGTTTTGTTGGTGGAAGGCTTCCAACATTATAGTTGGCGGCCGCCACAACAAGCGGGTTAGGGTGGTGGGGGGCGTTATCAAAGTAACGTATGGAAACGTCCTTGATAAAGTCTTTGATAGTGGGAAGATCAAGATCGCGGTGGAGATCTACGTTGCGATAGTACCACGGGCAACCCGTAGCACCACGCATGAATCGGTTTTGTAGCGTTTGTAAACGATACAAATAGGAGGGCGCGCAGTGCGCGAAAACTACGCTAGCGTAAGTCATGACGGGGCGGATGCAGGCTTTGTAAATTGTCGTCTTATGTCTAAGAGACATTTTACTCCGCCTGCCTATAAGGTGGAATAATCGACCTAATATGAACGCGGCCCTGTTACGGACGATTTTAAGGTGAGGCGCAAACGTCATCCTTCTATCGAGGGTGACACCGAGATATTTCACCTGCTTTACCCAAGGGATAGCACGGTCAAATAAACGTATAGGAGGGCGACGATCGTCGTTACCTCGAGAAAAGAACACTGCGGCACTTTTCTCGGGGTTAACTTCAATCCGCCATTTGCGAAACCAAACGCCGAGGTTGTTGGCGGCCTTTTGGAGTCGGTTGGTAACCGCGACTTTATCTCTACCAGTGGAATATAGCGCGGTGTCATCCGCGAATAGAGCTAGCTCTACGCGTGGGGTCTTCGGAATATCGTTTGCGTAAAGCGCAAACAGGATTGGGGAGAGCACGGATCCCTGCGGAACACCGGCTCGAATGGGACGAGGGGCGGAGAGCGTTCCCTCGACGCGGAAGCGAAAGGAGCGATCCGACAAATAGTCTCGTAAGATGTGCACGAGTCTGTCTGGCACGCCAAATTGGTAAAGCTTATAAATTAAGCCGTTGTGCCAAACTTTGTCGAACGCTTTCGCAACGTCGAAGAAAAGAGCTCCGGTGCCCTTGGGACGGGCCCTTTTATTGAGGCCGGATAGAATATGCTCCGTGAGGCGGTGCAATTGATGGGTGCACGAGTGTTTGGGGCGAAACCCAAACTGCTCGTCTATGAGGATATTGTTAGAGGACACAAAGTCCTTTAAGCGGGATACTAGAACGCGTTCGTACAGTTTTCCCAGCGATTTGAGAAGACTGATGGGGCGATAACTAGAAGGGGCGTTACGCGGTTTACCGGGTTTATGGATACCTATGACAACCGCATCTTTCCACGCAGCGGGAAAGATTGCGTTTGACATGGCGCTATTGAAGATAGCTACTATTAAAAGGATAAGCTGAGCGGGTAAGATCTTAAGGATCTTATTTGAGATGCCGTCTGCCCCGGGGGCACTACGGGGTTTGAGTCGTCTAATGAGCGTTTGCACCTCATCCTCCGTAACAGGCGGGAGGGTTGCGGTTGGGGGGAGGGACGAGAGTCTATCTACTTCCCTATCGACCATGTCTACATGGTCTTGAGGGACTGGGAGAGTGCTAGGCGAGCATTGAGACTCGAGACTGTCGGCGAGGCATTCGGCTTTCTCGTCGTCGTCAAAGGCGATCGAGTTGTCGGGTTTGTTAAGCGGGGGCATAGAAGTGACTGTATCCGACTTAAAGGCTCTCGCCAACTTCCAATAAGCTTGGTGAGAGGGCGAGATCTCTTTAAGTAGGCCATCCCAATTCGTACCGCGGAGCTCTTGAATGCGCTCCTTAGCAGCGCGCTGCAAAGAGCGCATACGAACTCGGTTGTCCGAAGTGGGATAGGAGTCGTAAGCGCGCGTGGCGGCGTTCTTAGCCCTCAACAGTTGCCTCACATCGTCCGGCAGTTTGAAGCGATGGTCACCCGTCGCAACGACCCGCCGGGACGATTCGCTTATAGCGTTAGTGAGATGACTACTGAGGGCGTCGACCGCGGCCACT
The DNA here is from genome assembly GCA_949315975.1 of Eudonia truncicolella. Taxonomy (NCBI): domain Eukaryota; kingdom Metazoa; phylum Arthropoda; class Insecta; order Lepidoptera; family Crambidae; genus Eudonia; species Eudonia truncicolella. The sequence goes on along the minus strand of OX438829.1, from coordinate 9,131,561 downwards.
GTCTCGTGAGGCGAGACAATGCTATCGGGGATTTGGTTTAGTGACTCACTGGCGGTAGGCTCGAGTAATTTCTCAAGCTTATCCCAGTCAGTCACCACCTTAATAACGGGGGTGGGGTCGGTGGGGGGGCCTAACTGTAAAACCACCGGCCTATGATCGGAGGAGAGCGCGTGGATCGTTTCTATGGAACGCAACCGTAAGGTTACGTTCCTTAGCAACGCCATATCTAACGGGTTAGGGGAGTAGTTGTCCACTAACGGATAGTGAGTGGCCTCCATAGGCACTACGATATCGAAGAGCATCGACTCAGCGAGTTGGCTCATCACCCGACCGTTACGGTTGGTTGAGTTGCAACTCCACTGAGCGTGTTTGCTATTGAAATCGCCGGCAATAATGACGGCGTTATCCATAGCAAACAGCGCCTCGAGATCGGGTTGCGTGAGAAGCTTATTAGGGGACAGATACGCGGACGCGATAGTGATAGACGGGTGGCCCGTCATGCCTAGCCGACAGACTGATACCTCCATATCGGATAGCTGCGGGGGATCGAGCGGGACACAATGAAGCGACCGCTTGTAATAGATAAGAGTGCCGCCACCGCGGCCGACTCTATCATTACGGACAAGGTTGTAGTTAGCCATGCGAGGGTCTCGGATGGATGGTTTTAGGAACGTTTCCTGTACTAGAAAAACGTCGACGGCGTGTTCGGTTAGAAAATCGGACACCTCGTCGCGTTGACTACTGAGACCGTTCGCGTTGAAAAACGCAACCGTTAGGGAGCGGGGCTTAATTCTTTGAGGGGGCGTATTATCCATTTATGATTCTTTAAGAGAGTCAAGAAGGGACGTGATCTTGTCCAACAGGGGACCGTGATCGTTAAAGATCGTCGCTATGATCATAGCGGGACAAGCGTCGGGGGAAGAGGCGGCTTCGCGCAACTTTCTTTCCACCTCTGCGATCTCGTCCTTGTAACGATAAATCTTTACAAGTTCGACAACCGTAGACATGGAAGAGAAGGTTACCGGAAGGGAACCTACAGTCGCGGCAAACGAATGTTGCGCGCGAGCTTTGGGTGACATGACTGCCTTAGGGGCGGGGGTTTGCCGTTTAGGCTTGGTGGGCTGGGCCTTAGGGGCCTTGGTTTTAGTGGCCTTGGCCTTAGGGGCCTTGGCCTTAGGGGCCTTGGCCTTTGGGGCTACGGCCTGAGGGGCCTCGGGAAGGCTTAGCTCCATTGGAGTTTCAGCCGGAGGTGGCGGTGGGACACGAGCCGGGCCAGTCGCGGGAAAGTCGACTAGCGAGTCTGACGCGGGGGCTACCGCCGCGGGCTGGGAAGCCCGCGGAGTGGCCCACGGATTGCGGGGCGGTGGTAAGGGGGCCGCGGGGCGGAGCGAGACTTTCGCGATCTGTGAAGGCGGCGGAGCTCGAGTCGCGGGGTTACGGCGCGGTCCCGACCCGCGGGTTGCGTTACTACGCGGAGCTCTGGGGCAGCCGCGATAATTCGCGGTGTGTCCCAAAGCGCTGCAGTTCACGCAACCGGGCGGGTCGACGGAGACCGGCGCCGGCGCTTTAGGCCTAGAGCACGCTTCCGTGGCGTGGTCGCCCAAGCACTTAACGCACCGGGGGCGGGCAAAGCAGTTACGGGCGGCATGCCCGTAACGTTGACATTTGTGGCATTGACCAACAATGCCACGCTTGTGGGGGGTCTCAATCGAAAGGCGATCGAAGCCTACGATCGTCTTGACGTTGAAGATGGATTTACCCTCGGGGGTATTATCTAAATTTGCCTTTAGGAGGCTCAACGGAGATTTGTCCTTGCCGAGCATACGGGTCACGTCAAGGACGGGGTAGCCTTGCGACTTAAGGTCGTCAAGGACTATTTTTGGGTCCCAATCCGTGGGAAGGCCGCGGATTACAACTGCTAGTACTCGCTCCTCGGGGAGCGAGTACGTGTGGAACGGCACGTTATTAGCGCGTAAAAACGCCGTGCATGAGCGGAAGTCGGCCACGGTAGCGAGCTCCACCTTGACCATCTCTGGGTCACCTTTAGCGCCTTTAATAAGGCGATTCCTTAATGGGATGACATTGTGTCGGGCCTTCAGAGATCGCATAATCTCGTTAAAATTTTTTGTCTCTTGGACAAAAATCGGAGGGATCTTTTTCTCCTTGCGCGGCTGGCTCGGCTCGGGCCTAGGGGAGCAAGGGCGGGAGGAAGGCGCGCTATTCGCTTTAGCGGCCTTAGGCGGAGGGACGGAGGCAGGGGCGGACTTGCGGGTCCGTTTCCCTTTACGGGTGACGGTCTCGAATTCCGAGTCCGATGTAACTACATCGGGATCGGAGTCCGAGACGGGAGGGCTATCTTGTCTCGCATTGGAGGTGGAGGGGCAAACCTCCATCTCAAATTCGGGACCGGACGGGGACAAAGGTTGACCTAACCTAATGATAGGCCTAACTTCGGGACACGCGTTGGACGTGGGGGCTAAAGAAGCGGCGGGCGCTTGGGCGGGTTTCGCATAAGGCGAGTAACGCGGGGAGGGCGCGGGGGAGGGCTTTTGTAAATTGTGGGCTATCCTAAGGACATTGAAGACCTCGGGGTGATTTTGCCCTATCAAGGACTCAATCACCTCGAGCTCCATCCTAGCGCACGGTCTAAAACCATGCACTAGGATGCGTGTGTAATGTCAGACCCTCCCCGTCACAGACAGGGAGGCGTGAGTAAGAAAAGAGCCTACTGCCTGAATGGCCCTAGGTGTTGTCCTCCGGTGAAAATCAATTCACCGTAGGGTGTGTACCTAAATTGGTTAGTGTTAGAGAATAGTTCTGAGTTGACTAGGAGATCCCCCAAGGCCAACTTTGCCAGAACTCTTCCGGAGTGTTTTCCCCCCAGGAGGGTCAGGAGGGCAGCCGGGTCAGTGCCCCAACTGGCTTCGTTGGCACCGTTAAGTATCCACCAGTTGGCTACTAAGCGTAGTCTTCCAAGACAACTACCGTTGTGAAACAGTGAAAGAGCGCTCCCGCAATGGAAATTGCGTCGAGAGCGCTATACGCGACGTACTATGCACCGGAGCCGTACCGGTACACAGTAAAAGGAACCGAGACAAACAAACGGAACGCGGCCGAGTGCGCGAGAGAGCACGAGCGAGACGTGCGTCCTGCGCGGCGAGCGAAACGAGGAATATTTATTGGTAACACGCCCGCATATTTATAGAGCTGTTAGACAGGGTAAGAAAATGACCATCTTCCATCTCGTTCCAACGCTGACATAAATACCTAGCGAACGACGCCCGCGCGCCAGTATGAATAGGTCGACGTGCGCGCCGGACGTATGCATGGCTCCCATAGAGTCATTTGCCGTGCTAGGTATAAAAAAAAAGAATAATGACGATATTATTATTACGAATTATCTATCTACAAAACTACGAGTATATATATCGCTATGCCATAGCGACCAGTATACTGGTGAACTGCAACTGCCACTACCTACCTTCCAACCAAAAGGTTTATGGCAAATATGTAATACAAGAGCACAGTTATATCGTGAACGTATGAAATTTTGAAACTGGTGCAACCATTAGATATATGTATGGCTTTATACTTGTAAAACTATGCTACCTAGCGAATCCATTAATTTCAGCGCATCGTTTATTTTCCATCGCACTCGTATTACCTATCCGTACTCGCATTCACAGGGAAATTTATAGGTTCTCCTCTCTTTTGGTACAGTGGAAGAAGTGCACTGGACCATAACAAGATTTCAACCCTCATGTGGGCGATGACCGATGGATACTAAGAACAATACGCCCCATGGGCTATATATACATTTAGATACACACAGACGCTATTAAGAGCTCTGTTTATTTCGAGAAATCTTGGCAGGGGCATTCTTCCTGGTACAATGTCTTACCAGGATTTACGAAAGCTCAAATTGGACGTTTAAAAATACTAGCTTTGTTTCGAAAAATACTTGAATTTAATAAAAATATTTCTTTTAAAATGCGTTCTTAACTCAACCCGAAGACAGGTGGCGTGAAGTGGCGATATTGGAAGCTGATTATGATTGGCAATTGTTTCGAATAGCTTTCAATTCCCATTTCGTCTAGAGCGAATAAACCACTAAGATTTTGCGTCGCTGTTACATACATGCCAAAACATATATTGCACATACGATTATTATTGTTTTATGGTATCACTTGTGTTGTTAATTTTAGCGGTTCTTTATTTTTTGCTTGCTTAGGCTTGGCAAAGCAAACGCAAAGCCAAGTAATTAAATTAATAATTAAAGCCAGGTGGCAATATGGCCAAAGGTGAATGTGCTTCTCAACTACTGATAAACTGGGTATCTTTTGATTGTCAAAATCAAAATAAAATTCAAATTATCTTTATTTATCACATGTATCAATTATGTATCACATGTACCTTGAATGTCAGAACACAACTATGCCGGTAGAAATCGAACCTCTGCTCCAACTACTAGACAAGCGATTCTTTAAGTAAGTCCGAAAAAGGGTCCTTTATTTTACACAAAAGTTACATAAAAAACCATCTAAATATATCACTACGTGTAAATTGAGATGGGCCCACATATCTGTCAGTTATTTCCGTGTATAATGTTAGGACAATTGAAAGGTTGATCGACCCTCTTTGCTGGTATTTTGTAAGTATACCTTAGGCTGCCGAACAGCGACCGCAATTCGAATTTCACAGCCAACATTAGCCAATGCTACCTACATATTATACCTTCATGGCCTTCTGTTTTGTGGTTCCGTATGTATTATTTTGGAACATGATTGTAATGAAAATATTGCACAAGTTGTGGTAAGGTAGAACAAACTGTCAGTTATTGTGGGCGTTACGCTTTCAACATTGACTATGGTAGTTTTCAAGTTTGTCAAAATAGTTCTGTAAATAGAATGAATGCCCTAGATATGATTGGGATCCTTGAAAGACTCAGTCTTACAGAATAGAACACAAAAGTAAGTCCAGAATAAATGAGTGAAAATAACGATTATAAGCTAATTATAAAAATAATGTTTATTTGTTTAGAGACGTTACCACCGTAGTTGTTAGTTCATAGCTAACAGTTTTCTTAACCATCAGTTTATTGTATAATAGAACTTTTTAATAATTTCTTATTAACTCTTAAATGAACTTTTTAATAGAAGACGGCATTTAGAGCCACACATCCATCACAATTTAAAGAAAAACTCAGCTTAATTGAAATAACATTAAGTGAAAATTTAAGTTTCTACTTTAGCTCGTCAACATGTATACAGACATATTTTATTTTGCATGTAGTGGTTGACCTTTAAAGTTTTATGTGTGTTTATTTGTAATGGAAAGTGTCCTTCTATAATAGTTCTATAATATAGGCATTTTCCAATATTTTGACGCTGTAAAGGAAAGAAACGCCCTTGCTGAGTTTCTTGCCGGTTCTTCTCAGTATATAGTCTCCTGCCCTATGTAGATTCAAGAGGCAATGGTATAGTGACATTCACAAAAGTTAATTTGTAGCCTAAACTGATTAAATGACTTTGCATTTGATATAATATACTAACGGGGAACATTTAAAGGTATGTCCAATGTTCATTTTCGGGCACATAACATTGCCGGAAACATGTGCGCTGGGAGCAGGCGCCGCAGCCTGACCGCAACATGGTGCGTGTCACGAGCACGTCACGACCGCTGTTTGTACCTACCAGGGTGCCAAGTGCGAGTTTCGTTCGCCATTCGATCGCGTTAACGATATCGAGAATTTGTATGGCAAAATGTTAAATCTTCTCGTTTGTCGCCAGGAGGCGCTGCTTCAATGCCATACTAGTTTTCGTGTTCGTAAACGTCATCGAATGAATACAGATAGTAAACAAAACTCTCACTAGGCACCCTGTAATTGTAACGAGAAGCTCGACGGCGCCGGCGCAGTGGTTAACGCGCCCAGACTGCGATCGCGAAGGTTGAGCTATATTCGCAAAGGCCGGTCATTGGTAGGTGACCAAAAGTTTATCATCTCGTGCTCCTCCTAGCTTCAGCAAGTAAAGTCGTTGGACCCGGATGCATTAGCAGTCGTTAACAACCATCAATCCCACTAGGCCCGCGTGGTGCTTTAATTAAATAAGTAATAGTAATAGTAATAGTAAAAGTAAATATGTGACACATATAAAACTAACTGCCGTACTCAAAGACGTCAATTAAGTTTTAATGACAATTAAGTCTCTTGCTGTCACATTCTTATGTATAGTGCTAAATAGAGAAGGAAAGACATTTAATTGTCATTAAACTTAATTGACGTCTCTGAGTGCGGCAGTTAGTGTTATAAGGCTAAGCAGGTTATGTTATTAACAGGTCATATATTAAATTAACTTTTTTTAACTTACAAAGAATTACAAAAACACAAATGTTGAAAAAATTTCCACGAACAGGATTTGAACCTGCACCCTTCTGACACACCGGGTCAGGTGCTCTTCCAATTGATTGTTTCGCAACAAAATTTGCGAACAGAAACATTTTATAAATAGCTTGCCTACTTCATGACTGAAAAAAAAATTGATCTTTAGTATTTGTAAAAATATTATGATCGGGTGTTAATGACGGTAGTTGTTGACATTGAATGGGTGCCTTTGGCTTTCAAAGTAAAAAGTAAATAGTGTTGAATAATTTAGGCGGGCTGGTTAGAACCACGATAGCTCAATTGGAAGAGCACCTGACCCAGTATTTCAGAAGGGTGCAGGTTCAAATCCTGCTCGTGGAAATTTGTGTTTTTTGAACATTTGTGTTTTTGTAATTTTTTTCGCAACAAAATTTGCGTTAAAATTATATAAACAAACAGAAACATTTTACAAGGAATTCCGTAATTAGCTGTACTTCTAGAGCATAGAATTTCTTTGTTATTTTTCGCGGTAATGCTGCATAATTTCTGTATAAGCAGAAACTTTCCTTATTCTTAGAGAATCTTATACATTCAAGAAATTGTTTCTAAAATACTATGTATAATAAGTAGTTCTTTAAAAGCGTGAAACCTATTTGTTTAAGCATTATACGCCTTGCATTTTGGAAGTATTTTCGTCTATTTCTTGTGAATTTAATTAAAAGTGGTCCAGCTAAAAAGCCAGAGCGCGTCCATTTGAAGGCACGCGGAGCAAACAAAATTTTAAAATGTGGCTACCTTTTTAAGGCCTTTTACGGGGATGGAGTTGCGGTTAGGACGATTTAAAGTGGTTTGAATGAATGTTAAATTCATGCTTTTTTTAAGTCGGGTAGGTAGCGACTTCAAAAAAAAGAACTCTTGATTACCGTTGCCATGTTCGCATTTCGTTTTGTTTAGGTATACCATTTTGTGCCAATGAATTTGTAAATACTATAAACTGTTCATGTGATATTTTTGGTATTGTAAATTTGTATGGCTGTAACTTACCTGAATAAATAAAATTTATTATTATAGAAGTATGAGTAGTTTAGAAATAAACAATACTAACTGAAATTCGTTTAGGTAGATAAACTGAGAGGGTATTCATACTTTATTTATTTTAATTTTAATTTCGCTCAAATAAAAATCTTTTTTTTTAAATTGTCTGTCTGCTGACGCTTTAGCTTTACTACGCCGTAGCTACAAAATAATAATTGTATATAACAAATATTATCTATTGAAAATAATATTTATAAAATTTTAAAATGAATTAGAATAGGTAATAATGTGTGGTGTGTTATCGATAGATAAATGATCGCCCATTAGGCCGTATCAATACAGCTACAGCACCAATGAATCCAAACGAACAGATAACAGCAAAAGCTTAGTTTTATTATGTCTTCCAAAGCACGAAAGATTTCATAAAAAATATTTCACCATTTTATAAACAACTAGTTGTCGCCCGCGGCTTTGTTCTAGACGACTACACTATCCCACAGGAACCTGTTACCGGGATAAAAAGTATCCTATGTCCTAGTCCGGGTCATGATCTGTCTATGTGCAAAGTTTGCATAAAAATCCGTTCAGCCATTTTCACGTGATGCGCGGTCAAATAAACAGACAAACAGATAAACAGACAAACAGACAAAAATTCTAAAAACTGTTGAAACGTGTTCTGTTATCGATACTTATTATAGTATCCCCAGCCAAGTTTTTTTAGAAAATCTTCCATGCACATACTTCCGACCCTCTTTAGCTTTATTTTAGGTATAGATAAAGCGAATCGATCATCCGTGTGACGCCATAGACAAAATTACTAAGTCCAACCTAATTTAAACTTGAGAGTTGACACTGTTCTAATTGGGACATGGATTCGCCCGTTAGACAACTGTGTTAACTAATTGTCTGTGGCTATGGAGTTCGAGATTAGCCGGGTTGGCCTAACATATGTTCTGAGAAGCGCCTGGATTTATGTCGACGCGGCGGGCCGGATCGCCCGCGGCGGTGCGCGGCTACCAGGTAACGCACGCATCTGTTACTGCTCGGCTGCGACCATTGGCGGTTTGCAGCATGGCCAGCAAATTTCTAATTCATTGCATCCTTTCTGTAACAGTTGACTAAGACCGCTGTAGTATGACGAGAATTTAACTAGAAATTCGCTTGCAGTGTCGCAAGACGCCCGTGCAGAGGCTTAATGTGCGGTAAAGATAAGAGCGGGACAAGCAGCGGGGCGGGGAGCGTCTTTAGGGAGGTGTCCTAATCAGACAGTTAGCCGGGTAGTTAACCGGACGGGTAGCCCACTCAGTTCGTTGCTCACGCGATAATGTCGGCATTGTCAAAATTGTATTGTCAAAATGTTACTGTCATCGGTATTTAGAATGCGGTACCTTTTTACTTACCTATAAGATACTGCAAGCACCAGAGCCGCAGAGATTCAATCTTGTTATGCAAAGTTTTACGTTTACGAATATGCTAGAATGAATATACTATACAGACTACATAGATATTCGGTTAAAGTAACAAAATTGTATACGACCGAGGAGAAAATAGATACGATTTTCACTTGATTAGAGTTTAAATAAAACAGGCGAGTGGGCTTGCCACTCGCCTGTTTCATTTAACTTTCTCATTAGCGTGTAAGAACCGTTGCGATACACTGATAAGGTTCAACTTTGAAGCGTCAATAGCCAAACGGGTGTATGCTTAGGTTGAATGCAAGAGATCGAGACTAAATCCCCAATCCTAAGTTATACTGACTTGAACCTATTTCTAACACAAACGCATTAACGTCCTGCCCTCCGACCGCCTAACTCAATTGCTTTGGCTATAGCTATAGTTTATGGCGTCATCTTGTCATTTCGTACCGCCTATGAAAGCAATATCGAAAGCTATAGGCTTATTTAGGCTTATACAGTTGTAGCTTTTAATATTGTTTCGTTGGCTGTTGTTATATTTATCAGTAATCTTTAAACAATATAGATCTGACTGATTTGACTTTCTTATCACTGCACTGTAAGTGCTTAACTTGAAACTTAAGTTGGTATAACGTAATCCTGGTGTGTTGCTACATTTTCAATATCAGTTGTGAGCCAGAACCGTTGCGGTACCGCACCGATTAGGTTCAACTTTTTTTCTAAAGGCCTCTTCCAGGATCTTCCTTTTCAAGTAAGTTTCTACTATATGTATACCCAACAGCCGACTAGTATGATGGTGATGATCTTATGCCAAATCATGCATCCTGCTTATCATCAGGCAAGTAAGCAGTGTCCTAAGCTTGATTGTTATGTTATTAAAAAAAAAACTAACCATTGCCATGTACAATTAGCGTCAAATTTATCGGGGCAACTCAAGTGGTTGAAAATATCTTGGCATTTAAGAGAAACTTCTAGGTAATTGCCATTGTGACATGAGTAGGGTTTGACAAGCGCTGTGATCACTTTTGATTAAAGCAAAAATAGACTCTAAGATTGCGCAATGTGACTTATTTTAGTTTAATGTGCAGGGATATTTTTGATCCACTTGATGCTGACATCCCGTAAGATCTACATGAGCTGTGAGCACGCTGTGAGCATTCGTAGAGCAAATCCTATTTACAATTAGGTATGACATCAAAATTCTAACCAGCACAAAATAAATAATAGCTGTCACATACTACTTACGTAAAGACCTATGATCTAGCTAGTGGTATATCCGCTACTCTTAGACTATTCACCGCTGTAGGATGTAATTATGTACTAAACGTTTATTTTTGTAGTATATTTGTAAAAGTAGTTTTTGTAATAATATAATACATTATAATTGTTTATATAAGTATATATGTAATATCAATATTTATATATATATAATATTGTGCGTTTTTGAATATGTTATTTTTATTTCTAAAATTGTTGTCTTCACCCAATTGCACCTACCATGTTATATCTGCACCACCCTATGGTTGACTGGTAGAGAATACCTCAGGCATTAAGTCCGACATGTAAAGTATGTTGCAAAAGTTTTAAATAAATAAATAAAACTAATCAAAAGAGTATAGCTACATTTTATAAAAATTATATTTAAAGGTTGAGTGATGGTTTATGGCCCGTTGTCCCAATCCATCCATAGGGAAGGCTCGAGCCCAGCAGTGGGGACATAAAATGAGCTGATGATGATGATGATGATGATGATATTTAAAGGTATGTAGATACTACAAAGTCGGATGCTAGGCGGAGATTATGTGTGAAAAATGTTTATTGTGTATGTGTGAAAAGAACAGCGAACGCCACGTTTTTATCGCCAATAAATTACATTGGTCGTCAATGATTTTTTATATTCGTATTTTATTTCTTTCCTTTAGTTGATTTAGCTTCGTGCGATTAGCAAATTTAGCCAGTGTCAAAGTATTTTTTCTTACAAGTAATACCTACATAAATAAACAATATTTCCTTCCTGTATGATGATGATGACAATATTAATGGAAAGTGAGAAATGATATACCCCCCAATCCCTCGAGTATCTCATTAAAGATGTGGGGGCTTTACTAAGTCCTCACGCAGACTTCACTCTTCACTTTCCCGCCAAGAAGTCCTGGCCTGTATTTAATTGTTGCTAAAGACTAAAGACTAGTGTGTGGTGCCGGGGAATTGCACCATCCCATCTCTTCCCGTGGGTGTCGTAAAAGCCGACTAAGGGACCATTCCAGAGGATGGGCAGCAGCATCTCCCTTACTTGTTGACTCTCAACTTACTGCGATCGCCAACCCGCCTGCCAAGCGTGGCGATTATGGCAAATCCCCTCATGGGAGAGGCCTTTGTCCAGCAGTGGACGTCTTTTGGCTGAGATGATGATGATGATGATGAAAGACTAAAATCAGTTGCTGACTTCTATTTTTAATGATTAAAGGAAATGAGCGTCGGTGGCCGGGTCCTGTTGAACACTTGTACCACTACCCTACTAGAATTGAGAAATCCCGTTTCGACAGCCTGAAAACGAGACATAATTATCGTTTTTGGCAGATACGGTTTGTTAGTTTAGTTATTTGGCAATAAATTCAAATGTGAAATACAAAGTTAATAATTACCTTGGTTCTCGTCACCGAGCAGCTCGTTGAGTTTCCTAGATGTTCATTGTGCTCCGGGAATAATGTTTTCAATTCTGCCAGCTACAACGGAGAGTCTAATTAAATTGAAAGCTCGTTTGCTAACAAACGGTTAATGTGATAGTGTCGCAGGTTCGTGGCGGACCCAAAACTTTTGTCAACTTCGTTTGCGGAGATTCATTATCACTGTTTTACGTTTGTAAGTTTTATTTAACATACCATGGATGGTATAGTCAAGTTTTAACAAGTTTGAGGAATAAATAACTACGCTTTAGCCAGCTGGCTTAACACACTTTCTGAAGTGTCAATTTTATTTTTAGTTATTTCCTTCCGTTATATGTAGGAAACGCAAAGGGGTTCGATTTTAAGGTAATATATGTAAATGGTGATAGATAATGTTGAGTGATGATTAATGAAGCACGATATTTTCTCCACAACTCCTTTGTGTTTCAATAAAGAAGTGGGACTTTACGAAGACCTTAAGTGGACTTCTTGAGGTAATTTAAAATGTGACTTCCTACGATCTTATACAGCGATTCATGGTTGTTCAAACTGTCAGTTTGTGGTAGTCTGATGTGCTGGCGTTTCCTCAATAGACTTTGAATTTATTCCCTATCCATCCATAGAGAAGGCTCGTGCCCCAGAAGTGGGAAATTAAAATGAGCTGATGATGAAACGTATTTCCTCCTTCCTTTAACATGGGGTCGGTGTAAGTGTGAGGAAACAACTTACGAGTCGGCAAGGTGAGAACGGATAGTGAGGCACAATTCTTTTTTATTACTTTTTATTTTTAAGTGCTAATTGCTGCACTGAAGCTGAATTACATATTTATAAAAACAGTGAAAAAATTAAATGCGTATTACCCGACCAAGCCAGGAATCGAACCTGGGTCTTCCGCGATCCGGGCGGCTGCACTGACCATTATGCTACCGGGAAGGATGACGTAAGCACTGAATTTTTACACTGTGTCGCGTAGGCGTTTAATTTGTATTTTATAAATATTTAATTCAGCTTCATTGAAGCAATTAGCACTTAAAAATAAAAAGTAAACCAGACACTTATGTGGTTATCTACTCCTAAATGATAGTGGAAGGCAGGGTTTACATACTAGAAACTCTGGGGGCGTCCTGCCGCCCCCCTAAACAATTGGCAATACGTTAATAGAATAGAAATCAAATAGAATGATTTTGTACGGGATTGACATAAATTAACGATACGCACAAATTACGAACAGAGGGGCTGGTCACAAACGGGAGAAAGCCCCGGGAACTCTTTTACTCTACCGCAACCCATTCTCCGCGACTAAAATGAGGCACAACCCTGCTCCACTAGCCTTCCTGAAAAAACGTCACTTTTCAGTAGTTACAGTTTGCAGTGATGATGATGAAAAAATATAAAAGCTTAATTCAATTTCACACATAATATAATAGCCCAGAGTAGGATTGAATGAACAAACATTTATTGCTATTAACACAGCGGCCGCATATATTCCGAACGGGGCGCATTAAGATAATTGAATCGGGGTGAAATTAATGGAAAATTCTAAATGTTAGCGCGGGCTCGACCCGCAAAGCTCTCGCGCGTTTCAACCTCCAATATTTCCTATGAAATGGAACTAATTTTCATTCTCCCAAGCTCATTTGCAGTTGGCTTTCAACAGTCTGTTGTATCTTTTTATAATTGAGTTAGTCCAAGACATAATTACGCAGGATTCATTTTGTATACTGCTCAATACCAATCAATATATTTTTTATGTTTCAGAATAAATAACTTTTTTCAGTATTTCACATAGGTACAGTCGACAGCAAAAGCAGCTGGACACGTCTTAATATCTTTGTTAAAGCAACTCAACAATTTCATAGGCGATTCTAGACTGCTAATTCACTTATAATGATAGTTCATTGTCGACTATTCAAACATAATGCGGAATAGTTCAAAGGATAACGTTTTGAATGAAACGCCAAACAGATTTTCCCAGCATTTCCCAGCAGTGCTACAATTAGGATTTTTTGAATACCTAGTTTTTAAATAGTGCGTTCTTTATACATAGAGATACATTTTTAAGGCTAGGTAGCTATTTAAGACACATTCAGTTTTGTTCCAAAATTACATATTCCTCATTTTTAATTACAATGAAAAAAATTATAAGTAATTCATAAGGTAATTCATTCATAGCCCTCAAGTTGTGTTCGTTCCTAATTCACTATGTACATATATAACTATAGAAAGAAGAGCAAGTAAAGGAGCATCGTTCTAACTGGGTGCCTAGTGCGTGTTGCATTCGCTATTCGATCACGTTAACGAAAACGAGAATTAGTATGGCATTGAAGCAACGCCTCCTGGCGGAATGCGAGAAGAGTTAAACTTTTGCCACACAAATTTTCGTTTTCGTAAACGTAATCGAATGAATACGAATAAGAAACAAAACTTACGCTGGGCATCACATCCGTTTAATCTACAAGTCGCGTACTTCACATCTGCCAAGTACCTAGGTGATTCGATAACAAAAAGGGCCTACCTAAATACGTGAAATGATGAAGCCCGGGCTTACGTTAATTACAAGAGAATTTAGTTAAATTATTAATAACCCCGCGGTCCTTCCTGGGGCTAGGATGCCTCGCTATTATTAAGTTAGTCTAAGTTGGAGTGTTGTTTTAAATGGTTTGTCTTAGTTTTAACGATGAAATGTAATGATGAATACTTCATACATTTTTCTTTTTTCATGTGTTCTTCTTCTTGAGAAATTAGGTTTTTTTATATATATTTCATATTTAAAAAATGATGAATAATTATTTTTATATTGCGGGACGACCCTGATGGGTTCATGAAGGAATGGCGTGATGTTGCAGGGGACCGGAAGGTGTGGAAAAAGTGTGGGAGGCCTTTGCCCAAAAGTGGGACAGCTACGGGTGAACGGCGAAGTGCTCAGCCTTAGCCTCACCTGATGGTTGACGATAAGACCAAAAATGGAAGCGAACTTCACCCAGATTCCTTTATCATTGAGGTACTGACTATCTTTATTGTTGTGTTCTGAACAGACGGATCACAACAATGCTGCTACCATTGGCGTTATGGTGACAGATTTAGAAAAGATTGTGGTAGCTAGCCAGGCGGACTTAAAAAAGCCAACACTAAACAAACTGCGTACAAAAATTTGTACGCTAAGATTCGAATTCACGACCTCGGGAACAGAGACCGGTGGTAGACCACTAGACCACTGAGGTGGTTTTTGTATTATTTTGAACGTACAGTAAGTAGGCCGCAGTGGTTGCGTGTCAGTAAACAAACATGAGTAAGCTACTTCATATTGACAGGGAAAAATTACAGAACCATGATCACCACAAATGTTATCATTTTATCAACCCGCTTATTATTTTTCAGATTGTACACTCACTTCCTACATATATACACCATAGAAAAGACTATACTTAAGCGGGAAAAAATTAAAACAATTTTTTTTTAAGTCTTACGGGTTGTCGCTTGGTGTTCATCTTATCTAATGTTAAGTGATGATAAGGCCGAAAGTGGAAGCGCACTTCACCTGGTTTCCTTAACCACTGAGACACTGGCTATCTTATCTCTAGCTGCCGGAACACAACAATGCTACAAACATTGATGTTATGGCGACATATTTAGATAAGTTGGTGGTAGCTAGCCAGGCGGGCTAACAAGCCCTACCACCAGCCAAACCAAGTACACAAACATGTACACCCCGCTGGGAATCGAACGGGGGACCTCTGTGTCTAAACCGGTGGTCTTAACCACTAGACCACAGAGGTGATTAAATTTAACCTTAACAGATTTATGATTTAGAACTAATGGAAAATTTATAATTTATGATTTATGATTTATGATGTAACAGTATTAATTATCTACTAGCGGATTGTCTACTCGTGTAGAGAACCGAGAACTGAGGGTTCTTGATTTTCTCATTTAAAACTAAGCTTTTGCTTTTAAAAGACTTAGCTTTGTTTGCGAGGACTATGCTTCTCCACAGGAACCTGTTACCGGGACTAAAAGTATTTTATGTCCTGGTCCGGGTCATGGTCTGCTTTGTGCAAAATTTAAGTGATACTCAAGTGATGCGCTTACTAACAAACAGCACTTCATTTTTATTTCTTTAGATAGATAAATATTTTTATTATTTTTGAATTCTGCATACACAATGCTATTTAACTAGTTACAAGATAACAGTTACTAGAACAAATCAACCAGCCTCCGGAAGCTCGAGTGGAACCCGATTTCAATAATGGAGGCATTTTTCCAGCAGTAGGACAATTATAGGCTATTTACTTTACTGGGAATGGAATGGTGAGAGGTGGTCGTGGGTTCGTTTCCTACTCGAGCTTCCTGAACCTGGTTGATTTTTTCTAGTAAATATCTTGTAGATATCTAAAGTATAGTAAATAACCTATAATTGTCCCACTGCTGGGCAAAGGCCTCCATTATTGAAATCAAGTCATCACTAAAATTGACGGTTATTGGCCTAATCACCACGCTTTCAGTAAGGCTCCAGACACATTCGTACAATTTCCACTGCGAGTTGGTGATCAAAAACCTTGGCTTTGCATTGAAAAATGCGAAACACGCTTTGCCTGACCTGGGAATTGAACCCGGGATTTAGGGCCTAGCGCTTTGCTACCGAGGCGTTCGTCATATAGATCGTTATATAGAAATGAAAATATATTTAATATAATATTTAAAAGACACGTAGGTACTGACTGACTTACCGAAAAACCTCTTATTTTTCTGATTGTTCAGTTTCCCTAATTAGCCAGTTTCATGAACTCGTCAGTTTACCTCATTCGTCAGTTTCGCGAAATTTGTCAATAAGTCAGTTTCCTTTTTTGTCAGTTTCTATAACTCGTCACTTTACCTAACTGGTAAATTTATGAAATTCGTTAGTCTAATACAGTCATGTTAATATTGTCATAGTTCAAACACACAAGATATAGGTACATTCATTATGAAAAGTAGGTTAAAACTTAGAATATCAATATCTAGCTGGTTTAAACTAAAAAACAGTTAGAAATAAAGACAAATAAAAAAATTAAAAAAAATATAGATATTCTCTATATTTGTACGAAACTGTACAATAACTGTCCAATTAACAAAAACTGAAGAATTACATGAACAGACCAAATGAGGATACTGACGAGTTATCGAAACTAGCGAATTAGGGAAACTGACGACTTAAAAATTTTCATGGAATTGACGAATAAGAAAACTGGCGAGTTCATGAAACTGGCTAATTAGGGAAACTGGCGAGTGATAACCCGACCCAGTTGTGTCGAGTCCATCTTAAATATTCAATTACAGTTCAGTGGGGTCGAACTCAATTAATATTATGTGGATATCTTAGTATGTAATACATGAGCAATTAATATATCTGATCTCTTCATGGCATTACAAAGGCTCGACTTGTATACAATTACAACTCGAATCGTAAGCCACAACGCTAAAGGTCAAGAAGGTACACTCAAACGCTAATGGCGTTGACCCCATGAAATTAAAAACAGAACTAAAACTTGTTACATTAAAGTGAACATTTAACAAAATGCAAATGCAGTTTAGGCGAAAATATCGCTGCTCTAGTGGTCCTAAACGAGCCCAAAAGTGGTTAAATGAATTGTAAAAACTATCCGCCGTAACAATGCGCGTTTTAACAAAAAGCATTCGGGGAAAAAAGTAGGATTGAAATTAAGTTAATAGTCAGCAGCAGCCGGCGGAAGCAGAAACCGCAGCAGCGTAAGCCAGTGGCTACGAAACGAGCGAGGAGTCTACCTATTATTGTAAAGTCGGTATGAGCGAGCAACAAAGGAATTACTATTGAAAATGTCTACAGCAATGATAGCGTTCTGTCCTACAGTCGTGTACTGTTAATTTACTGCATATAGAAAATATGAAAAATTTAAACACCACGCACATTGTTCTCTCCAAACTTATATGTGAGAGGCTTTTGTTTAATCTGTTTTACAGGTGACTCCACTCCGCAACCATTTTAGTCCCAAGCTACCGCCGATGGTGACCGATGATTTGGAGTGAAGTGGCTGTGATCATAATGTCTAATAATTCTTATAAGGACATCCGCTGGCACAAGCGGTAGAAAATGAATGAGGAGGCGAATCTTACCGCTTGAGAGCTTGATATCGATAACAATCCTAAAACACGTTTTCGAACCACAAAATTTTCTATTTTTTTTATTCTATCACGCGTTTTTCTTAGCCCCGCCTTAAGAATTAAATGTAGCGTCGGTCGGATCCGGGATCGCTGAGTTAGTGCCGTCCGCGGCCGGAAACAGGTGCCGCCGCCCGCTCTTACATCTCACTAATTTTATATAAACCCTACCTACGCCGTGGCCGTTCAACCTACGTAATCTAAACGCGAGAAATGTAGGCAGCGTTTTATATTCAAATTAGATTTGAACGCGACTTCTTGAGCTTTCTTCTTTATTACTGATTGTCTAATCGGAGCCCGTAGCGCTTGCATATTGGACATAATAATATGAACCGCGTAATCGACCTCTGCTTATGATACCTACTGAAAATAATATGCCGTTTTCACCATTATATATGTTTGAGAAGTAGACGTGAGCTTACAAACGAACCAACGTTCTATTTGCCGCGAGCACATGAAAAACCAGCAAAATTTTTTAATTAGAATACAAGTTAGAAACTGGTTATTTTCAACGGATTTTCTGTAAAGACTACTTTTATTTATATTAATTGTTTATGCTATTACTCGTTGTTAAAAAAAACAGTAAAAAATAATTATGTCTACCTTATCGTCACTTGCCTTCAGGTGAGATGAAGGGCTAGCACTTCTCCAATACGGAATAAAATGTCAAGAGAAATCTCAAGGGCTTATTTTACTTATGGCCAAACCTTTCACAGACCAATATTGTTTATGAATTTAGTAACCTTTCCAAAGTAACTTCCAAGAAATAATTTGTACCTACTTGTTTTATTTATTATGTGCGTAGATTAATTCGATTCGTATTAATTTTACAAGCAAGCAAAAACAATATTAGTGTGTGGCCCTTTTTAAGATTACTGGGAATTTATGAAAAAAAAATACAGTACACACGCCTGCACATCAGACTACCACAAACTGTCAAGTTTCCTCAATAGACTTTAGACTTTATTTAGACTTCTTGTCTGCGGTTTTACTTTATTTTCTAAAATTTGTGTTATGTCGAATGTGAACGTGTAATAATGGTGGATTATAAACCGTTAAGTGTCCGTGAGTGTGCATGAGTGTTGGCAAATGAAACAAAACAATGCAACGGCACTTTTTAAATTCTCTCAAGAAGTCCGCGTGAGGACTTAGTAAAGCCCCACATTTTTCTATTATCATTCATCATCATCATCATCATCTGGAAGGTAATATTGTTTATGTATTACTAATAAGGAAAATAAGAAAAATCACTTTGACACTGGCTAAATGTGCTAATCGCGCGAAGCCATCAACGAAAGGAAAAAAACTTTATCTTTATGGCTTAGGGTTGAATATTTATTTAAAAAATTTGACAGTTTTCGATAGGTTGATGTGCATGCGTCACGTAAAAGCGTACTTATAAAACATTTTTTAAGAATCTCCTTTTGGACTTACTGGACACGAAACGTCACGAAAAATATCACGTAATTAATATATTATTTGTTTTTTTTACATTCAATTCAATTCAAAACCTATGTATATAACCTATGTATGTAAGTACGTAAATGTTCTAAATATTTTCAATGCAAAGTATTGTTGTTGTAATAAAAGACAACTTCAGATATAAAGACAATAACAAGTAAATTAAACTAAAAACTATAAACTACCTATAACTACAACTAAATATAAATAAAAAAATTGCCCCAAATCATCCCCATCAGGCAGAGTTGGATAGCAATGCTTATATGCTGGCCTAAGTAACTGCTAGCTCTGAGGCCCTGGGTGGTTTCTGCTAATTTTATAGAAATATCTTTAAAAAGTTTTTGAGATACTAATTTATTAAAATGGGTGGACTTAGGTACAACCTGCCAAAATGTCACGTTAACATAACTTCGAATCATATTTATTTTGAAATAAAAGGCGAACGAAATATTTTCTTCTCTCTTTCTCGCGATGAAATGACAATAAAAGTTTTTAATGAATTCAAATTAATTCAGAAGACATAGTCGCTGTTTATTTAGTGTTACAAAATACTTAGTTGTAATGTAACGTTATTCGTTACAGTTCACAAGTCCGTCAAGCTGATAGCCGAAACGAATGTGGTTCTGTGTTGTTCACTGCAACAATGTGGGAACTCATATGACACATTTATGAAGGCTAGCAAGACATTTGCCAAGGCGTTAGTGAACTTCATAGCCATTAACATTTTTTCTTGATATCCACAAAGCTGTTTGAAAGTTTTTAAATAAAACTGTACTTAGCTGTTACTTACTTAACTGTCGTACTGTCTGGATTACAGATATACTTATGTATGTTATGTATAAAACCGTATTTTATGAATTTCAGTACAGTAGAAACAGTACTTTCGTCATTTGAGGAATAATACATCAAACATAATATAATATTATTTATAGACTTGCCTGCGATAACGTCCACGTTGATTTCGCATTTCTAAAAACTAATATTTTTTTATGAAAAATTGAATATATTACCCGCAAGGAATGTATCATTCTAATAATGAAAGATTTTTTGGAATTGGACCAGTAGCTCCTGAGATAGCTCTCCTCAAACAAACAAACAAAGTCACGAACTTTACCTCTTATTTAATAGTATAGACGACTAGTTGTTGCCCGCGTCTTCATTCGCGAAGACTACAGTAAAAAAAAAGTATCCTATATGCTGGTTTGGGTCATGGTCTGTATATGAGGAAAATTTCATTAAAATCCATTTAGTAGTTTTTACGTGAAAGAGTAACAAACATCCATCCATACTTACAAACTTTCGCGTTTATAATATTAGTAGGATAGATATATACTTAGATGTTCTTCACCGTTTTTTAAGTTTAGTCAGTGCTTAAAATGTGACTCTGTGGCTCTGTCAAATTTTAAAATAGTTGCAATATCTGGACATCTGTTGTTTTTGTTTAAATCTTTATTGCAGGAGTTTAGTCACACTTTACCATGTCAATCCGTCAGAAACAAACATTACAGAATACCTGGACTTTACACATGAAAATGTTATAATTTTGTTGTGTGGTTATACGTGGTATATTTCCTTAACGCATCTATTAAAGTAACCCTCGCAAGCAAGTTCTACAGTTGAACGTTTCCATTTAGTTCAGATATCCGTTTGCAATTCTAGATTTTCTTTTATTACATCAGCAATCGAGAGACTATTGTCGTCAGTGGAGCTATTACCCCAGCCGAGCTCTCTGTCTGCTCGTCTGTAGCAGGTACTACCAAAACTGTGTCATTACCATTACCCTCGCCTATTATTCCGTACAATTCGTTATCAATTGAGAATTCGCATTATTTCTTGAGTTCTGAAAGTTGAATATATTTGTGTATTGTTTATTTTTACTTTTTTTAATGTCCCGTGACCTACTTTCTAGCAAAATCTATCAAAAAGTTAGATAAAAGTTTTGATAGAGGTATTAATTATTAAACGAAACTGGGAAATCTTTTCTTACGGGTTTAAAACAAGTGGTACAATTGCTAAGGACATTTACAAAAAAATATTGCAACCTAACTGGTTTCCATGCCAAATAATGGTTTTCTCTCAGGGTATTATAAGGTTTTTAAATTCGTTATTATAATATAATGTGTAAGTATCTCTCGCTCTCATTGTTCCATAAGAATACTTAATACATACTTACAGGTACGCTAAAGCGTTTTACATGAGTTGAACAAATACAAAACATCAATAGGTACATACGCCTGCACATCAACCTACCACAAACTGTCAAATTTCCTCCATAGTCTTTGAACTTTATGCCTTAATAGTATGGTTGAAAATGTAATGAAAAAATTTGACAGTTTTGGATAGGTTGATGGGCAGGCGTCCGTACATATAAAATGCCTTATTTAATTTCCAAACAAAACAGAAAAAGTTTTAGTGATTAATTTCCATTGAATATCTCTTTTATGCCGTTGGTAGTTCATTGATAATATGCAAATAAACGTATTATAATAAAGTTTAACAGTTGTTTAATTAATTAGCGTTTGCACAACGTAAATTCATTTGAGACATGACCCCGGCTTGACTGGCGCAATATAACATGCAGTATGACATGATATATGTTGCAGGAATTTCGCTTTAAAGTATTTCCTCAATTAGTCTAGGTGTTTAGTGAAATATTATCATAATGTTTGTTTTCGAAAATAAAAGCCAGATATTGGTTAAATGTGTCATAAACATATCCAAAACCTTCTATGAATAAAGCAGATAATTGAGTTTTTGAGTTACAAGATGCAAAAAAACGTGGCACACATAGATACTATTTAACACCATTTCATTTGCAATAATTTGTTAATATTAGTTTTTTAAACATATACAACAGATGCCTTTTTTTCCTTTCGTTGATGGCTTCGTGCGATTAGCACATTTAGCCAGTGTTAAAGTATTTTTTTACAAGTAATACATAAATAAACAATATTTCCTTCCTGTATGATGATGGTGAATGATAATAGAAATGAGAAGTGAGAAATGATATACGGGGGGTACCCCTCGAGTATCTCAGTAAAGATGTGGGGCTTTACTAAGTCCTCACGTGGACTTCTTGAGGGCATTTAAAAAGTGCCGTTACACTGTTTTGTTTCATTTGCCAACACTCGTGCACACTCATGAACACTTAACGGTCAATAATCCGCCATTATTTGATATTAATATTCGACATAACACAAATTTTAGAAAATAAAACAAAACCGCAGACATGCTACATTTTCGCTGAGTAACATAGGGAATATTAAAAAAAATGTCCACCCGTGCGAAGCCGGGACGGGCCGCTAGTACATTATATTAAAACAGTTCTTGACAATGTTTGAGAAAGTATTGATATTGTCTTTTGAAACGTCACCAGACATTTCATAAGTAAAGCTATTATAGAAAAATGCCTGCAACACTGTATGAGACAACAAACCTGTATGATTTATCTTGTAGCTTACAAGGATTTATATGAATTACTGGTCTCATTAAAGAGAATTTTAAAGTTAAGACTATTGAAATAGTGCCGTCCATATCGATAGAGCTTAAAATCGTATCAGTATTTATATTTAAAGAATATGTACAGACGCCTGCACATCAACCTATCCAAAACTGTCAAATTTCTTCAATACATTTTCAACCATAAAGTTGAAACATAAAGTTCAAAGTCTATTGAGGAAATTTGATAGTTTTTGGTAGGTTGATGTGCAGGCGTGTGTACATGCACGTTTAAAATAAAAAAAAGTTTATTAGCATTGAGACTCGACAATTAATTAGTAAAGAAGTAAAATACATAATATTATTATGTGATTTGAGTCCACAAAAATTTTCTAATCAGTCTACCACGAGATGTTGTCAATAAAAATATTATATTATAAATCGTTATATTAAATATCTTCGGCAATCGGGTTTTACCTCAGAAACTACGAGTAAAGCAATAGAATAGAACTAGAATTAGTACCGCCTGTTAAATTATTTAGTTGGTTTGACAAAGTGTTCAGCGACTTTGGTGCTGACTGTTATTATCGAACAAAGCTGAACAACATACCGAACGTGATTAATAGAACCTTATACAGTAACATGAAACGCTTTATAGATCTTGATACTTGCGTTATTGTTTATTTTGCCTTGGTCCGTGTCAAGTCTGAAAAGATACAAGAAAATAGTATGCATGAGAAAATCATTGCTGAAATTGAGACCATGCATCCGCACGCCTTCCCTGGTGTTGTTCCACATTCGTTATAGTAGAATCTCGTCATACCTAAAAATTTGGCTAATTTCGTCACACCTATTTTAATTAAGAATAAGAATAAGAAACATTTGTTGACCTGCACAAAAACATACAAATACAAACAGATGAGAAAAACAAAAGTAAAATTAAAGTAACAAAAAAAAAAGAACATCATAAATCAACTAACACAGCGAACAAAATAAAAAATAAAAGAAAAAAAAACTATGTTGTGCAAGACCAACGGGTAGCTGGACTTCTTGGCGGGAAAGTGAAGAGACATGTCTGTGGTTTTGTTTTAATTTCTAAAATTTGTGTTATGTCGAATATTAATGTAAAATAATGGTGGATTATTAACCGTTGAGTGTTCGTAAGTGCGCATGAGTGTTGGCAAATGAAACAAAACGGTGCAACTTCACTTTTCAAATTCTCTCAAGAAGTTTGCCAAATCCTTACTGTTGGTTAGGTTAAGTAAATTTTTTTTTCCCGAGCGAAGCGCATCGTGGCGATGGCCAGTCACGGAAGAGGAGAGCGGCATAAGACTGCTGTTCAGAATGATATAAGTTGCAGACTCATTTAGTAATATTAGCTGATCATAAGTTGCTGCCCAACTATCATTTTTTTGCTAACAAAAATACGAATACTTTGCTTACCGTTTAAATAACACACTTTATTTTATACTCGTGGCCAATCCTAGTATTTGAATATTTATCTACAAAAATATAGGTACGTTTTTACGTCTGCATGTGTGCTCGGGCACCTATTGATTTTTTATTTGGCCGAAGCGCGGGATAATGGACGCTTTTATGCAAATGCGGCATCCGCAGTGCATCATACAGCGGTGAGGTGGAACGCAAATGGGATAAAGAAACAACAGCATGTGCTATTGTCTTAAAACAAAAGAGTTTAGAGGAACGACTGGAAAATTCCTACTCACGTTTATGTACCTATGGGGTAGTGATTACTCTGCACTTTGTCAACGTGAGGATATTGCTAATTCTGTCTGTAAAAGACTGTTATGTTTTTAGCTGTTAGATATGACAATTAGCATCACTTTCCAGGCATTGAGGTGTATAATCCTATAATCTTAATACATAAAAAATCTCTATGGTTTAGTGGTTATCTCAGAGTTCCCGGGTTTGATTTCTAGCGGGGGTACATATTGCACTCGGTTAGAAGTATGATATGAGCTGGTCTCTCAGTAGATGAGGGTTCAAGGTGAAGTGCGCCAGGTGTTGTGCAAGTTGACTTCGGCCTTGCCGTCACTCACCATTAAGTAAGATGAAGGTCTCTCATCTATTACTTATATATTGTAATGTATTATAATATATAAGTAATGATAATAGTCATCTTTACTCCCAAAATTTCAACCTGAATGCACTGCCAGCTACTCTTTTCAAGATATTAGGCACATATTGCATATATCTTGTTAATGTAAACAGAAATACCTATGTGTAATTCTATTAAATACGATCGAAAAAACCAAAGAAACGCAAAGGCATCATCAGTAGGGAAAGAGAGAGTTCATCAGTAGACTGATACAGGCTGGCTGATTATAATGACTATGAAGCTTCTGTTACAGAAAATAAAATTTTGAAGTTTTAATTTGACTCTGACTTTGATAAACCTTTGCAACAAACCTTGTAAGTTTTTATAAGTAAATAAGGAAAAAGTATTTTAAAACATTTCCGAAGCAGTCAGTCTTCATAAAGGTTGAGAGCACTTATCTCTCCGTTTTTTATCTTTTAATGTTCTAAGGACAACCCTATAAAATAAATTGTCTAACTAAATACTGGATCAAAATTAGAATTGTAAAGTTAATGAACTTTTTATGTGTCTGCGTTGTGAGCTTTACGGGCCCGGACTGTCAAGCGAAAATAGTCTGTGAATGCTTCAGTGCAGATGTGTTCAATGTTAGGTAATTGCGATTTTGGTCTTAAAAGTCCTTTTTTGATTAAACTTTTTCTCACTTAGGTATACCAAAACGTGGACAAAAGCTGATATGGTATGTTGGGATGTGATGTGATGCGGTATTATTGTTGTTAATAAAAGCTGATAGAGACAGCAGTTTTAAACCAGATTCGACTTAGGTCCACGTTTTGGAAAAGTGTAATATTGAATACTTAAAATGAGTTCTACCTTATTTATCATATGACGGCTCAACCTTTCAGTTATAATATTCTCTATTCATCGCAAAATGTATTCTTAACTTTCTAACTTTTGATTTATTCAAACTTACAAAGTCAAACGAGATAACATTTGTCGCATCTCTATTGGTAAAACATAGCAGAATTATCTACCATTGATCCATGTTTGAAAGCAATTAGTGCGCATTTTTATGTATTGAAATTATTGGTCTATTAAAATTTATACTTTATATAGAATATTTAAAAAAAGGGACTTAAGCCGTTTAAAACCTTTTTCTAACTCGTTTAAATATCTTCGTACCTATAATTATGCTTTGTTGATACTTATAAGGTATCGATGAATTCGTTTTACTAAAAATTCGTCTCAAATTTCGACCCTATTTTTCTTGCTTTAAATTTCTTCTTAAATAACTATTTGTTAGACTTTGTAATAAACTAGATAATTTTATTTTTTAATATTAAATTTTTTATGTCCCCTTTAGCTGAGCACGAGCCGTCCTTAAAAATAGATAAGGTGAACGGGCCATAAACCACCACGCGGTCCCAGTGCGGATTAGTGGTTGTAAAGAACTGCTAATGCAGCCGGGACCAACGGCTTTACATGTCTTCCGTAGATAATTTTAAAATTAAAATCCATTCTTAGAATTAATCAATAAAATGTTCAATTACAAAAGAAATCAACATGCATATTGCACATGCACAAAATATGTTAGAAAACACCTTAAAGATTAAAAATTGGTGAGAAACCAAAAATCTAAAAAAAATACTCTGTATATATTATAATCTGAAACAGGATCGAATAGTCCAAAAAGCACTGAAACAGTTTGACACGGACAAGCAAAATGTTTAAAATCATATTTTTTAAATAATACGTTACTATTCTCTCCGACAAAGATTAAGAAACTGAAGAAGACTTTAAATTGTAAATTTTTATTTTTATTTACCAACTCTGTACATAAAAATGCCACAACAATTTTAGTATTATGACAACAGAATAAGATAATATGGTGGCATCAAATCATGCGGACCACTAGAATCACTAATAAGACAACATCACATACATTGTTCTGATCCCAAGGTAAGTAGCTAAAGCACTCGTTTCATGGAAATCAGATACAACGACGGTACCACAACCACCCAAACCCGACACAATATCGAAAAGTTCGTTGTCGACATTGACCCGACCGGGAATCGAACCCGGGACCTTACGAGCACCGCTCAAAGTCCGGCGTGCAAGCCACTCGGCTACGGAGGTCGTCAGACTAGAACATGCAAAAAACAATAAGCTTTTAGTAGCATTGCTCTGCTCATGTCTCATGGCTCTACCAGGAGAACCTCCTCGACACAATCCTGCCAAAGAAAAAACGTCTAATTTAGTTAAAACATCAAAGTGGGAGCGAATTAAATTATCGGACCTTAGGTAATTAAATAAGTCTCATTTTAAGAGGAATTTACGACTACAGCTACAATAAACAAACTCGCTGCCCGGAATGACAAGTCACTTCTTTTTCCTTTTTATTTGGAATAAAATTTTCAGAGGCTCGAATAAATTAAGCTGAAATGTTATACTTTATAACCCAATAGTACTTCGCTCAATTGTACCAGCGCTCCTTCTGATTATTTTAAAATTCATTTTCATTAATTAAAATTGCGTTAATTTTATTTAAATCTTCACGTTACCTTATTTTTGTGTTTATGCAGGTAAGTATTGCCAATTTAGCCATCATCATCATCTCAGCCAAAAGAAGTCTACTGCTGGATAAAGGCCTACACATTTCAAAATAACTTTGTGTAGTATCATATATAGAAGTATTAGTAAACATGTAAATATGTGCCTATTAGTGTAACCATTATTGTACGGGCAATTAGCGTACTCAATACTTCACGACATTCTGTACAAGTGAGTACTAATCAGAGAGTTATTTTTTTATGAAATAAAAAATGGATTAATAAAGATCAGTAAATACCTACAAAAATAACAAAAACAACAAAAATACCGTAATACATGTTATAAAACATACTAGATACATGGATTAATAAAAAGGTATGATTAATGAAATAAAAATGCATTTGTATAGCAACTATATATGTACCTTTTTGCAATATACCTACATATAATTACAAAATAGCTTAAACACAAAAAACATTAAGTAGGTATGCCTAATTATTCTTTTAATTATCTTATGTGTAACTCAATAACGTTTTAAGAGAATAGTAAGATTACTACTGAAATAACGTTTAAGAGAATGGTAGGATTACTTTTGAAATTCACAGATCATCGAATCACACTTTGTTTAAGCCGCAGCTCGTAATTATTGGGTTGGAGCTCCCCAGGCATCAGGTAGACAGTAGATCGACTGCCAAAAGCAGGGCGGCGCCCCGCGGATATTACCGTGACACATTTAATTTTCTACGTGAAAGGATAAGGAGAGTTGAATTTCCCGAGCATCCTGAACCGACTCAAATTGTGTTTCGCCTCAGCGTTAACACAACGACGACGGGCCGTAGTACTCCACGTGTGCACTAGATAAACCATTTTAAATCTAAACGTATTGGGAATAAAAAACATTTCTCTTTGTGCTTTGTTGTAGATGTGAATTAGTTTTCAGAACACCGTTTTATTCGCAGATAGTTAAGATTAGATTCTCAATTATTAAAAAGTTTCCCTGAAATATTTTTAGGAAGGTTAGGAAGAGTGAGTGCTAACAAAATCTTTTATAGCCACAGGCATGTCGGCAGATATTAAAATAGCTGTAATATTTTTTTAAAAACAAAACCAATATTATATCGTGAAGATTCGACTATCTCCGTACTATTTATTTGCTAGAAAAATGGGAGCAAAGAAAATTGCTCTAGCGCTTATCAAAACGGCGCTACAAAAATTGGGTTGTTTATGTAAATGTTAACCAATAAGTATGACTTGGCTTATTTCGCATAACTTAGTCATACTACTGTTTGATTTCTAAATGTCTTCACATAAAACAAACGGCATACATAGAGTCTGTGTCTGAATTGTTGAAGGAGCAATTCAAAAGTAATTTGATATCTTTTATCATCGCAAACAAAGTTCATGAAGTGAATTAACCCGTACAAAATGAAATTCAGGAAACTTCTCCGTTTATGTTTTAAATTAATAATCTTCGTGAACATCATCCGGGGGTTACGGAGGTTTCAGTAGCGACAGCTAATGTGGCGTGTTGGAATGATATGCTAATAAGTTGGTAGGTGCAATTTACCAACCGAACTTAACTATAATATATATATAAACTTTATTTATAGTATATAGATATATAGTTTTATACCTCTTCACTAGGATATTATATTCTTCTACTAAACAAAATATAATGTTAATCTTTTTGATTGAAAAACAAACAAAAGAACAAGCAGACGAAAATCCATACTATGGCTTGATCTTTGTCGTCAAAGTTGGAAACTTAAGTTAGCAATTTAATATTCACTAAGACTGCTGTTTCGACAGTTACTTAGTTAGTGTCCCAGAGAAATGGATGCGGCGCGGCGCATTCGAGGGTTGTAATGAAATTTCTTGAAAAAGTTTTTATTGTTCTAAATTTAGTCTTATGACACTGAATATACGAACTGTATGATAAGAAGCTACCGTAGCCCATAAACACATGCGACACCAAGAAGGGTGTTTTCACGCCGGTTTTACGTTGATAGTCACTAAAACAGAAGCAGAAAATTAAACCAACACCAAATTATGTAGTCAAATGTGTATTTATCAACAATCTGTGCCGGCGAAGCTAGTTAACCCATATTAATTTAAATTAAGGAAACAGGTCTGATTATCACCTCGATTAATAATTCTCTTTATTTTCAGAGGCCTATCTTGTAATGAGATGTTCGTGTAGTAAAGGATGGCTGTCGAGACTTCAACCGCCGCGCCGCCGCCGTAGCGAAATAGACAGTAGGAAATGTTTTACCTACAATATATTTAAATTTTACTTTTTATTTTCAAGTGTTAATTGCTGCACTGAAGCTAAATTGAATATTTATAAAATTTATAAAATACAGTGAAAAAATTAAACACCCACCCGACCCAGCCAGGAATCGAAGACCCAGGTTCGATTCCTGGCTGGGTCGGGTGGACGTTTAATTTATTCACTGTATTTTATAAATATTCAATATATTTGTATTCGAGAATTTGTAGGACGCTCCACTTATTTTAATTTTTTGTAGAAAACGAAGGACACTCATAGTTGCGTCAAATGTTCGTTTATTTATTGTTACTTTCTTACTATTTCTCAGTGCCGGACATCATAATTTTTTAAATGTTGACTTCATAGAAGAGCCATTGAATGTTTGCATGTAATTGTCAATTGCTATTGTATATAGTTCGGTAATGGATATGGTTATCCATGTATTGTTTCAATGTTTATTAATTAATATAATCAGGAACAAATCTAAGTTAAAAACGGAAACGAACCAGCACAACTATTTTTATTATTATATTAATTAAGATGGATAAGTCATTTCAGATATATAAAGTGGCACAACTGGCTTTAAAGAGATTACAAAAGTAAGACAACTGTTATTTGTTCTTTGATTAGATATAGTTTGATTAATGAACAAACCCATATAACGTAACGAAAACTAAACCGAGTAACGTTGTGTAATACACGTCTTAAATTTTGTTTGTCATCTTTATTTATAACGACTTTAGTTCTAGAATATAATATTTCTTTATTTAATTAACGCATGATTTTAGTTATTAAGTGTAAGTTAAGATACTGTTTACACAAACGCAAACACTAGTATAAACGTTAAACGTTGTTCACTCAAACACACACTCAACAAAACTTTATTGTCTATCGATAGCTTCCACCTTAGTAAACTATCTTTCAAAAAGCAAATCTCAACTATATTATTATAGCCATAGGCTCACATTACACACTTATATTGAGTTGCCTCTGCCTGTCAGACTGGTGATAAAGAGCACTCACAAGCATAATTTTACGCACATCCATGCATCCTCATGCATCACATTTAATATCCATTTTACACTACGCACACACACACAAACACACACACATACCACATACTCACACACTCACACGCTCAAACACTGCTCGGTGCGTACCACTGTTTTTACTGCTTTTCAGTTTTATTTTTATTGAATCCTGCCATTTTAATTTATTTGTTTTTTAAATAGTTTTTGCCGTTTCTAAATTATTGTGTAGTCTGTCTGTTTTGTTTTCTAATTTGCTTAAGCAACATATTAAATATATAGTTTTACAAAGTAGGGATCTATAATTGGCAGTAGGTTAAGGTCACAATGTAATAACTTAGTTTATAAAGTGCTGTAGATTCTATGTTCATAAATATAAATATAAAAAAATAAAAATAACGCAAACTAAATACAGACTGCCTAGTTCGCGTTTTATTCACCATTTAATCACGTAAACGAAAACGATAATTGGTATAGCATTGAAGCAGCGTCTTCTGGTGAAACACGAGGAGGGTTAGACCAGACTAGACACCCATTACACTAGTGAAAACGATTTAGCAAGAACTAGGTAGAAGTTTACGTATTACGGTCTATAGGATGACGTTTACGCAAACACCAGTGCGAAAGTTTACGCGAACACTAGCGTAAAAGTGTATAATTTTATTTATTACCGTTCTGAGTCTTCAACTATGTTCCGGGGCACGAACCGGATGCGGCGCCCATCCCCGGGGATATAACTACATTTCCTTATTTTAATTGCCTTCGTATTGTGTATTTAACCAAAATTACGAAGGTATATAATGGCAGGTATAAAAAAGTTACGTTTAATTTGTAAATTTACGTTAATCGAGCATGACATTACAATCGCATTACAGGTAAGTAGTTACTATCCTTAATTCTGCCAAGTAATTTAACCGATGCAAACATGCATTATTCACTATTTAATAATGGAGGTAAGGTTCATCATCCCAGACTAAGGGGTTCGCGGAAAACCAGCGTCAGGTTATCCTATAACTTAGAAGGGCTGACATCATGCTGAGCGGGCACCTATAAGTGCTAATTAAGTAAAATTGTTTGTAATGATGTAATTTTTAGTTGTGTCACTAATAAACATTTTTTATCCATCTATCATCATCATTTTCTATCACTCTATAGACGTCTCGCTAGACTCAGGCTTGCCAACTTTAACAATGGCAAATAGGGAATTGGGCCATAAACAACCACGCTGAACCAATGATAAAAAATTTTTTTGGCCCAATGCGAAAAGATACTTACTTAACCCATTCCCTGTCCCATGAATACATAACAATTGAAAACCAATTGTTATAATTCTTGGACAGCGAACCTGTTAATATACTACCGCCGTAGGAGTAAAGTAAATAGCCTATATGCTTTCCCACAGCTGGGCAAGCCTTCATCAATGAAATCATATCATCGCTACAATTTATGGCAGTTGGTATAATCCATGCACTTGCCACATGCAAGTAGGTGATCACAAACCCAGGGTCTGGAACAATCGGAATTATACTTTACTTTTGCTACTTATTTCTAATTTAGTTTTCAGATTGGCAGTGGGCATTTTCAGCGTCACCTGACTTTTATGGGGCTGGCGAGAAACTTATTAAAGGGTTCTTCAAGCCGTGTGAAACAAAGCACCGTTAGAGGTTTGCTAGAGGGGACGGCATCACGCACTAATATGTGTCCCCGCTTCCTACTAGATTCTCCGAGGGAATCGGATCGGATCGGATCGGGCTTTTGCCAATCGGCCACCGAGTCATTTTATACCGACGTAAAATGATCTTAATAAAGCGGCGGTAAGTTTATGAAAGACATGTTTCATCGACCACAAAAAAAAAAACAAATTGAACAATATCGTACCGACAACTTTTATCATGCTAAATAATATGTAGGTATATACTAAAAATATACTCGCTTAGTAGATTCCAAGCTAGTGGTGGGCAAGTGCAATAAAACCCGATGCCGCGGTTTCAACTTTTAAAACTCCGCGAAAGCTGAAAAAGCATTAAAAGCCACTCTGTTACAGTTTTGCCTGGAACGGCTGATAATTCTATTTTGTTGCCATTCGTGAGTGCATCGACTGGAATCATAAAGTTGCTTTCAGCTTTTGATGCATTTAATTTGTGAATGTAATGAATTAGAAAAGGGTAAGCCACAAAACAACAAAACCGTTCGTTGTGGTGATCCTTGATGGAGGCCTTTGTCCAGCAGTGGACGTCTTTTGACTGAGATGACGACGATGATGATGATGGATGATGAAACTTTGAAACGGAAAAAATCACTTGACATGAGAAGATTTGCATCCGGTCGGTGAGTATTGAACCTACGAGTTTTTTTAATCATGACAGCTCTTCCAACTGAGCTACTGAGACTTTGTATAATAGATAGTTATGTAGATATTACTTATATAGCAACATTATAAAACAAACATAAACAAAAAAAACAAAGTTACAATTTGGCGGTCTTATCGTTTTAAAGCGATTTCTTCTAGACAAGAAGAAGAAGAAAGGAGATATACCTAGTGCCTTCCAGCGATTTTGTTCAAAAATTTTTTTTTGTATCATGCATTATTTTTTTATATTCTGCGTGAGGTTCGAATTGGATCGTATATACTTTACCATAAAATATTTAAATTATAATTATATTATATTAATTATTATTTAAGTTTCTCGCTGCCCCTAAACAAATGCCGTTTGTGGGCAACAGCAAACTCTCTCGAAGAATGTAAAGTATTCGCTTACAGTTCACCCCCATGTTAAGTTTTAAATATAATTGTTTACCTTTTATAAAGAAAAGATAAAAACATAGACGATTGCTAATGTTAATTAGCATAGTGGTATATCAAGGATGATCAAGGTAGGTACTTCGCCTCAGGCCTCTTCAAGAAGTTAATTACCAATAAAGCTTTGAAGTAAAGTTAATTTTAGTTTGGATCCAACTTTCTTTAATATTCAAAAGTACTCTGTCTAAAAGATATAGAACAGACAGGCGGAAATTACCCACTTACTGTGCCGTGGAGCTCTCACAAATATCCCCAAGTCAACGAAAACACATTATAATTATTGAAAGCCCTATTAATAATAAATCTCAAACGGTCGACATCGCATTTAGTTAACTCCTTGGAACTTTATGTTGGAGGATTGATACGGATTAAATTTTAAGTATGAATGATAAAAATTTAAAGTACCATTCACAAAAAAACAGCGATGCGCCTTTTATTTTAATGTAGGTTAACCTATTTAACCTAAAATTAATGATATAGCTCAAGTTTTTTGTGTCTAGGCTAAGTTTTATACAGCAAAAAATGTATCTTATCTTATTTTATCTTTTGCTATGCGGTAAATGAAAAGGAAGTATACACAGTAATTACAGTTGATACATGCATGGAACTTATACAAGAAGTATAGAAGAAAATGGACAAACGGGCGCGTACTCTATGAAAGTCTTTCGGCTATGCGCACACCTAATCGGTAGCCATTTCGTTCCCCGTCCACACAGTCGAGCTCGCCTTCTGGTACGATCCGCAACTGACTGCGTGGATCGGCAGTGTCCCTGGCGACATATTTAATCATTCATATTATGTAGGTATAAAACTAGACCAGCATCCATTCCTCTTGTTTTATTTTTTTTAATTTATCATAATTTAGCACTATGTTAGCACGGAAAAAATAGAATAAACTGACTGCGATGCGGGTACGGTCCACCTCTCAAAAAATAGGAGTACTCTGACAGGTGCATGTGCGTGCATGCACCTTGATTATTAGAGTGTCGTCGAATTTTAACCATCGCGTCGGGAAGGTTATTAACGAACACCGTACAAATCTACTACGACTTAGGGCGCGGCGGGTGAGCTGCTGCACGCCGCATGTCGCATGCCGACACGCATCGGCATGCGTGCCGCTCGCCTTAGTGTGAATTGTACCTGAGAGAAGATTAGGTTACATTATTATTACTCATCTATTTCTTAAATTGCCTTTTATAACATAAAAAATAATTTTCCAATTCATTCAGTATTATAACGATAGAACAAAAGCTTATCCAAAAAAAATATAGTTTCAATTCAGTCAGTCTAGACGTCCATAATTTTCTTTTGTAACAAAAGATTGACTTCGAAATTTTGAAATATCGTTCATTATAAATTATAAATAGGGCTTATAGGGCTATACTCCTATAGCTCTGCGTAGAATTTACAGCTATTCTTATGGACATTAGGAACTTAAACCCTTCAATGGTAGGCATTATTGAATTATCTTGTGGAATTGGACTTCAGTTTGTGTTTACATTCGAAGCTACCGGTGTGTATCTTCTTTCATTGTTTAATGAGTTTAAATAAAGCCAACGAGAACTACTTGATTCAAACTTAACTATCTACATTTTCTATATTTAACTGCTTACCTACTCGTAGGTGAACAATCAAATTCTATATTTCAATGAGATTAGTACCTAATTAAAACATTAACTCAGTTAAGCTGCTTTGGAATTGAAAAAATAAAGCTTTTTCTCTCAATTAATTTATAATTTTATTGCTGCAGTATTAATAATATGAAATAATCGAACATGACGATAGTCTATTGAAGACAATGTTTTAGACATATCCACGTCACTGGGCAAAGTACCTTACTTTAAAAAACATACTTATATTTTTTTTAAACTGTAACATTCTTTGAAAAATTTAAAAATAAACATGCTATTTAGCTCTCCATTAATACTTAACAAATTTGTTATGATAAAACACTATTGTAGTTGCTGCGAAGTCTATTTATTGTCTTTAACATAAAAAAGTTTCACATAAAAAACCCAGACGAAAAAGGTCAAAATTCACTTGAACGCAGCCTTTGTTGAGAAGAACTTATTCAAGTATCGATCAAATTTTCATACAATCCCATACGATACTAAGGGCCACTTACAATGAGGTACTCAGGATACGGGACAGAAAGCGGGGTCGAGGGGTTGTGTGTGGGCGAGACGTGTGGTTGCAGCTCTCATATTAATTTGGGGTTGCTTTTAAAAGTATCTAAACGGTATTAATAAAAGTTTGCAAGCGTAAAAAAATATTATTTCTTACGGTATTAAGCAGAGTTGTATATTTTATTATTGATTACGGGTTACTGGGCCTTCATTTTACCTGGTGTTTATGTAAAAATCATTTTTATAATATTTATGTATCGGTGAAGATGAAGAAACTACAGATTATAATAACGTTAAATAAAAAGGCTTACACCTTTTGGTGAGATTGTTTATCGAAAATAGATACAAATACAAATAAAATAAAAATGAGAAGCGAAAACAAATTAAATACATTCATCATCATTTACATATTATGTATCCAGCGTTAGATGAATCTACATCACCGAAATATAAAATTCAATTGGAAATAATGTGTAACTTTACAAAATCATAATTATGATAGACAATTCAACTCAAATAATTTATTTTTAAGACTTAAACCTATTTGCGCATCTAAATATGGTCGTTAAGGCCTCGTTATTACGAGCCGGCGGCATAAATCGCTTTATACTATTTGAATAACGTGCAAACACTGGCCAACGTCATTTTATTCACGCAAGCCTTGTGAAACAAACGCTGGCACATTCCTAGCGGTGCCATAATGCTACAATTTCACACAATTTCACCTGACGAGAGTTCGTGAACTGGCGTGTCCTTTTGTGACGCTCACTGCGCTTCCATTTCGTATGCATGCAACATCCATTTTATTTGTACAATATTTCATGCTTCATAATAACATTCTCGTACCAATTAACCTTAATTTCTACTTCATACATATATAAACTATTAAAATTTATTAGCATAGCGCAAATAATATTTTGGTTTCGGCCCGTTGTTCTGTGGTTCTCGAATTGTAATGGGAATATGTTGACATACTGTATTGATAGGCAAATGTTATTACTTCGCTCCATTACGCTTTCCTTGTAGACGAATGCGGATTACACGCTTCCACGCATTGGGATCCGAGCCGTATGCACTCCGTTGAAATATCAAAAGAACACTGAATTGTATAAGTAGTCGAGTTTTAACAATATTTTTTTAAATTTTTAAGTGAATTACAAAAACACAAATGTTGAAAAAAAATCACGAGCAGGATTTGAACCTGCACCCTTCTGACATACCGGGTCAGGTGCTCTCCCAATTGAGCTATCGTGGTTCTAACCAGCCTGCCGAAATTATTCAACACTATTTACTCTTTTTACTTTGAAAGCCAAAGGAGCCAATAGCGTCTTCTTTCTACAAAAGATATCTGACTTAATATAGGTACCTTGTAAAGATTAGTACAATCTCTAGAGGAGAATTTAAAACAAACTTAAACACATACAATACCTTACAAAAGTTTACATAACAAAATAAGAATCACAAGTACTAATAATTTATTTACCAAAACTGTATGTGTAAGATATAACTTGTTGTGCCTTCTGCCCACATATTTGGTCGTTGAATATTCATCACATAAGTTGTTACACTTAGCCTTCGGTGTTCATAACAAATTACCATTTCCTTGAAACCAAACAAAGCGTAACAATAAGTTCCTTAACGCCTTGTGGCGGTCAAAGGAAACCAGAGAAAATTAAGGATTCGCGTATCACCACAATTCTATATAAGATTAAGTGTTTACGTTTCACAACAGTTAAAAACTTGACAGGCACAGTGGTGTGACATGATGGCGCGAGTTGAATTTAATCTGGTGCTGGCTTTCCTCATCATTGGATGGATGGTTTCTGTGGTAAGCTGCGCAGGGAACAGCACCACGACGGCCGCACCTGCCACCACCACACCAAATACACCGAAACAAGAGGGTGTGAGTATATACTTTTACCCCCATATAATAAACATAGTACCTATAGTTTCGAATGGTTATTCCGTGTTTGGCTTCTATACCCTTATTTGAAATGAAGTTTTTATGACGTGAGCAATACACGGAATATCTTTTTCAAGCTTATACTCTGTTTATTAGTAAGACCCATATAGTAGAAGGTGTGAATATTAGGATGGTTTTTGCGCTAAGACGAATAACAAATAGTCGATTATTTCAATTGTTTTTTTAAATGAATGGATAATAATTAATTTAAACTATTATATTGCTATAACGATAATGGCATTACTAAATAAATAAATAATAAATACCTAATCGAGTTCGAAGGTTCTTCTCGTTCGTTAAAACAAATTTGTAGTTTACATATTTATAAAATATGCGACATTAAATTATAAGTTTACTTTCTGTTTTCTTAAATAATTCCCGTTTTGTATATGAGGTGTGTATTACGCTGTTTTTCAAATCTTAAATTGAAATGAAAACAATTTTAACTGTCACATAGCAGTAGGTAGTTACTAGAAGAATAGCTTGCTAGAAAAACTTAATGCACTGAATTTGATATTAAAACTAAATATTGCAATAACAAAACTAGCAGCGAACTTTAAAGTATTTTCTCTTTACAGATATTAGAGACTGTGGAAACTTTCTTTTCTGCCATACCTGAGGGAATCGCGACTGCCTGCGAAATTGTAAGTATCTCACATTCTGTACGAAAACTTCTTAATGTATATTTCTTTAATTATAGTTATTTTTTTTGTACTCCTTGACACGGCACGTATTGTCAGGAGGTTCCTCACTCTGCAGCCCTGACCACCGGTAGCTTGGGCCCTGCCCCGCTGCTGGTGGTACTCTAGAATTATGTTTTTATAATGTTTTATTGTTTTTATATTAAAATATTGTAAAAATCCAGTTTTAAGAAAGAAAATAAATAAAGGATATAATAATAGGCTTTGTCTGTGCAATTATGAACGAAGTTATGCTGACGAATAACTACCGGAAATATATTATGAAGGACGGGACGGTTGATATATGTCGGGCATGCCACCGTCCGGGTGAGTCTATCAGACATATTATTTCTGGCTGTTCTCGTCTGGCTAACGGCGAGTACTTGCATAGGCATAACCAAGTGGCCAGGATTATCCACCAGCAACTTTCTTTGAAATACAAACTTGTGGATTCTGAGGTACCGAACTACAAGTATGTACCCGACCCAGTTCTCGAAAATGACCATGTCACGTTGCACTGGTATCGATCTATCATCACCGACAGGACTATTGTAGCCAATAAGCCTGACATTGTGGTGATAGATCGGTTAGCGCCCGCTCGATGATTGTCGATATCACTATTCCCCATAACGAGAACCTCGTGAAAGCTGAGAAAGAGAAACAAATCAAATATCTCGACTTAGCACATGAGGTTGTCGACATGTAGAATGTAAATTCGGCTGCCATCGTACCGATTGTTGTTACGGCCAACGGCCTGATGGCCAAGAGCCTCGATCAACATCTAATGAGGCTCTCGTTAGGCGGCTGGATCAAGGGCCTGATTCAGAAGCCAGTTCTCCTCGATATGGCAC
The DNA here is from genome assembly GCA_949315975.1 of Eudonia truncicolella. Classification (NCBI taxonomy): domain Eukaryota; kingdom Metazoa; phylum Arthropoda; class Insecta; order Lepidoptera; family Crambidae; genus Eudonia; species Eudonia truncicolella. The sequence goes on along the minus strand of OX438829.1, from coordinate 9,092,688 downwards.
GCATTGTGAGGAGGTTCTTGTCTTTATGATGATGATGATGATGATGTTATATCTTTTAAAAAATATATTAAATCATATCCTTAACTTTTGAAATCCTAAAATATACCGAAATATAAAATATTTTTTAACACAAACCAGTTTAATACTAAATACGAAATTAACAAAATATCAAGTGCCAGTCCAGAGGGCCTAGACAAGTGGGATAACACTAGTAGAATAGAAATGGAATAGAATGATAAACTTATGGGATTGACATAAAACCAACCATTGGTACCAGCGTTATTTTATTCGTCTAGCTAGACCCTCAGACTAGCTTGAGTGGAGTGGAGACCTAAAGTAATATCCCTGGCGCAGTCAAATACGTCAAAATCATTTTGTTTGTTTTGTGTTTCAGAGTGCGAAAGCAATGAAAAACTTTTTCTCGAACCCGTGGTGGTGATGACGGCCAGAAACTCCAAATATATTTAATTACTAAATAAATAAGTTTTTTTTATTTATGTCTTTTACTTACCTTAACCTTTCTTAATTTTGTACTACGTGTGTGAGTTTGATGTTGATTAAATGAGTTGTAGGGTAAACCCTATTAGTAATTGCCCGCCTAGAGATTGTTAAGTACAAAAGTTTTTTTTATAAAACATGTATTATTTTAACTAAATATATAACTGATACTTTTTTAATCTTACATCAATATATTATCTAAAAGAATTTTATTTATGTAAATGAATATAATTGGTAATATTTTAACAAAATATAAACACTTACCTATATTACGATCTGTATGGTAAGCAATCTAAATGGTTCAATATGGGAAAGTTGGACTATGAAATCATGTCTTTAATTATGAGGTGCTTGTCGTTACTCGTCAGATTATTATTGTATGAGTAACAAGCGACCCTTATAAATTTCGAACAAGCACTAGGTACCTTTTTTACCTAGGTAATCCTCCTTCCATCCATCTTTTTTAGAATAAGAATAAGACTGTATTGATTGATTTAAATAGTTAAACTGCATTATTTTTTTTAACAACTCTCATAGAGATGGCAATCAAACTCTGCGAAATCTCTTACATATCACAACATGTTTTATTACAAGAGTTGATAGAGGGTTAGACATAAGTCGTTGATGTCGTTGCAGCTGTGCGCAAATCTGACCTAAACAGAATCTGTCCTAAACCGAACAACTCCCTTTATATACCTATATACCTTTGAGAACTTGAAGCTAGATACACCTATTTTTTGCTAAGATCACTAAAAACTTAACTTACTACTATAAAATTTATTTCCAAGAAAAAGTGCACACTGTTTTCGCTTCATAAAATATAATTTAAACTATTCAACTAGAGGCTGGAGTCACAAACGGTGGTCGAACCAGGATGCCTAGTGAGAGTTTCATTTACAATTTGACTTCATAAGATCACGATTCACGTTAACGAAAACTAGAATTGGTATGGCAGGCCATGCCGATTTTTGTTTCCGTTAACGTGATCGAATAACAAATAAAACTCGCGCTTGGCACCCGCACCTCTGAACATCTGTAGATCAGCGCCGAACTCCATCAGACGACTAAGCTTAATCGATGGAGAGCAGAACCAGTATATTTTTTTTTTGTTTATTACTATAATAAAACATGCAGAATTACAATTAAGTATTATTATTACAGTTACACTCGCAGAATTAAAAATTATGATACAATATGTATTGGGTTAAGTACTGATAATTATGTGCTTCATTATGAGTGACTCGTAATTCTTGTTATTACTAAGAAATTTAAGAGATGATATTAAGTTTTAAGATCCTCGACAGTGAGGGAACATTTGAGAAGAGACGCCAACTTTTAACTACGAGTAAACTACAACAAGACGCCTCAATGGCCGACTGGCAAAGCGCTTGGCCCAATATTCGGAGATCCTAGCTTCAATTCCCAGATCGGGCAAAGAGTGTTTCGGATTTCCGATGCATAGCTCGGATATAGGATCATTTGGTAAGCATAATAACTGGGTAAATACCCCACGATTGTAGCGATGACTTGATTTCAATTATGGAGGAATTTGCCCAGCAATGGGACAGTATATATAGGCTATTACTACTCTACGTAATCAGCCCCCCTACCGCCTAACCGATTGCTTTGGCTACGTGTATAGTTTATGAAGTCATCTTGCCATTTCGTACCGCCTATGAAAGCAATATCGAAAGGTATAGGCTATAGCTTTCGATATATGCCTATACCTATTAGCTAGATGACAAGTTGACGTCATAAACTATACACGTAGCCAAAGCAATCGGTTAGGCGGTTGGGCCCCAGGTCAAACGACCTAGGTTAACCAATCATAATACATCCCTCGTCACGGCTTTTCTTTTGTTTTAAGATCGGGTACGGGCCTTTCCTTACATCCCAAAGGCCTCATTGTTTATTTACACATTTATGAAACTTCAATAGTTCCCATATAGCCACTGCTTCTGTATTCATGTTTCGTCAATTCTATGAGATTTTTTTGGGATTTGAAGAGTTATAACATTTAAGTGTAAAACCATCAACAACATTTTCTCATGATGATCCGATTTCCAGCAAGAGTACATAATCGTTCTCGGTTTTGTTGCTGGCTTAGGCTTGCTCTCAGTACGCCTGGCTGGTTACCATCATCCTAATAATTTGTCTGTTTCAATAACAGTGCTAGAAGCATTGTCGTCTTTCGGAAGTTAGAGGCTCCACATTGGTTTATACACGGTGTTACAAAATACCCCGTAAAAAATATAATAAATTATCAAAGCCAAAAATATTATCAACCCTAGTAAGCTGTCATGTCAGGGAACCGGAGTTATCATAGATTATTTAACAGAGAGGCCTATCTACCTATTTTATTAATTATCAACTTTAATGGTTTTTCTGTTTTCCATCCACAAAGGTTCAATACTATGATGTCATTATGCTTAAGTACTGGCTTCAAAAACTTCAAGACGGAAAAAATGTTATGTTGTCAATTTCAAATCTACTTATCGATATTCTGCAATTTTTTCGTGTTTTTTCCATTTTTTTTCCAAAATGACGATGTTTTCTAACTCAGAATATTACGATATGACGTTATGCGTAGGCCATGAAGATAGCAATTTAAATCGTTCCTGCGAACTGTATCGGCAACGATTTATCGATGGAAGACCACCCGCTGAACAGCGACGGCTATCTTCGTACCAGTGTTTTCTCAACATGTCAAGACGCCTACATTCCATAGGCTCCTTTCATCGGTCTACTGGAAGTGGACGTCCAAGCACAGTCGATGCCAGGCAGGCTGAATTAGCGTTAGAGCATTATGAAGAAGAGCCAACCACGAGTACGAGACGAGCCGGAGCAAGATTCGGTATGAACCATGTTGTAGTTTGGCGAATTCTTCGGTGACAAAAACCGTCACCCCTATCACAATCGCCGTACATAGGAGCTGATACCCTCCGATCATGATACCTCAGGCAGTTAGAGGAGAACCCTAATTTCGTAAACTATGTTATTTGGACGTATTATGAGGCAACATTCACGAGGCTTTTAAATATGCATAACGATCACGTTTGGGCTCGCGAGAATCCACACGCTTCACGGCAGGGCAGATTCCAACGCCAGTGGCGGCTGAATGTGTGGGATGCCATTTACGACGGGCATGTCCCGTCATTCACGTCTGAACGGTGGCAACTACCTAACGTTTTTACAAACGGAATTTGAAGAGGCGATTGACGACTTTCCTGTGGCCGATAGGGATTACTTGGAGAACCAAAGGAACATGGTGTTTCAGCAGGATGGAGCTCCAGCTCATTTTGCTCGTGCGAGATCGTGCGAGAGTATCTCAACGTTCGCTTTTCTCGAGAATGGATCGGCCGTGGGGGACCGATGCTATGGCTCGCTCGTACTCCGGACCTAACACCCTTGGACTTTTTCTTATGGGGTTATGTTAAGGACAGAATCTATTTCTCCGATTGCCCAACGGTTTTCGAGATGGAACAGCGTGTAAGATCGGTATTCGCGTCAATAACACCGACGATGGTGCGAAATGCCACACAAGCCATATCTTGATACTTTGAGCCGTTCCTGTAAATTTGACGTTCATTACGAAAAAGTTAGTGTTGTTAGTTTAAGTTTCTTTGTTAGGTTAGGTCTTTTAAAATCTTCAAAAACTCGACTTGTAATATCTATATAATCGAATTCTGTACATTTCGTTAGTATGTCGGAGGAGTATGAAATTTCGCACACACAGTGCCTCACAAATAAACAAAGAATAAAGTCCAAATAGTTATTCCGTGTTACTCTAATTTGAAATGACGTTTACATGACAGGAAAAAAACACGGAATAACTATTCGGACCTTGTTCTTTGTTTATTTGTAAAGGGGTTATAGTTTATTGCAGAAAGATTTTAGAAGGAGTGCAGATTGCTAATATTTTTATAAAATTATGCATAAAATATACATTAAATTAAATAAACATTTGTTTCATAAATTTTTCAAAAAATTCATAAATGGAAGTGGAGCGGCCGAAATCTGTCAATGCCAATCCAAACTCACATTCTATCTTTTTTATTTTTTCATTGCTGCAATCCGTGCAGCCATACATAAAAATTACGGTCGAATTTCGACCACTGGGCAGCTACTAGTATATTTAAATATGGAACGAAGACAGCCATAGAATTCCAACGCTTCAAGTTTCGTAATAGCCATCTGAACAATTATTCATGGTCTCATCTGTATATAAGAATTATGAAAACAAAATCGGTTAGTTTAAAAGTGACTATGGTACATCAAGGATGTTCTTTGCTTGTAATATTAGTCCTTGTAATAGTTCAAGAAGTGTTGTGTGCTAATAACGCAACGCCTCCTGTGCATGCTGAAGTGCCAGCGAAACATACTGGTGTAAGTACACATATCTAAAAACAAAGTAAAATAAATAGTAAATATTATTATTTGTCATTCCCAAATATTATTAGAATATAATATTTTATTGTACAAAAGAATAGAGCTTACTTAGCAAGAAAGCAATAAAATAAAGTAAATATGTCTGCTCCTTCAAATATAAAGAGATCATAATGCGTTATGAACTCTTTTACCTTGCATACAACTTCTTGGTCTTTCTATAATATATTGCCAATATAAACGAAAAGTCAAGCCAAGTCGTGCAGCCATCAACTACAACTGAATTTTGTAGGTTTTAATTTCAATCAAAACTAATCAAACAAATTTAATTTTATTTGTGCAAACCCTGATTGATTTAGGGTAATAAGTATTACAATTGGTGCTACGAAGAAAAAGTTGATGGTGAATCTGGTATCGGTTGTGGCTAAAAATCTGCGTTTGATCTAGGGCAAATGTATCACTGCCCCCCTAGACAAGAGGCATACCTAACGCTAATAGAATAGAAATTAAATAGAATGATTGTATGGGATTGACATAATCGTCATTTATACGTATCGTTGACCCACTTGTCTAGGGGGGCTGAGGTACAACATTTTTGTACTGTTGTAGCACACACATCCACTTAAAATGTAGGCTTATTTTTTATTTTAGTTTTTTTTGCTTTTACCCATTGTATTATTGTTTTATGAGTGTGTGTGTATGTAGTTTTAGAAATAAATGTTTTATCTTTCTATTTATTCGTTAATGTGATGATCCGATGTAATGATAATGACAACTGCATAACCATTTACCTACAGTCGTAACAACTTTTTTTTTTTTTTTACTTCGGGCTGTAACTACGCACGATGATGAGGTTTAAAACCATAAATCCCTTGAACTACTTATGGTTACTGGAAGATGTTACGACTAAATTTACATATGTAATGAATGACACTTTTTACTAAAACCTTACTGGTTTTATTAAAAATAAATTCTTTCTGCAGGCAATTTCCAGTTTAGTGAAAATGTTGATTGACATACCAATGGGAATAGTGGAGGCATTTAAAGATGTAAGTATTTATCTTCTGTGGACCAGTCATCATCATCATAATCATCATCATCATCATCACCACCATCAGCTCATTTTTCCACTGCTGGGGCCTTCTCTATAGATGGATCTATAGATAACGGGTCATTAACTTGCGGGCGGGCCTAGTGCGCATTGGTGGTTGTTAACGACTGCCGATCCAGCATGGAGGAGCTCGAGATAATAAATTTTTGGTCACCCATCCGATAACCGGCTTTTGCGAAAGTTGCTTAATTAGCAACCGCAGACCGAGCGCGTTAACCACTTCGCCATCGAGTTCCACATGATGTCTTAGGAAAGTCAAAATATCTTTATTAAAACTTAGGGATAAGGAGGGACTGTTGTCATGGATTAACATCATTATTACCTATCACCATTCAGTGTACGAACGATCTGCACGATCTCGTTCCTACAGCCCGCTTTCACCGTCGAAGTACTAGACTACCACCCGTACATTGTCGACAATCCACCTGTCCCTACCAATCGGTTTGCTAGCAATTTTCTTGTGCGAACCGCTAAAGAGTGGAATGCATACTCTCTGCGTATGTGTTCCCCGTTCACTACAGCCTGGGTATCTTTAAGGTAAAAGTGAATAGGCATTTCCTGTCTAAGCATGTACCACCTCGGGTCACATCCTGCGCACCAACAGGTTGGTTGGTGGCCAAATGCTTAGTCAGTATAAATAAATAAAATCACGTAAAACGATGAGGACTTGGTTAGTTAGAAATAGTACAGATGTGAGGTCTATGCAAGTTACTTAGCAACGGTTGTGTATTTGTGTGATACTTCAGTAATTGCAGATCTTTTTTTTAAGTGTTTTATGTTTTAAAAGTCCTAATTATTATTATTTTTTCAGGGAGCAGAAGCCATCGAGAGTTTCGTAGTTTCATTTATGAGAGGAGTATTCTAATAATAAATTATTGTTTAACACTTACTTGGAATCCTATTATTTTCACTAAACCCTCTAAATTACCATGTCGTTTATACTTTTGTGTTCAGTAATAACAAATAATATATAATAAACGTAGGTGTAACACAGCGACAGCAGTCGGCCTGTACTACCGGGTTACCTTTACCTTGTTTCCTAGAAATATCTCACTCCGCACTTTAGGTATATCGGTACAGGTACAACAGTGGGCCTGTTAATATCATCTATGTATCTTGCACATTGTTTGTTGCCTGAATAAAATAAATGTATCTTTTTTTTTTGGAGAGAGATTGCTGATTGCCTCAGACGGCATTTTCAGCTTCACCGGGCTTGTTTGGGGGCGGCGAGGAACGTAAAGGGTCCCTCAAGCCGTGTGAAACGAATCACCTTCGGAGGTTTTCTAGAGGGAATGGCATCGCGCACTAGTGCGCGTCGGATCGGATCGGGGAGCGGAACAACCCGAGGGCGCCTCTAAAGGCTCGGACCTCGGCTCGCGTTGACCGGGCCGTGGTGGAGGAGAGAAGCGCCCAGGTACAAGTCTGTACCTGGTGTAGAGCGCGTGTGAACCGGTTCTTCGTACCCTTGTTCTACGAGCACGGTGTCTTGGGCCTAAACTAGTGAGCATGTTTAGTGCGAGAGTATCGCGTAGTATCGCGTAGAGTATCGCGTAGCTTTTGGCTCATGACGGCCTGTTGTAGAATAGATTTTGAGTAGATACATTTATTTTATTCAGGCAACAAACAATGTACAAGTTATATAGATGTTGTAACGAGCTCACTGATGTTCCCGTACCGATATTGACGGTACGTCCCTCGCGATCCGATCCGAACCCCTCGGAGAATCTAGTGGGGTACGGGGACACGGATAATGCGGGATTTCATTCACTCTAGAATACCTCTGACTTGCTTTTACACGGCTTGAGGAACTTCGGTTTTAAGTTTCTCACCGCCCCGATAAAGTCCGGTAACGCTCAAAGTGCCGTCTAAGACAATCAGCATACCCTTTCCAACTAAATTGAACCTTACTTTGTTGCGACTAGAATCGCTATTCAGTTAAATGGTTTTGAGGAGTGACCTCTCTGGTCCTACTATGTGCCTTCTGGTACTAAGGAGTTCGCGTTAACCTACCCCGTTGAACATTTTATCCATGTGTTTTATTTAGTGTAAAGTTGTTTTTGGTAATCACTATCTGCCTGTGATCACCTGGTGATCCCATTTCAGAACAAATGTAATTCACCACGCCATGGTAGACCGCTATAAAAGTCGCTGAACAAATTAATTTAACAATGTGATAGTCGTTTGTTATCTTTTGATGACATAATACTAAAGTTATAAGCTACTTTCGCTGATGAAAACCAGGGTTTCTCCCGTAGCATGTGTACTCGTATCAGGGGTCCGCAGTAGCTCAGTAAACTCTTAACACATTAAATTGTGCAGTAAAATCAGCATTTCTCGGCTAAGCCACGAACTCGCAGTGACGATGACGCATCATATAAAAGGCTTGTTTAAATCAAATCAAATAAGGCTTGTTTTCTTTTCCTAAAATAATCTTTGACAGGGGTCCGCGGAATTGTTTAAATTGTGAAAGTGGTTCGTGACTGTAATGAGTTTAAGAAACCCTGCTGAAAACAATACAACAGGAAGCGTCATATTAACATGGCTCCTATAGTTTAAATATTCAAACAACTTTTTCATTTAATATCAAGTTTATTTCTTTTACTTGCGAAACAAATAATGGCATTATATTTGTATTATCTATACATTTTTTATACAATAACAATGTTCACCGCCATACCTACTATATGGGAGAATAGTATAAAAATATTATATTATGGATGTATAACATAAATTTAACTCTTTGGGAATGAAAACCAGACCGGTCATAAAATATAAAGATACAAATAAATGCTGATATCAACAATATTGGGGAGTGTACCTACGTAATAAACTATTTTTATGTGGGTATAATTAAACTCAACAGAAATGTCTTAGGCAACAGATATGCAACTAAAAACGAAGTTAACGTATATAAACATAAGTCCTTGTCACCTACACTATACCAAATAATCGCAGGATGGTCACTTTCAAAATACCCTTGTGTGTCGGCGACCTGTCACTGGTCACTTTTTTCTGTACGTCTTTGTCGGTCGATTGTTGCGTGAATACTATAACCATCCCGCTCAAATTTTCACAGAATGTAGCTAGTTGAACAAGGATGGGAAATAATGTCACTTGCGTGTCAAATTGATTTATAATAATTGCCAGATAGTGGCACCAGCTTTATAATCATTAAAAATAAATGTCAGCAACTGATTTTAGTCTTTTGCAGTAATTGAATACAAACCACATTCTAGCTGTCTCATCTCGTTAAATATAAATGAAAAACTATGTTGTTTTTTGACGACGAAAACTGTGTCGAACACATGACCTAAGGCCTACAACGCACTATGCGGCCAGCCGCAAACCGGCACGCGTTTTTTCCTTGTAGATAGTAAATGGCTGGCCGCGAGTAGTACGTTTGAACAATACGTTTTCATATGGAAATAGACATGCGGCCTGCCGCACGGCGCGCCGTGTTACGACTAGCCGGATGGTGCGTTACAGGCCTTAGTGTCGACCACTGGTGCCACTTCATCACAAGGCATAAAAAAGGTCAAATAGCATCGGTAAGTTCGGGTTGAATGCTCAACCCCCATGACTTGAACGCATACCAAACACAAGCGTAAATTAGCTTTCCGAATGGGTAAACAAGACTATTATTATTGTGTAACGCATTAGTGATAATCCATATATTAAAAAAACTTATTCAACAAAGCATCAATGTCACATAACATAGTTTTTATAGTTAAATGAGCTGTAAGAAACCTAATATGTTTTATTGATACAAAAGTATTCTGTTACGATTTAGCAACTAAATGGTTAAGACAGTATGACGACTACATGCATCTCGATATAAAATAACTAATTAATATGGACTAGAGCTCTGTACGGGTAGTTAACTAAATTAATTTATTATTTAGTAAGTGAACGAGGCCTTTGCCCAACATTGGGACGCTCAAGGCATGCAACAAAAATAATAATTATTAAAATAATAACATATGAACATTAGTCGCAGATCTCATTAACCAACTTTAGCTAAAGCATGATTCAGAAGTGAAATATTCATATAGCTATTAGCAATTCGTATATGGCTAATCTATTAAATTATATATTATAATAATATAAGTGTTTTAAAACCGAAAAAATGTTATCGGTATTATGGTCAGGTAGAGGTTTTCTTTTATTTAAACTGATATTTGAAAAAATACCTTAAGCTGAAATATGTTAATTAGTCGACGTCTGACGTTTTTCATGGCTGAATTATGAAAAGAAATAGAGCATGAATACAAAGTTTCATTACTATATTCATTGAATACGTACGGTAAGTTTATATAAAAATATTTCAATGGTCTATGTAGCCCCACACAAGAGACACACCTATGTTAATAATATTTAATAAAATATTATACATGACTGCATTGATACGCAATTTACATTTTTGCATTAGATTTTCATAAGCCCGCAATATAGAAAGGAATGATTTAGTGCCCTAAAGGTTCGCATTCTTTTATTCTTATTCATATAAGTTATTTATAATATTCTATTAACATGGTGGGGTTGTATAAACAAAATATCTATCGTACTATTATAAAATGCCATTCAATTTCGTATCTCCACTTTTATCCTACAACACATAATATATCCATGTGTAACAATAATATACTCTCTCTCTCTCCCTCTCTCTCTCTACATTAAACAAACTAAACATCACAATAATTAGACACCTGTTTAAACTTAAAATTCTTATATTTCTATAACTAATGATATATACCAAACAAGTCCTGAATAATGTACTAACTTTCCGTTAACCCATGATATAAAAGCAATAATTTGTATGGATTATTATTTTACAATTTAAGAAATACTTAAAACAATATTAAAATATTTGTAAAAAATAAAAGGATGTAGGTATATATAAAAAATTGACTTTATGAGTTAAGATATTTTACGAGTTAACGAAAACAATGTTATGGTATATCACAATCACACCTTTTAAAACAATTACTAAATAACATGCGACAATTAGGAATATGTATTTACAAAGACAACATAAGTAAAGGCAAGAAGAAAAGAACTGAAAAATGTGTACCGCTTTACCTAGTGTTTACCTACTCGTGCTGAAAAACAGTATAAATAGGTAGGTAAAGAGACAGATATAAAGGTAAATAAATGATAACAAAAATATAAATAAATAAATGTAAATGAACGAGTATCATCAGGAGAAACATATACTTACATATTACAAAAACACAAATGTTGAAAAAATTTCCACGAGCAGGATTTAAACCTGCACCCTTCTGACATACCGGGTCAGGTCCTCTTCCAATTGAGCTATCGTGGTTCTAACCACCACGGTATGTCAGAAGGGTGCAGGTTCAAATCCTGCTCGCGGAAATTTTTTCAACATTTGTGTTTTTGTAATTTGTTTCGCAACAAAAGTTGCGTTAAAATTATATAAACAAAATAAAATCATTTTATATACTTACATAATTAATAATACAAGAAGTTTAAAATGGTCAATAGCCATCAGATCAATCATTCACGCAACCAATTTGGAAACAACACATACATTTTTAAACCTAACTTATTATAACATGACACTGCACTTAAAATATAACCATTAACTGAGTTAACATCGATTCTAGAAAAGTCTTTAAAAAAAATGTATAGCAGAATCCCTAAACTTTTCATAATTATTAGAGATCAATGTAGATATATTCTTATTATTATACATTCGGTAACGTATATCGATATAAGATATTTAATTGTTATTTGTCAATTGACAACAGTTAAGTACGTCTGTGAACTTACAAAGACAAAAAAACTATTTGACTAGACCGTTCGGTACGTTGATGTAGTTATTAATATCTTTCGGTTTCTTCTCAACATCCACATCTAACGTTATGTAAGTGGGATTGGTCACAGCACCGTTCTGTATGTTCTTCAGGTTGTTGTGATTCGGTTTGAAGACGTCATCGATCTCTTCGACTATCCGCGGGCACATGTTGAGGTAGGGCGAGTGACCCTCATGGTCCGAATCGGACCCGCCTCTAGCTGGCAAGTTGTTGAGAGTCAGCATCGGAGTTAGCTCTGAGCCGCCACGGCCCTCGTTCAATCTGGGGTCCAACTTTTTCGCGTCGAAATCGAACTTCGTACTTTGACTCCGTGGACTAAATATTGAGGGGTTCATAGGCGTCATTTGTAAGTAGCCTTCCTCATCTGAAAGTGGAGAAAACAAAGATAAATTTATCTATTGTTACTTAAACTTCTCGAGTTTCCTTAACATACTTTAATTACGTTACAGCTTAAGTTTCTACACATAAATCAAACAGAAAAGCCTGATTAGTTTTTTTTTCTAAATTGTGTGATTATTGTTATTGTTATTTTACATTCGTGAAAGTTCAATATGTAACACTGTGCTGATTAGTATCAATTAATTGTATCGCTTGCAATCCCATGCAGTTTCTCTCAGCTCTTGTATCGAGCAAATGGAAACAAATGACACACAATCACTGCAACCCATTGAGGTTAGGTCAAGTAAACAAAGACTAGGATATTTCTGATTACCACATGAAGACTGGGTTGCTATCAGACAGTGGATGTCTCCATTTCGGCTGACAAAAAAAACAGTATTTTCAGTAACTCCCTTAACTACGCTTCTGTGTCTGTCTAATTAGTTACACAAAATTTGTTATAAAATATACCTTCTTTGGCCTCAGCTGCGTGTAATAAACAACACCAATCGTTAATTCGAGATAGAAATGATCTAAGTCTGGAATCAATGATAATGAAGTAGTAACATTATTTAAAACCATAAAATCATAGTTTCAGTTATTATATGCCCTTTAACCGTGACACAGCAATGCACTAATGTTAGTAGAATACCAACAAATTATATTTTATTATTATTACGTGTTACGATTTTGCGAACATAATGTCTGTTATATTAAAAATACAAAAAACAACTCTGTATTTTTTTTTATATCAGAGACAAATGATAATTGTGTCTTTAGGAATTAGTTACCTAGCATGTAAGTAATGCAATATTTGTTAAGTGGATAACGTTGTGGGTTCTACATTTAATAACTCTATATTTACATAAAATACCTAACTACTTTGATGTAAAACCGTTTGTTGTTAATAAAATAAAATAAAACGAACGAGCCTTACAGTAGTCGCATATGATGTGTAACATTTGACATCTCACCTTTTGAAATCAATATTGCAATAGAAAATAGAATATAGAATTAACAATTACCTACGTATATTTTTTTACAAATCATAAAGATAATGCAGTAAATACTCATTAGAAGACATTTGACATATCAAAATGATGACACAATATGTCACATAATTAAAAACATTTTAATAATAATATGTCTTGTTTATAATATCGATTTTAAATTTACAAAATGGGGCGCGCTTGCGCACTTCCGACGTAACAGAGTGTGACCCTAGTCACACTGTTACTGTTACTTGCTACGAAATCACTCCCACATATTGTGTATATAGAAGGCGGGCTTCCCCGACTAACACGTAACAGTTACAGGATCACACTGTTACGACCCTACTTCCGTCCCTTTTCTACGAAATCACTCCCACAAATTGTATATATAGAAGGGGAAGGAAAAATATTTATTTGACTTCGAAAAACTTTGACACTGGCTAAATGTGCTAACCGCACGAAGCCATTAACTAAAAGAAAAAAAAGTAAGGTTAGAAAAGAGGTCGAGACTTACCTAACGGGACCTGCGTGGGCGTGGGCGGGAAGAAGCTCCTGACCTCGTTGACGTAGTGGTGGGGGCTGGGCGTGACCAAGTTGTTGTAGTCAGGCGCGCTCACCATCGCTAGGTAGTCCTCCTGGCCGTCACTCTTCACATTCAAGTCCGAAAACGTGGAGTTCAGGTCTACGTAGTACTGGGGGCAGATTGAAACAGTTGTTTATAATAGCTAAATATACAACGTGTAACAGAGAGCTGTGGTAAAAATTAAATGATCCAAAGTGTATCCAATCTAGATCTTGTGTGTGTTGTTAATAAGACATAATTATTGACTTCAATTTGTCATGAAATTCTAAATAAAATATTTATTAGTATTAGTAAAGTCATGCGCGCCAGGCACGCATTGGCAAGCAGCAGTGATCATAAATGTAAGGACACAGAAGTTACTAAACCACTAGAGCTATGACTTGTTTATTTTGGTGTGACATGACAATAGAAATATTTAATTAAACATTGCATAAAAGAGTGAACTCGTGAAATGTGTAACAGTGTAACTGTGTAACAGGAAGCCGGGGAAGCGCGCAAGCACGCGCCATTTTGTAAATTTAAAATCGATATAAAGAAAATGACATATTATTATTATATGTGACATATTGTGTCATTTGACTATCGAAGGTCATTTTGATATGTCAAATGTCTTCTAATGAGTAAATACTGCATTTATTTTATAGTTATTAAATGATGTAATAATACCTGACCCATTTTTTCAGAATATAATATTAGAATTGCTTATTACTAAGGTGAGATGTCAAATGTTACACAAATCATATGCGACAACTGTAAGGCTCTCTCGTTATTTTGTTTTGTTTTTTTTTTGGAGAGAGTTTGCTTATTGCCTCAAACGGCATTTACAGCTTCACTGGGCTTATGTGGGGGCGGCGAGGAACTTAAAGGGTCCCTCAAGCCGCGTGAAACGAATCACCTTCGGAGGTTTACTAGAGGGGACGGCATCACGCACTTGTACGTGTCCCCGTGCCCTACTAGATTCTCCTAAAATAACATAGACTTTCATTGAAAGTTAACGGGATCACAGCTAAGAAGCTAGTCTGTATTCAATTGTTGCTAAAGGGCTAAAATCTGTTGCTAACCCCTTTTTTTAACGACTAAAGGAACAAAATGTCAATCACCGGTTCCTATCGATTATGTTTAATTCTTCGGTACGTGTGTATGTCACTGAATTTCTCCTAAACAAATGGACCGGTTTTGTAAAAACTTTTTGTGTGTTCGAGTGGTTTATTGATAGTTTAGATTCACAGTTGGACCCGGTAGGTGGTGCTGCAATAGGTTTCTAAGATTTTTTTATACTATAATGGGAACGGGTGTTAAAAATGTAACTTAGCTCTATATTGTTTTCTGAAGACACTACACACGCAGTTCTTATATTACATTAGTTCGTTAACAAATAGACAGTGAAATAAATGACATAAACATCTTCGTACAATAGTACAGTTGAGATTATCTCTAAAAAGAGAGCAAACCATGCTGACAGTATAGTATTAAAGTAGCTAGTTATATATAGACATACAGATACACATATAACTACATTAGCAGCTTAGGCATTCTTTTCACGTTCCAGACTAGCATGGGACAAAATTAAATATAAAACAAACTCGTATATAAAATTTGGTACGGTGAGTCAGATTCGCAAAGTGTAGTTAATTACAGCAAAGCATCCATTACTTAACATCTTAGGATTAACTTACATTCCTAACGTTATCTTCTAAGAAAGACCCTAATAGCTCTTGAAGCTGTGGGAATGTGGGTCTTGCATTCGGCTTCTGGTCCCAACACCGCTTCATGATTCCGTACAGCCGGTCATCAGCGTACGAAGGCTTCTCTAGTCGATGCCTGAAATTAAAAATAATAAGTTTGTAACATATTTAATGGCATGTTTTTGTTTTGTTTATATAATTTTAACGGAAATTTTGTTGCGAAACAAATTACAAAAACACAAATGGTGAAAATATTTCCACGAGCAGGATTTGAACCTTTGGATTTCAAAGTAAAAAAGTAAATAGTGTTGAATAATTTCGGCGGGCTGGTTAGAACCACGATAGCTCAATTGGAAGAGCACCTGACCCGGTATGTCAGAAGGGTGCAAGTTCAAATCCTGCTCGTGGAATTTTTTTCAGCATTTGTATTTTTTTGTAATAGTTAATGGCATCAGGGGAGCTCGATGGCGCAAGAGAAGCTCGATGGTGCTGTGGTAAACGGGCTTGGTCAGCAAATGCTAAAGTTAAACAACTTTAGCAAAGGCTGATCATAGAACTGGATGGGTGACCAAAAATATATCACCGTTGGTATTGGCTGCATTAGCAGTCGTTAACTACCAGATCACTGGCCTCGCGTAGTGGATTATGGCCAAAAGAACAGACAGTTTTTGGATCTAGTAAACATGACACCTTATATCGACAATCAATTCCAAAACGCCAAATCTAAACAGAACCGCAGTACGGTACAAATACCGTACGAACAGTTAACGAGAATATGTCACTCGCTATTTTTATAGTTTTACTAGCTGACCGGCGGACTTCGTACCGCTTTGACAGTTTCCATGACAACATTACAAACAAATCATTTTGTATTGGAAAAATTTCAAAAATCTAAAAAAAATTTAGGGGTGGACCACCCTTAACATTTAGGGGGATGAAAAATAGATGTTGTCCGATTCTCCACCTTAGCCGATATGCACGCTAAGATTCACGAAAATCGGTCGAGCCGTTTCAGAGGAGTTCAATAACGTACACCGTGACACGAGAATTTTATATATTAGATTAGCACTGCTCTTTCTAACTCTTGTTTTGGTTAGCGACACCCGATTCTGATATTTTCTTTATAGTCCAAACGTCAAAGTCTCAAAACATTGAGACACGATTGTGGATGATGTAAAATAACAGAATTGTATATAAATACGCGTTAATTGTATTAATATACGCCGCTACACGCGTCTCGTTTTCACAACTGCAGCGCTTATGGTAAGATCCCTGTAATTTAACTGACTAGACCCCTAACTAACCTAAACTAGACCGCAGCAAAGCAATATCATGCTGTCAAACGGCAGATATAACCGCCTCTGTAGTCTAGTGGTTATGACTACTGGTCACAGACCCAGAGGTCCCGAGTTCAATTCCCAACGGGGATACATGTTTGTCCGCCTGCCTAGTTACCACCATCTTATCTAAATATGTCGCCATAACATCAATGTTAGTAGCTTTGTTGTGTTCCGGCAATTATATAAAGATAACATAGTCAGTGATTCTGTAGTTGAGGATTCCGGGTAAAATGCGCTTCCAACTTCGACCTTATCATACTTCACATCAGGTGAAATAAATGCCAAATCCATCATCACATCATCATCAGCTCATTTTCATATCCCTACTGCTGGGGCTGGGGCACGAGCCTAGCCAATGGATGGAATAGGAAGGAAAAAAAAGCCATAGACCACCACGCCGACCCAGTGCGCATTGGTTGTTGTTAACGACTGCTAACGCAGCCAGAACCAATGGCTTTACGTGCCTTCCGAAGTACGAAGGTGCTCAAGATGAAAAATATTTTTTGGGCACCCATTCGATCCGGCCTTCGCGAAAGTTGCTTAACCTTAGCACTCGCAGACCGGGTGTCCGGGTGCCCGGGTACGTTAACCATTAACGCCATCTTGCTCCTTGAATGCCAAGTGCTTAGACGTAAAAAATAAAAAAGATATGGAATAAAATTACTCCAAAATAATGATTTACCCGTCTGAGAGCCATTGCAGCAGCTGCTGCGGGCTCATGTTGGGGTACGGCGTCCTGGCCAACGAGAACATCTCCCACAGCACGATGCCGAACGACCACACGTCCGACTGCGTCGAGAATATGCGGTCCATCATGCACTCGATCGCGAGCCACTTCACCGGCAAGAGGCTCTGGAAGGTTTGATCAATATCGTAAGAAGACTGTAGTACTTGCATGATATATTAAACGGATTTTATCATAAATAGATTTTCTATTTACTTTAACCCTTTCTTCTTCTTTTCTTTCATTACTTTATATGAAAGAAAGAAAGAAATCATTATTATTATTTTCTCCATGCCGTATTTATTTATTTTAAGGAAGAATGTTAAATAATTCTATATCATTACGTTTTCTTTCTTTTGGTATTCGTCGTTCTTGTAAATACTCCTGGCGAGGCCGAAGTCACAAATCTTTACGATGTTGTCCTCTGCCAAAAGCACGTTTCGAGCAGCCAAGTCACCATGTAGAACCTGAAAATAGTTTTGTTTTACTAAAATGAAAGAGGAAGAAAGAGAGAGAGAAAGAGAGCAATAGAGATAGAAATACAATTAATGACTACACAAAACAAAGATAGAAACCATACACAAGAACCGGGTCCGGCCTCAGCGTTGTTGCGAAGAGTAAGTGACGTTTCGGACACATTATGTTCGGACACAGTTGCGAACGAGGCTTGTCACAACAACGCTGGTATTCTGACGGGTTAAATAGCTTTGATGATTCCACAAGGAGGTAAGGCTTGGCCTTTTTCGCACTAGATGGTAAATAATCAAAAAAAAAATTTGTGAAAGCATACTAGCACATAACTTCACCCAAAACCTTTAACCTCTGCGAAAAAGGTAATCTTACTTGTAAATGTCCGAACAGTTCAATATTTCTGGCATTATTATTATTAGAGAAGATGGTGGTCAACAGTTTGGCGAACCAATTCTAGTACTACGGATATTATCTATCCTATACCCCCCCCCCCCCAGGAATAAGGCCACTCCAACCTCACGGCGGTTGATGTAACCAAAATATTTTAACAACACGCTTTTAACAATACTCTGTTATTTAAATACAGATTTATTCGGGCTGGCATTGTCTTATTACGTATATATAATTTAATGAATTTCGTATTCGTCAAGTGAACTTTGTACAGTGTTAATACTGAACAGTTTGTTGTTGCCATGTGAATGTTAATGGATCAAGTACGCCCTTGAAAGCTTTTCAATGTTTTATATACACAGTAACTAAACAATTTATTTTTACCTTCTTACCTAACGTAAACTGAAAATATGGAATACGTTAGAACACCGAAGACAGGAAAGAACGAACCTATTCTCTCTAGCCTAGACGAGGCCTACAGTTAGGACGTTCAGGGAACACATCAGCAAGCGACAAATAATTAACTTATTAAGAATAGCTCCACCTATCGCACTCTGGCAAAAAATATTATGCCGATGGTACCGTACGTTGCATTAAAATCGGTGGGTTATCGTAGATTCTTAAGAACATGCTTAAAGAAAAGCAAGACGCCGATGGGAATTATTCTATTAACTATGCCATTAGCAAAGAGGTAAAGTTTGTGACTTGGTTTTTTGTCAGGGGTATAATCTCTGGAACTACTGATCCAATAAAATATACGGGCTATATTTTAATTTGATAAAAAAGGTTTCTTCTTAAAATCTCAAGGTAAAAGCTATTTGGCTACTTTATCGGTGTATGCTGAGCATACGGTTGGATATAGATAAAAATAATATATTACAAAATACAAAAATGATAGTAATTATTCTAAATATAAAGGTTTATGTGATAAGATAAATTACCTTTCTACTAGCAAGGTATTCCATGCCTCTTGCAATTTGGAACGCCCAAGCCAGCAGGTCCCTCGATGTCAATGGCCTAGGGTTCCGTCCGTCGAAACTGTAGTCACTTTCATAGTTTGAACGCCACTCTGGTTGCACATAGCCAGTTTCTGATACTGTAATAATAAAAGATTGAATGTATCAGTGTAAGTAAGTATAGATAAAATAAACGCGTTAAGATAAAAACAAGTTAGGTGAAATGGTTAGAACAGAAGTAATCTAGTATTCTAGAAGATATACGGTAGGATTTTTAAATCACCGTTCCAAATTTGGTTACGGCGATGTACCTTTTAGGGAATGGAACAACCTTGCCGAAGAACAGTGGGCACAATATTAAATACGACAAGAAAACTTGGAAACCTCCCATTAGTATGGAAACACGAAACTAAAGAACACGGTCAGGTAATCGCGCCTTTTTTGTGGAGGGTTCAAAACATGTCGAAGTATCTAGTTATTTCGATCTTGATACATCTCTATCTTCCTTAATATTTGTTCCATTTCATTAGTTGAACATCGGGTCATTTAGGCGGTGATTAAAAACCTTCCTTTAACGGTTGTGGTTACTGTTCGACGGTTTAGTTAAATAAAACTATGCAGGCTGATCCAGTACAGTTTTAAATACATGCTCAGTTTTCAACAGAATCCTTTTGGGAATTATATTGGTAGGTCTATTGATAACCAAACTAACTACAACTTGTCACGATAAGTTCCTAAACCCATAACAATTTAATTTTGCTAGCAAACACTATGTACCGTCAGTTGTTTCACAAATAGAGTCATTATGTGCATAGTAACAGTGCAATTAATACAATCATACTAAGTGTTTATTTTAATGTGGAAACCAAATGGTCATTAGTAAAGCACTTGCAATACTTACATTGTAATTTAATAAATACTACGATACGAAGAAGATTAACTAACAAATGCTAGTCAATTGCAATTGTTTAAAACGATTTTTTTTTAAATTAATATGGGTTTGCGCTTGACCACTGTCTCACCTGACGGGAAGTGTATATGTGGTATAAGATGGACCGCGCTCACCCAAATTCACTCTGACCTTGAATGGACCCATGTTATATTTGTCAGGAAACACATTCATCAGATTCGAGCAAATTCTATTATTAGAGGTCAGTAAAATACTTTATTATTTTTCCAACGGTAAAGATGTCACCCAGTAAAGTATGTAACAAAAAATAGATAAAATGAAATAACAACATCATCGTCAAAAGAAATCAGAAGTCAAAGTGATTGCTGACAAATAACTATAGGTTTTTTTTTAATTTAAATTATTATTATTATTATATTACTTCAATTTACAAAGAATTAAGTAAATTGTTACTAACACTATCCGTCCGAAATAAATTAATTTTATTTATTTTAAAACTTAGTTGCCAATTGAACAAAATTTTGAAATTGATATTATACGAAACATATTGGATTTCTTTGTTGGTGATAAGTTGTAGTGTATCTTTGTAAATTATTAGTGAAGATTTGTAAATGGCATTTAGTCATTATCATCATCATCATCAGCTCATTTTATGTCCCCACTGCTGGGGCACGAGCGTTCCCTATGGATAGATATGGAGAACGGGTCATAAACCACCATGCGGGCCCAGTAATTAATTAGCCATTATGTTGTAGTCTAATTAAATAAATAAATAAATAATCTACAAACTACAATTTCACATTCTCGATTAGTTTTTGCTTATCAAACATTACGGTATAGAAGCGTAATATATTTGCATTTGATTTTTATCGCATAAATGTTTGATTGAAGATGAGATTTACAACCATGCAAGGAGATAAGATAGAAGGTATACAGAGCACACGAAATCACAGCGAGATTGCGTTATAGTTTACCTTTCACAAACTCCTCTTGCTGATTTTGTTTATCTAGACAGAAATAAATATTACTAACTCGAAATACCACATTTGCGTTCTTACATAAAAATTATACAGAAAAACTCAATTTTAGAACTGATTTTGACTACGAAAAACAATAAATTGGTAAAGTTAAGCTCTTTTGACTGGGCAAAATGTCTTACGCTACTTTTAAAATATCTTTGTCCGTACATTAAAACCACATTAAAAATATTACCTTTCCTTCCCGATCTACTTGTGTTGGCAGTGTTAACAAATGTGTGGTCTGTCGCCTGAGTATGGTTCGTGCCGAAATAATCCGAGTTCATACTGAAACAAATAAACTATATTTAATAACATAACCAATGAAAACGATGTTTTAATCAAGTTTCTACATTTAGTTTATTAAGCGTCTTTATGCTGCTTCATTAAAAATGTTGTGTAACTGCAAATTTTAAATATAATAATATCATGATAATGACGTAGGTTAAACAAAATTAAATAACTATATATTTATTAAGGGATATTTACTAAATTTAGAACTGAACAAAAACATTTAAAAAAACAAACTTGTTACGTTGTCCAAAATAAATTATTTCCAAAATAATTCTAAATCCAAAATATTGCAATATTTATAATTATTTTTTTATTATATTATTATTATTTTTTTATTTTTTTTAAGTATTTATGAATCTCGGTCATAAAATATATCCCATTTATATGATCGCTCGAGGAGATTTTTTAACACTTTTTTAAAGTGTACTTTGCAATAAGATAAATACTGTTTCTCACTCCGCACCATGGCATAGGGATTGATAATTCTACAATGCCAATAAATACCATTTCTATTAATACCATTTCTATTAATAACTATTAATACCATTATTACCAGTTTTTTTGTTGTTTATGAGTATCCGCCATCTATCACTAATAAAAGTTTTAAAAGTAGTATTCATATGAGAAAACATTATGTAATCCACTCTTTTGTTAAGAATATCAGTGAGATTCTATGCCGAAACCTGCTAAACATTAAGAGGTAAGCCGCCAAAATCAAGTAGGTAATAAGGGTACCGATTGACTTTTACAGACCCACTGCTGGCGCTGCTACAGGAGTATCCTCTGTTGACCTTGCCGAGGTTTTTCTCCTTGTTGTCGGTGAGCTGGTCAATAAACACCTCGCGGTGCTTTTGCATGTAGTTGTGGATGTTGCCGAACTTGCAGTACTCGACGATCACGATCAGCTCGCCTAAAATAAAACAAGAGCTTAACTGTTTTGTGAATACTTCAGTATGTTTTTTGTTTGGGATCTAATTTTGGAGGTGAATCCGTTTGCCGAATCGTACATCAAATAGAATGCAACTTTGTTCGGCCACTTTGCCACCGATAGATATTTAGACATTTACATCTCTGGAAATTTAGTCTACATCTGCATTTTAATTGAAACTATTTTCTTATTAGTTGACGACCTCCGTAGCCGAGTGGCTTGCACGCCGGACTTTAGGCGGCACTAACTCTGAGGTCCCGGGTTCGATTCCCGGTCGGGTCAATGTCGAAAACTTTTCAATATTGTGTCGGGTCTGGGTGGTTGTGGTACCGTCGTTGTTTCTGATTTCCATGAAACGAGTGCTTTAGCTACTTACCTTGGGATCAAAACAATGTATGTGATGTTATCTAAATATTTATTTATATTAATTATTTTTTATTTATTATTAGTAAATCTAGTAACTACATCGAAATCACGTCGACTTATATGACATTATGTTCATGACAACTCATAGGTAGGTACATCATTTGTGACTAAGATAATTACTCGAAGGTATGTATCAAAGTATTATTATAGATCTGAATCATAATATAAATATTATGTTTCACGATTATGTAAGGATTGCCGTGATTCGACATGTGTGTCAAGGCATAATGACTTGAAGATGAATCAGAGTATGTGGTATCAATTGGTCAAGAAAATTAATAATAAAAGAAAATCACACGAAGAAGATCACGAAAGAGGGTCACAGCACTAAGACGATATGAAACATGATGTAGCTCTGGAAAGAGCTTTTATGACGTCAGTCATTGAAACAAGATCAAGCCCTGAAAACAGCTGTTATAATAGCAGCCACAGAAGACGCCGACGATGCCAACGCGCTCAGCTCCGCTTGCATAACCGCACAGACCGTCTCGTTCACAGCCTAATCAATTTAACGCGTTCCTATTGGTCATTATATTTTCTAATTTTAATATAAATATAAGCATTTTCAACTATTATTATTCCATTCCATCCTGAACAGTGTTTCTATTAACTACTACCAAGGTCCTCCAAAGGAGTATTACTAACAAAATGACAGCTACAAACCCACTGCTGGACTCAGGCCTCCCCATGTGTAGTAGTAGTGTAGTTACTATTTTTAACCAATTTTTAATTTTAACCATTTTTTCACGTATAATTAGTATAATTTTAAATTCAATAATACCAGTTCTATTTGTTGCTCAGTTCAGATAGTTGGCATATCAATTGATCAAATATCACCTATCAAAAAAATAAACAGTGGTTATCTATAGCTTTACAAGCAACAACAGCTGTGGCTACTAATATTGACTAATATGTGTTGTGGTATGATTATCTTTTACTAACACCTTTACGAGCGTGTGTATACTTGAGAACATCTAAAAACATAGTTATAGGCACGTTTCTGATTAAAACAAAGATTATGTACAAGTAACATAATATTTACAACGACAAAAATACAAACATCGGGGACATTGCAAATGCTTAACTTTCATGCCACCTGATGATAAATTACACTAAGGCAGACGGTGGAAGCAGACTTCACCCGAAATCAGCGGAGGAACTTGCTATTGCATGTTTAACTGACACAACTTGTTATGGCAACAGACAAAGACAAGATGATTGTAAACCAGGTGAACTTGAAATACCAACCAAACCGATTACAATGTACCCCCGCTTGGACTCAAATCCCACAGGCTTATTACCGATCTTTAAGTGACAGTCACAATCACAACAATTTGCAATTTATCGCTACCAAAACACATTTTAACCGCCTCTGTGGTCTAGTGGCTAAGACCACTGGTTTAGACCTAGAGGTCCCGGGTTCGATTCCCAGCGGGGAGTACATGTTTGTGTACTCGGTTTGGTTGGTGGTAGGGCTTGTTTGTCCGCCTGGCTAGGTATCACCATCTTATCTAAATATGTCGCCATAACATCAATGTTTGTAGCATTGTTGTGTTCCGGCAGCTAGAGATAAGATAGCCAGTAACTCACTAGTTGAGGATCCCGGGTGAAGTGCGCTTCCATCATTGGCCTTATCATCACTTAACATCAGGTGAGATCAAGGCACTGTGATTACCCGTTAATATAAAAAAAAATCGTTTGACGGGACGTAGAACGCCTTTATAGCGCCACAAGCGAGCGATTGACGAACTAAAAGTGTGCAATTAGCAACTGGTCGCTATTTTGCTACGGGGCCTTCTGTTTCTGAGACTCTGACACAAGTGGCATTAAGCATGTCAACTCCGTACAAGGTATACTTACGTTTCCCCACATTCTTTGTGCAAGCGCCCAATAAGTTGACAATGTTGATGTGTTTCCCCAAATGTACCATAATCTTGAGCTCGGAAGCGAGAGCCTTTATGTACATGTTATCCGCTGTTTTCTTCACCATCTTCACTGCGACGGGGGTAGTCTCTTCAGCGTTGATGATGCCTCTTGCATCCGCCTTGTACACCACACCGAACGCACCCGCTCCCAATTGTTTGCCTATGGTGTTCAATTAAATTAAAACTCTTATCATTGCTTACGTCATAAGATTGTTCATATTATCCCTAAAAATAAGAATTGTATAACGATTCGCTGAATTATCGTTAAACAATACCATAACACTATTATTTTCGTTTCATTGTGCAAAATAAAAGTCGAAGGAAATATATGATGCCGATAATGTTTATATATTCGA
This sequence comes from Eudonia truncicolella, assembly GCA_949315975.1. Classification (NCBI taxonomy): domain Eukaryota; kingdom Metazoa; phylum Arthropoda; class Insecta; order Lepidoptera; family Crambidae; genus Eudonia; species Eudonia truncicolella. The sequence goes on along the minus strand of OX438829.1, from coordinate 9,067,482 downwards.
TTGAAGTGACTCATACATCTAATAATAATCAAACTTCACTTCAGGTAAGTTCGTTTGATATATCTTCAGTATATCATAATGTTAATGTGGTTTAATTTTAATAAATAATAATAATTTTAGAAAAATAAATTGTATGGGATTGGTACCTACCCCTGTTAACATCTGCCAGTTTAACTATTTACAGCGAAAAAAATAATTATATCCTATTTCGTATATTATCAATGAATGTCTTTCATGATCGTAAAATCTCGCCTAAATCTTACATCTTTTAAGTGAGGCAGAGTCAACAAAACGTCATTCGCTATTATCTTAACATCTTTTTATATTAATGTCATTAATGTTTTGTATAGCAAAGCCAGTTTTTTAACTTTTACCATGTCAATAATAAAATGTCGATTACCGAAATCGGTCGGATTAATCATCATATTCATCACTATGTCTTTCGTAAAATAATCTTTATATACTTATAATAAAGCTAAAGAGGGTCGAAAGTCTGTACATGTGTACATGGATGATATTCGAAAAAAAGTTGGCTGGGGATAGATAAAATCGATAACAGAACACGTTCCAACAGTTTTTAGAATTTTTGTCTGTTAGTCTGTTTATCTGTATGTCTGTTTATTTTGAGTCTTCGCGAACGAAGTCGCGGGCGTTAACTAGTTAAATATAAAAGTGTTCATACCTAGGATAAGTTTGTCCGGTGAAAATTCAAATTTCTCATTGTAAGGCAAAAGCTCGGCCTGCTCGTCAATCCCTAGATCCGGGTTGAGTGATTTTGTGACGCCCTCTTTGAAGTATAAGAGACCGGCAGCAGCCAATTCTTTCCTGAATTTCTTCTCTTTCCTAATTTTCCATGTCAAGTACAAAACTAATACAATCAACATCAAAATAACGGCGCCAATCACACTTAAAAGTGTGGTAGTAGTCTCTGAAACTGTAATTAAGTCAATTATATTAATTATATAAATAAAATTCATAATAATTTTACACATTGTTTCGTAAAAAAACTGATTTAAAGTATTCCCAAAATTGGAATGCTTACCTATAACCAGATTAATAAATTTTCTCCTGAATATCCCTTCGCTAGTTACCAAACATTCGTATTTCCCTTGATTGACATCGTGCATGGCTGATAGAGAAATGGTGGAGTTAACCACAGTGTGGTTTCTGTGATAATGCAGTATCAAACCATTGGTTTCATTTATTACTTCAGCGTCATCCTGTAAATAGTATATAATATGAGGAAAAATCCATAATTTTTTTCATACTCTTTCGTAAGCTTGGCCTTTATTTCAACAGACGTTAATTTGATGATAAAGCTTAATAATAGAAGATAGAAACTAAAAGCGTATTACGCCCGGAATCCTCAACCACTGAGGAAACTAGCTTACTTATCTATAACTGTCGAAACGAAACAATGCTATATATATATAAGAAAAGAAAGGTAGAAAAAAAAGGGTTTGCGCCTGCACCGGCATGAAAGCCTTTTCATGCCGGTTCTTCTGGGTACAAGGTCTTCAGACCTATAGACAATGACGATGGCGTAGTGACATTAATAACGGAAGCTCTATTATTGTAGCCTAAACTTGATTAAACAATTTGAGTCAAATTTCGAATAATATTAGCATTGGCTTTGTGACAACCGTTTCAAAAAAAACTTTACTTTGATTGGAGACTGATCAGTGCGGACATAGTTACGTTCGCGGCAAGATTATTGATCGAAAGCGGCAGGCTTATGATACGTCATTGGCGACTGACCGATGACAGGGCGGAGCGAGCGGCGAGCGGCTCGGCTCGCTGCAATGACCATGCGAATGTTCGCATTGAACATGTAAAGTTACGATGATACCGCGGTCAGTCTCCACCATAAAACACCGTTTTAGTTTAGCTAGCTTTTACCTTAAACCATTCGATGGCGGGTACGGGTATACCATCCGCCACACAACTGAACTCAACCGGCTGGAAAGTCTGCACTTCCCATTCGCGGTCTACCTTAGGCTCGTAAATTATCGGCTCTCGCGTTGCTAAAACAACAACAGAAATTATACCACGCATTTCGACAACGGAGAAGACAAGTAACATATAAATAAAAATATTATATTTATATTGTTATGTACTATAATGCTAGTGTATTATATTTTTTTATTGTTTTTAAGTGTAATATAAAGGTGTATGTTTACTTAATAAAATAAAATAAAATAAAATAAAACTAAGTATTTGTTTAAACGTGCTTATAAATCTTACTTGCCTAACATACAACAACCCACTTAGTAGCTGTTCTATATTATTGTTACTTTAATTAAGTTCATTTATTTATTTTCCTTATTGGCCTTCCTCGATATTGTTTATACAGTAGCACCAGACCATACTATTACTTTATTTGTATTGTAAGTAAATTATATTTCTACTTATCCTATACATGTATATGCCTTCTTATCTTATCCACCATACCAGCACTATGCAGATTTATATCTATTCATTTTAATATTTATTACATACAAATGTAGGATTTTAGTACCAGGCAGTTATTATTAGTGAAATTTTAAACGCGAGGCACGTTGCGCGTTTTCTCCACGGGTTTCGGCTGAATATCATAATAAATTTGATTGTAATGAACTGACTAATCAGATTTACATTCGTATACCTTACAAATCGCATTTAAAACGAGAGACTCGCAAACATTATTTATTTGCACCAACTCCATGTAAATCGAACGCGGGTGAGCGCGCACCTTTACACAGATTAATGAAGCAATATAATGTCAACTTTGTAAATATAGAGTTGTTTGCAACCTCACTCGCGACGTTTAGTAAAAATGTATTCAAAAGCCTCACATCGTAGTGGGCAATGTTGTTTTGATTTAAGTTAACTTTTTTTTCCTTTTAATTATTTAAATTTACTAACGTAATATATAATTTTTAGCATTAATATCGCTCGGATTACATAAACTTGACGGAAAGTCAACGTTTATAGTATATAAGCAAATTGTAACTTGTTAGTACTCATTATTATTTTGTACCGCCCCTTAATTTCATGTTAATAACCAATTTGTGTACAACGGGGTTGGCTATATTTGTATTACCATGGCCATTGTAAAATTAGTTTACTAAACTCTAAATGTAGCTGTTTGTTGTACCTATAATAAATAAAAAAAAAAAAAAATATCATTGTTGTGACCTTGGTTGCAACAAAAAAAACTGAGTCGGAGCCCTTTGGCTGACTTGACACATACGTTATGTAACATTAAACTGTTTTTTATTTGTTATTTTAGTAACTCTTTTTTAATGTGACTCTGTGTAGTTGACGTGTATTACTAATAAATGTTTATTAATTAATTCATAAATTAAAAAATGTTTTGTGGTATGTTTTCAGAACGGGGTAATGTTTTACTGGCTTTGATATAGTAAAAATACTCTTGCATACAAGAAGCATGATAGTGACGAGATGCGTGGATATTGAAATAGCGTGTCATCACTAGCAGTTACTTCTGTCTAATTTTTTTTTATTCAACTTACTTTTCTACCGCAAGACATTATGATTCGAGTTAAATTACCTTCAACAATAATAGTTGCATTTTCGTATTCGTAAGATCCATTAAAATAGCGCGCCATACATGTGTATGTACCAGCTTGGCTCAAAGAAACTTGATCTATTTTCAGTTTTGCAACATGAGAAAATGAGCTTTCCGAATATTTCACTGCAAATGTTAAACAAGAAATATATTTCAAACAGCTGCGTCATCACGTGGAACAACAATACTTTGGTTAGCTGTTAAACAAATTGTACCGTATTGTTCCAACTCCTCGGCATCTAGACCGAGCCAAGTCGCGTTGGAGAATTTGTATTTGGAAGCGATGCATCGTATTGAGACCTTGTGATTCTCAGGATACCATTTCTCTTTATCTAAGACACCGAAGCCTTCAGAGATTTCGTATATAAGTAATCGTAGCGACGCCGCATCAGATCCTTTTTTGTTTGACGCCTTGCATGTTACATTTCCAGAGTTTGTTGCGGCCTTGTTCAAAGATGATACCACCTTGTACTCTGACTTCTTTTCTTCGATTCCTTTCAACTATAAATTACATTATGAACTTTATCAATTCGTTATTCGGAATTTTAAATTCAACACTCTATTGAACCGGTGTATGTCCAATCTAACTGTGAACGTTTTTAATGATGATAATGACGAAGACAAATAAAAGTAAATTTGATTTATTCTGCATACGTAGGTAATAATGATAATCATCATTAACCTATAAAAATCCTGCTGATGGGTTCAGGCTTACACACATGTACAATAGCACATAGAGCTCGACAGCGCACCACGCTGGTCCAATGGGTCTTGTGGGTTTTATGGAATGCCATCGACAACTACCGAGACCAACGAATTAAATTGCCTTCGGAAGTACGACATAGATAGAGATATTTTAACTTGGTCATCCCACCAGTGATCCCGGATTGCGAAAGTTGCTTAACTTTCAAGTTCCAAACGCAATCGTGTCAAGTGGGCCTAGCACGAATCACCATCGAAATCTTGTCGATGCGTAAAAGAGGAAAGTTTTATGAAAATTGGTATAGCGCCACCACGTCCGTAAATTGAAGTAACACTTGAAAGACATCATCATGACATAGAACTTGTGGCATGACTTAACGTTGACGTTACGATTTCGATAGAAGTTCGTGTTAGTCCCACAGATCCCGATCGAATAATGTCAGATTAATCAAATAGGACGAAATACCAAGACATTGCTAACCGGATTGCGAAACTTAAATTAAAGCGATGGGCAGGACACGTACGTGGTGATGGCCAGAGGAGTAGAGCAATAAAGCGAAGCGCTGGCATACCCCTTATTAGATGGATCAGCTCAAACTAAAAGGGAATAGCCGTTATATTGACGAGCTCTAATAGTGGATGCGGGCTGAAAATTATGAAGATGATCGACTGAATAGAACAAACACAAGGCTCGTTTTTACTTACAGTAGCGTTGCTTCCTTTGTTATCGGTAAATATCCATTCGATAGTAGGTAAGGGATAACCGAGTGCCTCGCACGACAAATTTATTTCAGAATTCAGATAGCATATTTTTTCGTAATTTGAGCCGATATCAACGATTGGCTTAGCTGTGAACAATAATAAAACATGTATTTTTAATGTGATTAATTGAAAGCCATCTCTAGGTGCCTAGTGTAAGTTTTATTGAGAATTGGTATGGCAAAATTTTAACTCCACTCGTCAGGATGTGGTGCTTCAATGCCATATAAATTCTAAAATAAAACTCGCATTAAGTACAGTCACGAGCATTAACATGTAAACAATGTTACTCTTAATACAATAGAATAAAGTCAAACTAGACCTCAGTTGCTTAGCTTACCCTTGTCTAAAAACAATGTATCTAAAAATAATCCCCTGAATAGAATGTGTAGTTACTGAAATGAGATTTGCACTCTTTGCGATATTTTCAATTGTAGTGATCTTTATTTCAAGAGATCACTCATAGACATGCCACTTAGGAAATAATGGGTAGACTTTTATTATTTTTATTAGAATTGTACTTAACTTTTAATTTAATTTAAATTTAATTTCAACAGTTTTCAATTTTAATTTCAAAATCTTTCCTTTTTTTCTTATTATTGTCAACCATTTTGGTAAATGTTGTGCTCAATTCTAATTGGGCACAGGCATGTCCTTTTTTTTATTGTTATTATTATAAGTTTTCTGTCAGATGTCCGTTATTGTGCCATTGTGTATAAATAAAAATAAATAAATAAATAGACAAAAGTATATACATGTTAATGCTCGTGGCTGTACCTAGAAAAGATTTATTAAATCTTACCCAAGATTCGTAAGTCGAAAGTGACAGCTGCAGTAGTGTTGCCACTTGTAGCTTCAATTGTATAATTAGCTGTGTCACGTACACTACAATTGAAGATTTTTAGTACCAAATCACCAGTTTGCGAAAAAGAATAACTTTCGTATTTCGTAGTATTTGTAGTAAATGTTACGTTATCACGATAACTGCAAGTAAAATAAACAAAACAATTGTACTACAAACTTTCATATCATCATAATATGAAAGTCCAAACATTTCTTTACCTACAACCCATTCAGGATGTCTATTTTTTAGCTGTGGAGAAGAATGGGCGCAAGAAACTCCACAGCTTTAATATAAGTAACGACATTTACAAAATTATATGCCGTTACCAAGTTATACAAGTTGAACTTAACAATATTTTAAATTAGAAATACCTGTTGGAGTGATTGGAGCATTTTAAACCCATGCTGTTTTGTCTTCAATGTAATCAGACACTTTATGATAAGCTTTTTTTGTAAAGCTTCTCTTTAAAGGTGGTTTTAAATATATTAATATCAAGTTTTTTAATATGACAACAGTGATATTTTGTTTCCTCACTTGCTTACACTGATGTGAAAGGCTGACCATTTAGCCACAATGATCAGAGTCTACTATAATGAGTTTAGACAATGGTACAGACGCCTGCACATCGACCTATTCAAAACTGTCAAATTTCTTCAATACAATGCCAACCATACGACTTAGTCATAAAGTTCAAAGTCTATTGAGGAAATTTGACAGTTTGTGGTAGGTTGATGTGCAGGCGTGTGTACTATATCGATGTATATATTATCGATACAAGTGGCCAAAGTGGCAGTTGTTCTAGTTGGATCCAAGAATAAATACATTTTTAATTTTGACCTTTTTAATAATTGTAGGTCGGGACGGGCTTTTCTTAGAATTAATTATACATTTATTTAAAATATTACCAAACATTTTGCAAGAGAATTCCTCTTTTGTCTTATGATTTAATTTAAATTATTGATTGGAATGTCTGTAGAAACACTACTGACATTTATGGCTATTAAACATTGCTCAATAGGGGCAACTAGTATAGCCAAGTTTTTGGCTGAGACGTGTATAAAATATGATAGCGATGAAGCTATTTGTCGCTTAAAATAAATTAGCAGATAATAACAGACTATCTTTTGTCAAATAAAAATTACTAATTTAATCGTTAGTGTCATTAATGCATTCAATGTCAATTAAATGCAAATTTTCATAGTTGCAAAATGTATGTATTGTCAAAAATCAAATAATATCATGTCACCAGCTCATTTAATAAAAAAAGCTTCCTGAGTTTCATGCCAGCTTTTCTCGGTCGAAGGCTCACCCAAAGTCCGAACTGGTAGTAGATTCAGATGTTTAGTTAAACTAAATTTTAGTTTATTGTTATTTGCATTTCATACTTAGTTTTAATGTCAATAAGTAGGCACTTATTGACATCGGAACTAAGTATAAAATGTATGTAATTAAGTATCAAATCGTTTATTAATAGAATAAACGATTTGACTTTGACTTTGAATATCCCTACTTGCTGCTTGAGCACGAGCCTTTCCTATGAATGGAAACACCACAGGGAGAACGAGCCATACACCATCACTCGGGTCTATTACGGATTGCTAAGGCCGGGACCAACGGCTTTACGTGCCCTTCGAAGCACGGAGAAGCTCGAGATAATAATTTTTGGGGTTGGTCCATATTCATCTCACGAGAACTCATTTCACGAATAAATGTTTCCTTGCTCATCCCATTTCTATTATTTCTATTCCTTACTCAACCCATGTTGAAATTATAGGGGAAACCCTTAGTTTTGTACGATCTGACCAAAAACTAAGTGTCTATTACTATTTTGTTATTAATACATACATTTTAAGGTTCATTGATGTAAATTATATATTCCGTTATGAAATAAAACTTCTAATAGGGGGACATGATCATAATTGTTATAAAAATGTAAACTATGTAAATTTTCTAATTGTGATCATAAAATTTTTCTAGTAGGAAAATCCCGCGAACACCTTTTATGAAAATATTACTTGCATGCATTATTATGTTTATAATAGGTGTACGTGGGATTTGCTCATTACATTTCATTTTTATTGATATAAGGTTGATTTTATACAAATGTTGTTGATTTTTATAATGATACATGATTATGTCCTACTTTTAGAAAATTTATTTAATTAATAAAACTTAAATTTAAATTTAATATAACATAATATACATGATCTCTTTTATGATCCGTATAATGTATGTATTAATAACAAAATAGTAACAAACACTATAAGTTTTTTGATCAGACCGTACAAAAGTAGGGTTTTTCTTTATAATTTCGACATGGGTTAAGTAAGGAATAGAAATGGGATGAGTAAGGAAAAAATTATTCGTTGGATGAGTTCTCGTGGGATGAATACAATTTTTGAACAACCCAATTTTTGGTCACCTATACGATGACCGGCTTTTGCGAACGTTGCTTTGCTTTAGCAATCTACTAAAACAAACATTGTGTTAAATAATTTTGTAATGTTATGATATGTTTTGTTAGTGCTTACAAATGGAAAGTTGGTGGCGGATACGCCGTTGCAATTTCAACCATTAATTGAACATTTTTTGCTGAAGTCTTAATTATGCCGTCGCTACTCTTCTTTAGGATGATCGTAGGTTGACCTGCAAAATAAAACAATAAGTGTTTATTTGTAAAATTATAGACAGAACACGGAACTCCAACTGCTCTGGTTAAAATTATTAAAGTCAGTGCGGTGTTTTCTACACGAAACTTTTTTGTGTAGAAATTGTTTTCGCTGGATTTGGCGAACATATTTAAATAAAAAAGTTTTATTAGTATATATAAAGTTTATTTTTTTTAATGGAGGCCTTTGCCCTGCGGTGGGATAGGCTGAAAATAATAATAATAATAAAAATATGGTTTATAAGTATTATTTTATTATTAGCAAATCATTTTATATGTATTTGTAACAATATTCAAGGAGGCTGCGCAGTCGGCGGCGGGGTTGCAAGGATGCAGAACTATCGCTTATGTAAATATTAATTTTATTTAATTACTTTTGATTTTAAAATGCTATAATTTACATCCAAATTAACACTTGTAAAAAGCGACTGCCTCCGGTGGAACTTGAACCTATGACTCTTCATAATCCGGTTGAATTATGTTCCAGATAAGCTACCGAGACTTATGTTTTGAGTGTGATATAGATTTGGTATTATTATGTTATATTATTTGGTATTATTATTTGGTTTTATTATTATTTCCACTTAACTTAGAGAGGAGTCATTTGCCGTGCAAATTATAAACAATTAAACAAAAGCGTTTTCACATAAAACCTACTTAGAAAGATTTTCTCTGTTTCCTTGCTTGCTGTCCCCTGATGTCCTCCACTTAGTATGCAAGTATAATTCCCTTCGTCATACTCAGTTGCATTTAGAATAGTAATGGCGTTAAACAGATTCTGACCGGGAGTGACGTGTAGTTCATTTGTAGTAATAACGTTGGTTCCCTACAAAGAGAAAACAGTACATTATAAAATAATATTTCTTATCAATAAACATCTTACAGCAAAACATCTCTTAAACAAAACTGCCACTTTTACCGCCTCTGTGGTCTAGTGATTAAGACCACCGGTCTCAGACCCAGGGGCCCCAGGCTCGATTCCCAGCGGGGAGTACATGTATGTGTACTCGGTTTGGTGGTAGGACTTTTTTGTTCGACTGGCCAGCTACCACCATCTTATCTAAATATGTCGCCATAAGATCAATGTTTGTAACACTGTTGTGTTCCAACAGCTAGAGATATGATATCCAGCGACTGTGTAGGTTAGATAAAGATCAAGTGCTTACCCGTAAGAAATTTTAAAAAAACGTCCATTGAGTAATATTTATTTAGGGTACAGTCGATAACTCAAAGAAAATATGTGTTAAATGGAAGAAGGAGCATGTTGTCCCAGCAGCTACGATGTTTTGAAAAGGTTTGAACTACATACACAATACCATGTGGCTTACCATGAACTCTTAGAGCAGTGTTATTGCTGTGTTGTAATTGCAGTTGTGAAAACGATACGCGTCTATACTGGGTGTTTGGTAAGAGGTGTATAATCCCGAAATATAGCCATGAAATCAATAAGATAATTTATAAAGATTTACTTTCCCCATATAACAACACAAATTTATTTTATTTCATTATTTTTGTTCAACCCTGACATGTTTTGACCCTGCTATTTTGGTTGGACCATGAATTTGTCGACCAAAAACATTGTGTCACCTGGATCTACGGTTCTCTCTTTGCAATGTCACTAAGGAACAAACAACTTCAATTTCTCGACCTTATGGTGCTGTTCAGATATGTTCATGGTACTCTTGTGGCCACACTCTGTATGCCATATTTGGGATCATACAGCACGTATTACCAAACAGCCTGTATACGCCACTACACGAGAGGGCTAGCTCCGCGTTTGAGATCCTAATTTTAAAAGAATAAATGACTATGAAATTAGAGGAATTGCTGAGAATTCGCATTCGAAATATTTTCAAAAAGATGTTGTTTTCAGCAAAAAATTTAAAAGTGACTTTTTTGGGCCTGCAGATTGTAGATCCAGTACCTATGGGTTAAAGCTTACGCTAATTAAATTGGATAAATAAAAAATATTATAATTACCTTACCACCATTTTTAGGACCAACCCATGATAACGCAATGGCGGAATTAAGTTGATATTGCACACTGCAATTAAGAGTGAAATTTTCACCACGCAAAAAATATTTATTTTCTTTGTAAATTTCTAAAACCGGGGGTTTCCAATTACTGCCACCCTCTTCTGCAATAAAAGGTATTTATTAATTTTTATATCGTAATTAAATTTTTATTTGTTGTAATTAAAACACACCATTTTTAATAACTATATTCAACTCCATGTATATGTTTAAGGTAAGTATTAGTGTAAATATCTTTAAAGTCGTGACAGCGATACTTAAAAATAATACTCGTCAAATCCATAATTTTATAACCACATAGTATATCTTTATAACAGTAAATGCTAAGACAATACTAGATTCGTAGGGTAAAAAGAAGAAAGGTATGAGAAAAAATATTTATCAGGAGCATTTTAAAACCAATGGCACTACCCTTCAACTTTCTCCGTAGCTCCGTATTGATGTAAAGGAAGGACAAGTATACAAATAAACATGTTTGGGTATACTTGCAGAAAATTTTGCTAAATAATCAAAAACCTACAGAGCGGCTTGGAAGTGCTCAGAGTGCAGACCTACTGAGAAACGGGGAGATAGCACCAGTACTCCTACTCATTTTAAAATCAACGACTCCGCTGACAACATCTATAATCCAAAGCTTAAGACATAAAGAATCAAAATTTGATAAGGAAGTCCTTATCACAGGTGCTACGACACTTAAGACGCGATGAAGATATAAGATCATTCTCTGCGGAATGATCTTATAATTGCTACAAGATTAGGGACTCACTGAAAGTGTGAATTACATGTCAACTAATTACTACATCCTCAGGGAGGACTTGGGTATTGGAACTAAGAAGTGACTGACCTTGACAACCGGTTGATTCAATTTGAGCAGCAATCTCGTGATTGTAATCTCGAAATACAGTGAGTTCCAGAGCATAAATTATAAAACTTGCATAGTACTATAAAACAACTTACCACCACTGTGGGTTTCTCTCTTCAAGAACATGAGATACACAACTACCTATTGTGTTGCCAAAATCTATCACGAGTCTTCCAGACCTCGTTCAGTTGTAGTTAGACTGTCAAGTCCTCTGATTCGCGACAAAATCCTAGCCGATGTCGAGTCCTTTAACAAAAGCCATCTGAACGACAAACTCAACTCAACCTAGGCATCGCCAATGAAAAGCAAGCAGCAGTCCGGAAAGTTGCTAGTGAGGGAACGAAATATACAGTTCGTGTGGGTGCTAAACGGTCGTATAAAATATCTTACTCCGAGCTTTGCGATAAAGGATTTGAAATTCCTAAGCGCTCTTAAATTTACTTAACCTTATACATGGTCCAGTTTCAAGGTTCTTCATGTAATTGTAATATAAACATATTATACTAGAGCGTTATAGGTCTTATAACAAAGACTAAAGAAGTATTGACTAATGCACTGAAACTAGATTTGGATGTTGTTCTGTTGACAAAGACATGGATGAATGACTCGGTATTTGATCACGAAATTTTTGATGCTAAATAACTGTACTGTTTTAATTCGTGGCTCTCAAACAGTGACAAGAGTGAGAGTGGCGGAGTGCTCATCGCAGTTTCAAAAAAGCTAGAGCCTGTTCGTGAAGTGGGAATCTGCAGGGAAAGACTTGTGGATGGTAATTGAACTAAAGTAAGGCAATTCAGCAGTTTTTCTTTGTATTTGCACTTTATAACATCTACCTCCAGTCACCATAAATCGCCTTGACAGCTTTCTTACAAACATAACCGATATAAAATAAAATACCCAAAAAAATACCCGAAAAATAATTACTCTTGCTGGCAGGTGATTTTAACCTTCCTAATTTACACTGGCACTGTGATATAAATTCACGTCCAGAGCTTACAGTTTGTAAGGGGTCCCCAGACCGGCATGTAAATAATAAAAGAAAGCAACTACTAAATAAAATATGGAACTCCAAATATATCCGTATGTATTTATTAAGCAGCGCTGTCACGTCCGTGAATAGTACATAAAATATCTAACATCTCAGACGTTTAATGCAATACCAAATATAATAAAGTACATGTATTTTTAAGAGTGCAATTGTTGTAAAAATAAATACGGCACTAACAACTACGTTTATGAAACAACGATACAATAGAAACTTGACAATACATAATTTTATGATATAACTATGTGTAATGTAGAAAAGAGCAGTAAAATTATGAGTTGTAACACAAACTGACGTGCAAAATAAAATAATATTCATACAGTTAATGCATACACAACTAAGTATATAAAAATCGCTAATATTTAACCACATAATTATTAAAGTAAACAAAAACCATACAAAAAATTAAACATACATTTGTTAATATTCATACTGTTAGTAGATAGTGGACATACATATTAATTACAAGTCGTGTGTGCCTACACTATGTAACACGCAGTGCAAGACACCAATAGAAATAAAAAGAGAAAGGTTTGTAAGTAACAAGCATAAGCTGAAAAACAAAAAACCGATGAATGAAACCATCACACCACGCTGCCTCGTTAGGTGACATCAATATGTTGTTGATGTTACTTACTTAAAAATTTCACATTGGTTTGATTTCCTCTTCTTCCGACGCATTTATAAGAAGGATATTTTTTCTCTACTAAAAACCCAATCTTTGGAGAGAATTTTTTATATTCTGGTGTCTTGCTACCCGGTCTCTATTACGGTATCGCCAAATAAATATTTATTTTTAATATAGTAATTCACTAATTATGTTTTTCAATTTTAAATGAAATGAGAAATATGCTCGATTTTTATAGCGTTTAAAATTGAAAAACGTCACCAAGCACGCTCAAGAAAATGGAATAAAAACATTTTAAATTAAGCCAGAAAGATTTTATATACTCGAATGTGCCATAATATGTACATATTTCAATAGCAGTTTTTTCTTGAGAGTATTTGGGCAATATGAAATAAATAAATCAGACATCTATTCACCTACGTTTCTCTATTATTACTTTTCTCAAATCCCCCGTGTTACCATAACGTCTCGAAGCTTCGCATTCAAATAAAAAGTACTCTTCCAGAAATTCATCGTTATCTAGAGTAATCCCAATTTTAGGGTCATATTTTTCAAACTCATATTCAAAGAAATTATGTGAATCGTCCTGGATATCAACAATGTAGTTAGGAAACTCATGAAAGTTATAAATGTTTCGTTGGAAACATTTTCATGCTTTAGTAAAGGCTTTATCTTCAGCAATAAGCGTTAATTTATTTGCTTATAAACAACAGTATAATGAGACAATGTTGATTTACAAGATTATCTTTAACATCAAATTAACTTTGTCCCATTTGAAAAACAAATTATTAATACTAAATTTATTATTTACCATGCGAACGCGTCAAGCATGAAGTATTTGGAACTAAGAGTTTTCTCTCTATTAGCATTATTAGTCTTTGTTTTATTTCAGTGCTCATGGCTACAAATTTTTACAATGTCAAAATGAATACGACCCATGTTCGTATGGTTACACTATACGTACCACCAATGATAATGTTATTTTTATATCGGGCATTGTGGGTCTACACCGAAGTATGGCTTTCGACCGTCGTACTTTAAAAAACTCCGACAGCGGTGCGAATAATACGTCCGTTTCTAAAATTATTGAAAAAATATGCAGTTTATTGGTATTATGTTTTAACATTATTAATAGACTTTAAATAGCAGTCATGCTCTCACCATTAACGTATATGTATGTGTATGTAACATGGTCAGTATTACTCGGTTCTTCCATTAGGTTGTTCAAGATTGTGCTACTGTTAACTGTATCATCGAAACATGCATAGTAACCGACTGTATACTGGTCTACATTGTAAAGGTCAAGGGCTACTTCGAATGGATAGTCTAAATCTGTAGAATTAAGTTTTTTTTCCATCATTTTGAACGTTCCAAAAGTTTCCTCCGCTATTTCTTGCGTTTTGATCTGCAATTCCCTTTTACCTTTACATTTGATTGTAAAATTTTGACCATTTTGTAAAATGATTTCGCTTAAAATGGGACTAATTATTGGTCCGTCTATATCTTCCTGATCTGAAAATAATAACAAAACCTACGTTACAATATACTGTTTAGGCAGGCATTTTATGTTCATACATTAATATAAATATTTATATTATGATTTTTATTTTTAAACGTATTTAAATTCTAACTTATTTAGATCAATTTAGATAGGCTTTCATTATACTTAGGTCTTGGCTTATAATATTCTTGCTATTGTTTTATGTTTACCTAACCTACTAAAAGCTTTAAATATATTGTCATAAACGGATTCGTAAATATTCAAATGATCACTGTTCCGAGTTCGATTAAGCTAAGGTAATCATACTGCCAATAAAAACACTAACGAGTTTGATAAGGGTTGGTTGTTTAGTGTCCCAGCGTCACAAGAGGTAATCGTATATCATTAACTCTACAGGGGTGAAGCGGTTCTAGCTGGTTGTCGCTCGGTAAGCTTATCATGTTAATGGTCAACGAATGTAACATGAGCTCGCTCGCCCGCACTATATCGAAAACACTATTAATTAGCCATGTTCGCCCAGGGCGTGACGGAGGTGCGGTCAACATTCGGAAAATTAATCCTGCCAGTAGGATGGCAAATGAACTGTTCATCGCGCCGCGCGCTGATAACAATTGATCGTATCAAACTTGGGAAAGAGCAACCAATTAAGCGATTAGGGCCCTGCGGTTCTACTTATCAACAAATTAACGGTCTTCCCACTAAGTGGAAACCAATGACGTCCTTAACCAAGAATAAATGCTGCCCCTTTGACGTAGGTACCCAACACACTGTTGACTTTTTGGGCGAGGCAATACTTTTAACGAAAACGCGATCGGAATGGGAGAGCGATATGGGAAACTAAAAAAGTCCGGGATTGCCGATTGGCCAAACCGCTTTGGGTTTTGTAAAGGCTTACACGACCATGACAGATTCATCCTTTTTCGAGCCTCTATGTTTTAATTATAAAAAGTGTGAAGTTAATACTATGAGACTAAAATTGTATTGTTCTCAGGGAATCAAATTCAGGACCCATGGGTCTACCCATAGAGTCTAGTCTAGTTTTTGTCGTCGGCCCCATACTTTGCTACCCATGAGGCGATTAAAAGTAATAGATATTACAATAGACATTTGACTGATTTAATTACTTTATTTTTGTGTAACAAAATGAAGTTGTATATTAAAAAAATATATTAATCTCGCCTTGTAAAATAATCGTCAATTGATGGAATACATTTTGTCTATATTAACATAGGATAAGTAAAATTTATCGAACAAAATTGTGTTACTTGGATTATGGACTACCAATTGACTAATAATATTACAGTATATTTTCCTCTCCTCTCCAAAGGCGGTTAAGTCATAACTCCACCATAGCCCAGTCGGCCGGGGACAAGGTACAATTAATATCTACAGATATAAATAAAACTGAACTGGTGTTTGTTGGTAAGCACATCACTTGAAAACGGCTGCACGGATATTGTTAAAATTTCGCACATAGACAGACCATGAACCGAACTAGGACATATGGATACTTTTTATTCAGGTATTAGGTTCCTGTTCGGTAGTGAGTCCTTGTGAACGAAGTACCGGGCTACAGCTAGTTATTGTTATATATGAGTTACACTAATTTGATTGTGCGTTTACTTTTACTCTTATAGCTCGGCAAATGACTCCACACCACCTGATGTCAAGTGGAAATGGAGTCCAGACGCGAAGACAACTGGTGCAGCGAGTTATTTTCTTTATGTCTCTAAGTAATCATCGCATTTCCGAATGCAACTGAATATTAATTTCCATTAATTTCCATTCGTTATAAGATGTATCAAATATATAAATTAAATACCTATTACTACTATAAAGAATTTAAAAAAAATCAGAACAATTACTATATCGTGGTTTTGTTTTGATTTTTCGTATGAATTATATAGAGCTGTAAAACTCGTTAATCAATTACGTACGACACAATAGTATTTCTCGTCATTCAATAATAAATTAATCTTTACATATAAACCAAAGTCGCTCCCGCAGTCTGCACGCTTACATTATTTAAACTACGCAACAAAAAATGCAGTTTTCAGCAATAGATAGAGTGATTCAAGAGGAAGGTTTATGTATAGTACATGCATATAATTGGACCCGGTAGTTGGCGCTGCTATACGGGTCTATAGGATACAGGTATTCAGACAAGCGGACGAAGTCGCGAGCGGGTCGCTAGTAATAAATAAAAAGAGTAGTAGCAACTCTATAACTCCAACCGCGCCTCCTGACCTTCGGGGGCGTGCATTCCGGTAGCCTTCACAGCCCTTATAAAGGCTAAAGGTGAACCCCAGGGGTTTTTACCGGGTTGGTCTTAGTCCTTTTTAGAAAAGGACAAGGCCATCCCCGGATCCACGGAATCTGCGAGCAGATTTTCCCCTGGGCCAAAAAAATAACTATAACTGATAGAAATCCGACGACAGCCGAAACACGAACCAACCAACGAAGTTTGCCGAGAGACATAAAGAAAAATAATACACTATAGTATCATTGTACTCAGGAATACTCAGGATGCGTACAATGATGCTACTTCCGATACTTAAATTTACTATCAAACAAGTTGCTTCCTTATAAACGAACAGAACGTGGGTCTGTATTATTAAGACCACTGAAACGTGGTAATCTACGTACCGAGGCAAAGTAGATTGGCCAACTCAGAGTCGCTTTTCTAAATGCACCTTTGTAATAAATAATATATACATTTTACAGTATACATAGTATACACAGCAACAGTTGTTAATCCTACTAATATTATAAACGCGAAAGTTTGTAAGTATGGATGGATGTTTGTTATTCTTTCACGTAAAAACTACTGAATGGATTTTAATGAAACTTTCCTCACATATATACCATGACCCAGACCAGCATATAGGATACTTTTTTTTACTTTTTTTTTTCCTTTATTTTTTGTTGTAGCCTTTGCGAACGAAGTCGCGGGCAACAACTAGTATTCCATAAAAGCCCTTTTTTTGTGAAATAGAAAAATAAGATCTTTTATTTTATCATCAATAACAAAACTCAAACCAACCGTAACACTTATGTATTGCCATAGTTAAGATATTATCCTAATAGGTAGTTTCGTTATAGTTCATAACGGTTAACCTCTGCTCTATGTTACTATTTAAATAAGTTATTAATTTGAAAAAAGAAGACAAAGTGTTGAAAAATTCCTCGAGCGGGATTCGAACCCGTACCCCATGACATGCCATGTCAGGTACACTGCCAACTATGCTATCGTGGCCCAATCCAACTCGCCGAAATGAATGTACACTATCTACTTTTACTTTATAAGCCAAAGGAGGCCCCATTCAATGTCGACAACTATGTTATCAACATTCGATCTTAATACTTCGTCTTTTTTTCAAACTGTAATTAGTTCGTAACAATATTTGCGTAAAATTATAAAATAATCATGTCGTTAATATCAAATGGTGAATATTTTATAAAATTTAATTTATGCAGTGTATCGTCTGTCAGCATCCAGTATTACTTTCCGTTTGGTATATTTTACCGAGTTATTTATGGCGATATTTGGTCTTTTGCCAATCTTCTTTTAATGCCTTGTTTAATTTAACTTTGCTGTACTAAGTGTTTTTTATATATTTTAGCGTTTTATTAACGCTTAAATATACTTAAGTAAAATTTTAAACACTGAAAAAAGACGACAACCTCAGGCGGGAATCGAACCACGCACCTTCCGCATTCCGGGCGGCTGCCTTAACCACTTGGCTACCGAGGTCTGGCTTTCACCCGTCGAAATTTTTCAGTGCTTGATGCTTATGTTTTTTAGTCAACATTGCTTCATCAATCTTAGAAGTTTTCACCTCTGAGATCCGAAAGAAATATTTTTACAAATATTTGAACATTCGGTTAAGATGAAGCTGCGTTATAGATAAGTGTTTTTTATATATTTTAGCGTTTTATTAACGCTTAAATATACTTAAGTAAAATTTTAAACACTGAAAAAAGACGACAACCTCAGGCGGGAATCGAACCACGCACCTTCCGCATTCCGGGCGGCTGCCTTAACCACTTGGCTACCGAGGTCTGGCTTTCACCCGTCGAAATTTTTCAGTGCTTGATGCTTATGTTTTTTAGTCAACATTGCTTCATCAATCTTAGAAGTTTTCACCTCTGAGATCCGAAAGAAATATTTTTACAAATATTTGAACATTCGGTTAAGATGAAGCTGCGTTATAGATAAGTGTTTTTTATATATTTTAGCGTTTTATTAACGCTTAAATATACTTAAGTAAAATTTTAAACACTGAAAAAAGACGACAACCTCAGGCGGGAATCGAACCACGCACCTTCCGCATTCCGGGCGGCTGCCTTAACCACTTGGCTACCGAGGTCTGGCTTTCACCCGTCGAAATTTTTCAGTGCTTGATGCTTATGTTTTTTAGTCAACATTGCTTCATCAATCTTAGAAGTTTTCACCTCTGAGATCCGAAAGAAATATTTTTACAAATATTTGAACATTCGGTTAAGATGAAGCTGCGTTATAGATAAGTGTTTTTTATATATTTTAGCGTTTTATTAACGCTTAAATATACTTAAGTAAAATTTTAAACACTGAAAAAAGACGACAACCTCAGGCGGGAATCGAACCACGCACCTTCCGCATTCCGGGCGGCTGCCTTAACCACTTGGCTACCGAGGTCTGGCTTTCACCCGTCGAAATTTTTCAGTGCTTGATGCTTATGTTTTTTAGTCAACATTGCTTCATCAATCTTAGAAGTTTTCACCTCTGAGATCCGAAAGAAATATTTTTACAAATATTTGAACATTCGGTTAAGATGAAGCTGCGTTATAGATAAGTGTTTTTTATATATTTTAGCGTTTTATTAACGCTTAAATATACTTAAGTAAAATTTTAAACACTGAAAAAAGACGACAACCTCAGGCGGGAATCGAACCACGCACCTTCCGCATTCCGGGCGGCTGCCTTAACCACTTGGCTACCGAGGTCTGGCTTTCACCCGTCGAAATTTTTCAGTGCTTGATGCTTATGTTTTTTAGTCAACATTCAAATATTTCTTTCGGATCTCAGAGGTGAAAACTTCTAAGATTGATGAAGCAATGTTGACTAAAAAACATAAGCATCAAGCACTGAAAAATTTCGACGGGTGAAAGCCAGACCTCGGTAGCCAAGTGGTTAAGGCAGCCGCCCGGAATGCGGAAGGTGCGTGGTTCGATTCCCGCCTGAGGTTGTCGTCTTTTTTCAGTGTTTAAAATTTTACTTAAGTATATTTAAGCGTTAATAAAACGCTAAAATATATAAAAAACACTTATCTATAACGCAGCTTCATCTTAACCGAATGTTCAAATATTTGTAAAAATATTTCTTTCGGATCTCAGAGGTGAAAACTTCTAAGATTGATGAAGCAATGTTGACTAAAAAACATAAGCATCAAGCACTGAAAAATTTCGACGGGTGAAAGCCAGACCTCGGTAGCCAAGTGGTTAAGGCAGCCGCCCGGAATGCGGAAGGTGCGTGGTTCGATTCCCGCCTGAGGTTGTCGTCTTTTTTCAGTGTTTAAATTTTACTTAAGTATATTTAAGCGTTAATAAAACGCTAAAATATATAAAAAACACTTATCTATAACGCAGCTTCATCTTAACCGAATGTTCAAATATTTGTAAAAATATTTCTTTCGGATCTCAGAGGTGAAAACTTCTAAGATTGATGAAGCAATGTTGACTAAAAAACATAAGCATCAAGCACTGAAAAATTTCGACGGGTGAAAGCCAGACCTCGGTAGCCAAGTGGTTAAGGCAGCCGCCCGGAATGCGGAAGGTGCGTGGTTCGATTCCCGCCTGAGGTTGTCGTCTTTTTTCAGTGTTTAAAATTTTACTTAAGTATATTTAAGCGTTAATAAAACGCTAAAATATATAAAAAACACTTATCTATAACGCAGCTTCATCTTAACCGAATGTTCAAATATTTGTAAAAATATTTCTTTCGGATCTCAGAGGTGAAAACTTCTAAGATTGATGAAGCAATGTTGACTAAAAAACATAAGCATCAAGCACTGAAAAATTTCGACGGGTGAAAGCCAGACCTCGGTAGCCAAGTGGTTAAGGCAGCCGCCCGGAATGCGGAAGGTGCGTGGTTCGATTCCCGCCTGAGGTTGTCGTCTTTTTTCAGTGTTTAAAATTTTACTTAAGTATATTTAAGCGTTAATAAAACGCTAAAATATATAAAAAACACTTATCTATAACGCAGCTTCATCTTAACCGAATGTTCAAATATTTGTAAAAATATTTCTTTCGGATCTCAGAGGTGAAAACTTCTAAGATTGATGAAGCAATGTTGACTAAAAAACATAAGCATCAAGCACTGAAAAATTTCGACGGGTGAAAGCCAGACCTCGGTAGCCAAGTGGTTAAGGCAGCCGCCCGGAATGCGGAAGGTGCGTGGTTCGATTCCCGCCTGAGGTTGTCGTCTTTTTTCAGTGTTTAAAATTTTACTTTGCTGTACTAATACTAATACTGCATATTTGTTTTATCTTTTTGGTTAAAGAATGTAGCTGAATAGCTGGAGCTGTTGATACTCCTTTCCACTTTACGCGCCATGAGTCTGACAAACAAATGAATTTCTAATGTGTTTAGCTTTTGTGATTATTGTGATTATATTGTGTTTGCAGTTTTTTTATTTGTTTCCCGGATTTTCAAGGATTCATATTAGTGTATGTAATGTTTTCTTTTAATTACTTTTTTGTGATAGACTCACACATAATATTTCAATTTAAGTTACACTTCTCAACCATACTACCTATTTATTTTATTTCTATTTTATTTGCATGTTGGAACTATAAACTAGACAATTTGAGTTAACCAATGCCATTTACAAATCTCCACTTAAAGTATATGATACTTGATAGAGATCGGCGCCGCCGGCGGCGCTGCAGTCATACGTTCTTTGCTACGATCGCAAATGTATGGTACTTTGGACGTGGTCCATAACCTTTTTGATATTTAGTCTGTTCTATTCGATCACGTCAATATTGTGAGGCAAATTGCAACTCATCTCGTTTTCTACTAAGAGGCGTTGCTTCAATGCTATACATAGGTATGCCATATACCACAAAAAAGTAGCACACTTCCCAGCACAAGTATTTCGTCCTTCCTACAATATGGGGTCCTTTAAATAAGCAACATGCGGGGCGGCAAGGTGAGAACGGCTAGTGAGGCACAATCTTGCTCGAGGATAGGTAGTGACCTATCCTCGTATCTGGACACTGTTTCTGCTTAACATCAGAGAGAGAGCAGAGTCATTTGACAACCTTTTAATAATAAGAAATACAAATACACAAATTGAATCGTGAAAAGAACTCACACTAGATATTTAGGCGTAAACTTTATGCAGCCTTGTTATATGCCCACACCTATGGGATAATAATTTGTAGGTAATTTTATTATTTATGACCATGACAAGAACAATAAATAGAAAAAGTAAATAGCCTTTCAATGTCCCACTGCTGGGCAAAGGCCGCCATCATTGAAATTAAGTCATCACCACGCTTGCCAAATGCGGGTTGGTGATCGCAAACCCGAGCATCGAAAAATCCGAAACACACTTAGCCCGACCTGGGTATTGAACCCGGGACCTTCGGGTGTCGGGTCGAGCGCTTTACCACTCGGCCTCCAAAGCGTTGACAAGAACAATATTTTTGGTAAATATTTTCTTTTGTCCCTACTATAATTTGCCTACGTCATGTTTTAATAAAATGTAACAACCAATTTATAAGTAGCAAAGTGAAATAGGATCGCGTAGGCGGCCATTATAAACCGGCCTTGGAGGCAAAGGTCAAGAACTTTTAGTGGAAAACCAACGATATCATTACAATTACCACTTTCTTTGTAATGCTTTACAGCATAGACTGAAGAATCGCTCGAGATCGCTCGGCTCGCTCTTGGCCCCAGTATATGACCAAGAAAGCAATTTGCTTGCAGGGATGACGAAGAGTAATATTTTGAGTAGCACAAAAAATCCCAATCCCATTGAGATAAATAAAAAGAAAAGTTATGGCTATTTATTTTACTTTACATTGTACAGAAATATCTTTTGGAATTACATCAATACGGACATGTTTTTTAAGAGTCTGACAAATCGGCGAGTTTTTGCTGACATACAATTTATTATCCATCTACGTTTTTATGTCCAATCTTCTTTATAGTGTGGCTTTATAGCACGCTCGAGAACTATCTCCTGCCGGCAATAAACAGCTGATACACAATATTATTCTTGTGTTTACGAGCATACCAATGGCCGATTAATGATTTGTTAGCAACTATAAAATTTACTACATTCTATAAATTAAACTGTTAAAAGAAATCAAGTTGTTACTCCCAGTGAAGCTATCAAATTATATTTTTTTTAACCATTGTGACCGGGAAAAATTGTACTAAATGTTTTATATTGTTTATTATTTTTAGGTAATTGTTAATAATCGGGAAGGAATTAGGCGCTAGTTACGACGACTCTTTACGGTTTTAATATAATCACAAACTGAAATCGGAAATATACTGTTCAATGTGCCATCAAAACATTTAAAAAGAAAGGAGCTGTGCTATAAATGTAATAGTAATAGACAACTAGGTACCGGGTATCTACCCGGTTGCCAATATGGTAAAGCCTTTCAAATAAATCACTTCTTACGAATTTACTCTCGTTTCAATTATAGGTATAAATATAATGACGTGTCCTACCTATCTGACTGCCTTCATTCATCAACGCCGAACCGAAACCGCTGAAGCTGATATGAGGTTAATTGTATGATGTAACTGCAGCCACTAAGAAAGTATTTTAATCATAATAATGAAAGTAGAAATCGTCTCCTAAAAAGGGCCAATAGCGGTTGCAAGTTTGTATAAAACTCCGTCTGTTTTGAATTTAAATAAGTACATGAAAATTGGTATTTGTCTTTTTAAAAAGAAATTAAGAATGAGGTCACAGGAATTTCGTTTTGTTTTTCTTTATCATCATCATCATCATTTAGTGCCAAATATTTTTAAGGGAGTAAAAAAGAGATGAAGTTTTGTTCGGGGATATATTTATTTTTCAAGGAAAAGCTATGAAAACTAATATTTACATTTTCAAATATAAACAAAGAATGACGTGTTTCAGCATTAAAAAAAAATCCTCTAGATAGGTGAAAAAGTAAAATAGGTTTGTACGGAAATCTGTCATTTCTATAGTTAAATCCATGAATATCGGTATTTGGTCTGATTGGAAAGTGTTTCAGGATTTTTTCAAAATTATCCCTTAAGTAGGGGATGACGATTTGTACGGGTTTCAAACCGACCTAAACCGAGTTTTTATTAGACTCTTTTTACTAATTTATTCGAGACTAGCTGCTATGTTCTTTACGATAGCTGTAAACCTGGTGGTATTGCTCCAGCATACGTAAAAAACGCGTTTACTGCGTTCCTACGCGTGTAAAGATACAAATACTAACTTTTAAACTTTTTTACAAACAGTCACAAGTCGTGTAGCTTGTAGCTCATGTGAGCAACGCCGCGATTAAAGCTAGTTGTACATATTATTTTAATCTTGACATTTCGAATCGAAACTAAACGCGTGTAAATTCGTAACAGTTATTTCATTTCAATTTCAAAAAGACATTTATGTACAATATCGAATCGAGTGTATGAAAAGTTGTTTCATGCAAAATAAAGGATATAATGTTATGTAGGTCTTCATAAAAAAAAATTAAATCTTTATCAAAAGCATGCCGAATCAATTTTGAAAAGATTTTTTTTATTTATTTACTTATTAAACTATAGTTATCTATAGAATCGAAATAAAATAGACATGATATTAACAATATGTAAATTTTTTATCACTTAAAATGCTAATAGGGATGTTGACAACAACAATAATTAATTCCAGAACATTAACCGTATAAATGAAATCAAGTAACCCTATCTTTTATTTGTCCTAAGCATGAATTTTTGTAAACTAAGGGCTGATTTTTCAATCGTCAGTTAAAGTTTATTTATTGAATAATTTAACATAATGACGTTTTTATTATTAATATTAGAGGATTGCAAATTCGGGCCTTAAACTTATTAAAAACCCAATTGACGTAACAAAATAGTGCCGTCATAGTTTTCAAGTCCCATACTATTGTAATTAAAAATAATCGTTATGACAATTACTAAAAAGTTTTTCTATTTACACTCCTTTCCAATTGGAGGTAATGCAGTTTGCCAAGCAATGGGACAGTATATGCTAATTACATTACAAATCTACATAGTGGAATAAAGTGTAAATAATATGTATGGCTAACGATAACAATAACTGTTTTATTTCAAAAAAGATAGCGCTCCTTGGACGTTGAGTAAATACTTCTATTCATGTCGTGTCGCTAAAATCTTCTTTAACAATCGGACCCTTCTCTAAGTGAAAAGATTTTCTATGGACCGAATGAACTACACAATGGAACAGTTAGAAAATGACGACAGTGACAAATCTACTTAAATTGTCGAAGTACACAAGATGCGGTGCTTATTAACGTATCAAAATGTGTAAACACTCTTTTATGAGTTCATTTCAAAGTTTTAAAACCACTAATTGAAAAGTTATACCTTTTAACGTCCGCAAATAATATTAATTTTGTGTGAAACCGTTGGTTATCTTACCATTAGACCGATTTATAGATGTTTATAGATGTTGTTAAAAAAAATTAAATATGAATAATAATTAATACACCTACTTTAAATGTACATTTACATACATACATACATATAATCACGCCTCTTTCCCATAGGGGTAGGCAGAGACCACTTCTTTCCACTTGCTACGATCCTTATATACTTGTTTCGCTTCGTCCACTTTCATTATTCCCTTCATACATGCTCTTCGGTTTAGGGTACTCTTGACCTGGCCTTTTTTCAAGACGTCCCAGATTTGATCTCGAAACGTCCGCCTAGGTCTACCCCTACCAACACTTTCATTCACACTCGCCTTATACACTTTTTTCGTCAATCGTTCTTCATCCATTCTCTCGACATGGCCAAACCATCTCAGCATACCTTTCTCAATTTTTGTCACTACATCTTCTTTCAGACCACAACGTTTCCTTATCCTGTCACTCAGTTTAACTCCTAAATTAATTAAAAGTAATTTATTTATTTATTAAGTAATTTGAATTGCACATGAATACGAGTCACTATCGATTGTACGTGGAACTAAAGGTATAATTGTTTTATCAGCATGTCGATGCATTGATGAAGGCATGAGATTTGTGAACGACGGAACGATTCGTCAAAAGTTATGGCTGACTAAGTAAATACTGTGCCACTGCTGGGCAATTTCCTCAATCATTGATCGAGACATTGATATAGTTAATGGGTATAGGCTTAATCACCATGCTTACCAAATGCGAGTTAGCAATCACGAGCTATGAATTGGATAATTCGGAAAACACACTGCCTAACTTAGAATTTGAACCTAGGACCTCCGAATATCCCTGCCGAGCGCGTTGCCATTTGGCCACCGAGGCGAGGCGAGGCTGAGATTTATTGAAAAAAGGACTAACTAGTCTTACAATGTCACTTATAATCAACCTTGAAAGTCTATCGAGCATACAATGGCAAAAAAATTGATACGAGAAAAAAATACCTACTGTCGTAGATTCAATATCCAAAATGAGTCTTAAAATAGAAGTCTGGCTGCCATTTTAAGAACCTTATTTGCATTTATTTATTAGGTATTACAATTTATTTGCCATATTTCGCTCAAGCTTCCCGTTCGCTAGACGTACATCAAAAGAGACAATACTAATATAAAAATGGCAAAAAGGCAGTTAAACATATAGTTCGACAAATAGCAAACGTCAACAGATGTGCACAGTGTCACTTCTATTTATGGATCACGGTTCTTGTCTTGAAACATTATCTTATCAAAGAAACATGTTTTGCCATAATCCATTCATTCAGTTGTTCTGTGAACGTAACCTCCCTTTCTAGCACCTATTGCCTTCTCCTTCTTCAACATGCGTAGGAGTATTATTATGATTATCATAGACACGTTTTTTATTTGTCCAATTTTAAAACAACTGTACCACTAACTAAACTGAAGTACCTTAATATAGTGAACAAATTAAATTTGTTACATTATTTTATTTGAACGAAAATTGTGACAGACGTAACAATAAGGTATTTAACATATATAATAGAATATACAATCAGCCATTACTTTCCCACTGCTGGACAAAGGCCTGTCCTCCTCTAGTTCGGGCATATATAAAAAATATTATGTACATATTTAATATAAATAAAAAAACATTTATTAATTTATTAACAATATTATTATTACATCTGCAAGTTAGAATACAATTAGTTATAATATTGATAATGTTTAAATCGTACAAAACTGCACCCCAAATTTATAAAATCACTTATTGAAACAACGTGGATACAATATGAATATTATTCTCGTAGGTCTAGTTAAGAATTCATATGTACTCATATCGCACATGTCAAATCTAAGATGATCTATGCACTTTATGAAATTAAAAACAAATAAAATAAAATAAATAAAAATAATAATTATTATTAATTTAATTTCCTTAGAAACAGCTTTGTTGACGTATTTACTATGCATAAATTATGCTTATGGTTGATATATGGGAATATGCTACAATGCTGATTCTCAACACTTATTCATAATGGAAATAAGATAGGTAGGTAGATAGATAATAGTATCGTTTGTTTTTTACAAATGGATAGACTCATCAACGATCAACATCCCCACTGCTGGGGCACTAGCCTTCCATATGGATGGAATAGGGAGAACCGGTCATATACCACCACGCGGGCCCGGATTGGTGGTAGTTAACGACTTCTAATGCAGCCGGTACTTTTATACGTGCCTTCCGAAGCACGGAGGAACTCGAGATGATAAAATTTCGGTCACCCATCCGATGACTGGCCTTTGCGAAAGTTGCTTAACCTTAGTAATCGCAGACCGGGCGCGTTAACCGCTGCTCCATCGAGTTCCTCAGACAATGGATCACATCTAATGGATAGGCCACATCCCTGCATAATATTAACTTTCATTAAAAATCTGTGTTATCAACCTACTCTTATTAAACCCAACCCTATTCTTAATTATAGGACAATTATTGCATGTATTATTATTTTACGTAAAATCATCTTACATTATGAATGAAACCCAATTATTAGTATATTTTTTTAACTCAAATTCTACTAAATGAAAATGATTACTATGCCATACACATAGACGAATATTATTACAATAAGTGTAAATAAATTAAAAAAAAAAGGTGGGTTTTTACAATAGTTTTATAAAAAATACTAATTCAACATCGACATAATAGATAACCATAATCTACGGTTAAATTTAATTAGATTCGGTTCAATATAATTAACTTTCAATTTAATTTAATAATAATTGTAAATGTTTTAAATATTTCATTATTTAATTAATGCCCTTTGACATTTTCTGTACCTAATCGAAAGCGCTTTATCAATTTTAAGACCCGTAATCATCATAATCATTATTAGCCATTCCTTTATACAATTGCTTATAGTTTGTATATTGTATATACAGAGAGGACTAAGTATATTTTTTTATTTTACGGGTAAGTACAGTGCCTTGATCTCACCTGATGTTAAGTGATGATAAGGCCAATGATGGAAGCGCACTTCACCCGGGAACCTCAACTAGTGAGGCACTGGCAATGTTATCTCGATCTGCCGGAACACAACAACGCTACAAACATAATAATATTATGATGTTATGGCGACATATTTAGATAAGATTTGCTAGCCAGGCGGACAAACAAGCCCTACCACCGACCAAACCGAGAACACGAACGTGCACCCGCCGCTGGAAATCGAACCCGGGACCTCTGGAACTAAACCGGTGGTCTTAACCACTAGACCACATAGGTCCAGTGTACGTATGTCCATGAGACTAGTGAATTTGTAATCAAACCTCTCCAGTGTGCATTGTGTTATTTATTTTATTATTTATTTATATTCGGGGAATCTTACAGCAAAATAGTCAAGTAAACATAATTATTAATAAAAATAGCTATGCTAACAACAAGTCTCCACCTATGCATAGAAAAAACTAAGAAAAAACTAATTAACTAAAAATAAACTAAGAACATATTATAAAACTAATTTATTATGATCTTAGTGTTATAGCAAACATATAAATTTTGTTCCGAATAAGGAAAAAAAGAAACCCTTTTTAAATCAATTCAACTACGAAGAATGGCGTGAAAATTCGTAAAACCGAGAATATGCGTATAGTGGCATACATTACACTGAGTAGCGACATAAATCGAGATTGTATTATAGCAACAAATAGTACTGCAGTTGTAACCATCGTATTGGTGAGTCATTGGCCGTTACCATAAACTTGCAAACCGTTCATCCGAAACGCTTAGTGACTCATGGAAGGCGCCAGACGTCGACGGAGGCTGTGTCACCTCCCAAAACAAATTTGTAACAAGACCATTGCTCTGTTTTATTGCTGCAACAGTAAACACCCCTACAATTGAATACATGTGCTTCATTTAATGAAAAATGCTACACTGACAAGAGCTTGTGCTAGCAAGCTATTTATGGTTTATAATAGTGTAGTTTTGAGATATTGAAAAATTATCTCTGCCAATATAGGTACAACGTGTAACAGAAAGGTGTGGTCAAATTGAAAAGATCCAAAGCGCATCCAATCTAGATCTTGTAGGCTGAGTTACTAAGACATAACTTTAATATATGATCACTACCGCTTGTTTATGCGCGCCTGACGTGCATGACTTCATTTAATTAACAATTGCATGACAAATCAAAGATAATAATTATGTCTCAGGTACAACACTACAAGATCTAGATCGGATACACTTTTGATCTTTTCATTTTAACCACACCTTTCTGTTACACGTTGTATAATATACCATATTTTTGAAATGGTCAGGTTCGTTTAATAGTGCCTTTTAAATAGGTGACATGTACAAGTAAAGCGATTTTTTATGAAAGTATATAAATACATTTTCCAACCTTAAAATCTCCTTAAAGTGCAATAGTCAAGTGTCCCAACAATTGATTTATTGACTTCTTAGGTTTACGTTATTTTCTATGACAGAACTTTCTTTCGAACATGTAATGCCTTTACGCCTTAACGCATCGGTGGCTGAGTGGCAAAGCCCTCGGCCCGGTATCCGAAGGTCCCAGGTTCAATTTTCAGGTCGGGTAGTGTGTTTCGAATTTTTCGATGCATAGTCCGGGTTTGTGATCGATCACCAACCCTCATTTGGCTAGCGTAGTGATTAAGCCATTACCCATCAATAATAGTGATGACTTGATTTCAAAGAGGCTTTTGCCAGTTATAGGCTATTTACTTAATGCCTTTACAGCGTTACCTTTTGGTTACATAACATACCTTAATATACAAAAACGGACTATCATAAGTTCTACAAGAGCTTTGGATTAGTAAACGGTAATGATGGATGACACATTGCCAGTAGGCACTGAGTCAACTTATATCTTTGTTGTGTCTACAGTACTTCTATTAACGGCTTCAGATGATTTTGTTTATGTTTTATTTTTGAGATTTATTTTTATTAGTTATTCTTGCAAGGTTTATTTATATCATTAAGAAAAGTAAGTACATAATATACGTAATTTTTTTTTATATATTTAGTATTAAACCGAATTTAAGTTAAAATATTGTTCGGTCCAACCAAAAATGTTGTCCTTTGAAATGAAACAACTTTTACGGATGTACTCGCGTTTATTTTACACATTAGTTTTTAATTAAAATCAGCCTACACACGTCCACTGCTGGACATAGGCCTTCATATTATTATAATTGTTATTCATTGTTGTTTTGCATTTACAATGCTATATTTATAAATATATTGAAACTGAAATAGCTCTTGATAAAAGACAACAAGAAACCTAATAGGTATTTCAGAAAGCTAGTTAGAGCAGTCAGTCGGATTGCGGAAGTCGAGAGTTGTTTGAGGAAGTCTTGTGTCAAGTGCTAATTTCAGTTTGATAGGATTCTAGATAAGTTCTAGATTCTAATTATTTAAAGAAATATCTTTTATTTGATAAACTTTGACAGCGCTAGTGTAATACAGGGCCAAATTTCACTAAAGAAACTGTCGAGGCTTAATAGCCTCGCATTGCATTGTTAATACAATGCAAGTAACACTCTTTATTTATGCGCTAATATTTCAACTTTTTAAAATACTGTACTTGGATGTGTGTAATTATTAATGAAGCTTCTCATTCAAAAATTAGTTATTACAAACATTATAATCCATGGTAACATTCCTGTTATCCTATATTAAACTGCGCAATATTGCATATAAATCTAGGCAGAAAAATAAATCCTGCATAATCCAATGTCTAGACTTGAATTATTGCACAAGCCTTAAAATTTCAATTGAACAGTACATACGTATTTTACGACGCAAAGTTATCTAAAATTAGCCGCCTTGCTGTATATACTCGTATTAATATAAACATGCCAAGATTGTGATTATTATTCAATGTATGCTCGTGTATAAAAGGCAGCAAGTTGTCGCTATGGTATTTATACCAGAACCACAACTAGAAGAGTTGTTACTCTTTATCATTATCTGTAAGTGCAATCAAGTTTAGGAACTTATTTACACACAAAATTGTTTCGCTTCGTCTACTTCAAGTTTGTGATAACGCCGACCATCGTTGCATTGCTCGCGAGCCGTATGCTATTCATCTTTGATAGTAAGCTAAACAGCAAATTGATCTTCCCGAAATATATCTGCGCATTTTTAGAGGCTTCCATTGCCACAGCGCACTTCAACCAATTTTTATTCTATAACTTTTGCTGCTGCTAAAAGATAACTAATGATCCTTTCTGGTGTTCATTTTATCACTCATCACACAAAATGTATCGATGTAGCTAGGTACCTACCTAGGTACCTAGGTAATTTTTCATTTGAAACATTGTGTTTTTTTCTCAACGCTAGTTATTCTTATGGTTTTTATGTTTAAAAACAAATGGTTTTGTTACGATTTGGTTAAAGCTATGCAATCTTGGTTAGGTACAATTTATCCCCTTTAATTAGAAATTACAATAACATTATTAAATCTTTATAACATCTTAGTAGTTTCATCATCGGTGCATGGTTTCAATTAATTTATTAGTCAAAATGCAATAAAATATTTCATCATTATGTGCACAGAAAGTTAGCACTTTTCATTTCAGCATACTTACTCACGAAGCTTCTCATACCCATAGCCAAGCAGTGCCTTGCTGTCTCGACGGATCCTTGTTATTACAAAATGTTAAAACAGTAGCAAGCTTTTGTATATTAGTGACCACAATTTCATTGTAAATGCCAAAAAGGAGCTAAAGATAGTGATAGTAACTTCTAAAATGCATGTTTTAATAGTTTCTTGTAAAAACACTTATTTATTTATAAATTATTATGATTAAATCAGTATGGCACCAAAGTTATTCCATGCTATGCTAGATTAAACGCTGACATGAATCATTTTGATATTATCATTCAAATAGGTACTTACCTACATCTTAAAGAGATAATGAAACCAAACATACAAAACTATGTGTACCTATTGTGTTTCTAGATTAGACTATTATTTGCCAATTATTTAACAAATAGGTACCTTACAATACAAATTAGACCTTTTAAGTCGAGACAAAAACATCTCGAGAATAAGTGTGAGAATTGAAACATACCAAGAAGGTCAGCGTGGAGTAAGATATGATCTACGCGCCACTCGTTGTAAATAGTATGAGGTAAAAATTAAAATTCATCTACAAACGTACATTGAAATCAACTTGATTCATAGTCATGTCACGCGTTTTTGCATTGTTTAGTTTGGTTACGATCAAATCAGTACTTAGCAACATTACAGCTAGGTACATGGAAAAGGCTTTGGGACTCGTACTGATAAGATAACAAAGTGCAAGGGGATTTATTAGTTATATTTTAGTTTAATTCAGAATCAAGTAGGTATTATATAGAGATCCAGTTCGAATATCTTCGCTAGTCGCACGCTATGAAGTCAACTTTGCACCTGCAAATCAGCGAGTTAGCGAGACATCTCTAACTATTCAGGCAATATCCGAACTTGTTCCCATAGAAGGAAGAGTGCGTGTTTATCACAGTTCATTGAAGACTATCACCAAAATTAAAACTTTTCAAACCTGTTCCTTTTGCGTATTCTGCTATTGCCAACGTTGAAGTCAGTATGACTCCAAGGGCAACAAACAACCAACAGCATGGGTTTCTCTTCATGTTGATAGGTTTCCTTATTTATTACTAATTAAATCGCTAATCCAACTTCACCCATTCATCAAATATATTAATAGCGTTATATTTTCAGTTCCATAGCATGGAATTGTAATCGACCGCTCTATTTTGATTGGACACGATGCTAACGATGCCACACCGTGCACATTCCACAAGTTACGTTGTTCGATCACTGTTACCGTAAACACTTACAAACTTGAAAACACTGACTCATTTTGATTTAAACCATACGTTACGAATGTTGTTGTAACTAGAAATGTTCACTGTGCAACATTGTAGAACTTTGGAGCACTTTTCGTTTGTTGATAGAACACAGACGTCTGTTGTTTGAAATAAGGTCACAGAGTTAAGCGGCGTTAGTTTAGATGTGTGCGCGTCACGTAACGATACGAGAGTGGGCGACACGACCACTCGCGCCCTCGGCCGCGGAGCAATGGACGGCATGGTGAATTGGTGGGTTGAGTAGGCGGCACAGCGCCAGCGCCCGCGCTCGGCTCCGGTCGGCTCGGTCCTCAGTCGGAAATCTGCGCGGTTATTATATCTGTCGCTACTACAAATCCGCAACAACTTCTGTTATACTATTTTGACCATGGCGTTTCATTACCCACGATGCAAATGAAACATAGTCCGCAATAATATTTGATGAGGACAACATGGCTAACGGTTTAGTTACCTACTTCACGTAGATAGGTGCATGGAGTAAAACTCAAAGTGGTATGAAGTATGTTTAAATTATTGTAAATAAAAAATAACCTTGTGACTGTAATATTACTTGTTTGGTTGATGTTAACTAAAGAGTCTTCGAATTTTCGGTAGGTACCCGTATCTACGGTACATTGTTACTTCTTGATGGAATGTTACCCTTGATCATGATGATGACATACCCTGTGTGGTGCCGGGGATAAAGAATTGCACCACCCCATCTCTTCCCGTGGGTGTCGTAAAAGCCGACTAAGGGACCATTCGAGAGGATGGGCAGCAGCATCTCTCTGAGGTTGACTCTCAACTTACTGCGATCGTCAACTCGCCTGCCAAGCGTGGTGATTATGGCAAATCCCCTCATATATCCTTGGAGGAGGCCTTTGTCCAGCAGTGGATGTTTTTTGGCTGAGATGATGATGATAGAATGTTTAGTATCAAATTATATATAGTTTTATGCGATTTCGTTTACTTTTCCAAATAGTGTTTTGAGTTCCAAAATAGGATAAAGCAATGATGTGACTTTTCATTTACATGATTTTGCATAGACGTGGGGTAGACGTGGGGTAGTGGCACGAGTATTTGACAGGAACCAGTGATCGAAACTTTTCTTAAGAAACTTTCAGCAACTAGTTTCTTAGAATATAATTTAAGTATAACTTCTATAATTGTTATGAACCGTCTAGAATAACTATTTATTTATCTTGAAGAACGCGATTAACAAATAAAATGTAATACCTACTTAATTATGTCTTAGTAACTCTGCATACACGATCTGGATCGGATACACTATGGATCTCTTTATTTTTACCACACCTTTCTGTTACACGTTGTATTCGCCGCTACACACGTCTCGCTTTCACAACGGCAGTACTGCTAGCTCATAGTAACGCCCCTTTGGACTTCTTGGCGGGAAAGTGAAGAGTCATGTCTGCGGTTTTGTTTTATTTTCTAAAATTTGTGTTATGTCGAATATTAATGAGAAATAATGGTGGATTATTAACCGTTAAGTGTTCGTGAGTGTGCATGAGTATTGGCAAATTAAACAAAACAGTGCAACGTCACTTTTCAAATTCTCTCAAGAAGTCTGCGTGAGGACTTAGTAAAGCCCCACATCTTTACTGAGATACTCGAGGGGTTGGGGGCTATATCATTTCTCACTTCCCATTTTTATTATCATTCATCATCATCATACTGACTGGAAGGAAATATTGTATATTTATGTATTACTTGTAAGAAAAATTACTTTGACACTGGCTAAATGTGCTAATCGCACGAAGCCATCAACTAAAAAAAAACGCCCTTGATCTCCCCATGTAAATGTAATGTAAATGTAAATGTAAATATTCTTTATTGTACACCATAAAAAACACTTAGAGAGGACAATACAAGAAGAAGTACAAATGGCGGCCTTATCGCTAAAAAGCAATTTCTTCCAGGCAACCATGTGTTGAACTGGACAAAAAAGTTAAGAAACTAGCGGTAAATGGTGTATGAAATATTACACACAATATAAAAATACTTAACTATCATACATACAATGCATATACCTACATACAGCCATATAAATTTAATACATATATATATAACTAAATACATATTATATGGAGAAAGTATTACATTATAAAGAAATGTATAATAACATTAAGATGTCAAAGATAGATAGTGCTCCTTAACTTGTTGCTTAAAACTATCCGAGGATTTTGCACTCTTTACTTTTTCAGGCAATGCATTCCACAGACGGACAGCATGAACCGAAAAGGATTTGTCAAGGAATTTTGTGGAATGCATTGGTATCGCCAAGTTCAAGCTCTCCGATGATCTCAAAACTCGTGAGTGCGTGTCGTGAAGGAATTGGAAACGTTCCTTGAGATACCATGTGCTGTTGTCGATATGAAAAGTCTTGAATCCATCAGTGGGATATCTACAAGCTATCGCTGATATAAGGTACCTAATGATGGTATCATCTTCAGTATTAATTCTTAAGACAGAAAAGTACCCTACGATAAAATATCAAGTTTAACGTTGTAAACCTAACATCATTAATATGCGTCACTTGTGTGATATATTATCCATTCATCGTATTAAATCTTACATACTAGGCTCCATTTTCACTTTAACATCGGCAACGACTCCTTGTTTGCCGAGTCATGTATAAAAAACTATAAATTACACTCACATCCAACAAAAACATGGTTATAATATTATTTCACACCTTCAGCTCTGGAATCTCGGATTACAGTAATTTCAACGTAAAGCAAGTCATTGAATCCCAAGGGAGATAATGTTGTATGAAACTCCCTTGGGATTAAAGTGTTTTTAAGTTTGGAACGTTGAAATTCGTATGAAAACTCTTAGCACACGGGCATAATGCCATTCACAAAGGAGGCATTTGATTGGTCTACAAAAATCTAGTAGGCAGAGTAGGCTACGGTTATGACGTAGGTTCTTATCAAATAGATTTACCTCTAATATTACGGGCATTGTAAAGAGTCGAGTTTTCTATAAAATCGAACTGGCCATCAAAAGTAGAATAAAAAAATAGCATAGGAAAAATAAATTAAAACAGTGTTGGTGCAAGGTTGGTGATAATTTTATTGAAATGTAGTCAAGCGATAGTGATTTGACTCCGGGGTTTATTAAATCGGACGCTTTAGAGATAATTAATAATCTTCTACCGGAAAAGTCAAAATATAGATATAATAAAGTCTTTGAAGATTTCAATAAATGGAGAACAACAAAAGGAGTCAAAACTGTGTCGGAATCAGTCCTCATATTTTACTTCGAACACTTAGCATCAACTCGAAAGTCAAGCAGCCTATGGTGCATTTATTCAATGCTCAGATCTACAATAAGCATTAAAATCCAATATCCAAATCAATACATACAGCAGACTGTTGACTTTTTTAAAGAGGAAATCTAAAGGTAATTTGGTTTTCTATAATGGTGTAATTTATTATGTTAGTGTCAACATGTATTGTATTTTTTTGTTTCTGCCAAATAAAGACTTATCGCATCATACCTATATATGTATATAAGGTCATCGAGCAAAAAAGTAAAAAGTATTTACAGCACAAAATGTGAAAACTTTTCTGAATGAAGTAGCAGATCACAGCTTTCTTGCCATGAAAGTAAGTAATACCTATTTACCTATTGACTACATTTATAGTCGACTAACTGTAGAATTTGAATTTGAATTCCTAAAATTGCAGAATGCAGAACACTACACAGGACATTGCTTTAGGAGAACATCAGCTACTATTTCGGCAGATTCTGACGCTGATATAACACAAATAAAACGTCACGGTGGCTGGCGGTCCGATGCCGTAGGCCAGAGGCCTACATTGAAGATTCAGTTCAAAACAAGAATAAAATAAGTTTCCACATCTATGGAAACATAAATACGGCAACTTATTCGAATAGTACCTCTGTTGTTGATCCTTGGACACCACCCATCAACTTCAAAGAACGTAGCTTCACCGATCAAAACGAGACACAGGCACAAGTTTCTGAATCTTTAAGTACTAGTATTCAAATAAATTCCGCTACAACATCCATAAATGTGCCTAACAAGAATCTCTCCATAATTCTCTCCATAATTTGACTAATGTATCCAATATTAATATTAACTTTTAATTTGTTTTTTTTTTATTAGTATGTAGAGTATGCACCTCGGGATAAAGCATGTCTTCGTCTTGGGCGGCTTGAACGCCTCGCTTCAATCAGGACTCTAAATATCGCTCGCTGCGCTTCGCTCGGGAGTTAACTAAATAGCTTTACTCCCTTGGTGCATAATCTACTATTAAACTAATATATACAGCATTTTGCAATATCATTAGTTTTTAATATGTTATAGTACAATACAATTATTTACATACTATCGAACCCGGGTCTCCAGGTCTGAAACTATGGTGTATTCACAAAGCAGACACGGTAAAGTGTTATATTAGCGTCAATTATCTGCTCACTTCACCATAAATTGCCTTATGATTGGGGCGTTTATTTATGGCCCATACACGCATTACGATTATTGTCGGCTAAAGTAAGCTCTCAAACAAAGTGACGGGGATAAAAGCTGAAGTCATTAATATCGGCTATTAATACGGGAAAGTAAAGCTAGCTAAAGTTCATATGGAGAAAAAGTCTAGAAAGGTGAAGTTTATGTTTATTAGTGTTTTTATTTATGTAAGTTACTACTAATATCGATTTGTTTTTTTTCCTGTTTCGTACCATAATGACACTACTGTGTATAGCAGAATATCAGCGCAGCAGGCCCTGCTTGCTTCGTATGCTGAGCTGTGCACAGTGTTGGCATCACATAACAGGGCGCAATGTTAATTGTTATTATTTTTTTTATTATTTTATGTTGTATGTTTAATTGTGTGTTTTGTTATGTGATTCCAATAAATGTCTTTTCGTTCTTTCTTTCTTTCTAAATAGTTATCATCATCATCATTATCATCAGCCCACACACGTCCACTGCTGGACATAGGCCTCTCCAAGTGCACGCCACTGAGCACGATCCGCGGTTATTCTCATCCAGCTCATAATAGTTGTGTGTTACATTAATTGTAGAAACATTGTATATTTTGTAAATTAAGGCCGGACATTTACCCGCCCGCTGTAAAAATGCCACTGCCACAATATCATACGTGAAAAAAAAAGGTTTAAGCACTTTGCGCGTACACATCAGTGTGAAACTTGGCATAGTTTAAATTCATATTGAAAAGGAGTATGGTAAAGAGCCACGTCTGCTGTTTTGTTTAATTTTCTAAAGTTTGTGTTATGTTGAGTATTAATGTGAAATAATGGTGGATTATTAACCGTTAAGTTTTCGTGAACGTTCTTGAATTGGCGAATGAAACAAAACAGTGCAACTTCACTCTCAAGAAGTCCGCGTGAGGTCTTAGTAAAGCCCCACATTCTTACTGAGACTCTCAAAGGGTTGGGATTTTGTTGGATCTTAGATCTTAGCGCCAACTACTAGGTCATTGTAACATAGTTAAACATTTTAAGCGCCAGTTAGTTATAACGGATCGTCCTGTGCGAGTGCGCACGCACACGTACCTAAGTTGTTTCTGTGTACAAGCGCGCACGCAGTGACGCTGTGCAACGCTGTCAGTTCTGTATCTAAGCGATGGAATGGTTATCGCTGAGCGCGCTAGCTCACAATTAATGTACTGCCTTTTTGTCTTTTACCGATATAATATAATTTTACTGTTTCTAATTTAATTACTTATTATTATATTGAGAACTTAGTATCTAGACGAACCTAACATAGGCTTTTTGATACTATTATTTATACAGGTTGTTTGGTAATATAAGTATAATCCCGAAACATAGCCATTGTATGAGAACACCGTGGTAATATGCAAAATCATATTTACGAAGATTTACTTATCCAAAAAAGAAACAAATTTATTTTAAAACATTTTTTAATAACCCTGACATGTTTTGACTTCTGTTTCTATTGGACCACGAGGTTGACAACCAAGATTACTGTATCAGCTATCAGCTGGATCTAGGGTGCTTTTCAGGTATGTTTAGAATTTTCCAGGGTTCTATTCAGTACCCAATCGAGATTATACAGGTATTATCAAAACACCTTGTAATATAAAAATTAAGATAAATTAATAAAAGAACAAAAATAAAATTGGTATCATCAAATGTTTTTCTTTTATTTATATAATTTTAACGCAAATTTTGTTGCGAAACATTTTTTCAACATTTGTGTTTTTGTAATTTGTATAAATAGCTTGCCTACTTCTTAACTGATCTTTAGTATTTGTAAAAATATTATGATCAGATGTTAATGACGGTAGCTGTTGACATTGAATTGGCGCCTTTGGCTTTCAAAGTAAATAGTGTTGAATAATTTCGGCGGGCTGGTTAGAACCACGATAGCTCAATTGGAAGAGCACCTGACCCAGTAGGTATGTCAGAAGGGTGCAGATTCAAATCTCGCTCGTGGAAATTTTTTCAACATTTGTGTTTTTGTAATTGGTATCATCAATCAATACTTGCTAACATTATCTTGGAAACCTTAGCTACTGTTATTTGATTAGCAATATTAAAAGCGGCTCGAATTAAGCGAGGCGCGCCTAACAATTACCACCAGGCATTACGTAACAGCTACGTTTCATGACATACAATTTGAAATTAAAATAGAAGGACGTAGCCATCGTAAAACCACCCTTGTAGACGCGATTCTCTCTATTGTTTCGTTAATAAATTGAAAGCTTTTTTGTATGCCAGCCTTCTGTTCAAGGTATGATATTTTATTTTCCAATACAGACAGGACAGTTGCAATGTTCCCTATTATTTTTTTATGACACCACAGACCAAATATAGGTCTGTGTAAGACACACTCACATGCAGATGACTCCTTTTTCGTTGTGGAACAAGGAAGTTTTCTCATAAAACATTTAACATTAAAATAATTCTTGGAGAATGTAATGACTCGTATAGATCAAATCGTTCAGAAAACATTGCTTCATATTTTTTCAACGTGTTCTAAGTATCACACATAAACAACCCAATTAAAGTTAATTGTTAATCACCAGGAAAGTGAAGTAAGCAAATGAAACTTACGGCAGCGTTACAATTACAAGAAATGTCTAACTTAAACTCAAGGTGATAAGGTATGAATTTACATGCACGGTCGCATGCATGTCGGCAGCTAAGGCTTATTAGTACGTACAGCGTTAGTTAATAGAAAAATGCATATTGTACAAAAGGAAAAATACTTGCATTGCATCGTATATGAGCATAATTAATTTACGATACCCCCAGGGAATTAAATTGAAATACGAGATACCCGGGCAGCGCACCCACGCAGCGCAACTCATTATGCGCGTGTTGGCCATAAACGTTGCTTTTTTTTATGAACTAACAAAGTTACAATTTGGAAAAGTGCTGGAAAAAAATCCCCATGGATTTGAACGTTGGGCTCTCTGACATAGCGGGTCAGTTGCACTTCCAATTATGCTATCGTGGCTCAGATCTGTGAAAATGTTTCAACATTATTTACTTTTACTTTGAGAGCCAAAGAAGCCTAATTCAATATCAAAAACTTCATCAATATCCGATCTTAAAATTTTCTACGAGCACTTTTCAATTTTCCAACACTTTTCCAAATTATATTTGGTCCGCAAGAAAATTTGGGTAAAATTATATTTAGAAGCCGTAAGTGTGAAGTGTTTTTTTTATTTATATAAACTGGTAAGCACTTGGTCTTCATCTCACCTGGATATTAAGTGATGATAAGGCCGAAGGTGGAATCGCACTTCACCCGGAATCCTCACCTACTGAGGCACTGGCTATCTCATCTCTAGCTGCAGGAACACAACAATGCTGTTAACTTTGTTGTTATGGCGACATATTTAGATATGATGGTGGTAGCTTGCCACCATCAAAAAAACCGAGGACACAAACATGTACTCTCCGCTGGGAATCGAGCTTTTGGGTGGTGGTCTTATCCACTAGACCACAAAGGCGGTTAAAAAAGTACATTTTAACTGTAAATCCATAAAGTGTATTTTAACAGTAGTTTAAGAATAAGTCTTCGACATTGCACACGCGTTCTCGGGCTATTTTGCGGCATGCGGTCTTAAACTTAATTTTAACTACACACGCAATGGGTACTGGAGAATCATTCCAAATTAGCTTCATTTCATAGTCGCATTGCCCACAACGGCGACGTGTAATGCCAGGTATATCTGAAATATTTATTACTAAATTAATCCATTATTGTTTATAGAAAACACACATTTAAAAAATACACAAGGCATATTTACGAAGGCGGAATTATCTCTAGAAAAAGTCTGCGGGACTATTTCTTTGACAATACTTACTACACATATATGTAGATATAATTTGATACATACTTAAACTATTTATAATAAATATGTAAAAAAGGCCATATTCACGCATAGGTACTTATTGTGGTTGTGCTCTTTTAATTTATGGTTGATTGACGCTAACGATGGACTCTCACGAATGCTGGCAGACAATTTATTACACAGTCTGACTGCATGTGCACTGTACTAATCGTGGAAAAGTTTGACACAAGACACTTTCGAAACTAAAGCCTTAATCTAGGCTTTAAAAAGTATCTTGTGTCACAGGAACTTATTAAGTCATCGTCACATTACATTACCATCTAATTTTCGGCTCTACTGCTGGGCTACGAGCCTTCCCTACGGATAGATAGATAGAGAGAACAGGTCAAAAACCACTACGCGAGCGTGAGTGATGGTTGTTAACAACTGCTAATGCAGCCGAGACCAGAGGCGTGCCTTCCGAAGGAGCTCGAGATGATACATTTTTGGTTACCCATCTGATGACTGGCCTAGCGAAGCGTAACCTTAGCAATCGTAGACCAGGCGCGTTAACCACTGCGCCATCGAGCTCCTATGCGATGCAAGTATTGTAGAAAACTTTAGTGTTACCTTGACGCTCTAAAAGTTTCTTGTATCTCGGGAACTTACAAAATTTTGCTTTACGAATTCTCGCTATATTAATATAAATCGCATTAAGCACCCAGACTGATGCGTTTACCTATTTAATGATCTAACTGCAGCGTACAACATTGTTAAGATAGCATGCTGTAAATATTGCTGATAGGACAATCAAAACGAAACGAATACATTTTTACAAATAGATATGACATCTGTTTGTAAAAATGCTTTTATCTCCACCATTCTGTTTACTCTGCGATAATGATAACGATGCCGATGGCGTGGGCTTAAAACTATTTTAGTGTAGTCATATGCATCAACATGTATACATTTTTGACTAGTTTTGAGTATTATTCCATTTTATTAAGAGTTACATTGCTTACATGTTAATGCTCTAACTGTACTAACGCGACATGTCAGTTACTTTCTCTTTATTTTTAGTTTGCTGATTGACTGGGGCGGCGAGAAACTTAAAGGGTTCTTCAAGCCGTGTAAAACGATACACCGTCAAAGGTTTTCTAGAGGGAACGGTATCACGTACTAGTGCGTGTCCCCGTACTCACTAGATTCTACGAGAGGTTCGGATCGGATCGGCTGTCAGTTAACTTCCATTTTAGAAAAAAATATGAAACAATGTTTATTTAATTTAATGTATTTGTAAGACATATTTAACATAAATTTTACGTTTTGTAACTTCATCTCCATTCTAATACCTTTAATACCTTTGCGTGTCTGCTACGAGATAACTCGTAGTGCCGGGTCTTTAGCATGGTGCCGACTACGAATATATTCGTAGATTTTGTTGGGCCTCCTATACAAAAATTTATTTAATGGCACTACAAATAAGGTCGAAATTTAAACGTTTAGCATTAGCAAAGAAAACACATGATAAAATCAAAGATCACACTTTTAATAGAAAAAAGATATGACATGACAAACGTAAGGTACTTAGTAGTAGTACAAACAAACAAAGGATGACATAATTCGTCGTCTTCAGCTTAAATGGCTGACCATCCCGCAACGTCCCAGAATTGTAACAACTCTATTTTCTATTCTAAATGATCCTAATTCTCCTTCTTACTTAAAATGTAGTTTCAGTTTCCTTAGCTCTACTCATGCCCGCAAACTTCGCTCATCAAATAATCACCTTCTCGACACTTCTTTGCATCATTTAGGATTCGTTGCAAATTCCTTCATGGTTCAGGTCATTCAATTACGGAACGCTCTCCCCGAAAAAGTCAGACAAGCTCCAAGTGAAATGGTCTTTAAAACAATGGTGTATAAACTGTTTCTACAGGAATCAACACCCACGTAAGATTTCCATCATCTTTTCTTCTGTTATGTTTAACTATGTTCATGTAGTTTACTTTTAAGTTTTTTTTTATAGTATGTATATTACATTACTATACTATATTTAATAAACTTAATATGTATATTTCAGTTCTTATAAATTTATGTAGTACGAGTATATGTTTAATTTACGTTCTTTGTCGCACCGCTTACCAATTTTTCTGCCTAGCCCTTAGGTCGACTAGTAGATAATGCCATTTGGCATTAGGTCCGCCTTTTGTACTTTATTTTATTGTATTGTGCAATAAATATTAAATAAATAAATAAATAAATAATTCTGTCTTTTCTGCAGTAGGAATACAAAATTTAGCTGTGATAAGTTTTAAAACAATCAACTACACGTAACGCCTGAGTTTTTCCACATAATGGGAAAAATACCTTCTACTATGCCAGGTACAATTTATCTCGTAGCTGATTATATGACAAAAAAATATTAAAATATTCAGGCGCTGAAAGGGTTAAACGAGCAATACTTGTATTTAAATAATCTATTGAATATATATGTGTATGTAATCTGAATCTCGGAAACGGCTCCAACGATTTTCATGAAATTTAGTATGTGTAGTAGACTGTTTCGGGGGCGATAAATCGATCTAGCTAGGTTTAATTTTTAGGAAACTTTATAAAAAAAAATTTACGAGCAAAGCTCGGTCATCCAGGTGCCTACTAAACTTTAACTATTTAAAATCTTCAATCCTCCATGCGTGCAATTTTCTTAAAAAGGGTCACGAAGTTTTCGCTTCACGTATTTATATTTACAGAAGAAGATTATAATAACATTCAATGCAATTACCTAATATGTTACATTATTAAAAGGACAACGTAAACTATTGTAACTTTACTTAAGTTATAAATCTAACCGACTACAGTTATTAAATATAATTATGCTCTAATCAAAAAAAATCTTTGTAGTTAACCATCACACATAGGTATAGCTGTGTATAAGCTTCACATGAACTTTTATCAA
The DNA here is from genome assembly GCA_949315975.1 of Eudonia truncicolella. NCBI lineage: Eukaryota > Metazoa > Arthropoda > Insecta > Lepidoptera > Crambidae > Eudonia > Eudonia truncicolella. The sequence goes on along the minus strand of OX438829.1, from coordinate 9,023,061 downwards.
GCTTGAAGACCTGGATCTTACTTCTGTGACAGTTTAATTAGTTTGAATCCATTCCGTCCCACGGGTACAACTGCATTACCGAAGATCAATTTGATTAAAAACAAGCATTACCATGATAAACGGATTGGAATGATTTTATGTACGATTTTTTAAATTTAGGAAGTGTGTGCCCTGTCATTGTTTTCAAGCCATCTCGAATGCCAACAATTAATCGAAAAGTCAAATACTTAATCGAATTGTTTATTAAACGTTCATAACATCAAAGTTCAAAACATCTAACATTCAAAACATCGAACGTTGAAAACATCGAATTTACAAATGATCGGCCGTTCATGAGATCGAATTGTTGATATTTCGGGCACCTTTATGCCAAAATTTCTGTCAGGCCTTAAGCCTGCCAACTCAAAAGCGTCCTAATAGTAATAGCCAGATTTAGACATGAGGACTGAAAGACCACGCTGAGCAAGGGTTTTCTGCTACCAAATCCCTTTGTAGTCTTTACCGCTGTAATAGCAAAGTCACTAGCATTTGTTAGTACACTATTATATTAGTCAGAGATTTTCACAGAAGCTTTATCAACATGCGAATTTTTTGCGCCAAATATGTTTTGTTCGTGCTGATAGGTGTTGTTATTTACTTACCTTTTTGCAAATTTGTGAATAAAATCTATTTGTTTTTTATAACCTATCATTTGCACTATCTCATTTTCTTACTACATACACATTTTCATTCAATCGGTCATGTCGTTCTTAAGTTATGAGAGGATATACAGACAGACAAATAGACAAAAATTTAAAAAATTGTAGTATTGGTGTCAGTTAATCATAAAACGAATATTTATCCCAAAATTTGTCAGAATAACCACCGTGCCTTAATCTCACCTGATGTCAAGTGATGATAATGATGGAAGCGCACTTCACCCGGAATCTTCAATTACTATGGCACTTGCTATCTTGTCTCAAGCTGCAGGAACACAACAATGCTACAAATGTTGATGTTATGGCGACATATTTAGATATAATGGTGGTAGCTAGCCAGGCAAGCAAACATGCCCTACCACCAACCAAACCGAGTACACAAACATGTACTCCCCGCTGGGAATCGAACCCGGGACCTCTGGGTCTGAGACCGGTGGCCTTAATCACTAGACCACAGAGGCGGTTAGGTCGTGCGAAACAGATCGACGGACCACATTAAGCTTCTTTGTCATTGAGGTGAAATTTCGCCGTCACTGTGGAAGACTGCGGACTTTTTGGGGACAACCGACTTTAAAGTTTATACTGACACCACCAATCGTTAGGTCATAAAGTAGGTGTCAGACAACCTTACGCAAGCACAAGGGACCATCTGCGTCAGGTCATAACACTAGATCAGGACGCGCCGAAGCGCATTCTTCATCCGGAACTCTTAAGACTAGTGTCTCGAGCGAGTTCTTTTTGGGGACAGTGAGAAATTTAAATGATTCCTTAAACCGTGTGATCGAAACACCGTCATAAGGTTTAGTAGGATTAGCATCACGCAAGCGATTCCCGTTCCCTACTAAATTCTCCAAGGGGCTCTTATCAGTTCGGATATTTTTCATGTGATGAGAAGGACTCTGCTTAAGCCTGCAGCGAGTTTATAGACTGATAATGATAATGTATTAATTCAGACAAGAGATCCCCCGTGGTGCATTTGCGCACAATGTTAATTCCACAAATTGGTGTGAATAAAACTTGTACAGGGCTGATGTCGCCTTGACCTTTCGCGTGAGCCCCCACTGTCGCATATCGGCACAAATTATGGACACCCAGAAGGTATGCTTAATACTTACCTTACCTTGCACGGACATGGATCTCGAAATAGAGTTCGAGCGCAGCTTTAGCGTGATTCCGTGTCAGCGAAAGGTTGTCTGTGTGTTGCTCGGTCGCGTTTGTATGAAACTTACCTTCTGCTATCACTTTATTTTGTGATTTCGGTCTCCTTCGAACTATAAACGTTGTACGAAACTTTGTATAATACACGCACTCACTTACCTTACGGCAGCAGCAGGACGTACTACGCACTATCGCGAATTGTTTCTATACTAGAATTTGATTGTACCTTGTCAAGAAACGATGACGTCACAATTTCAATTCACGGTTCCTGCGGTTTAGTGGTTAGAATACCGGTCTCGGGTTGCTGATTTAAAAAAAAAGCTGTATGGGATCGCAGTAAATTTTGTATACTTACTGATCTCTTAACTTCAGTATGAGTACATTTTTTAGTCGGTTTGGTTGGTGTTAGGACTTGTTTCAATTGTGCCTGGCTACCACCGTAAGTTTGTCCAATATGTCGCTATATCAGCATTGTTGAGTTGTGATAATAGCGTTGTTGTGTCCGACTGTTAAAAATAAGATAGCCAATTCTTTAGTGTTTGAAGATTACAGATCTCAGTCCGGGTACAGTACGCTTCTTTTATCGGCCATAACATCACTTACCTATGCACTTATGATAAGATAAAAGCTGAGAGCTTACCTTATCTTAAGTAAGTCTTCAAAACTAAAAAGAATATAATTTTAAGTCTAACGAATTGTAAAAAAAAAACCATAATACTTGCACTCCGATTGTGATGGTCCGCGATTAGAATCTAGTTGAGGCTAACGATTTAATTATAATTGGAGGACAAGTATTCGCGTGCTGAGCCTTGGTGTTAATGGTTGTCATGTTGATCACGGAAACCTACTGTTTGCTTTAGGGATTGTCACATGGAACTTTGTGAGGTTAAACATATTTTTATTCCATTACTGATGGCCTTGATCTTACTGATGTTGAATGATGATAAGGCCGATTATGAAAGAGCACTTACTATAAAACTTTTTTGAATTAATTTAAAACATAAAACTATTTTATAAATAATCATTTTTCATACCATTACCTAAAAATTATTTTGTAACGTTCCAAATAACCTAAAAGATTGTTTAAGTCACGATGGTTGTAATCGAACTCTTGAGTTCATCAAAATGATTATGGTTTGTAAATTAGTGTAATTACTCATTGTGGTCGCTGATGACCCTAGATGTTAAAAAGCGACCTTAAATAAATAAAGAAAAAAAAAATATATTATCTTACTCCTGTCAGAATGCTATCTATACTATATATACCTACATACAGCTAAAAAAATAATCACTATGTTTCTGGTAGTTATTGTGTGCCTTGATTCTGCAATTTCCTACATAGGCCAAATGTCTAAATCAGACTCTTGAGACACGACTGTAGACGTTTTTAAATAAGCAATTGACACGACTCCGTAATTGTTCTTAATAGGTAAGTTATTATTAGCTTATTAATAGGTTGCTACTACATAGATGATGACAGTATGGTTGAAAATTGCTTCTGCTTGAAAGTAAACTTGAAAAGTAAAGTCTGGTTAAGCATATTATATAATCCTAGTGCACCTATGTGACGCAGAATACTAAATAGCTTCAGTTCTTCATAGGCTGATGATGAAATGATTGCTCAACTACAATTATCGGCCAGCGAAACAGGTAGAGATTGATATTTAGCAATGTAATCGACACGTCACAAAAAGCGAGATAAAGAAGGCAGTTATTCATATTAATTTTCTATACACGCTCGTGACGTACCATTTTATAACTCCATTACAGTGCTCGATGTGACGATGTCCTAATCTCAACTAATATTATAAATGGAAACTGCGTATCAGCAAACATTGTGTAGGAGACGCCCTCAGACTAGGTGGACCGACGATCTTTTCAGTGAGACCTTTGTACAGCAGTAAACTAATATAAGCCGACGATGATGATTATAAATGCGAAAATGTATTGGTTCATTTGTGTTTCTGCCACGTAAAACGAGCGATACTTTTGATTTTTTTGCAACTTTTTATCCCAGAAAAATAATGAACTTCTTCGGGTATTTCTTCGGTATTTAACGCTGACATAGTCGAGGGCGGAAGCTAAAACTGGACATTTACATGCTGTTAATATAATGAGTAAGGTCGACATAATACCAAAAAACTAATTAAGATTGTTGGTAGGAGACATAATTTCGGTTGATCTGAATGTAGGTTATAATTTTTATGCGCTCATACTACTTATTAATAATTACCTCTTAAATTGTTATCAATATTTGTTAACTATTTAATCATACTAATATTATAAAGAGGAAAGCTTTGTATTTTTTGTATTTTTATATTTTTGTTTGTAACAAATAAACTCAAAACTACTGGACCGATTTCAAAAATTCTTTCACCATTAGAATACTACATTAGCGCTGAGTATAATAATATGTTATATTTAAAAAAATGTCCGTGCGAAGCCGGGACGGGCCGCTAGTTTAAAATAAACCGAAAGTTTCACAGTTCACTTTTGATTAGATTAGATTCCTAAAGTGTGAATTAGCTGAAACTGTTTTCTAACCTCTTCCTTATTAACCCTTTCGATATACTGGATTTTTTTTATAGTCTTTCATTTGCACAATCTCATGTTTTTACTACATACAAATTTTCACCAAGATCAGTCAAGCCGTTCTTGAGTTATACGAGGGCATACAGACAGACAGACAGACAGACAAAATTTTAAAAAATCGTGGAATTGGTGTCTGTGACTCATAAAACGAATATTTATCCCAAAATTTGTCAGAAAATTGCATCTACCGACAGAGCCTACAGATTATATAGTAAACTAGTAGCGAACGACTGTTATCACCTGTTATTATTACCACCAACAATTTCATCAACATTGTTCACAGTCCTGTCAAACATTAGATACATTTTCACTCAATAACATTATCTAATACAAAAATACATTGTACATAATTTACAAAGTTAACATTTGACGGTCTTATCGCTATAAACCGATCTCTTCCGTACAACCTGTCGGATGGAGAGGGCTAATTCACAGTAAAATTGGAGATGCAAACTATTTAAAACATACGAATAAAGTGTCGATAGTCTTGTCAAACATTAGATACATATTTCTTTATCTATCTGGATGTGGATCACTACTAACGTACGTTGTCTGATTAAGTGTGTAGTGTGCAGCAGCACACACGCTTGTCGGGACAAACATTAATTTGGTTAATTGCGGGGTGGGCGGCCTGGCGTGGGGTGAGGGCGACATTGCGTCAATCGCGGGATCGCCCGCCCTGAGCCTGATTGCCTATTCGCCTTTTTGTACAAATAAAGTCAGTGTAAGGTCGTCCACCTCTGCGATAGTAACTGTTGTGACGTCAACCTAAATGGTTTTTTTTATCTATCATCTATAACTTCTGATAACTAATAATGATAAATCTGTATACTTTACAAAAGCGAAATGAAATTTTGAAATTTTACAATTGCTACAAACTTTGACCCCAAGACATAGTTTTTTTTTTATATTAAAAGGAGGCAAATGAGCAGGTGGGTCACCTGATAGAACGTAATCAGCGCCGCCCATGGACCCATGGCAAAACCAAAGTAATCGCAGATGTGTTGCCGGCCTTGAGGAAGGAGTTGGATCTTGAGGAGGGAGTAGGAATTGGGAGGGGGATGGGTGAGAGATGAGCCTCCGGTACTTTCACTCACCAGACGAAACACAACACCAACGAGTGACATTATTTCACGCCGATATTCTGTGAGAGAGTGGTATTACGCCGGGCGAGCCGGTCCAATGCGTGCTGCAACGCAGCGTGGCTCTACCACTCAGACAGTGTCACTCATTTAGCACCACCCAGGGGTCACGTGTAGGGTCTCAAGGGTAAACCTACGGACGCGAGTAACTTTAACCCCTAATAATATATCAATAATACTTTTATCAAGGTGATAGGTTCCTGTGGGATAGTATTATTATTATTATTATTTTTTTTATAAAAAGGCACTTGCTACAGTGACATGAGTCCTCTGCAACGCTAGTATTCTGGAGGGGCCTAATCGATGACGTTACAACGAAAACAAAAAACAAAAAAAAACCAACAAAGATAAAAAATAACTTTACGCAGCATATGTATAGTCCTAACAAACAAAGTCGCCGGCAACAGCTAGTTTTTACATATTAAGTAGGTTTATATTAACTTTCAAGAGGACACAGAAGGTGCTACTTCTTTGAAGTGGCTTTTTTTTTTTTTGAGAGAGATTGCTGATTGCCCCTGCGGCATTTTCAGCTTTACCGGGCTTTCTTTGAAGTGGCAGTGTCATTACAGCATTACGAGGAATATTTTTTCATTACTGTTGCACGAATCGTATATAGGCACCATAACCTAATAAAAATCCGAAGTATTAGATTCTTATTAGGCCATGGTGGGTATCCCTCCCTTTGGCCAAATAATTTTTCGTCAAATATCACATCCTAAAAAACTTATCGCCTAAGTTTCATTTTCCAAATGAACCTTAAGCAACTGTACATTTCGCACATAATTTATTTGGTCCAATTATCATTTGGCAAAATTTTACTTCATCATCATCATCATCATCAGCTCATTTTATGTCCCCTGACGGCGAGGCGACGAGGCGTCGCGACGCCTGGTTGCCTTGTTAAATCGAACATGCAATCGCAGTAACAAGTCGTCGATTGAACAAAGCTGTGCAGTATGATAGTTTTACAGTAAAATCGTTCGCAGTACAGTTTTTCGATGTAAATAAACATCGCAGTAATAAGACGTCGATTAAACTAGGCGTCGTCGCAGTATTGAGATGTCGTAGAAAGGTTTTCGAAGAAACAAAATTCGATGAAACGGCTTTCGCATTTAAGTAGGTATCCCATTTATTCATCATGATAACATGAGCTGTTGTATGGTGTTGTGTTGTGTTGTGGTCAATGGTGACCAAACAGAGCTTTTCCCAGTCACATGCGGCTTAAAACAAGGCTGGCTGTATGCTCCTACACTGCTTGCATTTTTTCGGACAGACTGTTAGCTGTTCATCCAGACAGACTAAAGGCACTGACGAAAGCATCATGTGACACGGTGGCAAAGACTTTGTAGGTAGATGACTTCTGTTTTGTGACTGCTTCTCTACAAAGACTGATGACTGGTTTTGACGAGTCTTGCAAAAAGTTCGGTCTTCGGTCGGTTTCGTTCACATGATTTGAAGGTAGCGACAAAGGTTTCTGTATACGACCTCCGACGACCTCCGTAGCCGTGTGGCTTGCACGCCGGACTTTTTGGCGGCGCTAACTCTGTGGCCCTGGTCGGGTCAATGTCGAAAAATGAACTTTTCGATATTGTGTCGGGTCTGGGTGGTTGTGGTACCGTCGTTGTTTCTGATTTCGATAAAACGAGTGCTATAGCTACTTACCTTGGGATCGGAACAATGTATGTAAAGTTGTCTAATAGTATTTTTTATAATATATTTTTTTAATAATAATATTGTTTTACGAGACGGTGTTTGTACCGCAGGCAAAATCGCATACTTGACCGATTCCACATGCGGTGCCTTCGGGATATTATGGGCATCCACTGGTCTGACCGCTTCAGGAACACGGAAGTCCTTCGCCACGTCCTAGTTCCTATAATTATCGCGGTGGAATCTTGACCTGCCCTAAGTGTGACCGCACTTTTCTCGCAATAATTGGCTATATTAGTCACTTTCGAGCGCACGAAAGGGCAGATAAACAGAACCTTCATGTCGGCAGCCCATAAATGTGGTTGCTGTAGCCGGAATCGGCTAGGAGAGATAAGAAGATAATATATCCTAATTTAATTTTGTGATGTCAGATAGCCAGCTAATTTTCCATGTGACTACGCTAACAGTTACAACCCTGAAAATGGTTCGTAACATCATCGTCAGTTTAAAATAATTATAGTAACTGCCGTACTCAGAGACGTCAATTAAGTTTTAATGACAATTAAGTCTCTTGCTGTCACATTCTTATGTATAGTGCTAAATAGAGAAGGAAAGACATTTAATTGTCACTAAACTTAATTGACGTCTCTGAGTACGGCCGTTAAAGGTTTAAATTTTAAGACTTTATTTTTGTATTTAGGTTAAAGTCCTTTTTGAAGTGGCACAAATTTAATTTATTTGAATTTGACATAGTAATCAACAAAATTTTGTTTCTAAAATACTTTCATACATAATGAATAAAGATAATACATTTAAAAATGCATAATCTATACATCGAGTGTTCCTTCGGTTTATAGTGGCAAACACATCATTTAAGTGACCCAAAAACCCAAGAAAGTTTACTAACACAACATCGATTACTGACGGTTTTGTTTACAGGTACACATCGTTTAGAAATGAACTTCGTAAACGATGTAGTTCAAAAGGGACTATAAACCCAAATGCTTTAACCTATCACTCACTGAGCATTTCTAGTAGCACCAATTTTTTATTTTATTTAGCAAGACGTGTTGCCTAAAGTTTCTTTTGTATTTCATACATTGCAAAATACTAATTTTAAGCACAGAATACATAATAAGACAGCTTAATATCTTGACAGCTTTTTGTAGGTATATATGGGCCTTCGATGCCTGAATTAAATAATATTGTTATAATTGATTGCAATTTGTTTTCACAAGTTGGCAAGTAATGATGGCCGAAGATGTAAGGGTAGGACTTCCGCTTTGTATAGAACCTGGTTGTCAGACCAGTGCCAGTGTCTAACCTGTGGGTCTAACCCATGAAGCTGTATATCTACAGCTTCATGGTCTAACCACAGAGGTAAATTAGTTTATAATTATAAAAATAATGTGAAGGTGGATGAAGACTGTCGCGCAAACGAAGACGCAACATCGCGACAGCAGCTTCGATCAACAATGATCGAAGGACAGCAGTCAGCCCGTGACCACGGCCGTTGTAACACGGTCGAAACGTCGGGTATAAAGAACCTTTTTACTAATTAGTTTGCGCTAATCCCTTTCCCTTTTGTTTAACAGTAAACTGAAAAAAAACATAATAATTTCTGTACATAAATTCATAGAGTTTCTTATTATTTTCCTTTTCAGACAAAGAAAAAAGATTAAATGTATAAAAGATAGGTACTTAGTTTCTTGCTCACGTGTTGAAAAGAAAATTATAATTAATTTAGATTAGAGTTCTCAGAGTTTTGCTAAAGTTGAAAGTTAACCTAGTTGTGTCGTTAGTTATTTTCCTAAATTTGGTGGTCTCGCTTGCCTCAAATATTAACGTCACACTTTGTATCAGTCAAACTGAATTTACTAATTTCCATATAACAATTTACTGCCTGCGTGAAATGTTCCATATTAAGTACCATTAGTATTAAGTAGGTACTAAGTTTTCGGTGGTCGCCATCACGCAATACAACAATAACGAAAAGGAAAATATCAGATAACTGGGTATTACAATTGACCTCGTCCTTCAAGGCTTCCAAAAACAATATTTTATTGTTGTGGTTGTAATATAAATTAATTTTTACTTTCGTTTTTTATTTTTTTTGATAAGTACTTCAAGATATTCAGACATTATGTCACATTTTTTTCTACGAGATCTTAATCGTAGTTTATTGGTTAGATTATGATTAACCGTCTCGTTTCACCGGGCGTGGCGTGTTTACTTAATTTAATTTACTCGGACAGAAACTAAATAGAAATGAAACCGACATCAAGAAAAGTATGAAACTATATGCCTTAATTACAAACATACAAATACCTATTCACTTAATTGTCACACTAATATTATAAATGCGAAAGTTTGTGTGTATGTGTGTATATTTGTTGATTCTTCACGCTGCAACGGATGGACGGATTTGGATGAAATTCGGCAAACAGATAGTTTATAACCTGAATTAACACATAGGATAGTTTTTATCCCGATATTCCCACGGGAATGAAACTCATACCTTTTCTCTATATTTGGTTCCACAATTTACTACTTAGGTCTTGGAATTGATGTTGGTAATTTGTTTGTTTTGTTGTCATAGAAACTGTCAAAGCGGTACGAAGTCCGCCTTGACAGCTAGTATTTAATAGATTTAAAAAAACTGCATAAAAAGCATTTCAGATATCTACAATTCTACATAATTATAATATTTTCCTTAAAGTTTTGTAAAGTTAGTCGTATAATTAATTGTATTTAGTTATCTTTATACCTAACTATAAGTAAATATATTAGATTTGGTTTGGGATGCCGGGCCGGAATAATTATCTTGGGTATTACGTACGTTGTGCTATGTGCATTAATTAGTTATTTTGACGTTGTTTTGTCGTATGTTTCCTATGTTGTGTTTGTGTACAATCTGTAGGTAGGTATAGTTAGCAAGTCGGCAAGGAGTTAAAGTTTGTTTAGTTATATACTAATTCTTATTCTTGTTAACGTAATTGATTAACAAATAAACACGCTCTAGGTCTCGGTTGAGGTTCTCGTCGTATCAATTAAAATTATTATTTTGTGCCAATTTATTATGAACTGCACCGAAGTCTAATCTTAAATCTGTGTTTAATTTACCAGGTTGAGATAGTCATCAAGTAGATAAAGAAACTATTAGTAACTTTAAATTCAGTTATTTACTTTGAAACACAAATACATTATCAAGTTTTAATTTAGATACAAACCAAATGTGGCACTTTCACCTTATAACGATCCAGTTCAAGTTCAATTAGGCTATTTATAAATCTTGTCCTTGTCTTTGTCATTGAACTTTGATTTTCTGATAAGTAGGTGACAATGTTTCAATTACTTACCGACGATGGCGTTATTCTGCAGGTGCTCCAGTATATTATATAATAAAAAATAAGTATGAACTACCATATTTACTTATTATTAGATGACCAAATTTTAAAAGTCAATGGGCTCAAGTTTTCGCCAGGTACCAGCAATCGAAACTTTTCTTCTTTAATTATAAGAAATAGGGGTTAACCACATATTTGTGACTTTAGCAACAATTGAATACAAATTTCAATGAAATTCTATGTTATTTTTTGGCGACGATAACTGTGACGAACAATGGCGCCACACTATATGTCATTATCTTAAATAGAATGCTCGCCTGTTGTCTCCGCTTAACATTTTTGAAGATAGCTTTATCAACGTCGAGTATATAGATGCCTGCATTTCAACCTATCCAAAACTGTCATATTTCTTCAATACATTTTCAACCATAATTCTAAGTCATAAAGTTCAAAGTATATTGAGGAAATTTTACAGTTTGTGGTAGGTTGATGTGCAGGCCACTGCAGGCGTGTACATTCCGGGTAGAAAACAAAGCGAGCGGCACATCACCAACATCCTGTGTTATTGTTGGCTATCGGAGTGTCCCTGACTACTGTCATGTTTGAATGCTTGGTCACAAAGGGTAGAGGATATTTTTATCAGATCTTATCGTAAAAACGATTAAGAAGAACAACAATACAAATAACTATATTTATATTTTGGAGGTTAAAGTTACTCGCGTCCGTAGGTTTACCCTTGAGACCCTACACGTGACCCCTGGGTGGTGCTAAATGAGTGACATTGTCTGAGTGGTAGAGCCACGCTGCGTTGCAGCACGAAATGGGCCGGCTCGCCCGGCGTAATACACACACAGAATATCGGCGTGAAACAATGGCACTCGTTGCTGTTGTGTTTCGTCCGGTGAGTGAAAGTACCGGAGGCCCATCTCTCACCCCTCCCCCTTCCCAATTCCTACTCCTTCCTCAAGATCCAACTCCTTCCTCAAGGCCGGTAACGCATCTGCGATTACTTTGGTTATGCGGGTGTCCATGGGCGGCGGTGATTACTTTCCATCAGGTGACCCGTCTGCTCGTTTGCCTCTTTTTAACATAAATAAAAACTAAAGAGAAATGTATAAAGAGATATCAATGTGAAAGGAGATCGTGAAGTAACTATTTAAACTATTTTTTTTTTGAGAGAGATTGCTGCTTGCCTCAGACGGCATTTTCAGCTTTACCGAGCTTGTTTGGGGGCGGCGAGGAATGTAAATGTTCCCTCAAGCCGTGTGAAACGAATCACCTTCGGAGGTTTTCTAGAGGGAACGGCATCGCGCACTAGTGCGCGTCCCCGTGCCCTACTAGATTCTCCGAAGGGTTCGGATCGGATCGGTTATTTAAACTACCATGGTCACTTACATTATAATTATTATTATTAACGGGATTATTAACGTCGTTTTTTGTTTCGTGCGAGTATCCGATACTTCGGCACATGATCACGGATGTACTGAAATTATAGCGGGTGGGTGGGTAAGTAGACAAAATGACCTATCTTCTCCTTAGTCGTTTTCTACCCGTTAATTCGTATATGTGCCGAAATATCATTTTTTTATATATTTTACGGGTAAACACAGTGCCTTTATCTCTTCTGATGTTAAGTGATGATAATGTCTAGGTGGACGCCCACTTCACCCGGGATTCTCAACTACTAAGGCACTGGCTATCTTATCTCTAGTTGCCAGAATACAACAATGCTTCAAACATTTATGTTATGGCGACATATTTAGATAAGATGGTGGTAGCTAGCCAGGCAGACAAACAAGTCCTACCACCAACCAAACCGAGTACACAAACATGTTCCCCCGCTAGGAATCGAACCCGGGACCTCTGGGAGTTAGACCGGTGGTCTTAACTACTAGACCACAGAGGCAGTTGAAATACTCACAGACAACCAAAAACATGGTAATAATCACGTTAATAGTAATAATTTTATTGGTAGTGAAGTACTTTGCGCGTTTTGGTTAGGTACGAGATAAATAATTTCATACTGTGCCGAAAGAAGTAACAAAAATTCACTGGAACAAAACATTTTTTTGAAGAGCGTGTTGTTTTATTCATAAGTACGTAGGCGAAGTCCAGTTCACTGCCCTTATCCAGTGTCCATGCTATATAAACTTCCTGTTAGCTCGCAAATTATCGCATCCGCTCCAGTGATTACAGGAACGCGTACCTACTATTGATAGTAAAATATCAAAGTGCATAAAAACATATTTTCAAACAAAAAAACAATATGCCCAGAAGCAATCGCAAACTTTATGTATATTAGATAATTTATTTATTTATTAAAGACACAAAAAACATGATAATTATAATCATGTTATATGTACAGACGCCTGCACATCAACCTATCCAAAACTGCATTTAATGCATTTCCAACCATAAAACTTAGATATAAAGTTCAAAGTCTATTAAGGAAATATTACAGTTTGTGGTAGGTTGATGTGCAGGCGTGTGTACAATGATATTTTGATACTTAACATTACAGCTTAAAAACCATTTTTACTTATTAAAAAGCTACATGACATGTGATTGTTTGTATTAAAAGCCAAACTTATTAAAGGTACGTTCATGTTAGTCAGTCCGTGGTTTAAACTTAAAAAACTCTAAAGATCGATTAAAATATTTATTTTGATAGTAGAATTCCGCGACATTACGAGCTCAACGAGATTATTCGACGGGCCTTGATCTCAATAAACATGCCTTGTGTTTTAGAGCCGCCTGGTCTAAGCCGAACTGATGGTAAAAGACCGGATGGCATGACGTTGGTCTCATGACGAAGAGGTCAGTGTCTCTTATGGGACACCACTTGTGTTAGTACCTTTGCGGGGTCTCATTTCGATGGAAGTATTCAAGCATCCGGTTATGCTGCTGAAACCGCAACACGGAATAAGAAGCACGAATATATAAATTTATGCCACATAATACGTATTTGTGCCGTTTACTGTGGAAACAGGTGGTACGTGGGGCTCCGAGACCAAATTATTTATTTCGGAGCTGAGTCGGCATTGCAGGGACAAGGGCTACGAGCTTCGCTCCGGAGCGTACCTGGTCCAAAGAGTTTCCTTAGCCATACAGCGGGGTAATGTTGCAAGCGTGATGGGAACTTTTGGGCCGAGTATACGGTTCGAGGGGGCTAGTACAATATATAAATTGTTGGCTGTATTTGTTTTGTTTTTTGTAATGTTTGTTTGTATTCTACTGAATAAATTATTGTTTTTTTGATAGTTATTACTTTTAAAATATCGATTTGCCCAAAAAAACCTCTCTCCCTTTTTTACTCATTTAAAGAAAAATATACAAAATTCCTAAGACATGTCATTCTTTAATTCTTTTCAAGAACCTTAATACCATTTTCCATGTATTTTACTTCAAAACTGACGGGCTTTCATACAAACTTTCACCCCCTATTTGACGCCTTTAAGGTGTGATTTCCAAAAAATCCTTTCCTAGTGGCTGGTTACATCACTCAGTTAACCTACAGTCCAAATTTTATCTAATTAGCTTCAGCGGTTTAGGCTCGACGATGATGAGTCAGTCAGTCAAGTCATTATATTTATAAGGACCAATTTTTATGTCCCGGACAATCTTCTCATGGTTCCTGGGTGCCCAGGACTAAAACTACTCACTAAACTGCATGAATTTATTGAAAAACACACCAACTCGCTACTACAACGTCTTATGATTTTCTTTTTAATTACATTGTCTTATTTTTATCATAGACAGTAATATCATAGACAGAAGTATTAATATACATGTATAGATAAACTCCACTTGGAGTGGGGACTAGTTCGAGGCAGTAGTCATAATTGAATATCAACTACCTGGGGGATAACCACGAGCTCTTATTGCAGTATTATTGCAGTTGTGGAAAAGAGACGCGAGTATATTCGCCGCTACACGCGTCTCGTTTTCACAACTGCAATAATGCTGCTATAAGAGCTCGTGGTTACCCCCCTGTAATACTTATTTATTAGCTATTTTTATAGTGACTGTTGTCAGCAGTTATTTACATGGCCCATGCATAGGTCACCCGATGAAATATTTTCCTTGTTTACTTCTGATAATTATGACCAGTAAAGTACTGTTTGAAGCCATCATCAAAACCGAAACAACTTTTTATTTTTATATTAGTTATTTCTTATGAAGGACATAAATATATACATATTATAGATCATCATTTTAATTTAAACAACTGCTTTTATTGATGGTATGTACGGTGGGCTAACAAACAGGTATGTCAGTTTCTTTGGCGTACGTCCAAGAATGTAAATGAAAAACATCGGTATTCAATTAGGTACTGCAAAGATAATTATATTATATTATAATATTATTCCGGGCTTTGGTTGCAAGCGGACATAGATCTTATCGTTTATCATGATGTTTAATCGAATGTCAATGTTAAAATGATATGACTTATTTAGACCACGACAGACTTTTTGTCCTACCTATTTTGTGACCGACTTTTTGTGTCCTACAAAAAGTGTGCGTTGCAACATAGAATTCCATACGTTTTATTTTCACCAACTAAAATAGTGGTTACCATACCGAGTATCGGACGTGCATGGGCGAGGGCTCTTTAAGCAGTAGTATGTAGAGACACGCCTGGGTGGCAGAGTGGCAATGGCAAATCGAACGGCCCGATACTCGGAAGGCCCCAGGTTCCAAGATGGGCAAAGTGTGTTACGGATTTTTCGATACAAAACCCGGGTTTGTGATCACTAACCCGCACTTGGCAAGCGTGGTGATTAGCCTCACCAGTTGTAGTGATGACATGGTTTCAATGATGGAGGCATTTGCCCCGCATTGGGACAGACAAGCTAATATTTATTTAATATCACACTCTTCGTTTCCTTTTTATTACTCCTTTTGTTTCATTGTTCATCTCTTGTATGGGTATACATACTGTCTGGCCCATAATTTTTTTGTATATTATGTATATAAATGCTTTTCTTCTCTTCTTCTTTTTCTTCTTTTACTATGTAGTGACAACAAATAAAATAGTCATTTTAAAAATAAAGTTTATTATTTTTTTCTAGTGATTAACAACATTAGTAACGTTAATAGAATTATTAAAATAAAATGTCATAATGGTCACAAAAGAAAATAAATATCATGCAACAATATGGCAATAGGACGTATTTCTTTATAATGAGATTCGTAAGGCAAATAGTTTAATAATAATAATAAATTAAAGAAGTAAAACACGTGCTTACAAAAAATATTCAATCTGATTGCTCCAATGAAGCGGTTTCACTGCTTAATGGTATGCTAAACTAATCAGAAGCTTGAAATATAAGTAGAAATAGTAGTACATTAAGTTAATAAATTGGAACTTCCTACGATATACTGCATATCATTAGTATCAATCTACTTGACACCAATGTCGCGTGACGTCACCGCAGTAGCAGTGCGAGTCACAGAAGTGGTAGCATTCGCAGTTTTAGCTGATGTGCCTACTTTCCTAATAGTAGTTGTAGTGGTCGTTTTGGCTATACCACCATTCGGAAGTTGAACTACCTCGGTACCGGAGCGTACTTCTTGAGTCGCCGCCTGAGAACTTTCATGAGCACTAGCACTTTTAATATTCCTATGAACACTTTGTTCGTAACCATCTCTTTTGACTACTTGGCTGGCGCTCTCCTCTGTACAAGAAGCACCTCGTTCCCCGCTCATTTCAACACTTTTTAATCCATTCTCAACGGGAACGACCTCGTTGCTATGATACTGTTCTGTGAAGCCATCAGATTTGTCAATGGTGTAGGAACCGCGACGAATCGGCTGCTCGGGAATCCAGACCAATTCTTGAGTGAGAACTTCTTGGACCGGTTCTGGAGTCACTGTAGAGCTCCTAACTTCACTCTCTGCCCTTAGTTGCGTTACTTTAGATCGTGTGTCGTGGACGGAATCCAAATAATTCGTTTCATTTCTTATCATTTGTCGGTTTATATCGTTTTCTTCGTCGTTAATATGCCTGATCACTTCATGGTCTTGGTACACTTCAGTGGCTTGTTTTTGAGTGGTTTGTGAAACATTTTTGACTGTCTGCTGAGTTACTTCATTTTGAGTAGGGCGCAACGGTTGAATGGGTTTGAGTTGTCCCAACAGTGGTGAGTGTTTAATTCCAAACGTAATCTGCGGTGTTTTACTAAACTGCACCTGTAAATTAAAATACCATCTTTCATTATTATTTATATTATTATTCTTAAAACATGGTATACAATGGTAGCTAAACAAATTTTAAAGTATTTATAATACGCTCGTTACAGAACCATTTTGTTGAGTAAAATTATTATATTATTTGACTTAGCCGGTAAGCAGGTAGGTAACCATGAGCTTATAAATCAGTATTGTAGCAGTGTTGTTGCGATTGTGAAAACGGGACGCGTAAAGCGGCGTGTAAGCACGCGCCCCGTTCTCACAACTGAAAAAAATAATGCAATAATAACTGTTTTAAGAGCTCATTGTAAGGCTCCAAGCAAGCGGTTTGCCTAGAGATAAAAGCATTAACGCAGTATCATATCACACTGGGTGATGCGTGCGGGATATGCTTTTTACACTACTGGTCAAAAAAATACTTAATTATCGAAATGAACCAACTTTTACGGATCTACTCGAGTTTATTTTACACATTACTTTTAATTAATGTTTAACTTAATGTAATGTGTAAAATAAACGCGAGTAGATCCGTAAAAGTTGTTTCATTTCAATGTGTAGTGTTCGCGTAAACTTTAGAAAACAATATACTAAATTATTGAATTTTACTAAATCTTAGTGAGCAGTTCAGGGCACTACATGGCTCACTTGATTTTGGATACGTGAATTCCATTATTTTTCTAGCCAGAGAGACATCGTCGCACCGAAGTATTTATTGAACTCCTTTTCTTTTCCACATGCAACAAAGATTTACTTAAAATATTACCTTTTCGGGGGAGTAGGTGCCAGGCGCTGGAACCTTGGCTCGGTCATCCACCGGCAGCTTGTGGCGTCCCGACATCGTGTACACTGGCGTGTCCAGTACTGACGGGATGCGGTAGGTATTAGGTGCTGCCGAAAACATTAAAAATTTAAAAAAAACTCTCGCAGAAGATTTCTACTTCGCGACATCTTGGCTATTTCACCAAACGCTAGATCTGTTGAAATAAAATGATAATTGGGCGTAATTTAAATATGTGATTCCAAACAAAATATTTAGCAGATCGAATCTATTTAACATCTATGATATGCAGATTATTTTTGCCGCACTCCAAGGTTTTACAAGCTTTTATTTAACTTACAATATGTATGTATGTATGTATATTTGTTCGGTTGGAATCTTGCAACTCAATTTTGAAGCAGATATGTATATTCAACCGATTGAGCTGAAATTTCGTATACATGTTCAGTTTGGATGACAATGCATGGTTAATTGTGTGACGTCAATCTAAATCCAATATGGCGATAACTCAAAAGTAAAAAATAAATTAAAAATAAAAAACTATTTTTAAAAAACAAGCTTTTATTTAGATGCGCTAAAGAGAAAAAAATAACTTACTTTAAAACATAATGTCATTACACAATTTATATGATATAAAAGCTTATCGCGAGATTTACTTGTGTAGATAAACAAGCAAATTAAATAACTTGATATGATTGATTTGAACTATTACAATTTTCAATCTAAGTAAATACAAGTACTTACTTACTTAAATCTCGCGATATTTTTATATTATATAAATTATGTAATGACGTTATAAGTTGATAGTAAAAGTTTTAAAGTAAAAGTTGTTTTTTTTTTCTTTTTATCGCATTTAAATAAAAGCTTGTTTTTTAAAAAGGTTTTTCATTTTTGATTTTTATTTTTATATGAAAAAATTACAGGATTTTTGACCCTGAATTTCACTATAAGATTTTATAATTATTATTAATCCATGTACATCTACGTCCTAACATAAACTAAAAATTATCTTACTTTGTAAATAGATTTTGACCGGCCTTTGCAACTTTCGCAATAGCTGGTAATCGGACGGGTGATCCGTGCTTCGGAAGGCACGTAAAGCAATTGGGTCCCGGCTGTATTAGCAGTCGTTAACAACCACCAATCCGCACTGGGCACGCGTGATGGTTTATGACCCGTTCTCCCTATCCATCCATAGGGAAGGCTCGTGCCACAACAGTGGGGTCATAAAATGAGCTGATTATGATGATGATGATGATGATGATAAGTAGATATATAATAGTTTTAACTTACCGGGTGTGTTGACATATTTATCGGTTTGTATCTTGACGCCAAACGTGTACTGTGGCGAATAAGTCAAGACAAACTTGTAACTCTTCTCTGGACTGTACGCTCCCGGCGCGGGGACCTTCAGCCTCTCGTCGATTGGTTCCTTGTGTCTTCCCGAGATCGTATAAAGAGGTGTCTTCACCGGTGTGGGAATGTTGTAGGAATTTGGTGCTGCAAACAACGAATTTAAGAAAACCGAAATTACAAGTCTTTCCCAAGTTATTAGCATCCACCCGTGGCGTCGCCTAAAGTTGGCACTCTCAACTCAAGCCCAAAAAACATGTTTGTAGGGTCTCCGACTCAAAGTGAAGAACTGACAAACGCAGTTTTGCAGTCATTATACCTAATGGTTAAGATTAAAAAAGCAAATAACTATTCTGTCGTAATAGATCTTTACAGTTTTTTTACAACAATTTACGTATTTGCCTAATATAAAAGTATTATTAATATTAAAGTTATCTAGATAAACAATAATTAAGCTCACCAATTCTTTTTATTTCGAATAAAAAGTTATTTTTGAAGGTCTTTTAGAACTCAGAACCTAATTACAGTCATATTTGCAAATACTAAAAGTTAACAGGTAATCTTAGCTTAATATGAAAAGACAAATAAATTTTGCTTTATTTTCTTTTCACTACCTAAAGTGGAATACGTAAAGTGGATAATAATTTAGCGATTTATTTATGAATAATAATTGAAGCGGACATACCTGGTGTTTCAAGTGCCTTTAATGTATCCGCCTTGATTCTGAATGTATATTGGGGAGAACTATGCAACAACACTTTATCAGCTTTATCTGGATTATAACTATTAGGCGCTGGTACGTTATCGGGCTTATGAGGATTCGTTTTTATCCTAAAGGAATAACGCGGTGCATTATCCAAAAGAATTCTATCAGCCTTTTCTGGGTTATAAGCATTGGGTCCAGGTGTCGCTTCTATTTTATCATTATTGATCTTCGGTCTAAAGGTATAAGCAGGTGATGCTTCATGTAGTACCTTATCAGCTTTGTCTGGATTGTATGCATTAGGTGCGGGGTTATTCCAAGGTTTTTCAGCTGGAGGCTTCATGCCGAAACTGTATTTTGGTACTCCGTCTATCATATAATGATATTTGCTGGGATCATAAGCATTGGGTGCTGGTGAATCGATAGTTTTATGGTCGGGATGTTTTGGACTAAATGTATAAGCTGGAGAACTTCCTTGCAACACCTTGTCTGCCTTTTCTGGACAGTAAGCATTAGGGCCCGGAGTTTCCGTAACTTTGCCTGGGTGGCCCTTGCCCGCCATACTGTACTTAGGCGTACCATCAAGAATGTGAGGATTGTAGGCATTTGGTGCAGGAACATTATATATTTTAGAATCGGGACCTTTTCCAGAAATAGTAAATTGAGGTGTTCCATTAGGAAGATGGGGGTTATAGGTGTTAGGACCTGGAGTATTGAATATCTTTCCATCATGGCCCTTACCCGACATTGTGTAGCTAGGAGAATTGTCAGGCAAATGAGGGTTGTAACTACAAGGACCAGGGGTGTTGAAAGTCTCGGCATCTGGCGCCCTACCCGTAAAAGTATATTTTGGGGCATCATCGGGTAAGTGTGGGTTGTATGCATTAGGAGCCGGTACATCTGTTACCTTTTCATCATGAGCTCTTCCTGGCATGGTGTAGCTTGGAGAACTATCAGACAAATGTGGATTGTAACTACAAGGACCAGGGGTATTGAAAGGCTTACCATCTGGTGTTCTACCCGTAAAAGTATATTTTGGAGCGTCATCTGGTAAGTGTGGATTATAGGCATTAGGAGCCGGTACATCTGATAATTTCTCAATATGGGCTCTTCCAGGCATTGTGTAACTTGGAGAATTATCAGCCAAATGTGGATTGTAATTACAAGGACCAGGGGTATTGAAATGCTTACCATCTGGTGTTCTACCCGTAAAAGTATATTTTGGGGCGTCATCTGGTAAGTGTGGATTATAGGCATTAGGAGCCGGTACATCTGATAATTTGTCAATATGAGCTCTTCCTGGCATTGTGTAACTTGGAGAATTATCAGCCAAATGTGGATTGTAATTACAAGGACCAGGGGTGTTGAAAGGCTTACCATCTGGTGTTCTACCCGTAAAAGTATATTTTGGGGCGTCATCTGGTAAGTGTGGATTATAGGCATTAGGAGCCGGTACATCTGATAATTTCTCAATATGGGCTCTTCCTGGCATTGTGTAACTTGGAGAATTATCAGCCAAATGTGGATTGTAATTACTAGGACCAGGGGTATTGAAAGGCTTACCATCTGGTGTTCTACCCGTAAAAGTATATTTTGGAGCGTCATCGGGTAAGTGTAGATTGTAAGCATTAGGAGCAGGAACATCAGATATTTTTCCTGGTTGAGGCTTTCCTGCAAAGGTGTACTTTGGCGTTCCATTCAGTAAATGAGGGTCATAAACATTAGGCCCAGGGGAATCAGAAGGCTTTGAATCTGAGCCTTTTCCATACAAACTGTATTTTGGAGTACCATCTATATAATGTGGGTCATAACAATTTGGAGCTGGTGTATCATTCGGTTTGTCTAAAGAACTTTTGGGTCTAAACGTATATGCAGGCGATGATTCGTGCAGAAGGTTGTCGGCTTTATCAGGGCAATACATATTAGGAGCAGGCACGCTATCAAATTTAAGGTCTTTTCCTTTTCCAGATAAAGTGTATTTTGGAGATCCATCCAACATATGCATAGATTTCTCAGGAGAGTATACATTCGGAGCAGGTGTTTCACTTGTTTTCAAAACATGGTCCTTTGTTCTAAAAGTATACGCTGGAGACGATTCATGTAGCAATTTGTCAGCCTTATCAGGGCAGTAATTAGTTGGCCCCGGTGTTTCTGGAATTTTGCCAGAAGCTCCCTTACCACAAATACTATACTTTGGTGCCCCATCCAGCATATGCATAGACTTTTCTGGAGAATAAACATTGGGTGCCGGTGAATCACTTCTGACTGTAGTATGTTCTTTAACTCTAAAACTGTAAGAGGGAGAACTCTCGTGTAGAACTTTGTCTGCCTTTTGTGGATCGTATGAATTAGGAGCTGGCGTTTCTGAAAGCTTAGAACAAACACCTTTCCCGGACATGGTATACTGAGGTCCACCATTCGACATTTGGATGGACTTTTCGGGAGCATAGACATTTGGAGCAGGTGTTACCTCTATTTTTTCTACAAATTCTTTTGATCTCATTGTATAAGCTGGAGAGCTCCCGTGCAGGAGTTTATCTGCTTTTTGAGGGTTGTAAGAATTAGGTGCTGGAGTAGCTTCGTGCTTTTCACTCGCTCCTTTGCCTGCAAGAGTATATTTTGGGCCATTTTTCAGAGAGTGCAATGACTTTTCTGGTGAGTACACGTTGGGTGCAGGTGCGTAGTGTGCATTGTGAATTTCAGTTTTAGTTCTAAATGAGAACGCGGGTGACTTTTCCCTCATAAATCTGTCTGCTTTTTCTGGGCTGTAGGCATTGGGAGCCGGCAGTTGCTCTGTCTTTTTCATCTTCATTTTACTTGCAATCGTATACTTATGTGATTTTTCACTTATCACGTCTGTCTGTAAATTACAAAAATAGTTTCGTTTAATTTAAACCACTAAGGTTGGGGTTTTTTCAAAAAGAAAATTAACTAGCTACCTTGTTATACTAAATCTAAATAGTCAATTAAAAAATATTTCAAAGACAAATTATCGAATCTACTTTAAAGTTTTATAAAGTAAATGCATATTAACTATACCGTTCAAATGACGTCATCTCATATTATAGGTTAAGCAGCATGCAACAATAATTCAAAATTTAAAAACTTACAAGTTTTATCAAACAATAATATTTATTTACAAGAATAAATATTTTCCCAAATTTACATAAGTCGATTTCTAAAATAATAAGTAATAAACCGTGATCATGAATCGTAGTCCCAATATTGTTAGTAGGTTGATGGTAAAGCTTGATACAGACAGGTTAGATAGCAGTGATGCCGTCTGGAGCAGGGTAGTAGACGGCTTGTCCAGCAAACGGTGAATGCCTGATGCCGAAGGTGTGCGCTGGCGCCCAAGGGAGATTCACGCAGACCTGTTACCCGCCTTATGTTAGTACCTTGTGAACCAGTTTGCATGCAGTGCGAATGGGTAAAAAATAGTGATGAATATTGGTTTAGAATGCGCCAAATAACGATGATAGAGTTCAGAAACAGAAAGAATTTAAGAAAGACCTTCAAAAGAGATTATTTATGAGTTTTAAATTTACTCCCTTATTCATAAAAAACTGTTTAAGCATTATTTAGTTAAATATTGTTTTGTCAACGTCACACAAACATCATTTTGAATTTGAGAAAAAGAGACAAAACAATGATTAACTAAATAATACTTAAATAGTTTTTATGAATATGGGGGTAAGATTTCAAATGAAGGATAATATAACAACTCTATTAAGCAATTCAAGTTACAAAACTATTAATAAGTTGTGGTAAAAAACCTGTTTAAGATCAAATAATTAAGAAATAATAAGGTAATTATTAAAATAATTTTTAAAGTTGTTTCGAGTAAGAAAGACGTAGGTTAAGTCTATTAATTTAATATTGCATGCGTTAAAGTTTTTCGAAATGGTTAGTTCATTAAAATGTATTGAAATTATAATCTTATATACCTTTTCTGGGCAATAAACTCCAGGGCCGGGTACGGCTGCAGTCGGATGTCTGGCCTCCCTCCTCGGTGCCATGGTGTAAGCTGGTGGCCTCTTCGTCAGCGCCACTGCGGCTCTATCGGTGGTGTATGTGCCAGGGCCAGGCATAGGCAACTTCGACTCGATGGTCCGTCCACGGCCGGTTATACTAAATGCAGGGGCTGCGCGCTTATTGCCCTCTTTGGCTTCACCCAGCACAGGGGGCATGGAGTACACGTTCGGCGCTGGAAAATTGGAAAACCACCTATAAGTTAATTGCCTAATGATAGACAAACACTTGTAAATATACTTAACTCTTTGTCAGTTTTGAGCAAAGTCTAAAAGTGTTTCGGTACTAATTTCTATTCTATATTGCAATAAAAACTAATACTATCAATTCGATTAATGTGATTTCAAAAAGGAAATAAAAAGGAGTGAACTGGTGTAAACTAAAAACTACGTATCAAGTTTATGCGAACGAAACATGTTACGTGGTAGCTCGATGAATTGAGACTATATACGATCTATGCGTTCTTAGTATAACAGTGATACACAAACCTTTTTTAATTTGTTTTAATGGTGATAGAAATGACGTGATGACGATAACGAAGATGAGTGCTAACAAGCTCTATAATAAACTGACAATATTCAAGCCAAGGTTGAACAGCCTCCGATTATAGTAGCGGGCGGAGCGTAGTCGAGATCGCCTAGTCGTCTAGGCATGCATGATACTAAAGTGGGGCTATTCGTTACATGCGTTGCACCTGGCGATTTCCCTGCGGGTTGCGGCGGGCTGACGCGAAGGCCGATCGAGAAGGCGGGCGCGTGGTCTTGAACCACTTTAACCGCTTTGTTGGGCTCGTAATCACAGGGAGCGGGAGTAGGGGCCACGCGAGGCGGTGGCCAACGCCCGTGGAGGGACACGGCTGGGCCAACCGCACGCCCTAGTACGTCGAAGCAAAAACGTAACTCTAGTATGGTCAATATTATCCTAGCTGTTACGCTCGGCCACTCGGCCATAGTCGGATTACGGCGTGCCGAGCGATTTAGCTGTTCGTTGCGTCCTTTTTTTTTGGAGGTTGCTGATTGCCTTAGACGGCATTTTCAGCTTCACCAGGCTTGTTTGGGGGCGGCGAGGAACGTAAAGGGTCCCTCTAGCCGTGTGAAACGAATCACCTTCGAAGGTTTTCTAGAGGGAACGGCATCGCGCACTAGTGCGCGTCCCCGTGCCCTACTAGATTCTCCGAAAGGTTCGGATCGGATCGGGGAGCGGAAAAACTTGAGGCGCCACTAAAGGCTCGGACCTCGGCTCGGGTTGACCGGGCCGTGGTAGAGGAGAGAAGCGCCCAGGTACATGTCTGTACCTGGTGTAGAGCGCGTGTGAACCGGTTCTTCGTACCCTTGTTCTACGAGTACGGTGTCTTGGGCCTAAACTAAGGTGCATGTTTAGTGTATTCTGTAAATGTGTAGTGGCATTTAGAGGATCGGGCGGGGGTTGCGTCCTTTCTATTACCATTGACTATATGAGACTCGTAGTAAACACGCTAACTAGGAACCAGAACTTCGCAAGCTGTGTCGCAAGACGCTCGTGCTCGAGACCGAAACGTAAGAAGTGGTAAAACGAAAACGAGTGATAGAATTATCCTGTTATCTAGCGATAGCTACGTGAGATTGTTTTAATCGAATCAATAAGACTCAGCCATATTTCGAGTGGTACATTAAAACAAACGAACATCGATTGATTCTCGACTCGATAGTTCTCTCCAATGTAGTCATTCAAGTCGAATACAGTCGAACTTATCTACAACAATAACCTATGACCTTATCTATAAATCTTCATTTGATTTGTATGAGCTGCTCATCAAAGCTATCCTTGACTAGCTATAGGAGCATCCTCTAGAAACAATGCTTTATAGTTAACTCAATCAACTGTAGCGAACTGACGCACCCACATTATAAAAGGCTGAAACTTATCGTATTTTAATAGTTAATGCGTAAATTTAAGGATTTTATTTAGGTAGTGATAATTTTTTGCAGTAAGTTGATGCTTGATGCTTTGGCCTTAATCTCTGCTCATTACCATTGTCATACCAGTGACAAGTACCTGGATAACCGAGCGATTTATCGCCCCGAAACCCCCTGCATACTAAATTTCATGAAAATCGTTGGAGCCGTTACCAAGATTCAGATTATATATATAAAAGAATTGCTCATTTAAAGGTATATAGGTAGATAGATAACAATAAGACCGAGAAACAAACACTCTTTACCCAAAATCAAGTTTTAAAACTTCTTGTTACTTATTGCGAATGATATAAGTACCCACTTGGAAAAGTAAATTTGTTTTAAAAATAGGTAGTAGAATGCAGTAATACCTACATAAATCATGTTTCAAACTAAAATATTTCAATATTTTTAAAAGCAAGCCATGTTTTTTCTTATTAGTTTCAAATAAACAAACAGCATTTGCACTTAGGTTGGCTCTTGGGCATATTCTTAAATTTGTTCCAATCTGTAGGGAGAATCAATGATATCTAATAATATCTAAGGATTTTAAGATAAAGACATTTTCTTCGATTTTATTTTTTATTTTTAGTGCTAATTGCTACACTTAAGCTGATAGATGGCAATACTGCCTCTAAAAAGCAGTCAAAATCAAAGTAGTGAAAATATTTTTAATAAGTTTGATAATTTGTATTTGTTTTATAGAATTTATTTAAATTGTTTCGAATTTATATAAACTAGGACGTTTGTGAATTCGGTACCGACCCCAATCAAAAAGGACCTCTGACATTTGAAACGCCTTGGTTGTTATTTTATTGGTGTCATTTGTTAAAAGCTGTTGCTATATGATAATGGAAATGATAATAATAATAATAATGGTAGTAATAATAATGTTGACAACAACTCAAACGAGTTATCGTTAATAAATAAAAACAGTCACAATAAATTGTACCTACAACCTTCAATATCAGTTCACCTCCAATGATACCTAAACACAAACACTGACATTAAAGTCCCACACACACGGAATAATCACAGAAAACTTATCCCGAGACAAGTCGTTACTCGTGCACTGTGGTACATCAACCGAGTTGGATTCGCGACTGAGCAGCGTCGAATGATCAGGCAACCGGGGTCCAGTCTCCTACACAAGTGACTCACGCACAGCCGATCACCTTCGTCCGCACGGACTTATTTGGAGACATCCAATGCATCTATAGACATACTGTTGCGGACCCAATGTCGGTAACTAATATAACACCAAGTATGTACAAACCGGCTTGAAGTAAAACCCGGAGCACTCACAAGGTTGACGCGATTGGAGATGCATGCAGAACCGATTTAATGCGTTTCCCCTTTTCCTGCTCGAGCGTAGGTAGGCAACTTTCGACGTTTAAGCAATTATTTTAAGACAATAGTAACATCGTTTCTAATTCTGCTAAGTTTTTACACTCTCGTCATTAAGTTTCCATTCGGTCCTTTTGAAGATTTTATTTGCTCGAATTGAGAAATAAACTTTCTCTTGTATGAAAGTCGCTGGACACATAGTACTTTGTCAAAGCAACTAATTAATCTAAAAGGCGCTTTTCGACTACTAGTAATGTTACTATTACTAGTGTAGGTACAGCACATCTGTTGTTAACCGAAATAAATAAAAAAAATTTAACAAGGACTAGAAAAATTTAGAAAAATTTAAGAAGAAAAATAAGTTTTTATAATTAAAGTTTACATACGAAAAATTGCTTTAGAAAGTTACCGAACACTTTTCTCTGATTGTGAAGGACCTGAGAGGAATACAAATTGCAAAATTCACTGTAACATAACAAAAACAACCACACCGTTTCAAAGGCAAACTTTATAAGATATTTCAATAGAGCTTACTAGACATACGTGCTATTGTTAGCTGCCAAATGAGGCAAAGGTTACATTTTGAGTGTTCGATTAAATGCAATTTTTTTTTATTTCCAAACAAGGCTCTACCTAGAGTACCTACCTACCTACTTTAAGCGACACATATATTATATTATTCCAATTTGGGAAGCGCTCGTCCTTCATCACAGCAAATAAAAAGTGATGATAAATCAAATGATATCCTTTACCTAGAAACCTCAACTTTAAGAAGCTGTTTGTCTTATTGTCATAAAGAACAAATTCTTCTACCATAATAATTTTGTCACCATAATAACTTTCATTGTCATTATGTCACCATAGACTCAAATAATACGATTGTAACTAACTAGGCGAAATTGGAAGAAGTTCTAACACTTTAGGAATCGCATTGAGGATCACTGGTTCCGTGACTAGTGGTCCAACTACTAAACCTAAGAGGCAGATAATAATTACCTACTAGTAGAGTTAATCGGCTTAATTCAGATTTTACGGAAAACTGTGGCTCCCATACTAAATACTAAAAACTATAAACAAAGTATAACCTTCAAATCGAATAGTTATTCTCTGGTACTCTAATTTAAAATGTAGTTTTCATAACGAAAAACAGAAGGAATAGCGATTCCAAGCTGTCTATTAGTAAGATCTTTAAGTGTGAGCCATAATTGTTTAAATAATAAACTTATTAATCCTACTAATATTATAAACGCGAAAGTTTGTAAGTATGGATGGATGTTTGTTACTCTTTCACGTAAAAACTACTGAATGGATTTTAATGAAACTTCTTTCATATACAGACCATGACCCAGACCAGCATATAGGATACTTTTTTTTTACTGTAGTCTTCGCGAACGAAGTCGCGGGCAACAACTAGTAAATATTATATTCTTATGAGAACTTCCACAATTAAACTAACAGCTCGTAGTGTGGGAGTACAACTTGCGCATGGATTAAAATAACATGAAACAAACAAGTGAGTAAGTAGGAAAACATAAGCACTGCAGGCGACATCGCTTATGCAAATAAGACTGCAGTCATGACCTACTTCTCCTCAAGTGTCGCAGAATGAATCACTGAATAACATGAAAATATCTTGCTAACTTAATCCAAACTACCAACATTTCACATATGTTTTTCTTTCACGCGCTGAAAACATAGACCGCAGAGTAATAAATCAATGCCCGCTTGCAACCAAGAAAGTCTAGAACGGACAATTTGCTGTCTACCTAAATAGCAGCAGAACGTTCGAAGCTGTAAACGCTAGCAATTATCCACCATACGACAATAATGGAACGACTACCCACGGTCCTATTATGGCAAGTCAAGTAAACTCGATTAGGTGATACGTCTGCAGCTGTCAGCTTGATGCGCTCTGATGGCTAGACGTTATCTGTGGGTGTGGTTAAGATAATTGTCAAGATTCTAACTATAATTTAGAATGGTTTCTATGAATTTCATGTTTTATAACCGTGATCGGGAGGCCAAATACACCACAGAGAATGCCGCATCGTCTTTTCAGAATAGTAAAGTATATGAATGAATCTCTTAATTTGTTATGTACAGACTTTAATCTCTTATCTTGTTTAAGAAAAAAAAACTGGTTTGCCGACAACGATTTACGTGAAGCCAAGTTTATACGAGGATTATAAAGTTATCATGTACTGTATGTAAGAGATAACAATGTTGATAACAATTCTATCAAAGTATAAAATTATTAATTTTTAAAAACAGTTTCAGTAAAATGACAGATTACCGAAAATCACTAGTGAAACGTCTGATTGGACAGACAAATTATACGACTATCGTAGGCGAGCAATTTGGATCGTCATTTAGCAAAAGGAAATTTCGTTAACACACGCGAGCTCGCCCAAAGCTCGTGAACGTCATACGTTTCCATATAACAGAATGGGTCTGTTTAACTTTACTGCCAAGTCATTAATTCCTAATACAGTAACAAATACTTACTATCATAATAAGTCTGCAAATCAATTGGGAAGCCCATATCTACGTTGCTGCTATAAATTTACAGACAGTTGCTGTTGTAGAAAATTTCTTAAATAAATTACATAAAATATGAATAGAACCTTCGTTAAGTCTTATTACTAGTTTGTATTACCATATGCATTCGGTATTCGTGAATCATCCAAAACAATGTGTTTGTTTTCGACAAATTATTATATCATCATCGACAAGGTCGTATCTTAGTCCTTACCTTTGGCAGTCATTCCTTCTGTGTTGTAGGTAGCGGGGCCAGGGCCTGCTTTGGTGCCTCCCTGGGCCTCGAGCTTCTGTCCGAAGGTAAAGGCGGGCGCGCGGGGCCGGCGTGACTCCTGAGGCGGTTTGCCTGCAATGTTCCAACGTACTTACTCATAATTTGAATATTGCGACATTTGTATACGACTGTGAGCTCGCTGCATTATTGCAATTGCATTGCTACCGAATAGGGTTGAGTTATCGAACCAACTTCATGTACATTTTCATTCAGGGTTTGAAATCTAACGAAGACTGAATTTCCGATTGTATCGATTGATATTAAATGTGAAAATGTACGACTACTTCTGCCGCTAATCAGCATTGCAATGCAGGGCATCTGACGGGTAGATGAATGACTAAATGGATATGATATCCATTAAATGTACAGTCTACATAAGGGCATAATAATAACTAAGGCATTAATCAGGGTCAACGAATAGGCGAGAAAACTAATTTACATTAATGAATGCAAGAAAATGATTGAATTGAATTAAATTGAGATAATATACCTATGTGAAACAAGGGCCATAAAACTGCGGTAACTGTTTACCATATGGCGGACTGTATGCTAATTCGCCAATAGTGTCAAATCCTACTAATATTATAAACGCGAAAGTTTGTAAGTATGGATGGATGTTTGTTACTCTTTCACGTAAAAACTACTGAATGGACTTTAATGAAACTTTCCTCATATACAGACCATGACACAGACCAGCATATAGGATACTTTTTTTACTGTAATGTCGCGGGCAACAACTAGTAAAAAATATGTCACGGAATAGAACAGCATGAATAAAATATCTCGATCACTTATTAAGCCAACCTTGGACAGGGTCGATGTTTCGCCCACGCTCACGATGCTCGCTATAATTGGTATAGATCGTCCAATTGCGCACTTATGGTCACAGATGTGTTGTTTGTCCAAACTGTAGTCGAATTTCGTAAATAAAACTTAACGCGAATTATCATAAACTTATAAATCTTTGAAACTGGTAGAACGTGTGCGCGCGAACGAAAGGTCAACACCGGTTTGAGTCGAATCGAAGAGTAAAAAGTGTGTGAGGTGTTATTGCGCGCGGACTAACATGATGTCACGTTGTGTACCAACAAAACGAGCGAGGCCGCAGTTTGCGGCGCGCGATAATCTCACAACCTCCGGATGACATCAGCAACAACACGTGAACAATGCCGAAACTAAACGATCCACAATAGAAATGACCATACCACAAAAGATTTTTAAACATCTCAACTATTGAGTTGATTCGTGTATTGACACGAACTGCAATTTTGGATAATTTCTTTTCGTCTTTGTATATGGTGATAATATCGTATTTACTTTACCAACAAACGTTAACGTTAAGTTATGCTGTGTTCATTTATAAATTTAAAAAAAAACAACTGATAAGGTTTTTTTTAATATTTTACAATCTACGACAGGTTTTTTCTCGTAATTATGTAATCTGTGATACAGCTCGTGCCCAGTATATACTCGTGATTTATCTTATTCTGTTACAGACGAACGTCACTGTTTCACTTCACTGAGCACCTAGTCGAGTGTCACAGCGACATCATTAAGCCAGTGACATTACGTTTCCTAACGGTTAGTTGCCAAGTTGTCAATGCAGCCCAAACAATATACCTAATTTACGACATAAAATACTAGTTTGTCCGCCTGGCTAGCTAACATCATCTTAAAATCTGCCGTCATTACAACATTGTTTACCAACAATGCTGGCACATTGTATAATAGATTAGATTACATTTAGTTTTTTTAGTAGTTGAGGATTCCCGGTGAAGTGCGCTTCAACTTACACAAAGCCTAGCAAATCCTCGTTGTGAAAAGCAAAAAGTCTGATATTTGCAAACTCTTTTCATAAATTCCTGAACAAAGAGACACAGAGAATTACCATAATTGTTATGAGTTTTGTTATCAAAATAATTACATGACATGTGGCATTTAGAATTGTGATTGAATAAATGAACAGTAAATTTTCACAAAGGATGGATGACATTGATCAATTCCTTATGAAATAATGATGACGATTTTAGGATTCATAAAGTATCAAATGAATCGGCTAACCTATAAGAGTGGGTAAAGAGACCACAGCTGGTCCTGGACTGGAAGCCTCAGCAGCGATTGGTCCTCGTCTCTTTGTCGGTGTCCACGGGTTCTGCCGCACTCCCATTGGTGATTCACACGGGTAGAGCTTTTTGGGCAGCGATGAAGATGTTCTTGTTATGCCGAGGCCCGTAAGGCCGGTATGACGTGTACTTGTAGCGGCACTTGCCTGTTAGACCAATTGAAAAAACAGAGTTAGACTAGCTAATAATATTTCCTGCAGAGACGTCAGTGTAGTACCAAATTGGAACCCTCGCATCGCTCCGGATCGGTCCTCTTCGTCTTTACGAATACACGTCATGTCCGGAGCAAGAACGGTCAAGAAAAAGCTACAAATATTTGAATTTCCTTGAGAAGACTTTTTTATTTCAGTTGAACCGCCTACTCAACATACAGCGGATCTAATGAGATGCAGTCACTGCAGCCTACAGAACCTTACAACACCATAGATAAGACTGGCGCGTTGCCAAATCATATAGTTGGGTCGAAGAGAATTCTAATTAAGAAATTGTAAGTGGGTATGTATCAATCATGTTAGGTCCCGATTGTCCTCGTAACGCAGCAGTTGTTAGAACTGGCGACTGTGGGATATGACCTGATCGCCCCAATTGCTCATGTGGGAAGGCTTGTGCCCAAAAGTGGGGCGTTTATAGGTTAACGGTGATGATGTCTTTCTTACTAGGACACTTTAAGCATTTATTTTATGCGTCTTAAATGATTCTTGTAATGTTTGTTAAATAATAAGCACTCTACTTTACCGATTTCGTTGTACTGGCTGATCTTGGATTCATGGTAAATTAACTAGAAAGTTTAAATAAGCTTCAAAAAGTAAATTCTTCAACGGCACTATTAAAAATGCATAAAAAACTTGGTTTCTGAGATTTTCTTATTCTATTTGGTAAGTACATAAAAATAAAGCGCATTAGAAATATTAAAATGACATAAGCATGTGACCGTAGTGATTACTTGCTCAGTGCATGTGACAACGAGTTTTTTGTTTGTTTTTGGTATGTTTTTGTGTTGAGGTTTTGTGTTTTTGGACGGCCTGATTTTAACTTTTTTATTTCCTCAATAAACTTTTTCTTGTAACATATGTATGCTTAGAGCATTAAACCAATATGTATGGGAAAACCACAGGGGAAAACCAATTTTAAGTAACTGTTGTGAAACCAATTCTACTAAGAAATGTTTGTGTATACTTGCTAGAATGAGCGGCATATGACTTATCATTGAAATAAAACATTTTATACGCATCTGCTCACGTTAATTTTGCATATTATTTTATTCGCACTTGTTTTATCACGTTTTGCAGGGTTTGGTTAACTAAAATAAACGCGTGTTGATCCTAATAAAATATTATTTTTTTTAACCTTACTTTATTTATGATGTCATTAGAAGTTTATATAAATGACTCACAGTTATTTATTATGATTGACAGATTGATCCACTTACAAAAAAAGCATAAACAACGCGATTAAAATTTCAGACGTTATTTTCTCATTGCGGACTTAATTATCATTCATTTAGTGGTTAAATAAATACCCAGAAATGCAAAAGAATATGTATTGTAGTTGTGGGATAAATATATGTTTTACTTAGGTTTACTATTTTGCACAGACAAATAGCTATCTTCCGGCCATACTACTATGCACTACTAGGGTCCATGATACGGTCTGGAAGACAGACAGTCTGAGTGATCCTCAGGACAATAACTAAAGCTTTAGATATTATTCTGAGGAGTGAATAATGGGTACTTCTCTGGCACTCTGGTACTCTGCTACTCTGGCAGTTAAAATCATCATAGCAATACATAATATCATGTTGTTATACCGCAGTGCTGCCTCTACTCAGACTTAATATGTATGTTTTATTATATATTTCGGAACTCATATAGTACTAATAAACAGGCTTTATGCTTGGAATAGATATTCCGTGTTTTGTTCTCGACATATAAACTTAATTTCAAATTAGAGTATAAGACACAAAATACGGATAACCATTCGAAGCTTATAGGTACTGTGTAGGTAGGTCAGTACTCAACTCAACAGATTGCTCAAAAATACAATACGGTTCAACTACATCCTCAAAAAGTATGACCACATCTCGCAATATAGGTCCGAACTAAAATGGCTGCCCATTCGCCAGCGGAGACGTGTACGAGCCCTGACGACACTATTTTCGCTAATTAATTTTCCAAATGCTCCCTCTTACCTCACTCCTCATTTTCTATACCTTTGCTCCTCTCATAGTAGGAATCTCCGACCAAAATAATTTTCTCCAGCTCTGTCCTTCCCATACATCTGGCTTTGTACACTCCTCCTTCCAGACTCAGTCCATTCTCCTATGGAATGCGCTCTTGAAATCAGGATGGCTACGAGTCGTGACAGTTTCAAAAAGAAAGTCCGCATTCGTAAAGTCCTCTTTTTTGATAAAAGCAGAATCATCAAGTTACGTCCTATTTATAAGTTATGTATTATACGTTTATTTTTGTAGTATATTTGTAAAGTAGTTTATGTAATAATATACATAGTATTTGTTTATATAGTTGTGTATGTATGTATATATGTATGTATATATAAATATAATATAATATATGTAGGTATATATTGTGTCTTAAGATATATTCTTTTTTTTTTCACCAAGTTTTTTTGTCTTTTTAACCTAATTGCACCTACCATGTTATATCTGCACCACTCTATGGTTGACTGGTAGAGAATGGCTCAGGCATTAAATCCGTCATGTAATATATGTTGCAAAAGTTTTTAAATAAATAAATATTAACTACTAATCGACTAGTCAGACTCTTAAATCCCGTTCTGTAATAAAATATTGAATTTTTATGACTATGAAATAAAAGTCATGCGAATAAGAGATGGGTAGCGTCATTATTCTATTTTTACGAATGCCGCTACATGAAAAATATGCCGTCATGTTATAAGTTAATAAGTATTTTCAATCATGACTAAAATGGTTACAGAAACGCACGGTGAATGCATGGTCTTGCATGTCATTCTTTTAAGAATAGTTTTTTCATGTTAACGTTAAACCTATAGTATGTACACACACCACACATACATGCATTCCCAGCCAATAATTATAATATGTACCTATGCATTCTGTTATTAACTATTCATGTGTGATGTATTGTACCAAATAAAGATTTTTAATGTTTTCTATTTTCATTCTTAATTGTATTATTATAACTGCTTTGAATTAGGTACGTTGCGCAGAAACTTATGTCGTTGTCCGTAATTAAATAAGATTTATATGTCGAGGTAAGTACCTATAAGGTAACTATTTAGTTTTTACAATGATGGATGCACCAACTTACTTCTTCATCTTGTACTCTAAAAAATTAATCAATGTAACTATTAGTCTTTAAGATACCCTATTTAATTTACTAGGAGCGAGATTTGATTATTAATGCAGGTGTACCTTCGGTACGTATTATCGAAGTATGCCAGGCAGCAAGAATTTCTCTTACAATAATACGACGCTAACAAACTTGCACAACGCTTGAGAGTTAAGACTTAGATTTAATACATTCCAAAGCTGAGAGTAGCTAAAGAGGAGCTCGATGGTGCAATGGCTTGCGCTTTCAGGTAGCGATCTTGCAATTAATGCAACTTTCGCAATCCCGGGTATCCCGCACGAATAGGTAATCATATTAAAATATTTGTTTATTCTCCCGATGTGTTCATGTGGGAGGCCTAAGCCCAGAAATAAAACGAAAAAAATTATGATGATAATGACAATTCGAAACAAGGAAAGCTTATGTTAATAATCATTTGACACCCTTTCGGAACCCCCTAATGTAATATTCAATCATAACAAGAAGCAATAGCGTTTTTCTCAAAAAAGTAATTATTGCTATTGGCACGCAGTCATTTTCTCCATAAATACAACTGTTCCGTGGTCCCACCACACCAGTATTTGTCGCGTACTGATACCGTTAACATTTATTGCGCTTATTATGACAAAGCGTTCGAAAGTTTCTCTATTAACCGCAAAGGATATATTGGCGTTCGTGCCAGAAACTTGTCTCGTTAGTTCAACTGATTAAAGCTTGTGTTTATACAAGCGTCATGTTAGACTATGAGAATACTTAGCAAGCTATTGATATACAAAATTTACATAAAAGTATTTCAACCTAGTATTTTTATTGCCAAGTGCTGCTGATATAAAATGTAATTATAGTATTATTAGTTTATCGTACACAAAGTACACCTTAAAACTTAGCACTTAGAAGTCGTACAAATGGTGGCTTTAACCGATATTTACCTTATAAGTTTATCTGGTAAGTTCTAGTTAGAGATGAGCAATATGAGAGAAGATCGAAGATCTAGATATGAAATAAATTGTGGGGATATCTTACTAAGCAAAATGCTCTTATCCTGTTTATACTCACGATCAACAGTTCTTTAAGTACAAAGTCTCTGCTTTACAACACATAGACATTAAAAAAAATACATGCATGAAACCTAAATTTGTTAATAGTTGTGGTGGCCTGTGCGAGAATCGGTTAACGTCTCCAACCATTTGCGAAACGTTCTGTAGAAAGCTGTTTTACCTTTTTCGTTAACTCGCAACTAGGTGATATAAGGAAAATTGCGTAGGCAGCAAGCCTGTGAATCGTTTGTATGGTATTCACGATTATTTCGATCAGCTTTTTATAGAAACACGTCGCTTTCTCACTAATGATGGCGTTAGACAGAGCGCTGATGATGTCATCGGAGCTTTTGGACCGGCTGGCGAAATACCAGTTCTTGTCTCTTAAGAATTAATTTCTGATTCTCAATCAGTCATTGATTCCATTACTCATTGTCACGTGTAATCTGTCCTGTACGCCTACAGCTAAACACATACATTTATTTGAGCAATTATATAATAACGGCATAAAATCAAAACCTGTAGGTTCAGGGATGTAAATCCTAATTGGCTATTCTACAAACAATAAGAGGATACATTACTTGAAGTTTTAATCACATAGAAATAGCAAAACCTGTTATGTTACTCATTGATCCGCCCTCATGGTTCGCCCACAGTGTATGACGGAAAGTGATTTATCGCTCACACCAATAGCTACCTACACATGCCTGTTCGTTGTCTCATTGTGAGAAAGAAAATTCCTAACCACGCGGAATAAGGCTGTTTACAAAGGTCTTTATGAAATGGCAATGCCAAGCTGCAGAAATTTAGCGGAAGTCTCAAATCGAAGAAGGAATTTTAAAGGCTTAACAATATACAGTACTGCGTCGAAATTTAAAGGTATCATTGTTAGGTTGTCTATATGCGTGACGATTACTAGATCCTTAGGAACTACTTCAGCAGCAGCGCTGGAAGTCTTCAAGACATATCCTTGGATAGTGTGGTGAAGGAAGATGTCAACGGAATATATTATATTATAGGCGGAAGGAACACAAAAAGCAATCAATTCACTTGCATAAGTCACTGCGGATCAAAACTTCGGTATTCGAGGGGCTCTATGCTTTAAATAGGCTTAGAGTGCACAAATATGTGACACAAAACTGAGTCCTTACGTTGTAATATGAAGCAATGAAAAAGCTAATATGACATTTGTAACAATGACTACTAGCATAACTATTTTAAAATATTTAATGAATGTCGAAAATCTTCCTGTATGAAACACTAAATAGACTTCAAAAGAAAAAATACTTGTGGAACCGGCTTATCTTTATTTTGAAGTGAACCCGGTAGGTGGCGATGCTATATGGGTCAATCATGGGATACGGGTGTTCTTAAGCGGACGAATGATTTGTTTGTTTTGTTGTCATGGAAACTGTCAAAGCGGTACGAAGTCCGCCGGTCAGCTAGTACACGTATAAGGCTCTTACACCTTAAACATATTACGAAGGTAAAATGACAGGAATGTTAAGGAAAAGCGGAGAGTAAATGCTTCGTATAGCACAAAGGTATCGATGGGTTAAAATATGATGTGGAAATACAGGTCTTCCAGGAGATATGATCAAATATGTTATGCAGAGACTCATACTCAAGAATTTGTTGTTTCAAATTTTTTACATAACAATACCTAACGATAGAAGTAGCATAAGCGTTGTCGGCCCCCTGTTTCAGGAAGCTGACCACGGAACACTAGAGTGTTCTGTAGAGCTAACATGATTCATGACCCAATACATGTTAGGATTAGAAACGAACATTTTACGACAATTGCCGTCTTGGCTTTCGTCGATAGCCGTTTTTAATACCAAAATACGAATTACTTTAAATATCTATCTATGAATTTTTTATAATCTGCATTTGGCAAGCGTGGTGTTTAAATCGATACCCATGACTTAACTTTAACTTTATTTTAATGATGTAGGTCTTTGGCAAGCAGTGGGACACGGCTTTTTTATTTTACTATCGTTATTTGTATTTGAAGATTTGAAATTGAGACTGGTTCGGTCGTTCTTATAGCTAGTAACTTCTATAACAGTCTTAAGTGCAAAATTACAAAGAAAGAAAAACCTAAACGCTCAGTAAACATAAACATCGTCTGCAAATAACAAACGATGTCGCATAACATTTGTTGTCATGGTAAGAAAATGTACAAAAAGTTGTGTCTGGGCGGAGCATCGATAAAAAGAAACAGTGCCAGGTGGTGCGGGGCTCTGTCGCCGTGAAAAATGAATAAACCCCTATCTGGGCCAGCCGCTTTTCCGATTATTCGCGAATAATCAAACTTTTATCGAACCAGTTTTTTAATGCAAGTAGTCTAGGTCAGTAGGCAAACTAATAATGACAACAACCTCGTATTATGCATTCATATAAAACTGTTGACGTAACAATTATAGTAAACATAATATTAATTAAAATGTCGATCAAGTTGGAATTGAGTGTGTTTACAAGCTTTTTAATAATAACATAGCGTACATCTGCGGTATCACCTGCGTGAAATCCTGCCTGCCACAAAATATCATCTCAGTCTTCAGAAATCAATAATAGGTTTTTACTTTTAAAAGAAACTAAAGAGATATTAAAGAAACAATTGAATTCAAAGATAACAGACCTCCTTGCCACAGGTGATATTTGCGGATCTTTAATAATATGATGCTATCAGAGAAGTGTTGTTCAATTGAGCTCATTTACTGATAACCCTCGCCTGTCGCGATGCAGTCATCGACCATTTCGGACTGAATACATTTCATGGCTATGCAAACAGGAACTGATCCAAAGGTCACCTTCGTATATAAAGATGCAGTTATATCAAAATAACGATAATTGTTCTCTACTAAAATGATTGACGAACGCATACAAATAGGCGTTACCGCTATTAGCGTCTATTATACAAAGGCCTGCCTTGAATAGCAGATAGATCAATTGCCGCATAGTAAATATTATGTGTAGTATAATAATTAAGTATTTATCAGGTTATCGGAGTTTATCTAGGTATGCAATTTTATATACAAACCTTAAGATTATATACAAATGATGTATGACTTAGTTCAGATATACATTGCAAAAAAAATCCACGTTTTACAAAATTCTCGTTTTTGTTAAAATGCACTATGCACTCGGGTACCAAATAAAAGGCTACTATAATTACTATTATATTATGTTATATCAGCCATAGCTGTCCAACAAAAGGCTATATGCGACGTAATTTTTTCAACACTATAGGTATATCTACTTTTACTTTGTAAGCTAAAGCTTCATATCCCGATTGTAGCCCCCGTATTTAAACGTAAACGAGTAAAAGCTCATACTGAAGCTAAGTAATTGCTTAAGTAAAAATTTATATTCTTTAGTAAACCGATGAAGTTAGTAACGTCAAAAGTTAGAATTCTTAGCCAAGCAAGAGTCACCAATATCTTTACTCAAGCAATCTAGTTAGGTTTCTCAAAGAATTCATAGTGACAAGCTTGTGACAAGCTAGAATTGAGGTTATATTCCGTGTGACAGTTTGTGTTATGTCTAAAATAATATAAAATTGATGATTTTGATTATAACAATAATACTTTTATTTAATTGAAACAAAACAGTGCAATGTTACTTTTCAAATTCTCACAAGAAGTCTGCGTGAGGACTTAGTAAAGCCCCACATTTTTACTGAGATACTCGAGGGGTTGGGGGGTAATATCATTTCTCACTTCCCATTTCTATTAGCATTCATCATCATCAATATTGTTTATTTATGTATTACAATGAAATTAAGAAACTAATGACATGGTCAATGACAATAACAGCATGGTCTATGACCTTAGCCGGTTCCTTAAGGAGCAAACTAAACTTAAAAAAAAAGTACTGAAGAGTTTGGATTAGCATTGACAAATTTCTCCTCTTACAATTTTGAAATTTTTGAAAAGAGTATATATGCGTGTATGTGAAATACATATGCGTGTGTCAAATACATGGTAGTGTGTGTGTAATGTTTGTTTTATTGATTTAATGTACTTATTTTTATGTATAATTTAAAAAAAAACTTTCTGCAATCCTTCTCTATATAAACTATAAGTGTGCGAAATTTCATACTCCTCCGTCTGCGCAATTTTCGTAAAAAGGGGTACAATATTTTTGCTGCACGTAATAATTAATGTATAGACATGATGTTCATGTATATAGACGACTTAAATTTTCCACCACAAGCAATAAATCATGCATACTAAAAACACTTTAATACTTTTCAGAAATGCGATTTATAAATAAAGATACCTACTTTAAAAGCATGGCTACATTGATTTTGTTGTGAAACATTGTTAGACGTTTACAACATACAAAAAAAGACTATTTATCAATAGTCAGAAATAAATACATTAAAACATGACGCTCCAGTTGGCTTTGCATATTATTATTATGTCGCAGTATGGTAGTAAGCGGTGGGAAATAGTCCGTAGTGATTTAGTTATATAACCTAGCGGTACAAAGGCGTTTCATAACTTTCTTAAAATAACTATGACGCGGTACAAGACTCTGGCTTTTTTTTATTTTATATTGTCTAAATTGTCTCCATCTGTGTGGTAGTCCGAAAGATATCGCTTTAAAGCGATCAGACCGAAAAATTCTAGTTTATTATTAAAATTTTTTTGTTTTGTTTTTATAATTTTAACGCAAATTTTTTTGCGAAACTGGCTGGTTAGGACCACGGTAGCTCAATTGGGAGAGCACCTGACCCGGTATGTCAGAACGGTGCAGGTTCAAATCCTGCTCGTGGAATTTTTTTCAATATTTGTTTTTTTGTAACCATTTAAATGTTTTAAGTATGATCTATCTATCTTTGTTGGATTACCAATTTGTTAACCGATTGTATGTTAATTATCGTCTTAATACGTTTAAGTAAGCAAAACAAAGGGTATAACAAATGGCGCAATCTGGTTCTTACCATTATAATGATTAATGTTTCTTATAGTTTAAACATGCACACACGCATGCACGCTAAACGAAATATGCTTCTAACACACTGAAAGTTACAGTTATGATATCTGATGACCTTTTCATAACATAGATCAATTTTCAGAACTTTTGAAAACTATCATCATCGTCATCATCATCTCAGCCAAAAAGACGCCCACTGCTGGAAAAAAGGCCTCCCTCAAGAATAAAATCATTTTGAGGGAAATTTGCCATAATCGCCACGCTTGGCAGGCGGGTTGGCGATCGCAGTAAGGTAAGAATAATCACAGAGAGACGCTGCTGCCCATCTTCTGGAATGGTCCCATAGTCGCCTTCTACGACACCCACGGGAAGAGATGGGGTGGTACAATTCTTTATCCCCGGCACCACACGGGGACTACGGGGAAAACTATCACTTTTATAAAAATTTGAAGTGTACGGAATTTTTCATGACTAGTAGAATATGGTCTAACTATATTGTAGTGATTTCCGAAAACCATGTTTGTCGTTTGTAAATAAAATATTGAGTTTCTAAAAAGAACTTAAGTAAAAAATAATATTGCGGTTGAATGATTGAAATTATATGAATGATGTACCTATAGTATTTATTTTTAAGTTATAACATCATCACTGACTTAAACCAAACTAAAACTAAAAGGACCGTTAACTAGAACGTATCGCATTTAACATATTCAACTTTAAAGTGTTACAACTATATCGACGACAGATAAAAATAACAAAAGAAACTCACCCGATTTTCAGCAGCTTATTCTTCGATGTTTACAGACAGTCGTGTTTGTTTATTTAGGTACATTATCGATAGGAAGCGAATGTTCGTTCAGCCGCCCGGGGCTGTCGTTAACGCAGTCGTTTCTCGCGGTGCACAGCGATCGAATGTGCGTCTGACTGTACCACCGCCGGTCCACCGGTGTAACGACCATAGACGACAAAGTTTGCTAGTGTGCGCTTCCCGCCAAAACCGGTCGCCTTGGTTACATGAATCGGCAAACACGAGCGCTCCGTTTCACGCAGTATTTGCATAAGATGTTATACCACATTTCGTATGCATTTGTTGTTGACGCTCTAAACTATGAACACGAACTAGTTCTGTAATTATGTTAATAATAATAATTGGTTCAACCTTGAGTTGTAAATCTGAAAAAGCTTAAGTATCAAATTTTTTTCGGTTCTCTATAGGTTATTATTGGATGCAATTCGGTGTTAACCTTACGTTGTTGATATAACAAATATCTACACAAAGCGCTTCGATAACCCTTTATTCGCATAATATTAGATTCTCATAATATGAGATTCTTAAAATATTAGCTTATCAAAATAGCAGATTCTTTTTTTTTTTTATTTTAACGGGTAAGCACAGTGCCTTGATCTCACCTGATGTTAAGTGATGATAAGGCCAATGATGGAAGAGCACTTCACCCGGGATCCTCAACTAGTGAGGTACTGGCTATCTTATCTCTAGCTGCCGGAACACAACAATGCTACAAACATTGATGTTATGGCGACATATTTAGACAAGATGGTGGTAGTTAGCCAGGCGGACAAACAAGCCCTACCACCAACCAAACCGAGTACACAAACATGTCCGCTGGGAATCGAACCCGGGAACTCTTTTTCTTGATTGTACTTTGGCTATATTGAGTCTACTATTTTGATAATCTAATATTTTAAGATTCTCATATTTTGAGAATCTAATATTATGCGAATAAAGGTTTGGGACTTATTGTAAAGTAAACAATGAGTGAAACTCGTTGCCTGCTGATGTGTTCCTTGACCGTGTTAACTAGGGCCCTATCAAAACTCTTTGAGGTAGGTAGGTATTGCATTTTTTATATCTAGATAGTATGTTCCTCCGTAGTCGACAACTTCACTAAACATGAGATTATATTTGGTAATCAAAAGATCTTTGTAAACCATGCAAAGATATCGTAAAGAATATTGAGCACAGAAAATTAAACAAGAGAATGTCAATTATGACTTTATTTGATTTTACAAACAAAACAACTGAATATAGATTACAAAGTTTTTTTTTCTTTCAGGTGCCAATTCAGATGTCGAGCATCTCTTCCATCCGAATGGAATAAGGTACGTCGTGTACCGAAGTCCAGTTGACGGTGTTGGAGCGGGAGACGACGTCCATAACCATCTGTTCGCGAAACTCCTGCCAGCGGCGGTGCGCCACAAAGTCTTTGAACAGCTGCTTCTTCGTTGGAATCTGAATGGAATACAAATTAATGGATACTCTATTATAAAAGTACATATATTGGTAATTTTCTTTGACGTAATACGTGAAGGAAAAACAACATAGTTTTGCGTCTTTAATATTATTTAGGATCAGCAGGCTATACAACCAAGGAAGCTCTTTTATTTTTCATTTATTTTTATTGTCATTACACGTTCATAGAAAAAAAATTAAAAAAATTAAAAATGTTTATTTACCAAAATTAATAATAGGGGTTAAAGTATGAAATTGCCGTTTTATTGTATTAGGTACTTCAAATTGACATAGAACCTTCATGGTTTGAGATTTTTGAGTAAAACTTTTTTCACATGGAGTATGAAGTTCTTCTTTTAAAAAATGTGCAACATTCGATTATCGACTTTC
Organism: Eudonia truncicolella; assembly: GCA_949315975.1. Lineage (NCBI taxonomy): Eukaryota > Metazoa > Arthropoda > Insecta > Lepidoptera > Crambidae > Eudonia > Eudonia truncicolella. The sequence continues at coordinate 8,979,249 of OX438829.1, read as the reverse complement.
AGTTGTTTTTTATTCAGCTTAGAGAAGAAAGATGGATACTTCGAAAATTAGAGTTATTTTTGAATACGAGTTCCGACGCGGAACTAACGCAGCAGAAACAGCTCGCAATATCAATGTTGCGTTTGGAGAGGGGACTGCTAATGAACGCACCGTGCGATTTTGGTTTAAACGCTTTTGTGATGGAAACTTTGATTTGAAGAACGAACCACGTGGAAAACCGCCCACACAGGTGAATAACAATGAATTGAAAGAGATGGTGGAAGCCGATCCGAGCCAAACTAGTAATGTCAGCAACTCAAATATCACAATCATAAACACAGTAAGTGGTACTTACTATGTTTATAAATTGTGCGGCAGAAAATTTGTCGATGTCACTTCATTTGTCGCTTTGCCTAACATGCACACCAGCAGGGCTAAGATGAACGCCGCAACATATCTCGTGGACGAGACATGTCGTTTTCAAGTGTCAGAATTCGATAAATTATGGCGCATATGTTAGAGTCTGTCGACAAAAATAACAACAATCACTACGAATCACGATTTGACAGAACGAGTCGAGCTTGGTGGGCTGCCATGGTAACACCCATAGACATACAGACATAACTCTATTCTGCCGCACAGTTAGGAACGCAGTAAATTCCACTTACTATGTTATGATTGTGATATTTGAGGTGCTGACATTACGATCTATTTTCTCGAAACTGTTCACATGTTCTTTACTGCGTTCTTGAATTGTGCGGCAGTATTCTGCACGAGATAATGCGATGACAAAACTATGTCGCGGCGTTCCCCGACGAGATATTTCTCTGTCGTGGTGTGCATGTTAAGAAAAACGACAAATGAATCGACATCGACAAGTGTTCTCGTCTCGTCCATGAGATATGAGATATGCGCGTTCATCTTAGCCCTGCAGATTATTGTAAATGCGACGGGAAAGAAATTTTCTAAAACGTTGTGCAAAGGTGGTCTTTACTCTAATAGTGGGGACCTTGAAAGTTCTCCTATAAGTAGCTCACTATACTTTGAAAGAAAGAAAGAAAGAAAGAAATTATTTATTGACGATCATACAGCATAACAGAAAAAAAACAATGAATAAGAAAACATTTCAGAAACAATAATAATAAAACTAATAAAAAAATAAAAAAATAATAATTATATAACAATGAGTGTGTGTGAAGGCCAACTAGGCCCCTGCCTCAGCTTTGTGTCGTTGCGGTGCTGAAAAACAAACACCACCACAACGACGCTGGTATTCGCCTTGGTAACCTTACAACTTATGCATAACATTGAAGCTCTCATCAAAAACCCGACTGCTTAAACAACCATATAACCGCTAAGAGAGTGCGGATTTAATTGAGCTAGCCACGGCTGCTTGGTTGATGATTGTCCCCGTCTGCGACAACTATCAATATTCAATGTATTTACAAATACTCATTTAATATAAGTTTTATTATTTATGTAATAGGTATCGATCGAACTATGAATTCTGAGATCGTAGAGCTTTGCAGTTATTTTTTATGTTAGTCCGGTTTTTACGAGAATATAATTGTTCTTATATAGTTGTTTTAGCAGTCGGGTTTTTTGTTTTATTTTAATAATTTGGTTTATTTCAAACTTTTAATTTTGTAAAGTAAATAACCAAGCATTTTAAAACCTACATAAAATATTTATATTAAAACGCCTTACTCTTTTAAATAGCAAAGTTATAGCTCATACACCAATTGTCAATAATCTGATTAAAGCGTAAAAACGAAACTCTTGACGTCTAGTACTTTTGACTGACAAGTTCTTTGAGTTTTTTAAACATGGGAATAAAATCTGCTAATATTCCCGAAAACAAAACACCATAAAACATTGCTGTAAAATTAAAATTAAAAACTACTAATAGCTAACCCGGCCAATGTTTTTAATTTTGTTTTTGTTTTTTTTTTATAGCCTATGTCACTCACACATTAAAAACAAATCTAACGACATCTCATATGTTAAAATCCACCATGCCGTTTGGGCTGTAGGGCGTGCCAAAGAAACAGACATTCATACATACATACATACATACATTCGAAAAACATAACCCTCTTTCTGACGCAGTCTGGTAAAAACAATCAGCGGACACTCAAGACTTAGGCTTCCCTATAAACATCCAATGTGGGGTATCGCCTTGGTCTACGCAGGGCCATCTTCAGAACCGCTCTTTGTGTTCTTTATAGTATCTACTATCAAAACTGAAGGGGCAATGCTACCCCAAGCAAGTATACAATAATTAATCACGGACTGGCACAACGCCAGATACATTGACTTGAGAACATTTCCATCAGTGACCTCCCTTAACTGTTTCATTATGTGGATTAGTTTACGTACCCTGGCTGAAGTAGCTGAAATATGTCATCAAGTATTATACCAAGATATTTCAAGAAAGGGGCTCTCTCTATCTGACTGCAATTACAATTGAGGTTTACGGAATCAGTTTCCATAGCTGTACAGTTGAGCTTATGCACTGGGATATTTTTAGAAAGGAATTAAGGAGACTGAGATGCTCTAGTTTCATGAAAACACAGAAATTGAGTTTTGCTTGCATTTAGAGTTAGAATGTTATAATTTAACTATTTCTGTATTTTCTGCATACCTAATACGGCAAAGCGATGAGCCTCACGCCAAGCCTGACCGTAAAATATAATGGCCGTATTGTCAGCGTAACAACTGACTTTATGTACGAGATAAATAGGGTGGGTCCCAAGATACTACCTTGAGGGATGCCAAATGATACAGACTGAACTCCGCTTACAAGGTCGCCAATCTTGACACATTGCCCTCTCTGTGACAGGTAGCTGGAAAACTAATTTAGCGCGCAACCCCGAATCCCGTACGAACTGAGTTTTTTAATTAATATGGGAATCGATACCGTGTCGAATGCCTTTGTCAGATCAAGAAAAATATCGACACAGCATCGATCTTGGTTAAGGTGAGACATAATTTTGTCAGTAAGAAAAGTTACTGCTTCCTTCGTTGATTTCCCATGGCGGTAACCAAATTGGCGACCAGAAATTTTACCACTGCACTCCAAAAATTTAACCAATCACCTATTGACTACACGTTCCAGTAGCTTAGAGTAACCACTAAGTAAAGATATGGGGTGGTAATTACAAGGGTCATCCTTGGTTCCAGTCTTGTGGATGGGAAGGACTGCAGCTGTTTTCCAGTCGCTAGGGAAGACACCTGAGGATATACTCAAGTTGAAAATTGCTGACAGGGGTCGGAAATGACATGAGCAATGGATTTTAGTAGTTTATTAGAAACCCCCATCAATTCCCTATTTTCCCCAAGAATTATTTTGCGTTTTAAATATTAGTTATGATTAGCAGCTTCTGGAACACCCAAAACTTTTTTATTTAAATAACTTTTATGTTAAATTTCACGTATGGCCGCTGTCTCTCCACTAACAACTAGTCAAAATGGTGACATCACTACGATTACATCAATAACATTTATGACAATTAGAACAAACGCAGAATCTTGTCGTTACGCAAATACCTACTTTAACATAAAATATCAATAAGCATAAAATGAATAACACGCAAGTCACATAAAAGTCCGTTTAAATGGATAATTAAAACATCATTAGGTTTTTGCGATAAATGTTAATGATAATGCTTTACCCGTGTTCTGGGTAACAGATACAATTTTCAACAATATCAATGTGAAGACACGATCTCAAGTTTTTTTGATTTAATTAAAGAATATTATAAATCAAAAAGGATAGACGGCCATTGTTTACAAGACCCATCAACGAACCTAATTTAAAACCTAGGCGACAAAAAAGGTTGACAGTTAAAAGTATTTAGACCAACCTTCTTGTCGAGATAGTGCTCAATACGAGACCAGATGTTGGCAGTGTTCCGCTGCAGTAGCCAGATCTTCGGCATCAACATGCAGTCCACGCGGGTCAGCGCCACTATACGCCGATCGCGCATGTTTTCACCAAACCCGAAGCTAGAACCGGGATTCATCTGGCAAACCTATAAACCTTCTTCGTTAAACAAGGGAAACTAACTTAAAAAAGAGATTCCTTTGCGGGAAAGTGAAAAGTTTTATTTTCTAAAATTTGTGCTATGTCGAATATTAATGTAATGTTATTAACTGCTGTTCGTGAGCGTGCCTGAGTGTTGGCAAATGAAACAAAACAGTGCAACGTCTCTTTTCAAATTCTCTCAGAAGTCCGCGTCAGACCTTAGTAAAGCCCTACATCTTTACTGAGATACTCAAGGGGTTGGGGTATATCATTTCTCAAAGATCGATTGATCGCCCCCGAAACCCCCTGCATACTAAATTTCATGAAAATCGTTGGATCGTTTCCGAGATTCAGATTATATATATATACTACTCAAAACAAAATAAGGGCCACGAGGTATTTTTTCATTTTGGTGTAAATTATTAAACATTTACATATTGAAAGTAGTAAAATATTGAGTATACAAACTCTTTGATACCTAAACTTTTTAATATTGTAGTATTCATCTAATGCTGGCAACAATTTTAAATAAAATTTGATTTAAAATTATTTTTGAAAATTTTGATTCCATTTTCTTTGACGTTTTGCTTTCCTTAGCTTCTTGGTTTATTAGAAATTATCAGAGTTCATTGATATCTCGAGTCAGAAACATCTTTTGCAATATGCCACAAGCACGCAGGCGTCATATGGACTCGCTGACAGCAACCAGAGCAGTTACAATGATTGAAGAAGGTCATTCGCAGCGATCTGTGGGTTTGCAATTGGGATTTTCTCGAAGAGCTATTCAAAATCTATGGAATCGTTTCCAAGAGACCGGCAGTGTTAGAAGAAGACCTGGTTCGGGCAGAGTTCGCATTACAACAGCTCAAGAGAATCGTTACATTCGATTAAGTGCGCGCCGAGATCGCACAACGACGGACAGCAAGCTGCAAAATCGTTTATGGCTCACAACAGGTACTCGTGTCAGTGACCAAACTATTCGTAATCGATTGCATGAAGACCAGCAGGCATCAAGAAGGCGAGTTGTCCGTATTCCATTAACCAGAAATCATCGTGCAAATCGTTTAAGATTTTCCCGTCAACATTTGGACTGGGACATAAACCAATGGGGCATGGTGCTCTTCACAGACGAATGCAAAGTTAAATTTTTTAACGACTATCGGCGTATTAGAGTATGGAGAAGACGCGGCGAGAGATTTTCAGAAGCCTGCATCCATGAAGTCGATCGTTTTGGTGGTCCAAATGTAATGATTTGGGGCGGGATAAGCTTACACGGCAAAACTGAGCTCGCTATTTTAAATGAGGGTACTGTTACTGCTCAGCGGTACATTGAGGAAGTCGTCAGACCACATGTGATCCCATTTGCTATCCCATTTGTACTGGAAGCGTCTCAAATTCAAGTCTTGCCGTGGCCGGCGAACAGTCCGGACTTAAATCCAATAGAGCACATGTGGGATCAGTTGAAACGAAGAGTTAGGGACGGTGATCAGGAAATCCACAACCAACAGCAACTCATCAACGCTGTTAAAAGGGCCTGGGAAGAGATTCCAATGGAAAATGTCAGGCATTTGATTGAGAGCATACACTCCAGGCTTCAGGAGTGCGTAACGAAACGAGGGGGGCATACCCGTTACTAAAAGATGAGCATGGAGTATTTTCTTTTATTTTCAGTAACTTTACATTGTTTTTATTTTTAACCTTAAATGTGTTTTTTCTTTCAAAAGCAAATAAACTTTTTAATCATTATTATTGGAATAAATTTATTGGTCTACACGGTAAAAACAACATTAGTTTTCGTTATGGAGACAAAAAAATTAATATTGGTTTTATTATTTTCATGGTACAGACAAAATACCTCGTGGCCCTTATTTTGTTTTGAGTAGTATATATATAAAAATTGCTCGTTTAAAGGTATTAGATACAGAAAGGAAATATTATTTATATAAATGTATTACCTGTAAGAAAAATTACTTTCGACTGATAAGGGGTCCGATAAAGAACGAAGTAGATATTGATGATGACAAAAACCAACACGACAAATTATTGGACAAGTTATGACTTCATGATCAAAAGTAAATTGATTTTAACATTTACCTTTGCAAGCAATAAAGCTTAAATTCAAAGTTAAAAAGATTTATTTGACATTTAGATAATTGGGTGTATTCAAATTCGTAAATAAAATCATAACCTGCATAAAATAGGTTCTAAGATTTGGAGGGCGCACTGGGGCTTCCTTTTCCGGTATGACACTCAATCTGCAACAAATATGGAAAACAATATATATCTATGCTAATAATATAAAGAGGTAACCTTTGTATTTTTGTATGTATGTATGTTTGTAACGAATAAACTCAAAAACTACTGGATTTAAAAAATTCTTTCACCATTAGAATGCTACATTAGCGCTGAGTAATTTAAGCTATATTAAAAATAAAAATAAAAGTCCACCCGTGCGAAGCAGGGACGGGCCGCTAGTCCTCAATAAAATAAAATAAAAGATAATATGATAACTAGTGGTGTATAGCAGAATACAGGCACCTATCAGTTGCTTATAGTCTGAAGTGCCGTACTACAAGTACGCATCGGCGCCCATTCTTGAAAATGGTCGTGCATTGCTCTATTAGGACCGGTCAATCATCTCGGACAGGACTATTGTTGCCAATAAGCCTGATATTGTGGTGGTAGACCGATCTCAACGTCGAGCGGTGCTCATTGACATCACCATCTCGCTTGACGAGAACCTCGTAAAAGCTGAGAAGGACAAACTCAGCAAGTACTTTGACTTAGCTCACGAGGTGACCGCCATGTGGAATGTTAATTCGACGATCATTGTCCCGATAGTCGTTTCAGCGAACGGTCTGATAGCGTAGATCCTCGACCAACATTTTAAGAGGCTCTCGCTTGATTGTTGAATCAATGGTCAGATTCAGGAAGCAGTACTCCTTGACACGGCACGTATTGTCAGGAAGTTCCTCACTCTGCAACCCTGACCACCGGTAGCTTGGGCCCTGCCCCGCTGCTGGCGGTACTCTAGAATTCGGTTTTTGTAATGTTTTATTGTTTTTTATATTAAAATATTGTAAAAATCTTGTTTTAAGAAAGAAAATAAATAAAAATAATAATAATAATATTGCTACTGAAATTAACCAACCAAGAGACAAATCCTAAACCATAATTCCATACGAAGAAGAATAAAAACTTATTTGTCTTAAACTTAAACTGATCTATGCAGAGCTATAACTATAGGACTAAACTTGAGAAGCTCGATGGCGCAGTGGCTTACGTGCCCGGTCTGCGATTGGTGAAGTAAAGCAACTTTCGCAAAGGCCGATCATCGGATGAATGACCAAAGTCATCTCGAGCTCCTCCGTGCTTCGGAAGGCACGTAAAGCCGTTTTGTCCCGGCTGAATAAATAGTCGTTAACAACCACCAATCCACACTAGGCCAGCGTGATGGTTTAAGGCCCAATCATCCATAAAAAGAGAGGGCTTGTGCTCCAGCAGTGGGAATATATAATTAGCTGGTGATAATAATACATAGCTATAATTATTAACAACCTAATTGAGTCTCGCGTAGCATGTTCCACATCTGATGGTTCCGCCAGTATAACTTCAGATTTTATAGACGATGATCGTCCGATTTTAGAGGAAGTGCTAGGATGGTTTGATCTTTTAATATCGTCTAGCTTGAGCTCCGACTGCAACTGGCCACTATCTGCTCTTATGGTGACAGAAGTTTTATTTTTAAGGATACTCGACTCTCTTCGAGGAGGGGTTTTAGAAGGTTCCTTCATGTCCGTTTCTGCGACATCAGAAGGCCGTGATTCTTTACTCTCGTTCAAATTCTTGTAAGCACCGAAGTATTTTTGATCAAAGTCCTGTTCGCTTTCTTCTTTGGGGACCTAAAAATCAGTATTGCCATAAAAATCTATATACTAAAAACACGTGTTAACGTTGAAAACTGAAATCGTAAAGTACTCACGTAAGGATCGTAGAGGTTGTAATAATTTACACCCAGATGAGTTGTGACGATTACTTGAACCGACTCAATCATCTGACAGCGACCCGACAGAATGAAGTAGACGAAATTAGCCACGCCCACCCCGTCGCCGAGGAGAGTCTCATTTGGCTCGTAACTTTTCATTTTGGCTACAATACAACCTTCGCGTCTGGCAACCTAGCAATAAAATGTTGGTCGGTTCAGTAAAGGTTATTGTTGTTTTTATTGGTTTTACTGATACTGACCCATAGGTCTGGGATATGATGGTGGTAGGGTAATTTGAACTCACTCACTTGGTTTGTTGGACTAAAAACTAAATTGTAAAGAATAAAATATAATACAGATTACATAAAAAATAAAATACACCGAAAAATTGGTGGTGCTCGCTCTATACTAAAACCTTAGGCAGGCCCTAGCCAGTTGTAAAATAAAAAAGGAAAACAATATTGTACCTAATTATGTAACTTTAATTTTATTCAGGAATAACAAATAAAGAAGTAAACGAAACTTTTAAATAAATATATATACACAGAATGGTTTTGTTTAGTCTAGATGATATCTACAAAATATAAAAGATCACCTCATCAAGCGCGTCAAAATAGGTGAAAGCGGACATCGCTTCCCTGACTTCATCCCACTGTTTCTGTACAGACGCGAGAAGGACATTCTTAAAATCCTCTTTCATCAGTGCCAGTAACTCGCAATGACCTGAACGACAGACTTATTGAGTGGATGGTCTCTTCAATGACAGAAATGCGACTACCGTACCTACACACACATTTATAAGAGTAACTAAGCTACAACCGATTGATCGATGAAGGAATGCTACAACAGCTGATATGTAGGTCATCTTTAGAAAGTTTTGACTTATTGCTACTGATAGGTAGTATTATTTTAATGTCTTCTCAAATGGTTAAAATTAATGTGAGACAAGGTGATAGAAAATGGCACAGTGGTTTTGAACTTTTACATACACAAACCAAAATTAATTTAATTATTTATTTACTAATGGATAAAATAAGTTTTCTACGAACAACGCAAGAACTTTAGTAACTACTTCTCAAAAAAGTTGTTCAATAGGATCTTTACTATTCTACTGTTTCTATATTGAATTCTAGGAATAAACACAATAAATCATTGAATAAGGTATCATTATACATTTCACGACAGCATTGGTTTGTAAGTCTACGGATAGATAGTCTACTGCAAGAGCAATTCTTTTATAAATGTCTTATTTTAAAAATAATCATGACTTTGAAAATGTCGCCATTCTAGAAGGTTCCCCTATTGTATCAAGTTCGACATTCTAACCGGTAGTAGTGACAGTAGCTGTCCTCGGAATGTTATGCAACAGGGAGACTTCACCAAACATGTCGCCTTGGTGCATCACACCAATATCCACTGACACGTACTGTTGGAGCAGCTCGTCGAATATCATCTGGCTGACGATGACGTCACCGGTGACGATGAAGTACAGCGCGTGAGCCTCCTGGTGCTGACGGACTATCGGCCGACCGGGACCATAGTACTTGAAATACGTAACGGCTGCCAACTTCTTTTTTACGTGCTATAGAAACGGAGTTATGGTATTAAAGATTTACACTTACAGCAAAAGGTCTCTTAGATCTACCTTATTCATGTACTAGGAGAGCAGCTCGATGGCGCAGTGGTAAACACGCACGGTCTGCGATTGCTGAAGTGGAGCTACTATCGCAAAGGCCGGTGCTTGGATGTGTGACCAAAACATATAATATCTAGAGCTCATCCGTGCTTCGGAAGGCTGTTGGTCTCTTGGTTGTTAACAAGCGCAAAACCGCACTGGGCCCGCGGTGGTTTAAGTGGTTAAGTGGACGGCTCGTGCGAAAATAAGCTGTTGATGACGCATTTGGAAGTCCACCAATCAATTTGTAGTTTTAATTTAATCTTTTTGTTACTGACTGAAGGACATTCGTTCAATAGTGTAGTCTAAGTCTTTAACATAAATGGTGTACTTTGGTAATACTAGTTAACAAGCGCATGGTCCACCTGATGGGAAGCGTTCCCACTAGGTATTGATGATAGTAACACCTTATGTATTACTGCGCGCTATGGCCCTGCGACCTTAATTATTTAGCTTTTATGCCCCATTTTACTAGGCCTTCTACCGCTGAAACCGGTCTGCGCGCGAAAATAAGTATCTATGAGTGAAGGAATTTGATGTTGAATTCTACATAATATGACGAAGCAATACATTATCTTTTTCAGTTTACCTACATTTTACTTTTCGCCGCAAATAGTAAACAAGTTTTGTACTAAAAGGAACGACTTTAAATTTTTTTTTTAATTTATATTGGAAAGGGGGTTTGCCTTTAATTCAAATACTTATCTAAAAGTAAAAGAAATAAATTTATAATTAACTATAATAATAATAAAGCAAATAATTGCATTGACTTACGTTAGGATAACGCTTGAAACATTTCAGACCTCCTATTATACGATAGATATATTTTTTCTCTTGGTCAGTCCTTTCTGGGGCTGGTTTATTTAAAAGCGCTTTATCCTGTAAAATACGGATATATCGTGTAAAAGCTTTATGATTTATGATTTAAAAAAAAAGGAAGCTTTGCTGTCTGTGCCACGAAGCCTTGAAGAAAGAAAAGGACAAAAACACGACTCGCGTGTTTCTGTTCGTGACTTAAATGTGCAGTCATCTAATATGTAGTTGCAAATAGTTGCAATAAGTAATACCTATTACTTTGTCATACTGTAGTATACAATAAGGACGATGAAATTTTAACTTTTGTAAACTGTTTGAGGCTGCATCTATCAATACACACGTTTGTATCGCTACGTTATCAATTGCTTATATCGCAAAAATTCAACTTACTGAGTGCTGCACTTCGCACCTAGCGCGAGATTTATTTACTATTCGACTTTATTCGATCACGCTAACGAAAACGAGAATTTATAGGGCTTTAAAGCAGCGCCTCCCGGTGACAAATGAAGAGAATTAGTTAAAATTCTGCAATACAATTTCTCGTTTAAGATAACATGATCGAATGGCAGATAAAACTCGCTCAAGTAATCAGATAACAAACAAAAGTTGTGGTGTACAAGAAATATTGGGTGCATGTCTTTTTCAAAAACCCACAGTTAACGTGCCTAGTCCTAACAAGAATACAAAAAGTTTCTAACAGTGATAGTGAGCAATTGTTTCTTTTTGGCTTTCCCCCGGACCGCCTGCTCCACTCTTCGCTTGACGTCCTCCACCCCTTCGTAGTGGTCTACCGCTTCCGCTAACCAGTACGTGTTTGCCATCACTAGACGCCCCAAAGCGCGAAAGAGGCATTTCGCATGGAATTTCTTTCTCATTAGCTCCTCCGGATCCTGACGATAACACAACAAGTATTTACCCAAAATACACGTTTAAATAATATACCGGGATAGACATGAATGGAAAAGGCTACATCGACAAAAGCGTAAAGTTGAAGAAAAAGATACTTTAAAAGTTGTTGAAAGTATAAGTATATAAATAATTTTGTTATAAAAAAATATGAAAAGTCAAATCTTAATCTAATATTAGTAGGGTACATACTATATCAACATTATTGTGTTGTTTTAAAATTAGGATTCACATAAAAGTTACTTTTATAATCAAGTCTGCTTAAGCTTAGGCAATTAACTTACACTTACAATATTCTAATAGAGGTCGATGGCTGAAAATAAGTTGGCGCAACTTTCGCAAAGGCCGGTCATCTGATGGGTGACCAAATTGAGGTGGGTGTCATCTCTAGCTCCCCCGTGCCTTCACCAATCCGCACAGGGCCCGTGTGGTAGTTTGTGGCCCATTCTGGGGATAGGTAGGGCTCGTACCCCAGAAGTGGGACATAAAACGAGCTACTAACGTTGAAAAATATAGTTTTGTGTGAGGATTCCTGGTGAAGTACACTTCCACCTTCGGCTTTACCACCAGGTAAGATGCAAGCTAAGCACTCTACCGTTGTGAAATAGAACAAAAACTGTTGCAGGTATACCGACCACTTCTTTCTTTTTAGCAGCACCGCCTCGGCCAGCCATTTTAGGTTTTGGTACCTAAATAACACACAAGTAAGAATGCAAATATTGATTTAAATATTGATATTGGCAATATCGTATCAACAATAAAATTTTTGATCGTTATCTAAAATCGTGTAAATTATAATAATTTTTTTAACAAGTTAAATATTAGAAATAAGTTATTGAAAATTCTTATAAATTTGTATGTCAGACAAAGACATAATCCACCTGAGTAAACCACAGACTCAATGACTTGTTTCATAGATTAAATTCAAATTAAATTGGATTAGTTTGAGCTCAGTTTGAGCATGATTTGAGCCATTTCTTTTATTTAAATATTTGAAATTTTCAATAGGCTAAATAATTAACTAAAGCTTTATTTTAAAATTATAAGTAGGTATACACGCCTGCACATCAGCTTACCACAAACCGAATTTTACAAAAGCACATTAGGGTTCATAAAACAAAGAAAGAAGAAGATTGAATGCCTGATATGCGAGTTACGAGTGTTTGCTAAAATATATTAATGTTATCCAGCCAGTCATGATCAGATCAAATTAGATCAGCTCTTAGAGCGTTGGTTTAATGCTCTAAGGATCAGCTGGATGTTCAACCGGGTTCAATCAACTTGCTTTTGTGAATTAAAATTCCCGCTTAAGGTTCTGTTTTTATTTTCAACAAGCTGAGTAGTTAGACCATACTGCCTTGTTATTATTTATTTTGGTTTTCGTATAAAGATGACTAGGATAATGATTAAGTCTTTAATCACCGTAGTGGTCACCGGTGACCGATAAACAATAAATTTTCTATTGTGTCTGGTTTTGCGGCAGTCAACGTGTTAATGATAGATGGATGAAATTTTTTATTTAGAGAAACTGGATGTATTATACAGGATTTCTTGTATAAAAAATATGTTTGTACCAAAAAGTTTCAGTTAATATTAATCCTTTCTATACGGGGCGCTTGTATGCAAAGCAACCTCTCAATCCGGGGATTTTTTGTAGTGTCGAAAAGTAACGCAAATTTAAGGTCGATTTTAAAAATGTATATGTTTTGGTAACAAAACTATAAATGCTAGAGTAACGAAATTTTGTACAGTCACTCGCCCGATACTGTTCTTTCATAAACTTAACAGTTTTAAGTAATAAATATGTTAAAAATAGAGATAAAATCACAAAACCCGGGCAAAGAAGGAAATCGGAAATTAGCCTGGAATATTGTCATTTCGCACAAACACTTCACATTTTATCCAAGAAGAATTTTTATAAGGCTAATTATTTATAAGAATTACAAAAACACAAACGTTGATAAACTTTCCACGAGCAGGATTTGAACCTGCACCTTTCTGACATACCGGGTCAGCTGTGCGAGCCCGGATCTTTTATCGACCGATAAAGTGACATTAGACGATAAAATTTTACAGTTCAAGTTGACAAGGTGCTCTCCCAATTGAGTTATCATGGTTCTAACCAGCCCGCCGAAATTATTCACTACTTTGAAAGTCAAAGGCGCCCATTCAATGTTAACAACTAACATTATAAAAAATTATAAAGAAGAAAATTAAAAGATAAAATTATACAAAACAAAAACATTGTATTTATAAGACGGCACAATTGTAACTGAAACACTATAATTAAACACTATAAAATCTATAATTATGCGATCATAAATCACAATGACTTTCTTTCAACACTAGGCAAGGCTGCGATAAATTATCGATATCGATAAAATCGATTCATCGACAATTGATTTTTCATACAAAGTTTAATTTCAAATAGATAAAGTAAAAAGAATCCAGAAAACATATTTATTTAATTTTGATTTTATATTTTTACTATTTAGTACAGGTACATAAGATAGCATTTTTAGTGTCCTGTCCTGTCATCCTCGATCTCTTCATCTCCAAGAGGACTTCTGCTTGGGACAAGACATAATAATTTTATTATATATTTGAGTAGACAAAACGACTAAACCTGACAAACGAATGATTACGTATAGACTAATTGAAAAATGCCTTGTAATGGTTATAATATTTTTTATTCGTAATACCTTCATATTGCTATAAAATAAAAATTTTATAAAAATATATCGATATACCCCTTATTTTCATAGCGATCACCACTAGAAATCCACAATTTTGTTTTTTTAAAGAACACCCTGCACAAATACGGATGGCATCATAATATGATGCCATCTGTTGCTCAACTTTGTGATATTTTTTTAGGAAGACATCTAGCGAGTTTTTTTGAATTACTTTTATAAGCAGGCCAACTGAGGCCAACCAATCACGTCTCAGACTGTGTCGATAAAATGACGCCTGTCCATAGATAATCTTAGCGAAATTCATAATTCTTTATTGGATAAGCCTTCTAAATTTAAAAAGGCTACTTTGCTATTGGCATCTTAGGAAACCTTCCGTCTTAGAGCATTTTAAACCACCTTCCGTACAGAAATGGTTCACCTTTAACCATTTGTAGGCACTTTCCTAAAAATAAGTTTTAAAAATAAAATCCTTATTTAAAAAAGCATAAAATTTTTGGGGAACAATATATGAAAAAAAAAAGAATTAATTGTAATTGTTTCTTTGTACCCATTGTTTTTATGTAATGTAATATTTCTGCAAATAGGTACCCACGGAACGGCAAAATAAAAGCTTTTTGTAAGAGTGACGTTTAGTTTGACACTGACAAACAACGACATGCAGAAAATAATGACAATTCAAATTTCAACAAATTTCAAGTAAATCAGAAATCTTGTTGATTGGCGTCTTCGGCTTGACTGTAAATTTGATATTTCCATTATAGAAATACTTTTTGGGTTGACTTTATTTCTCTTGTAATCTATCATATTGTAGCTTAAACATGGTGAGATAAACATTTTATAACTATTTACCGTAATTATACAAATATTGGTGAAGTATACGATGACTTGTTACTTTTCAGAGTTTCGGCCTGCCTGCCCTGAAAGTGAAACCTGACAATGCGTGCAGTATCAAGCCGCAAGAAGGTCCTTTTGGAATACCAGATCTTATGGTTGCGGGTCTTGGTGCTACCAAACCAAAAATCGGTGTATCACATCCTCTTGAAGCATCCGAGAGAAACGTGAGTTACCACACTACAACATAAATTGCCTAAGCTGTCTTCATGTAAACACAGTCTCTGGGTTGCTGTCGAGGTTATTAAAAAAACCAGCATAACTGATTTGAGATTTCATTATATCACAGATTGAAATTACCATGTTCTTACCATTCTACATTAGGCTACAGCGACATTATAACGACTACATAAACCCTACGTAATTCTTGCTAGTATTTGAAAGGAGTTGTAAATTTTTTGCTCTTATTTATATTGTTAAGTTTGTTATTACTAATTATGTGGAAAAGTTTTTCCGTCTTTAAATTTTTTGCAATATGCATGCCGTGGCGGTCAATAATAGAAGGCTGTAATTAGCATTTAAGATATTATTATATGTTACATAG
Source organism: Eudonia truncicolella (assembly GCA_949315975.1). Lineage (NCBI taxonomy): Eukaryota > Metazoa > Arthropoda > Insecta > Lepidoptera > Crambidae > Eudonia > Eudonia truncicolella. The sequence continues at coordinate 8,963,730 of OX438829.1, read as the reverse complement.
TTTTTTATTTTTTTATTTAGTACAAGTTTTGCTGACTGTCCATAATAAATCAATAAATAAATTTTCCAACTTCCCTACTTGTCACACCATCTTAATATTGTTCTTTTTTACAATGCAAACTGTGGTAGGTGTCATATTATATCATATCATGTGTAAAATAAATATGAGTAGACCGGTAATAGTGGCATCCATCACCGTAATATGTAGTTCATGTAAACCTTAAAAACAATACCTAATTTGACTTGAGTGGGAGCTGTTTCTGACGATCTTAATAATTTAATTTTCTTTCTAGATTACATTTGCTTTTGTTTTTAATAATATTACTAACTACAATTGTCAATTTTATTTTTTACACTTTTATTTTTATGTAGATATATTACAAGCTGAGTTATGTAATAATATAATAAAAAGTGTAAATACATTTTTTTTTATAGCTTGTGTTTAAACGCTTACCAAAAATGTATTAATTTTACTACCAATAAAATTCAAAACGCTTACCAAGATGGATGAAAAATTAAGGAAATGATCACCAAATTGTGTTTCCTAAAAAACTATAAAAAGAAATTTATAATTTTATTAAATGCCTTAAAAATATATGAATACCTTTGCATTTGCACTGCATTTCAGTCCAAATATGTTATATTGTCACCAAATAGATAATACCAATATTTTATGCCTTGAGCTTAAATTTGCTAAATTTTGCTTCCTGTTGTCTAATAAAAAAAATTTACCTCGGAATTCAAGTCAATCGCTACGTTGCGTTTCGCGATTGTCTTAAATTTCCAACCTATCACCTACAGGAGTAGGGCAGCTAGTATCCTCAATCATTTGAATAATAGTGTAAAAATTGTTGGTATCAATGTTACTGTTTCAGTACAACAATATTTAGTGAGCTTTAATCCATTTTGCCAAGCAAAAAAAATATATATACAAAACATACAATTATTTGGATGTGTGTATATTAGGGTATAAAAGTTCTTTTTACATTTTCACTTAAAATGTACCCTTAAAGTAACTCTTAAAAATAAAGGGTCTCTATCACATTTGAAAAATCTTGACTTACCACGCTAATGCCTGTTTTATTATTTCCCGATTAATTAAAGCTAAATGTTTATCAATTTCAGTACCATTTGAATGGCGAAAAAATGAACATGGCCATGCTACGCAACATTCAAGGCCTCCATGCTCCCCTAAAACTTACCATGGAAATGAAATTCGCAAGCAAGGTAATATATATTTACAATAAATATACTGCTATGCTCAAGTTTCTCAGTGTGATTAAATCAGAAATGAGATTTCCTCCGAAGAACAAAGGTTACCGACATAGCCCGAAGAGTTGCTAAGCTTAAGTAGCAGAGGGCAGAGCACATTGCTTGCAGGACTGATGGCCACTGAGGCGGAGCAATTCTCAGTTGGCGACCGCATACCGGAAAACGCAGTGTGGCAGGCGTCCAAAAAGGTGGACCGACAATCTGGCAAAGGTTGTGGAAAGCCGCTGGAGCAGCACAAACCCAGTTGTTGTGGAGATCCTTGGGGGAGGCCTTTGTCCAGCAGTGGATATCTTTTGGATGACTGCATAATATTTACCAAATGAAATTTTAATTTTGCCGTACAAGATTTTTGCAAATGTTTGTTGAAACATTATTTGCATGCCAAGGCAACTCTATTTGTGCAGTATGTTTGTCTGGTTTTCTTGACCAATTATTTGCAAAACCATGAACCTTACATTAACATTACCTCTCAACGCGGTATTACAGTGTTATTGCAGTTGTGAAAACAAGACACGACTCACAAGTATAATACACCGCTACATGTGTCTTGTTTCACAGCCTTAACAAAAATGCCACAATACTGCTTTAACAGCTCATAATAAGCCTCTCTGCATTGCATTACAGATAGGGCGTTTACCATTCCTGCCAAGCTCCAACATTCAACATGATGTCCTTACAGGAAGGTACCTTGACATTGGCTTTGAAGATATCCTTAATACACAAGACTTTTGTGAAATCGCCGGGCAGCCCCATGCTGTGGTAGAAAGGTCACTAGGAATCTTGTGAAATAGTTAAGTGTACTACATTGTAATATGTAATGTCCTCTCAAGTTATTTTAATAAACACCAACTCTTAAACTCTTGTTTACTTTGTATTGGGAATGCCTATTGTTAGTCTGCAGAAAAACTCATTCATCATTGCATAGAGGCGCTATTTGAGATTACTTTTTAGGATCGTCGCCTGGCTAGCTTCCACCATTTTAGCTAAGTCTGTCACCGCAAGTAAGTAGTATTGGATGTATACTACATCAAATTCTTTTTCTGAGGATATAATAAATAACTTATATAGCGTTTAGTAATAATAATATAACACTAATCATTGATGTCTCACACATCAAGACAAGACGGAGAGATACATAAAGATACCAAATATCGTAATTCTGTAGTAATCAGTAGTGGCTAACGTGTTCAGGCTACAATACTTTTACTATTTTAATACTTTACAATACTTTTAATATTTTTACTTTTTAATACTAAGCTACTTTTCGCATTTCAAGTTCCCTGAATGGAGTAATCTGATTATTACTACATTACTTCTCAGTTTGAAATGATATATTATAAAGCTTTTAAAATGGCAGTCTTAAATTTAACACCGTTAGATCCATATTACCATGTTTTCCATTAAAGGTTGAGGAGCTCGATGGCGCAGTGGTTAACGCGCCCAGTCTGCGATTGCTGTAGTTGAAGAAATTTCGCAAAAATATTCGCCAGATCACCAAAAATGTATCATCTAGTTCCTTCGTTCTTCGGAGAACACAAAAAGTTTTTTGTGCCTTAACAACCACCAATCTGCACTGGGGCCGCATGGTGTTTATTGGCCTTTTCTCTCTATCCATCTATAGGGAAAACTCGTGCCCCAGCAGTGGGGACATAAAATGACCTGGTGATGATGATGATTTACCATGTGAGAGAAAGGGGTTCAACCCTGCAGTAGGGATTTATAGGTTGATATTAGGCATGGGTGGAACAAAGTAATAAAAGATTTTTTCATTTACTATTTTTAACATATTATCATTATTTTGTAAAATGGTCTTTAATTTTTCATCACTGTTTCAATTAAATGAATGATAATAATTTCGTATTGATATTGTTCTTGTCGCACGACAAAAATTTAATGTTCTTAGATCTGATGTGCAGTCTTGTTATCTATGAATCATTTCTTACAATATCAAGTACTCTCAGTTTACAGATCTTCTTCACCTCATTGATGCCTGTAGTTATCTCTAGCTCGCGGCTGCTGTGGTACCTTCGTTGTAAGCCTTCGATAATGGACTGCACTTTGTTCTCCCGAGCACAGATAATGAATGGAAAACCGAACTTCGTTTTGTACCTATAAATGTTAAGTATTAATAGTCATACACGCAACTTTCGATATCTTGTTTATTGAGTAAAATTTTAAGTATACACGCCTGCACATCAACCTACCTCAAATTGTCAAATTTCTTTAATATACTATGAACTTTATAGCTAAGTTTTATGGTTGAAAATGCATTGAAGAAATTTGACAGTTTTGGATAAGTTGATGTGCAGGCGTCTGTACCTAGATTTTTTTGCAATTAAAGTCATCAAAATTGTAAAACTTTATTTGAATAAATGTGCTTTCTAATATGTGGCTACTATAATATTTTAGTATAAATATTATAAGTATACCTAAATAAATTGATTCTCAAAAGAGTATATCGTTATAGTTATTTGTAGGACTATCAATTGATTAAAAATAAGCGATCCTAGCGGTAGAAGTTAGCACTATATCGCAATATCAAAAGCATCACATCACACTCCACGCGACTCAAAATTCAACTCGCCGAGTATAGATGTCGCTTCACGTACTAAACAGATACGAGCTTACCAAGAACCACTTGCACCAACCCAAAGCAAACTACCTACAATGATGTTACAAATATTAAGGTTTTAATTAGGAATTATTGAGGAATTATTTTTGCTACAGCACCATATACTTTAACTTACGATAGCACTTTTAAAAAATTACATTCGGCTATTTTTTAATTTCATCGATGCTGTCTAATACCAAACAGTGATTTTGAATGAGAGTACTTGTAATTTGTGATCATAGTGTGAGAATTAGTCACCGATTCAATAATCACACCCCTTGGCCTTAGACAGGCTGAGAAATGATTGTGGTCGTTTAAAAAACCTACAGCTGCACATTATAACGTCCACCAACTCTTCTTGGCAGTGAAGAGTCATGTGCAGACATGACTCTTCACTGCCAAGAAGAGTTTTATTTTATATTCTATAATTTGTGTTATTATGAATATTAATGTAAAATAATTTTAGATTTTTTTTATGTGAACGTGCACGAGTGTTGGCAAATAAAACAAAATAGTGCAACGTCACTTTTTAAATTCTCTCAAGGGGTTGGGGGTACCATTTCTCACTTCTCACTCATTACTATTATCATTTACCATCATCATATTAACAGAGATATGTTTCTATTCATATAACTTGTAAGAAAATTACTTTTACAATTTTACTTTTACTTTTTAAATGTGCTGACCGCACGAAGCCATCAACTAAAAGAAAAAGAAAAAGTCCACTATCGGTTGCCAGCATGAAACTACAGTACCTCACTAGTTGAGGATCCCGGGTGAAGTGCGCTTCCATCATTGGCCTTATCATCACTTAACATCAGGTGAGATCAAGGCACTATGCTTACCCGTAAATATATAAAAAAAAAACTAGATATACAGCTTCATGGTTGCCAGTGGCTAGATTTCAAAAAGTTTAGTTACCTAACTAACTACAAGGTGTTTGATAATAGATACCTGTATAACCCCGAATATGGCAGATAGGGTAACGTGAATAGAACTCTGAAAAATTATAAACATACCTGAATAGCACCATATGACCGATATATTGAAGTTTTTTGTTTGTTGTTGTTGTTTTTTGTTACTCAGGTAAACTGCAAAATTACAACCCTTGATCCAGCTGATAAAGTGTTCTTGACCGTAAACCACATGGTCCAAACGAAACAGAAGTCAACACGTTTTCAGGGTTACCTATCTAATTAAGAGAATTGTTTTAAAATAAATTTGAGTTTTTTTATAGAATAGTAATTTTTCATAAATATGATTTTGCATATTATCAGTATTCTTTATACTTGGTTGCATGGCTGTTTCGGGATTATACTCCTTTTACCAAACACCCTGTATATCGCTATCGAAAGAAAGTCCTAATGAGACGAATACGAATTAGCAGACAAGGCCCTTTTGAACAACAAGAGTCACTCGTTATTTCACTTAATCGTAAAGTAGGTTTGATGCTTATGATTGCTCATTAGTCTTACCGTTCGTTATTGATGTTGATGATACTCCGCTGGTCTTCCGTGATATCATTCAAACCGGCACTTCTTTGCTCAACGGCCGACTCTCGCGTCAGCTCTCCAGCAGCAGCCATACGTCCTGCCAGGTCAGGGTGCAGTTTCAGGATCACCAACTTTTCTGTAAAAAGTTTTTATCACTTCTATATTTTCCATTATTTTAACCGCTTCTGTGGTCTAGTGGTTGACCACCAACGGTCCCAGACCCAAAGGTCCCGGGTTCGATTTCCCTGCGGGGAGTACATGTTTGTGTAGGTACTCGGTTTGGTTGTTGGTAGGGCTCGTTTGTCCGCCTGGCTAGCTAATACAACATTACGCTACGATAATATTATTGTTATATTGCGTAAGCTCGAGATGTACAAATATATACTTAGATAAAAAAAGTTTTGGGCAAAACCACAAAAATATACCTACCTCAACCTTAACAATTATTAAATTACAATTTAAGAGAAGTCAAACCAGAAAACGGAGAGAAAATCGAAGGGGCGATCACTTCGACCACAAAATAACATAATAATAAAAAAAAATACATTTTACTTTTATAAAAATGAGCTGAATAAGTATCTACACAATAATTATACAGCATGTGTATTCCATACGATCCTATATTTTAAGGGCAGTTAGATAAGACCCTAATTAACGTAAATTGGTACATTAAGTTAACAAAAGAAAACATTTTTTTTCATACAAATTAATTCGGCACGCAATGTATTCAAATAACCAAGTCATCTACGTAAGCACTTAAACCGGCCTTTCAAAATTGTCAACTCAATATTTGCATTATATTGCTGGCCGGGAAAACTTTAAAAAAATCATTACGCTTAATTATTGAAAGTATTTGTTAAAATTTATTACTGTAAGTACCTCTTAATACTGCTTAAATCTATCGTATGTTAAAAATTAGGATCGCATGGAATACACACGCTGTATAATTTATTTTATATACACACTAAAACAATAGTCTCTTGTAAAATAACGGGCATGGCAACATTGGCAGCTTATAAAATATAAAACAAAGTATTGAGTATGCCTAATACACAAAAGTATTTAAAAAAATATGCATGTACGGTGCAATACATTTCCAACCATATGTTTTGGTCATAAAGTTCAAAGTCTATTGAGGAAATTGGACAGTTTGTGGTAGGTTGATGTGCAGGCGTGTGTACCTTCGCTTTTGGTGGATTTTTTTACAGAATAAATAATAACACATCTACTTACCTTCCGTACTGAGACCGTCCAAGTAAAGACTGAACGCATCGCAAAGATCCTCTACGCTACGAAAGGGAATCTTCTTATAAACTTTAGTAGCAGCATCAATGCACAACTCTATCACATTTCCAAACATCCACTCGAACTGATCACCACTTAATTTGTTCACTTCAGAAATATTTATTAGAGAGGTCATGTTTTCATCGGATCTGACGCGATAACTAAGCTTAAAATATTGAAATGTTATCTGACCACATGTTTATCAATGTTAATGGGTCATTACAAGTTCAACTTAAGACAAACATACGCATTAGCATGTCCGTTCAAATTGAAATGCCATTCGACTAATGTTAAGATAAACATTTTTAGTGTAATTGGCCTAAACTTTTGTTTATGTTTTTAGGGAGTTGTGTGGGGAACTTAAGTCAGTGAAAATTTGTCACAATTTTGCAATGGCTATCTTATCGTATCTTTATACACGAAGACTTTGTATCGATGATCAGGACCTACTGATTCCGACTAAGTAAATGCTCAACTTGCTGAGCTCAGCTCAACAGACCGTTAAGGGATTACGCCTTGTATTGATCGAAGGATTGCGCAGACGACGCACTTTTGTCTGTGGACTTTCTTGTCGGACAATATAGATCACTTATATTTCATCGGCTATAATTTACATAATTTACATAACAGACAACGGATAAATATACTTAAAATACTTAATTACATAGGTACTTATTATACCTACATAGAAAACACCATTTATATTCAAAGAAAATAAACCCAGACCTATAAGAATATTACCATGTAAACACTATTGTAATCACATCATTATTGGGTTATGAATAAATGAATTATCACTATTATTACAATTAATTGTGATTTGTGAATAAAAACTTACCTTACATATGATTAATAGTGGTGGTAGTTACTCTATGGACGTCTGGAACACTTGGAACAACTGTATGCAGCTACTTGTGGATCTACGAGTAGGTATATTGTGTTAAATCAATTTTAATGTTCCATATTATTTAATTAACAAAATATTAAGATTTGACAAACAATAGGTAACTGCTGTTGACCACTTGACCTTTCCTACGAAACATGGTCGTGGAAATTAAAGTGGTTCCTCAAGGCATTATGACCGAACATGCCCAGAAATTTTTCAAGTGAGAATAAGAATAAAAAAAAACAGAAACATTTACAATGGCTTATTATACTATTTCCTATTCTCCACACTAGGCTACCCTTAGCCTGTGGAGGTAGGTATGGAGCGTTTACAAAATAACTCTTTAACATTACATGTGGCACTAAGTTCTCAATTGAATAAAAAGTAATTTACAAAAATTAACAACTTCCATTTATTTCAAAGTAGCGTTGTGGTATCTAGGTGCGTGTAGCAAATCACTATTATTACTATTTCTAGAATGTGCTCTGTTTCCTCAAAAGTGAAGCCTAGAAGCAACTTGGGAAGTAAGACTTTTCTTTTAAGTGGTCGTCGTCGTGGGAGTCGGTCGGAGGCCTTTAAAGGCTTTGACCTCATCTTGGGTCGACCTCGACCGAGCCATGAGGAGAAGAAAGTGCTAGTCTATACATATTAAAAGACGCGTATGTATTGGTCCTTTAGAAGAGTGCATCTATAATGGCAAGCGGTATTGCGTAAGATGTTAATGCTCTACGTAATCACCGGACCGTTGGAAAACTGCTACACTTTTAAAGCTACCTACACATCTAACCTCTTAGCTGAAGTAGAGCATAAGTACTTATAAAATCTAAGGCTGGTTTTGGCTTTATTTTTATGAACAAAGGAAGATTGCCACATTTGTATCGGTACCTAAGCTGACAATACAATATCTTGCATATTTCAAGTAGGTAGGTATCCATGACGCGCACTGCAAAAGAGTTTTTTGTTTTCAGATATCATCTATGTGTGTGAGGGTGTACCCACACCCTGTGTGTGTATGTGGGGGTATGTGTGTGTGTGTGTGTGTGTGTTAGGGAGGGTGTGTGTGTGTGTGTGTGTGTGTGTTTGTGTGTGTGTGAGAGAGAGGAAGGGGTGTGTGTGTGTGTGACACTTATCATAAACAGAAAAACAAAATGCCGTGTGTTTTATTTGTGAACTCAGAATTGATACTTTATTCAAACAAATTATAGATATCTACCTACCTACATTTCGTCAGCCCCTAAAGACAAGAAACGAAATAATTAAATCACAAACAGGGCGACAATATAACTCTTGAAAAATGGGACAATTTTCTTCACTTCCCTCAGCTAGGCGGTTCTAAATCTCCCGGTAAAGGGAAACAAAAGCGACGTTTATGTGTCAGTTGTATCGAGCGGCCGCGGCCGGGGATAAATCAGGGAGCGTTGACGGGATGGTGGTAACGAGCCCTCTGGGAGGAGCCGCCGACAAATGGCCGCGAGGGAGCGATGCGGTCGCATTGTCTTTTTGATTTTGTAGGACATTTATTTGCTTGTATATTCTTAACAACTGCTAAGATAGTTTGAATTGTTGACAGTGGTTAGTTACACTATAATAATAAAAAAAATGTCCTATAAGTACACAATTTCCTACGGCAAAATTTACAGAAATGTGCTTAATTTTTTTTATTGGTACTACTCTGGTGCTACTACTCCTTGCTTGCCAAGACACTTCAAAATATAGTTAATTACGACTATTCTTTTTAATGGTGATCTTGTATAGATAAAAAAATTATCATTGGGTAATTGTTTGACCAAAGTAGATATTGAATAAGTTGATAATTTTACCTACGAGCGAGTGGAGAGCGAGTGGTCTCAGGAAGTAGAGATAGTGTTAAACATTTCGAAATTTTTCATGATCAAAGTTAAAGCCCATGGCTCTTACATTAAAATAACATAACTAAGCGTAATTTGGTTTTCCATTAAATATTGTGCAATTTGGTCACCCTTCTCGTAGACTTCCTAAACCGAGCATTCATAACATGAATGCAAAACGATTTTAGTGTAATAACAATTTTGATATTTGATATGACTGCTATTTGTCACTGTTAATATTCACACTAAGAAAGTAGTTAATTTTATTTCGGCTTCATCACAAACAACATTAACGCAAGTTTGCCCTTTAGCAGAAATATGATTTCATGATATGATGGCGCTCGTTGCTTATTCAGATAAATAATTAATTGTACCTACTTAACTACTTGGGTCTGTAATAAAAACGCAAAGACTTTCTTATTATCACGTTTAAATTATTTTTAACTTTTTAGCTCTTTTTTTATTAACAAGTAGGGAATAAAAGCATGTTTTTAAAAAAAAATCTTTTAATTTGTTTTTAACTTTTTAGTATTTTTGATGCTAGGTTGACTACGGCGTAGTTCGTACGCGTAGCAGTGTTTTTCGGTTAAGTAGCCCGTAGTACGCTCACAATGTGTTGTTTTGAGCATCTATAGCTGCATGTATTTTATATTTTAATAACTTTACCTACATATCAATTAGTTATGTAATTACTGGTTAGTTGTTTGTAACATTTCTCATTCTATCCATTTCATTCTTATTTTCCCGAGTTCGTAAGGCAATCTTCCAGCTCCATCATCCGACCCCGGTTACCATCTAGCACCAAAGTACTCGTCAAGTCGAATCATACGAGTCCAAACTCGATGGGGTTGTGTCGTTTAATTACTGAGTTCCAATGGCCATCTTCCAGCTTCATCATCAGACCCTGGTTACCATCTAGCACCAAAGTGCTCGTCAAGACGGATCAAACGAGTCCAAACTCGATGAGGTTGTGTCGTTTAACTACCGAGTTCCTATAGCCACCTTCCGGTTCCATAATCAGATCAGCCCCATGTCATAATAATTTCGCATTGTCATCTGATTTACACATGTATGCAAAATTTCAGCTCAATCCGTAAACAAGAAGGGAATCAAGTTTCAATTACTCGATTTGACTCAAACAAACAAGCAAACCTATAATAATACTAATACTTATCTATAATATTATAAAGAGGAAAGCGGAAGAGGAAAACCTGAAACACACTTTGCCCAACCTAGAAATTGAATCCAGGACCTTTAGTTAGGTGTCGGACCGAGCGCTTTGTCACAGGCCACCGAGGCGTCATATATAGACTTCTTGGCGGGAAAGTGAAGAGTCATGTCTGCGGTTTTGTTTTATTTTCAAAAAATTGTGTTATGTCGAATATGGTGGATTATTAACCGTCAAGTGTTCGTGAGTGTGCATGAGTGTTGGCAAATGAAACAAAACAGTGCAACGTCACTTTTCAAATTTTCTCAAGAAGTCTGCGTGAGGACTTAGTAAAGCCCCACATCTTTACTGAGATACTCGAGGGGTGGGGGGTTATATAATTTCTCACTTCCCATTTTTATTAGCATTCATCATCATCATAAGGGAAGAAAATATTGTTTATTTATGTATTACTTATGAAGATAGAACGGACGAATAGGCTTGATGGATTTCATCCGGAGACGTAAAAACATACACAAAAAAAAAAAGGTGTCATGTATCGTATTGCTTTAAATGTTGGTCTTATAATGAGGGTAAATAAGTACCTATACTAACTACCCCATTACATTCACAATTATTGCAATTATTTTTATGTATGGTAGGGTGTGGTACCAGTGTACGGCAGGAACAGTAGTCGACACTCTTTTAAAAATTAAAAATAGGGGTAGGTTACTAGAGAGAATGACATCACGTACTAGGTGCGTGTCCCTGTGCCTACTACATTCTCTGAGGGGTTCGAATCGAATGTCTTACCAAGATGCTGGCGACACCGCGCCTTTAAAATATTCAGGTTTTGTTTTAAAGGTTTAAAGGTTTCGACGTAATGTGTGTGAGTAGAATAAAATGAAAAACCGATCAAGAGCGAGCAGGTTCAAGATGGCCACTTCTTCCTGTTTGGTTCGTTGATCTTGCAGTAAAAAAACTGTTTTTAATTAACCAAAGTAACCCTATCAAATGCATAACCCTTCCATTTTGAAATATGAAGTTTTATGTTGATGATGATGCTCCTTTAAGTCATATCACAAGTCATTCGACATCCATCCAATAGTTTTCCGCACGCTATCTGCGATAAATATTTCTTGTAATATTACCTATGTAATATTTATGCACGACACTATGACAGATTTATACCTAACCTATTAATACGTTACTATATTGTCTAATAAGACAATGAATACATTAATATGAAAATGAAAATAACTACTTAGCTTAGATACCTACGTTTGAAATTTCATATACCTACCTATTAATTAAACTAACATTCAAAGGTACAATAAGAATATTCTTATGGGCTAATAATAACATTGTTTATGAACGTATATGAACGTATATACGTTCATAAACAATGATAATATTAGCCCATAAAGATTAGTGAAATACCTACCTACTCAGCTAATTATTTTTTTACACTCATGAATCTCATGATATAATAATATTAAGTTAAAAGTTGCGTAATCATTAAACAGCGATACAATCTTCCTCACAGATAATAAACGTTGGTCATTCCATTTGCCAACAAAAACATTATGGCGGTGACACTCTGGAGAAATCAAAATGTGGTTCTTTTAAATGATATGGAAACAATAAACATAAAAGCTGCGTCGTGCAAGGCGCATGTGATTGTTGTGAATTAATTAAAGTGGTTTTCATTAGGTCCATAAAGGTTGGCGACGCGCCGCCGCCATGTTGGTTTGGTGGTGCGGCGCACCGCCGCCAGGGCGGGGCCTCGATCGCAGATAAGGAAGCTCGTCGGCTCGACTCGTATGCCGCCTCTCCGCTACCAATACTCGCTCTGCACTTTTTTCAACCTTTTTTTCTAGTTCTTGGAAAGTAATTTTAAGTCAGTACCCCCACAATGTTATACTGTGTTTATGTATATCAAAGTCTTAACTGCAGTTGAAAATTTAACAACAGTTATGTTGACGGCGGCCGGCGGTGGAAAGACAGAATTTATTATAATACCGCTACGAAACTGCCAAAGTTATTTAAGGAACAAAGTAATTTTGAAAAACGCTTTATTGAAAAATAAGTAATCAGGGAGAAAAGTGTGATCTAAACTAAACTATCTTAAGTTAATGTACCTAACTCAGAAAATATATTTTTTAAGATTTCCATTTAATACATTGTATAATCTGTTCTTACTTACTACACTTTTCGGCTAAAAACCTTTTAGAGCTTAAGTCTCTTTGTATAATCAGTTCTTACTTATTATACTTTTCGGCTAAAAACCTTTTTTAGTCTCATAAAGTCGCACATTCATATTAAAAAGTTTTTAAACCTATTTAGGTTCCTTTATGTTTTGATGATGATGATTGTTCAAATCAAAAGTTAGCACTGAAGCGCAAAAACTGTGTCTTTTAAAATGTTTATTTTCAATAAGTTATCTACTTAATATTATGAGCATTACAAACAAATAATAGTTATGTCTCAAACTAAACTAGCAGAGAGAGAATTCAGAGGAGACTCAGTAAATGCCTATGTATTAAATTCTGTGATCTTATTTTAGTTAAAGCCACTTTCCGACCTTTCAGAAATAGATAAAGAGTGACATAGACAAAGAACGATGGACATAGATGTAATAAAATACTTATGCGTGCCGTATTTCAAAGATAGTGCAACAATCGACTGTCGAGGGAGACTGCACAATGCAATCAAAGTATTCCAACCACTCGTCCACATTGGGCGCCTTATCGCTCCACGTACGGCTATAAAACCCTTTGACGTGACCGTAAATGATTTACACTGATGTCACGAACAATGTAGCCTGAGTTTGCTATAGACAAAAAAGAGTACAGTCACCATGAAAACATTGGGCATACTTATAACGCTTTATGTGACATATACTTTCATAATCAAAATTTGCTCTCGCAAGCCTGTAGAAACCGACTTGATGGCGACTACTCTTATATCTAATGCTGCCCCCAAGCGGCATTTTTTTACATGTTCGTTTGACAGCTCAGTATAAAAATACACGAAGCTCGTAGAGTGGAGCGTTAAACAGTTCGTGTCACGGGCAATTGGTAATAAGAATACACATCGATGTTTTCACTTTATAATACTGAAATCATCTACAATAGCACATATAAAAAAACCCGCTACACTGTAGTCCTCTCGGCACCATAGTTCTCTTATGTGCCGTAGTCCTCTCGACACCGTAGTCCGCTCCGCATTGTAGTCCACTCCGCAACGTAGTCCGCTCCGCACCACTGAAACGGATGGTAATCCGTGTCTCACTAAACGCAAGGGCAGTGTTGTAAATAGGGCTATTTTTAAAAATATTGGTATATGCCACGATGAGGGCTCGTCACGACCTCATAAAGGCGGCTTCACCCATATCGCATTATTCACACGAGCGTACCTGGATACCATAACGAGATTTAACACGCTAAAAATACGCCGTCTGTCCCGCTCTAAAAGTCACAAACTGAAAAGTGTAACAAATTGTTTGTTTTGACTGTACTACGAATAATGTATTCACACGCAATGGGCGAACTGGGGACCTTGTTTGGGACTATAAGTCAGATAAAACGGATAATGTGTTCCTTTATGTGCGTAATCGTTAAACTGGCGTCATGGGGTCCGGTGCTAGGCCCCGGTGCGGTGTAAATCTTCCGAAGGTTTTAGGATTTCCGAAACTGTCCGGTAATACCACGTTTAGTGTTACAAACTAAACGATATTTGGTTAGGGCCGTCGTTAGATTTATTGACGACGCTAACGTCTCCATTTAACACGGTGTAATGGAATTGACCATTTTGTGGCCCACAAACGCGCTTCGGTACATAAAAGTAAATTGAACGTTCACTGTAAAGTAAGCCAAACCAAATAACAGTATCCAAAATTATTAATTTCTGTATAGCCTTACTTGAAACTTGAACTGTCTCTGTGGGTACCTATCCCCACCGCTCTCGAATCCTAAGGTCTCAGATTCCAAACCTAATGGTACTACATAATGTGTCACCACCATATTGTATGTACTCGTAGGTACTCTGTTTGGTTGGTGGTAGGATTCGTTTTCAGTTTGTCTGTCTGTCGCCACGACAACAATGTTACCTTTTTGTGTTTGACAGTAAATGATAAGTAGTTGAGGTTCTGCCATTGGGAGAGAGCCTCTTAACCATCAGCGCCTCCCCGAACGCGGTGGTACAAGGCAATTCATTTTCCAAAGGGTAAAAAAAAGTAGTTGAGGCTCTAGGTGAAGTGCTCTTCTATCAATAGCATCACTTACTTATCGTCGATCACATGATGTGAAAGCCAGCATGTCCCCATCGATATATTAACCCATTCCCTGTCCCATGAACCACATATGGTACATAACAATTGAAAACCTATTGTTTTAATTCTTGGACAGGGAACGAGTTAAGCACCAATGTTTGACAGGAGCCAATGATCGTAATTTTTCTTATATAATCATTAAAAATAAGGGTCAAATTCTCATTTTGAACAATTTAATAGCAACAATTGAATTTCGTAAAATTTAAATGGAAATCTCTGTTATTTTTTGGCGACGAACATTATGTTGAAGAAAGCCTATTAGGCTTAAAGCAGTACCTCTTTATTCATAAAAACTATTTAGTAAGCATTATTTAGTTTTCGTTTATTTGTCAACGTCACACAAACGTCATTTTGAATTTGAGAAAAAGAGTCAAAACAATCAAATTATTAACCAAATGAAGCTTAAATAGTTTTTATGAATAAGGGGTAGTGCCCAAGCGGTAGCTCGCGAGCCCCTGGTAGCTCGCGGCCTGTTTTCTCAGCGCTCGCGTATAAAATCGAATTAGGAATACACGCAGTTACTAAATCTCTTGCGGTCTTTTAATTTTTAAGTCTAGTCCATTCAATATCATAATATTTTTGTCATATTATAATAAGAAATGGTGTTTTAATATAATGTACTACCCTTTATCTCACTTAGGTTTTGTTATTAACTCGGCGGTGCTCGCGTGAGGCGTCGGAATTTTCAAAATAGCTTTTGGAGCAATACTAGTTGGACGCCACCGGCTTATAGTGTCAAATACTGGTCCCACTAGCCTACTACAATAAGATTGCTATTATTCCGCACTCCTGCTTATGTAGAGTCGTGTTGTGAATCACATACCTAAGTATCTGACCTACCAATGTAATAACTAAAACATAGAGATACCAGCGCACATAACGTGCAACAGAAACGATCGGCCAAGGGTTAAAGCACATGGAAAGTTCACACGAATCAGTTGATTTATGCGATGGCGTGACGCGGCCGCGGCGCGGGCGCGGGCGAGGCAGGTACGGGGCCGGCGCGTTTATAGCGGAACTTTAATTTACAACCGCTCTAAATAACGTGGATTTACTGCGCGCCTTTATTGGCTGCGGGCCACCACTCCCCCTCCCCCCTCTCCCCCCACCCGGCGGACTGCTAACTCCTCCAAGGCTTTGGTCGGATGCATCGCATCGCTAAAACTGCATAATTTAATGCGCTGTAAAATCGATAGCGAATTGTTAGTGCCCCGTAAATTGGATCAGGTGGATTCGGTAGCGAATGGTGGCGCAAACCCCTACGTTTAGGTACGAAAGTACGTAGTTACATGAGTTACTGCCGTACTCAGAGACGACAGAGAGAGTTTAATGACAATTAAATGTCTTTCCTTCTTTATTTAGCACTATACATAAGAAAGTGACAGCAAGAGAGTTAATTGTCATTATAAGTTAATTGACGTCTCTGAGTACGGCAGTTAGAGATTTAGACAAATGAAATTATTTTAAAAATAATTACTATATATGTAGGTACTCGAAACATATTTTAGATTTAACATTTAGGTGGTAGTTATTATTATATGTCTGCCTATTTTTACCAAGAGCATGGTATATGAATGTGATTTCAATAACTTTTTTACAATGCATTCTTAGATAATAACCTTGCTTTAGAAAACTATAGGTACCTAAGTACCTAGATTTTGTAATACTTAACAATTCGTTTAATTATTTTTTTGTTGCTGAGTCTATACCTTCGCTGAATAAAAACATTTTGAATTGTTTTCTTTTGTAAAATATAGGTATAATTAGGTAGACGGCATTTTACAAAATCGTCAAACACTACTTTAAAAGGTATAGACCTACTTTTGATATAGGTATCACAGTTTATATACATTTGTTGAGGAGTTCGCGTAAAACCCGAAACTATTAACGCACATTATGATATGTAAGTAAGGAGATAGGTAAGTACTTAGTTGTGTTATTTCCCATTTTAAAATGTATATTTTGTTAATAAGAAATTTACTAAAACGTTGTTACTACACTTAAAACTAGATAGATAGTATATTAGTTTAATCTTAAAATGTAATTAGTTAATTTAGTTCTTACTGCGTGTTTGGTTGTGTACTGCTGTGCTCTCACGCTAAGGTGTTCGCGGAAGACCGGGGTGACCGCGGGTGACCTGACATTGTGATGAGTGGACACCTTTTAGTGCCTCACTTAAAATTATATTGTGTTGTATGTTTCGATTTATTTTATATTGTATTATTTTGTATTGTATTGTATTGTGATATTTGTAATAGTTATGGCATTAATAAACTGTTTTCTATTCTATTCTATAAGTTGGTTTCCTAAATCAAAACTCTTTAGTTAGAACCTTTGATCTTAACTTGATTGCCTTTACGTACAAGCTCGGAGGCCACCATCAAATACCGAATGAGTTATAATCTGCCTTTAGTCAACATTAGATGAATCACCATTGGTCTCCGTCGAGCGGACGCGCGTAACATTATTATCCCGTCTCTGGAATTTGTCAAGTAATCGTGAAAAGCTCCTCGAGCCAAGGCCACGTCACATCCGGCCTTATCTACGGGGAGAAAGCGGATGCTATCTGTCGGCATCATCAAAAGCCGTCGGCCCTTTGTCGGCATTTCGACCTAATTGCACTTGCGAAATCGTCTTAAGAGCACTGTAATGAAGTTAAATTTTATCGGCAAAAGCCTTTTTTTTTTCTCAAAACATTGAAAACGCATTGAGTACGTTTTGCGGACAATTTATAACGGACCACCGGTGGTACTGTTATTGCCAGTCTTCATAAAAAGATGATTTAAAATACAAGCGTGTTGTTTTTCAGGCACAAACCAATTTTACTTATAATAAAATACACCATTATCCGCTTTTAAACGCATAGCTGGACTCAGACCTTCCTTTCCCATCACGCAAACAGCACATGAGGAGAGTGGGCTATAATACAACATGCTACCCAAAAAACTGCCTCAACAACGACTTTCGACTGCAACCAGTACCTCGCGTTCTGAAAAACGGAAAAAACGAAAGATATTATTGGTCATCGGTGACCAGGCACGGCGATCGTAGCTCCACTCGCTCGATCGTAACCCGGAAAACGTAAGCCGCTGCACGCGCAAGCTCCAATAGGAATTTATTAATAAATAAAGAAACCAGTAAAAGTGTTATACGAGTATAATGCATGATTTTCTCAGTTTCTTTTGTTTACACAAAATAATACCTTACCTCAAACAGATCTTCGTAGTTTTATAACATATCAACTATCTACGTTTTAGATATGGCAGCTTATCACGCCAGATTAGCTTCACAAATCCTTCATTACGTCTTCAACTGTACCGTAGGTATTTCCTTTTCCAGCATACGTGAATATAAAACAAATGACTTGCGTCGCCATCGCCATGTTATTTAGATAACAAAAAGCACATATCAGTTTTTGTTTTTATTTTACGGAGCCGTCTAATGAGAGTTTGCCCGCGTAGCGAGTCCTGAGAACTATTTAATGGCTCACGGTCCGGCTTTTAACTTCTAATCTAAGCCTATTAAACATCACGAAACCCTCTCCGATCTCTCGTGAATGCATTTCCAAGTAACCGAGCCGATATAATTGTAAAAAATAAAACTCTGGACGGACAACAAACACGTTTTACCTAAGCGTAATTTGCATCAGCCGTATTTTTAATACGCAACTCTTCAAGAACTAGCCAAGGTAAATTAGTAGAAACATCAAAATTTTAAAGTCGACAGTACCATGGCACAGTTTTGAGTTTAAGTCGTTTCAGTGCGGTAGTAAAGTTTTATAGCGTTGGCGGCTGAGCTGTAATTGGATGCGAGGATGCGCGGGCGCAGTAAAGCGGCAATTGACCAGAAAATAACGAGCCCTTCGCCCGCATACCTCCTGCACATGCCCTTATACATATACAGCTGCCGTGTGTCGAAGCCTTTATTGCACCCTTAAAATATTTTTTAAAGAAACACCGCTAATTTAATGAGATTAATTGTTACTGACTGCGTGTTAAAATAAGCTGACTGTTCAGTAGTGTTCACCACGAGTTCGTTGAGTGCTTTTGTCTTCTTAATAGTACGTAAAAATCAAGCTTTAGCGAAATGTAAAAATAAAATGATAATAATATAATATAATGATAATAATAATGACCATAACAGCAGATAACGCTGTGTTATATTTTGTGGCCTCAATTAATTCTTGTTTATAAAACCTTTGTTTTCTTTGATTTATAGTATTTGTCTACCTATCTATCTGTTATATACTCATTGAGAATCTCTTATATCCTCCTTTTTTTCTATATTTTTCAACCAATTCAGTAACTGCATGTCTGCATTATCACGAAAGGTAGCAAGGCAATGCAACGTACTTTCATGCTATGTCGACAGACTTAGATAATTGATGGAAGTTAGCCAGGCTTGACTTAAAACAAGCTCTACCACCAGTCAAACAAAATAAGTTCAAAGACTAATACAATATTTATGTGGTGTTGATTTTTAGGTATTTCTCTCATAATGTTTTCTACGACAGCAAAAATCTTATCAGCTTCGCAACTGGCACAACAC
Source organism: Eudonia truncicolella (assembly GCA_949315975.1). Classification (NCBI taxonomy): domain Eukaryota; kingdom Metazoa; phylum Arthropoda; class Insecta; order Lepidoptera; family Crambidae; genus Eudonia; species Eudonia truncicolella. The sequence goes on along the minus strand of OX438829.1, from coordinate 8,944,310 downwards.
ATTTGCCCCACAGATGCCATAACAAATTATTATGTGAATATTTATCAATTTCTGCCTACACAAATGATTGGTTATTCTTTTTAATTGTTAATAAAAACTTTTCTTTATTTATGTGGTGTTGATTTTTAGGTCTTTCTCTCATAATGTTTTCTACGACAGCAGAAATCTTATCAGCTTCGCAACTGGCACAACACTTTTGCCCCACAGATGCCATAACAAATTATTATGTGAATATTTATCAATTTCTGCCTACACAAATGATTGGTTATTCTTTTTAATTGTTAATAAAAACTTTTCTTTATTTATGTGGTGTTTATTTTTAGGTCTTTCTCTCATAATGTTTTCTACGACAGCAAAAATCTTATCAGCTTCGCAACTGGCACAACACTTTTGCCCCACAGATGCCATAACAAATTATTATGTGAATATTTATCAATTTCTGCCTACACAAATGATTGGTTATTCTTTTTAATTGTTAATAAAAACTTTTCTTTATTTATGTGGTGTTTATTTTTAGGTCTTTCTCTCATAATGTTTTCTACGACAGCAAAAATCTTATCAGCTTTGCAACTGGCACAACACTTTTGCCCCACAGATGCCATAACAAATTATTATGTGTATATTTATCAATTTCAGCCGACATAAACGATTGGTTAACGTATACTCGTAATTGGCAACATTCAAATCGACGTAACTCCTACTACGTTTGTCACGGTCGCTCGTTTATTGGACATGCCTTAATATTTTATGAATGTGCTTACAACCAACTTAACTGCTAACAACGCAAAATTATTTATTCATTAACAATCCTTTCCGTGTGATGTAGAAATAAGAAGAATATTTTATGTTACCAAATTAATATTTTAATAGTAACCATATGTTGTTCATTCCCTAGAATAAAATAAAATAAAATGCAGTATACAAATTGTTAGTCGCCTACGCGGTATTGGGTAATTTTGTAGACTTTAATAATGCTAAACTTATATTCTAATTTGTAACATTTCGTTCATTCAAAACTTTAACAAATAATGTCAATGCTAATTTGTTTGTTCCTTTGTCCTTTCGTCACGTTAAATTAGAGCTCCGGATCGACGTAGTGTCTAAAAAGATATTGGAGAGCCCGACAGCGTCATAAGATACTATTTATACTAATCACAATCAATATTCCTAGAATCATGCGATAAAGACCTTTGCATCAGATCCAATCACACCACAGATGAAGCCGCTTGCGGAAGCTAGTAAACTAATAAATAACTCCAAACCGAATTCTTCTGCAATTAAAAAGAAACAATAAAATAATTATCGCCGTTTATAAAACACAACAGAAAGAAAACAAACAAAAAAAAAAGCGAAGAATCTGTCACAAGTTTAAATAAATGTGTATCAAAACGCAATCGCTAAGTTATTGCCGCGCTGTGAACGAATAGAGGCGTCCATACAACTCGATGATGATTCCATAAACTTATACAGTCCACAATAAAAAGGCAGCTTGTAACAAACAGAGTCACCACCGTTTATGGGCTGTGTTAACCGATCTTTGTTTGAGAGCGGCGCTCCATTAGACTGTGACTGCAAGGCGTCAAAACTAATTACCCACCGTGGAAATGGTCAAACAGTGATTCAACTTTATTGGGATTTAGCGACTCGATAGCCGATCGCAGTGCGGTAAATATAGGGTAAAGCCACCAAAGAGTGTTCGCGACGACGGCTTAATTTGCTATCTTGTAACCACCTAATAATAGCCGCAAGGAATACACATACACACACTAGTGTACGTGTGTATAGTATTGGCAGACACGCATTCATGAAAATAATAGTACGTACAACGTCAAGAACCTTATTTATTCTATTCTCACCTCAGACACAACAGGCAAGTCCGATCATCTTATTATTATATATTATAGTAATATCTGTATAACCATGACCGCCATTTTAACCGCCTCTGTGGTCTAGTGGTTAAGACCACCGGTCTATAACCAGAGGTCCCGGGTTCGATTCTTAGCGGGGGGTACTGTACATGTTCGTGTACTTGGTTTGTTTTGTGGTAGGGCTTGTTTTCCCGCCTGGCTAGCTACCATCATCTTATCTGAATATGTCGCCATAACATCAATGAGTAGCATTGTTGTGTTCCGGCAGCTTGAGATAAGATAGCCATGTGCTTCAGTTGTTGAGGATTCCGGGTGAAGTGCACTTTCACCTTCGGCCTTATCATCACTTAACATCAGTTGACATGAAGGCCAAGGCTTAGGCTTACCCGTAAGACATAAAAAACGAAGAATCTAGCACATAGTCACAGATAGCTTGCCTGAAAAATACTACACGGCCGAGATATTGAGATTTTTTGTTAAAAATTTAATTAGCAAAGTCACAACTCTCGGTCCAGCTGGTAGTTACATTGTTCTCGGTCGTCATACTTCATGTTAAAAAAAAACAAGTGTAAGGTAACGTGTGAGGGTGAACGAAAATAATGTAATAAAATAGATTTAAGTTAATATACACGGAAAAATGCCCGCACCGTTGAGGATGCGATCTTAAAAAATAACGTTTCGAAGGTATGCGCCAAGCATCACCACTCCAGTTGTCACCTGACAAAGCTCAAAACATCTCAAGGCACCACCGTTACCTGAAAGCCAGAGAAACTCGCTAAAGTCGAAACTTCTTTGGGGACTTATACTCCCAAAAATCCTTTCCACCGGCCTACAGTGTGTATTTGTTTCGAATGTTTGTATTTGCGTCTGTGTATGGTTTTTCCTATTTGTAAAACTGGGAAAAACTATATATAGATATATATTTCATAATGTAAGTAAATGTATAAATGTGTTTTGTGCTTTTTTTTTTTTTGGAGAGAGATTGCTGATTGCCGCTGCGGCATTTTCAGCTTCACCGGGCTTTTTGGGGGCGGCGAGGAACGTAAAGGGTCCCTCAAGCCGTGTGAAACGAATCACCTTCAGAGGTTATCTAGAGGGAACGGCATCGCGCACAAGTGCGCGTCCCCGTGCCCTACTAGATTCTCCGAAGGGTTCGGATCGGATCGGGGAGCGGAGCAACCCGAGGGCGCCTCTAAAGGCACGGACCTCGGCTCGGGTTGACCGGGCCGTGGAGGAGGAGAGAACCGACCAGGTACATGTCTGTACCTGGTGTAGAGCGAGTGTGAACCGGTTCTTCGTACCCTTGTTCTACGAGTACGGTGTCTTGGGCCTAAACTGGTGTGCATGTTTAGTGTATTCTGTAAATGTGTGCTGTCATTTAGAGGATCGGGCGGGGGTTTTTTGTGCTGCACCGAGCGCCGGCGGGCGGCGGCGCGGCGGCAGGCTCCGCCAGAATACCAGCGCTGTTGCAACACGCTTCGTTCGCAACAACTCAAACTGAGGCGGGGTCCTGATTGACCTATTGTTTGTTCTTTATTTTTATTTTTATGTAAATTAGTGTGTGTGGTCAATAAATGCCTCTCTCTGTCTCTCTCTCTCTCTATCTCTCTCTATCTCTCTCTATCTATCTATCTCTCTCTTTCTCTTTCTCTCTCTCTCTCTCTCTCTCTCTCTCTCTCTCTCCTACAGCGCCGAAGAGCCGTGACCAAGACTTACCCGCCACCATACAGACGAGCTTCCTGACATCGACATTGGCGAGATTAGAATCGCCCTTAAACAGCTTCAGAACAACAAAATTCCGGGGGAAGATGGACTTACTACAGAGCTTCTCTAAGCAGGAGGTACACCGATCTTGAAAGAGCTTGCTAAGCTCTTCAACTCCGTGATCCACACTGGCATTACACCGGAGGCATGGAGCAGGAGTCTGACGATATTGTTCTTTAAAAATGGCGATAACACGCAATTGAAGAACTATCGTCCTATTTCCCTCCTGAGCCATGTGTACAAACTGTTCTCGAGGGTTATTTCGAATCGTCTTGCCCAAAAGCTATAGTACCGGGGACCACATACACACTTTTAGGCAAATTATACAGAAAACAGAGGAGTATAACGAGCCTCTATGCCTTACGTATGTGGACTACGAGAAAGCCTTCGACACCATCGAGACCTGGGCTGTCCTGAAGTCCATGCAGAGATGTCTTATTGACTGTTGATACATCGAGGTGTTGAGATTTCTCTACGAAGCCGCAACGATGACCGTCCAAGTACAAGAAAAGAGCACAAGGCCAATCCAACTGCGTCGAGGCGTAAGACAGGGAGATGTAATCTCTCCGAAACTGTTTACATACGCGTTGGAGGACGTCTTTAAGACACTCGATTGTAATGGACGAGGCATCAATATTAATGGCCAATACATCTCACACCTGCGATTTGCAGATATCATTGTCATTATAGCGGAATCTCTGCAGGATCTGGAAGGAATGATGATGATCATGATCTCAAGATGAACCTGGACAAGACCAAGGTCATGTTTAATGGTTATATATCCCCGAGACCTGTAGTCGTAGACGACGCTACTCTTGAGGTTGTGCAAGATTACATCTATCTTGGCCAAACTTTACAACTGGGTAGGCACAACTTCAAGAAAGAGGCGGAAAGGAGTTTCGTCTGGGCTGGGCGGCGTTTGGGAAGCTACGCAATATTTTTCAGTCGTCGATTCCCCAAACTTTATGATCAGTGCGTCCTGCCTGTAATGACCTACGGGGCAGAAACGTGGACACTCACGATAGGGCTGGTCCACCAGTTCAAAGTCGTTCAGCGTGCGATGGAGCGAGCGATGCTTGGGGTTTCTCTGGCGGATAGAAACCGCAACGAAGTTATTCGACAGAGAACTAAGATCACCGACATAGCTCGCACAATCGGCACCTTGAAGTGGAAGTGGGCCAGTCATGTCTGCAGAAGGACCGATGATTGTTGGAGCAGACATGTCCTAGAGTGGAGACCGCGTTTAGGCAAACGCAGTGTAGGACGCCCTGCTGCGCGATGGACCGACGATCTGAAAAAGATGGCGAGTGGTGGATGGATACGGACTGCGCAGGACCGGGATGGTTGGCGCTCTTTAGGGGAGGCTTGATACCACGCTGAGCAGTGGACGGGAATAGGCTGAAGAGAGATACGGAAAAATAAATCTACGTAAATATGGTTTTGCATATCATAATGGTGCCATTTTTACTTGGTTGCATGTCATGTCCGGGGTTATACACCTATTACCAAATATCCTGTATTATTAATAAGTAGCACTGCATACTCTTTGATAGTGCGCGCTCTTTACCTAGTTGTATAATGGTTGTACACAGGCCTGCACGTTAGACTACCACAAACTGTCAAATTTCCTCAACAGACTTTGAGCTTTATGTCTATGACATAATTATAGTGAAACATTTATTGAAGCAATTTGACAGTTTTGAAAAGTCTGATGTGCTGGCGACTGTACCTAAATGAATCGTCTCTATTATGACTTTCACGATGCCACGTTAATTAAAACGCAGTATAGCCGGTACGAATAATAAATGTACAAACTTAAAATAATTGACACATTGGCTACTCACGCAATAAAATGTTGACTAATTAAGAACAGATTTTCTGAGTATATAAACTTTTAATAAGATAATCATCAATTTATTACTTAAATTTTATTTTTATTAGATGAGTTAACTTCCACTTCACACGCATCTATTGGCTTGGTCTCAATTCAAATACAGTTTAAGTGTGTCCATAAAATGATTGATCTAGCAAAAACCGCTAACAAACATCAATATTTGTAAAACTTACACTACACATTTGATTTTAAACACAACTTTTATAACGGGGTTTAAGGCAAACTACTTAGTATAGGTTACATCACGTAAGTACCATACCTTTTAAAATTTTCTCATATTCATTCTTCATAATTTAAAAAGTTGAGTAGGTGAAATCATCAGCTTTAGAATCCTAGGCACAGGGCATCCATAATCAGGTATTTATATAATATATACTAGCTGACCCGGCAAACGTTGTGCTGCCATATCCCTAATTTTTCTAGATAGGGACACCCTAATCACCCAGCGATATGAAATATACTTTACGACCTATTCTCATACCTACCGAATGTATAAAAAAAAAACATAAAAATCGATCGAGCCGTTTCGGAGGAGTATGGCAACTAAAATAGTGACACGAGAATTGTATATATATAGATATATTATATACGTAATGTATATATTAATAATAATAATACGGAGAGTAATTGCACAGACACAACCAAGTAGCCAGAATAATTCACCAGCAACTTGCTCTTGGATATGGCCTTGTTGAATCACCTGCGCCAGTACTCGAAAATGGTCATGCAACGCTCTACTTGGATCGCTCTATCATTACGGACAGGACTATTGTCGCCAATAGGCCTGATATCGTGGTGGTCGACCGATCCCAGCGCCAGGCAATAGTGGTTGATATCACCATACCTCATGATGAGAACCTCGTGAAAGCCGAGAAGGACAAGCTCAGTAAGTACCATAACTTAGCTCACGAGGTGACCGCCATGTGGAATGTTGATTCAACCATTATTGTCCCGATAATCGTTTCAGCGAATTCTTTTCGAAGCGTTTCTGATAGCGAAGAGCCTCGACCAACATCTTAAGAGGCTCTCGCTTGATGGTTGGATCAAGGGTCAGATCAGAAAGCAGTACTCCTTGACACGGCACGTATTGTCAGGAGGTTCCTCACTCTGCAGCCCTGACCACCGGTAGCTTGGGCCCTGCCCCGCTGCTGGCGGTACTCTAGAATTAGGTTTTTATAATGTTTTATTGTTTTTATATTAAAATATTGTAAAAATCTAGTTTTAAGAAAGAAAATAAATAAAGAGTATAATAATAATAATAAAGCCTTTTTATTTCCAGATCTCTTAAAGTAGAAAAATAATATTTAGAAAAGTATATAATAACAACTGTTAGTAATTTAGATGTATATATTAGATAAGTATAATTTTATCATCGTTGTACTGGTATACTCGTAGTATACCGACGAATGTTGTGGTTCCTATATAAAATTGTGATTTTGCGATAAGTAGCTTTCGCAATGCCGGGTCTCTAAAACGGAGACTAAATAAAATATCTTAAACTTTTCCAAGCTTCGAAAAGCACATTTAGCCGATGGTCCCGGTTGTTTTTGTAATATTAAATTCGTAAAACCCAAAAACTCTTATTGGCAGCTTTTTGTTATTAAAATGGCAACGAGCAAGCGAGCCACCTGATGGAAAGTAGAAGTTGTGAGCCCTATTTATATGAAAATAAATATAAGGCTGATCTCCGGGAAGTATATAGGCTGATGATGATCTTGATGATGAAAAATAATTGAATAAATCTCACGACAACAGACCTTATAACTATTTATAATCATCAATTTTATTATATTTGAAAAGGCGACAACAAGTCAAGTTTTTAACTGCAAACTTTTCAACAGAACTTAGTATGTAAGTATTTTGATCCATTTTGATTACCACAATGTTCAATCGACCGGCGGAGGCGAGAAGTTCGCGCAGGAGCCTACGAATGGCAATGCCGTGGTGTGTAGGCGGAGTCGGGACTTGGGCACGACTGAAGTGGGCGCGTTAGCTTATATACAGAATCATATTGTGGGATGCAAAGTTGCCATTTTGTTCTCAGTATGAGCCTGTAGCTTTTTGTCTTTGTTTTCTTGAAGCCTGGCGAGGAACTGAATTTGATGGAGAATTATGTATTCCATGACAGGAGGGCGAATATTTTTCATTATAACAAAAGCTTCTAAAATAAACAAAGAAGATAAAAGTTTCGAAACAATTGCAGGATCCTTGGTCGCGCGTCAAGAGCATGTTACAAACTTCTTATTTTTCATTTTCATGTTCTAGTGACATTTTGTTAGAATTTTAAGTTTCCATAGTTCATTTTAATCCGCTGTTTTTTTCTGCTTTAGTATTTTGTACTTTTTACCCCACCTTCTAATTGCGCCTTTCATTATCAACGACACACTTTTTAAGAATGCTTGGTCTTCCTGTGACTACGGATCCTGAAGAGGGTTTCAATGGTCGAGTGATTTGTACACCGGTTTTCATGGTGTCTCCATCTCTGAGGTCCCAGGTTCGATCCCCGGTCTAGTCAATTTAGAAATTATTGTTTTTCTAAATTGTCTCGGGTCTGGGTGTTTTACCAAGCTTCTCTTGGGCTAGATAATTGGTTTGAGTGTAGGAAAGTTTATTATTATTAGTTTATTAATGTTATTCTTGTATTGTAGAGTTCTCGTAAACTTTATTTTGATATGCCATACAAACTTTAAAATTTCTACTCATTCAAACCAATAAGCCATTTCTATAGAGATACAAATGGTTTTTTAAGTTTTTCTACTCGAAGCTGCCCAATACATAGGACACGCCTTAATCTAGCAACCCGACCACATCTACCTACGCTCACTTAAACTCGGCTCGCAGCTCGAGTCAGCTCGCAATGTACGTATGTACAATGTCAGACGCCTGCACAGCAACCTACCCAGAACTGTCAAAGTTCTTCAATAAATTTTCAACGATATAACTTATGCATAAAGTCCAAAGTCTATTGAGGAAATTTGACTGTTTGTGGTAGGTTGATGTGCAGGCGTCTGTACCAGCGGCGGCGGCGGATTACACCGGACAAAGGCGCACATCAAAGGCGCCGCCGACGCAGTTTATCGCGCGTTATTGTTTGTAGCCGCGTGTTACCCCCGCCTCGTATATCATGCTCACGTGGACACTGTGTGGATACGATAAAGGGCGTGCTTACACACTATGTAACATTTTATATGTAAGGATCTCGATGGCGCAGTGGTTAACGTGCCCGGTCTGCGAGTGCTGAGGTTAAGCAACTATCGCTAAGGCCGGTCACCGGATGGGTGACCAAAAATTTATCATCTCGTGCTCCTCCGTGCTTCGGAAGGCACGTAAAGCCGTTGATCCTGGCTGCATTAGCAGTCGTTAACAACCATCAATCCGCACTGGGCCCGCGTGGTGGTTTATGGCCCGTTCTTCCTGTCCATCCATAGGGAAAGCTCGTGCCCCAGCAGTTGGGACATAAAATGAGCTGAAAATGATGATGATGATGAACATATAACAAGCCTCTATGAATATTTTGACCAACAACAGTATATGGATATGGATATTGTGGGGTGGGACATTTGATTGATCGCGCTCAGTGGCGTGCACTTGGAGAGGTCTATGTCCAGCAGTTAAATCTAATATAGGAATGATGGTGATGATGAGATATATTGAGTGGGCCAACATCGTGGCATTGAATTTTTCAAAAATTAACTTGACTGACCTAAAAAACTAACTTAACTATAAACAGTGATTGGAACCATCCAGTTACTAGGATGTATAATACTGCAGGCATTTTAAAATGCCTCTTTCAGGGGCCCTGCTTTTCCCAAACACAGTCATACAAAACATTAGATAGACAATACATAAGTCTAATGTATGTAATTTATATTAAACTAGCGGCCCGTCCCGGCTTCGCACGGGTGTTTTTTTTTTTATATAGCCTATATCAGCGCTAAAGCATTCTAATGGAGAAGAGGTGAGAATTTTTTAAATCAGTCCAGTAGTTTTTGAGTTTATTCGTTGCAAACATACATACAAAAATACAAAGCTTTCCTCTTTATAATATTTTTTTTTTTTTTGGAGAGAGATTGCTGATTGCCGCTGCGGCATTTTCAGCTTCACCGGGCTTTTTGGGGGCGGCGAGGAACGTAAAGGGTCCCTCAAGCCGTGTGAAACGAATCACCTTCAGAGGTTATCTAGAGGGAACGGCATCGCGCACAAGTGCGCGTCCCCGTGCCCTACTAGATTCTCCGAAGAGTTCGGATCGGATCGGGGAGCGGAGCAACCCGAGGGCGCCTCTAAAGGCACGGACCTCGGCTCGGGTTGACCGGGCCGTGGAGGAGGAGAGAACCGACCAGGTACATGTCTGTACCTGGTGTAGAGCGAGTGTGAACCGGGTCTTCGTATCCTTGTTCTACGAGTACGGTGTCTTGGGCCTAAACTGGTGTGCATGTTTAGTGTATTCTGTAAATGTGTGCTGTCATTTAGAGGATCGGGCGGGTTTATAATATTAGTATCTTCTATCTATACATATAAAATGCTTTGTTCTGAATGACTGACGGATCAACGCACAGCCTAAACTGCTGATCGTAGAGACCTGAAACTTGGAGGGTGTGTTCTTTGTATGACGTAGGCATCCGATAAGAAAGGATTTTCCGAAATTCTACCCCTAGGGGAGGGGGGGGCAAAGTTTGTATAGAAACTGTATTTTGACACATGTTTGAAAACTCAATCCGATTTTATTCAAAAAAGGTTGAACTCACTTAAAAACATAGGCAAATACTCTTTAAAATTGCTGTTCATTTGTCTCGCTAAAACTCGAGAATGGCTGGACCGATTTGGCTTATTTTGATTTTGAAATATTTGTGGAAGTTCAGGGAAAGTTTTAAAAACTTTATTTTTGTTTGATTTGTTGTCATAGAAACTGTCAAAGTGGTACGAAGTCCGCCGGGTCAGCTAACTATTAAATAAAATTTATCCATAACCTCTATGAACCAATTTGTGTGAATGTGTCTCTCCAAGAACTTTGAATAAAAAATCTAATATTTTATTTCTTAAATTACATTACTTTATTTTTAACTTAGTTGTATTTTTTTTATTAGCTTATTTTGTGTCCCACTGCTTGGCGAAGGCCTCCCCTCTGCTCCACTCTTCTCTATCATCGGCCACCTCATACCACTCCGGCAAAGAAGTGCTTAAAATAAAAATAATTGTCTTATTAACATTCAAAGCCTGCTCCGCCGTATGCCGCCATGATACACAACATTAAAGACGTTTTACCTAATGGAGTTAATATGTTTTGATACGAGTTTTTTCTTTTCACCCGATGCTTTATGGCATTCCGCATTTTGCGGCGTCCGCCTGTTCATAAATCGTTGTCGGGACCGAGACGAATCGATTGATATCTGAATTAGCGAAGAACATCGTTGCTTCTTGAGCGCATCAATAATCAAATTGTGGCCGAACAACTACGATCATTCATGTAGCATAATAATATGCCAATTGTATGTAACAATATTCTACGGCTACGTAGCTACAAACATTTTTACTTAGCTACGGGGTATTTGCTGACCAAATAAATAAACAAAACAAAAATATTCACTAAGCTATCGAGTATTATGTAATTAAGTAAATATCAATCTATTTATAAATTACAAAAACACAAATTTTGAAAAGAAATTCACGAGCAGCATTTGAACCTTTGGCTTTCAAAGTAACAAAGTAAATAGTGTTGAATAATTTCGGCGGCCTGGTTAGAACCACAATAGCTCAATTGGAAGAGCACCTGACCCGGTATGTCAGAAGGGTGCAGGTTCAAATACTGCTCGTGGAAATTTTTTCAACTTTTGTGTTTTTGTAATTTGTTTTGCAACAAAATTTGCGTTAAAATTATATAAACAAAACAAAAACATTTTATAAATAGCTTGCCTACTTCTTAACTGATCTTTAGTATTTGTAAAAATATTATGATCAGATGTTAATGACGGTAGTTGTTGACATTGAATTGGCGCCTTTGGCTTTCAAAGTAAAAAAGTAAATAGTGTTGAATAGTTTCGGCGGGCTGGTTAGAACCACGATAGCTCAATTGGAAGAGCACCTGACCCGGTATGTCAGAAGGGTGTAGGTTCAAATCCTGCTCATGGAAATTTTTTCAACATTTGTGTTTTTGTAATTTGTTTCGCAACAAAATTTGCGTTAAAATTATATAAACAAAACAAGAACATATTATTTATAAATGGTTTTGAGTGCTTTGATTGACGTAAATTATTTACATGTTTTGTGAAAAGTTCTTATGAAAATAAATTATTCTATTGTATTCGATTCTTAATAGGCTTATAAAGGTATAGTTTTTCAGAATGTAATACAAAAACAGCTTTTAAGGAAGAGGCCGAGGATGACGTTGGCGCAGCGGCTATCGCGTTCTGGTTGTGAACTTGCTAGCTAAGCAAGTCGGGAGAGTTTATGGTCCAATGTCTCCCATGTGCCTTTCTTTATGTGAGATAGCTTCAGTTCAGCAGTGAGACGGTTATAGGATTACGATGCTGAATATAAAATTAACCGACTCGACCGATAGACACAAAGAAACTACTGAATCATTTTGTACAATGTTTTAAATGGAAGAATAAAAAGCTTCTGTTGTAAAGAGCCAAAAAAGTTTTTCAAAACTTTACGCATATCTTGTATATGGTTACTAGACTTGGCTTTGATACTTTTAGTTTTGTAGAACACGAGCCAATATAAGAACTTAACGTATTTTTATGTTGGTTTTTTGATAATATATAAAACTATTTACTTTTGATCTGATAAAAGTTTTAACATGTGTCAATTGTAGTTATTCCATGTAACGTATAACCTTCCACGTCTATTTTTACGACATAAACAAATTTAAAGCTTTTTAAAAATATATCTTATCTTTATGTGCGTGTGTATCTTCTCGAGGGTGATAAAGAAAATTTCTCTATGCAATTTTTGTAGTTCATTAAAAAGCTGGCAGTAGTCTCTGCTAGCGTTTAAGCCTAGCAATTCAAAGAGGAATGTTGCCGCCATGGGAATACGAGAACATATTTTATTTATGGCTAGGTGTTTAATTTTTTATTTAAGAAAAAAGGCTGGGGCACGTCCAACTGTCCGAGATATGATTTTTTATCCGCATCCGCATGTAGGAAGATTACAGATAAAACATTCCAATACGTGAGAAAGGTTGGGTGATTGTTTCATAAATAGTTTTGGTATACATTCAAAATCGACCTATTCCTTTCTAATACCACATGCATAATCTAGCGTCAACAACATAAGTATTAAGTGTTGGAAGTTGAACATTGGAGCAATGTTATTTTCGTATTGTTTTAACTTGACGGACGTTTTGAACCTTTTGGTCAGTGATCAACCGTGGTCAGTCTTATATTCAAGACGCCATGAATCCTGAGATGTCCTTGTATCTATACTCAGGTTGGCGAAACTTGGCAAGCATGCTGATAAAGCCTAATTGTAGCAATTACTTGATTTTAATAATGGACGCCTTTGTACAGCAGTAGGACAGTACATATGCTCATGTACATTACAAAATAGATAATCTTCAATTTTCTCTCTATCCATCCATAGGGAAGGCTCATGCTTCAGCAGTGGGTACATAAACTACTCTGATGATGATGACAGATTTCAGTTTGAATATTGTAACTATAGGTAATGTAATGTCATCATGAGTTATTAAACGGAGGTAAATGAGATAATGATTGCGTGCTTGCAGGATTATAATGAAGTAGCATTCTTACCTTTAGCTTAGATGTGCTGTGTAATGGAGGTTTTTTTCTTACTCATCACTGTTATAAAGTGTGTTTATATAGTAACTAATTGTGTGGTATTGTAAACACGTGATGTTAAATAATATTTTTTTTAAATCTTTTATGTCAAACTCATGAAAAACTAAAAATGAAAATCTGATCGTAGTAATGGCAGTTATAGACAATGCTTTTAGGTATATTCCAATACGAGTATTCAGTATGTATAAACGATTTACTATTATTATATATTTACATACTATTACGGTTTAAATATAGAGATGACTAATTCATTGAATGACTATAGTATTAAAGTTGGCTTACATTAACTGATATACTTAAGTTATATACTTACGAGTATAAGCTAAGTTTAACATTAGTCATTTCATTCCATTACTTTATTCATTCGTTTTAGAATACCAGTTCAGCGGGTATACACAACATTATTTCAGTAAGCACGCAACCTGTGCACGATTTCTGCATTTTAGTGAACAAATTCAAACACGCTAGTTGGCTTACAAAAAACGCAAGAAAAAATAATAGTGTTTTCATAATAAATTGTTGCAATCAACATCGCAATTTTGTATGAAATCATGCAAGTTTTCATTTCACTGTTAGAATTTACGTGAAAGAGCCAACAGGTTCGACTATGTTATTGATACTTTTTTAAGTTTTTTGTATATTCAAAATCACATTGTAGTTATACAAACCCAATGTCGACGCAGACAAAATGTAGCGTGGTGAACTATGATTCGATTTTTTCATATTTATTATTGACTAGCAACCCGTCCCGACTTCGCACGGATGCAATATTGATAGGGTAAAGCCACGAAAGAGTACGCACTACCAAAAAGTACGTATTCCCATACGAAATTCTATTTGTCCTATAGGAAAACACACATTTGCGGGATTAATAAATACTACGTACCATATTGACAACATGCACACGTTATGTCACAGGCAAGTAGTTGCTAACAGATTTAATAATATTCAATTAGTAGCACTGCGGTACTCTTTGGTAGTGGCTTTTTGGTGGCTTTACCCTACACGCAACAGTAGGGACAGCGGGAAGCGACTTTTGTTTTATACTATGTAGTGAAGACCAAGCCTAGCAGTGGTAAGTTTAGAGGCTGGTGATTATAATGTTGATGATAATGATTGGAGTAATGAACATACATTTAATTTACATTAATAAATTATTAGATAATAATTTTAAATGCCTATATACACAACAAGATAAACATAACTCAACTGAACTTACAAAGCAAATTAAAAACTAAAGGGAATTTATTTGTATTACAAAATAAATATTTGGGCAGCAAAATTATTATTTGGTCAGCAGAATTATACAATCCCGAGCGAAGCGCAGCGCACAAGGGCCAGTCACGGAAGGGGGGAGCGGCATAAGACTGCTGTTCAGAATGATATAAGTTGCAGACTGATTTAGAAATATTTGCTGACCATAAGTTGCTGCCCAACTAGCTTTTTTGCTGCCCAACTAGCATTTTTTTGCTAACGAATGCGAATATTTTGCTAACCGTTTAAATAACACCCAAAACTATAAATAAAAGATGTCCTCCAACTGTGGTCTCATGGGAACGTTTCCAAGAATGCTGGCAACATTGCCCCTCTGGAATGCCAAACTAATAAGTAATGCAGTAATGCACATTTTTTTTTTAACTTTTGACCATTGGGTAGTTAACTGGTTAGTAAATAGAGAAATTTCTTAGCAACTGTCAAAACAATTTTTATCAATAGAAATTGTATGGGAATGGAAACTCTTTTAATACTAACTTATCAATCGGGTATTGGACCTCATATCTAATTGGGGCTCCAATAATCTTGTTGAGTTCAATGCCAAGAAAACACAGGTATGTGCGTTTACGGCCAAAAGTCATCATTCCTTCCCCTTCCAACTCTTCAGGGCAAATCTCTAAGCCTGCAGAGCAATATCAACATGCTCGGTATGACGATTTACTGCGATCTGAATCAAAAGGACTACATCGAAGCCGTGATCAAAACCAGCCTCACGAAAACTCGGTGTCCTGAACAGGGTGCGGCGATTTTTTTACGCCTGACCAGCCTGCATTATCGGCAATGCAGATGTCACTAATACTCTCGACCCCTGCAATTGCGTAGAGATATAGCGTCACTCACCGTCTTCTATCGCTTATACCACGGCGAGTGCTCTGAAGAACTATTTGACCTTATCCCACCTTCTCCCTTTCTCCATAGGAGTACACGTGCTGCTCTCCGGAGTTATCGCTTCACTGTCACACATATCCAATTGCGCACAAAGAAACTTGGTGACTCGTTTCTTTGTCGCATCTCCAAAAGATGGAATGGTCTACCAGCACACGTTTTCCCTCCGTCCTATGATATGGGGTCCTTCAAACGAGGCGTGAAGAGGCACCTTGTGGGCCGGCAGAGTGAGGTTGACTGGTGCTGCGTTGTTTTCAAGCTGCACCTCTCGACTCCATTTTCACTTAACATCAGGTGGTATAGAGTCTAAGTATAAAAAATAAAATAAAAACTATGCCGACACTATTTTGTTTCGTCAATTGAGTGTTGAATAAACACTGATTTCAAAGTTTATTAAACACTGTTTATTAATAACTATTAAGGTTACAGAAATTCATACTTATGTCAAATAACAAAATGGATAATGATTTAATGTTTTAAAGAACTCATTGAGAAGATTTCATTTATACGTATCTGGTGTGACCACGAGTCCGACACGGTTGTATGTTCTTAATTATTATTAACTAGCTGTCCCGGCAGACCTTTTTCTGCCCTATTTCTCTAAAACAAAGTTAAATTGTTTTTTTTTATGTTAATAGCTGCCCCGACAATTATTTTCATTAATGACGCGCAATCTCTAATCAACTTGAAGGCATACCAAAGATAATCCTAACGCGCCTTTGTTTTGTTTTGATTGACGTCAAATGTTTGACAGCTGGGGACAGAGTGGTTTGTATGGGAAAAGAAAGTTGTTGTTTTTACTATTTCCCTCTTGTTTTTTACGTTTTTCTCTCCATAAAAACCTTCCTCAGACTTCATCAAACACAACAAAAAAAAATCAGCCAAATCGGTCAAGCCGTTTTCATGTTATGTCGTGACAACGGAAAACGGGTTTCATTTTTATATATATAGATTAATCAATCATTATTGTTGTTGTCAACATTCTTATTTAGAAATAAATGTACAAGAATTTGCTGATAATATCACAAGGGCACATGAATATTGTGTACCTAGTCCGGCCATAAGTTCTGTTACAAATGAAAATGCATTTTTTTTAATGAAGTAATGTAATATTACTAAACTTATATGTACATATTACAATTCATAATTTTATTTTGTTTTATTTGTTTATTTGTTTATTTGTTTATTTGTTTATTTGTTTATTTGTTTATTTGTTTATTTGTTTATTTGTTTATTTGTTTATTTGTTTATTTGTTTATTTGTTTATTTGTTTATTTGTTTATTTGTTTATTTGTTTATTTGTTTATTTGTTTATTTGTTTATTTGTTTATTTGTTTATTTGTTTATTTGTTTATTTGTTTATTTGTTTATTTGTTTATTTGTTTATTTGTTTATTTGTTTATTTGTTTATTTGTTTATTTGTTTATTTGTTTATTTGTTTATTTGTTTATTTGTTTATTTGTTTATTTGTTTATTTGTTTATTTGTTTATTTGTTTATTTGTTTATTTGTTTATTTGTTTATTTGTTTATTTGTTTATTTGTTTATTTGTTTATTTGTTTATTTGTTTATTTGTTTATTTGTTTATTTGTTTATTTAAGTCTCAGCAAAAATAAAAACAATATTCTATTCAAAATGGCCACCTTTGGCTTTTATACAGGCCTTTAATCTGTCTGGCCAAGAATCTATGGATTTACGCACTGTTTCCATGGGAAATTTCGCCATTGCTTGCTAAAGATATTTTTTAAGAGACTCAATGTTGCCGTGTCGTGTCGTTAAGAGCGAGCCATGTCTTCTAAAACTGACCATAATTTGTAGTCTAAGGGTTAAGGTCTGGGCTAGATGAGGGCCAGTCTTCAGCTCTCATAAAGTCCGGAACGTTGGTTTCAAGCCGGGCTAGGGCAGTTCGTGCCTTGTGACCAGGTGCAGAGTCCTGCTGGAGAGTCCACGGTACATTTTTGAAAAGTGTATTGCTGAGAGGTTTCACAACACGATCCAGACTGTCTCTTGATACACTTTGGCTGAAGTTTTCAGTCCTTTTTCACTCAAATGTAGCTTTGTGACGCCTTGATAAGACACGCCTTACCAACCCATCACTGACGCAGGATGATGACTGTGAGCGTACACTTTATCATTTTGCTTAATAATGTAGTGCTCTTCGGCACGCGGCCGCCCCGATCTTTAATGGTCTTCGACAGAGAAAGTGTTGTTGTATCTGTTGATAGCACGATATACGAACATATGGCTGATACCAAGCTTTTGTAGTGTCTGGTATAATACCGACGGTTCCATATCCACTTTGTGCAAGGCGATCACTGCAATCCTATTTTAAAATAATAAACGCGTTCCAAATTCAAACTAATTAAAAAGTTGAAAAAAGAAGTTTATATGTAACAGTATTTATGGCCAGACTAGTTATATGTAACAGACATATTGAGACATTGAGAACTTTCGCTTTTATTTAAAACTACATTATAGAATTAATTAAAACTGTATATGTCAAAGGAGCTCGAGCTCCTTATCGATGGTGCAGTGGCTAATGCGCCCGGTCTGCGGTTGCTGATGTTAAGTAACTTTCGCAAAGGCCGGTCATCGGATGGGTAACTAAAAATATATCATCTCGAGCTTCTCCGTCTTTCAGAAGACACTACCTGCTGCATTAGCCGTTGCAGCGACTTAAAGCCGCTGCAACGCTGGTATTCTGGAGGGGCCTAATCGGTGGCGTGTCCACAAAACAATGATAAATAAACCGACATAGACAAATAAAAATAATATATAAGTAACGACCATACATACTTTTTATTTAAATTTTACGGGATGTCATTTAGGAAGCCAGGTGGTCTGTATTAAGTTGTTGCTATAGACTACAATCAATAGCTTTTAATAAATATATGTTTAATAATTAAACGAAGAAAATGTTGATCACTGGTTCCTGATGGTGCCACTACCCTTGGTAAAAATACAATTATGTATATTATAAAAAGAGTATTAACTCCGCAACAGTCCGCAGTCCGCACGTAAGTAACAGCGCGGCAGCCAGCGCCTGCTACCGGCCGGGCTGCGCGTCGCAAATTGCCGCAGTCAGGGAAGCCGGCTAACTACATATTTACGGCGTTTTATGGTGCATAATCGCTGCTCTTATTAAAACTTAAGTGGTTTCCTTTCCTAACTTAGCCACAATAAATGAATCTGATATTTCACTGTAATCTCGATTACATGAATATAAGGTACACGCATTGGCACTAAAAGCTTAAAGGAGCATAAAAAATTTCTCTGTTATACTTTTTTTAAACTTAATTTTTTTAAAGTCGACAACGATTCAAGAGCCATTTTTCGGTGTCAAACCTTCTTCAAATCGCAAAAAATCAGTTGGACAAACTTTTTTTTTTTAATATTCTCTATTAACTATCAAAAATTCTATATTTCTCTTAAAAGCATAAAAAGTGTCATTATTTACCTACTTATTGTGAATTAGAACTTTGATATTTGTATATACCGGAATACCGTATTCGTACCGGAATACCGATTTGTAAAATGGCTCCATAATGCGATTGAGCTTCACCTCACTTGATGACAAATCCCAGGACACCTTCATCTCGAGCCAAGTTTCAGCCTTCAGAGGCACCCACTGGTTTTCCGTTCTCGTCAAGCGACTCAAACGCATTTGAGAAACTTAAAGGAAACGGGAACCAGCTTGCGGGATACCAGCCCCTCTAGAAAACCTCCGAGCATTGTTAAGTCACCACGGCTCGAGGAACCTAGATTTTCAATAAGCTCGTCGTCAATAAAACCCAATTACGCTATAAAAGCTAAAAGCCAAAATAAAAACAAATGACGTTAATAACAAAGGTTGACGAGGAAAGACACGTTACCCGGAAGCCGCGACGAATGAGGAACTGACTAATCTATCTAAGCTCACGCTGCCAAAACACGTCAACTACAATTATATTACTATTTGGTTGTAACTTTTATTATTATACTTTTTACAGAAGGCCTAGTTTGGTTACTTTTGACATTCGATCGCGTTCGCGACAAGGAGAATTAGTATGGCGCTGAAACAGCGCCTCCTGGCGACATACGAGGAGAGTAAAATTTTGCCATACACGTGTATGGCAAAATTGCTGAAGGCTGACGTAAGCGCTGAATTTTGTCACTGCTATTTTAATGTTTTTGAGTGCTTTTTAGCGGCACTAGCGCCATCTATCCAAACGGTCGTTCGGCCTTCCCGGTAGCATAGCGGTCAGTGCAGCCGCCCGGATTGCGGAAGACCCAGGTTCGATTCCTGGCTGGGTCGGGTGGGCGTTTAATTTTTTCACTGTATTTTATAAAATTTTATGAATATTTAATTTAGCTTCAGTGCAGCAATTAGCACTTGAAAATAAAAAAGTAAAATTTAATCGTTTATTTATTTATGGACATCCAACAAAGCATACACCAGGACATTTATCACATTAAAAACCCTATAACTATTACACAGGCGCTAATTTAATTAAAGGCTGCCACGGTATGCATAATTTCAAACAAGTAAGTATACAAAAGTAACTTAAAACTAGATATAATAGAGCAAAATTATTCCGCTTAGCTTATGTAAGTGTTATGTATCTATTTTTTTTTTTAACATCACCATCATGTGGCTTTTAAATAAGATGGTGGTAGCTAACCAGTTGGTTATAGAACAAATCTCACTACAATGGATACCCAACAAACACGTTAGTGAATATTGTAGCTTACCTTGTAACTCACAGGTCCATAAAGCTTCTATATTGGTGGAATATGCAGCATCTTGTTGCTCATGAGTGGAAAATACAGGTGCAACCTATAAAAAACCACTTTAAGTGGCATATTTTTGATAATGCCACTTAAAGTTACACAGTAGTTAATTTTGATACCATGTTAAATCTCACAAAGCTATAAGAGTGTCATAATTCACTAACAGTGGTAAGATTGATCTAATAATACCTTTTGTAGATCTGACAAGCGCAAAACAGTGGCAAGTATCATTGCTGTACAACCATTTTATTAGGAAGTAATATTCACTTTTAGACCACTTAAGTGTTTATATGTATAAGACCCAGAAAGATGTCATATGACACTACAAGTAACAAACAAGGTCCAATTTTCCCCTAATTAAACTTGTGGAGCAGAGAGGTATCAAACAGGTGGAAATTGGAACCAACACACACATCTCGATGTCGCCATTTTTTCATTATGGCGTTTGATAAAGCCGACTGTTTATTTACACAATTATGCAACTGTGCAATAGTTAGCGACTGATTGAATACATTTACAATTTATCCAGCAAATTATGAACAATACGAGATGATACACCACTTTTTTTTTTTTGAAAATTTAGTTAATATTAATATGTTACACACATATTAATGGATATTGTCATTAAATCAATGGCGCGCAAAAATATTGAAAGAAAACATATACATATTTGACGGTAAAATGATGTTCCCACTTCTCTAAGATGAACCTAATGCTAAATATTTGAAATTAAAATCATTGATGACACTTTCATAAAATGTATGTCACAGAGTTCAACGTCACATACACATAAAAATTAACAAACCCCAATACCATATCTGAACTGATCGAACTGAATGCATAATAACAACGAATTCGTTCACTCAGTCATTCATTGTTCAGGTGGCAATGAAGCTGAAATTTTCATCTTGAGGCACAATCGAATATGCTATAGACCTATTATGCGATGTGCCTACTTAGCGCCATATCTGCTGCTTTAGGGTTCTATAGCGCGCTATAGACCGTGCCTTTAGCCACCACAGTTACAATTTTATACGCTATGGACCCTGTATGCCACAAGTTTGTGTTAGTTGGGTACTGTTAATCATTAATTTTACTTTCTGTAGTACTAGTAAGTAACTCAAACTGTAGTCAAAATAGTCATTAGATATTCATAAAATTTTATAAAATACAGTGAAAAAATTAAACGCCCACCCGACCCAGCCAGGAATCGAACCTGGGTCTTCCGCAATCCGGGCGGCTGCACTGACCGCTATGCTACCGGGAAGGCTAACGTAAGCGCTGAATTTTGTCACTGCTATTTTAATATTTTTTGAGTGCTTTTAAGCGGCACTAGCGCCATCTATCCAAACGGTTGTTGCAACCGATGGCCATGCATTTCATTAGAGTTAATTTTTTAATCCTATTATTAAAAAAAGTATTAGTCAAATTGAATAAATAAAGAGTTTATGCGCGCGTCGTCCTTAATGAGGTTAATTCCACAATAGGTATTATTATATCAGTATTAACAGCAATTAAAAATTTTGAGGTATCCAAAACACATTTATAAAGTCCTTGGCCAAGAACAAAGGGCTTGTATCAGCAAACAGGCTTAAGCCCCGCCGCCATTGTCGACGTGTTCCACTAAAAAGATTATTTTCCTGAATACTTAAACAAACAGTACAATAATTATCTGTTGGTGTCGATAACGCAGACTTTGCCAGTTGTTTTGTCGGCGTCTTTTGAGATGTTTATACAAAGACGTCTCTTTTTTATTGTTTACGGTTTTTCCTGTAGTTCGCAAGCGTTTAAACAATTGTTTGGACCTGACTTCTACATCACAATACGCCGAACGCCGCGCCGCCGCCGCGCACGCAGGTAGCAAAGAATTTAAGCTTCTAACATTGGGAAATCCGATATGCCTACCTAATTGCTCTGAATTTATCAAAGCGTATGTACATGAGCATAAACGAATATAAGTTGCCAGGCTCAAAACCAATTCAATAATCAACTTCTTTTGTTTGATCAACATTGGTGACACTGCCCGGACGCAAACATATTTAACGTGATTTGCAACGTTTACATTATTAAATAAAGTGATTCATTATATGTAGATTTTGTGGTGTATAATAGAATTTATACAAATAAAACTATTTGTGGGGTAGTGTAACATTACGCCCAATAAACAGTAATTGTGTCACTAACTCGGTCTATCAATCATTTCGCTCCCAGGTTTACCCACAAATCCTACTGATTTAAGAAAAAGAGTTGAAAAGTGACATGGGTCACCTAAATAAGTATGTAATATGAACCAATTGACAAATTGTCGATACCTACGAATTTAAATTAGAATAACCAAAACTTTAAAATAAATATCTATAACTATACTCAAATTACTCTCATCAAAAAAACTGCCAGATCTTAAGTGAATAGAACTTTCTAAGAGTCGATTAACCATTTTGTAAAATATGTCGATCAAAAGTAGAGAGACTTAGGTAGTTTAACAATGTTTTAAAAACATAAACGGATTAATTGTTACGTCAATGTCATGTAGCTCTTAAATGCAAAAAATATAAACCAAAAAAATCCTTACTGATATAAGGAAAACTCTGGTTATGACTGTTGTATTGCCTTGCCATAATATTATTTTTAAAGGACGACTGGTTGCCGTAAACAATTCAAGAAAAATTCACCGCGTGGTTCCATTTTCATGAACCACATCGGTTTACATAAAAACTCATCGACCATCGGTAAATCGGTGTGGTGCGGCCGAGACCCAGCACCGCCGGCTCCAGTTAGCCACGTTTATTGACCGAGCCGGGCACAAAGAAGCCCCTTTACGGCGCCATAAACTCACTATTGTGCCAACCTCCGGACGAAACTCCGCTCATTGTTAAAACTTAAATAAGATATCCAATTTTTTTCTCTCCACCCGTAGTACAGCCCATTACGACCGTTTGTACATATTTTGACTTGAAACTATTCAAAACTATTGAAATGGGTGTTCTCTTTGATAATGCCGACGCGTTGAAGCGGAGGGTAGTTTCGCAAAATGTTCACGTGCTAAATAGCCTGGACACCTTTTGTTCTTTTTCCGCAATGAGGAGTGAATGAACCGTTAAAATTATAACCGAACAAAAAACCTACCAATTTTTGATGTTTAAAACTCGTACGCTCCCAGACGGGCCAACCTGAGAAGTTAATTAGGACAAGTCTGACTTCTTAATTCTATTTAAGAAATGAATTAATCAATTGCACTGAAAGAAAAACCATTGGACATTGGAAAAGCGACTGCTTCTCTGATTGAACTATAGAGACTAACTGCCGTACTCAGAGACGTCAATTAAGTTTTAATGACAATTAAGTCTCTTGCTGTCACTCTCTTATGTATAGTGTTAAATAGAGAAGGAAAGACATTTAATTGTCATTAAAACCTAATTGACGTCTCTGAGTACGGCCGTAAAAGTTTTCCATTCGAATATTTCAAGTGTACAACGCTTATGAAATATTTTCCAGACCGACCTATGCTTTAAGTTCTTTTTTACTTTTTAATGCAAAGTAAAATTAAAATAGCCTATAACTGTTCCACTGCTGGGCAAAGATCTCCATCATTCAAATCTAGTCATCACTACAATTGAGGGTATTGGCTTAACTTGCCAAATGCGAGTTGGTGATCACAAACCCGGGCTATGCACCGAATAAACTTTGCCCGACCTGGGATTTGAACCCGGGACCTTTGGGTATCAGGCCGAGCACTCTGCCATTCGGCCACCGAAGCATTTCAATGTACTCGATTATAAACTACGTATCATGCGTTATATAGTTTCATGATAGAACAAAGCTTTTAATATCTTGTCTTATGCCAAATAATTTTACCACTATTTTCTGTTTAGTACTAATCCCTCCAGTACATTATAAAAGCTATACCTCCATTTTATTTTTATCAAATTCACTACCGCCTTTTTTTAAATGCGTTATTTAAAAATTTGTTAATCTAACAAAGGTCGCTAGTAGCAACAATTCCGAGCAAGAGCAACACTCAAGCTAGAAACTGGTAATTTAATGAAGCATTCCAATTATATAGATAGAGGCGTACATTCGTACATAATAGTGGCATATCAGAACATAACGAACTCAGGTAGACACGCCACGTTCGACGGCTTTCGACGTATTTTACGACATGCTATAAATTAGAGGAGCTATAAATATAAATCTTAGTCGGACCCAGACCCATCACATATTCATGCTTTGAGATTGATATTCGAAATCTAAATGCGAGTCCATTTAAATATGAAGCTTTAATGTAACGTTCAATTTCTGATAGTGGCGGTAAGAAGAGCATTGTGGATTGCGTAGAATTTAATATTGTTGTAGGCTAAAAGTCTACTGTAACAAAATGTGGTAACGAAAATGTTTAAATACGTAGATCAGTATAAAAGTTTACTGGTTCGACACTCATATTTTAGTATATAGTGGTATGTGGTTCGAAATAGTTTTTTTTTACATTTTATAAATTACATTTTCTTTCCACACCCACAAATAAAATGCGAGAACTTTTTCTAAACCGATTTTCATAATGCATAAATTATACATAATTAAGAAAAATTAAAAAAGTAGGTATCTCAAATCTATGCTAAATCTTGCATAATAAAATATCAAATGCCTTTTTCAAGTAAAAACAATGGTGTTAGGCACGGAATTTAACTGTTCTGTGGTGTTAGGCATCAGAATAATTATTCAAAGTCAAAGTCAAAGGTATTTATTGCAAGTAGGTAGGTAGTTTAGGTATTTATGTCAGAAGTTTTTTTCAACATTTGGGTCTTTGTAATTTGTTTCGCTACAAAATTTGCGTTAAAATTATATAAACAAAACAAAAACATTGTATTTATTGCATTTCATGTGGTAAAAATAGGTGTACATTTAATATTTCTTACGTACCAAAACATGAGCCCTGGTTGGGCACGGCAACATATATATATTTTTTCTACATACTTAATATACTTAATGCATTATATTATATTAATTAATTTTATAAGCCAATCAATATAAACCAAGTTAAAATTAAAAAATCCAAATTAACATATACAGGATTACACTATGTAGATATTAAGTAGATTTTGATGAAAGTCATCCCAATTTTTTAAGCTGTCTTACTGGATATTCGTCAAATGTATACCTGGTTTTAAAGTAGGTATTTCACTTTTAGGAATTTGTCGTTCATTTGGCTAGTGCGTCACTGCATCAAAAAACCCAATGTGTGAATATCACGACTACTTTTATTTTCAATGACCCTGTATATGTCCATCATCATTTTAGAGAGAATAACAATATAGCTTTTGAAATTTTATTGCTTTGATATTTATATATACGTAGGTAGTACATCAAAATCCTCATTTCGTATTCAGTGTTAAGTCGCCATTACTATAAAGATAAAATTAGTTAATCTCATATAAAATACTTGCTGTGTCCGCGGCTTTGCGTAGTTTGACTTCTGCCCATCAATAAATTGAAATATTGATTGTTATATTTTTTTATATTGTGTGTGCGTGTATGTACCTACGTGTGTAGAAAGAAATACCTATAAAAAAGTAGGAACAATTTCCCTAACCAGTGGAAAAATATTTTTTAGTAATACAAAAGAGCATAATTTTTAAAAACTCTACCCAATATGGATTCGGTTCAATTTAACGAGCAATAAATATTTATTCTTTACAAAGTTAACGTTTCTTTTAAATCCATCTTGTAGGTTTTTAATGCAATATAATAAAGGCCTCTCTATAAAGATAAACTTGTCACCGTTGAAAGAAATTTTAAAAAAACATTAAATTGACTGACCCGTCCCCGTAACAGGTTTATTTATAGTATAGATTACTCATTTCCATATTAATAAAAAGACACAGACGACAGACGGATTTTAGAGGAGCAGTGTTAAGATTCGGAGAATGCATTAACAATAAAATTAAATGCGAAAATTGGGGGTTAACGACTGCCTGCCATCAACAACCGGTAAAGCTTACGATGTCTTGCGAAGCACGGAGGAGCTCAAGATAATTAATTAGGTAACCCATCTATAGGATATAATAAAAGTTGCAAATGGCGCTGAAAACTGTGAAAGGCGCTTCACTAACGCATGGTTTATAAAAAAGTATACAACATACAACGCCAAGAAAAATATTCCTTAAAAAAAAATTATATTTGCAACATTTTCTCAAAATAATAAAATTATAAAGTCACCTCTTAACCGTATCTATTAAAGTACAGACGCCAGCACGTCAACCTACCACAAACTGTCAAATTTCTTCAATAGACTTTGAACTTTAATTAATTGCCTTAAATGTAAGGTTGAAAATGTATTGAAGAAATTTGACAGTTTTGGATAGATTGATGTGCAGGCGTGTATACATTGATGAAATTAGGTGTACTACTTATTAACAAACGCTATTGTTTTATTTTTGTTGAAACATCTAGATTTTAAATAAATAGCGTTTTTCGAATTTCTTGACTTGATCAAGCACTATTGTCATATTAGCACCTTAACTTGCAAGATATCGTTACCAATACCATTCTTCAACTCTTCGGTTCTCTATTACCAATTATAGATTGTAGATTTTAGATATGATTTAGGTTTTCATGTTTCATGGAAACAATAACAGAGATAAATACATTATTTACCTACCTATTAAAATATGGCGTGATTTCTTACTGTACTTCCTATCTTTCATATCGCCCTCGCCTTTGTTGCAATACAAAGTGATTATACAAGTAAGTAAATTACTCAATTGAAATGATAACTAAAATGACAATAAACGCATATATTAGGAACAATCGCTCTAATTTAGCTGAATGTTTGGATCATAAGAAAATACGTACGGATTTAGATCATAAGAACGGAAGCTTCTTTACCTAAAATGTAGAAAAACCTAGAATCTAGAGAGCTTGGAAAATGACCTAGCTTGACCTTGAACTCATAAAATTCTAAAAAAAAAAAATAATGTTAATGACGGTAGTTGTTGACATTGAATTGGCGCCTTTGGCTTTCAAAGTAAAAAAGTAAAAAGTGTTGAATAATTTCGGCGGGCTGGTTAGAACCACGATAGCTCAATTGGAAGAGCACCTGACCCGGTATGTCAGAAGGGTGCAGGTTCAAATCCTGCTCGTGGAAAATTTTTCAACATTGTGTTTTTGTAATTTGTTTCGCAACAAAATTTGCGTTAAAATTATATAAACAAATTAAAAACATTTCATAAAATTCTTATTCCAACGGAAACTTAGTGCATTATATTTTTTTATCTATAGTGTCAAGAAGTGGGTTTTTGCACTGGAAATGTACTAAACTTGTACTCTCTGATAAAATAGAAAAGGGAAGCATATAATCTCGTTCAAAGTATAACTAACTTTATTAATTCACTGAGGACGAGGAGAGACGTTGAATTTTTTATACAAGACATATCTCGTACAATCGTTTTATTGCCTAATGTAAGGCCCAAGACGTAGCACTAAAAAAACTGACGGTTAACATTTTAAAGTTCTCAAATTGGTTTTTATGATCAACAGTCGGTATCTTGATATCATGGAGCGTATCAGTGCCTTGTGTACCTAGCCAGCTACGTAGCAAGATATGGGCAGGTGACGAAGGGAAAGCTGGATTAAAAATTAATTTAACCTCTTTTATGTCCGCCGATAATCCCTGACTTTATCTAGATATCAAATGGAGAGGATTAAACCAGCCTAGTTAAATAGAATGCAGGCGATAACGACTGATTATGTCTGATACACATAAGTACGCTCAGAGAGTTGATGTTAACAATAATATCAGTAATTTGTAAGTTATTTTAGTTTTCATAAGAGTAATTTTTGGCTAACTTTAATTTTATTACCCGCTGTTTATAGATATTTTAAACACTATCCCCTTTGTTCATAAAACCTTTTTAAGCATTATTTAGTTAAATATTGTTTTGTCAACGTCACACAAACGTCATTTTGAATTAGAGAAAAAGAGACAAAACAATGATTTACTGAATAATACTAAATAGTTTTTATGAATAAGGGGGTATATGTGTACGTTTATCTTACACATTTGTTTGTTTTATCTATATTTATGTGACTACAATTTCTATTTCTGTAACATTCAATGTGCAATAAAATATTAAAAATAAATAATAAAATAATAATAAATATTATATTAATTTTTGTGCCCAATGAAAGTCAACTAGGCACTATAAATTAAATAATAATAGCCATTTAGCTAACCGTATAAAAATTTACAATATTACAACAATAATATAAAACAATACAAACTAAACGGTAATATAAGCATTTCGGTTTCTAATCCAACTAAGTGCCATAAAAAATATTTTTCAAACAAATTGAACATGAGCCGCTGTGAGTATTGTGACTAAGAGCCTAATGAGCTTCTATGTCTCATTTATGAGTCATAACAAATCATGTTTGAACTGTTATGTAGATTGTAGCGTCACACGATTTAATTAAGTAGACTTTTGTTTTAAAACTGGGTGTTTGCACAGCGTCGTTATGGGTGACGTGTTAACGACCTGTGAGACTGCTGTCAAAGGGCAAACACACAAACGGGCAAACAGAGCGTTGTTTGTGGTAGAGCCTCCGTGTGATCTCCTAAGCCGCGGCACAAAATAACAAGATCCACAGAAGGTAAGCTTCATACAAACGCGCTCGAAGCACACCCCTCACGGACACGAAGTCTTGCAACAGCTGCGCCTGGACTGTTCCGAGCTGTAAACATATAGACATACACGCATAGTCATGTGTGCGTTGCTCAAGCGCGGTAATTGGGTAGTTGGCTGGTTAGTCAATAGAGAGACTTTTTAGCATCTGTTTAAACGATTTTCTAAACTATGACGTCACCATTTTGTTCCGTCAATTCAGTGTTATTTAATAACCTTTTAGGTTACAGAAATTCATACTTAGCTTGAACATGAAATATGTATGTGGTATTCGTCTTTTTTTTTGAGTTTATTTTTGTATTTTTTTTTTCCCCCACTGCCGTGCCTCGAGCCGAAGCTCCATGGCTGTGCTGGCCGCATTTCCCTCCCCCTGCGAAGCCCTCGGCGCAGTCAGCCCCCCGGGTGAGTCGGCGTTGGCCGAAGCCCGGTGCTAAATATGAAATAAGTCAATGTTATAAAGAACTGTTACGTGATTTCATTTGTACGGTTAATGTTATTGTTGTGCACATCCCTATTATTAAGCTTACCTTCTGCGTCTCCATATTTTGTGGCCGCGGTCAAAGAACACTAACTATAATAACATCCGCGGTGGTCTCGTTGCTCTTTGGTTGTTACTTAGCGTGGTGTTATTCCGAATCCGTATCATAAAAGTTATGTAGGCATTGAAATTGCGCTGCCATAATGAATGTCGTGTACGACGCAACACAATGGAAGTCGTTTACCTACACAGACGACATCGTCTGTGTAGGTAAAGGTAAGTACATACTTAAATCGTAAAAAATGTGAGACTAATATTCCCGGATAATGATTGCTGTTTTTGGATGCAATGTTTTTTGGGATTGTGTATAATCGTCGTTAAAAATACTTTTGATTATTTTTTTCTACTTAAACTAAAGTCAAGGCTAAGAATAGTCCCGCAAACTTCCGTTCCACACCACAGCTATATAGGGTTGGCTGGAAGAGATATCTTCTAGACTTCTAAAGATAAGCTTACCTTTGTATATGTCTTTTATGACGTCTGTTTTAAATTATGTTTTATACGTGCATTAAAGGATTAATTATTTAATTTAATTTTAAATATTTGGAGAAACATGAATATTGGGTAAAAGTGTTGAATAATTTCGGCGGGCTGGTTAGAACTACGATAGCTCAATTGGAAGAGCACCTGACCCGGTATGTCAGAAGGGTGCAGGTTCAAATCCGCTCGTGGAAATTTTTTAGAGCATTGGACATGGAAGCAAATTTTTATTATAGGTGAGGATGGCTAGTGAGGTAGGGTATAATCCTGCTCCACTAGCTGTTTTGGCATCTGGACTCCGTTTCTGCTTAACATCAGTATATAGAGCGTAGTCAATATGCTTTGCGCCAAAAAAAGGTATTTTTTTTATTATTCACTAAAAAAATGCGGGAAAAGCTAATCAATGGCTTTTTGGATCAACGAGTTTTCATTGGCTGTATATTTCCCATAATGTTGGTGAATAAGACGGACAATGTTCCGTAAATGTACTGACTTTAAAATGAGCATGTTGGTTAGATTTTGAATATTCTGTTTTAGTTAGTTAAAGTGCTGCAATGATCTTAAAAAGGCTTTCCTCAAACTTAACCAAAAACCATACCCAAAAAAAAACCATAAAATGCGGGAAAAATACACGTTTTTGATAAAGGTTATAATGTAATAGAGCTATTATGCCCCGAAATCTTTTAGTTCAATCATTTCAATACACTCTAACTAAGTGTACAAGTATATGAGTTGTTGCAATATTAGTGTTCAGAACCGGTGGTGATAGAACCACTACTATTTAAGAATGCTACTAAGAATGAGCTTGTTCCTTTTGGGTCTTTATAAATTGTTCCAGCTGTTTAAAATTATATAAACAAAACTAAACATTTTATTTAAGTTTTAAATTAAAAGATTTTGTCGTTCTTCTTGCTAATTTGGAAACTGGTGTTCAGTTTTGGTTCAAAACCTACATCAAGTATGTAGTTACGTAGTAATAGTAGTAGTAAGTATATAAGTATATAACTTGCTCTGGACTGGCTGACTGACTATGACCTTTATAGCGTGTCGAGATAGGTTCCAAGCTTGCAGCGTACGTAATCGAATCAGTAAGTTATGAGTAAGTTTTATTTTTTATAATGGGCAGCACCATTTATGAATTATCAATCGTCTCCTGATCATATTAGAGTACTGTAGTGGTACTGTATGACATTGTGGAAATTGAAACTTTTACCTGAGGTAAATTTGTTAATTTAGATTTTTAATTTTGTTTTTTTACATGTGGTTGTCTTCTATATTTTTTTTATTTTTTTGTGTTTATTTGTGATGGAAAGTGTCCTGCTATAATAAGGCATTTTCCAATATTTTTGACGCTGTAAGGTAGAAAAGAGCTGGACACTTGCTGAGTTTCTTGCTGGTACTTCTCAGTACAAGATCTCCCACCCAGAGTAGACTTACGAACCGATGGCATAGTGACATTCACAAGAGCTACTTGTAGCCTAAACTGAAAAAATGATTTTTGAATTTGAATCAGATCACAAATCAGAATGTTCACGACAGTTCGCGACTTCGTCCGCTTGAGTGAAGGAAGATTTAAAATGAAGATCCTAAAACAGGAAGAAAGGTAGAACTGGAAGGAAGCACCACCTTTCGGGTCCAATTGTGAATCCAACGACCCACCCAAACACACAAAAATTTTCATTCAGCCGTTTAGGTGAAGTTCAGTGAAATACACACGTACGGAAGAAATATTTATACTCGTAATTTAAGTTAATTGTTTTCAAAGAGACCCTTTGCTGACACTCCAAACTTACTTAGAGTTGAGCAAGAATGGTGCTTTGGGGACAGCCCGATCTCTCAGTGTGCTGCTGTTCAACCATATAAGAGGTCTTCAGCCCAGCAGTGGGATTATCATAGACTAATTTAAACTCACCCATATTTAGAGTTATCGTTTGATATATAATTGACATGTGTCAGCATGTTTTCCCTACTCTTCAGTTAACGAAAACGACAATTTAGGGCATTCGAGCAACGCCTCTTGGTGACCACCGAGAAGTTCTCTATTTTTCTTAAACATGACCCAATGAATTCGAATAGTAATTATAAAACTTGCACTAGCTACACTGTAATTTACCATAACGATTTTCTCACACCTATAATTTTACCTACTTAGTACAAACTTTTGCTTTTAAAAGAAATTCATTTTAGATTAAATATTTAACGCAAACTACTTAGTGTAGGTATCCCACGCATATTTTCCACGAATAATGATATAATTCCTTTCCATTCATAGTCTCACACTAGCCCAGCTACCTCAGAACACAGGTATTTTTTTTTTTTTTTGGAGAGAGATTGCTTATTGCCGCTGCGGCATTTTCAGCTTCACCGGGCTTTAAAAACACAGGTAATTAGATGCGATGATGTCCGGGCGGTGAGATGTGATGCGGCAGCGTGTTTGATGCGAGGTGCCCTCAATGAGCATGGTTTGCTCTGCAGTTAGCGGCATTCCATCTCGCACCTCTCCTCCCACTCACCTAAATTAGGGCTGACACCTTTATGAATGGAAGAGTGGGATAACCAAAGGCAGCCGGCAATTGTTTCGACAAATGGTGGCTCGGTTATCTTTTGAGAAACAGCTGTTCATGATGTATATGTTTAATATGAAAGGACCCTGAATTGCCAAAAACTCAGAGGTTTTTTAGGGTTAATATGCCTATAATGTTAGAGGTACGCCTATGATACCTTACTAAGTAGTTTGCTTTGCATTAATCCCTATATTTTTTCTGGGGTATATCATATCTCTCGTATCTCTCCTGACCGATTTCGGCCACAGCGACTATGCACTTAATAGGCATGTCTTCCTATAGTGTAGACTTTGCTGCTCCGCCCGTAAATGTGCACTTATGTGGCTTACGTACCCAAGTTTGCTGGAGAAGTTACGAGCGCATTTTGGGCATGTCAGTACCAATAATAGGGTTACCTTAATATGTGTATTAAAACGTTAAATTTTTTATACAAGAAAGTTTATGTATGAAGACTCTCACGAGAAAGAGTAAAATACAACAACACACAGATATGCTGGAAATAGCTGTTACTCGAATCATTATGCTTCTACGTTTTTATTGTAGACAACAAAGAAGTGGAACTCTTCATCCAGCGTCACTGTTTTCTGATCACTATAACCTTCAATATCATGGTAAATAAGTAACGACTGTTATATAGTAATGTATGCCAATCACGTACACGCTTAACGCTTTGGCAAATCAAAGTAAGAGGCTTACCTCTTAGCTAGATACTCCAAATTGCAATACCGAGATCTGAAAACCTGACATTGCATCTAAAACTTGTGCGCTCATGGCATTTAGAAATTCTCTCATATTCTTCACTAGCAGATACTGGTTACTGGTAACTGGTAGGGGACGCTTTATCTTCAGTGACAGTTAATGAGAGCTGAGAGCCTTTTATGGTTTACGTAAGAATTATTTTTATAATACCCGTAAACAACTTGTATACGATTATTGTTCATACAATATGGTATTAGTATTTTTAGCTGTGGAGTTTTTGTAGCTACAGATTACCGATTATTTCCACCGGAGCTGTGTTATAATTAACTGTGTAAATAATTTTAATTAATCAGATGGTTTATTATATTTTTTTAATATAACAAAAAAGTGTACGCAAAAAATAATATAAAAATAAAACCATTTATCTGGTTTAGGTCCTTAATTGCGTCTCATTTCAACCTCAGATCTATTTTTGTTGATTTATGGTTGTAGCCAAGTTGTAGCGAGATCAATGACTGAAAGAAACCTTCAGTTTCATAGCACATAATATCCTTATTCGGGAAATTATTCAAAATAAAATCCTCTAACTGGATTTTACCCCGCTTAACTCTGGCTATCGTGCAAATTTATTAAGACTATTTATACTCTTGTAAGTTGTAAGTCAAGGAAACTTTCCAACACTTATTTCGAATTGTTCTTGCGTAAAATGTATATATTTTAATATCAATATATCATAATTATTATTTATTTATTCACAAGTTTATGTACACACATAAGAGGGTAACAAAATAAGCTCTACGGGAAATGTAGTACAAGTGCGCTGCTTATTTCAGCTCTGAA
Source organism: Eudonia truncicolella (assembly GCA_949315975.1). Lineage (NCBI taxonomy): Eukaryota > Metazoa > Arthropoda > Insecta > Lepidoptera > Crambidae > Eudonia > Eudonia truncicolella. The sequence continues at coordinate 8,910,254 of OX438829.1, read as the reverse complement.
ATATCTTCCAGCAGGCCCGCAAAAGGAAACGTTTTATGTAGTGGTAGAATTTATGTGTGCCTCCTACAAAAACTTAAACAAACGTACTTAAATATTTATAATACACATACATTATTGTAACCATAGGAAATCATAACCTTTACCAGATTGGTTAAGGTCATGTTTGATTATGGCAGCGTATATTCCTAGGAATATTGTACCTAGGTACAGTACAGGTTAAAGATCCATAAGCTTTCCTTTTCATCCACGTTTGTTAATTTCACAGCTGGCAACCCTTTGTGCACATAGCCTATGTCATTGGAATACTGGAGTCGACGTCGTCGTCGTTATTCCCAGCAGTCGACGTTTTTAACTAAAGATAGTGCCTTTATTTATATTTTTATATTTTATTTTATATTAGTAACTAGCGACCCGCCCCGGCTTCGCACGGGTGCAATGCTGATACACGCAACTGCTATGTCCCTGAATTTTAAATCTGTAATATCTTCGAAAATATTCATTTAAATTACATGCTGTAAATAGGGCCATATTGAACTATATTAAATGCACAATGTATTAAAGGTACTTAATTGGATAAGGATTAATGCTGTATTGCTTAAAATCGTTTCGTAAATAAGCCATTATTTCTCGTAAAAGGTAAAAGATAAAAAAATATTATTGTGGGCTATCCCTAAGAGATAGACATATACCATTGCGGACTTTTTTGTGGTCCTTTTTAAAGTATACAATACTGTAGTACATTATTTTGATCTATCTCGTAGGGTACAGCCAGCGTTTGCAATGTAAGCGCAAAAAAATGTGAAACCTCTAAAATTGTCAGTGTTTCTCTACTATATTATGCATGTATTTATACATATAAACCTTCCTCTTGAATCACTCTTATTTAAAATCCGTTGCGTAGTTTTAAAGATCTCGGCTTACTTACATACATAATACACAGGGACAGCGGGAAGCGACTTTGTTTTATACTATGTAGTGATAGCGATGGTGTTTCGCAAACAGTTATGTGCGTTCGGCCTATCGTCACTTACCATCAGGCGAGATTAAAGCCAAGTAGTTGCCCGTTGTAGATGAAGAGGAGGGTATAAAAAATAAACAGAATTATAAATACATTAACATGACTTTATTTAGTTAATCAAATGTGTTTCGTGACAGTGCCGCGTACTTACTACACTCGTGTTTACAAACAGTCCCAAACATCAACACAACATCTTTCGAACGAGCACACTACAATGTCGATCTCTTTTTACATAATATGTTTACAATATATAAAGGAAAACATTGAACTTGAAAAGAGAAAGAACATAAAGACATATTCCCAGAGGAAACGCTATTAGCACCAATTTTACATTAATTAGCCAATCGGTATCACAAACAATCAAAACAAAAAACACAGTTTTTCTACTCCTAAGTAGGTGTAGATCGAAATTAATAAATTATTTTTTAAGCATAAAAAGTCAATGCAATGTATAATTTGAAATTACAATCATTATTTTACCATTTTAATGTCAAATGTGTATAATTCGTTTTCGTGTATTTGCTGTGTATATTATACGAAACAGGCATAAGTTAATCTAGTTACAAGCTAATATTTACAGAACAAATATAACTAGGAATAATCTCATTCAACATAAAAATTAAAATACTTTTCAATGCTAAGAATGCTGAAAAAAAAAAGAAAATCGTATTTTTCATAATACATTTTAATTAAATAAAACGTATGAGATTCTTGACGACTATTATTAAAACGAAAAATAAGTTATAAAATTTTCTTATTTGCGTACGTGATTAAATAAAATTACCGAGGGCTTATTTGTATTTACGCTAATAATCTCATCTACGACACTTAAGAGCACTTATAACATTGAAAAGTACACATCAACCACTTAAAGAATAATCAATTTAATAATCTTAATTATTTTAATAATATAAAAATATAGAAATCTATATTTACAGTGATGAATTAATTAAATTAGAAATACCTCTTCGAGTAATGACAGAATAGCACGAGGATTGAATCTTATATTATTTACACTATTTAAATATTTACGTGTGTGTGGTAAGCAGTGATTTTAGCAAAACAGCTTTTTCTATAAAGGTATTTTAATAACGTAATTATAATTTAACGGCTGCTTACAACAAGCTTTAAATCTAGATTAATTGCTAACCATGCTTTAATCGTTTTTGTACTCTGTCTGTTATTTTATGTTGATACAGACACAGTGTAGATTTTTGCGGAATTTAGCCAAATCTAGATACAAATTTGATGCCAGAGCCTCAAAAAAAAGGAACGCTTTACAAGAAAAAGTTACTCTAAAATCATCACAGCAAGTCAATCTCGCAGCTGGTACTTAATATATTAATTAATCTGTTAAAACAGTATACTATTAAACGCACTTTTAAATATTCCCGAAAGAATTGCACTATACTATCACATATTCTTATAAGTCATGTCGAAGAGAATACGCACTAAATGTCTGTTAGCATTAACACTGGTAAGTCTGTGCCGCGATCACTACGCGTATTCGGAGTAGTCCTGCTGCTGCGGTCACAGCAGCGGTACCGTTGGAACCCCTGGGACTAAGGGCTCGGGCACCCCTTGCAATACCCCTTGGTGGTAGTGGTGGTGGTGCATCATACCGTTCATCATCTGCTGGTGGTGTAGCATGGTGGCGTGGTGCAGCTGCGCGTGCTGAAGTGACGCGTGGTCCCCTTTCTCTTTCATTACGACCTCTTCGCGTTTCTTCACTTGCTTGCGCTCCTTTGCGCGGCGATTTTGGAACCAAATTTTTACCTGCAAAGATGGTGAGGTTTTATCATCGATATTTCGAATACTTGTAAAATAAACTTGTAAAACTATAGTTTTAATTAACAGGAAAATATTTTCCATATTAAGATATTCAAATAAAGTCGGTTGTTTTTAGTTGGCTGACCGCACATTACCTATTACCTATTGAACAACTAGTAGGTTTCGCATGTCTCAAGTTGCTGTACCATTCATCATTGCATCGCCTTAAGAATAGGAGAAGTTCCTGTTGTTTGAGCGACCAAAAAGTAATTGGAGACCAAGCAAAATTTTACATAATAAATGGAGAAAAGCTTCTATTGTTGCTCAGGTAGCTAATTTTATGCGGTCATCAGTTTGGTCACCCATGGACTCAGCTTTGCAAATTATAAGATAGATTAACAAAATAAATGATATGATTAACACAATGATCTACCTGTCTTTCGGAAAGTCCCAAACTAGCGGCCAGCTCTGCCTTCCGCCGGATTGTGATGTACCGGCTGTAGTGGAACTCCTTCTCTAACTCCAACCGCTGGTGGTCGCTGTACACGACCCGGTATTTGTCCTTTGTGCGCGTTTTACCTGTGACAACAACAACGGTCGTGTTATGTGTGTGAAACTCTTTAAAATATAAAATATAATCTAAAATCTCAATAAAGGCATTCTTTTTGCTTGGTTTTTATCATCACATCACCAGCTCATCATGTCCCCACTGCTGGGGCACGAGCCGATAGGGAGAACGGGCCATAAACCACCAAGCGGGCCCGTGCGAATTGGTGGTTGTTAACGACTGCTAATGCAGCCGGGACCAACGGAGAAGCTCGAGATGATAAATTTTTGCCTGCTTAATTTTTTAAGCAATCGCAGACCGGGCACGCTAACCACTGCGCCATCGAGCTCCTCTTGGTATTATATAGGGGGAACTTTGAAACATCTGTACAGATTACGAGTAGTAAAATCCTTTCAACTATGAAAAGCGAGAATTATCATCATCACTTTCATCATCCCACAAGAGAGAGGGCTAAGCTTAGGTTATGCCATACGCTAATAAAGCACATCAGGCAATGGGGGATTGGGCCGGGTGGGTAGGCTTGGTACGTTTTCAATGAGTTATAACTGCATTTTTTTCCGGGAAAACTTCTCTTTGGACCAAATTTCACGCAGGCGAAGCCGACAGCGAAAGAAAAAGAATAAAGACTTGTTAATTTCGTAAAATAGCTTTTTTTTTCTTTTTAGCTTTGACTGAATAGGCCTACGTTACAAAGAATTTAAACAAACTATATCACTATTGAAAAATTAATGTCTTTGCCAAATTTGTGAAAATGAAAGTACCCATTTATAAGTGATTTTGAAAAAGGCACCAGCCTCTAAAACATATCATATTGCCCATTGCCCTTTTAAGTGCCGTAATAATTTTACATGTAAAATTACCACATTGACATTGTGCTGTAACGCTAACCTTATGGAGCTTATAGCTCTATCGAAATTTAACTCTCAAGTTGACAATTTTCAGAATTTTCATTAACACAATTTTTTCTGTTATTAAACTGAAGTAAAATAAGTATTCGACAGAAAATAACCGTCTTTTGATTAAATAAATTAAAAGGATAACACATTTAAGTTTATTTGCTTCTCAAACTACACACTTCAAATTTAAAATACAAAATAAGTACAAATAAATTTGATAAATGCAAACAAAACAGTACAGAAGTAAATAGTGATAAATTTAAGCATAATTTTCAAAAAGGCTGAGGTTTCCCTATACTATATTAATATAGGATGAATAGTTAAGTAATTCATTATTAAGTTCCGATTTAATTAAATTCTTTTAAAATTAATAATTTATTTATTATCGTATAAGTTATTATTATTATTAAATGATGTGTTATGTATTCGTCCAAAGCAGGAATACAAATAGATACATAAGAAAACTCTTCTGCAATGTGGTACACAGATTTTGCTGATTTTTTACGTGTTTCGTTTTTTACCCGTATCTCGTAAAAACCGTTTTTTTTTATGTGATCCATTTAATTATTATTTTTAAATTTGTTCAATATATATAAAAAAACATGCACAAGTACGTAACTACTATGTATGTCTTGATATAAACCACAAAGTTATATTTACAAAGTCAATGAAGCAGAAAGCCAAACAAAAGCTAACCGAAAACTAAAATTCTATATTTAATAAAGCAAAATATAATTGACGATTGTTTAAAAAAAACTTACAAGGAATGAGATGTTCAGCACTGCTGGGAGGCCTGGCTGCGTTATGATGCGCGGAGCCATAGGTCAGGCTCAGAGGCTTGACTTGGGATTGGCCTTTGTCCAGCAGTGGACTGACGCATTCTGATGATAATGAGAAAACAACTTTTACATTTGACCAGTCAATGTAGTTCTAATCTAATTGTTAGATATATTTATGTACTAGTTCGGATGCTCAAAACCTTTTTAATATGTAACCTATGGAAATTAAATTCGTAATTTTTCATACGATATATTTACTAACGCAACGTTTCTGATTGGTTCTGTTTGCCAAGCTACAATCACTCCCTTTTCTTTTTAGTTCAAATCACAATTGTGAATAATCTTCTTTATGTAACACCGGTTAGCTCTTAAGAGTATGCTCGATAATTATCACATTTGCACTTACATGCAACATAACAATGACTTCTGTCGAATTGGCCAGAAATTTATTTTTTAAAACAAAATTATTATCTTCAGACAAAAGTAAGTATAAATATGGAGGCATTACATTCGATTTTTAGGGCTAAATGGGAAAATGATAATACGTATGCAATGAAACCAAAAAATGCTTCAGAAAAGCTTTTCAATTTAAAGCTTTATATCGGCTCCATTAAGAGCTATGTTAGTTCGTTTTTATCGCGGGTTAAGTCTTTTATACGGTCGTTACGGCGATAGTAAATGTTCATAGTCCTTATTTCCCCTTCTGCCTCGGCAGGGATCCCGAGGGCTCGATAAGGTAAATCCGGGCGGCGAGAACTGAGGCGGCGCGCGACACGGGCTTAGCACCGGGATCAAGAGCGGACCACACCTTGTGTCCTAATATATAACGCATATTCCATGACTGAAAGCAATTGTTATGGTTCGAATAATGCTTCCTACAGTGTAGGCTACGAGCTCGTTGCACAAAACCTTTTTTGTTTTAAGTTTTACTTTTTTGTAGCACAAAAACCACGTAGTACCGTAGCATGAATAGTGGACTAAATTTAGACCAGGTTTACTACAAATGTGTTTAGGAACAAAAATGAGACAGTATCAATCAACTTGAGTGTAACGTTAGGCCACTTTTACGAATATTAATAACAGGGTATGTGTGTGTGTTTACATACGGTTTTGTCTGAATTGTATTATATCTCTATCACTGTTATATTTAATTCTGCCGCCAAGCAGTAGTCCCTAATTATTGTGTTCCGTTGGAAGGGTATAAAAACCAGTAAAGCTATTGGGATGAAAAAGTAATAATAAAGAACTCATGGTCGGCAATGCGCGATATACACTCATGTAATCACTCACCATCAGGTGGACCATGCGTGTTTGCCGACTTAGACGAATAAAAACTTGCAAGTAAGTCAATCGATTATTTATTTGACTTGTTCATGAAATAAACAAATGAGAGCGACAGGACATTACGGGTTTGGTATTTGTAGATAACGACTAAATAAAATTTTAATATAGTAGCAGTAGTACCTAGTATTTGACTGACTTTTGTGTTTGAATTTTTTCCTTTTAATTAGCACCACGGTTCAGCTATGTTTGTGCAAGTAAAACATAATTAATATCATGAAGTTTAGCACTGATAGTGATAACTAAAAGTGATAGTAAAGTATGTTACTTTCCCGTTTCGTACGGTTGTCCGTAGTGTCAATAAGGATTATTTTGGTGCACACACAGATTAGGAAAAAATATAAATGTACATTGTAATGACGAATATTCGGGATTTCCCATACGTACCTACGTGGCGAACATTTTATTATTATATTTGTTTACTATTTCTATCTGTCTCGTAGATTTCTCAACAAGTAAAACTACTGAGATAGGTAGGTAGATCTGTGTACACACACTAAGACATAGCTCAGGTGTCTGCGTGTGTACTCTGAGTGTGTAAATATTTCTTATCTCGGTATTAAGAACTTCATAAATTATGTTTGTCACTTGCCAGAGAATTCAGTGGGGAATTAGACATTTACGTAATATTTAGACATATCTACGCACGATTTGTGTGGAAATTTCTCAATGTTAACAAATGTTAAATTATGTGTGCTCTACTGTTGCATCTTATAGAAAGACAAAGTTTTGAATTAACATATTGACTGCTGCAAAACTAGACACAATAGAAATGTTATATTTTCTGTCGGTCACTGGTGACCACGGTGCTTAAAGACTTAAAACCTTTTTTCTAACAAAATAGAGTTTGCAATTTATTTCCTAGATCAATGAAATCAAGCACTTAGCTCACTATTGAGGGTTTCCTTAAACATTAGATAACATCTACTTTTTTTATTGAAATAAAAAAATAGATGGTGTACTTGTACATACCTACCTACACTTATCATATTTTCGCCCATAAAAAAGACATCAATCGTCCATACAAATAAATTGGTCATTGTTCTTTGTCATAATAAAAAAAAATTTAAAACTTTTAATTTTTTTATTTTCTCTTTTATTTCTTTTTTCATTTCTTTACATGCATGCTACAAATCTGGAACACAATAGAAAGTTAATAATTATTTCATCTTAATAATCTTATCTACCAGTAAAATTTATTACCACAAACTGTTATCCCTAAATCATAACACAACTTAAGGCACACAAAGGGCGTGCACACACATTTTTTACGCAGAGGTCAAAAGTCAACAGTGTTGACATGTTGTCCTACACATATTCTAGGAGTTGATAAACTCTTTGGAGTGCTCCTTTCGAATAGCAGAAAATTATAACTTAAATAAATTTCCTGTTAGAGATGCAAACATATGGATATGGTTGGAAGTGGTAGGGTAAACAGATGAGCGCTATCTATAGGCGATGCATCGTTTGATAGCAGGCGTTAATTTTCAAGGCAAACAACAGCCGCCCGCTGATGCGTGTGCGCACGCTGCGCTTTGACGTGGTGAGCATAAATATTATTTCTGCCCTTTATTTGTGACTATTTAAATTACAAAAATAGACCTGTACTTGCTAACTTTACCGCTTTTCCGTAAGTAAGATTACCATTTTTTTATTTTATTTTTTATTTTCGTATTAGCCGTAGGTTATTTATTTGCATATCAATGTGACGCAAAAAAATAAGTTGGCTGTTTTATGTCAACAAAGTAATTTAATAATGTAAAATATATCTATGTACAACACCAAAATCGAGAAATAAACGAACCAAAAAATTCGCTTGAAACCCCACAAAATTGAGTTATCAAAGGCGTATTCTGACCAGCTTTTGTGGAAAAAAAAGGAGTTTGAGTCTGACAAACAGCGCGGGCGGGCCGAGGGCGGCGGCCGTGTTTATATAGCGGTTATCATGTGTAAATAGATATAGGTGCACCGCCAGATAAACTGGAATGGAACCTACAATGGCCGACCTGTAAGCGATCACACTGGCTTTACCAAACTGACCTCTATTGACAAGGCAAAAGAGCCGTTTGACCGTTGACAATGTTGCGTTTAATGCTTTATGTATGTACTTGTACAGTGCTGTGTCGTCACGCTATTGCCGGGTTCGGTGTAGGTTAGAAGGATTCGTCTTGACATTTTTGAGCAAAAAGGTTTAGGTATGTTTTGGTACATTTACTAACTCCGCCTTTTGCAAAAGGTTGAGGTTGGACAATGACCTTTTAAGGTTGGAAGTTGAATACCTACTTTTAAGGTAGAACTTTTTGGTTGTATTACATACTGACTGACCGACGATGCTACACTATACGTTTGTTATTTCTACCTTTCAGAAACAAGACAATAAATTTTATTTTTATTTTTCTTTATTTTATTATTGATTGTAATTTGGATGGAGTCTTAGATGCTATATTTGTATCCAATATGTTATATGACACTTGTAAAAATCAACTTGAAAAATTTCTAGAAACTAAATCAGGTGTTTAAAGAGTTTTGAAATTATTTATTATTTTATTATACTTATTTGAGACAATTTAAGAAATTACTATTACTCAGTGTACATGTCCAGTCTCAACTGCACCTACTTACTTACTGTTTTAGTAAGTATTTAATTTTCATACAAAGTAATTACAAAATGTTATTTTAATTATTTGCTACAACACAACGATTTGCAGGTTAGCTGTTTTGATGCAACTGGCTATTAATTCAGTAATAAGTAATAAGACGAGGAAAATTTAAATAGACATTTTTTGACCATCATGAAAGAATCTGGTAATGAAAATTACGATTAACCTGTACAAATCAATACAACGCAAATATTTTGGTCAAAAATAATGTATTATTTAAAATACTTATCACCATAAAGTTATTTGTAATAACATTTGTTAACAGCAATTGGCAAAATAGTGATATGAGTTATAGTAATTTTAACAACAAGATTTCCTTAAAGTAAAAATACCTTTGTACATATTGTAGTTAAAAATGGTGTTGGTACCTAGACATTAATGGTCTACCTCCAAAACTGTTACAACAAGATTTTATAAGATTTTTCATGAAATAAGAATTTCCTAAACTATAATAATAATATGTATATAATATAATATTTTTCTGTTTCACGAAATACAGACTCAAAGCCAAAAAAATTAATAACTTATTTTTTGAAAATGTAACTTATTACTATGAAGCTTATAATAAGGTAACTAGTTCAAAATAAACATTATGAATAAATATACTATAAGTACCTGGATTATACCTACAACATTAGAAATCAGCTTATGTAGTCCAGATAACAAATACCTTTTAGAAAAGATTTCCGTAATAAATACATAGGTAGAGTTATGTTTTTTTGTTACAAACTAATTGTTCAAATCAAACAGTCTGTAAGACTTTGGATTGAATTTATATTATAATGTTTGTTCTTCCTTATTAGACATTTGACATTAGACATGTATATGTCTATCTTTTCCAAAATAGGTACGACGACGACAGTATAAATTTTAATATTACTTGTTTTTTAAACTTGTCATAGAGTCAGCTTTAAGGTAATTTTGTTGCGTATTAAAATTAATATTTAATCTTCTTTCTTAGTTACTTTTTGCTAAATGCTACGCCTAACGTATTAGTATATTACCACTTGTTCGTATCAGTATAAGACATAGACTATTCTTTTAATTGAAATTAACTTATCCAACTTAAGGAAGTTGAATAAGTTAATTTCAATTAAAAGATACCGTAGCAAAGATACTCGTGTATCTAATAAGGATTAGATACACGAGTATCTTTGCTACGGCCGACATTATCAACGTTATAACCAATAGAATCCAATAGTAATAAACACATGTTTTTTCATATCAAACACAAATGTTATGTAAGTATATCGTGTATTGCTTGTCGAACACGGGCGAACGCATGAAAATTGTATAGAAAACAATTAATCGTCTTGTTATCACGCTCTTTGTCGGTCTGCCCAAATCCTAATACTCGATATCGCGAGTCGCAGCGATAGCGGCGCCTTTGACGATGTTTGCTTGTAACTCGTCATATCGCACTCGCCTTCTTGTAAGTAAGTAATGCGGTTTTGATAGACGAGGGAGCGGCTATACCGTTAAAACACACCCGAGATACGCAACCGATCAATTCCGATTCATATTCTGTGCACTCAAGATGAGTATCTATTATAAGTTGATGTATAATAAATTATCTTTGGTTTCGAGATTATAACACACTCAGTTGTGATGTTTGTGAAACAATCGAAGATGGCAAACACTTGTTGTGGGAATTTGCTTGGAACGAAAGACAGAGCTTGATCTCGTTTAAATTACTCGCAAATCTAAACAAATCTAACTTTGACAGAAGCTTTGTCCGATTCAGCTATTACAAAGAGGTCTTGCTTGTGATTTGTCAATGTCATTTTACCTAAATAAAATATCGTATGTATGTTTTAAGATAAAATAAGGTTAAGTTACGATATACCTATCTACATAAAGACAAAAGTATTTTAAATAATAAAGACATAGAAAATCAATTTGCAATGTAGGTATCCAACTATCATCAGAGTGAATGTGGAGTCTTTTAAGTTGTATTCTCATTCTCAAATATTGTTGTGACAACAGTATATTTCATTTATACCTTTTGTTTTGACATTATTTTAGCATTTATGCAATTTTGCCTATTTTAAAACCTCTAAATCCAAAAGGTCAACATCATGTAGGTACCTAACGAAATACAACCATGAACGTAAAATTACCGTAGTTATGGCTAAAGGGGAATATTTCACGAAAGGGCCGCAAAAGGAGGAGGGGGATGATGAGGTTTACACCTACAAGGGCTCACGGAGGGCGGGCTGTAAAGTGGGCAAGTTTACGTCTAGTTTGGCGGCTATCGTAGGTTAGGTATCCGTCGGCACCAACGCCTGAACAAAAATACTTAGGCTGAGAAAAAATTACAGTATTTATAAAAGTTTGTAGGTATAAATTCGTAACGTACGGCTAATGTCGTTGGTCCAAGTTAATGGTTTTAAAATGCGTTATGTATTACATTTATAAAATTATATAGCTCTTGAAAAAACGATGGATACACCCGTGCAGTGCTACAATTACTCCTATCAATATTCCACATCTATATTTGAAAATATTTACATTGAATGAGATGTTTCTTCTTACTTCAATAACAAGTTACGTTCTACGAACTAATATTACTTAGATAATTAATCTTTGTTGACAGTAACAAACAAACAAATGCAACGCACTGCCTTCTATAAGCACTACGCAGACAGCAGCCATGATCGATGTAAAACAACACTCCAGCTGCGTCATTCATACGTCTTTTTCGCAGTAACCGTCACTTTTGAAATCGTTAATCTTCTTTGACATAATAACCTAAAATAATCGCGCTCAGCTTGACAGCTAGGATGTCGAAAACAAAACACAGTCAATCAGTTACGATGTTGAAACTATAACAAAAGAGCATCAGCTTCCACAACGCTTCTGAATTGTTTTGCGACCCCCCATGGAGGTAGCCACCGCGAAATGAGTAGCTACAAATCTCCATGGCTTAAACACCCATTTATTTAGTCAACAATCGTACGAAGAAAGGCGTTGAAATGATCAATCTTAGTGAGCGTGAAATGGTGACATCTCCCGCAGCGACGAAACGCCCTTAGGATTGGTGAATGTGGACAAATGGAGATTTATTTCCCCGAACGTAGATGGTTGTGCAAACAACCCGAGATAAAAGTGGAAAGTATACAATGGAAAAATTAAAATGAAAATGGCGGTGTGTGATGTAAATACAATGAATGATATACGTAATTGTGTGTGGGCTTATTTTGAGGAGAGTATTGAGAAGTTTATAAGCGGGTGGGCATAGCGTACATAAAGATCTATTACTTTATAATATTGACTGCCCATTTTATAGGGAAAGTATTTTTTATCTATTTTTGGAAGTGAAGAGATTTAAGGCGACACTTTGAAAAAATACATCAATTTTCATCGAAAGTTCTAGGAGTATGACTAGACCAACGAATCTGAAATTTTGATATAGATAACTTCATGCCTTTGTCTTTAAAAACCCTTGCTCAAAAACACGATTGTGCAATTTTGACTCGATCTTAATTCTTTACGAAAACACCTCTAAAAATAATGAATGCTAAAATTATTATGAAATTACTAGTTGCTGCATATTTTGATAACAACAACCAGTAATTTTATAAAAATATTTTTTTATATTCTGTTATACGTAGCGCCTGCGAAAATTGAGACCGCAAATTAAGCTTAAGTTATTTCATTGTAATATATAGATTAAGTCATTTCATTGTAATTTTAGCATTAATGATTTTTAGAGGTGTTTTCGTAAAGAATTATGATCGAGTCAAAATTGCACAATCGTGTTTTTGAGCCAAGGTTTTTAAAAGACAAAGGTATGAAGTTATCTACATTAAAATTTCAGATTCGTTGGTCTTGTCATACTCCTACAACCTTCGATGAAAGTTAATGTATTTTTTCAAAGTGTCGCCTTAATCAAAAACAAAGCAACGAGACCTATTCAGTTTAGAGGTTGCAAAATCGAAAAATGAAAGCGTGTTGTTTAATTCATTTATAAAAAAAGCTGTTCAAACAAAGAGATCACGTACCAAAATTCTTGCATTTAAAATAAAAATCAAATTGCATAGCCCAGCATTTCGCTGCACTAACTCGAAATAAAAGTACAATATTACATTGCGCAGAAGTTCGCAAAGATTTAACTCGCGTACTCCCGTGGGCGCCGTTGGTCGTGATTGTCGCCGGGAGCGCCGGGCTGCCCCTGCCTCCCCGGGATCCCACCCCGGGATTCCACCCCTCGGCATCCTATCCCGGGATTAATTGCTCACACCGTGCACTCACTCCCAAGGCACACGTTTACAGAGAATGGTTGCAGTGAGCACAAAATAACATCTAATGTTATGCTCGATGATTATTATCATTGCGGTTTGACGGGATCGGGCGGGTAAGAGCTACAAATAATATGAGTTGTAATTTTTGTAACGCGATATTTTCTGTGGTAGGGTTTAAAATAATGGGCTTCTGTTTCTTAACATTGGTATAAACAAGTTAAACTCTTAATAAACTCAATCTTTTTTTATAAAAACAATAATTGGTAGGTATAAAAACATTTTCAAGCAAATCGTTGGTTTCAAATAGTTATTCTTGAACTGTTGTAAATTATAACTGTTATCTAAAGTTAAATTTTATGAAAATATACAGATGTTTTCATATCATTTAAATTAAAATGTTTAAATATCCAATTTTTTATTAAAAGTTCTTTATGTTCCTGTACATGGGTACATCCGTTCTACATACATAGGCACTACTCTCCTTCTACTACAACATAGAATTTTGGACATGGACCAAGAATTTAATTTAATAAATAAATTACTTTTAATTTCATCGTTATGTAAGTATCTTTTTAAGATTAGACATTTGTTTCGATCATTTTACCCGTCGTCGGCCGTTATAATAATTATAGGTTAATATCGTTATAGTGCTAAAATATTTGGTGTATGCTAACTTCTTAACATGTTTATTATTATCTTCTATAATAATATAGTAATACGTGAAGCAAAAACTTTGTACACTTTTTTACAAAAATTGCGCGGACGGAGGAGTATGAAATTTCGCACACTTATAGTTTATATAGAGAAGGTTATCCGAATGTTATTTTTTTTTAATTATGCATAAAAATACATTTAATCAATAAGACAAACATTACACACACTACCATGGTATTTTATTTGATACACACGCATGTATTTGACACGCAGGAGCGGCCAAACTCACATGCTATCTTTTTTAATTTGTCATTGCTTAGGATACAATCCGTGCAGCCTTAATATCTTTAAATAAAAATTACGGTCGAATATCGACCTCTGGGCGACCACTAGTTATTATAAATACATTAAAATATTTATTGTTGCGAGTAATACACTTGTCCTATTATGTGTTCTGTGGTAATACCTGAGTCGTATAAATTACTAGTTTATAACATATATAATATATATTAGCGTTGCTGTCACAGTGAATTCTTTAATAATTTGAAAGCATATTTGTTTGTATATAAGAAACCTAAAATTATTATAAACCAACAAAATAATTTATATGAGACTATGTTATTTTTTTTAAAAAAGCTTAGTTTTAATCGTTTCAAAATGACAATGCATAAACACAAACATTAAAACTGTAAGTGGTTTGTAGTAGTCAGATGTTTGTAAATATACTTGATTGTATAGCATATCGTAAAGTTTTATAATATGTAATATACTCGTAACTACGTCCATATAATTGTATCAAAACACAATATTTATACTATTATTAGTGTTATAAATAGTAGTATTGAACGACTGAGCTACATTTTGATTACAATTGCACCATCACCTTGGACTTGCACATACAGAAATGTCTAATTTAATGAAATAATTACAATTCATTGTTTTTTTGACAATAATAAGTATTTAATACTTTTCGGGTGAAGTGCGTTTCCACCAATTGGCTTTATCATCACGAGATCAAGGCACTATGCTTACCCATAAAATATAAAAAATATAGGTACTTATTATGGTATTTATACTATACAATGTTAGTTGTATAAAGTTCCTTTCCGTATACCGGTTTCATAAAAAAAGCGGTTTAAGAAAAAATCAACGAAAAGGCAATGTGTTTTCCTAAATAAGCGCAAATATAAATAAATAAATATACCTACTCGTAAAACTAGAAACACAAAGGTCAGGCAAGGAAATAGTATGTCCATAACAACTATAGCGAAATGTTTTAGAAATAAGAACCATATTGTAAAAAAGAAAAAGAAAAAAGAAAGTATTTTAAGACAAAAGAAGATAGAAAAGACAAAAGAGATTTTAACAGTAATATCAGAGATATCCAGATTGACACAGACACACATTAAATAAAACCAAAGGTCAATCAAGTTTGGGTCAGGTATTGGAAAAGCGCGCAATTCTTACGTCAAGAGCTACAAATCAACAATTAACCTTGTAATATTTCGTAATGTTTTAAACTTTTAGCCCAGGGTGTAGCTCTCATGATTAGATCAATATGTACTGAATTTTTCTATATTAAAAAATACTTAAATTCTCAAACTTGGTAAAATATTTTCTCTTCATTCCTATTTAAGACATAAACGCGTTCTCAATTTGGCAAAATCAAAAAGAATGTATTTTTTTCATGTGATTGATTACCCGATGTGTAATCTAAATACTTAGTATTTTGTAAATATTTACTAATTACCAAAAAGCAATTTATTTGACCATTTCCATGCATAATTATTACTTGCAAGAAAAATGACGGTATAAAATAAAAACTACATGACAACACAAAACAAAAACATGCACCTACCACTACTTATCATAATCTAATATTGACTACAAAGAGATTATAAAATAGATACATAATGTAATTTCTAAGTAGTAAGTTATTTATTAAATCGTGCAATAAATAAAAAAATACTAAATAGGCAAAGTTTTCGTTTCAATTAAGTACCTACATTGCATCTGACTCCGTTGCAGGTAATTTAAAGACAATTAATCAGTACCAACTAAGAATTGATTATTTATAAATCGTTCTGGTTGTTTTAATCAAAATAATATAGAAAGGTAATAACCTGGATTGGGTTGTGTCTGGTAATTAGGTTTCTTCATCCATTCGTACGGCGAACGCGGCGGCGCCGGCGGTTGCGCCGGTCTGGATCCCGGTGACCCTTCTCCAGGGCTAGCCAGGTCACCCCGCGCTGGGGAAGGAATGTCCGTGATCTCCCTATCTCCCGGCTCCCTTTTAGGGAAGTGATGTGGGTCAGGGGCCCATTCTCCGCCCGCCGGCGCACCGTTCCAAGCGCACCACTGCTGCTCCTCAAAGTTTTGGTGTTGCCAACCGTACCAGCCGCTGCCGTACTGCCCGCCCTTGCCTTGGTACATGGCGAGCGGATTAACGTAATTCACCATGCTTCGTTCACCGTCCGAGCATCGCACATTCACTCGCCTTCACAACACTGCTTCGTCACGGCACCGTTTTACGAGACACACTCCACGGACCGCAGCGGACGCGACTGAGCGAGGTGGGCCTCGCGCGGCGGCGGCGGCGGCTGCGTAGGGTGGGGCCTGGGGAGATACGGAGGGCGGATTCAGCGGCGGCCAATGGCGGTGCGGAGCCCCCGGTCTCCGCCCCGGCGTGTGACGCCACCGCGCGTCCCGTTCGCGGCGCTCGCATTTAATTTGCCTAATTACAACAAAAATAATGAACATCACCCGCAATGATGTCCATTCTGGTGTACGTCGCTACAGGTAGGTATTACGTAGGAGATTATGTTACGAGCAATAAAATTTGCCGGATAGGTTCTTACAATTTTATTTTTGTGCAAAAGTCTCGTTTCTTTGCTTAAATTTTAATTTGGTTTAAATAATTAATTCGTTAAATAGAGTAAAGATTACGTTATTAATTACCTAATTAAAACTACGCTTGAGATCTATGAAAAATAACTGCTTTAGAAATGAGAATCTGCCTATAGGTAATAAATTAAATAGTACCTCATCTTCATCATCAGCTTATTTTTATGTTCCCACTGCTGGGGCACGAGCCTGCCCTATGGATGGAAAGGGAGAACGGGACGTAAACCACCACGCGGGCCCGGTGCGGATTGGTGGTTGTTAACGACTGCTAGTGCAGCCGGGACCAACGGCTTTACGTGCCTTCCGAAGCACGAAGGAGCTGGACATGATAAATTTTCGGTCACCCATCCGATGACCGGCCCTTGCAAAAGTTGCTTAACTTCAGCACTCGCAGACCGGCCGCGTTAACCCCTGCGCCATCGAGCTCCTCGATCGAGGAGTCCGTTTATACTCAATTAACCAGTCCGGGGCTAAACTGTCGAATCCCCCACGTGTTCAGTCCGCGGGTGACTAGTAGTTGGGTGCAATAGTACCTACTGTATATGAAACATGAAAAATAATAACGACTTTTCTTTAATTAGACGCCCGCCGGAACGTAGATATTATTTAACTTTTAATTTTATTATATCTTTTCATTAGGTATATTAGCTACCTAGGTATCTACTACATTACATGGTGTTTGTTTGTTGGTACCAAACCTTTACCTAAAAACATTTGGTCCGTGTTATGGTCCTTAATTATTATCCCAAAAGGTTCTACGTTCAATTCCCGGAAGACGGCTATTACAGCGATTATTAATATTTGTATAGTTGTTTAAAAATATAAAATTCTAATATTTTATCGGGTACCGAGTGTCGTGTCAGCAGTCAGCAGGAGTTCTCATCTTTGAATTCATAAAAGGTACCTGTACAGCAGCTATTTTTCAAAAACATTCGGAATTATTTTAAACCATTCCTTGCGGGTACACTTGTGTTTAATTCAGTCTGTCTTATAAGTAAGGCATCCAGGGGAATAAGATGTTTTACCGGGATAAAAATGATCTAAATAAAGAGTTAACTCAGTACGCTTTATCTCAGTTTCAAGTTACATCCAAATCTGTTCAGCCGCTTCGGCGATATTAAAAATATTATACAAAGAAACATATTTACTTGCGCATTATTAATATCCAATTCAAACTCAACTCAAGCTACAAGCAACTCCGAGAAATTATTATAGAGGTAATAAATTGTCTTCCTCCTGGAGCTGGTGTACATTATCATACATAGAGAAGAGAGACTAGGTACCTAATAACTTTAAAATTAAATAAAATAAAAGATAAATATTTCGAAGAACACACGTTTTTGATGTTCCTGTACCTATTATAAATGTATATGTGTAATTTATTTGTAATGTAATGTATTTGTACCTACTGTAATGTATTGTACCTACCTTTAAATATCTAATGTTTTTTTCTATTTCCATTTCTATTTCACACACAGCTACATTGTATACGTAATTGTATTATATGTATGAATGTAGAAAAAAAACAAAAAAAAGCAAAAATTGTGTCCTTCACTCAGCATTTGTTGTATTGAGTTAAGCACTACGTACAACGCTGATCTTCCGTGGAGACCTAACCTAGTGATCAAAGCCAGTGACTCAGAGGTCCCGGGTTTGGAAACCAGAAACCCTTCTGGTTACCTATTAAAACTAAAACACTAATACCACAGGATACTTATTGGTGTTCATAGTTTAGTTCGTGGTAAGGCTTGTTTTAAGTGTTTTAAGTCCGACTGGATATCTACCGCCTTCTTATCTAAGCCTGTCACTATAACAATAATATAACAATACTTACTACTAATAATACTTAGTATAGGTTACAGGGGAAAATTCACATCCACCTTCGGCCTTATCGTAAATCGTCATTGGTTAAATTGAAATCTAGGCGCTATCCTGCTGTGGAAGAATAAAAATAGGTAAGCAAGACGGGAACTAATAAATAAACAAGCCATCAATTTATATTACATAACTGAAACCTTTGCCTTTAGACACACCATACCACGTTATACCTACATTTATATACATATAATGGCTTCTCCTGACTGACTGACTCATCATCGAACAAAATTATGTACAATCCTTTGTATATAAGAAAGTATACCTACATGATATTGTCTAAAGACATTTGCATGTTTTGTTTGAAAAGCCTGGTGAAGCTGAAAATGGCGTTAGAGGCAATCAGCAACCTCTCTCAAAAAAAAAAATGTTTTGTTTGAAACTATTATATAAAGCAAAACCAATATACCTACTTAGCTCTACGACAAAAGTAGTGTAAGTAAGTAGTGGTAAAGTAGTGTAAGTATTAAACAAATAAGTATGCAATACAAATTTAAAATGTGACGTAAAATAAGTAGATAAATGCCTATTTAAACAACAGAACAGTACCATATTTTCTTTCACGTGGTCTATACAATAAAATTCAAAACCTACTTCAAGTTTGAGCTTTTGACCTAAACCAATTTATAAAAAATATTGTAGCTAAACTTAAAGTAGAGCTATAGTTACGACTTTTCTAATCATTTATTATTTTTTTATTTAACGTCTAGGTTATTTGTTGACTTTCTTATTTTTCTGGCTGGCATATAAATTAACCTTCAATAAAAATATTTAACAACAGACATAAAAAGTAGAAAGTAAATAGCCTATATACTATTGATGGGTGTTGGCTTTAATTAACTTTAATAACAGACATATTGTATTAAATTATTATTATTATTATTGTTAAGTTAAGGTAGGACTTGGAATATATCGGCACAGCTGCATGGAAAATGGACAATAGCTGAACGGATGTAGCCACGGAATAGTTAAATTAGGTTGGAAAGGCACTGTGGGCGTGACAGGCGCGCTGCTACTGTGATTAGAATTATACTTCAACCGATTCGCTTGCAGTCGTGTTTAGAGTGCGTTGGAGAACAGAGCTGCGCTAAATATTGCTAAAATGCCGTGTTATGCAATCATTACACGTAGGACAAAAAGTCAGACCTCAAGTATTGATCGAGGAGGCATATATTTTCATCGGTAAGTGAAAACAATGTTTAACTACTAGATTATCTATAAAAGTATGTTGAATACTAAATTCCAAAGTCCTACGGCATTATTGAAATGAATTCAAAATAATTATACATTGCTTGCTATGCATGCGTGAGTCAACGCAACGACCGTGTTTATCCGAAATGTATTGCATCCTTTACTATTCACCCACTGTCGCTTTGTTGCTTGGCTCTCTCGTGTTACATCGTACGTATCGATAGTGTCGTGCTCATGTGGTCGGACAAAATTATCGATACTGTATTTTATAATATTGATTAGGCGCTTCCTATGAATACGTTTAATAAATATTGTTGTATGTTTATTACTGTGTATTTATAACTTAAACATACATACTTAGATATTTTTATTAATTTATTCTTATGTATAAAGATTTACTCACGTTATTTATTTTAGGTTTCCCAAAGAACCTAACGTAAAGGAACAATGGATTAACGTTACCGGTAAAGAAAACTGGATTCCGACAAAGTCAAGTACTATTTGTTCCAGACATTTTAATGAAAACTAGTGGTCGCCCAGTGGTTGAAATTCAACCGTATTTTTAGCTTCCTCCGATTCCGTTTTTGAAAAAAAACAGCTGCACGGATTGTATCCTAAGCAATGAAAAATTAAAAAAGATAGAATGTGTTTAGATTGGCTTCGACAGACTACGGCCACTCGCCTTCCATTTATGAATTTTTTGTAAAGTGTATGAAACAATGTTTATTTAATGTATTTTTTACGCATAATTTAAAAAACATATTAGCATTCTGCACTCCTTTTCTATATAAACTACGAGTATAAGTGTGCGAAATTTCATACTCCTCCGTACGCGCAATTTTCGTAAAAAGGGGTACAAAGTTTTTGCTTCACGTAATTAATATTAGATGATTTCAAAATAAAAAAATATGGAAATAGATAGGAGCGATCCCAAGAGAAAGAAGCTGACTAAGGGACTATTCCAGAGGATGGGTAGAACCGGAAGGCATACAGAAGACCGAAGAGTATAACCAGCCTCTTTGCTTAGCGTTTGTGGACTATGAAAAAGCTTTCGATTTGATTGAAACATCGGCCGTGCTACAGTCTCCAGCGGTGCCAAATAAACGTGTTGAAGTGTTTGTATGAAAACGCCACTATGTCCGTCCGTCTTCAGGACCAGAGCTCGAAACCTATCCAGTTGCAGCGAGGAGTGAGACAAGGCGACGTGATATTACCAAAACTTTTTACTGCTGCACTGGAAGAAGTCTTCAAGCTTTTGGACTGGAAAGGACTCGGCATCAACGTCAACGGCGTATACATCACTCACCTTTGATTTGCTGACGATATAGTGGTAACCCTGGAATACCTCGGCACAATGCACGGTCACCTCAACAGAGTCTCTTAACAAGTGGGTCTTAAAATGAACATGGAGAAGACGAAAGTTATGTTGAACTCTTTTTTTTTTTTTTTGGAGAGAGATTGCTGATTGCCGCTGCGGCATTTTCAGCTTCACCGGGCTTTTTGGGGGCGGCGAGGAACGTAAAGGGTCCCTCAAGCCGTGTGAAACGAATCACCTTCAGAGGTTATCTAGAGGGAACGGCATCGCGCACAAGTGCGCGTCCCCGTGCCCTACTAAATTCTCCGAAGGGTTCGGATCGGAAATATGTTGAACTCACGTGTCGTACCCACTCATCTGAAGGTTGGATCTCTTGGCTCTTTCTTGAGGCAATGTATACACTATTATAATAAATACCAAGTGCTGTACTAGAATTAGATAATTGTTATCTAAAGTTTACGCGAACACTACACATTGAAATGAAACAACTTTTACGGATCTACTCGCGTTTATTTTACACATTATTTTAGTTAATGTTTATCCTTATAACTTTAAAAAAGTTATAAAAAAAAGAATTCTCTTGTTTACTTAAGAAATGTTATTTATTATACGAGTACAGTCAAAGAATATCTAGATGACAACAGCTTGGTTATAATAAAAAATCCACATTATGTTTTGCATTTATCCAAATATGGTTGAGCGAAGCTTATTCATGTCATACTAACATTCATAACTGTCATTTTAACCGCCTCTGTGGTCTAGTGGCTAAGACCACCGGTTTAGACCCAGAGGTCCCGGGTTCGATTCATGTACATGTTTGTGTTCTCGGTTTGGTTGGTGGTAGGGCTTGTTTGTCCGCCTGGCTAGCTACCACCATCTTATCTAAATATGTCGCCATAACATCAATGTTTGTAGCATTGTTGTGTTCTGGCAGTTAAAGATAAGATAGCCAGTGCCTCACTAGTGAACTCGTGAACGGGTGCCGCATTTGAAGGCGGGTCAAGTTGTCTTGGATACTTATTTTTATTTTTATTACTAAATAATTAACTTTATTTTTCTTTAACAGTTTATGACTTCTATCAGTATGACATTGTAAATCTTTGTAGGAATTTGTACCGGCTGTACTTATGTATTTATGTCTGTATTTTGGCAAATTTAGATCTTGCAATTTCGTTTTTGTTGTTGTCTTTTATATTTTGTGCGTTAATCGTAATGGAAAGTGTCCTTGGCATTTTGCAATATTTTAACGCTGTAAAAGAAAGGGAGAAATTAATAAATATCTTTGATGTGTTTCTTGCCAGTACAAGTTCTTCTCAGTACAAGGCCTGTAGACTTAAGAACCGACGACATAGTGACATTCATAAGAGCTCATCATTGTACCCTAAACTGAATAAATAATTTTCAATAAAAAAACTAATATAATTACTTGTTTTTTATTACAAGCTTTTATTTAGTTTCACCTGTCTCGATGTTTGTTTGTGCTTAGTCAAATTTTGCAAGTTAAATTTGATCCATTTTCCGGTTACCGATTGAGCTAAAATTTTGCATGCATGTGTAAATCGGATGACAATGCAAAATTATTATGACATGGAGCTGATCTGATGATGGAACCGGAAGGTGGCCATAGGAACTCGGTAGTTAAACGACTCACCCCCATCGAGTTTGGGCTCGTATGATTCGTCTTGACGAATACTTTGGTGCTAGATGGTAACCAGGGTCTGATGATGGAACTGGAAGATGGCCATAGGAACTGTTCTGTGGATGTAGCACTCTGTGCATACAAAAAAGCAAATAAAACCATGGTAATAACCCCGCAAATTACAATAATAGTGACGATAAAAAGTACACAATAAATATCCAGTACATTCATTGGGAAACAAATAATTGTAAGTATTTCGGTTTACCTTTACACTTTCGGAACGTTATTTAGTTTTATTGGTTTTATCTTATCTCTGGTAACTCATTGTTGTACATACAGCTGGCTCCAGAACCTATTCAAACATAAAAGCGCTGGCCGCGTCACAACGCCGCGTGCCGCGCCGCCGGCCTTATACAGACAATACCTTTTTTATATTGTTATGTGAAGTTTCCAACTGAAGCTGGCTCAAAACAGGTCAGTGGGTGCAGTTTTTGACCGGAACCAGTGATCGACATTTTTTCCTATAACCAAAAATATATAATCATTAATCACAATAAATGTTGCGAAAGACTACTAGCAACAATTAAATACAGACCAATCTGCAACCTAGCTGTCGTTCCGTAAAGTTTCAAACAATAATTTGAATGATTGGAATTTTTGTAATAATTTGAATGGCGTAAAAACGAAACTCTTGACGTCTAGTACTTTTGACTGACAAGTTCTTTGAGTAATATTCCCGAAAACTAATGCTGCTAATATACCATAAAACATTGTTGTAAATGAAAATTATTAACTACATCTACGTCCATAGAAAAATAGGCCATATCCTTTAAATTCCGTAGACGTTAGTTCGTTTAAAGAATTTTGATCGTGTGGTCGATCTAACAGTTTTTTGAGGTCAAGACTACTAATAGCTAACCCGGCCAATGTTTTGCAATGTCGGCAACGCGCGTAATAGTCAATGGTTACAATAAGTTACTGCAAACGGCTATGTGTATGTTGCGGAAGCCGCTTTTTATTTTATTTTATAGTTTATTTATAATATATTATATTTTACTGGTAAGCACAGTGCCTTGATCTCACCTGATGTTAAGTAATGATTAGGCCAATGATAGAAGCGCACTTCACCCGGGATCCTCAACTAGTGAGGCACAGGCTATCTTATCTCTAGCTGCCGGAACACACCAATGCTACAAACGATGATGTTGTGGCGACATATTTAGATAAGATGGTGGTAGCTAGCCAGGTGGATAAACAAGCCGTACCACCAACCAAACCAAGTAAACAAACAAGTACCCCCCGCTGGGAATCGAACCCGGGACCTCATGGTCTAAACCGGTGGTCTCAACCACTAGACCACAGACCACGGTTATTATCTATATATCAATACGTGGAAAGAAAACCTTCGTGTCCCATTTAAGGCGCATTGCACGCACGGAGGAGTATGAGATTTGGGATAATTAAAGTATATATGGAGGAGTTGTGGAAGATAAAATGTTTGTTTGTGTTACAATTTTGACCACTGCGCGATGACAGACGCTTGCACATTAACCTTTCCAAATCTGTCAAATTTCTTCAATACATTTTCAACCATATACCTTATTAATAAGGTTGAAAAGTCTATTGAGGAAATTTTACAGTGATAGCGGGAAGCTACTTAAGGCTAAATGTACCAAATTCCCACCGTAGAAAGCGACACGTCGTCGCTCGGCGTCGATGTCATAGAAATACATAGAAACCAGTAGTGTCGCGACGACACGTCGTCTGCTACTGCTGCGTGGAGTCGGCTACCAACTGGTACCTTTACAGGTCGCTGATAGATTTTTCGACGCATTTATGACATCTAAGCACTATCTAGAGAGTAAATAATCAAAGGTCGAAGTAAAAGCATTCGTCTTCCAACGTGAATGTTTTTTACTTTTAGTAAAAAACATACACTACGAAGATCTCGATTGAAGACTTGGAATGTACCAGGAACACAATTTTTTAATTTAGAGGATGTTGTGATTCCGAACATACTGTCGTCTGATTTTTTAATTGCTGAAGAGGGTGATACTGATAAAATATTGATATTTGATATTAGTAAATCCTAATAGTGTATGCCCTACTCCCGAACAAATGTCAGCAAACATATGACCGTTTATTTAAAATTCTTAAAGACAAATTTGGATTGCAAATAGAAAAATACCGTTGCGATTACGAATTAGCGTCTATCAATGCCATTGAAGAAATATTTCCTGACGCACACGTTATTGGATGCTATTTCCATTTTCAATACGCTATATGGGGAAACTCAAACAAGCAACTTTTTTCTGACAGTGAAGAAGGAAAAAAAGAACTAGATTGCCTATGCTTTAGCCATCCCAGAAGCATGGTTGTCTATTCAGGAACTTGGAGCGCACGTACCAGAAATGGACGATTTTGTTGAGTATTTCGATAGGGAGTGGATAAATATCATTACCATGAATAGGTTCTGTTGTAGTTCTGAACGTCATCGTACAACAAATATGGTGGAAAGTTAGCACAAACGAAAAGTTACCCGGAAGTATTCATTGTTGTACTTCATTAATCAATTATAAAATCCGGAAAAGCGAAATTTATTACAATGTCAAAAAAAGATCTAGAGATAGCATTCTCTACGACGATAGTTTGAGCAGACTTATAGAAGATAATGCTAATGGGAAGATAGGCGTACTAAAGTGTTTAAAAAAAGTTATAAGGTTAAGATGGATCCTGTATAATAAATATGACCAATAGCAAACGCGTAGTTAAAATAAATAAGCATAATTATAAGATTATAAGCAAAGCTAGAGCCTTGTTTTATTTTGGCCAACAAAACCATTTAGTTTTACTGAAAAATGTGTTTTAACGAAAAACAGTTTTGAAAAACATGATTTGACCAAACGAACCTTTGACAAGAAGGATATTTTGACGAATCGCACTTTTGACAAACACAATTTGAGCAAACGAGCCTGTGACAAAAGGATGTTTTGACGAATCGCACTTTTGACAAACTTAATTTTTCCAAACGAGCCTTTGACAAAAAGGATATTTTGACGAATCGCACGTTGACCATAGGCAGAATACCCGATAAAAAAATTAAAAAAACTTTAGTATGAAAAATATAATTTTATAAAAAAATTTCATACAAAACGTCAATTTTATAGGTAAGGACCTAACTCATACCGCGCTCGAGCAACGTAAACATAGACTCCCACTTTACATCCGTGTCTGATCTCGGACCATCTCAAATCAATCTGATCGCAGCTGTTGCGAAATTACGTGTCCATGAGAGGTTGTCTATATGTGCGTTGCTCGAGCTCTGCATTCTTCTTCTTTTGTGGCGAATACCGAGTCGAGCGAGAAGTTGAATCGTTTAGTGCTTGACACGAGTATTAAAAAATACTAGGTGTGACTTTTAAAAGGAGATTGACCATTTTTGTAAGGACGTTGGACCAAGTGCTGCCCAACATTGAATCATAGTGCAGATGTTCCTTAGACTAATACTAGTCTGTAAACCAAAGCGCTTCAGGATCTATCCGAGGAGTATTGAGAAAAAAATATCTATTGTATAGGTTTTACATTGACGAAAAATCATAACCAACAGCTTATTTTTAAAATAAAAGACGGTATATTATAAACAATGGATTATATTATTATAACAACAGCTAGATAGTCATTCAATCAATCAATAATTTTTTGTTACGTAAACCTATTTACACACACATAATAAATTATCCTCTATGTTAGGCCTCATGTAAACATTAAAATAGCTAATCAATCATCATCCTCATCGTCGTCTATAATAATGAATCCTACTAATATTATAAACGCGAAAGTTTGTAAGTATGGATGGATGTTTGTTACTCTTTCACGTAAAAACTACTGAATGGATTTTAATGAAACTTTCCTCATATACAGACCATGACCCAGACCATATAGCATATAGGATACTTTTTGTTTTACTTTCTTTTTTTTTTACTGTAGTCTTCGCGAACGAAGTCGCGGGCAACAACTAGTTTAAAAATACAGCAGGGCGCCTGACAGTGTCTTGGTGCCTAGCCCACCCTAAAAACTAACTCGCAAGCAAGTATAGAGAAACCCACCATGTGCGAAAGAGACAGACACATACCAAATCTGAATATGAGCAAGCGAGACTTTTGATTTCTCTCAACTCTTGCTACTTATCTTGGAATTAAAAATCGAGACAGCGCTATACAACGATGTAATTTTAGAATAGAGCTTACAAAAAAACTTGCTTCGAGCGAGACTTGTCGCGACGTTTCGCGAAACTACCAACACTACCATATTAACCACAACAATGGCAACATCGGAAGATACTTTGCGCCGAAGTTGGCGCCATTTCATTTCCAAAACTTTTCCGTAAGTGCTAGGCAGATGCCATTTGTTTTGATTTAAAGTTGTGATTAAAAGTGATTGACTAATGCCAGCGAGGAATGTTGAAAGCTAAGTAACTCTTAATCAGTATTCTTTAGCATTGTGATGATTGTAAGGAAGTATATATCTAAACATTGAATTTTACTTTTATTGCTAATCAGATAACCTAAAAGGATAATTTGTTTTCTCATATTATTGTCTTTAACTTAGTTCGAACTATATGAAAGTCATGAGAATGACGACAGTCATGAGACTGATGGTACAGTGGGAAGTACCGAGAAAGTGCACATATGAGCTTCGGCTGGGCAAACAGTGCCTGAATGGTGATCACCCTTAGGTCAGTGGTTGTAGCACTTAACGATGACTGTTGAGTCGTCCTTAGGGTAGGAACTGGTTGTAGCACCCAGATACGGGGCTGTTGAGTCACCCTTAGGGGTTTGGTTATAGCACCAATGTATCCAGTACTAGAATAATGTTACATACCAAAGGGCAGAGTAATGCCTGTAACATTAACGCGCCAGTGCAAGTTACATCAAGAAAGGTGACGAAAGGCCTGTAACGCTAGGGGCAACCGTTACCTCAAGAAGGACAGTCCCAAGTTCCGTAACTAAGGGAGCCCGCACAGTGACGGCTGTAGAGCCCGAACGTTTGGCTTCTAGTACAGTGACGGCAGTGAGCCCGAACATAGAGGGATACCTAGTACAGTGACGGCAGTGGTGCCTGAACATTTTGGCCAGTTGGTCAGTACTATGAGCAGGTTTGAGACCTGAGGCATGATATGGGGGAATGCGGCGGTAGCTTGCCTTATTCCTTGCCATGGCCAATTACGACGTAGAAAGTGTGTAATAAATAATTCAAACTTACTATTATAGAGAAAGATTAATGTTACATGTACACACACTATCGCCTTTCAGATAGCAATCTTTAAGGGATAGAAGTTGGTTTAGTGAATGTGATTCAATTGTTATTATTGATACTGTCTGATACTTAAATCCAGTTAAGTTATACTAATAGATAAACAAGAGATGATACTTTAATACCTATAGTCTATTTACTTTATTATCTAACTTCACAATGCTAACAGAATCAATTAGATTCTGAGTGTTTAGGAAACCTTACATTTGGTTTCATTGTTTGTTATAAATATGCTACAGATTCATCATAAGGAGAAAGGGATTTCTACTGTAATCATTCGAGTGTGAGTTCAAGCTACAAAGGTCCAAATAAAGAGAGGAACGCCAAGCTTCAGCTGCGGTGAGTTTAAGCAGATTATTAAACCCTCAGATATTATGTCGCCGCGGCATCTGAGGTGTTTTACTCAGTTACACAAGAGCCCCATAAAAGCCCGCGGCGACATGGTGGAGGTGCTGGGATCTATTTGGAACCAAAGCAGCTCGAATGAGAAGAAGGTTTTGAAGAAAGGTTTCCTTCAAAACAGAATATTATGATGAAAGCTCATTTTTGTTTGGAATCTTGTATGAGGAGAAAATGCGAGTAACATCACATGGATGGCACTGCTTGTCACGAGCGGAGAAAAATGAAAGGGCGAAAATCACTATTTTCGGAAAATATACACATATCTTTGTGGGAAGATGCATCTCATTGATAATGATCATCATTGAGAATGATCTCTACATTCTTAAATACATACTGGTATGAAATAAAGCTAAAACATAGGTGAAAGTCAAAATGAAAATTACGGACGACGCCATTGTCTCATCAAATTGGTAGTACTCGTTTCGAAAGTGCTACGGTAATCAATTGTCGACTACTTTATTATGAAAACATTTTTAAATGTATGTTATTTTACAATTTCGTCACGAAAAATCTTCCTTGTATTTAATTTAACATACAAGTGAATAAACACGCATTTCTTTATCAAAATTACTTATAAAAGATCACTCAATATTTCTAATTATGTCTCAGTGTTACCGTTTATGAGTTGTGTTTTGGCAAAAAAGGGAAAAATAATTATGATGGGAATTGATTTAAAAGGTAATAAGCAGAATAAAAGAAGAAAACTATGTAAATTACGAGTGTATACAGCATTTATTACATAAGTCGTTATTTATAACGTGATATATTATGAATAAATGGGTCAATTGCATACTAAGGCATATTGATTCAAATTTACCGCGCTTTAGTACAGGGGTAAATTACGGATGTTGTAAGTGACAACACATGAGTGAAGAAAACTTTTCTTTACGTCATTTCTGGTCGCACGGTCGGTCACCGCGCGGGAAGCGTCAGATGAAACTTTTCGGCCATAAGTTTATAAGTTACTAAAAAGTGTATACTAAGTTATTGGATAATAGTAAGTGACTGCGATTAAGGCTGAAGTGAAACAAATTAATCATCTCCTTGGATGGTAAAAGTTTACCTAAAATCTGAAAGCGAAGCTAAGAATCCATTGGTAAGTCTTGTCTTGATTTGATATATATTTCTGCTCATCGTAAGAATACGCGAGTTATTCTACATATGAAAATACTTATAAACAACGGAACATCTTAATCTTTTGTTTTACGACAAACAAGATGTTAGCTACCTACATCATGGCGGATAACATTTTTCAACAAAACTTACATTTTATGGAAATCAGGTAAAAACAGAATAAATTGCATTTTGCGTAACCCTGATTAATATCTAACAAGATATTAACATCATTGCAAAGAAATTAAACCATATTAAGTCGATGAAATCCGATTGAAATTTGAAAACGAATTTCAATGGAGAAATATTTTACCACTATAGGTACCTAACTATTGAAATTTGGTAATGGTAATTTTCTACTTTTAATCAACCTTGCTACTATTTTCCGGTACAAACTAACAACTTCACGAGAAAAGTGAGATAGTTTGTGAAAACCGGCGAAAACACTTACCTACTGATAGTACCTACATGCCTCGATTGAACGAGGTGCGATAGGGTGAAATATTAAGGATACCGGGAAAACTGCATTGCATCGTCACACTGCAGTGGATGGAGTTAATTGTGCAACGATTTTGTGTAGATTAAAAACGAAGTGATTACTGGTTAATCTGTTTATTGAAAACCTATATGTTGCGTTTCCAGGAAACAAGAGTATAGAATAGACTGTGTACAGTCTGGCTCACAGAGCGAGCATTAGCATTACCAAAGGAATACTAAATGTGAGTACATATTCTTCCATATACTTACGTGTCTATAGTTACCCATATGATGCATGATAATTTCTTGCATTGTATCCTAATTACCGTTTGATACCACTTAGGTACATACAGAGTGCATAAGGACTGCTAATAATTATAATGTAATTCTTATAGAGCAGACATTCTGATTTTGTAAGAATATACTGTGGACATCTGCAAAACATAATTTTAAATAATAATTTGAGAATGTGATATTAATCATAAAACAAAGGAATATTTAATGTGTTACTTATCCAAACTTATTTTTCTTTCTATGAAAATAGTTTGCAATACTTATTTGATGATATTACAATAACACAATAAGAGAGATTTGTCATCACTAGGAAAACAAATATGAACAATAAAATTATTTCTTTCCAAGTATAGAGATTGAACATAATAAGCCAGAAAGAAGATATCCTGTTGATTAATTCCTTGATCATGAATGTTTCTCACTTATTATAATTTATTGATTATATACAAACTTATTTTTCTTAACTATTCCATGGAAAGTATATGAAAAATTTAAAAAATATTTATGTGTAATTTATGAAGTGGAATGGAAAGTAATCTTAAAAATAAAATTAAGAATAAAACAAAAATAAATTTAAAATAAATAAATAAATGAAGAAATTTTTAATTTTAATTTTAATTTTTGAACATAATGTACTTATGAAGGAGAACATATAATAGAAGAATTAATTATTATTTACAGAGCGTCAAAATGGAGAATGTTATGATCTCACGTCTTAGAGATATTATTACAAAAATGCAGGTTCTCACGGTTGAATGTGTTGATCTCAATACCAACACACTCACATCTGACATGACAATTAAAGCAGACATAATCTGCAAAAAACTAGAGAATTTGCATAAGAGATTCTCTATTGAATTGAACGAATATTTCCGACTCAGTACTCAACCGTCAGCTGATGAAATTTCTATGTTCAGTACTTCACAACTACAGTCTGAAGAAATCCTAATGGAATTAACTGTTAAATTACAAAACTTAAGAAAATGTGACAAACAACAAGAAAATGCTCCTTTGACAAGTAAACTACCTAAACTCAACTTACCTGAATTTAATGGAGATATACTGCAGTGGCAACAATTTTACGACCACTTCAGTTCAAATATTGGCAATCGAAATTTGCCGGAAGTAGATAAATTACTTTATCTCAAATCATCATTAACTGGAGATGCACTGAAAACTATCGAAGGTCTGGAGATAACTCACAAAAATTATGAAATTGCAATGACAACGTTGCAAGGACGTTATGGTAAACCCAGTCAAGTAATTGATGCCCATTACGCTTCTTTGTACAAAATAAAGGTAGCTGATGCTACGCCAACAGATTGTCGCAGAACGCTTAATGAAATAGAGCGACATATTCGAGTATTGTGTTCACTGGGAGAGAACACTAATCATAGTCATCTTCGTTTCATTATTATCGAAAAATTTCCGGAAGAAATCATTTATGAAATGAAGAGAGCAATCACGTCTGACTCTATCGAAGAAATGAGAAGACATCTTGAAATAATCATATCTGCAAAAGAAGATGCTTATAAAATTACAACAGAAAAGAATCAAAAGGAAACTCCACATTACACCGTAGAAACGCTTTTGAGTAAAACTAATAACTTCAGTAAAAATCGAAAATCTCTGAACAAACAACCTAACAAGGAATTTAAAAGAAATTACTCTGTTAATCATAACCATAGAAATAATCAACTTAAAACTAAGTTGCGATTTCATCTAAACCAGAATCGAGAAAATGCATGCAATACATCTTCACATTCCAACTTTAATAATATAAAAAATAAAAGGAAATTTCAAGAAGTTAATAAATATCAACCACAGGAATCGGATGGGAAGAAAAGAAAAATCTCATGTATCTATTGTCAAGGTGCCCACTATAGCGATCAATGTCAAACTTTTAGGACAACACAAGAAAGGATGAGGAAACTTAAAGACTGTTGTTATAATTGTCTTTATTCAGGTCACAATAGACGATCATGCCCCGATAAATTTAAGTGTGCATATTGCAGACAAGTCAACAAACATCATAGATCATTATGTCCACAACAATTTGATAAGTTTCATAAGAAAGAAAGTACCAAGACTATGCATACCTACACACAACAAATGTCAGCATATGTTACTATATTACAAACAGCAGTGATCAAAGCTACTTCAGAAAATGATACATCACTACAAGTAAAATGTCGATTACTGATGGACTCTGGTAGTCAGCGATCTTACGTCACTCAAAACATAGCAAAAAGATTAAATCTACCAATTGAAGAAGAACAACATCTATCAGTATTCACTTTCGGAGCTGACGAACCGCGTGAATACCATAGCCCATTAGTAAAATTACGTATTTTAACAAGAACCAATGTAGAACTAGTCATATGTGCTAACGTTGTACCTACCATAGCACAAGATCTACAATACCCAAAAGAAGAGATCGATCGTTGGAAAGGCAATGAAATCTTAGCTGACGATGGATCAATAGAGGGATCAGTAGATATATTAATAGGCAATGATTATTACTTCAATTTCATTCTGCCAGAAAAGAAACAAATTAGAGAAAATCTGTACTTAGTCAACTCTGAATTAGGATGGATTCTAAGTGGAAAGGTAAGGACTGAAGAAGACCAAATAAACGATGAAATAACGATTGTTACATATTTCCAGTCAAATGAAAGCAAATTACAGAAACCAGATTTACCACTTAATAACATTACCATGAAGGCACTATGGGATTTGGAATCCATAGGTATTACAGATTCACCAAACACCACTAAAGAAGAAGAGGCATTAAACAATTTCAACAATAAGACTACATTCGAAAATCAGCGATATTCAATATCATGGCCGTGGAAAGAATATCCACCTAATTTACCCACGAACATGGGATTGGTTCATGGAAGGTTAATTAGTCTACTGAAACGAATGAATAAAAATTCATTAAAGTCTTATGATGATACAATAAGAGAACAACTTAGTAAAGGAATAATAGAAGAAGTTCCTCCTGATAGGATACCACAAGGTGAATATCCTATCCACTATTTGGCACACCATGGTGTCACGTCACCAGGGAAACCTACACGTCTTGTTTACGACGCATTTGCAAAATTAAAAGACAATAATAGTCTTAATGAATGTTTACACACAGGACCCATATTGTTAGAAGATCTAACAGGTCTACTAATCAGGTTTAGATCTCATAAAATAGCTTTAACAGCTGATGTGGAAAAGGCTTTCCTACAAATTGCATTGAAACCAGATAGTAAAGATGTAACAAGATTTTTATGGATCAAAAATCTTCTTAAACCCGCAACAGAAGATAATATTCTACATTTACGCTTCTGTAGAGTTCCATTTGGAATAATTTCCAGTCCATTTATTTTGAATGCTACCATCAAACATCATTTAATGAGATCACCTAATAAAATCATACAAAATACTGCGAATGACATATACGTAGATAATTTACTCACCGGAACCATGACAACATTACAAGCTATTAAGTTGTATGATAACTTGAAGAGAGAATTCAAAAATATGTCGATGAACTTAAGAGAATGGTCATCGAACTCAAAAGAACTAAAACAAATGATACCCGACTCTTGCAAAGATGATATAGTGAAAGTTCTTGGATTAGATTGGAATA
Source organism: Eudonia truncicolella (assembly GCA_949315975.1). Lineage (NCBI taxonomy): Eukaryota > Metazoa > Arthropoda > Insecta > Lepidoptera > Crambidae > Eudonia > Eudonia truncicolella. Next base: position 8,876,155 of record OX438829.1, on the reverse strand, counting down.
CCCAAGACGATACTATTCAACTAAGACACAAAAATATGAACTTCAAAAGCACGAAAAGAGGAGTTCTAAAAACAGTTGCTTCAGTGTACGACCCTTGCGGTTACGCTGCACCATCTTTGCTACCATCAAAATTATTTCTACAAGAGTTATGGAAAAGGAAAATAAACTGGGATTCCACACTGCCAAAAGAAATGTTGGAAGATTGGAATAAAATACATAAAGAATTATTGACAATACAAGTAAATCTACCGAGGTATTATATTAAAGATACAGAAAAATTACAAAATCAACTACACTGTTTTGCGGACGCATCAACTAAAGCTTACGCAGCAGTAGTTTATCTTGTTAATAACAATGGGAAAGCATTCGTTATTGGAAAATCTCGACTGGTACCAATCAAAGATCAAGAAAACTTAAAGATTCCAAGATTGGAATTGTTAGGAGCATTGATTGGTAACAGATTACTACAATATGTTGAAACTTCATTACAAATAGAAATAAAACATCATTTCTTATGGTTAGATAGCCAAATTGTAATAGATTGGTATAATTCTGACAAACTTCTTACACCATTTGTGGCTAGAAGACTTAAAGAAATCAAAAATAATAAAAAGTTAACATTAAGATATGTCCCTACAGACATAAACCCAGCGGATGTCGCTACGCGACCCATCACATCAACGAACGATAAATCTATATGGTTAAAAGGACCTGATTTTCTATTACAACAGCCAGATAGTTGGCCTACAAATATGTTGAAAGAACTGTCATTCTTGGCTCGGGAGGATCTGTCCGATGAATCGGACAGAAATACCAGAAAAAATAAAATCTTTAAAACTGGACAGACTGAAGTAACACCTGAAAAGGAAAAGAACAAAGTTATTAATCACAATAGTGAAATAGAAAAGAGCAAAATTGATGAAATTAGAACAGTTCAAGAAAATTATTTCCCCGAAGAAGTCAACAAAAAAGAAACTAATCTTACACGTAATTTAAAGTTATTTCAAGATGAAAATGGTCTGCTAAGAAGCCGAGGAAGATTAGAAAATTCTGATCTGTCTTATGAGTTAAAATATCCAATACTTTTGCCAAAGGATTGTGATTTTACCAATGATTTAATTCTGAAAGTACACAAAGATAATTATCATGTGGGAGCAAATCACACTTTAAGCATCATTCGACAAAACTATTGGATACCAAGAGGAAAGGCACAGGTTATGAAAATATTGAAACGTTGCCCGGCATGTGTAAAACATGGCGGAGGTCCATTTAAATTACCACCAACACCGGCACTTCCTGCAGAAAGAATGAATTACAGTTCACCTTATACATTTACAGGCTTGGATTATTTAGGTCCAATCCTGGTCAAGACTGACAAGGGTACAGAGAAAAGATGGATATGTTTATTTACATGTTTAGCTATCAGAGCTATACATCTGGAGATAGTCAAAGATTTAACAGCTGAAGAAGGTCTTTTAGCTGTAAGAAGAATGATTGCAAGCCGAGGAATTCCGGCAGTAATTACATCTGATAACGCATCACATTTCAAATTGATTGCGGAAATATTAAACAGTTCATATTGTGTTCAGAATAACATAAGATGGAAATTTATTCCACAACTTGCTCCATGGTTTGGAGGATTCTATGAACGCTTAATAGGATTAGTAAAACACTGTTTGAAGAGATCACTACAAAAACATTTATTAAAAGATTCTCAAATATCTACAGTAATTAAAGAAATAGAAGCCATTCTCAATACGAGACCACTTACCTGCGTAGATTCAGAAATGGTTCATATATTGAAACCGGCAGATTTCTTGACAATTGGTAAAAGCTTGACGACAAGGATGACTTGTAATGATATCAACTTAAAGGGTACCATTACTAAGTCTGATTTAATAACAAGCTGGAAAAGAACTCTCAAACTCTTAGAAGAATTTAAAACTATGTTTATAAATCGATATCTTTCAAGCCTAAGAGAAAGATACCATCATTCACATAAAGAACCGAGAATTACATCTCACATTATGCCTCAAGTAGGTTTAATAGTACAAATTAAAGGAGACAACAAGAACAGAGAAGATTGGAAAGTAGGAAAATTAATAGAACTTATAAAAGGAAAAGATGGACTTTGCAGAGTAGCCAAGGTTCAAGTCGATAACAAAGAATTCATAAAATCTATTTCACAATTATATCCATTAGAGATAGAAGAAAATGAAACTGAATTCGAATACTTCAGAAATGAAACAGCTAAGGAAAACTTTAATAACCTTCCCTCCATTACAAGGGAAGGAGATCAAGATTCAATAATAAATTGTGAAGACACATCAAGTAGTAAAGTGTTGGAAACACCAAAAGACACTTCTTCCAATGAAGAAGATACTGAATTTATGTCACAGTCGTTTGATAAATCGGAACATGAAATTGTCAATGTCAATGAACAGAATGAGAACCATGAAGACCTATCACATCAAGATCAAAATCAAATTGTTGAAGAAGATTTTGAAGAAAATCCAATGCAAACAAAATCACGACGTGTCGCGGCCACAAGAGCTCTGGAAAGGATCAGAGAGTGGACGTGTGCACTAGTCAATTTGTTTTAAGTCGAGCCGTCGGGAGTGTCGCGACGTTTCGCGAAACTACCAACACTACCATATTAACCACAACAATGGCAACATCGGAAGATACTTTGCGCCGAAGTTGGCGCCATTTCATTTCCAAAACTTTTCCGTAAGTGCTAGGCAGATGCCATTTGTTTTGATTTAAAGTTGTGATTAAAAGTGATTGACTAATGCCAGCGAGGAATGTTGAAAGCTAAGTAACTCTTAATCAGTATTCTTTAGCATTGTGATGATTGTAAGGAAGTATATATCTAAACATTGAATTTTACTTTTATTGCTAATCAGATAACCTAAAAGGATAATTTGTTTTCTCATATTATTGTCTTTAACTTAGTTCGAACTATATGAAAGTCATGAGAATGACGACAGTCATGAGACTGATGGTACAGTGGGAAGTACCGAGAAAGTGCACATATGAGCTTCGGCTGGGCAAACAGTGCCTGAATGGTGATCACCCTTAGGTCAGTGGTTGTAGCACTTAACGATGACTGTTGAGTCGTCCTTAGGGTAGGAACTGGTTGTAGCACCCAGATACGGGGCTGTTGAGTCACCCTTAGGGGTTTGGTTATAGCACCAATGTATCCAGTACTAGAATAATGTTACATACCAAAGGGCAGAGTAATGCCTGTAACATTAACGCGCCAGTGCAAGTTACATCAAGAAAGGTGACGAAAGGCCTGTAACGCTAGGGGCAACCGTTACCTCAAGAAGGACAGTCCCAAGTTCCGTAACTAAGGGAGCCCGCACAGTGACGGCTGTAGAGCCCGAACGTTTGGCTTCTAGTACAGTGACGGCAGTGAGCCCGAACATAGAGGGATACCTAGTACAGTGACGGCAGTGGTGCCTGAACATTTTGGCCAGTTGGTCAGTACTATGAGCAGGTTTGAGACCTGAGGCATGATATGGGGGAATGCGGCGGTAGCTTGCCTTATTCCTTGCCATGGCCAATTACGACGTAGAAAGTGTGTAATAAATAATTCAAACTTACTATTATAGAGAAAGATTAATGTTACATGTACACACACTATCGCCTTTCAGATAGCAATCTTTAAGGGATAGAAGTTGGTTTAGTGAATGTGATTCAATTGTTATTATTGATACTGTCTGATACTTAAATCCAGTTAAGTTATACTAATAGATAAACAAGAGATGATACTTTAATACCTATAGTCTATTTACTTTATTATCTAACTTCACAATGCTAACAGAATCAATTAGATTCTGAGTGTTTAGGAAACCTTACATTTGGTTTCATTGTTTGTTATAAATATGCTACAGATTCATCATAAGGAGAAAGGGATTTCTACTGTAATCATTCGAGTGTGAGTTCAAGCTACAAAGGTCCAAATAAAGAGAGGAACGCCAAGCTTCAGCTGCGGTGAGTTTAAGCAGATTATTAAACCCTCAGATATTATGTCGCCGCGGCATCTGAGGTGTTTTACTCAGTTACACAAGAGCCCCATAAAAGCCCGCGGCGACAAGACTAGCTAGGGACCGGTCTCGGGAGGGAGAATAAATAAGATAATAATAAGATATAAGATAACATTATTTAACGTATACGTTAAAAAAATCAAAAGTTAAAAAACCAAAAAGCCATAAGATTAGTTTTTAGTTACTTTAAAACTACGTGGATGTTTTTTTATTTATTTTTTGTAAATATATCTTCATATAATTCCTTATAATGTAATGTATATTTTTTGACACCATCAGAAAGAAGAGATTTCAAAGAACAAAAAGCCTTTTTTAAAAAAGCAGATATTATGACGGGAGAATATTCGATTGAAAATTAGGGTGCTTTTTCGATACTTATTAAGTCAAAATAAGGTGAAAAAATAAATATTCCAAATCAAAACAATTACAGCGTGTTTGGGATTTGGGACATAAAAAGGTAAGTTTTCACCAAATTTCGTGAAAATAAACATGAGGTTATGTGAAAAAAGTAAATTATTGTGTAAATACAAAAGTTGTAGATCTCTTTATTACCTGCTACAACTATGCCATTTATTTTTTTGTTTTAGTTTTGCCGGAAATCGAGATAAACCGTTTTTTACCCTTAAAAACCCACCCCTTCCACTTCCCGACCTCAGATCGCCCGTAAATTATTTTGCCTTTCATTTTTGTTATATTCTCTTTCTTTTGCAACAGGTTTCATCCTATTATTTTTTTCACTTTTTACCATTTTTAAAGGCTTAGGCAAATTGAATCCTGGGTCTTTTTAATCCTTCACTACTTTATTCGATATCGCTCTCGTGTTGTGTTTTCATTCGTCGTTAGTTCATTCATTCCGTACCATCTCTATTCTCTACGTAGTCTGTGGTCAACTATCATATTTTTCTCTTTCTCTATGATTAAAATTCATTCCAATTTCATTCCACTACTTTCCAGTTCCAGGCAATTCAATTGAGTATGGCGGAAAAGTAAAGTACTTATTTAATTAGTTTTTAGTTTGCGCTTAGATCAGTTACTTGTCATTTACTCTGCAAGCTCTTAATTGTGTGCAACTTAAAGCATCGTAATGTCTACTGATAATATTGAAAAGTTGTATCAGAACTACGGTGTCTTAGCCGACGCCAAGGATGACATTTCGAAGGTACCTAACCTATTTCATGTTTCACATTAATTTGTATGTGGTTTAGCATTCTATGTTCTTATTTCATGTATTATCGCCTTTTGTCTTGTTGTAGCATGAAAAAGAATATTTGGAAATATTAGCAGCTGTGAAGGGGTCCGAAAAGGAGAAACGTTTAGCGTCTCAATTCATTGCGAAATTTTTCCGAAGCTTCCCTAACCTAGCGGAGCAAGCTATTGAGGCCCAATTTGACTTATGCGAAGATGATGATGTTGCTGTAAGTATTTCGAAGTTTCGTGGTATTTTATTTAATTCACTGATTCACCTATTAACATCTGACTATGCAAAGATGATGATGTTGCTGTATTTCGAAGTTTCGTGGTATTTTATTTAATCCACTGACTAACCATTAACATCTAACTGAAAAGTATAATATTTTGTGAGTAGACTGTATAGGTACTGTATGTCGTCTCTTTGGTATCACAATCTATGGTTTAGTTGCTTTAAGGACTATTAGTTAACTGAACAAGTAATGCAAGTATGCTTACCAAGCCACTCTTTTGGTCCGAGATTGGAAGTTTCAGTTGCATTGGGTTAATTAGTTGTATTACTTCTAAAAGTCAATACTGGTTATTAATATTATAATACACCTTTAATTAGGACTATGTTACTTAGGCTTCAGTAATAACAATGATTATTCATTTTGTGTCTTATCTCCCAATTATTATTTTTAATTGACTTCTATTTTTGTTCGCGGAATTGACCTTTTGTTTCCTTATAGCTTTGAATGGACTTGATTTTATTTCTTTTTAAGTTCTGCTATATTTAGCTAGTAAAACAAACACACTACTCTACAATTTTTATAGTGTTAACATAAATAGGTGCTAAGAAAATTAAAAAAACATTAGTATGAAAAACATAGTTTTATAAAAAATCTTCATACAAAACATCAATTTCATAGGTAAGAAAAATAGAAATCTTTTTAGGAAAAGGAAAGGAATAAAGCATCTATTAATTTAATTAAAAACGAATTGTTAATTTACTTTAATATGGATCTAAATTGCTCAGATTCCTATAATCATTTTTAAAATAATAAGACTGTTAACCAATGCTAAGATTAATAACAAATACACATGGTAAAATAAATAATTACTTAATAAGAATAAATGTGTACTATTTTTTTCTTAAATTTCCCAATAGTACTTACTATATTTTTTGCAATGTTATAAAAAAAATACTATTTTACCTTCAAAAAAAGGTGGCAACCCTACGGTGCCCAGCGTCACGTCATGTCCGTGCCTCGTCTTTTCTATGTTTTAAAAAGACGTGACGGCGGCGGGCGCGGCGCCCCGTATGCGCCCCGCCCGCGTCTTACGTCTTTTCTGTGTCCCGCGCCTAAGTGGGTACTTTAAAATAAGATTATTTTATTGGTGGTGATGATGATGACGAAATCCTGTGATTCCTCATCAGGGTGGGTCATAGGGCTTGCAGTAGGGATTAAACGTTTAAAATTCTGCAATGTACTAAATTAGGCATAACAAATTTTAGATTCGCAAACAAGCTATCAAAGATTTACCAGTACTCTGCAAGGACAACAAGGAACATACTCAAAGGATTGCTGACATCTTGGCACAGCTACTTCAGTCAGATGATACTACTGAAATTAATGTAGTCAATAACTCTTTACTGAATATACTGAAGAGCGACCCTAAGGGTGCACTCACTGGAATATTCTCCCAGATCCACCAAAGCACAGACAGTGAAGTTACCAATGAAATTGTGAGGGAGCGGTGCATCAAATTCTTGGCGACTAAGGTCAAACAACTTGGCAGGGAAGTCATTACCAAGGAAGCAGAGGATCTCATCATTGCTGAATGCAAGAAAATTTTGGAGGTAATACAATAATTACTTTTGCATCATATGATTCCTAAAATGAAAACATGAGAATAGGAACAGATTAAAATTTAAAAAGCATTTGCATGGACTTAAGTTTGTAGGTCCATAACCCTCCTGTTTTCATGATTAAATATACCTATAGAAATTACAGTGTTTCCCATTACTATGACTTGTTCCTCTTATGCAGTATTGAAACGAAAAGCAAACTAATTATTAAAAACTTATAATAATTATCATATATCCTAACTGAATACAAGTGTATACAGATAGACCAGACCATATTTCCAGTAACTTAACGGTTATTGTATTCCAGGATGTTGTTGCCGAGGAGTTTGAGCACATTATGGAGTTGTTGACTTGGTCCAGACTTGGGAAAACGCCAGGGGGAAAGAAAGAGTTAGTACAGCTTGTTGCTGCACTAGCATTTACTCCTGATGACTGGCATCCAGAAGACCCTGAATATGTTGACAGAATTATTCAATGCTCACAGCATGCATTACCACTTTTCTCTGTAAGTTATGTTTTTCAAGTTTGTAGGTGTTATTCGTTTGAAATAGTTTATATAAGACTATAATCAATAATAACCATTAAAATGTATTGTTTAAAGCTTATTTTGCATAAGTTACAACTACTATATCTGGTTTGATGACTTGTATGTTATGATTTGATGTCTGTAAAAATACATATTTTTTTTTATAAACTCAAATGCTGTCTTATATTATTACAGACTCAAGTTGATTCCTCACAGTTTGTGAACTTCTTTTGTGATCATGTGTTGGTTCGCTGGGAAGATATTATTGCAACTGAAGGTGGTGCCGATACTAAATTAGAATTACTGAAGATATTTTCTGAAATCACTGAACACTGCGGAGATGTTGAGAAAATGCAAGAAAAAATTGACACTGTTTATGATGTGCTCATGGTAAGATTTGAAAATACACATTGGGCTAGTGAGGATAGCATATGACCTGACCTCCCCTTTTGATATTGTTCATGTGTAAGTAAAGGCCTGAGATTGATCAGTAAGATAATTCAAGAAAAGACCATACACACATGTCAATATAATAGGATGATTGTCATGATAATAAGAGTTGGATAATTTATAATTATCCTTTCGAATCCTGATAGTAGGTTTGTGTATATGGTCTAATTATTCTTGAATAATCTGAAAATTATCGGATAATTATCAAGGAACCCTGCCTACTATAATGGAGAATTACATAATTATAATGTTTATATACAATCTTTACTAGGAAGTTATAATAATATACATTTCTTTTAGAAATACTTACCAGAAGCTCCAGTTGTAACTGAGGAAAATAACACAGAAAAAGAAAAGCCTGATACTAATGTTGTAGCTGAAGCTGAAACTAAGCAAGAAGAAAGCTCCACCACACCGTCATTACAGTTCTCCCATGTGGAATGTGCTCTGTTCGCACTACACTCACTATGCCGAAAATTCCCCGAAGGACTCGGTGCAGACTCTGCTCGGCTTAAAGCTCTGCGTTTGCGTTTACAATACACAGCGAGACTTACACAAGGATACATTAAAAAACTGAAGGAAGTCACTCAGGTATGATTTTACTTTACTTTCTTGCTTTTAGAATTCACAACACTAATATACTGATAAGTTACTTGTACCTGTACAAAATGTCTTTAACTTGCCGTATCTACTTCTAGGACAAGAAAGGAGAAAATGCGAATTCTGAAGAAAACAAACTGAAAGTTGCAGCTTTGAAGACTACATCAAATATCAATACACTCATCAGAGACATATTCCGCACCCCACCGAGTTTCAAGAGTAAAGTACAACTCTCTTTCCAGACCACAAAGAAAGCTGAAAAAGAGGTAGTTTTGTCATTTCAAATGTTTTTTGTTATTCCAATGATAATGAATATTTTAGTTTTAAAAGTCAACTACACTGAGTTATACATTCTGTTAAATCTTTGAACCAACTATTAAGGCAAGCTGAGGATCGATGCATTATTCTTAATGCGATATTAAATTGAAGACTTGATGTTAAGATTATATTTTTCTTCGAAACCTGCATTATATAATATATCAATGGAGCTGGTTAAAACGAAAATCTTTTTACAATCCTGTAATGTAGTAGTACAGTATTTATAGGTCAGATAACAAATTTATTTATTCATGTCTTAGGAAAAACAGCTGAGCCTCCCAGAAGAAAAAGAGAAACGCGTCTCAGGACACAAACGCCACCAACCGATCACCTTCGACAACGGCGAAGAAAAATCGTCACCCGAGAAACGAGCGCGCAGCGGTGACAGAAACATAAAGATGTACACACCACCCTCGGGGAAATACAGCTCGAGGCTCAATAACACTGGGAGGTTCTCGGGGCCGAGTACCGGCCGGGGCAGGGGGGGCTATGGTAGGCGCGACTTCAGAAACAATGGCGCACCGTTCAGGCGTCGTAGCAATTACTAAATTATGACACCGTAACATGAATGGCGATAAAAGATTTTAGTTATTTTAGAATTTGTGCCCACACTGTCTGTGAAGATATATACGACACATAGACAGTTCCAAAAACATCTGATTTACTACATTTAAGTAAAATTTATTGGGCACATTTGAAATATTTAGTAACATATATGACATTTTAAGATAGAAACAGATTTAGACAGTTTGATTTTTAAGATGAAGTCTTTAAAGTATTCTCGTTGCCCTCGTAAATAGAGATAGTTTAAAAACTACAAGCTGCAGCTTGCTTAGCGATGGGTGTAGAGAATTCGTTTTAGGGGGTTTTGAAAGACGTTGGTAACAGGTGGAGCATCTGCTCCAGTGGATTTTGCAGTTTCCAGAAAATATGATTCTTTCTGTCTAGCTCTCTGGTCGCCGACATCAGACCTGCAAAATTCTTCTGAGTAACCAAGCAGAATGTGGATTGTAGAAAAGACTGCATCATTTTGTAAGTATTACATTTTAAGTAGTATGAGACAGGTGGTTAAACTATTTCAATGGCGTGTGTAATGGTAAGTAATTAACTTCATAGAATGAAATTGATTTCATTTGATGATCTTTCACAATTAAAATAGCCTTGTTTAATCCGGCGGGAATCTGCAGCATGTAGGTAAGTACGATTGCCGCGGTAGAATTGTTTCTAGTTTCAGATAAATATTTCATGAGCATCATTTTTTGCCGAGAAATCATCACAGGACAGGATTTTTGTCGATGGGTGGTGAGGTGAAATGTGAGGTCTAACACCGTAAATAATAAATTTTTTCAAAATTATTTTTGTTTTATTGTTCTGCCTTTACATACTGTTTGTTGTAGGTATGTGTATAAGTAATAAAACCTTATTTTTATGAAAAACGAGTATGTTTTACACACTCGTATTTCTTTGATTCAAGCACAAAATTAGACTTAACACATATCTACATTACATATCACACATATCTATCATTTCTGTTTTCTACTTTTATTTGATTGTTACCTGTTGTGTATGCCAATATAATAAATAAATATCTGATAATTAGGTTACCTAGTTTTCAATATTAACTAAGATGGCTGAGAAATATCTATGTACAGTAGGTACATACTGTACTGAGTAATGACAATTATTATTATCGCGCTCTCTTGTAGTGTCTTGAAATAAATTTGTTCCTATATTTTTTTTATTATAGGAATTTATGTGAATAAATTCGTACTCCGTGTTTCGGAAGGCACGTAAAGCTGTTGGTCCCGGCTGCATTAGCAGTCGTTGACAACCACCACAGACCATGGTATGACGTGACAACCACCAATCCGTACTGAGCCTGCGTGGTGTGATTATGGTCTCGTAAACCGAACAACTCGCCCGTTCTACCTATCCACCCATAGATAGATAAGGCTCGTGCCCTAGCAGTGGGGATATCAAATGAGCTGATGGTGATATAAATAAAATTTATATTACTTATTATTACTTAAAAAATCATATTTAAGTTATTAAATTATTAAGTTATTAAGTTATTATCTTATTTAAGTTATTATTACTTAAAAAATCCCAATTAATTTAATTATGGATAAATATAATTTTATTGCAAATTTTGTTGCAAAGTCTAGTAACAAGTCAATGAGGAAAGAAAAACTGTTTCATAAATAAAACTTTTATTAAATCTAGATAATAATAAAGCTTATTAACTACCTAACTTAGCAACAAAATAATACCTATTTAAAATCTGTTTATCTCATGTTATCAATCACATTACACATTATTCTGTCAAGGTCGTAGCAAGGGTCTGCATTGATACTATCACTGGGGCTACAGTCCATATGTTCCAACATCTCAATGGGCACCTTAAAGTTGGAATCTAGTTCGTTCTGATCTGGTAAACTTTGAAGAGCACTCTGCAGAATATCTTGAACTTTATCTAAATGCTTCTTGAATCTAAAAGAAACATCTTATTTATTATTTAAGGTAAGAATTTCACTGCCTCTGTAGTCTAGACCTCTTGGTCTCAAACCTAGAGGTCTAACACCTAGAGGGTAACATGTCTAGAGGGTTCGATTCCTGGCGAGGGTACATGTTTGGGTACTCCGATTGGTTGGTGGTAGAGCTTGTTTGTGCGCCTGGCTAGCTACCACTATCTTATCTAAAAATATTGCCATTACATCAATATTTGTAGCATTGTTGTGTTCTGGCAGCTAGAGATAAGATAGCCAGTGCCTTAGTAGTTGAGGAAGAGGTTAATAGAGCTCTTCTTGGTCTTCCCCTTCCTCTCTATAAATGAGAACAGAAAAATACAAAATAAAAATGCAAAATAAAAGATTACTGGTTAAAAATTTTTGTGCTTTGCAATTTTTATGATATAACAAATCATTTAATAAATTTTAATTTAATAATTTTTTTAAAAGATAGTAGGAACATTGGTATGATGTTGATATATTCAATAAATTGAAAAGGAGTGAAAAATGGCATGCATTGCTAAACTTATGTACCGTGTAGCCGTCTCCACACGCTGTCGCTTTTGCAGCTCCATCATAACTCTCAAGGTTTCCCTTGCCTGATGAGGTCTAAATTCATTTAGCAAATGGTGGATATGAATGAAGAGCAAACTCAGATCTTCTACTTTTTCAGCTCTTTTAGGTGAATCTGGACAGTGCACCAATAAATCAAGAAGATCTAAGAAGTTCACAAGCAAGGAATGATTTAGTTTCTTTAGTTCTCTTCTTCGTTCAAAATGAACTGGATAAAGTCTTCGAAATCCCTGAAATATAATATAATAATTATATTTTAAATCATATCTTCATTTGTATTTTATTTGTTATTGTAAGAGTTTATCAACATAAACTATGTATCAAATACCTAGACTTTACCAAAAGTAAGGTTGTAATGGAGTACCTATATTCCTATAGGTATTTAATATACTATTAATTATCAGTAATTACGAAACAAAAATGAGACCTACATAATGTCTAAATGTCTCTAAAATCTTAATTAAACTTACTAACCTGACTTTCTAGTGATCGAATGATAGTATCATCAGCGTTAAACGGATGTCCAAACATTGAATAGGAATCATGAATTGGCCTTGGTGGAAGCGGTACTCGGTTTCTTCGTACATTTTCATCAGTGTAAAAATTTATGTACTGCATCGGAGGTAATGGCAACGAGCTGACTTGAGCCGTTTCCGAAGACATGGTTTCAGTTTCTTTACTCATTTTAAACTCTGACCAAATTCTTTTCTAAAAACACTAATTTAAACACTTATTTGTAAATAACTTCATAAAAAACTAGTTTCTTTTCTTTCCTTCTTCAACCACTGAGCAAGTAATCACTACGTTATCTTTAACTAAACACACTTCAATTCAATTCAATTTCTTGTAAAATGGCTCTCGCTACGATTTAGCCAGTGTCTAGTTTTAGGGCAACTTATTAGTGTTTTGATTTTGTCCGTAACTTTACTTAAAACTTCAATAGGCGTTGTGCGTAGTGCTTCTAACTAATTTTTCAATCAATCTTTTCTTTTTCTTTCTTTTAGTTGATGGCTTCGTGCGATTAGCACATTTAGCCAGTGTCAAAGTAATTTTTCTTACAAGTAATACATAAATATACAATACTTCCTTCCAGTCAGTATGATGATGAATGATAATAAAAATGAGAAGTGAGAAATGATATACCCCCCAACCCCTCGAGTATCTCAGTAAAGATGTGGGGCTTTACTAATTCCTCGGCGGACTTCTTGAGAGAATTTGAAAAGTAAAGTTGCACTGTTTTGTTTCATTTGCCAACACTCATGCACACTTACGAACACTTAACGGTTAATAATCCACCATTATTTCACATTAATATTCGACATAACACAAATTTTTGAAAATAAAACAAAACCGCAGACATGACTCTTTACTTTCCCGCCAAGGAGTCCCTCAATCAATCAATCATTTCTCTTTTCTTTTTTTTTTTTTTTATTTGAAGTTGTACATGGCAGGGATTCGTGTCCATATGCCGAAATCTTACATAGTTTCTTAATTTCATTGTAATACATAAATAAACAATATTGATGATGATGAATGATAATAGAAATGAGAAATGATATTACCCCCCCAACCTCTCGAGTATCTCAGTAAAGATGTGGGGCTTTACTAAGTCCTCACGCAGACTTCTTGTGAGAATTTGAAAAGTAACATTGCACTGTTTTGTTTCATTTGCCAACACTCATGCACACTCACGAACACTTAACGGTTAATAATCCACCATTATTTCACATTAATATTCGACATAACACAATTTTAGAAAATAAAACAAAACCGCAGACATGACTCTTCACTTTCCCGCCAAGAAGTCCTCTCTCTCTCTCTCTCTCTCTCTCTCTCTCTCTCTCTCTCTCTCTATCTCAGGGTTAACAACTCTTAAAAACATTTACGGTAAATGTTTTTGATTTACCCCTGAACTCAAGTTAAAATACCCAGTACCAACAAATAATGTCACACACAATCACACAACACACCACAGCTTAAAAATAGAAACTATTTTTTGGAATATTCATTGTTTACAAAATTTTCATTATTTTTGCAATACTACTTCCAACGATAAATGTTTAAAGACGTACTAATAAATTAATTGTTTATGTACAAACTATCAAATCTCTTCAGTGAATGTTCAATTATCTATAGGCATACAATTTTATTCAATGTCTATTGAATTGGAAATAACTTATAAAGCAGTGACAAGACAAAACAGTAATTCAAAAAGATGTGGCTTAATAGGTAAAAACACTTAAAGTATTTTTTTCGTTAAGAATATTCTAATTTACAGGATCTGGACAAATATTAGCACTACACGTTCAATAAGGTATTTCAGTCCAATATGAGAAGAGTTATAACAATCGGTCGAGTAACAGAAAAATCAATGTTGACTTGAAATGCAAACATTTTGTTTGGCATTGATATGGTGTGTGTCATGTAACTTATTGTGTCACTCTACTTTTATAACCATTGTTAATGATACAGTGTGTTTCTATTTGTTGTTGTTTAGTTTTGATATTTGAGGAGCGTCTGTTCAAAAGAAGATAAATCCACTTTCCATTTTATGATTTATTTATTTAATATTTGTCAAAAGGCGTTATTTCCAATAGAAAAACGACGTTCAAACTCACAGTTTCAATCAAACTTCCGATGAATATTAACAGAAAAATAACACAATAAAGTGTTTCGAACAAATGGAGTTATATTTTATACGAAATGACCACCATGCCACATTGATTAGTACAAAAGTAGTTTATTTCTGTTTCGATTTTTATCTTTTTTTAATAGATTTGTGATGTCAAACAAGGCTCAAAAGATTTGTTTCCAGTGCCAACTACGTGGAAAAAACATAAAGAAACGTTGTTTCTTTTTTTCTTTATTCTGTCAAAGATGTCAAATTTAATACAGATAATTGCGTAATCGTTTTTTGTTTGGAAAAAAAAATATTTTTCGTTAAAATTATATTCCAAAATGGACACAGTAGGCCAGTTGAATCCTGGCTGTAAAAAAAAACAAAGAAAAAAAAAGCGGTCTGTCTACAAAAAGAAGACGAAAGCTGATGAAACTGAACAACACCTGAACAAAATGATCCTAATTCTCTTTCTTACTCAAACTGTAGTTTCAGTTTCCTTAGCTCTACTCATTCTCGCCACTCCTTTGCGTCATTCAGGATTCGTTGCAAATTCCTTCACAATTCAGACCATTCAATTATGGAACGCTCTCCCCGAAAAAATCAGACATGCTCCAAGTAAAATGGTCTTTAAAACAATGGTGTATAAACTGTTTCAACAGGAATCAACTTCCACGTAAGAGATTCCCATCATCTATCATTTATCTTTCTTAAACTACAGCATTTCTGAAAAGTAGCGTAACACGGGTTTTCAATATTTTTCCAGACATGTAACTAGTTCAATTTTAGTATTTTGTCATTGCTCTGACAATGACAATCTAACCTTTTTCGTGAAACGAAAGTGTCACACTTTTGGGTGCTATAAAGGTGTTTGGTAATACCTGTATAATCCCGAATATGGGGCACAGAGCATAGGACCCCGGAAAAAAATCATAAAAGCACCATATGGCAAAGATATAAAGGACGTTTATTACTTAGTAAAATTGTGAAGTGGCAACCTTGGGTCCAGCTGATACAATGTTCTTGGTCTACAACCTCATGGTCCAAACGAAACGTTTCGGGATTATACACAATTATTACCAAGCACTCTGTATTACTGGAAATGCTAAAAATGTTACTTTGGGGCTGGTCGCGGTAGGGTTTTACTCCCATGGGGCTAACTTGATCGGTGGGTATTACTAGCAGAAGTACATTTTAATATTGGCTTCTAGGCCATAGCAATCGTGGTGGACACTATAAAAAACGGGCCATTTTTTTGGCATGCTTTTGCGGAATATTGATTAGTGTTCGTTCTTACACATTAAATCCTAAGAACCCTTACTTACTTACCATTCAGTGCGATGTAACTTTTTATTGATTATTTCCCAATTATCAAGAATGTCTTCTCCATAGAACTAGGGAAAGAACCATACGCCTGGCAATGCTTTTCCCATTTTAAAGTTTTCACCACAATTTTTTTGAAGGTAAAGGGTAAAGGGTTCATACAGCCTCATCATAAAATAATAAATTGAAATAATTCCGAAATGTTCCAATTCACATCTAAAGATTGAGGGAATAACGACAAAAGTGGTAATTTATTACGAAGAAACCAGTCAAATATTAAATTCGGTAGGTCGAACGGAATTCACGAACACATAAGAAAATGTCAAAGATATAAAATAAAAATACCATTTGCCTGATTAAGACCTTAACAAGGTCGAAAAGTCGTCCACAAAATCAAATCAACCACAGGGCTAGGGATGCCGAGGTAAATATAGTGTGGCAATTCTAATTATCTTATTTACCAATCAATTTTCGGGAGCTATTTCTTTAGTTTTTAGAAGCTCGCGGTGCGAGCACGAATCTTATCGATCGATAAATTTATCGGTCGACAAAACCGTTTATCTATCGAATTTTATCTACAACCGCTAGCACGGGACTCGAATCGGTAGGTTTAGTCGTGTTCTATTTTAGCGATATTTAAAAATGGCAACATGGCAATTTTATCGTCCCATTATTTTTTTTTTATTTTTTTAAGTGTAGTTCGTTCCATGAGGAACCGGCTAAGGTCATAGACCATGCTGCCATGTCATTAGTTTATCGTTCCATTCGTTCATCCATTAATGCCAATCTTATATTTTTTAATCTGTTAATGTTTCTCTTGTTTTGTGTTAGTGATTAAATTCTCTTTGTTTTGTGTTCTGTGTGTTATAAGAAACACTTATCGTGTAGGGTTTTGAAAGGAATTTTAATATTATATTATCCATTTATTCTTCTTTAAGAAATCTTTTTAAAGAGATTCGTGTCTTGACAGTTGCTTCTCAATTATTTATAATTATATAGTTCTTGTACAGTCGAGTTCATAAATATATGATCAAATCCAAGGGTTCAAAAATAATTGAGCATAGGAAGGTACATAGGCATCTGAACAGATGAAAACTTCAAAATTATTTAACCAAGTGAAAGTACACAAATACCTACGCAAAACCTTTTTCAAATATTTATAAACATGTGGTGGAAATTTACAGTATGACGGGTATCGGGGGCATGTAAGGTATTCAACAGATGGTTGCAGCCATCCAACTGAATGTTTTACGTCGTCGTCGGGGGTCACATATTACGCTTGAATCAATAAAATCATTCAATTAATCAAACAAAAAAATCACAAATTATAAATATTTCAAATAATTTTATTTACCTAGGCTAGTCACATATTCGACACAAGTACAATTGGTTGTATGACGACATTCTATAAAGCAGGGACTAGCACATAATTAACAAAATAAGAATACGAACGAAAATGATTTCATCGTCCAAAAATCCATTATAATGGCAGTTACTACATATGCCAATAAATAATACCATTTCTTTTTCCAAGTTTAACTTAAAGTTTAAGTCCTGAAGTACATCCAGGAAAATATCGCGTAATACGCATTTTGGCAGAGGCAGCTGAAAAATCTTTGCTTGCCATGTTTTGATAAGGTTCCATGATATATCTTGGATATTATCATTCATGATAGTTGTAATTTTTTTTAAACACAATGAATATAAAGAATCGACAACAAGAGCCATGTTTTGAATATATGAATCACAATTTGAATATGACAATTGAAGATTGACTTCAAGAACAGCTTATTATTTAAAAAAATGTAAGTGGCGCCATTAAGATGATAACAACCTCCTTCAAGACAATATCGTAATCGAAACTAGAAAGCAGCAAACATAGGTAAGAAGCTGCAAGCAAACACTAATGACACTTCTATGACGTCACACTTAAGTCACACTTAGTGAAAGAGACAAATGTATGATTTAACAATACGGTGCTCTTTTCGATGATTGTCAAAATGTTAAGTCTTATGTTTGTTTAGATATTTATGAACTTCCACGTGTTCACATAAAAGTGTAAAACTTTAGTACAGATATTTTTGTTCCACAGAATGGAAGGTACACGACGAACAATTAGATTACTTGGACTGATTGCAAGTTACAGACACTTTTGAATAATTTTGAAGTTTTCAGTTGCTTACATATTATTGTGAGACTTGCTCAGATTAATATGATAGGTGATATGTGTACATATTTTTGATTGGTAAATCTGTTCAGATGCCTGATGAACCTTTCTATGCTCAATTATTTTTGAAGCCTTGGATTTGCCATATATTTATGAACTCGACTGTACGTTGCAATATCAACTCATTTACTAAACACTGTGACGTACACAACTTTAATACTAGAAGTAAGACAAAACTTGTAATGCCACTGTTCAGGTTACAGAAAGTGCTTGGTTCTTTCTTGGGGCAAGGTATACACTATTACAATAAAATACCAAATACTGTACCAGATTTACCTTTAGATAAGTTTAAGAAACGTAAAGTTTTCTTTACTTAAAAAAGGTTATTATATTATTGTTAGGGTTATTATATTTTTGTAATAAAAAAATAAACTGATATGATAGCCCTTATAAACAGTGTCCTACAGATAACAAATAGCGTTGCGTTGAACATTTCAATTAGTTTTGATTTAGAGTAGCTTAGGTGTCATGCTCACTTTATTGTCTCTGCGGTGGTGGCAACGTGCGTCGGGTCGTTACATTCCCTAAAATAAGGTTGACCCGGTATGTCAGAAGGGTGCAGGTTCAAATCCTGCTCGTGGAAATTTTTTCAACATTGTGTTTTTGTAATTTGTTTCGTAACAAAATTTACGTTAAAATTATATATAAACAAATCAAAAACATTTTATAAATAGCTAGCCTACTTCTTAACTGATCTTTAGTATTTGTTAAAATATTATGATCAGATGTTAATGACGGTAGTTGTTGACATTGAATTGGCAACCAGCAAAAGGTGCCCGAAATCCATTTTTTCACGACCTCCCAAGAAAAGTGTAATATTTAGTAACTTTCGAATGGCGTCGAAAGCGTCGATATCTTTATCTACCAACTTTTAGATGCCGATAAATTTATCTACATATCGATATAATTTATCTACAAGAAATGTAATTTTCGACTTGAAAATTAAATAATTAGAAAAATAAATGGATAATATTAAAATCAAAACAAAGAAAATTTAATCACTAATATAAAACAAGATAAAAAATAACAGATTAAAAAATATAAGATTCGAATGAATGATGAACGAATGGAACGAAAAAATTGCCATGTTGCCATTTTTAAATATCGCTAATATAGAACGCGATAAAACCTACCGATCCGAGTCCCGTGCTAGCGGTTGTAGATAAAATTCGATAGATAAACGGTTTGAAAAAAGGCGGGAAACTTCGGATTCGTGTGGACGTGAAAAAACTTTGCAATTAATTTTTTCTCATTTAACGGGATCAGTTGAGTCTAATATTGTATATATTATTGTATATTACTTGCATATATAGTTATTTAGTAAATTAGTAGCGGAATATTGGTAAGTTTTGTAAATTTTTTATATGATAGATCTTAGGGTCGGGGTCGTATGAACGACCCGCCTATTATAAATGCGGGGGGTTTAGGCGACTGCTTGAATCCCCCAGAAGTAGCGAATTTTGTAACCATCCCTTCCCAAAATGAATGTTCTCATGATATTAGTGGTATGGAGACTGACAGGTCTACAGCCACGGACAGTAGCGAGAAGTCTTCACGCAAACGAAGGAAAATTATATGTAAAAGTTGCAATAAAAGAAAGCGAAGCAGAAAAGGTCATGGACAGAACACTTTAGATTCAGACAGACACACAGATTGTGTTTGTAATCCCACTCTTGTTGAAAATTTGAATACTAGTATATCCCAAGGTACTCACATTCAAACCAAAGCAACTTTATACTCACATTCCTCTCAGAATTTAATCAGCCCAAATACTCAAGAACAGTTGTTAACAAGTACTACAACATTGCAGTCTTACCCAAACCAGCAAGCCTCTTTTGAACCAATAGGTAGGAAGGAGTACATTCAGTCAGATGTATCTCCATATTTAGTTCATGTGCAGCGTGAAACAGATACACAGGATAGTGGCACCACACTACACCCCATTGCATTTGGTAATTTTTTAAAACGAGGTGGATTCAAAAATATTATACCAGGTAGTGTGAAAAGAATAGGTCGAAACAAATGCACAGTTGCTTTTTCTACTTGCTTAGATGCTAATGAATTTCTGAAATCTAATACACTGTCATTAAACAAGTTTAAAGCTTTCATACCAACCTTTAATGTAACTAGGATTGGCATTGTCCGTGGTGTACCTGCAGAATGGAGTCTAGAGGAAGTTCAAGAAAATATAACTACACCAATTGGATGTGGGAAGGTTATTAAAATCAGACGTTTAAATTACAAAGTAAAAGTAAATGGTAGCCCGGTTTGGAAACCTTCAGAATCTATTGTCATCACTTTTGATGGTCAAATTCTACCCAAGAAAATTTACATGTGCTATAATGCATTAAATGTTAACATTTATGTGTACCCCACTATCCAATGTTTTAGGTGCTGCAGATATGGACACACCAAAATGCAATGTAGAGCAGCAGAACCTAGATGTTTTAAATGCGGGCAAAATCATACAGCTGAAACTTGTAACATCGAGGAAGATAGTGCATCATGTATCATGTGTTCTGGTTTTCATTTTGCAACCAGTAAGGCTTGCCCTGAGTTTAAAAGACAGCACGATATTAAAGTTACTATGGCTCATTCGTGTATTTCTTACATAGAAGCTAGTAAACATCACCCTTCTTCCTCTATGTCATATGCTGATAAAGTTGTATCTAACACTAAAAATGTCCAATCTGAAACACCTAAAACATCATACTTTCACTCTAATAATAGTGTTGCCTCTAGAACGACTTCCTATAAAAAAACAGTATTCAAGAAGCCCCATGTTCCTGCAAAGTCAGTCCCTGGATACGATAGAGTAGCACATAATGCAATCATTCATGAGTTTAGTCTTCCTGACCCTAGTAATGGGTGTGCTCTACAACCCAGGTCACAGCAAGAAGATGATCATGAACAAATAATGGATTTAATTAATAGTCTAATAAAAATGTTACAAAAAAAGAATTTTATAAAACCGAACAACGCTGAAATGATATGTAAATTATTGACAGTAGACAAAATTAACAATGGGTACGATTCTTCAGTGGAACAGCAGATCAATTACAAATAAAAAAACGGACCTTTTTTACTTAATTAATAAACATAAACCTATTATAATTGCATTATGTGAAACATGGTTAAAACACGGCCAAACTTTTTGTATTCCTGGATATACCTGTATTCGTAATGACAGAAGTGACGGGTATGGAGGTGTTGCCATTTTAATCAAAAATAATGTTGCTTTTTCTCAAATCGTTTTACCCAATCAGTATTCCCTAGTTGATTTTGTAGGGGTTCGTGTAGATAATGTATCTTATGCTTCCGCATATGTTCCAAAAGCTTCCTCCTTGGCTTTACAGGAGATCAATGATATATTTTCTTCTCTGCAAGCACCGTACCTTGTGATGGGAGATTTTAATTGTCACCATCAATCTTGGGGTAGTGGTGAAAATAAAAGTGAAGGCGTACGTTTGTTACAGATAGTGGACGATTCTAATTTATGTATTTTAAATACTGGAGTACCAACCCGACGTACTAAACCGCATGAACTGGTAAGTGCTGTGGACCTATCGATTTGTACTCCCAGTTTAGCTTCATTGCTACATTGGTCAGTTTTCTCCTCTTCAACGCTTGGAAGTGATCACTATCCAATTTTTATTGAATCGCCAATCAAGTACCCATTAAGTGAAAAACGCGCCCCTCGTTTAAAGTATAGGCTTGCCGAAGCTGATTGGGATAGATTCAGAGAGCTTCTTGAGAGTAAAGTTCCACAGTTACCTGAAATACTTAGTGGATCTTCAGAGGAGGACTGTTCTAGGGCATTAGCTCTTTGCATGCTAGAGGTTGCAGATTCTATTTTTCCTGTTAAGGGTATACGTCAATCTGGTATTCCTATGCCACCTTGGTGGGATGCTCAATGCTCAGATGCTGTACAGAGAAGAAAGGCTGCTGAACGAGTTTACGCTGAGGATATGTCTGACGAAAATTTAGACAACCTTCAAGATATAATTAAAGAAACTAGAGAATATTTGAGGGATAGGAAACTGGAGGGATGGAGGTCATTTTGTTCCTCTCTTTCTCCTAGTACTTGTCCTTCGGAGGTTTGGAATAACATTAAACGTTTTAGGACAGCTTTCAGTGTGACGCGTTCTGGTGTTCAACTTCCTTCTACTTTAGCTGATAGATTTCTTGACAGGTTGGCTCCTCCTTCAGCTCCGAAAAGATGTTCCCTTTCGTTGTGTTATATATCGGATCCCATATCGGAAGAACCTAATAGTTTGAATTCACCTTTCTCATTGTATGAGTTGCAAGGAGTGTTGTCGAGTGTTAGAGATTCTTGCCCTGGAGAAGATGGTATTCCGTATTCTTTTTTTTCAAATCTGGGAGACTCTATTCTGACCTATTACTTGGACTTAATTAATTCCATAATGTTTTCTGGAAACATTCCAACTTCTTGGCGAACGCAAGAAATAATTCCTATACTCAAACCTAATAAATTTGCGGATGATCCTGCCTCTTACCGTCCTATAGCCTTGTCCTTAGTTATTGTTAAAATTGCAGAACACCTGGTTAAAAATCGACTTGAATGGTATATAGAGAGTAACCTACTTCTTTCAATGTCGCAATATGGCTTTCGAAAAGGCAAAAGCACTATGGATAGTTTGAGTGTTTTCACGACTGATATCAACTTAGCTTTTTCGGTGAAACAGTCTATTGTTGCCGCTTTTTTAGATGTTTCAGCAGCATATGATAATGTTCTCATCTCTGTGCTTAAAAGTAAACTTGTAAAATTAAAGGTTCCGTGTATTTTAACAAACTTTATCATTAATCTTTTATCAATAAGATATATTTTTTTAATAACAAATCAAGGTACTCAAATCTCACGTACAGTTTTTAAGGGCTTACCACAAGGCTCAGTTCTCAGCCCTTTATTGTATAATATTTACGCTCATGATTTGGAATCATCTCTGAATGGTTCAGTTAAAGTTTTACAATACGCTGATGACTTATTATTATATTCTGTGAACAAATCAATAGCATGTGCTTGCAACTCTCTTACGGGATCTCTTAATTTGTTAAAACAATGGCTGGATAATAATGGCTTGGGTTTATCTATTGATAAAAGTTCAGTAGTTGTTTTCTCGAGGAAACGTGAATTTCCACAACCTATTGTATACTACGATAATCTTGCGTTACCTATAAGAGGTGACGCTAAGTTCTTGGGGGTTATATTGGATAAGAAAATGACAGGAAAACCACACTTTAGATATCTCGAAGATAGGTGCGAGAAGCAGTTAAATATTATGAGGTGTCTCTCGGGGGTTTGGTGGGGTGCCCACCCTTACAATATGAAATTACTATATAATGCGATTATACGTAGTATTTTGGATTATGGTACATTTTTGCTGGAGGGCGGTAGTAAAAAGGGATTTAGTAAACTAGATAATATCCAGTCTAGGGCTCTACGAATCATTGCGGGAGCAATGCGTTCAAGCCCTTTGAATGCCTTGCAAGTTGAGTGTGGAGAACCTCCATTGCATATAAGAAGGCAGTTTTTGTCTGATAGATTTGTTTTTAAGGCTATGCAATTCTCGAACC
This sequence comes from Eudonia truncicolella, assembly GCA_949315975.1. NCBI lineage: Eukaryota > Metazoa > Arthropoda > Insecta > Lepidoptera > Crambidae > Eudonia > Eudonia truncicolella. Next base: position 8,852,327 of record OX438829.1, on the reverse strand, counting down.
ATCCATTGATTAAAAAACTCGAAACTTTGAATTTTTTGATTGAAAGCTCAAACTACTGGAGACATAAAACTGTACCTGCTTTAATTGTTAGCTATAGAAAATTTAAGTCACTGGAATCTCCGGTTCATAGTTCATCAAGACTTGCAATTTTTAATAATAATTCTTTTAATTCATTACTTGTAACACCATATATTAATTATAGTGTAGGGATTGAGAAGAATGATCCTGGAGCCAAAATTAAATTTAAGAGCATTATTGATGATAAATGGAAAGACTGGCACCATTTATTTACGGACTCATCAAAATTTGCAAATAGTTGCGTGGGTGTTGGAGTTTACCATGCTCAATATAAAGTTATTCAGAAAGTTAAACTTCCTCCAGAGACTTCTGTTTATACTGGGGAATGCTTTGGCTTGTTCAAGGCATTGGAATATGTTTCCATAGCTAAATTAAAGAAAACTGTTATATTCACAGATTCAAAAAGTACGTTACAGACTATTGAAAAGTATCCATTTAAAATGAAACCGTTTTATCCTATTGTGTTTGATATCAGAAGTTTATTGCATGAGCTTGGTTTGAAAGGGTACACTGTTCAGTTTGCTTGGATACCTAGCCATTGCGGAATTGATGGTAATGAAAGGGCTGATGAATTGGCAAAGGATGCAGTAATTAATGGTGACATATTTCCTTATAAAACTTTTAATCATGATATTATTACCCTACCCAAGACCTTTCTACGGGAGGCTTGGGATAGGTTGTGGGCTGAAAGAGCATTGACAAAAGGAAGAGCTTACTTTGCTCTTCAGCCTTCAATTCCGCATAAGCCTTGGTTTTTTAAAATTAAATGTACTAAATTAATGGTAAGTCAGATAATTCGCATGCGCCTTGGTCACGTTTGTACTCCTTCCCACCTTGCACGTTTACGCATTGTTGATAGTGATTTATGTGAGTGTGGGGACGTTGGGACTTTAGATCACATTTTTTTTTCATGTTCTAGATATGACCGAACTGCATTCTTCCGTTCCCTTGTCTTGCTTAAAGTTCCTCTTCCCACCAGAATATCTTGTTTAGTAATAAATCCATTATTATATTATGATCTTATTTCCTCCTTTCTTTATAAAAACGATATAAAAATTTAGTTTATGTACTGTATATGTATTTGTTCTATTTCCTTTGACTCTCCTGATCCGTATTCCTATTCCGTTTCATTCCTTCCCGTCTTGCTTTATTGTATCAAGTTTCCCTAATTTTTTACCTGAAAATGGCACAAAGTAACAACTAGTGCCACACCAAAAAAAAAAAAAAAAAATAAATAAATAAACGGTTTTGTCGACCGATAAATTTATCGATCGGTAAGATCCTTAGAGCATTAAACCAACCGGAGACGCGACCGGCGTTTCTCTCTGCTAAAAGTATATGGCCGCCGGTCGTATCGTTTGTTCCAGCGTCATTTGCAAATCCCGGTGCAAGCGTTAGGACGTGAGCAAAAAATGCCAAATTGCAGCGTGTTTTCGTGTAAAAAGCGATCAGAAACGTCGAGTGTACAAAAGGATAACGTTACTTTTCATCTGTAAGTATTATTTTGTCTTAATATTATTGAAGAATGCTCTAAATTTGCAAACAACTGAAAAAATATAGTGTGAATCAAAAAGTGTTGCCTCTAAAACGTGAAGTTGCAACTTTGCGTAACTTTTAAAGTTGAATGTAACGTTCTTTATCGTTAAAACTGTATTTTTACAAAATGCTTATTTTATAAATGATTATGATGAAAAAAATTTATAAATGCTTATTTAATTAATGATAGATCACTATTTATAAATTGTAACTTATTTTATTTTCCAAATTTATTTTCAGCTAAATTGCTTTAAAAATTGTCAATATTATGTAACTGTATGTTTATGATTGGTCTACTTCATAACACCCTAAACGCCATTTGACCGACAAACAATTGAATTTCTATTGTGTCTGGGCCCGGCGGCGGTTAATATATTATATTTACGTCCCGTCACTTATCACTTATCACTTATAATTTTAATTTAATTATATTGGCCACACTGCAACAAAGTTAGAGCTGCGACCGTACAAAAACAAAATATCGATATCGACTTCATCATAATTTTTATTCTGGCTATTAATTTTTCAGATTTCCAAATGCAATTATTCGAAATGTTATCCAGATAAGTTAAAGATAAAAATAAAGATTTAAAAAAATGTTTTTTTTTCTATTTCTGTTTAAGTTTCCAAACAAGCCTGAATTTAAAAGCAGCAGACTTAAATTATAACAAACATGTCAATTACAGGTACCGAACTCCAGAACGATAACATACAAACGAACTGCGAAATTTAATGCTGTCAAGGTTTATAATAAACTGCTTTCTGAGGTTAAATCTTTGAATGATGCAAAGTTCTTTAATGCAATGCAATGCATGTTCTTTAAAGATACTGCTAATCGAAATGTAGCCATATAGTTTAAAAGAATTTTTGGAATAAAAAACGTAATTTTGTTATAATTTTAAGTAAATTCTATGGTGTTGTTATTTCGGTCAGAAATTAACTGTTATTTTACTGCTTATAATGCTGTATTAATTTAATAGGTATTTTATTTTGAATTTGTGTATCTAAATTGTTTAATTTAATTTTAAAGTTTATTTAAGCATCCTTGTATGTAATTTTTAAATTATACATTTATTTTAATAATGTAGGTACTTATTGTTGCTACTACTTGCTACACCTTACATTGACACATTACTTTTACTTTGTCAACTTACCGTAAAATATACATGTAATTTAAGGCAATGAATAAATAAAAAATAAATAAATGGGGAGCCAAATAAAAAAAAGTTTCTCATACCAAAAAAATCGTGGTGGCCTAATAATGTATGCATCGAAAGAAGTTTTGATTTACGTCGCCTTTGTGAATTAGAAATCCGCAAACAATTAACTGATGACAAAAAATGAAACACTCTTGTTCACCACATTTTGTTACAAATAAAGTGTTAAAACATTATGTTCGCAGACAATTGTTTCCAAACATCGAGAGTCATTGACCACTGAATTTTATTTCCAGAAATAGGTTGGATAAAAAGGCCATAATGCATTCCGAACAATTAGTACTTTATTATAATAAAAATCACAAATTCTTAAAATGAGGGCACAAAGTAGCACAAAATTGGCACTAAATATTGAAAACTCGATATCCAAGATGGGTCCCGCCATCTTGGTATTCACAATGAGAATCTTTTGATTTTTAAAGTGTATTAGTTTCGTGTATATATGCCTTATGCATTTCTTGGGGTCAGTCTTCTTGGACAAATAGTTTATTCTAATATTGGTATATTTTTGTGTTACAGTTTTCGCAAGTTCAATATTGTGCTCAACAAAATCATTATGTATATAATGACTCTCGATGTCTCGAAAGCAAAACGCTCTTGTTCTCCGCATTTTGTTACAAATAAAGTGTTAAAACATTATGTTGGCAGACAATTGTTTACAAACTTCAATCCCATACATTTTATTCTTTTCGAACTTCGCTATCAAATTTGCTGGCAAATTTTATCGTTAAAATCGACGTTTACATAAAGTTGACGTTAGACTCGTGCACGGACAGGTTATCCCTGTATGTGAATTTATTAGTGTGCGTCTAGTTTATGCTAGTGTTTAATCATTTTGTCATTTGCGTGCGTAGCGACGTCATTAAAAAATGCATCAGTGTGAACTCTATTTGTGTGCGTTTCCTCATCCCTCGCGCAGAAAATGACAGACTTTTTTGCATAGAAATTAGGGCGCGTGGCCTCTCCGGTTGGTTTAATGCTCTAAGGTAAGATCCGTGCTCGCACCACTTGAATTAGAAACAACGGACAAGTGCGAGTCGAACTCGCCCACCGAAGGTTCCGTACAAATTTCGAATTATATAGTTCAGAAATCGATCGAGTCGATGAGAAGAAAAAATGGCGTTAAATAAAGAAAATAATACTTTGAGAGGGAAAATTGGAACGATACACATCAAGAGGGGAAAATTAGATTGAAGATTCGATTGATGATGTGTATCATGTCGAATATTGAAAATAATGAGAATTTTGAAAATAGTTATGATATTGTTGAAGATTGGTATAGATGATGTTGGAGATTGGAGCTGATGGTGTTGAAGGTGTTGATGTTTGTTGTTGGAGTTTTTTAGTATTGATGATGTTGAAGTTTGATGATGGAGATTTTATAGTAATGAAGCTGGTTGGAAATTAAAGAAGTAATTAGTCATTGGTGACGAAGTTTTTGGATAGAGGAATTGGAAGAAGTTATTGATGATGGAGTTGATTGTGGTTTTTAGTGGTGTTATTGTTGATATAGTTAATTGTGTGTTGGATTGGTAAAGTTAGTTGAGATTTAAGCTATGAGAATTATAAAGTTAGTGTTTAGTATTGGGTGGATTAGTTAAATTGGGTTTTAAAGGAGTTGATGGGAGATATCAGAGTTGTTATTCTAATTGTAATAAACATAAAATTCAGAGGGGATGTTGGAATATAAATTTGGGAGAATTTTATGGTTATGGTTTATTACTGGCTGCCATTTGATTGAGTTAAAAATAATAGATGTCTGGAACATATATTGTGAAGTGGTTGTCATGTTGAGAAAAATATTATTGCTTACCTACTGTGAATTGTTAAAAAGGAAAAATAGTATAATGTTGTTTGTGTTTGTGTCACACTATCCATTTGATTTAAAGTTTATTTATTATATCACAAAAGGTAATTAGCAGCTAAAATGAAACTAGTTTGAAATTCATTAAAAATTACTGATAATCTGGCTGTATGAGCTAAATCCCCTTTGCCTACAAGTCCTCAGATTGTCTGGAATTCAGTATACATTGTGCGCCAGAATTTTGTTTAAACAATGAACGCTTTGTCTGAAAGAGTAATGTAACGAGTTTGACTGTCAACTGAAATTTTTGATAAGATACGAGCAAGGTATGTAAATATATAGGTAAATATAATAAGATAGACCATAGAGTACTTAAACGAGCCCCCGGCCCCCGGCCCTTAAATTATAAAACCATGAATAAAATACCGTGTTGGTTGGGTTGTGTGTTTGTGTGTTGCAAGTGCAAGCAAAGAGGAAAACTTATACTGTGTTGTTGATTTGTGATGATAATGAACCTATGAAGTGTGAAGTGAGAACTGTGAAGAGGAGTTGACCATCAAGCCTATCAACGAAAGAAAGAGAGACAGTCAAAATGACTATTAAATTAACGTATTATCAGTTTTAATAAGATAAATCTTCAAACATAGTTGTTTAAATATGACAACAGTGTTAACCACAATAATCTGGCTGGACATACAATAAAACACTCGATAGTAATCGGCAATTGTTTTCTAAAACAGGTAAACCTTGCAACATTCTTCGCCGGTCGGTTTGTGTTTTGTTTTCTTATTTACAATGCCAATTCGTACTATTAATTTCAGCTATCATGTCTGGAAAAGACGAAGACGAAATAATTTTGCAAACGTTTATGGTTAAACGGTCACAAAACAAAAAGCTGTTCACTCCTGTTAACTTCAAGGAGCGCTGGGTGGTCCTTAAACGTCGCACTCTAGTTTATTATGATTCCGATGGTGAAGTAAGTTGTAATGCAATTTGTTTTTTTAATTTATTCTTAAACATAAACAGTAAGGTTCAAGCAAAGTGCAAAATTCTCTAGTTTTGTTTAATTGTTTTCAACAAAAACTCAAAACTATAAGATTATATTTTTTACTATCACAACCTGAACATGCCCCATTGCTGGGTATATGAGATATCAAGTCATAACCTGTTACTCGTGCTCTGTGCCGTTTAGTAAGTGTTAGCAACTGCTATCTTACAACAACATCTGGAACTATCATGCCTTTCAAAGAGGGAGAAACACCAGATATTTTTCAGTCTGGTTTTCCATGTTGTTTTAGTTGTAGCATCATAATATTTGAATTACACTAGTTGCTATGCCTACAATTTTAATTAATTACTAAGGCAGCACTTGTTTCTTAGTTCTTTTAAGTTAAATGTAATTTTAATTGCTGTATATTTTAGTTATATAGGTACCTACAATGTTCTTTATTATATTATATTATATTGTAGGTTTTATATAAAAAATAGAGTACAATTAAAAAATAGGGACTTTTTTAATTGTTTAATTTTTAATTTTTATTTCAAAAAATTTGAATTCTCTTGTGTTCTCTCTTTAAGAAATCAACTAAAATGAGTTTACATAGATTTTTAATTAGGAATATAAAAAATTAAAAAAACTACCAAGTACATACCAAAAGCAAAAAATAAACCACTGTAGCTACAACCATTTACTATTTTTTTAAATGATACTTTTTTTTACATAGGCATGCTTCTGTATAATAAAATATCTCAATTTCTCAAATAACAAAACCATCTCAATCAAATCAAATAAAACAAAATACAAATCCAGTTTTTATGGCACTTTACACCCTTTTTTTATTTCCAGTATTCTTATAATTTACAAGTAATTAAATTGTATTTTTATTGTCTCAATTTCACACATTAAAATTACCTATGTACAATTTAATATCTTTGAGTGTCTTAAGCTTAGCTGCTTTATTGTTTTGTAAAGTTTACGTGAACACTACACATTGAAATGAAACAACTTTTATGGATCAACTCGCGCGCAAGATCTCCTCAAGAAATTCAAAGATGTAACTTTTCTTGCACACTATATATCAGATCTTTTTTGGCTATTTCCAGATAAACATTATTTAAAAGTAATGTGTAAAATAAACGCAAGTAGATCCGTAAAAGTTGTTTTATTTCAATTAGCTGCTTTACCTTATTAATTTAAATGAACTATTGCTTTTAAGTTTTAACATAAAACTTATTATTATTATTATTTAAAAAGTTTTCTATTTAAAAAAATCATTATAAAATGACCATACATTTTAAAAAAGCTACAATATTTTTTAACGCTGCCAAGGATTTAAAATAAATGTTAAGGTAAGTTCCAGTTGATTGTTTAATTATAAGACTGACTACAATATCGTCCCTGTTGTGTCAAAAAATTAAATAACTAACACTTTTGGCAATATTCACTTTTCCCATTTTTTGTAAAGAAGAAAGTGTTACATATATTTTGGTCTTTATCTCGTTGAGTTTCTCGTTTAGTGAAACTATTGACCATATATTACAACACTGCTTGTTGTAGAATTTACGTGGAAAAAATGAAAGAGTTACAAATTAATTAAATCACTACAGCTAAGTGCGTCGTCAATACAAAACAAAATCAATAAGTAACTTTATTTAATTCTGCCACAACTCACTTTGAATCATTGCTACAAATTTTGGTTGTGGCAAAATTCAATAAATGTCATCTGCATAACAGATGAGACCCGACCTGGGAAGGGAGACCTCTCAGGACCCAGTTGTAACCTAGGTTCCACAAGAGTGGCCCGAGGACAGACCCTTGTGGAACACCGCACACCAATCTACGCGAGCTTATCCTCGCTCCTCCTGGCTCCCAAGAATATGACCGACTGGTCTACGAAGGACTCGTGGTTGCTGAAGAAGTGGGAACGTTCGTCTGTCTGCCTGGTTGAGGTCTGGCCAGGCTTCCATTTCGTGCACAGCGAGCGGGTCCGAGTAGCGGTCTAGGTGGGGCCTGTAGCGAAATGATCTGTGGGGCACGTAAGTTGTCCATAGTTGGTTGTTCTACTCGATGGTTTTCATTGAGTAGGCTTCCAACATCTCCGACACTAGTCTGGATAACTAGTAGAGGCGCCCGCGAGATGCAATGTCTCCTGTTGAATCAGCCACGTAGGATTTTGAAACTGATGAGGTGCCTGGATGGGTACTGAGAAGTGAGTGGGCTTACAACTCCGCCACCAAAGAGGACACTTGGTAGTCGACTTTAAAGTTGACGACCCGAGCAGTGGAACTGCATGTTGTGCTTTTGGTGCAACGAGAAGTGAGCGAGCTTACAGCTCCGGTAACCTATCTGGATATTAGGTAGTGGACTATACGTGTCCACGGAGCGACTCGCTCGACTCACTAGTCTTAAAAGTACCCGATGAAGAATGCGCTTCGGCGCGTCCTGATCCGGCGTTATGACCTGACGGTCTACGAAGTAGTCTCGCAAGTCTCTTCGGAGGTATCAGGGAACCCTATTATATTGCAGGGCTTGCATAATCACAATGAAGGGGAGGGTGTTAAAAGCATTGGCTATGTCCAATGAGACCGCCATCACGCTCTCCCTCCTCTCGATCGCGTCTTCGGTCATGTGTTTAGGGTAAGTATTGCGTCGACTGTGGACCTACCCCTTCTGAAGCCATATTGGGATGGCTTCTTCGATGTTACGCCCCTCACCGTCCAAATGTCCAATGATACGGGCAGCGAGCACACGCTCTAACAGCTTGCCCGCCTCATCGAGCAGGACAATTGGGCGATAGGCAGAAGGGGAGCCCAACGGACAACCTTCCTTCTTTAGGCGAACTAGTCGGCCCTGTTTCCGGATCCAGCAGGGGAGGGACTGCTGTAAACAGAAATCCAAGAGCGCGACTAGCCTCCATCCGATATGCTCCAGGGCGATTGCCAGGACCTTTCCTGGAACGCCATTTGGGCCGGGAGCTTTCTTCCTGATACGGAGACGGTCCACAGCCACCTCCATTTCATCATCCGTTATGGGCGGGATGTTAGAAACACTCTCGTCAACATCGTGTTCCGGGGCGAAAAAGGGCACTGCCTCAAACACCCCATTCGGGAAAAGACCCTCCACTACTCGGGTCAAGAGTTCCGGCTGGAACGACTCAGTAGGAGGAGCCGAGTTACGTAGCCAATTTCTTATGGCACGATACTGCGATTCAAGTCGGCCAGGAACTCCCGGCGGATTATAGCCTACGCGCGTATATACTGTTGTCACGGAGGGACGTGATTTCCGCCGTCCACCAGTATGCCGCGCGTTGATGTGGGCGATCTCCCACCCTTGGCATAGAATGCTTTGCCAGAAAAATATAATTCCCCATGAACTACACGCATGGTATAAAAGTTTACCTGCATCATCAGCTCAACCAGACTTTAATGAGTCAGATTTTGAATAGAAATAGTTACCTACTTCGATTACCTATTACAATTTTATTGTTTTTGTTTTTTTTTTAATTTTGATATTAATTTTAATGCTAGTTTTAATTTCAATGTTATAGGAATTCGATGTTGATTTTAATTCTTTTATTTTAATTATGTGGAAACCCATAAATTTGAATAACTACTAATCTCATTCTAAATGTATGGGGGTGTTTAATGTCAAAATTTTGGATACTTCTCGTTTGATTTAAAAAAAGTTTATGATGTCATTTTACTCATTAGGTAACGTACTTTAGATATCAGTTTAAAGGTTTTTGATATCTGTAATAGTTACAGAGTAATCGCCTGGTCACACTTAACGATTACATCCTGTATAATTCCTATACTATGTGTTCTGTGCCTATACTAGATAGGAATTAAGATGCAAAACTTGAGATTTTTATAAGTGCAGACTTATTGTATTTTATTATCAATTGTATTTAATTTTGATTAAAGTTTTCCTGATGATATTACCTATTTTAGGGACGTATAAACCTGAGAGTTTTAAGGTATAGGGTTCAGCTCACAGAAAGCACCACAAAGACTTTTATTTTCTCAACAAAAGCAGAAAGATGTAAAAAAAAACATTTTGAAGTTAAATTTGATCTACTTCCCAGTTACCGATTAAGCTGTGCATGCATGTGTAAATCGGATGACAATGCAAAATTATTATGACATGGTGCTGATCTGATGATGGAGCTGGAAGATGGCCATAGGAACTCGGTAATTAAACGACACAACCGACGACGACCTCCGTAGCCGAGTGGCTTGCACGCCGGACTTTGGGCGGCGCTAATTCTGAGGTCCCGGGTTCGATTCCCGGTCGGGTCAATGTCGAAAACTAACTTTTCGATATTATGTCGGGTCTGGGTGGTTGTGGTGCGACGGTACCGCACTCGTTGGAAATCAGAAACAACGACGGTTGTTTCTGATTTCCATGAAACGAGTGCTTTAGCTACTTTCCTTGGGATCAGAACAATGTATGTGATGTTGTCTAAATATATAAGTATTTAATATATAATATATTTTATATATAGGGTCCTTGTCCACACCACAACCCCATCGAGTATGGGCTCGTATGATTCGTCTTGACGAGTACTTTGGTGCTAAATGGTAACTAGAGTCTGATGATGGAGCTGGAAGATGGCCATAGGAACTCGGGAAAATAAGTTCGTTCGTTCCGTTTGTTATCAATGTGGATTCTGTCTTTGATTAGATGGATTAGATGGATGACCCAATGCCAAGGTGAGCACGTGCCGAGGGCTGAATGGTATGAGGGTGTATAAACATGGCATATCGTTAACGTTGCGCCTCATGGTACTAAGGCGAACCTTGTTGTACTGAAGCCCTTATCCCCCTACAAAAATACTAAAAAGTTAAAATTAAATTAAAAGAAAAAAAACTTTTTAAATACAAGCTTTTATTACTTGTTAATAAAAAAAAAGAACTAAAATGGTAAAAAAATTTAACCTGATAATTAGAAAATTTTATTTATAAAAGCGTGTTACATTGTGATTGCAAAAGAAAAATGATGAAGGTGTAATTCTAAGGTAATATGCTAAATGTTCTTTAATGTTCCATCAAATTGTAACACGCTTTTATTTATAAAGATTTTTTTTTATCTAACTAGCATATGGAAGCGGTTTGTCTGTTTGTCTCATCAACAGGCCAAATTAACATCCTCATGTTATTAATTTCCTGTTAATTTCTTCTACTAATGACGTCAAGCGTTCTGAGCCGCAAGAAATAATTTTCGCCCTTTCAGGTCATGGTACTCATGGTTACCTTATAAAGTATACACAAAATACCGACAGAGTCGCTCAGATACACTACATGCGTTTGGTACTTCCTTTTCCTTGCGATGTAAATGGAGTAATCATTGGTAGATATTTTATTTGCGCACCGCATACTTACCCCACACAGCTCTGGTGGAAAAGAAGCCTCACGGTTGTAGGAAAATGCCCCTGGGTTTTATCGCCGGAAAAGGAGACTCAGGTACGACTCTCGTCACTTTCTCTGGTGAGGCAATTCGTAAACCAGGGGAGACAAAATTAGTGGGTTGAGTTGAAGTCGTTAGGCACTAGACATCCACAATAAAGTATGACAAGGACTCGTCATCTTGGGATTAGACGTTTGAATAAGATTTTCGTAAATTTTAGTCGAAAAGATTATTTTGCGTTTTGATACTTCAATATTCAAAGCGTAAAACTTCAGGCAAACTGTGCACTGTATCAATCTAATAGCAAATGATATACTCCAAAAATGCGGATGAGTAAGTGCGTACATATCTCTATATATCTACCTTAGGTACCTAATTGTGTTAAATTAGGTCTTGCTCCCACGGTATCCTGTTTCAAAACACAATATTACAATGACTCTTTAATGATAGTAATTGCTTTGTGGTGCTCAGCCAAGTGGAATAAGTAAAAATACAGGACGATTTGTATTCCCAATTTGTTGATCGTATTTGAATTTCTCACGATAAGAAATTTCGAGCAAGATAAAGAGGTTACTTTTTGTTAAATATATAAGTAAATAAACTGTGTCTGTTCTCTCAATCTGTCTTTGATGGATCACATAATTTATTATCACCCTCCTAACCATCATCTGTATATTGTGTAAATTACAAAAAGTTGTTCCATATTTCTTTTTTAGGCTACATTTTAAAGTCGAAAGCGGCTATTAGGCTGGCATTTTGCTTAGCATGTTCCCAAGTCGTCTCCGCTACCATTTGCAGGTATTATTGTTCTTTTTTAAATCCTGGGTTAAGGGTGACGGAGCGGCAAAGCGCCTCATAAACTTCTTAAAAACTTTATGGAATGCATAATGTATCCATAAAGGGCTTTAATCAAGTCAATAGTTTTCTTTCAATTTTCATTTGTAATTCTATGTTACATCTTTTAAGGTTGCAATTGCAAGAGTCCGAAATTCGTCTTTTCAACTATTTCATGAGCACATTTTCTATACTAATAAGACCAAATACATAATACCTATCTAGTTTAAAGATAATCATAATAATGACGTAGGTCTGGCGTTTACGGGATCTTGATTGGAGCGTTTATGCAACAGTAATAAACTTTTAAATTGTGCACGCCACTTAGCACGATCTGCGGCTACTTTCATCCAGCTCAGATGATAGATGATTCGTGGCTGCGTGATGTCGTTCAATCTGTTTAGTAGCAACGACAATATTGTGGTTTCAATTGTATTCGACGTCAGCGATCGGTCTCACGAGCGCACGGTAGAGTTCCGTGGTGCTTTGATTAATATAGCTAGCATACAGGGTGGCTAAGGGGTAGGGCTGCCTCTGTCTTAGTTAAATTTGGTTTCACATTTTTCCAGTTATCTGGCCCGGCTTAATCAGTGAATGCTATACGAATGTACGTAAGTGAGTGATGTTCTTTTAGTGAAATGCCATACTTAGGTATTAAGTATTTCAAAAAATATAAAAATAGAAAAACAAATAAATAAATTAAAAAAATAAGAATAATAATAATAATATACGTATTGTCAGGAGGTTCCTCACTCTGCAGCCCTGACCACCGGTAGCTTGGACCCTGCCCCGCTGCTGGCGGTACTCTAGAATTAGGTTTTTATAATGTTTTATTATATATTAAAAAATTGTAAAAATCTAGTTTTAAGAAAAAAAAAGTATAATAATAATAGAAAGATAACCTCGTGAAAGCTGAGAAAGAGAAACAAATCAAATATCTCGACTTAGCACACGAGGTTGTCGACATGTGGAATGTGGATTCGGCTGTCATCGTACCGATTGTTGTTACGGCCTACGGCCTGATGGCCAAGAGTTTCGATGGATCAAGGGCCTGATTCAGAAGGCAGTTCTCCACCGGTAGCTTGGTCCCTGGTCCCGATGCCGGCAGACCCCTATTTTTTATATTTTTAAATGTTTTATTTATTTTGTTTTTAGAAAATATTTAAAAATGTAAATTTATATGAGAAAAAATAAATAAAGATGATAATAATAGTATATATATAGTTTGAAGTGCCGTAATACAAGTACGCACCGGCGATCGTTCTTGAAAATGGTCGTGCATTGCTCTATTGGGACCGGTCAATCATCACGGACAGAACTATTGTTGCCAATAAGCCTGATATTATGGTGATAGACCGGTCTCAACGTCGCATGACGAGAACCTCGTGAAAGCTGAGAAGGACAAACTCAGCAAGTACCTTGACTTAGCTCACGAGGTGACCGCCATGTGGAATGTTGGTTCGACGATCATTGTCCTGATAGTCGTTTCAGCGAACGGTCTGATAGCGAAGAGCCTCGACCAACATCATAAGAGGCTCTCGCTTGATGGTTGGATCAAGGGTCAGATTCAGAAAGCAGTACTCCTTGACACGGCACGTATTGTCAGGAGGTTCCTCACTCTGCAGCCCTGCCCACCGGTAGCTTGGCCCTGCCCTGGCCCTGCCCCGCTGCTGGCAGTACTCTAGAATTAGGTTTTTATAATATTTTATTGTTTTATATTAAAATATTGTAAAAATCTAGTTGAAAGGAAATAAACAAAGGGTATAATAATAATAATTTAAAAAATTATTTCACCATTAGAATGCTACATTAGGGCTGAGTAACATATAGCCAATCAAAAAAAAATAATTGTCCACCCGTGCGAAGCAGGGACGGGCCGCTACTGCTAAATAAAATGTTGAAATCACGGAATTCTTAGATAATTTTGATAATTGAATCGGCCGGGAAGTAAAATTTACGTAATGTTAATACTGATTGATTTCCCTCCACTTTGATCTTGTTTTCAATTTGAATACCTATTTATTAAAATTATTTATAAGAATTAGCTTATTTTCAACTATTAAGTTTAATAATAGAGAATTCCGAGAAGGAAAAAAAAGCTATTCATCATTATGTAAAACTGAAACATATTTAAAATTACTTACATTAAAAACAATTTTAAGTTTGTTTTTAAAATTAGGTACGTATAATATGGTGTGTTAACATGGCACCGACAAACGTATTATATCATCATTTGATTATAAAACAAATATGTTTATTATTTCTTGTCTTTTATTTATTTCATCATCTTTAGACAACCCTAGCGTGTTCGCTCTATGACGCAGCCACAATACACATAATTAACAGTAGTTCGATTTCATACTAAGCGGCCGAAAAGACGCATGCGTTCGTTTACACGGCCGCTAACCCATTTTGGAAATGGCAAAACTCCGCAGTGCCACGCCGTGCGCCGCCGCGCCGGCCGATGCGGTGAGCTGTAGCGATGGGTCGTCTACGGTTTTAATGTCAACGAAACGAGACCGTTATCGTCGTAGACAACTTTATATTATCTTATTAATTAAAATATTAAAAAAAAAGTTTTATAATTTTTTATGTATATTTATATATGTATTATTTATTTTCGAAATTTTATATACGTCAATTTGACCTTCCATTGAGACGATAGAGAGAGACGACAGTCGATCGACACCGGCCAGTCCATCCACGCAACTATTCCAAAATCAACTCCTTTGTGTTATCTACAAAGATTAAATTCGATTGAAGTTAATTCCAATAGAATTTAATGGTGAATGTACATACCTAAACGCGCCGAATGCCGTCGATCGACGAGTCGTAGTTGTAGTAATCAATATGAACTCTATTGCAAAATTAAACATAGCTCTTAGTTTGTATGAACGAATGGACTGTATTAACCGACTACGTTAATGCGTCGTCGTCGTGTTCCCAGTAGATAATGAACATTGTGATTTGTGAACGTTTAGTTTAGCTGCCTAAGAATTCAACTAGTCGACGCGTGGACGATGGACCGTCGAAGCGTTGATTCTACGTTACCTACATATTAAATTAACATTGTTTTATTTCTGAACCTAAATCTCCACACTTACAATACAAATCTACACACGCACGCCTGCTTCATTTTTGTAGGCGCCAACCCTAGCGCTCTGCCTAGCCGTAGGTATTTAACTCAAGAATACGACCCGGTTAACTACTGTATATTATGTGTATTGTGACGCAGCTATACGAAGACCGCGCGGTGGGCAAAGTGTCTTTAACTCTCGATACGCGTATATAAGGTATATTTCTGCTTGCAGCTCACGCCAGCTATTATTATTACAACTTTGTAGGCTATTATAGAGAAGGTATTTTCGCTTTTGTATGGCAGTAATGCATCTGTTACTACTTTAATCTGTGGTCAAGTACTATATTAAATAAAAAAACCAGCAAGCAACCCTATCGCGAGGGGTGGGCGGCGGGCGCATGCGCGGGCTGGGTGTGTCTGCCGTCCGGCGCGCCCGGTGATACCAGTTCCGCACCGCCGCCGCCGGCCACCGTCACCTCTCACCTCGGCTCATCAAACACTGGTAAATACCAACCAATCAATCTCTTACTGACCACTCATATAAAACGCCTATATAAATCAATAGAACGTCTCCGCTTATACCCAATACAGACCGCTAAAAGGCATCAAAGTAGTGCCGTGTGTATCTGCGTCTTCCATTTTCAGTATCAACCTACGCACTAGTTTTATGAAATCTAAAAATGGTTTTAACTGTTGATTTGCGATCTTATTGACCTTTTTTCGTATCCACAGTTTAGTGAGATTCTCTTTTAGATTGTGTTGATTCTATCAATTATTATAAATGTTAACGTACTTTTTCATTTATTTATCTAAACTGTGCGGTTAAGTTACTCTCTCATAATTTTATCTAAAAGCTAAAACAATTAAGCGAGTCAGGTTGATTATTAATATACATAATGCTGTCTTTCCATTTAAGCGAATCGATCAATAAATCTGTCTTCCGATAGTCCATATCCATTTGTGTAGGTTGACTCTGCAATTAAAAAACAAAAATCTAATGTTAATTATTAAATTAACTTATGTCTGATTATGAGTATTCACACAAAATATATTTTTGAGTAGTTGTTGTAATATTATCTAATCTAAAATACTATAAGTTTTGCCAGTGCTTCATTCTGTTCTCGCCAATAAACTAACTACAATCAACTCTGCATTGTTTATAGTAGTTATATTGCATATTTATATTACATATTGCATCGAGTGATATTCGTCAGTCTAGTATTTTGCCCTCCGCAATCGCTCGACAAGGGGTGTTCAGCCCCTAATGTATGTGTAGTCATGTCGCTGTGGCCCCTCTGAGCAATTTTAATGGAGAGCCCTTTGCAGCGAGCTCGTGCTAATTGTTTGAAAAAGACTCAGTCGGCTCTCGGTCGCCCGTGCTTGTTTCGTTAAAACCCACCAACCGTTGCTCCATTTGCGAATACGCCTTTTGTCTAGCGTTTGTTTTACCTTCATTTTTGTGTCGACGACGACAGCTGGGTGTGTATAACATAATATGCCGTCTCTCAAAATGTTCTGCTCGTTACATGTTACGTAGCTCGTACGATACATAACCGTGTAAATAAGAATTCGTTCTAATCCGTTTTACTTGTTTTCGTACCGTTGTCTGTTTTTTAATTGCAACTGGAATAATAATATACTTAGGTAGGTACTGTGCTAATTGAAATTGGATCAGTTGCAAAATCCCTCTCGGAAAATTTTACTGGTTTTGACGTAGAGGATGGATAAAGTAATACACCATTGCATATTAACTAAGAGTATTACGAATGTTCAGGATTAGGGTTGAAATAGGTAGGGCTCCTAATTCAAACCGTGTATGTATTCTAGTCGTTTTGATCCTGTAGCTTGATGTTGAGGTGAGATTCTGACGCATGACCTGACTGTGACAAGTTTTTGCCCCAATTCTACAATCAAAATAACAAATAACATCAACATCATATTCATTTGACAGATCAACAATACATTGCGGGTTGCTTCTGTTTTATGTGCCTTGCACGCTTTGGTAACATAAGGGCGAGTAGAATTTTTCGTACATTTTTAGGTATAAGTAATATTATAAGTAATAATAAATTAAATATACAAATAAATTAATCTATTAAGAGTTCAATTTCTTACCTTAAAACTTCAGACCAGTAGGACACAACTTGATATATATATTCTGATTTTTACTTTTTGGACTCTAGCCAGCTTTGCTATTGGGGCAGTGTTATTCAATGAAGTGATATTAGAGGTTGTATTAAGGGCACTTTGTATGTAATTGGTGTTATATGTAACTGAACTGCCGGGTGGTAACTGCTTGGAACTCTCCCAAGATGGTCGTTATCTCAAAATGCCAGTAATCAGATTATGTTACAAGTGGAGATGTTTCTTGATACAAATATTATTGATATAGGTTGTAAGGCTTGTGTAACAGATTGTTACAAAAGAGATTTGCAAAGCACGCGGCACACTCCACCACACACAATATCTTAAGGTCCACCTTGCTTTGTAAGGCACTTAGCCATTTCTCTTGTTGTCGTAAGATAGCAGTCGGTAAACCCCACCAACCATGGTCACATGGTCCCAGCTTAAACAGTAATGGCCCAATGTCCCCGTGTGTTATTGTTACTATTCATGTTCATTGGGAAGGTTAAACCAAGTTATGAGTAGAGACGATGGTAAAGTTGAACGTTTTATTCCTTGCTCTTTTACCTTTCAAGTGGGCGATGTTGGTAGTTACTGAATAATTAATTCCATTAAAATGGAAATGCAGTCGTTTTCATGCATCAGCGCAATCGGACTGTGGCACTGCATCTGCGAAATCCGAGGGCGGACTTCTGTTTTGCGGAATTCAATTAGTAGGAATCGTAGCGTGAATCAGGTTCTACCTTTTTTTGTGGCAGATGATTAATCCCCCGAAGCGCTAAAGCTTCTCAGACAATTCAACTTAATTTGACCGACTATTTGTATGTATAGGTTGGTAGAATGTGGTAGAGAGGATTTTAGTTTCATTGATTCGACCTGAAGTACTCGTGGTCTCTTGACTTAATTTCCTATGTCTCCTAGATGGGGCAAAAGGCGTTTTTACAAAACTTCCAACATGATCGGTCTTGAGGTTTGTGCTTCTTATGTTCTTCGCCTTTGCCAGTACGGTGCGGCGCCAAATTTGCTAGGGATGTTTAGTGGTCTTGCTGAGAACATGGGCTATTAATTCCACTGCTGGGGACCATTAGTCATAGTTTAGAATGGCTTTTGCTTTCGCTTCTCGATGGGATCGATCACTAGTTAATGCGACTTGGATTCGGCCTTTTTTGTACTAAGGTGGCAATCATGCATACGGCCTATCTGATGGTGAGCGGTTCGCGCAGCCATTGGACGTGTGCAACACCAGAGGTATCACCCACGCGTTGTGGAGACTTTAAAAAAATTCAGCCCCTTGTAAGTAGAATCTCAGGTTGTGCCTCCTTTTTCCTTTTCACCACCAAGTTGAACCAAAGCAACTACGCTAAAACCGATAATGACTTCTTGACCTGACATTAAACTTTTATATTTCTTTTCATAGAGAAATTGAAAAAATGGTTTCTTAAGTGTGACTACTCGTCGCCAAATGATATTTTTTCTGATCTATCTACTTGTTTCTACACTTCTTATAGCACAAATGCTTACTTCAAAGTACTTCAAATTATTTAAAAAGTAATTAAAGACATCAAATGTTAGGTGCTTGTTTGAAGATTACTGACCTGGAAACTGTTATCATCCATTTAAGATTGATCGTCCCTGTAATTAAGAACAAATTTTCACTGACTGAGAAAATTACTTTTAGATTGGACTGAGGGCGTTGGGCTTAATCAGAGCAAAGAGTATCTATTTTGTAAGATTAGAAATAGCTCGTGTTCGAGTCAAGATCCGAATATAAGAAATAATTTTACATTTACCTTTGGATGTTATTTAAATTACAGCTTCCTTTTGAATGAATTGAAACAGGAGTCCTAATTAAAAGATTATTCTCTTAACATTATACTATTATCACAGTATTATGGTCTTACAAATAAATAAAGAATAAGCTCCGAATAGTTATTCAGTGTTTTGTTCCTGTCATGTTAACATCATTTCAAATTAGAGTAAAATAGACAAAACACGGAATAACTATTCGAAGCTTATTCTTTGTTTATTTGTAAGAGGGTAAGAGTCTAAATACACTCGGCGTCAAAAAAATCGCACCACTTAGAAAATCACTTTCAAATGTCATTTACTCTTGATATGCACATGCAGTCGCATTAATTATGATTTTATTTACAAGGTTACTTAATTAACTTAATAAAAAACATTACTTTTCATTATCAAATAAAACCTAATGCAACAAATAAAGTGTCACAAAAATTCGATGCAAATTTTGCTACCCGTGAGAGTTGCTAGTTGCGCTTCCTTTGTGGGTATAAAACGGTCAACACGGGTTCAATGTGGGTCATTCGTTATTCAACCGTTGAAGAGGACACACGCACAGATTTTGATGGATACCACAGCTGATAAAGCCGCTCAAGTGGTTGCACTACTGCAATCAGGGGTGCGGCAGTGTGATGTCGCCCGGCAACTGAACCTGAGCCGTTATTCCGTTCGAAGAGTGTACCAGCGCTTCATAGAGACCGGTGGCTATATCCGCAGACACGGTTCGGGTAGACGTCGCTGCACTTCGGAAAGAGACGACCGGTTCGTTGTGTCGAACTCTTTGAGAAATCGTTTCTCCAACGCTGTTGAGTTGCAACAGCAGCTCCAGGCAGTTCGCAGACGCACCGTAAGCGTATCTACGGTTAGAAGAAGATTGAAGGAGAAGAAGATAGCGGCCCACAGAGCTGCTACGGGTCCAAAATTGACTGCAGCGCATCGGCGAGCCCGCTTGCAGTTTGCTCGTGACCACGTCGATTGGACCCTTGAGCAGTGGAGAGCTGTTCTCTTCTCAGACGAGACGCGAGTGTGTCTTTTCTGCAACGACCGACGGAGAAGAGTATACCGGAAGCAGGGTGAACGTTTCGCCCAAGCCTGCATCCAGGAGACGGTGGAATATGGTGGCGGATCCTGCATGTTCTGGGGCGGTATGTCTGCTGCCGGCAAAACCGACCTTGTCTGCGTCTCCCGGACTGGAGGTGCTCGCGGACAAGGGTCGCTGACTGCTCGCCGCTATGTCACTGAGGTCCTGGAAGTGCATGTGGTCCCCTTTGCCGAATCTTTTGGCGAGGGGTTCACATTAATGCACGACAACACTCGCGCTCACACTGCAGGCATCGTGAGCGACTTCTTGCAGAGGTCCCAAATCTCTGTGATGCAGTGGCCAGCGCGAAGTCCGGATCTGAATCCTATAGAGCACCTCTGGGACCATCTTAAACGTAAGGTTCGATCTCGGGATCCAGCTCCTTCGACTCTACAGGAGCTCCAAGACGCGGTGATTGAAGAATGGGGGCTTATCCCTCAAGAAGAGCTCCTGAAGTTGGTGAGGTCCATGAGGGACCGTATGGAAGCCGTGATCAGGGCAAGGGGGGGTAACACTAGATTTTAAGTTAATTTTAAGACACTTTTTGTACATTTTTCTTTGTAAATTATCTGTTGTTAATTAGGACTTAATTAAGGATTTTTATTATTTTATTAATTTTAATGTTGTTTGTATAATTATAATTAAACAGAAAGTTAAATTTAATTGTTTTTTGATACTCCTTTTTGTTACCTTTCTAATGATACCCAACACTATCCTCTACATAAGGTTTAAGAATTTTTAAAGATGATTTTTAAAAGGTGCGATTTTTTTGACGCCGAGTGTAGAAAGAGAAATATATGGAAAAGCTGAAACTTAAACTCTCACAAATCTATTTGTGTGTGTGTTTGTGCTTTTGACTAATTCATTAACCTGACCGACTCATAAACACAAAGCCTAAATTAACTACTAAACCGGAAATACGAATGAACGAAATTCCCTAAGGTATATATAGTGACAATATGGTATGAGAGTTTGAAGAAGACATTTTTTTTTTTGTTAAGACAACCCTAATAAAATAAAAAAATTTCAATTCACGGTACCTCAGAAATAAACCTGCCTTAAAAAAAATCTGAAGCTACTTGGTCCTCATATTATTTTTTATGTACTTACAGATACTTTGTATTTTTGTATATTATTATGCTCAATTACAGGTTGACCGCCGCCGGGCCCAGACCCAGACACAATAGAAATTCAATTGTTTGTCGGTCAAATGGCGTTTAAGGTGTACAATTTCCCTTCACACAGGCAAAAACAGAAAAATCTTCTCATTGCTAAGCCTACCACGCAGTGTTTTCTCCCTCTTTCCTGTCCAAGATCGAAGGCCTCTACAGAGATTCGGGATAATAAGGGCACACCCACTAAAACTCCCTGTTGTTGCACGAGCACGGGCATACCCAAAAATCCATTTCGTCACATGTCGCGAGGGTCAAAGTCAAAGTCAAAGTCAAAGTGATTTATTATTATAGACGGAGGACAGCAAACTCCGAAGTCCACACTCCCACCTATAGTGTGGATGCCCGGGATAGTTAGGGCACCCTTCAGACTCCGGTAAGGCTCTAAGCAACCTGCGTTTGGTATAGTGGCAAATGTTTTACAGAGAAGAAGAGAACGAGGCCGGATCGCGACTGACTCTATCCACACTGTAGAGCAAGCGCAGCTGGGCGAGCTCAGCAAACAGATACCCGACGGAGTTAACGAGAACACCCTTTACAAGCATCCATTTCAGGTAAATTGCTTTTTAATTTTGTTAGCTCTTTCTGACACACTTCATGCGTTAGTTCAGATGATACAACAGTGTTTTCATATTTGAGATGGTTTAATGCGTTTTAATAAGCCTTTAAGTGCAATTTTGTATGGATAAGGAATAAAGATGCTTATACCACTAGTCTTTGCCTATATAAAAGTTTGATTCTAGCCCTATCTACATATAACTTATTCGATTCTATTATATTTATACATAGTAGAATTTCAGTAACTATTTTTGCTGTCCACGACTGTCATTTGTTTTATTGTATTTTCATTGTCACGGTTAAGACTGGTAATTGTATCTGGGTGAGACCATATACCAAAACTAGATTAATTAAGAATGTAGACTTTTCATATCGGTTGTAAATTCTCGCTTGAGCGCAGTACATCATCGGTGCTAATCGTTTGCTTTTCCACTAGATTCCTTTTTCAATTCGTAAATGAATTCCTTGTTTTACCAGAGAGTACAGCCAGGATCAAATTTTAAATATTTATAAAATATAGTGAAAAAATTAAATGCCTACCCGACCCAGCCAGGAATCGAACCTGGGTCTTCCGCAATCCGGGCGGCTGCACTGACCATTATGCTACCGGGAAGGCTGACGTAAGCACTGAATTTTTCACTGTTTTGATTTTTGACTGCTTTTAAGCGGCGGTAGTGCCATCTATCCGACGGTTATTTTAACCGATGGCTATGCAGATTCATTCATTCATTTTGACGACCTCCGTAGCCGAGTGGCTTGCACGCTGGACTTTGGGCGGCGGTAACTCTGAGGTCCCGGGTTCGATTCCCGGTCGGGTCAATGTCGAAAACGAATTTTTCGATATTGTGTCGGGTCTGGGTGGTTGTGGTACCGTCGTTGTTTCTGATTTCCATGAAACGAGTGCTTTAGCTACTTACCTTGGGATCAAAACAATGTATGTGATGTTGTTGTCTCATATTATTCATCTTTACAGATGAATCTTGAATCTTTACAATACCACAAATTTGATAACGCAACGCTATAGTAAATATAAAAATTGTTACACTTAAGCTGAATTAAATCAAAAAGCAATAAAATAAATATAGCAATAAAATAAATAAATAAAGCATAAATAATTTAATGTTCATTCCTTTAGCTGAGTTTTGTTTGTCACCTTAAATATATTTTTTTAAAATATATTCTGTCTATTGATAATGTTAAGTGTGAATGTGCGTGTTTATAAAAACAGATTGTGCGCAGGTGGGCTACACTGAGCAGAACACCGACTACACGTTGTACCTTATAGTTGGAGATCACAGCGAACGGCTACATTGGATACACACAATCAGAAGCTGTACGTATAATATTATTAGGATATTTTTTATTTACCTAGTGAAGGCTTTTTACTTGACAGATGGACATGATACATTGTGCGCCATCTAACAGCATATTTTGCTTTTGACTAGATGGCGGTCATCCTAATACTTAATTAAAATTAAAATTCAAGTTTTTATTTCTTACTAGCTGTCCCGACGGACTTCGTACCGCTTTGACAGTTTCTATGACAACAAAACAAACAAATCATCATCACCGTTTAAACCGTCCCTAAACTTCCACAAATATTTCAAAATCACAATTAGCCAAATCGGTCTAGCCATTCTCGAGTTTTAGCGAGACAAAAGGACAGCAATTGATTTTTATATATATAGATTTCAATTAATAAAATATACTTACTAATTTCACTGTCAAGTAGCATTTCACTTGCACTCATTGCACTTATGTGATCCGGTTTAAATGAGACTTAGATCCAGTGAAATTATTGGGCATAGAAGCATAAGCGTTTTACCTTTGGTGTTACAAGTGTCCCTGGACTGGCCGTTTTCCAATGCTTGTTTGTCGGCTCAGTAATATAGAATGGTAAGAATCCCGTTAATAATTACTCTAATATGAAATAAAGTTTCCAAATCAGTATTTTCTCGTAATATTTGCGTGCAACGACTGGATATAGATACCTGATATTACTTCTGCCGCTATTGAATTTTTGTGTTTCATTTTAAAGTGTACCTACTAGATCCGTTAAAATTACTGGGCATGGAAACATAAGAACTAAGTTTCATGTTCGCAAACGCGCGTACTTATATTTCTGCTAATTGCGTTTTAGAAGTAGGCCCATTTCCCGGCATAAGTAACATAAAATAAAGGTTTAAACCCAGTGTTTCCTGCCAGTATGTGTGTGCAACGTACGCCGTCCCCGGTACCACCCCGGTGCGTGGAGTGCTCGTCGCTGGGTGTGCTGTGACGGGGAGCGTCGGTCGGCGCCCGGGTGCCAGCTCGCGACCGTCTGGCCGCTGCCGGAGCCCCAGCTGGAGATCCTTGTGCAGGAGAAGCCTGTTAACGAAGTACCACGTGAGTATTACTTCAGCGCGCAGTTGTGACCGACTGGATATCTTTGATCAGGGTAGAGCGAAAATTAAAATAATACACGATTATCACATTTTTTTTTGCTCAACATGGTTTAGGCGTTTATTATTTTGGCACCCCTTGCCTGTTGCCACCGGTCTTTTAGAGCGACCGCTCCAATCGCTCTACCCTAGAGCGCTGTCTGGATGCTGACGAAGTTTTTAGAGTTGCTTGATTCTAATGAAAATAGGGGCAACGTCGTAGGACGTATTTAAATGCTTTTATTTTCAGTAATAAAACGTCCCGGCTGCTTTAGCAGTCGTTATCAACCACCAATCCACTGGGCACTGGGCACTGGGACCACGTGGTTGTATATTGCCCGTTCTCATTGTGATGTTTCCATTCATAGGGAAGGCTCGTGCGGCAGCATTGGGGACTGGGGACATACAATTTGGTTCCAATAAAGGTTTCTCTAGCTGGTGGTTACCGAAATTCCCCTCATACCTGACAGGCAATCCAGGGTGTTTCGAGTCTAGTAACGTAATAATTTGAAAGCACTAATAAAGACCTAAAACATCGGCTCCGGTTGACCGTGCCGGTAACATAAATTCTTGTGAATTATGTGAGTTGATAGATTAGTAACAGTCAGTTAAATTCTGGAAGCTAAGAATTTCCTCAATTGACAGCTTTTGTGAGCCGAACACGCCCACGCAGGTCTAGAATATGTTTAGGCAGATGAGGAAACTATTAGTTTCTATCTACATATTTTTAACTGTTATTTCTATTCATAAAGCTATATTTATATCGAAACTGAAAATACATCCCAAAGTTATACCTATGTACTTCTAGTGGTTAAAAGGTGAAATATTGTCTTACTCAACATTCGTTAATTACGTTTCTGAACGGCTAAGTTCTCGCCGTAATGCCTAGCATTGCTTTATGTTGGCATTTAACAACTTTGCTAAGTGCTTACGGCTCAAAGTTCTACTGGAAGTACTTTTCTCAAGTTTGCCTTTGCTTAGACTACACTTCTCGCCTTTGTAAATGGTGTTTTGTGTTTGAAGGTAATATCTTTTAGGTATATTTATAATGATACAAACAAGCGCACGGTTTCCATAATGTATTCTATGGTTACCGTGTTTGTTTAAAGAAAGGAATTTGCTATTGGCCACCTATGGCATTCTAGCGTTAAACTTACTCATCCCGTAATTAGTGAACAATCCCAAAAGGTTTGAATTCTTGGTTCAGTCCTTAGAGCCACGTTATTAGGCTATTGACTTGGATCCACCTTCATAGAGGGGTTAACAGGACTGTAATAAATATCATCACCAATTAACGGTTATAGCCAGCCAAAGTATTTGTCGTACTATCTTAATTAAATTTTAAGGTTTTATTTAATACTTGGCATTGAAGCTGAATATTCGAATAGAAAATACGGAGTTAGAATGACTAAAACACAACTTTACTTTCAATTCTTATATTTCTTTATTATTCTTTCAAACTTTATCCTTTTCGCCGTAATATTCCCTGTATCTATATGCTATCTGCGTATAATCAAAAGACGAGACATGAAAAATAAACAGTGTCTGGTTCAGCGGCGATAGGCTTCCGCAGAAGGCTCCATACGTTCTATGATTCTATACAAGCGAGTTCATTTGTCGTTAGTGACGTAGATCGCTTGTCTTTCTCGCACCTTTTGGGTTGTGGAGAAGTGAAAGGGAGACCTCTTATCCGCCTGCGCGCGCGCATCGAATAGTGAATGTAGGCCGCGTGCGACCATCTTTGAAGCCCTCGCCACCTCGTCTCGGCAAACGTAAGGCCTTGTTCCTATGGCAGCAAAACACATCGTTGTGATGTTCCAATATTTATTGTATTGGATTATTGAAGCCACTTTTGACATCGTTGTTGCGTTTTACCTCTATAAATTTTATTAAAGTATTTTTTTATATCCCTTAGGTAGGTGTTTGAAATTAGTATTTTCTATTCCCTAAATAACAGACCGAAAACATTATCATAAACATACCTAACTATAAACATTTTGTTGTTGTAAATAAAACTTAATTGAAAGCCCTTAATAAATTCCTTTTAAAGATTTTAGATATAATATAAAATATCAAATTATATATCCGCATTTAAGAACTGTTGTTATTCCGAATAAAATTTTCAGGTTACATATTAAACCAATTTTAGGGAGGCAACCTTAATAATTATTCAATAACTGATAAGATACATTTCCCGATTTCTAGTTAATTCTGAACATTTTTAAAGAAGAAAAATCAATATGTCGTCGCATATACTCGTCCTTATCGGTGCTATATAAAATACAATTAGTCCACAAATAAACTTTTATCAGGTGCGATTTCACTAAAGCACCATTACAGTATTGAGTCACACCGACAAAAAATGCAGCAAAAAGTTCCGTTCGTCCGGGTCCGCGCGGCTCTATTGTGGATTTCGCTTTATCTCGAGAGCGGTACATTGACACGTTGTGACGTTACTCGCCAGTCGGGGCCAGGTGTCGCGCGCGGACGTCCGGCGCTCACAGTTCTCATGTTGCAGAGCAAGACTGAAGACGAAGCCATGGTCACCAAGAAGAAGTCCAAGATACCGTGCCTGTCCCTCTCCTCGTTCCTCCCGGCGTTAGAGGGTACGGGCAAATCGAGATGACCTCTATTCGTGGCCTCGCAGCTACCGGTTGCGTTCACTCGTCTCACTGCAACTTTCCTTGGTCAGGTGTCGTGTAATGCGTTTGTGTAATGCCAGCAAGTGATTTTGTGCAGTGTCCTCTACATGTTAATGTGTACGTCTAATAGCACTAGCGCCAGTGTTGATCTTCATGCCTCGTTTTCCCACAGACAATAACAACTTGCGTCTCCTTGAAATGTTCAAGTTTAAGCGTTTCTCACCAACAATAACAGATTCAATGGAGCTGCTTTGATTGTGTTTTTGTGATGACTTCTAACAGTTTCTTATAAACTTTTTTAAGAATATTCTTGTTTATTGGTTTTGGTATGATTTTAAACAGTTTGGTAATAATCAATTCGGCTTTAAATGTTACTTCTAAACTTGTTAACTGAACGTCATTATCATTGCCTTTTAGTGTTTTTTAATTGATGTAGTGTTAACAATAACCTAACCGAATTACCAAAACTTGTTCTAAGCAGGTAGCACAATCAGAACTAACTAAATGTTGTGCTGTTATTCGTGATATGACAACAAACATTAAATAAGAAAATAAAAATGTAACATTCACATGAATTTTCAAATCGTAGATAAACAATTACCAATTGTTTAGTATCGATAATAGGTAATAGCATTGATGACTTATGGTATAAATAAAATCAGATTTGATTTTTAATTTTAGTTGCTTACGAATTATTTCAAGTCATTGGTCAATAAAGTTACACAATATGTAGTAATTATATGAATATTATATTTTTATGTTCCTATTATAACATGCTATGACGGCACCTGGTATTTTAAGTAGAGACCAAACCACGTGATATTTATTATGCGTATTCAATTATTAAATTAAATTTAAATTAGCCCAAGTCCACAATAGCCATAATTTACATGTCCCAAAGAACTTATTCGAATGAATTCTCTCAGACCTCTATAAAGTTCTGCCAGTCTACCTTAATTATGTATTAAATAAATGAACGATAATTTTTCCTCACAGCGGTCACAGCGGCGGTCTCAATGCCGGGGGGAGGGAGCGCCGCTCCTGGGACTCCGTCGGCGAAGCCAAAGGTAAATAATAAGGTAAATATTTTACGAGAATTTGTCTATTTTATAGTGTAAATCTAGACCTTACAGGAATAATAATAATAAAAACAAAATTGCATTTATTCAGATCATAAAGATCCATGGGTTAGTAAGTATTACTTATGAATATGTTAGTAGAATACAATATTTTGTTGCAATTTACTTACCCACCGATCAAAACAGATCAAAAGCTCTGTTTGATGAGCAGTTGAACAAAGTGTTTAATTAAGAGAGAGTCATATCTCTCCACAACGGTCTTTAAGATACTGTTTTATATAATACTTTTCTCTACTTTATATATATATAAGGATATAATGTATATAATGTATGGATGTAACATCTACATATTGACTACAAATTGTTCGACATTTAGTTCAGATTGTACTAAACTTGGTAACAAGCTGATTGGTACATTTTCCACTCACAAGAGTGGAAAATGTACCATGTATGTTAATACAAATTAACACTTATAAATTTATCACTATGACACTCAACACTGAATGTGTCCAAGTTATTTTTAAACGGAAAAACCTGCAGTTTATGTTTGATAGCGACTGGATTTCACTCTGATAATTTAAATCCGTCGTCCAAAAACTTTAATCGGGAAGTTTTTATGTTACTTGGAGAAAAACTTCAATCGCTTTACGTCTTACATTCCTATTGTAATAATGACGATCAGTGGAGAAGTTTTTAAGCTCTGTACCTCCGTCAAATCGTATCGAATACGTGTTCAGACACTGCACTTTTTGTCCGTAGAGTTTTAACAGCTTGATAATGTTTAGGCAAAAAACGTTACAAAAGCTGTTAGGCTCTTTTTGTACAATCTATTTTATACATCTCAATTTTTAGTACACTCGTAGTTCGACGATGGATATTAAATCGTTGGTGTTAATGTAATGCTCCCTATAGTGAAAAGTTATGAGACACTGGCACACTTCAGAATTTTATTACAGCGCAAAAAACACTCCGTTGTTTTAATTAATTCTGATTCTTACAAACCCTCTCGTAACGAAAGGGATGTTTGGGTGGCATAATAATTAAGACTTAGGTTTCCACTCGGCCGTTGAAGGCCGTTAAGGTACCTTTAGGTACCTTTAGATAAGTTTAAATAAACATGTGAAGTCTTTATTACTTATAAAAGGTTATTATACAGTCAAAGAATATTTAGATGATAACACAGCCTGGTTATAATGAAAAACACATACTCTATTTGAATTAATAAAATAAAATGTTTTTGTTTTGTTTATATAATTATAACGCAAATTTTGTTGCGAAACAAATTACAAAAACACAATGTTGAAAAAATTTCCACGAGCAGGATTGATTGATTTGATTTTATTTTTAATATAATAAAATTAATTTATATAATTTTTATATGATAGCTTTTATCAGCAGTGTCCTTCAGATAACAAACAGCGTTGCGTTAAATAGATCATTAAGTTTTTATTTAGAGTATCTTGAGTAAGTCATGCTCTCTTTATTTGTCTCTGCGGTGGTGGCGTGTGCGTCGGGTCGTTACGTTCCCTAAAATATGGTTGAGCGAAGCGATGGCTGATTCATATGTCATACTCGTGAACGGGTGCTGCCTGTGGAGGCTGGTCTGCTCTTGCATACTTATCTTATTTTTAATATTATTTACTGTAGTTTGACTTGGTTTTTCTTAACCAATATTTTTTAGAGTACTGTAGTGGTACTGTATGGCATTGTGGAAATTGAAATTTTTACCTGATGTAAATTTGTTAACTTAGTTTTTTTTATTTTGTGATATTTTTTTTTTACATGTTGTGGTTGTCTTCTATAATTTTGTGTTAATTTGTAATGGAAAGTGTCCTGCTATGATAGGGCATTTTCCAATAATTTTGACGCTGTAAGGGAGAAAAGAACTGGACACTTACTGATATTCTTGCCGGTTCTTCTCAGTGCAAGATCTCCCGCCCAGAGTAGACTTACGAACCGATGGCATAGTGACATTCACAAGAGCTACTTGTAGCCTAAACTGAATAAATGATTTTGAATTTTGAATTTTGAATTTTATGTTGCCAGAATATTAATTACGAAAAATACGTAAGGTTTTCATCTGATTTTGCTTGGTGATAAACAAAGGCTTCAAGGTTATTTGTTTGTTTAAAGCTAGCTTTAGACTTTATATATTTTAATACAATTAGTCTGCTTTGAATTGAAATTTTTAATAATTTTTCACGTAATATCGTCGATTTGGTGTAATAATTAACGGGATTCTTACCGTTACCGTACAGTTGCGCAACTTCTCTAACAGTTGCGCAACTGTGCCGAAATATAAGGTACTCAATAACAAGTGGTGCACTTAAAAGTATGTTAAAAATATAAAATGTCGAACTCATTCCAATCTTTAATTTTAAGTTAAATAATTGTTCAATCTTCAATATATTGCATTATAATATTAATTTACGGCGTACCTATCTATTGAATTTACGTAGCTACGCCTTTTAATTAACATTTTAACATCAAAATAAAGTAGAAAAATTATTTAATAATTAAAATTCTTTTTGTTTTCAGGAAAAGCCGAGAACCAAAGTGGTCGTCGCTCTCTATCCCTTCAAAGCCATAGAAACCGGCGATCTTTCATTAGAAAAGGTAATATATAGTTGGTTATTTCTAACATAAATAATAATATTACTTATAAAAACTTTTTGAAACGATGTTGAATTAATAATGATTTTTGCATATGAACCGAAAAAACAAATGCTTATATTGTAGACGTTAAAGATGATGAGTAGATAGAAGGTAGATAGTGTTGATTTCTGACAGTTGTTTTATATTATATCTTACATATAA
Source organism: Eudonia truncicolella (assembly GCA_949315975.1). Classification (NCBI taxonomy): domain Eukaryota; kingdom Metazoa; phylum Arthropoda; class Insecta; order Lepidoptera; family Crambidae; genus Eudonia; species Eudonia truncicolella. Next base: position 8,821,680 of record OX438829.1, on the reverse strand, counting down.
TAAAGCTAAAGAGAGTCGAACGTCTGTACATGGAAGATATTCGCAAAAAGTTGGCTCGGGATACTTAGAATCAATAACAGAACACGTTCCAACAGTTTTTAGATTTTTTTGTCTGTTTGTTTATCTGTTTATTTGACCGCGAATCACGTGAAAATGGCTGAACGTATTGTTATGCAAACTTTGCACATGACATACCATGCCCCGGACTAGGACATAAGATACTTTTTATTCCGGTAACAGGTTTCTGTGGGATAGTGTAGTCTTCGCGAATGAAGTCGCGGGCGACAACTAGTATTCTTTTTATCACGTATATAAAATATGTATTTTTAATATATCACAAAATAATATTTCTCTCTCTTAATTCATTAAAGACAAGGAATTATAACATGGCAGTCCCATTTTATATTTTGCTAGTATGATTAAAGATTTATTTAATAATGTATTAACTGTATAAATATTATTATTCGATATAGCTTTTATATTACTGACTTCAAAAGTCTGATGTCGGAAATGCACTCTCTAAATTCTTGCAAAGAATAATTCTACGTTATACTCCTCCAACCTTACCATTACAGGGATCTGAGTATGACGTCATGGATGATTCCCAAGAACATTGGTGGAAAGTCAAAGATGAAAATGGGTAAGTTATCAATTGATTTGACATTTATATAGACAAGTATTGCGATTTCCAATAAGAACCTTAGGAATGGTAACCAAAACGTTAAAAACTCTAACATATCATCAATTTATCTTGTTTAAGAACATTTTACATGTTCTTGCGTTAATTTTACGTATTATCCTGATGATTTCTAACCTTTCGTTGAAAATTACTTATAACACCATATAACCCTTATAATTTACAAGTGACAACTCATAAATTGTTACTAAAAACAGAAGTCAAATATTTTGTAACATACAGATGTTACAAAATATTTGACTTCTGTTTTTAGTAACAATTATAATACGTAAGGTAATCGAACTAACTACAGAGTTAGTTCGATTACCTTACGTATAATCTCTTATTACTAGGATTATATTAGACCGTCCGATCCAATCCGATCCTTTCAGAAAATCTAGTATTGAACAGGGGAACTACGCTTGCGTGTTGCTTTTTCCTTCTAGAAACCCTCTGACGGTGTTTTGAGCACACGGCTTTCAAGTTTCCGCCCGGCCCCCTAAAAAAAATCTGGGGACGCTGGAAAGGCCGCTTCAGGTCAACGGTAAAATCTCTTTAAAAAAATATAGCAGTGGCCAGCATTTGTAGCTGTTACTTTACTTGACACGACAAAGTCTCTCGCCCAGTGAAGACTTACGAACCGATGGCATAGTGACATTCATAAGAGCTATTTGTAGCCTAAACTGAATTTGGGTTTGAATTTTGACAACAACTTTAAATAAAAATACAAATATTAAAAAAATCCACGAGTAGGATTTGAACCTGCACCCCCTTCTGACATACCGGGTCAGGTGCTCTCCCAATTGAGCTATCGTGGTACACTATTTACTTTTTTACTTTGAAAGCCAAAGGCGCCCATTCAATGTCAACAACTACCGTCATTAACATCCGATCATAATATTTTTACAAATACTAAAGATCAGTCACGAAGTAAGCAAGCTATTTATAAAATGTTTTGTTATGTTTATGTCTTATAGTAAATTACAAATAAAAAGTTAAAATATATTAAGAAATGATGGTTTCGTGTTAATAATGGTGTTTGCATTGATTTTTTAGGGTGATTGGGTACATACCTAGCAATTACGTGAAGGAGAGAGAAACGATCGGGTTGCAGAAATATGAGTAAGTACAATTAAAAAGAGAAGGTATATTAAAATGTTGTATGCGATTAACACTTAAGCATTTTAAAAGTTTTAATTACTTTTTATGTGCACTTTGTCATTGCAATTAATCTTATGATTGGCTTTTTTATGATATTGAGAGAGAAAAATCATTTCTTTCCTTTTCATAAATATTAAATACTTGATTATTTACATATAATTTTACGCAAATATTGTTGCGAACAAATTACAATTTGAAAAAAGACTTGTAAAGTGTGAAAAAAAGTGTTGAAAAAATTCCACGAGCAGGATTCGAACCCGCACCCCATGACATGCCGGGTCAGGTCAAAATATTAAAATCGGATGTAATTGACATAGTTCTTTGTCAACATTGAATAGGGCTCCTTTGGCTTATAAAGTAAAAAGTAGATAGTGTTGATTAATTTCGGTGAGTTGGATTAAGCCACGATAGCATAGTTGTCAGTGCACCTGACCCGGCATGTCATGCGGTGCGGGTTCGAATACCGCTCGTGGAATGTTCTCAACTTTTTTTTCTTCAAATTATTAAATACTTATTTAAAGGAGACTGGCGTACTTCTATGTATTTTCAGGCCTGGCGAACTTCTATGTATTTTCAGACCTCGATTTATAGGTCCCGTTTATGGATGAAATCGAATGGTACTTAAAGAACTATGCTAGACTAACAAAAAAGTTAATTGTATCTATGTTTTTAAAGTTGGGACAACAGAGATAGGTTAAATAACCAAAAATATAGAAGTTAGGGTAAAAATAATTTATTTTATAACTTTTTATTTAAAAACAACACAAATAATTAATGAATAGGTGAATAGGTAGGTAATAACAAAGACAAACAACGAAAGTAACCATTATTTTATCAGAGATATAGTAGGTACTGAGTAGGTAGGTAACCTACTCAGGAGGATAAACAAGCAAGTATTTAACACAACATACAACTTATCACAGAAAGAAACTGAAAATGTGTCAAGTCAAATGACGTGACGTGACTGACAGTCACGTCACTTATTGGTCAATGTCTATCTGTAAATAAAATAAATGTTTATACAGCCAATTCATCAGCAGCTCATGCTTTATACTTCATTTTAAATGCGGACCTACCGTTATTCTAATGATTTCAAAAGTATCAAAATATTAATTCGTTTTTAATATTATGTTATGTACCTTCTTTGATGTATCTAATAAGTACTTAAATAAAAATGACCTTGGTTTACAGTTTACATGACTACTGCGTTAAATGAAACGTATTTATGAAGTGTTTTAATCGTTTAGTTATTTTATTACACTATAGAAAGCGTCTTGTTCAGTCAATTATTTGCAAATTGAAAATAATTTATCTTTTTATTTCATTCTTTAATAAATCAGACGTTCGTAAAAGTAAATTGTAGGAATTTAATTTAATTTAATTTTCATGTTTCCGAAAGTGTACTACTTCGTAAAATATTAGGGCGACTCTCGCCGGTCTTCTTTACATTGCGATTACATTACAATTCAGAAAAAATATTTAAAAAGAAATTGGCTTTCGGTATATGAACCCAGATTGTCAAGAATTGTGTGTTTTGTGACTGTAATTGCGCGGGATCTATATAGTCACGCACGATAGCCTAATTTATATTGTGCCTGACCCGGATTGCCAAAACGTGCAAGTTCAAATCCCGCTCAAAAAAGAAAATACCGAATAATTTTTTACTTACAGTATTACCGATAACTAGCTAGCTAATAACCGTGTTATGATTCATATTTCTTGTACATGTGCTTCACCTTATGTTAATTCATGTTATGAATAGTTCACGTGGGTGGACTTTTAGTTCTAAGTGCGTCGCTTGCTCATCAGACTATCAAAAACTGTCAAATTTCGTCAATAGACTTTGAACTTTATTATTGAGGCATAAGATTGAACATTTATTAAGGAATTTTGGCAGTTTTGGGTAGTCCGATTAGCATCTGTACTTCGAGAATCGATGTCAGTGACTGAGAAGTTTTTATCGATCTTAAGAGTGAAAGTTTAATCGTATTTCCTGGTATTGTATTTGATTGTTCGCTCATTCTGACCCACATACGTAGGAAGAGTAATGTAGAAAATATGTAATAAAATTTCACTTACCAAATATGCCGCTTATACTAGTAAATTAAATGCGTGGGAGGCCCTTAATTAATGATCGCTACAGTGATCCCTACACCATTCTAACAAGTTTCATTATGTTTGTTTGGAATCTATGTGTAACTGTTTTATTTAAACCCTAAAAGGGGACAAAGCACATAGTAATCAATCATTAATCTTATTCCAAGTGTATAGAGTTCAATATTTGGTAGCAATGCGTTAAATTCTATAAAATTACTGTGCAATAATTTTAACACCGTTGTTAAGGATACTGATACATGACTACAGAAATTGGTAAAAGATTTATAGCTTTTTCAGTGAGGAGGCTATAATTGGCTTTACTTTTTTAGTTTTTATTAAGTTGTATCACAGCTAAGTTATTTTCTTGTTTTAAAGAAGTGTGTCTTCCCATTTACAAGTAAATAAATAATTATGTTAAAATTTCCAGATGGTACGTTGGCGAGATGTCTCGGCAGCGCGCTGAGTCTCTTCTCAAGCAGGAGGACAAGGAAGGCTGTTTTGTCGTTAGAAACTCCTCTACCAGGGGCATGTACACGCTCTCTCTGTATACCAAAGTGTAAGTGTTCTATTATCATGTGTTTGTTATTAAAGTATTATGTGTGGCTTAGTTATTATCTACAAGAATAACATAGGCCCGTATTTTTGAATTCCACATTTTTACTAGACGGTAGTTTTTTCAGTATTATAAAAAAAAAATTGTTAGTGTAACTTTGTCTGATAGAACACAGCCTTTTTCAGCAAATAAAGAAACAGTGTAATATTGTTATACATTTTTTGTTGGATAATTGATTTAGTTTATCAAAATGAACAAAAACTATAAACAAATTACCCGAAGTATTTTATTTCAAGAACTTTTCATAACTGTTGGCACGTTCTTCTATTAAGTAATTTATTAATTTTCTTCTTCAATTACTTTAATGATTAGACGTATGTTACTTGATTTTATCTACACTAATGTTGTAACATTCTACTTATGTTTCCAATACTTGACTTATAATTACTACTGTTATAGCGCAGACAACAAAACACTCAATTTAAGCAATTTCACATGATTGTATAATATCCACATCGATATCGTAAAATCTCATTATAACATCAATAAAACGCGACCAATTAACCTGGCGAGCCTTATGTCAAAATCCTCATACAAGTTGTATAAAATTTTGATATTAGGCTGGCTTTTGAAAACAGTTGGGTTATACGTGAAAATTTCGTCGAAACTACTAAACCAAAACTCTTTGGTAAGATCTTGTGCCAATTAAATAAAAAAAGAACAGCGCGCGCTCGCTCCTGATTGGCCCTGCGCGCGCAGCTGCGCTCTCATTGGTTAGATTTTAATGGCGGCAAGTTCGATGTGACAATACACGTACGCGTGAATTTAATGTTTCGCAATGTGTTTTGTTATTAAAATACAAATTAAAAGTTAAAAATGGACAGCGACGATGATATTTGTACGCCTCCGGATATTCTAGAATTGGCAACAAAAGTAACTCACAATCTTTTGCCAGAAAAATCTAGAAAATTATATGAAAAATTAACATTAACTTTCAAAATTGTACCATCCAAAATTTGAACAATTATTATAAATAAACTATTGTCAGCTTTTACTCTTGTTGTTTGACTAATTGCATTAGTGAAGATAAAGTAGTGTATGCAACTGCATATAACACGGGTATTAAAACACTCGTTACTATTATGAAACTCGCTGCGCTCGTTTCATAAACTCACACTCGTGTTTTAATACCCTTCATTATATGTCAGTTGCATAAACTACTATATTAGTACCATTCGTACCAATTCGTAAACAGTCGAAAGCCGAAAATACAAGAAAGTTTCGTCCAACTTGCAGAAACCACCCGCAAACAAAACACTACCACATAAAGCAGAACAGTCGCGGCGAATTCTACCTTTCGGACAAGCACTGCTGCCCGAGCATCCCCGAGCTCATCAACTACCACAAGCACAACAGCGGCGGGCTGTGCTCGCGGCTCAAGGCCACGCCTTGCGATCGTCCTGCACCCACTACTGCCGGCTTCTCACACGGTATTATATAATCTTTTTTCTTATTTAATAGCTTAGAAACGTTGGCACATTTAGCCAACGTGTCACAGTGTCAAGTAGAAATATATTGAGCTCATCAACTACCACACCACAGCGGCGCGCTATGCTCGCCGCTCGTGACTCAAGTCCACGCCCTGCGATCGCCCTGCACCCACTACTGCCGGCTTCGTACATAATGTTACATACTTTGTTTTATTTAATGGCTTATGGAGGTAGCCAATGTCAATTAGAAATATATTTATTTATTTATTTATTTATTAAGGGCAACCAACAAATCTTACACTATTTACATTGTTTAATCTTATGTACTATATTTAGGATAAGTGCAGATTCACTTACAGGCTGCCACGACAAGCAAACTTGAGCAAGACTATAAACTACAACTAAGACTATAACTAATAAAATATAATATAAAATAACAGAATTAGGTGCACCAGAGCTACAACTTGAACGAATCAAGTATAAGCTTAAGCTTTTGAGCGCTACAAGACAAAATATCGACATCAGCAGTCCTCTTCAGCAGTGAGTTGTAGTGTCTTTGTACCACTCACTAATTAATAGAATTAGTGAGTGGTGACCGAGCTGGCTTTTTGACCTCTTGGATGTAAATGGAACTAATTTACCACATCTTGGTAACTTAAAAGGGATATATTGCAAGTATCCCCGAGCTCATCAACTGCCACAAGCAAAACAGCGGCGGGCTGTGCTCGCGGCTCAACGCCAAGCCTTGTGTCCACTACCGCCGGCTTCGCACACGGTATTACGCACTTTTTATATTTAATATGTTCCCTACAGGTAAGCATAAGGCATAAGGTGGAAGCGCACTTCAACCGGACTCGGCTAGTGAGAAACTGGCTCTTATCTCTGACTGGCTATTTTACTGACTTTTTTATATCTGACGTTAATTATCGCGTTCCATTTTAAACAAAATGTTCTAAAAGCGAAAAATGGCAAACTATTGAGTACAACTATGAAAAGGTATGCTTGCCTACGATACTTTTAAAAAGTTTCCGTTAATCCTCAGAAAAAACTTTGTTTGGAAAATGCATAAGTTTATAAGACTATAAAAAACTTTTTTTTCTCTTTTGATTTGTTTTATAACATTATTTTTTTCAATGTGTTTGTAGACAAATGGGAGATCGACCCGTCAGAGCTGGTTCTCCTAGAAGAGTTGGGTGCGGGCCAATTCGGCGTAGTACGGCGCGGGCGCTGGCGCGGCATGATCGACGTCGCCGTCAAGATGATGAAGGAAGGCACCATGTCGGAGGACGACTTCATCGACGAGGCCAAAGTTATGACGTAAGTAGCTGTAATGGTATATTGTAACGATTTTTTTCATAAGAATGTTTATTTTCATTGCCCTATGAAAACATTAATTTTAACAACCTTTTTAAAAACATACTGTTTAATCCTACCTATTCTTCCTATCTAAAGGAACGTTTCAGTTTCCTTCATTGTTCGAATTCCCGCTCATTACGGTCATCAGAAAACTTAAGCCTTAAAGCACCACCTTTTATGACTGTTCGCTAACCGTCTAAGCTGTTCGTCTCTGGAACTCGCTTCCAGTTGCGATCAGGCATGCGCAATCTAATTACACATTATCTAAACATACATACCATGGTCAGATATTTTAGAATAAATTATCATTAACTGGATTATATTTCCAGGTTTTTGTTGTGTGATATCTATTTTGTCACAGGATACTACTTGTTAATTAAACAAAATTTTAGTTAATTATTATTTGAAAATTATGTAGTTTTTAACGTCAGTAAGTGCATATGGTGACTTATGTTGAATAAACGATTGTACTTTGACTTTACTCGATATATAAATGCTCATACCTGTGTAACATAATTTTAACATTATTCAAATAAGTCTCCTATCCAAAATACCTATTATTTTTGTAGAAAATTGCAAAATTCAAACCTCGTGCAACTGTACGGCGTTTGCTCCAAACACCGTCCCATCTACATAGTCACCGAGTACATGCGGCACGGGTCACTGTTCAATTACCTACGGCGCACCTCGCCAGATCAGCTGGGACCAGCCGTACTGCTAGATATGTGCACACAGGTACGTCTTAATTCCATAGGCATAAGGCTCATAATGATGTAGTAACCTAGTTCATGGGGATCGACTCCTTGTTCAACTACCTACAGCGCACCTCGCCAGATCAGCTGGGACCAGTCGTACTGCTAGATATGTGCACACAAGTACGTCTTAATTCCATAGGCATAAGGCTCATAATGATGTAGTAACGTAGTTCATGGGGATCGACTCCTTGTTCAACTACCTACAGCGCACCTCGCCAGATCAGCTGGGACCAGTCGTACTGCTAGATATGTGCACACAAGTACGTCTTAATTCCATAGGCATAAGGCTCATAATGATGTAGTAACGTAGTTCATGGGGATCGACTCCTTGTTCAACTACCTACAGCGCACCTCGCCAGATCAGCTGGGACCAGTCGTACTGCTAGATATGTGCACACAAGTACGTCTTAATTCCATAGACATAAGGCTCATAATGATGTAGTAACGTAGTTCATGGGGATCGACTCCTTGTTCAACTACCTACAGCGCACCTCGCCAGATCAGTTGGGACCAGCCGTACTGCTAGATATGTGCACACAGGTACGTCTTAATTCCATAGGCATAAGGCTCATAATGATGTAGTAACCTAGTTCATGGGGATCGACTCCTTGTTCAACTACCTACAGCGCACCTCGCCAGATCAGTTGGGACCAGCCGTACTGCTAGATATGTGCACACAGGTACGTCTTAATTCCATAGGCATAAGGCTCATAATGATGTAGTAACCTAGTTCATGGGGATCGACTCCTTGTTCAACTACCTACAGCGCACCTCGCCAGATCAGTTGGGACCAGTCGTACTGCTAGATATGTGCACACAAGTACGTCTTAATTCCATAGACATAAGGCTCATAATGATGTAGTAACGTAGTTCATGGGGATCGACTCCTTGTTCAACTACCTACAGCGCACCTCGCCAGATCAGTTGGGACCAGCCGTACTGCTAGATATGTGCACACAGGTACGTCTTAATTCCATAGGCATAAGGCTCATAATGATGTAGTAACCTAGTTCATGGGGATCGACTCCTTGTTCAACTATCTACAGCGCACCTCGACAGATCTGCTGGGACCAGCCGTACTGCTAGATATGTGCACACAAGTACGTCTTAATTCCATAGGCATAAGGCTCATAATGATGTAGTAACGTAGTTCATGGGGATCGACTCCTTGTTCAACTACCTACAGCGCACCTCGCCAGATCAGTTGGGACCAGCCGTACTGCTAGATATGTGCACACAGGTACGTCTTAATTCCATAGGCATAAGGCTCATAATGATGTAGTAACCTAGTTCATGGGGATCGACTCCTTGTTCAACTATCTACAGCGCACCTCGACAGATCTGCTGGGACCAGCCGTACTGCTAGTAGTGTGCTGTACATGTATGTGAACACAGGTACGTCTTACAACCATACACATAAGGGTCATAATCACATTGCGACCGAGTACATGAACGAGACTCACTATTTAAAACAACTGGGCCGACCAGCTCTGGCCAGTAGTACTGCTAGATGTGCCAGTAAGGTTCAGCTCTACGGGCATACACATAAGGTGCATAATATAATATGTCATAGTGACAGAGTACACATACTTTAATTTAATATTTGGTAATACTACTACTTATCTTAATTTATCATCAGGTAAAATAATGGCCATCGGCCGCAAAATGGAAACTGGTAAAATAAAAAATAATATGAGACTAGTTCTGTGGTCTTTACCATCGATACTAGCTAAACGACGGCATAACTCACACTAAAATTCTTTGTATTTGTATTGCAGGTCTGTAAAGGAATGTCGTATCTAGAGAGGCACAACTACATACATCGAGATTTAGCTGCAAGAAATTGTTTGGTCGGTGATGAAAACGTCGTTAAAGTAAGTACCTAGTTTTTTTGTTTACGACAGTACTCTCCTAATAAATACTAACTCCCTTATTCATAAAAACTATTTAGGCATTATTTAGTTAATCATTGTTTTTTCTCTTTTTCTCAAATTCAAAATAGTTTTTATAAATAAGGGGGTTATTAAACAAACGAGTCTTATTTAATATCGAAACAATACAATAGTGGGACGTTTATAGGCTAAGATAATGATGATAAAACTTTATTCTCATCATCATCATCATCATCATCATCATCAGCCCACACACGTCCACTGCTGGACATAGGCCTCTCCAAGTGCACGCCACTGAGCACGATCGCTGATTCGCTGTGTCGCTCCACCTAGTCTGAGGGCGTCCTACGCTACGTTTGCCGATACGCGGTCTCCACTTGAGGACTCGTTTACCCCAACGGTTGTCGGTTCTGCGGCTAATATGACCAGCCCACTGCCACTTCAGCTTGCTGATCCAATGGGCTATGTCGATTACTTTCGTTCTCTGTCGGATCACCTCATTCCGAAGATCCTTCAAAGAAACTCTGAGCATAGCCCTTTTCATAGCCCTCTAAGCGACTTTAAATTAGTTAACCGGCCCTACCGTAAGTGTCCACGTTTCGGCTCCGTATGTCATAACCGGTAGGACGCCCTGATTAAAGACTTTCGTCTTTAGGCTTTGTGGAATAAGCGACGTAAAGACCCGACGTAATTTCCCATATGCTGCCCAGCCTAGCTGGAAGGACACAGCTTAGTTAGCCGTTGCAGTTGCAGCAGTTGTTAGCCTCTTTCTCGAAATTGTTTCTACCTAATTGCAAAATCTGCCTGAGGGTAGACATATTCCTTAACAACGAGAGCATCGCCTTGTACTGCAATCGGTCCCGGAATGGCATGTTTGTTGAACATAACCTTGGTTTTGTCCAAGTTCATCCGGAGACCGATGCGTTGAGAAGAATCAGCTAGGCCGTTCAGCATGTACCGTTAATCCTGCAACGTTTCGGCCACGATGACGATGTCGTCCGCGAATCGCTAGTGTGAGATGTGTTCGCCGTTGATGTTTATGCCACGTCCTTTCCAACCCAGCGTTTTTGAGAGAATTTGAAAAGTGAAGTTGCACTGTTTTGTTTCATTTGCCAACACTCATGCGCACTTACGAACACTTAACGGTTAATAATCCACCATTATTTCTAATTAATATTCGATATAACACAAATTTTAGAAAATAAAAAAAACCGTAGACGTGACTCTTCACTTTCCCGCCAAGAACTCTGATGACTCTTGAAAACAGTTTATAGACGTAACTTAGAAGTGAAATGGGTCGGTAGTTCTTCAGTAGGGTCTTGTCTCCTTTTTTGAAGAACAGCACGACGACACTCCTACTCCACGCCTCCGGAGTTCTCCCTTCGAAAAGAACGGCATTAAAGATGTTTTGGAGCTCCTTTAAAACAGGTCTACCGCCTGCTTTGAGGAGCTCAGATGTAACACCGTCTTCGCCAGGGGTTTTTCCATTTTTAAGCTATCTAAGAGCCATGTCAATTTCACAAAGTACTTGAAGGCAAACAATATAAGAATAAATTAAAGTCTTGGTTGATAGATAAAGAATTTTATAGCCTTCATGAATACTATAATAAGTAAAATTGCTTGTTTTTATTGTAATTTCAATTATTATGAATGAATGAATGAATCTTTATATAAATTAAAACTTTATTTTTATACTTCATATAAATTACTACAAAAAATACTAATATAATTTATGTTAATTTTTGAATATTTTATTATTACATATTATTACTATTGTACACTCAATTTTGGGTAAACTTATGGATTTATAGTAATTTTTAAGATCTTTATGTACACAGTTTCACAATAAAAGTTTCAATCAATCAATCAATCAACCTAGGCTGATATCTGGCAAGTCTTCGGTAAAGTGGCGGGTCAATGTGGCTCTGGTATCCTCATTTACGGGACCAGGTTGAGATGCATGCGATGCATGCATGCATGCGATGCATGCATGCATGTGTAACGGGCTGTAGAAGATTTCGATTTCCGAAAGAACCTCTGGTCTCAAGGCAACGACTAATCCACTGGCCGTAGTCAACTTCGTCAAGTGGCTTCTCCCAAGACTCCCAAGACTGGACAAACTTTATTCTCATTATCTTTACATATATAAATCTTCTGTGCGTGTGTTTTTAATTGAACTCCGACTCCTACTACTCTCCTCCGAACTACTCCGAACTGGACCGATTTTGATAAAAAAAATTGTGGGTGTTCAAGTGGATTCGAGAATGGTTTAGATTTGCAATTGGCCCGGTAGGTGGCGCTGCAATAGAGGTCCATTATGGGATACGGGTGTTCTTAAGCGGACGAAGCCGCGAGCGAGCCACTAGTCTCTTATATTTTTGTTTATGGGTAATTGAATCTTAGCAAGCCACCTTTACGTCAAGTCATAAGTTGTGTTAATAGAGTTTTAGTTTTCTAACATTGTTCTTATGTCATCATATCAATGGGTCATATATACAAGGGCTAAAGAGCAACATCATAATTTTTCAACAGAGGCTCTCAAACTGCAAGCACTTTGAGAGCCTCTTTTGAAAAATTATGTTTTTGCACAATGGCCCTGATACAAACCAGGTGGATTACAAACAAGACTTACGCCAACCATTAATTTATTTGTATTTATTTCTTTGTTAGGTGGCGGACTTCGGTCTTGCGCGGTACGTGCTCGACGACCAGTACACGAGCTCGGGCGGCACCAAGTTCCCCATCAAGTGGGCGCCGCCCGAGGTGCTCAACTACACCCGGTTCTCATCCAAGTCGGACGTCTGGGCTTTTGGTACGTTATTGCATTGGTTTTTTAAAAGAAAAAGCTACAAATTTCGCAATGCAAAACTAGTTGGGATTGATTTTAAACGTCGGAACTATACGCGCGTATACGCACGACTAGTTCGCACCTAGTGTGCGAGGTACAATAGTAGTCGGAAGATCGGTATGTATCGTGCGTATTCGTAAGAGTCAAATTCGTACGAAAACGCATCCATAGTACGTCTTAGCCTTAAGCAAGATATGTAGTCGATAAACCAGCACATTGTGGCTGACACACTAACTCGTTCCTTCAGTAGTTCAGAATTCGATAACATAATGGCGAGGCGGCCGTCACTTGTTCTTCCAAGCTCAATACACTATTGACGATCGTCAAGTGTTAAGCGATCGTCGGTGACGTCACACGGGCGAGGGGTGCGACCGTCTCTTGTTCTTTTACATTTCATACGTCATTTTAACGAGCGTCAGCTGTCCAGTGTAGTGCCAGCAGAAGCGAATTCTCGTTAGTTTCGTCACACAGGCTCAGGCAACCTAGCGAACGCCGTTTTCTTTTCAGTAGGCACACACACACTCACACTCATACACGCACACATGTATGCACTTACGCTGGTTCTTTTGGTGGTAGTTAATTGTTGATATTTACTTAATAATCAAGATCAAGGTGATAATGCATTTTGTTGATTGAATCATCAGCTGTACTCAAATGAAGTAGTTGATTAAAAATATGTAATAAGCTAAAAATTAAAATTGTAGTTTCAACATTAATATTTGTGTGTTATTGCAGGTGTATTGATGTGGGAAGTATTTACATGCGGTAAAGTGCCGTATGGCCGACTGAAGAATTCCGAAGTCGTGGACATGGTTCAGAGAGGGCAAGTCCTGGAAAAGCCCAAAGGGTGTCTCAACGAAATTTATAGTGTGAGTAAATGATAATTAATTTCGTCGTAGCTCGTGTTACAACATTCTCCAATTGAAATACTAGGTAAATATTCATTAACTAATGATCATCAGTTTTATTAATAAAAATGTCTATTAAAACAATTTCATTCGTAAACGCCGTTCGTTCGGATCGTTCGTAAAAGTCAAGGCAATAAAGATTTTGTTTAGTGAACGTAGACTCTAGTTCTCTACTTTACTTGTCGTTTGTCGACTGTTCAAAGGAGCGACTGTAATTTACTTAGATTTTTTGCAAAAATAATCTGAAATCGATTCAGTGATTCTTAATATACTACTTTTACGGTGTACTTTTAGTATGTTGCATATTTTATAAATAAATCGTTTGACACTAACAGATAATGCTCGCGTGCTGGCGGCACGCGCCCGACGAGCGGCCATCGTTCCGCGTGCTCAAGGACGAGCTCGCGACCGTCTCGCAGGCCGTGCTGGCCGATTGACTGCGTCTGCTGCTGCACCTGCTGCGACCCGCGCACCCCGCCCCCGCGCACGCCCCCGCCTCCGCGCACGCCCCCGCCCCCGCCCCCGCCCCCGCCGCCACGCTGCCCCGCCAGCGGCGGATACACGCCGCCTCGCCCCTGTGACGCTACGAGCTGGATTAGGCGGCGGGAGGACTCGCGTGACGTCACCACACTTCACACGCATGTATTGTATGACGTGGCTTAACTAACAAGTGACGGCACTGAACACTTCATTCCACCCCCGCCGCCACGGTGCCCCGCCAGCCGCCTCGCCCCTGTGACGCTACGACCTGGACTGACATCACCTGTACACCGTACCGTACATCCGCTGATATGTATTCAACTCATATCAGCGGATGAGTTGAATACATGACTGTAGAGCACGGTGAAGTAAACGCATACGCCTATGTGACGGCATCGACGACGGCGACTATTTCATTCAAACAGCTGAAGATCGTCTCCAGTCAGTATATAGGGGAACCAGCGTGTGTGTGGCTAACGTTCGTCAAGCAGGCATCTGTGACGGTGTAAAGCAAGCGGCGAGCCTGCGCCTGTGACGTCTTGAACGGGAAATCGCTTGAGCTCTTACTAGATAGACAGCTGACGATCATCGAGATGGCATGTGGAATGTTAAAAAACAAGTGACGGTCGCACCTCTCGTCTGCGTGACGTCATCGACGGCTGCTGTTACATTCGGGGACAGCTGACGATCGTCCATGATAATCAGCTAGTAAAGGAACCAGCGTATATACGTGTGACAGCTGATCAATTAAGTTAAATGAGCTAGAAAGAACAAGTGACAGTCGTAACGCGCGCCAGTCCCGCGCCGTTTCGCCCGCGTGACGTCACTACTAAAGAACCAGCGTGTGTGCGTGTGACATTCGCAGAGTGCTGGTTTATTGACTGCATATTCTGCTTAACATTTTAAATGCAATGAAAAAGACTATACCGATTTAGAAAGCGAGCTCTCAATAGCGCGAAGCTCTTTGTTTAAAAGAACATTAGGCTAATTTAAATTATAAGCAAGACTACCCAACATTAGCTTAGTACACTGACTTTTTACCTTTATAGTTATCTAATCCAAATTGAATTATGTAAATCCGTTCAGCGGTTCTGGAGGTATGAGGTAATAAAGAATATTACATACATACATACAAGATACGAGCGAAAAACAATACCCTTCCTTTGCAGTCGGGTAAAATGGGCGGTGGAGATAATAATGATCGAAGGTGCTTTGCCATACAATCCAGTATCGTCTAACGAAAACGACTATGTCGTTGAACGGAATTGAAATTAACCCTTAAATAAAAAAGAAAACAATAAATTAACACAAAAGATCTCGTTTTTAATGTTTATAATTATTAGTATTATGATTATTGTGAATGAAAAAGTTAAGCAAATCACTATCCACATATCCAATGATCTGAGTGAACAATTTTAAAAGTAGAACATTAAAACCTGTATTAGTCTAGTAAAACTACCGTCCAGTTATGAGGGATAACTTTTCTGATGAATCAATTAACAGATGGTATTTGTATGTTGCCTTACGCAAAAGTAATTGTCTTTTGTCCAATCAATACATTTAATGTCGTAGTCCATCTATATTTGTAGCCTAAAGTGCAGAACGAAATTTTAAATTTTAATAACAACAAAAAACCGTTAATTGAAAAAGAAAGCAAACATTAAATTAAGCATTCCTTTTGAAATTCATAATTATTTTGCAATATTAGTACCTAGTATGCGCATAACTGACGGTGTTAAATAGTTTATTGATATAACAGGTTCGGACATTCCTAATTCTTAAATGCATGCATACATGCAATAAACATAATTCTGGCATATTTTTTAAAGTTTTTTTCATTAAGTACCTACTTATGCCATATCAGATCTAATAGCTGATAGAATTGGAAGTGTTCGACATATTAAATTGTAGTCATATTCTAAATGTCCTTAGTTTGTACTGCAAAATTAATTAATAATTGCATTTTAATTAACCATGTGATTGAACTTTTGCAAAATCGGCCATTTTCTGTACAGTTTTGTTAACTTTTATTTAAATGACAAACTGTAAAATTTTAAGATTGATAATACGAATTATTACATATAAGTGGACGCATTACTAGAATTAATATAGTGTAATGGTATTGAAAAATCTCATACGTCACAAAATACATTAGATTCAAAACGATTTTATAATGTTTCGGGCGTTGAAAATGTATTTAGTCCATCAAGCTCTGCATATATACCTATATGTATTGATTACTTAGGTATACAGCCTATTCGAATTTATTTAGCAATACCTATGTGTTTGTCATTGAAATAAAGTTTGTTCAGGTAATTCTAAGTCCATATAAGCTCATAGTCATTGCGTTTTTGACGCGCTTAGGGGGTAGGTACTGACGTAATTCGACGCTCGTAGCAAATTAATTACATTTGTTTTACATTTCACAATGTCTTTCCTTCACAATATTATATATAAAGAATTATTTTGCATTTAATGTAACCCTACATCGAATCCGGACAATAAGAATCTCTGAACCTAAACGGAATTGATATATCGATGGAATTGAAAATAATCTCAGATTATGAAATAGGTTTTTGTATGTCAACGTTATTCTAATGTAGCAATGCCTCCAACTAACTTTTAATATAAAGTTTGAATCATAGTTGTTTGTCCGACGTCATTTGCATCTAGTGTTCACTAGGATGACGTGCTCCGGTCGTGTGATGAGTTCTTCACGCTGTATATAAATAAACAGACCGTTATATGGTTCTAGTCTACGACACGCGTAGTTTTCATTATTCACCTTTAAAAAGTTCATTTTGTGCACGCTATATTTAGTGCCTGTTTTACGTGAGATACGTCTTTCCGTGATATTACTCATTTAATGTCATCATATCATTACATTACCTAGTAGTTTTAATGTACATAAATACCTACATAAGATATTTAATATATTAGATGACATAATTGTAAAATCATCAACAAAAAGGGTGGCCACTTTTAAAATTTCGCAGTTGATTACAATCTCGACCGATGTTAAGCGAAGAAAAAGTAGTATATGAAGTCTTTGTGTCTTTATACTCGACTAAATTCGACTCGGCCAAAAAGGGACTTTTTGATAGGGCCGTCGTATTATGACAATTTCAAAACTGAAAAAGCGAGAAAGTGTTAAACCTTTTTTTGCTGACTATATGCATTGTAATGATAACGCACAATCCAAATTATGTCTCTCTCTCTGCTTTCACTTAACATTACAATAAATAAAAATGTCACAAATAGTTTCTATTGTTATGCAGTATAAATAGAAGGCTTTAATTGACCTTTTATACATTCCTTCTTTAAGAACTAGTCATAATGTATTAGAGAATATAACGAATATATGCTCAAATATTTATTGGGCACTACTGTAATCGTGAAGTACCCAAGAATATCTTTGTTTTTACGCTAGGGGTCTAGAAGTTTTATATGAGTATTACTAATTTTATATGCCTTGTTCGCGTGTGGCATTATACAGATCTTTCTTCATAAACGTCGAGTAAACTTCCTCACAATAAGGCAATTATGTATATAATTTGTATTTGTCTTCTATAGAGGGTTTGATGTACTGTAAATGCGAGTGTTGGGCGGTGGTTTACTCGGATTAGCATAAGAGATCTTATCAGCAGTGACACTTAAAAAAATGTGCCAATTATTTCCACTTTAATTTTTAGAATTTACTTAGAAACTTTCGTATAATTGATACAAAAAAAAAACTAGTATATTCAGACTTTCTCGTGTAATATGTTTGTCGTAAATATTTTTTATTGTGATATATCTTTTAGTGCTCCATTAAGCGCTGGATATTTAGTTGTATTTACTAGGGACAAACCTATAGTTTGATATTGAAGTAATTGAATTGTAATGATAATAAGAATGAATCCATGAACTTTACAGTACAATCTACTTAAAATACATTGAGAGTGTATCCAAGACAACCGTGTTTTAAAAGTGTAATGTGCTTTGAAATTGTACAGCAACAATTAATTTGTATAACTGTTTTATAAAACTATTAAGCCAAGTAATAAAATAATCATTAATAAATTGTAGTTTTATTTTTTAGTAACACGTTATGACAAATGGTAACAAAATTAAGTTTTAAAGTGGTAGTTTTACGCAGAAGTAAGTTTGCCCGTGGTCTAATGGTTTACCAAGCCACAGATTAAGTAGTACCCAAGCTATCTGAATACGCGTTACTGTGCTTCTTGCTCATGTATTATGGTAAAAGAAATAAGTCCGATGGCAGAGATGTTAACGCGCCCTTTTCAGCAACTTTCGCATCGGCCGGTCGACTGATGGGTGACCAACAATTAATAATCTGGAGCTCCTTCGTGCTTCGGAAGGCACGTAAAGCCGTTGGTCCTGGCTACATTAGCGGTCGTTAACAATCACCAATCTGCACTGGGCCCGCGTGGCCGTTCGCCCTATCTACCTATAGGGAAGGCTTGTGCCCCAGCAGTGGGGACATAAAATGGGCACAAAATGAAGGCGGTGATGATGATGATGATTATGGAAGTCATTTACTTAATTATGTATCGAGTGTGACCTACTGGGAACATCTCAATAAAAACAACTTTATAGGGAGTTTGCCATGGGATCACAGTGGAACACGTTGTCAAATCCGTGATTTTCAACGAGCTTGATGGCGATGGCGCAGTGGCGAACGCGCCCGGACTGCGATTGCTGAAGTTAAGCAATTTAGCTAATGCCATTTACAAAACACAAAAGAAAAATAAAAGGTAAAGGTCTCAGGAAGCCGCTGGATTCGAGCAGCACAAGTGGAGATCCTTGAGGAGGCCTTTGCCTCCTCAAGGATGACCGAACAATGACTACTAAACAATCTTATAATCCGTATAAAAGATGCTGTTGTGTGTTCGGGTGTCTAAATAAAAGAAAGATCAATGAATAGAAATTAACATTTGAAATTTACATTAGGCTATTTAGTTGTATTTAAATCATCAGTCATCAGTTTATCACATATCCAATTGTTTTGTATTGTTGTACGATTAGTCGAGATTGTTATACTACATAGGTTTAGGGCGTCTGAAGCGAAATAAGTAGATATTAACTATTAATTAGCAGCCCAGGTATTTAGTAGGTAGGTAGGTACTACCTAGATTTTCGTATTGATCACAAATATTTGATTCCCTTTTTAATTAAATATAGTTTTATGTAGGTACACACGCCTACACATCAACCTACCACAAACTGTCAAATTTCTTTAATAGACTTTGAACTTTATGCCTTAAGTGTAAGGTTGAAGATGTAAAATTTGACAGATTTGGATAGGCTGTGATGTGCAGGCGTCTGTACCTAAAATTAAACGCTTTAGACTCTGTTTAAAACAAATTACCATTAGGTACCTAACAAATAAACGAAAAATCCTAAGTTTATCAAGCCCACTTTAAAAAATATCACTATAGAAAGAGCTACCGCTTACCTAGGTTTGTTTGAGACTTATGTTTATGATAACTAATATGCTTATGATTACGCAGTGAAGTAGGTATACGATGGATATTTGATATTATAGTCGAAGAGCTCCAAGATCTTTATTGATTTCTTTTAACAGGTTAGCTGTCCAAGAATTATAACAATTGGTTTTCAATTGTTATGTATCATATGTGATTCATGGGACAGGGAATGGGTTAATATATATACGTATACTTAAATATATCCATGAGTGGGAACCCTGCGCTCCTGACGTGAAATCGATATCGAGTCCAGCGTTGCCTAACGGAATATGAACGCTCGGGTCACACGATAACTTTCAATTTTGCGTGAAAGTCATAAGAGTAGGCAATTTTTTATACCTACACTTGACTCTAGTTAGAGATAGAGTCTTCTGTACGGTAGTACTATTAGTTATTCTGTGCCTGGGTACAGAATATTAAGGTTAAGTAATTAAAGAGTGCTTTTGCTCCATAACACCATTTATTAAACATATATAGGCAATACATCAAAATATATATTAGTACTAAGTTACCTACCTACATAAATTTACAATGTAATATATCTGTCATACCTATACATTAAAACATAAATTCATGATTTTAAGTTATTTTAACATTATTTACCAAATATTTTATAAGAAACAGTGCTTCTTTAGCAAAATATTTATTAGTATATTATCCATTCGTCCGTTTTTTCAATACGCAGCTGTTATATACCTTTATTAGACTTGTTAAAATGAATACCGCGCTAGCCAACAATAAGCTGCTCAAGTGATCAGCTTTATATGAATAAAAACTTAACTTTAATTTACTTTTCTAATAATCTTATCTATACTGATATTAGAGGAAACCTTTGTATTTTTGTATGTATGTAACGAATAAACTCAAAAACTATTGGACCGATTTAAAAAATTCTTTTACCATTAGAATGCTACATTAGCGCTGAGTAACATAGGCTATATTAAAAAAAAAGTACACCCGTGCGAAGCCGGGGCAGGCCGCTAGTACATTAATAAAACCAATAGATAAATCCTAAATATCCAGACCATTCTTAATGCAAAGGCATCCAGAGACCTGTAACCAATGTTAAGATCTCTTCAGGTATGTTTGGCATCTATTGCAGTCTAACCCCCTTACTTATAAAAACTATTTAAGCATTATTTAGTAAAATATTGTTTTGTCAATGTCACACAAACGTCATTCTGAATTTGAGAAAAAGAGACAAAACAATGATTAACTAAATAATGCTTAAATAGTTTTTATAAGTAAGGGGGTTAATCAAGAAATAGCTTGCAGTAAAATAGCAGTGTTATGGTCCTAGAGCTAGACTGTCTATTGTTTCATTCGTAAAGTTAAACATTTACGTGATCGATTAATCAACCAACAACTGCGTGAGAGCCAACGTTTGTAAGGAAAGTACAAATGCGTAATAATTTTGTATGGAAGATATTTACAGTAGGTAAACGTTAAATGGTCTTAATAAGTAAATTATAAGTTAAAACAATAAATCTTAATGTATTTAAATAATGTAAATAAACTTTAATGCAAATTAAGAGTATTGTCATTTTTGGTAGTAAATGTCGACTAGAACAATGATTTCCTTTGTTAGGTGTCATTTAAAAAAATTAAGTAGAAAGCTTTTGGTAATTATACAGAGTACTAATTGCGAGTTTTCGTCGCTGCGTGCGTTAATTTTTTCCATACAAATTTGTGTTTTCGTTAATGTCTGATTTCAGAGTGTTTTCGTTGACCGAATGGAGAATAAAAATCGCACTAGGCACGATATTGTGTGTATTGTATGTTTCGTTTTATTTCACGATTTATGCACTGTTATGGTCAGAACTCAGAACTAAAGTACGTACGCATTATTATTTTATTTGCTTATGATGATACTTACTTTTGCACAAAAGATCCATTTTTTTTTTTTGGAGAGAGATTGCTGATTGCCGCTGCGGCATTTTCAGCTTCACCGGGCTTTTTGGGGGCGGCGAGGAACGTAAGGGGTCCCTCAAGCCGTGTGAAACGAATCACCTTCAGAGGTTATCTAGAGGGAACGGCATCGCTCACAAGTGCGCGTCCCCGTGCCCTACTAGATTCTCCGAAGGGTTCGGATCGGATCGGGGAGCGGAGCAACCCGAGGGCGCCTCTAAAGGCACGGACCTCGGCTCGGGTTGACCGGGCCGTGGAGGAGGAGAGAACCGACCAGGTACATGTCTGTACCTGGTGTAGAGCGAGTGTGAACCGGTTCTTCGTACCCTTGTTCTACGAGTACGGTGTCTTGGGCCTAAACTGGTGTGCATGTTTAGTGTATTCTGTAAATGTGTGCTGTCATTTAGAGGATCGGGCGGGGGGGCGTTCGCAACCGTTATGGGATCGTCGGGGTCATCTAGGACGTGCTTAGGACGCCTAGACATGAACCGTTTTGTTGGTGGAAGGCTTCCAACATTATAGTTGGCGGCCGCCACAACAAGCGGGTTAGGGTGGTGGGGGGCGTTATCAAAGTAACGTATGGAAACGTCCTTGATAAAATCTTTGATAGTGACAAAAGATCCCGATGGGTCGAGGTGTTACTGCAAGAGGGAAACCTCGGCAGGCCCCACTAAGATAAGATGATACTTACTTGCTATAGATAAGAACATCAAAATGTTTTCATAGCATTAAAGAATTATGAAAATAGTAGGTACCCTGTACTTATATTTAGGTTTTAGTTAGTAAAAAAGAACATACATAATTAAAATATTAATTAATTACAATTACAATTATTACAACTAATGGATAGTAGAAATAATTGAAAACTATACATTATTTTTTTACTTAAAATAACGAGTAAAATTAAACGTGAATCTATCTATTAAAGCAACTATTTATAAGTTCAATAGAGTAGTGAGGCAGGTACATTTTATTACAAAACTAGATGAGAAGAATATTATTAAAGTTCATTTCAATCAGAAACCTTTCATTATACTTATACCTATTTAGTGATACATGCCACTGAAACAGAGCTATAAAAAGAATAGTTAAGTGTTTTTATGTTCATTATTTTCCTATTATAAACCTTTAGGTACTCACTGTATATTTGCAGTTGTATACAACATATTAAGACTAGAATTCTAAGCTTTACATAAGAATGTATTTCAATAAGAATGCAGAAACCATAAAAATTAAGTTTACACATAAAATATAACAAAAGGTAACTAGTTTTAAACTACAACTTATAAGGTAAAATTATGGAAATATATTACTACCAATAATCTGTCGTTATGTGTGTTTAAAGGGATTAAAATTTGAAAAAAGGTTAAACAAATAGACATAAAAATAACATACCTAATACTTCAACATTTTTCGTTTTGAAATCTCAATTTTTATTAATTGACCTTTAATGGTGGTGCGTAATTAATTACATTGAAGCATTATAAGTTAATAATTCATTAAAAAAAGGCAAGAGTCTTATTACTATAAATAAATACCCTTCATTTGTCACACACATCATTTACAACAACAATAAATAGCTTATCTCTATTATCATTTGCTTAATTAATGTAAATCTAGTGATCGGTTTTATGGTGCACTTCAAAAAGTTTGTTCTCGGACACATAACTATAAATAGGTGCAATAAACTCTGCAACTTTTTAATTAACCCTTTTAAAAACTGAATGCATTTATTTTTATTATTAAACAATTTGTTTGGTATATCAATTGCGAAATTTTTGCTATTCTGTTAATTGAATGATAGAGATAGATATTTAATTACTTAGAACTTAGTTAAAAATATTACAATGCTATATAAATATTCTCAAATATATTCCATACATTACATAACATAAACTATCAATCTTATCTATTCTCAGATTATATATCAGTAGGTAGTATGTCCGGTATCAGATACTGGCAAAGATCCATCTCTGAATTAACAAATGTTACTTTACCTGCAGTGTTTTCGTCAAGCCTGAAATCAAAGGGAATATTATAATTATTGAGGACAAGCTTGTTGGCACCGTAACTGGCGCCAAAATTGAAATCATGCATATTACCAAACTTTTTAATTGAGTTGCCAGATAGCATTCTATCAAATTAAAAGTAAAATGCGGTATTCAACCATTGTTCAGCAGTTGTTAACACCCACCAATGTGCCTTGCATGGCATTAGACAGGTGTGGGAAGTTATGGGCTATTCCTCCTACATGCAATCAATCAATGTTATCAATGTTGGAAGGTCTGAATATTTTAAGACTGATCACAATGACGTATTTGTGAGCAAGTAGTCTAGTAGTAGTAGTAGTAAGTAGTAGTAATACAAAACATTATAAACTCTAAAGGTAATTGTGATGAATACTGTAAAGCAATACAGGGTATGTAGCCAGGTCTGTTTAGCTTGGCTTACTCTACATGAACCTTATAAAATATTTAAGTGCAGTAGTAAAAAACAAATTAAACATACCAGCCTTTTATAACAGCCCAGCAGCCAGAAAAGAATGTTGGAGCATTGATGATAAGGCAGATACCCAACCGCTCAGGATAGTGCCTGCTCAGCAGCCAAATGAGGTTCTTCAGGACTTGGTAGTCCATGCAGGAGAGTGTGAAGTTGTTTAAATCAAATACAATGCACAGATTGTCAATAACTTCCTCAAAACATTTTTTACTTGCATCTTCCTGTGGATACACATTTATAATTTATATTTATATCAAAATTAATCTTGAAAACATTAGGAAAATTATTGTGTACAGATGGAAAGGTACACCCTTTCCATCTGCTGCAAATCCTGCTCATGGAAATTTTTTCAACATTGTGTTTTTGTAATTTGTTTCGCAACAAAATTTGCATTAAAATTATATAAACAAAACAAAAACATTTTATAAATAGCTTGCCTACTTCTTAACTGATCTTTAGTATTTGTAAAAATATTATGATCAGGTGTTAATGACGGTAGTTGTTGACATTGAATGGGTGCCTTTGGCTTTCAAAGTAAAAAGTAAATAGTGTTGAATAATTTCGGCGGGCTGGTTAGAACCACGATAGCTCAATTGGAAGAGCACCTGACCCGGTATGTCAGAAGGGTGCAGGTTCAAATCCTGCTCGTGGAAAATTTTTCAACATTGTGTTTTTGTAATTTGTTTCGCAACAAAATTTGCGTTAAAATTATATAAACAAAACAAAAACATTTTATAAATAGCTTGCCTACTTCTTAACTGATCTTTAGTATTTGTAAAAATATTATGATCGGGTGTTAATGACGGTAGTTGTTGACATTGAATGGGTGCCTTTGGCTTTTAAAGTAAAAAGTAAATAGTGTTGAATAATTTCGGCGGGCTGGTTAGAACCACGATAGCTCAATTGGAAGAGCACCTGACCCGGTATGTCAGAAGGGTGCAGGTTCAAATCCTGCTCGTGGAAATTTTTTCAACATTGTGTTTTTGCAAATTAAGATTTTTTTCTATTTCTATTTCTACGTATGAAATATTAAGAAGAGTGTAATCATTACTATTTACCAAACAGTAAACAATGAACTTGGTGAGGTCATCGATGTTCCTGTCACTGGAGCTGTGGTTTTTGGCTGGTATGTACACAATGGGTCTGCCGACTATGTCACGGTGCCTCAGCACTCTGGCCTTGTTGGTGTATTTTTCTATAAGCTCCTTATTATTTTGTAGTTCACTTACACCATATTCTATGCGCCATTTGTTAGTTTTTATAATAGCCTGAAATTATTAATGAATTTATTAAATATATCAACTACTAGATAATAAAGTGTAAAAGTATCAAACATATTTAAGTTAGTTTCATTCACTAGAGTTGAGCAAGCTATAAACTGATGCTGTCTCTTATAATGTATTTATTAACCAATTTAAAATAGTATTTGTTTTCTACTAGAATTACCTTTAGTTCGTTGGAATATTGATTTAGAAGAATTTTATATCTATGTTTGTTACTGGCTGACTTTTGGATTAATTAAAAGAAATATAAGTCTGGAACAAATTTGAATATTTCGAGACATCTATAAAGATGTGAAAAATAAGTCTAAAAAGAAAGTTTATTGCTTACGGTTGTTTTTGTCAAGTCTAAATTTACATGTTTTATAATTTTGCTTAAGGTTTTTAACATAAATATTCAATAGCAAATTGTTTATTTAAAGTCCTTTCCCATGCTCTTTTCTGTGTGCTAATGTAGGTGAACTACGAGCTTGTGTGCGTTCGTTTCGGAGCGCTTGTATGATGTTGCCGCACTCTTGTTTACTCTGATTCTACATAGTTCACATTTTGTAAGAAGATTATCTTTGGACATTATGCTAATACCCGTCAATTGTAGTGATGACTGATTTCATTATTAAGTTTCAATTTCAATAGTGAGATGATGATGAGGAGTTCAACTGTGAGACAGTATAAATAAAGGCTGTTTGTAACTTTGTCCACAGTGCACACTTAAATTTATAAAAATATAAAAATTATAAGGCGGTTATTGGGACTCGACAACCTATGACATTAAGAAGAAGTTGGTAAAATCGATTGATAACAGATAAGAAGATTATGGAGTACCATTAATGGAACGCTTACCTGAAACGCTTGATCGACAGTTTTAAAGGCTCTGAGATATCTGCGTAACGAGAAATCATTATGGTACTGAGCTGGATCAGCGCTAGCGATTAAATTCATCCTTTCCTTTAACTCCTTGAGATCTGTTTCGTTAACCGGTTTCAGTTCCTCTGTCATATTTTTTGAATTAATTCCAAATTGATAGAGACGTATTAACTGAGATTACAGTTATGTGTTGCTGTAACTTATATTGTAACCGTATATAAATTTATAAAGTGAATTATCGTAAAATCTCCAAAACACTAACGTTTATATCTCGATGGGCTGACACTCTACACTAAAATAGCGTTGCATGCAATGCAATAGTACAAAATGTCGATACTCGATAATCTATCTCTTACATCGAGACTATAACTATCATAGACAGTTTGTTAGAATATTCATATGAATTCCTAATAATTTTTTATTTGATAAAAGACTAAAAAACACCAACGCTATTTAGTTCAGATACTATCGATTCCTGCAATACTGGTTTTAAATAATATTATAATATATTGTTTATATTTAGTACACACCTGCACATCAATATGTGTGGCATGCTCTTTTTATTGTTTCTGCGGTGGTGGCATGTGCGTCGGGTCGTTACATTCCCTAAGTTAAGGTTGAGTCAGCGATGGCTGATTCATATGTCATACTCGTGAACGGTTGCCGCCTGTGGAGGGAGGCTGGTCTGTTCTTGCTTACTTATCATATTTTTATTATTCGTACTCGTATACTTTAACTTTCTTTTTCTTAAACAATTTTTTACTTATATAATTAAGTTCATAAAAGATATTATTTTGTAGCCTAAACTGAATAAATGATTTTGAATTTTGAATTTTGCAACCTACCACAAACTGTCAAATTTCCTTAATAGACTGATTTATGCCCTAATGATAAATAGTTGAAAATTTATTGAAGAAATATGACAGTTTTGGACAGATTGATTGGCAGGCATCTCTACGTATTGAAAGGTACTATTATTTTAATTCATGCTTTTAAATTTAAGAGAAGCAATTTGTTATAAAGTACTAGACTATGAACTAAAAACATTTTCAGTATTGAGATTTGATTAAGTAGATACTACCAGTATATAATAATATATCTTTCATTAATGTCGCAATATTGGTATTTTAAATTACCGAAATACCGATTGCATCGATTGAGTCCTATCGATAACCAACCATCATTTTCACCTATCGATAGTCTAAAAATCGATAGCTAGGCAACGCTACACTGACATATGGATATGGCTGTGACGTCAAATGAATGACAACTGGACTTCGAGACTTCTTGGCGGGAAAGTGAAGAGTCATGTCTGCGGTTTTGTGTTAATTTCTAAAATTTGTGTTATGTCGAATATTAATGTGAAATAATGGTGGATTATTAACTGTTGAGTGTTCGTTATTGCGCATGAGTGTTGGCAAATAAAACAAAACAGTGCAAATTCACTTTTCAAATTCTTTCAAGAAGTCCGCTGAGGAATTAGTAAAGCCCCACATCTTTACTGAGATACTCGAGGGGTTGGGGGGTATATCATTCCTCACTTCCCATTTCTATTATCATTAATCATCCTCATACATGAAGGAAATATTGTTTATTTTTGTATTATTGACGACCTCCGTAGCCGAGTGGCTTGCACGCTGGACTTTGGGCGGCGCTAACTCTGAGGTCCCGGGTTCGATTCCCGGTCGGGTCAATGTCGAAAACGAACTTTTCAATATTGTGTCGGGTCTGGGTGGTTGTGGTACCGTTGTTGTTTCTGATTTCCATGAAACGAGTGCTTTAGCTACTTACCTTGGGATCAGAACATTGTATGTGATGTTGTCTCATTACTTGTAAGAAAAATTACTTTGACACTGGCTAAATGTGCTAGTCGCATGAAGCCATCAACTAAAGAAAAAAAAGGCCGTTCTTACCGTTCGGTCCGTGACACGCTTACTACTACTAGAGCATCACGACTTTTATAGGAGGTTTTGTAGGAAGGAGGAGTTAGAGGAAGATTTGATTTGATTTGATTTGATTTGATTCATTCCTCCCATCCCTTGATAAGGGCCTCGACTTTGCTATTGTAAAATGTTTACATTTCTTAAATTTTCCCCATGTACCTATGAACCAAAAGATCTGGCCTAATCGTAATTTATCTCTAAGACACGATTGAAGACGTTTTGAAATAACTAAATCGAGTCCTTGTTTGATTGGCAAAGAAAAGTGAATTTAAATACCCTGTATTTTAATATGATATAATGAATTTCATCATGGTTTTCATATTAGTGTTTATTACATTCATGTTGAAACTCATTTTAAATCTCTTCCACTAAAGTTTTGCAAGCACTGGATGAAGAAAGAAAAAAAAATACTTTATACCTGTGCCAACTGTGGAAATCATACAAAAACACACACACAAATATTAAAAAGCTGTAATGGTCAATAAGAAATAATCAACGAGGCTATATACGCTAGCATTTAATATCAAGCTCTAATTACACTGCTCGTGTAATTTATTTTGTGCTCAACTGCTCACTCACACTGGTGTGTCTCGGACTGTACGCCTTAAGGCCCTTGAGTTTAGTCAGCGTTATATTATTCTGAGCGTTTAAGGTATTTAATTTTGAGCATCTGACATGATACTCCATATCTTAAGCAATTCAATTTGTGGTCAATTACTGATCAAATAAAATATTCAATGGACAACTCATATTCACACTTTTCGGAAGTCAATGGATCAGGCTGGCACAAGACAGAAACAAATGACGTGAAGAAGAGGAGGCCTATGATTAGTAGTGTGTAG
This sequence comes from Eudonia truncicolella, assembly GCA_949315975.1. Lineage (NCBI taxonomy): Eukaryota > Metazoa > Arthropoda > Insecta > Lepidoptera > Crambidae > Eudonia > Eudonia truncicolella. The sequence continues at coordinate 8,792,639 of OX438829.1, read as the reverse complement.
GTAGGTAGGGTAGTGGTTGTAGGCCGATAATATATTTATTTTGTTATTTTACTATGCGGGAACGGTTATGCTACGCTATAAAAAGCAAATACCTTAATAATTATACTAATTAATTAACATAAAATTTTATTTACTAATGTATTTACAAGTATTTGTCGCCAAACTACTCATGAGATTAGACCAATTACATCAAACTGTGGTAGGTGAGGGACGAATCTCCTGAACTCCTCAACGGTGCAGCAGAAGCTGTAGCCGAGGTCGATGCGATCGGGCTGCCATCGGAGCCAGCTGAAGGCGTTGTTGTTGCGGCAGCGGTCGGTGCAGAACTGCAGGCTGCGCACCTCCGCGGCGGTGTAGTAAGGGTTGTTGATGCTCACGAACGCGGTGCCGATGCGGCGAGACTGGTCGTATACCACCTGTCAAGAAATGATGTTGTTATCTTGTTATCACCCTCTTTTGCTAGGTGGAAAGCTGTTTTACGCATACACAAGCCAGAAGCGACTCTGGGTTATGTGGGACTCTCTTTATTTTTCCTTTCCCAGCCACGAAAAGTTCGACCGAGGAGGAAGGTATATCCACTAAAGTACTTTGTACGGATATGACAATGTTTAATTTTTATCTCGCATGTTTTTCATCCGAAGGATCTGCTTCAACGCCTGGTGACTGTAGGTAGCAGGTAATGACAGCAAGAAGTATTACTAAGTCTTATCGGGGAAAAGTAGAAAAGAGCGTCCTGACTTAAGGGCTAAAGCCAGTGCGTCATTTGTCATGCAGTAATTTTTTTCAGAGTAGCTGTGTCGAGGGTACAAGTAGCCATGATCATCGCTAACATTCGGTAGGAGGTGGGACCCCTAGAACAAAGAGTCCTCACCTTGTAGAAGTACAGCGGTACCGGCAGCTGAGGGTTGTTGTTTTCATCGCGGTGGAGGTAGATGTCCACTAGCCTGTTGCTCTGGTCACGCAGCTGGGTCACGCCGAAGGTGCCGGTGTAGACCATCGTGTTGTAGCCGGCCTCGCCTATGCGCGCGCGCAGGTTCTATACAATTTATTTACATTTTAATTAACAAAAGAGATATGTACCACCAAAAATATAATAATTACACAATTTTAACTGGTTTAAAACAATATTGTCATTTAGCTTGACTTGACTAAGACTTGCCCGTTATTCCGTTAGTATGGTCAGATGGTACAGAAGAGCAAGGTCCCAAAGACTCCTTCGTATTTTTAATCGTCGAAATTAGTTAACGAAAATTGGTATTAGCACCCTTGCCTCTCTTATTAGGACACTACTTGACAATCATAAAAAATATGTTTATTTATTATTTTTATTTTTATTTTATATGTGATCTTAAGGGACTTACAATATCCCTAAAAAATACGAATGTAAAAAAAACAAAAAACAAAATTACTGTTTCAAAAACGATTGTCGTGGAAAATATTTTTATTTTTTTATTTACAGCCAAGGTTTATAGTGAGTTTTGTAAGTAAATAAACAAAGTTGGTACCTGTTCAAGCCAGTTCCAGTTGCCAGCGTTGAAAGGTTGCCATTGTGGTGCAGCATTGATGAAGTAGAATGTGGCTCTTTGGCCGGTGGCAAATATGAAGTCAGTCTTGGCGGCAAGATGGCCGCGCGACAAATACTGACTGCTGGTCACATACTTGTCAGCCAGTTCCTCGCCGACCAGACTGGCGATGGTGGACTTCTGTTGAACTTGGGTGTACCGATTGTTGATGCCCACTCCCGGGTAGAAGCTACCAACTATGTCGAAAAAGAGTCGTAGCTGATGAATATGTTTAATGGACATTCATTTAAAGATTGGAATTTTCAATGGAATAACTTTTAATATTGATACCTTATGTTGGTAATAGAAGATAAGCGCGCGTTTACAGTGCCCGCCAGCGCGGGGAGTTTTCACACCGTGCAGGACAATAGTGTCCTGTTACATATTATTACGTTACAGTGATCAGTTACACTTGATTTCAAAAGTAACCCTGTTTCACAGTACCTATAGCTAAATATTTATGAAAATACGAACACATATAGTGACATTCCGATCTCTTGTAAAAATTTAATTCATACCAAAAATTAACTTTATCCAGATTCGAATTTAAACGTGGACATTGTCCGATATGTGCTAGTACGCTCTACGTCCTATATCTACTTCGGGAAAGAGTTCATACCGGCTTTAGGGACAGACTGCACAAAGCTGATAATATGTGATTTGCGTGGGTAAAATTAAAATTACAACTCGAAAGTGTTTCCAACGAACATTCCAACGAGCGGGTTTTGAACCCGCATCCTCTGACAGAGCGAATCCGGTGAAATTATATGAATTGTTATTATTATTTTGAATTTATATGTATGGTTGTAAGTATTGTACTAAATAAATATTTTTTCTATTTCTATTTCTATCTAATTCCAAATATGCTATCGTGTCAGGAAATGATAAATTGACACGTAAAGAAGAAGTTCACTCACCCAACCAGCCTGGACGGTCCACTCCGGTTTGGTGAACAGCATTCGGCGGGTTCTGTTCATACCACACGTACAACACCTCCAGACGGCTCTGATCGAAGCAGGACCAGAAACGAGGGTAGAACGTACCATCCACGGTAAAACCAACTCTGGAATTAATATCTAAATAAAACCTTCTTCATTTAGATAGGTAACTTAAAATACCAAAGTTGTTTTTTAATTTTACAAGGCATAAGTGAAGTTAGAATAGACATGACCGCGAATAGCTTCTGAGTTCTCGTGGTTCCGCTAATGTGGTTGACGGATGTCCCTGGGTTTTAGTGGGTCGGGCAGACTATCGCCCACACACCTCCCGGTGCTTGCAACAGCCCGGTCGAGACGGTATGAGAGCAGATTTCCCAGGGTAAAAAAAAAGGGATAACCGACATAGCACAATATGTACCTCGGGCGAGACGGAAGTGGATGAGGATCCACATGATCAGGCCTAGTGGAGGGATCATACCCAACAATGGGTAAAATTAAGGTTGAGGATTCTTCCTGAAAGGTAAGAGAAAGTAGGAGCAAAGTTAGCAGCTGTCGACGAAGTCGACTTTGCTGTTTGCACTGCTCCTTTGGAGCAGAGTTTGCCAATGTTCAATTATTTGCAGGCCTGGTTTTCTGTAGGCAGTCAGAGTATCAATAATTTTGAACTATGGCCATGTCATTCGATATAGCCAACTGTAACGCCCTGTTATTTAATTTATTTGTGAACCAACATCAATCGAGCCTACTTGACTTTGCTAGCTGACGCTACATACAATACCATTGTATGTATTAAGTAGATTAAATTAGTATTTCCGTGAAGTAAATCAATCACTAAACTTACAAGCACTTACAAGACAATGCGTCTTTTTATTTATTTGCACGTGAAACATTTATAGAAAAAATGCCACCTTTATATCTAAATCCTTAAAATACTTAGTTTTGGTTTCCTGAATGAAAACTAGAGTTTCAGAATTGCATATCTGAAAGTGTTTGAGAACTTTTAAAAGTTTTAAAGATCAATATCACATGTCAAAGAAACGCAGGTAGGTAGCATAAGCTTAGATACCGAATAACTAAGTTGTTGTTGTAGCATCTTTCGTTGGTGGCTAGAGCTTCATGGGTGGCATGCCCTGAGCAAGTGATGTCACCAAACGCTCCGTCCCCGTTGAGCCAACCTGGCCCAGAGACGAGCGCGTTGTTCACACAAGTCGCCACCTGGAAAACAATTGCTTCTTTTTTTACACAGAGCTCGCTGACAGAATGGTGACCAAGAAATGCTCGTCGATCGGTAGGCAATACCTCCAGTTCGGTGGTCAGACGAGGCAAGAAATGAATGAATGATGTCGGCGCAGGACCGTGTAGATTGACGTGTAAACGAAGAGGCCTATGCCCTGCAGTGATCGGAAGTTGGCTGACAATGAAATGACACTCGAGAGAAATTAAAATAATTAATTAATTTAAGCTCTCAAAACTTTACTGGAAAATGTTTGAGCCATTAATTTTGAATGCATTAATTGATTCGGTCGCTACCTGTGGTGGAGCGCCGCGCCGCCGGCCGTCACGTTGCTAATTATAATGACTTGCTGCTCGCAATTGAAATACTAGTGAACAGGTTTAATTAAAATAATGACAGAGAATTTCGATAGTACTCTAAACGTTACACGGATTTAGTTAATTTGAGGGCAGTACGTTTAAAACAGACCAAATATTTGCACCTAAAGTAATTCATTATCCTAATGGCAGATACTACGTACTATATTGAAAACATTTAACCATAAATATTGTGATAAATCGACAAGTAACTATGTGTAGCTAGAACTAAGTCGAATACTTGCATATCCGTAGTTGAGATAATTTGTGATGTAGAGTGAGTATATGGCTGAGATGATCATTTGAAACAGATCAACAGCAGCAATATCAGGATACAAGAAATGATACCTCATACTATTTCGGCACAAGTCGGACAGAGCCATGACACCCTAATAGATAGAGCACCTGACCCGGTATGTCAAAGGGGCGGGTGTAAAAATCCCGCTCGTGGACATTTCTGCAACACTTTTTCGACTTTGACTTGTTTGACTGTCAACTATTGCTGCTGGACATAGTTCTTATGTAGGTACTTGTTGTGTGTTTAATAGCGACCGACCATACATACATCAGTAAATGCCGGCGCAGCAATGTAAGGGTGCATGATGGTGGTGCCGGTTCTTGTACACACGTCTGCAGATCAGACTACCACAACCTGTTAAATTTCCTCAATAGACTTTGAACTTTATGTAAATGACATAAGGTTGAACATTGATTGAAGAAATTTGACAGTCTTGGATTTTTGGTTGATGTGCTGCAGGCAGTACATGCGATAGAAACACGCTGTTGAAGTGGATGTGACCAGTTTTTTCTGGTGGGCAGTATGTAGTACTGCGTTGTAGGTGTAAATATGAACTACCACACTTACGGGAGTGTACACAGACCCAGCGATATTAGGATGCAAGATGGTGGTACCGGTTCTTATGGTGTAGTCACTGTGTTGTTGTAGGTGTAAATACGAACTAGCATACTTACAGCAGTTGAAACCGGTGCAGCAATATTAGGGTGCAAGATGGTAGTACCGGTTCTTGTGCACGCGATGGAGACACGCTCGCCGGTGTTCAGGTGGATGAGACCGGTGTTACTGCTGGGGACGATGTAGTCGTTGTTGTGGAGGTACACCGGCTGTGGCTGCCCGAGGTCACCATTCACCCTTATGGTGCAGCCTGCAAGATATTTGTTATTTTATATATTCAAAATCAAAATAAACTTAAACTTTTGTCATACCCCTGTAATGTATTTACCCCTGTAATGTACTTGAATCGTTTCACAAATAAGGTTTTCAAGTTATTGGGTTTAGGTTTAACTGAACAAGGACAAAGCTTAAACAAATGAATAGGACTTAGGAAAAACCAACCACCGACCAAACCGAGTATATAGGACATCAAAATGTACCTCTGTGACGTCTGAAGCCATTCACCTCTAGCGCTATACTACAGTGACAACTGCGTTGAAATGGAGAATTTGAACAAATATCTATAAAAATAGATCTACACTAAACAATTATTTATGTTAGCATTTAAAATAGAAGAAAGTGTTAAATCAGAGGTCTACGCAATGAGGTTTTTGACAAAAAATAATAAAAGAGTTGTCATTACAAATAAGAAACAGAAGTACAACTCACCATTTCGCAAATCACTCCTAGCGGCTATTCTAGTCTGGTTATACGCCAACCATTTGTCTAGGTAGTCCTCAAACTGCTCTTCATCAAGTTGCAGAGCTAACTCCCCAGGTTCCAAAAGGTTCGAAGGCAGTTCTCTCGCCACCACAGTCGCCACCAGCACCAATACCACGATAGCTAGACGCGCCATGCTATTTTACACTGCCTCAAAAGTTCATCTTCGACATCACTTTTGTTCAATTATTTATCGTTATCAAAATAATCTCAATATTGACGTAGGTATTTTAATTATGGCGAGCTGTTATGATTGAGACGATAAATCATCTTATCTTACAACTGGAGCATTCTCTAAATACATCATGTTTATTATTTACATATTCAATTTGTAGCTTTATTAAATACGTTTTTTCATATCCTATTATAATTCAGTATTTTTGTCCATACTCAAACGAGTAATTTACTGATATAAAGAATATGAATATCTAATTTTGCAGCTAAATATAAATGTTAACTTATCAATATGATAAAATCCTACCCATATCATTAATATAGTAACAAAAGTTTTCGACTTGTACCATTTGACCGATAAAAACCGAAGCCTATCCAAAATAATAATATGTGTGTATGTATATAAATATGAATCGTATCGTATCGTATAAATCGGGTTTAATATATATTTTTTTACTTTATTTTTCTCACAAGAACTATTCACTCAATTAGAAAAAATTTAGATGTAGATACATTCAATATTATTTATGTTGTCGCACAAAAATCCATCCAAAACCATCCCTGAGGATTTTTTAAAGCTGGCGTCATGTAACATCTTTTCCCGACCCCCATACCTGATTAGATTCTTCAGCTTGCTCGAGGTCTTCGGCTCTGATAAGTGGGACGTTCTTCTCTTCTATCGACAAACCTTCGTCACACTACATATCACAATAACTTGTAATAAGTGACAATAATAATAATAAAAAAACAATTTTAACGTAATTATAATGATTGCATGTTCAAAAGAATTTTAGTAAAAAAAAATATGAGAATCTGAACATTTCGGAGGAATAAAAAGAGCACATGTCGTGTTCTTGGAGGCCAAGCCGTTGTCTATAGAAAAGAAGTACGTCCCAAGTAAACTGTGTTAGTAAATAAGCCGCAAATACACCCACTAAGAAAAGACGTAACATTGCACAAACACGTGTCTATAGACCTCGACTAAATATAACTCCGTCCTATTTAGTGCTGCTTTTATGCGTTTTCTTTTGTTTAATAAAACAAACCCTTTACACAATATCTATGTAAAGAATGGTAGCATTCTCTCAACTGCAATTGTTTAGCCTGTGTTGCATTAACTTCATTTGTTTCTTATTCATGAATGATATTTAAATGTCAGGTACAATATATATGTCTAGATAAATGCGGTAGCAAACATCCAAAATACCTAAACACATGGCTAGTACTCGTATATTGGTTCGTTTGCTATTAAGTTATCTTTACAGGAAATGTGTCTTTGTTTTTTAGCAGATTATTTTAAAATTTATTTTAACTAGAAGCCGGTTCTGTTACGCTTTATACATTGTGCGCATTTTTGGCCCGTTTGGGCTTCTTGTACCGGGACTATGAAAGCTTAAGTTCCATAATAATTAATCACTCGTGTAAGAAAAGCACTGTGAATTGAAAATAAAATTCATATAATAATTTCCACAATTCTTATCGCCTCTGTGGTCCAGTGGTTAAGACTACCGGTTTAGACATAGAGGTCCCGGGTTTGATCCCCATGAATTCTGCTTTAAAAAGACTCTTGATTATAATATGTAAATTTCTAATAAAAAAGGCTTGGCAACATTTAACCTCCTAAGACCGAGAGGGTCTTTCTTTCTTCAGAGATGGTGTTACTATATCATTTCATTTTATGCAAAAATTTTAACTTTCATTTACAGTGATAACATTATACATTTAATTTTATCGGACGTTTCATATTTTTATTGGTCGTTCCATATACGACCCTCCAGGACTCAGGAGTAAGACCGAGAGGGTCTTTTTGCTCATTTTGCTTTTCAAAGGCTGATATTTTATTCTCTTGGATGCTGATATTTCTTTGTTTCTATTCTTTCTTCCGAGACGCTGTTACTATATCATTTCTTTTTATGAAAAAATTTTAACTTTCTCTTACAGTGATAACATTATACATTTAATTTTATTGGACGTTCCACGTTTTTATTGTACGTTCCATATACGACCCTCCAGGACTCAGGAGGATAAACCAAATTATAAACAATTCCAATTCCACTTACCTGCCTAAACTGTACCTACATGATAATCCACCAGTTATAGAATAATCCAAGATACTCCTAGAGGTATACTAATATTAACTAACTTATATAAATTAGCATATATCTATACTAATTAAAGAGGAAAGCTTTGTATTTTTATATTTTTGTTTGTAACGAATAAACTCAAAAACTACTGGACTGATTTAAAAAAATCTTTCACCATTAGAATGCAACATTAGCGCTGAGTAACATAGGCTATTATTAAAAAAGAAATGTCCACCCGTGGGAATCCGTGACGGGCTGCTATATATATATATATATATATATATATATATATACTATATATGTCCTGGCGGATCTTAAAATTGATCACTTTATGATGTAACCGACCATTTTTCATTTTCATTGTATTTCATGATATGTCCAGCTTAAACTGATCATATCGTTGACACAAAAAGTAAACGATATCAGCGCCTCTAACGGTGGGTAATGTAAATATTTTACGATATGATCACTAAAGTTTGACCATTCCATGAAGTAGCCACGCATTTAGTTGCCCATATCGAGAAACGATTTCTTATCATTTATCTGCCCAAGCCACATCATGATGTGGCCAATAGACAGTGAAACATTTCATGAAATGCGACCATTTCATGAAATTCTCGAGCATTTCGTGAAGTGAGCAAATTTACGACATGGCTACGACATATACTATATGAACACTGCTAGTGTGTTTTTTCGAGCTAAACTGCTACTGCTAAATTTAAATTACGTTAGTATCGTTTTCGTCTACGAATCGTCGTTTTCATTTGACATTCAATCACGCTAAGGAAACGAAAATTAGTATGGCAATAAAGCAGCGCCTCCTGGCGACATACGAGAAGAGTTACAATTTTGCCATACAAATTTTTGTTTTCGAAAACGTAATTGAATAAAACTCACACTACGCACTAGGTTTGTGTGGCATAATTTAGACTCTGCTCGCTTGTCACCAGGAGGCACTGGATTTAATACAATAAAATTCTCGATTTCGTTAACGTGATCGCAGAGTAGAGTCCCGCCCGATCCTCAAAATGCCGCTTCACATGATATATTAAACATGCACACTCGCATAGGTCCAAAACTCCGTACCGTACTCCCCAAGACTACCGTACTCGTGGAACAAGAGTTCGAATATATACCCGGTTCACACGCGGTCTATACCTGGGCGCTTCTCCCCAACCTCACGACCCGGTCAACCCGAGCCGAGATCCTAGCCCTTAGAAGCACCGCCATCGGGTGGTTCCACTCCAAATTCGATCCGAACCCCTTGAAACCCTGAGCCATCCCCGTGGCAAGGAAGGGATGGTAAAAGGCTCTTTAGTGGGCATACCCTCTTTTCGTCAAGCTTGTAGTAGCTGGACGATGGAAGAGGAGGATAGGGCTCACATAACACAGGGTCGCCCCTAATTCCGGGGTATGCGGAAAGCATTTAAAAAATATTAAAACAAAATAATAAATCTAATTTGTACAAGGCACCCTGGTAGGTATTTTGCCATCAGTTTTGTCATACTTGCGAACATACACGACGCGAGTGTTACCTTTGTACCCTTAAGTACTTTAAGTATCTAAATCATCGTATGTTTTACGTGTTCAACAAATTAGATAAACATGATAATAACGTCTTACACGCTATCATTTAAAAAATATAAAATACATTAACTAAAGATCCATATCGTCTCTTTTTAACAGATTTTTAAATGTTACTATTTTTCTTAACTAATTTTAAGTTATTAGCTAACTTAGCATAGTGACCGTAAACAACTTGAATGTGATGACCATCACAACCAACAGCATTTAAACGCACGAAGGCGCATTTATGGGTCCTTTATTAAGGGTTGCTGTGAGTGAGGCAGGTAGGTATTCGATTTTTGGTCACCCATTCAATATGTGTAGCATTCGTGATCGTTAATTAAGCACGGCTAGCGGTGAGCTCGATGACCTCACACAAGTTAGTTACATACATTTAATTTGAAAATATACTAAGATAACGTCTTTCTACTGACGCGTCCATTAAAATACAACTGAAAAAAAATGTTTGCCTGATAAGTTTTTATAATTAATCGATGATTAATTGTAGATAAGTTAATGAGGTAGTAGCAAGCAGTCATCGTTTCCGTGTACGAGCTATGCGTGTAATGCGTGTGATGGGTGTGTGTTGAAGGTGGCGCAGCACCGGATCGCTCTTATCAGAACCGGTTCTCTAGTCTTCGTCCGGTTCCGATAGCCACCTAGTACCTGATATCCGTTTTTTCCAATTTTTTTTCACACTATTTTTCGTGTGCAGTTAACGGGAAAGACCGGTTCAATGCTCTATAGTTTGTGAAGTCACCTCGCCACAATGACTCGATGATATGCGCATGTCACATCGCCCAATTTTGGGAACCTATTACTGTTACATGGAATATCGTTTTTCCTTATAGCGTTGCTGTTGTCACGTCATTTTAATCGTTGGTAGCCGAACAGATAGGTTTAAAAAGCGTGTATTCCCACATTCGACCTGCGTCGGATATATCTCGAGAAATCGTGGAATAATTTCTCATAGCTCCATTAGGGTATGGAATGCTAAGTGTAAGTTTTATACAGCATTCGATCAGTTAACGAGAATCTTTATGGCAAAAATGCATATCAAGTTGTTAGTCCGAACACAAAAAATAAGCACCCTGACGTAAATCTATTTAAATCACAACACGTAGGTATGTGCGTACGCATTAGTCATATGAAAGAGTTAACGGAGTAGTTATTGTTAATGTGTAGGACAGCACATTGCTGAGAATCCTTTGAAAAAGTTAGAACAAATTTAATTTTACGGCGGTAAAGCTAGCCTTTATCTCAACTAATGGAAAATGACGTTAAGGCCAGGTGGAAACGCACATTACGCACATTTAAGGAACTGGCCCAGAAACTACTAAAAAGTCCACCATCTCTTTCAATTCATTGTTATTCACCTGTGTGGGCGGTCTTCCACGTGGTTCGTTCTTCAAATCAAAGTTTCCATCACGAAAGCGTTTAAACCAAAATCGCACGGTGCGTTCATTAGCAGTCCCCTCTCCAAACGCAACATTGATATTGCGAGCTGTTTCTGCCGCGTTAGTTCCGCGTCGGAACTCGTATTAAAAAATAACTCATATTTTCGAAGTATCCATCTTTCTTGTCTAAGCTGAATAAAAAAACAACTGAAAGTCGATAATCGAATGTTGCACATTTTATAAAAAAAAAACTTCATAGGTACCGTGTGAAAAAAGTTTCACTCAAAAATCTCAAACCATGAAGGTTCTATGTCAATTCGAAGTACCTAATACAATAAAACGGCAATTTCATACTTTAACCCCTATTATTAACTTTAGGTACAGACATGCCTGCACATTAACCTACCACAAATGGTCAAATTTCCTCAATAGACTTTGAACTTTATGTTTAAGGCTTAAGGTTGACAACGTATTGAAGAAATTTGACAGTTTTGGATAGGTTGATGTGCTGGCGTGTGTACATTTGAGTTATAATCTACATAATGTGAGAGACTGGAGCACGTTGAGTACTGATTATGCAGATTATGAATATTCTGTGCCCGAAGAGTTCGATGGCGCAATGGTTAACACGCTGGGTCTGCGATTGCTAAAGTTAAGCAACTGTCGCAAATTATCAGAACGCCGGATCGGTCATCGGATAGGTGACCGGAAGTGTAAAATCTTGAGGCCTTCCATGCTTCGGAAGGCGCGTAAAGCCGTGGTCCCGGCTGCGTTAGCAATCGTTACCAATCACCAATCCGCACTGAACCCGCGTGGTGGTTTACGGCCCGTTCTTTCCATCCATCCATAGGGAAGGCTCGTGCCCCAGCAGTGGGGACATAAAATGGGCTGGGAATGTTGATGATGATGTTCCCGTGGGAAGAGTACCTACGTATACTCTGTGAATCGTATATATTGCGATAATAGCAACGTACTATTTTAATTTAATTCCGTGAGAGTTCAATGGAAAGGCATTCAAATATTAGAAAAAACAATAGTCCTTTAATTAATAGATTGGGGAAAAAGTTTCTTCGCATTTTTTAAGATTTTTTTTTTTTTTTTAATATATGTAGTTTATTTACATTTAACGTATGTAGGTGCCATTTTATTCGATAACTTTTTGCTATCTTGTAGGCAGGGACATGATCCCATTGCTATAGAAATTTTAGGGCTTCTGATCAAAATACCGCAACAAGTGGTTTTGGCAGTCCTCTCGTGATGTTAACCTGACACTGCCTAAAGAATTCTGAAGAGACCGAAACAGGTGAAAATCTGAAGGTGCAAAGTCAGGACTATACGGCAGGTGCATTAACACCTCCCAGCCAAACTCTCTTAATTTTTGCTGAGTGGCTAAAGATGTGTGAGGTCTAGCGTTATCATGATGAAAAACCACACCCCTTTTGATGATTAATTCCGGCCGCTTTTTGTCAACTTATTGCTTTAATCTCATCAGTTGTTCGCAGTAGAGTTCAGAATCGATGGTCCTGCCTGGTGGTAACAGCGCATAATGAATAATGCCCTTCCAATCCCACCACACACACAGCATCACCTTGTTGCGAGTTAACCCGGGTTTCTCCACAGTCTGTGAAGCCTGACCGGCCTTTGACCACGACCTTTTTCGCACGTTCTTGTCGTGTCGTGATCCACTTTTCATGACCAATTATCAGCTTCTTCAAAAATGTTTCGGTTTTATTACGTCGTAATAAAGAATCACAAATGAGTACACGGTTCATTAGGTTTCTTTCAGTGAGCTCGTGAGGTACCCAAATATTGAGCTTTTTGTGTACCAAGTTTTTTTCAAATGCGCCATAACTGTTTTGTGGTCAATTCCCAGTTTTTCAGCTACGTCGTAACTACTGATACACCGATCTTGCTCTACTTTTTCAAAAATGGCATCCATTTTATCCGTAATAGGGCGACCAGAGCAACGTGCATCTTTGACATCAAAATTTCCGGATTGAAAACGCTTATACCAAATTTGTGCTACTCTCACAGACACTGCACTAGGTTCATAAACATCGCAAATTTTTTTTTGGGCCTTGCGTTGCATTTTTACCTTTTTGTAGTAAAATTTTAAAATGTATCGAATTTCTTCATTAGATTCACTCATCTTGAGAGTAAGAAAAACAAATGAAAGTCACACATTTTCCAAATTTGAAATCTTTAAAATTTAAACTTTTAATGATACCAAAACCAGCCAGATACAAATAGTATAGCCAAAGAGATTTTATTACAAGTTCATATACATACTATATGCGAAAAGTATATTTTCCCTAACCTAATATACTTATAACACTGCAGATTAATTCATATGTCCAGAGTAAAGTAAACAAAAGGCCAATGTGGGTGGGTAGCGCGTGTGTATGTGCACATGAATTGTATGTGTACATATATAATGATGCAGTATTTATATAAGTAACAATGCCCTGCGCTATCAGCTTGGGATCACCCACTATAAGCAGTAATAGCGTATTGAACTGCGTACGATTAACACAGGCACAGATTAAGACACAGCTCTATACTTCGATTGTCGTAATAGACCTCCTTATTTACAAATACAAGGAATGATGGATGACTTTTAAAGAAACACAGACTTTTTATCGATTAAGCTTAAGCACTAAGAGTTGATAATAGTCTACGTGATTATCAAATGAAATTATTGCGTATAAACACCTCCACGACGCGGTCACGCCGGGGCGTGGTCTTAGGTATAGGCGACCCGGCCACACACGTTGCGGTCTACCGGCAGGTCTGCCTGGCGCAGCTGCCCCTGTACAAGTAGGCCTGACGACTTGGCATGTGTCAAGCACAGGTCACCCGTTAATCCCTCACAAATGTGTTTTTAAATTTTGCTTAAGATCTAAATAATTGCACAGGTCTTCTCATACACATGCCCCGGTATAACTATATAGGCACTCCTGCGCAGGCAGACCTGTCAGGTAGACCGCAACGTGTGTGACCGGCTTATAAGTAAAATAATATAATTTTAATTGTGTTTCAGTGCAGACCAAATAACGTAAATCGTAAAGTAGCTTATATGTTCGCCATTTGCTTTTGGCTGAACTAATGATATCGAAAAAGGGAAATCGTTTGATTTATATGAATTGAAAGCATGTAATGAATGAGTGATGAGTACTAAATATAAGTAATATAATATGGATGGAGAGGAAGAGGCAGACGTAAGAAAATATGGATGGATTCTCTTACCGTGAGGGTTGATATGATTGAAAGAAAAAGACATATTAAGCCGACCACAAGTATCATGGAACCAGGGCAGGAAGAAGAAGATACTCGTTCTCAAATACTCGTAGTATACAAGTATTTATCTTTTAATATATATATATATTCATGTATTACTACATAATTAAATATAAGAATGCATAAATAATAATTCCGGTAGCTAAATAATTGAAAGATTACAATATTTTATAATGGGCTATTTTCCTTACGATATTACCAAATATAGCATTGTGAATGCGAAATAACAATGAATAATTAATTGATATGGATAAATACAATATGGATTAAAATATTAACAACGGTGCAATATTATTCACGGTGTGGCTAATTTATCAAGAAATGATAACTTTATGTGGATTACTATAGCAACTAACTAGGTATTAGGGTTCCCAAAAAAATTAACGGACAGTTAGGTATACGTAATTTTTCTTTAGCAATAATACTATTTATCAGTGTGTTATGGTTCTGAAACTTGGTCATAATTATTGAAACTAACTGATTAGGTATTATGCACTTATTCTGTTAATGTAAATTAATTATTTTTATGTAACAGTTACAGTGGAAAACCTCTAGAGCCCTCACTGATGAGACACGAGTAATACATTAATTGCAACAAGACAGCATTAACAAGATTTAAAGGTAAACAAATATGAAACAATAGCAAAATATTCTTATAAAACGTATAGGTGTGTAGTCAAACTATAAACACTTTTATAACTTGTCACACTTTGTTCACACATTTTATAAAAAACTATGTCACAGAAACACATTCATATACGAGTATACGCATTTATACAGTTAATTCATTGTACAGGCCCATTTATGATATGGTGAAAGATAATCACAAAGACGTAGATAGCGCATCAGCTATAAAACTATAAATACAAAAATGAATCTTCGATATCGTTGGTAGCAGCTATAGACAACTATTGTCTTTGTTTGCGTTGAGTGGTCTTCAAAATGCGTGTGGTGTTGTTGCTTGCGACATTGGTGGCGGCTGTGGCCGCTCTTCCAGCGGAGATGCCGGAGCCCGCGCAGCTGGCGTTCATGCTCGGAGAACAAGATTTCGAGGATTACCTAGATGCGTGGCTTGCGAAGGAGGAAGCCAAATGGTTCAATGCTACCGGCAGCGCGGCACCTCGAAGTGGTAAGTTCTGAAGTTGACACCTGAAATGTATTTAGCACAAGTAATTAAGCATTTAAACATATGAAACATATGTTTTGTGTAAGAAGAAACGGTTATAAGTAGATAACTACATATATTTTAATATACATATATCTATAAATCTAATAATATTTTAACATATGTAGTTATCAACTAACAACCGTTTCTGTTGTGGTCAACTGGTTAGATTAACGATCAAAGCTCTATAGGTCCCTGGTTTATTTCCCAGCACATATCCGGGCTAAGTTGGTGGTCATCACCATGTCACCACCATCTTATCTTAGTCTAACTAAAACAACAGTGGTACTTAGTGTTACGATGTTCGACTAATGACATGTCATTGGTCCAGGCTGCACGTTCCGCGTCAATGGGGACCTCGGTCAGCCTCAGCCTGTGTACCTGCTCGGCAATAACTTTCTCAGACCTACCGGCAACTCGGGTCAGATCCATCTGAACGCCGGCCAGCAAGTCCGCGTCGGCTGCCCCGGCTCTGGGCTCACCATCCGGCACGCCAACATTCAGTCCACCGTCCAACATGCGGTAAATATTTCAATTAGTGTTGAGATTTCGAGTGTCAATAATTTCATTTTTCAACAATATTTGTTAATATTACCCATAACGCTCATAAATATACATATTATTCTTTGTGAACGTTGTCATCGTTAGCTTGTTGCTTCCATTTAGAGCCATTATCATCATCAACCTATAAACGCTCAGGTCTTACCACATTTCACATAACATTAGGCAACATGCTACCGAAAATAAGGACACAACAAACATGACCAACAGCCTAACGTGCCTCAAAACACGGAAGAGCTCGAGATATTATAATTTGACCTTAAATTGCAAGACTAAAATCAGCCGCTATTATGCCGTTCATGGTCTGTCATGAAAGCTCTACTTTTCGCTTACGTCTATCATACATAACATAACTGTTGTGATAGACTGTAGTGAAAAGTGTAAGTGTAAGTGTAAGTGTAAGTGTAGTGTAAGTGAAAAGATATATTTACATTTTCAGACTGCTACTTGTGTGAGCAATAACCAGGTGTCAGGGGCAGGATGGCTGGCAGGAAACAGTGCCTTCGGTGGGCTGACCTGCTCAGGGGACGCTTTCCATAATGCCGAGACCACGGGAGCTAGATGTTTCAACAACGCAATCGTTATTAGGCAGGTGCCTTATCTTCAGTTCGAATTGATAAATCTAATAATTTTATTTTGAATTAACACACACATATTATCTATATTTGCAGCTGCTAATGATTAATATTTGTTTATTTTGTTTGTAATTCTTATGTAGCTAATAAAAACCGTTTTTATTTTGTTTTGAATAATACTGTAAGATTAAAATAAAATATATTATACGGTTTAAAGACTTAAATTTAAACTGTAGTAAGTATTAACATAATTTTACAATGAATTTATTTTTAATATTGTTATGTTTTTAGGGTTGGATTTATCGTCGACAATGTGTTCCGTACTTGGTACCACTCCTGTTTTGACCAAAATCGTCTGGAAGTGTTGTACGTCTGGTACGATCAGGATGTAACCAATGCTGTTCATCAAAGTGGCGTTGATCGTCCAAACTGGCTGGGTGAGTAAAAAGGGCTTCAGCGCATTCAGTGAATTTTACAGTTTAGCACATTCAATAACTTAAACTACTTTTATTTTCCAGCTGGTTCTTTCTTCCCTGGAGTCAACATTAACAACTTGTACACGCAAGTACATCAGAAACAGGCCATAGCTGAAATCGTGGGATCAGCAATGGCTGACCGTTACGTCACAAACCACCAGTTCTTGTCGCGTGGGCACCTTACAGCCAAGAGTGACTTTGTTTTCGCAACCGGTCAACGTGCTTCGTTCTACTTCATAAACGCTGCTCCTCAATGGCAACCCTTCAATGGTGGAAACTGGAACGACCTCGAACAGGTGATCTATTATATAAATGTCGCTGCTGCCGACTGTCGGTGTTTGTAACTCCGCGCGTAACGTCTTTTTTTGTACAGAATCTTCGTGCCCGTATTGGCCAGGCTGGTTACAACACAGTCATTTACACCGGAACATTCGGTGTCTCTCAACTCCGTGATGCAAGCAATCGTCTCCAGGACATTTTCCTGCATCGAAGTGGCAACACTCGCCAGCTCCCGGTCCCATTATACTTCTACAAGGTTAGATAAAATCTACTTGATATTTTTAAAGATGGTGCTTAGGGTTCTACGCGGAATTCAATTGGATGGCGACCACCCTATTTCTGCCACCAAATAAAGTATTTGCATTACGGTTTTGATTTGAAGAGTACTAGATTAAATTAAATTATAGAACATTGAAGCATACGATCTGAAGCTTTAGGATGGGAACGCGCATGTGATAACATTGGTGGTCTCTTTCTATAATGCAGGCCCTACGGTCAGTCATTCATTATCATAAGAAAAGATTGTCATTTCTATTTACACAACTGTTTTGTTTCGTGTCTAAAGAATTGTTGTTTTCTGTAGGTGGCGTATGACTCTGGTCGTCGCATCGGCACCGCGTTCGTGAGCATCAACAATCCTTACTACACCGCCGCGGAGGTGCGCAGCCTGCAGTTCTGCACCGACCGCTGCCGCAACAACAACGCCTTCAGCTGGCTCCGCTGGCAGCCCGACCGCATCGACCTCGGCTACAGCTTCTGCTGCACCATCGCTGACTTCAGGAGGGTCATCACTCACATTCCAAACTTTACTGCCAATGGCCTTTTGACGTAATTAAACAATACGTTGTCCGATAATGTTAATTAGTCAATGGACGAATTGTTATCGACCTCAAAAACTTTATACAAATATATGCACAATCATGAATTCATAATTAAAAATATTTTTATATTTGATCATCTTATTAACAAACAAAAGAAATGATGGATGGGTTTAAAGTGACAAAGACTTTAAGTCGTTTAAGCTAAGCACTATGAGTTGAGTCTACGTAATATTCGAATTAAATTATTGTGTATAATATACCCCTATGACGTGGTCACAACGAGACGTGGTCTAAGCATTTAGAGGCGGCCGGTCCTTTAGAATGTACCGGAGAATATGAATATGTTAAAGGGACACGCCCGCATAATGGTGACCCCTGGAGGACCTGACCTTCGGAGTTTCATTGGTCGCGAAGACTTGAGGAACCGGAACAGTGGTTGAGGATCTAAGACGAAGTGTGCTTTCATCATCGGCGTTATCATTATTTAACATCAGGTGAGATGAAGGCCGAGTGCTTTCAATTAGGGATTTTAAAATAAAACTGCTGAGTCGCTCGTTGTCCATAAAACCGGTAAAAACCACAGGCGATCAACAGCAATGTGTCTCCAAAAAACTAACTTTTTAGTTATTTATGAAGTAAAACAGATAATAAGGAAAAAGAACATAATTCTACATAAGTGAAGATAACATAATCAAAAAGTATTGCGATAAGTAAAAGGATGCATCTAGGTATAACAGTATATGTGTAAGTATGTGTAGCTATTTAATTATATATTTAGTTTTATTTCTTATTGAGATCGCGTCGTTCAATGACTCTCTAACGCTTGCAAGATATATAAATATAAAGCTGTGGTTTTTATAATATTGGTAAAAAATTATAGATTTTGATTATTATACCAAATAACAAAATGTATTTTTAAACATATATATTAATTGTTATGTGAATTAACGTTATATCGAGTCTTTATATAATATTACTATATTAGATTGTTATTGAAATGCAATTTAAGGGACACCCCCGTTTATGATTTATTGAAAGATAAACACATAGACATAGATAGCGCATCAGCTATAAAAACGATGAAAACCAAATCGTCGGGGACAGTTCAAAAGCGTGTACCTAGTAGTTAGCGTAAGTGTAAAACATTAATTTTTTTAAAACAAGGATGAGGTTTAATTATCAATTAGAACAATAGCAATTATTGTCATATTGTTTTGCCTCCTCTCTCTCTCTATATATATATATATCACTACCTAGTATAAACAAAGTCACTTCCCGCTGTCCCTATATATGTATGTATGTATGTATGTATTTTTTTTGGCTTTCTTGGTCCAAAGAAGTGAAATATCTAGGTTTAACGCTAGATAGGGAACTTACTTGGAAACAGCATGTGGACACGACCATAGCCAAGGCTTACAGAGTCTTTGGCATGTGTCGGTCTACATATGGCAAGATGTGGGGACTCAACCCCAGGATCATTAGGTGGATCTACATGACGATGGTGAGACCGATCCTCACATATGGCAGCATCGTCTGGTGGCCCAGAACCAGGCTGAAGATCTGTAAGAATGCTCTTAGCAAACTTCAGAGAACAGCTTGTCTGGCAATCACTGGTGCCTTTCGAACCACTCCAACGGCAGCGCTGGAAGTCCTCACAGACCTTTCACCACTGCACATTGTGATAGAAACAGAGGCAAAGAAAGCGTTACATAGACTAAAGGTGGCCGGACTATGGGACGCATCTAAACCTCTGACCAGACACACAAAATGGGATCCAAGTGATATTCCTGACAGGGTCATGGAAATGGGGTGCGATAAAATATCCCCCATATTCATGTTCGAAAAGAAATTCAAAGTTTATGTCCCAACCAGGGACGAATGGAAACGAGGGCCACCGTCTCCGGAGAAAGATAGCCTAATCTGGTATACTGACGGATCAAAAATGAAGTCGGGCACAGGAGCAGGCGTCTATAATAATGACTTCAAGCATAGTCAAAGCATGGGAAAACTTGCTACTGTTTACCAAGCAGAAACTTTTGCAATTCTCCTATGTGCAAAGCAGAATATAGAGTTAGCTATGAAAAAGCGAAATATATTCATCCTGAGTGACAGCCAGGCTGCGCTCAAGTCACTCATATCGCCCAGAATCGATTCTGGCCTTGTTCTAGAAACCACTAAAGCTCTAAACAAGCTAGGTAGACATAACAAGGTGCGATTGATCTGGGTCCCAGGCCATATGGGAATCCACGGTAACGAGATGGCGGATGCGCTTGCCAGGGAAGGCTCGGAGACCCAGCTCATTGGTCCTGAGCCGTTCGTGGCACTTGCACCAAGTACCATTAACAAGGCCTTTAAAGATTACATCAAAAACAGGCACGGCATCGAATGGAAAGAGCAGCCGGGTATGAAACACTCCAAATCCTTCCTTGGCGAAAACGCCTTAGGACGGAGTAAGTTCATATGTGGAGGCGGTAGACGGCAGGCCCGACTAACCATCGGTGCCTTGACAGGGCACTATGCCACAAAACAAATGCTTCATAGAATGCACCTTTCAACAAATAGTTTGTGTAGGGCGTGTGGAGAGGAAACGGAGTCGATGCAGCACCTACTGTGTGACTGCGACTCTCTGGCTAGGAAAAGAATGGGACTCCTGGGGTCGGCCTATCCGAAACCGGAGGACTTCAGGCTCTTCGCTCTTAAAGATGTTGCCAAACTTATGGCCTCTATCTTTACAGAGGAGGAAGAGTGAAAGGATGGGGTTGCACAAAAGATCCCGATGGGTCGAGGTGTTACTGCGAGAGGGAAACCTCGGCAGGCCCCACTAAGATAAGATAAGATGTATGTATGTATGTATGTATGTATGTATGCTTAGATCTTTAAAACAACGCAACGGATTTTGATGCGGATTTTTTTAAATAGATAGAGTGATTCAAGAGAGAGGTTTATACCTATAAATACATGCAGAATATAGTAGAGAAACACTGATAATTATAGAGGTTTCAAATTTTTTTGCGCTTTCATTGCAATCGCTGGCTGAACCCTACGAGATAGATCAAAATAATGTACTACAGTATTGTAAACCTTAAAAATATCTACAAAAAAGTCCGCGATGGTATATGTCTATCTCTTATGGAATTTTACTTTTTATGAGAAATAATGGCTTATTAACGAAGCGATTTTAAGCATTACTGCATTAATCCTTACGCAATTACATACCCTAAATAAATTGTGCATTTAATATAGATCAATATGGTCCTTTACAGCATGTAATTTCAATGAATATTTTCGAAGATATTACAGATTTAAAATGCAGGGACATAGCGGTTGCGTGTATCAGTATTGCACCCGTGCGAAGCCGGGGCGGGTCGTTAGTATACTACTCAAAACAAAATAAGGGCCACGAGGTATTTTGTCCGTACCATGAAAATAATAAAACCAATATTAATTTTTTTGTCTCCATAACGAAAACTAATGTTGTTTTTACCGTGTAGACCAATAAATTTATTCCAATAATAATGATTAAAAAGTTTATTTGCTTTTGAAAGAAAAAACACATTTAAGGTTAAAAATAAAAACAATGTAAAGTTACTGAAAACAAAAGAAAATACTCCATGCTCATCTTTTAGTAACGGGTATGCCCCCCTCGTTTCGTTACGCACTCCTGAAGCCTGGAGTGCATGCTCTCAATCAAATGCCTGACATTTTCCATTGGAATCTCTTCCCAGGCCCTTTTAACAGCGTTGATGAGTTGCTGTTGGTTGTGGATTTCCTGATCACCGTCTCTAACTCTTCGTTTCAACTGATCCCACATGTGCTCTATTGAATTAAGTCCGGACTGTTCGCCGGCCACGGCAAGACTTGAATTTGAGACGCTTCCAGTACAAACCGAGTCGCTTGAGCCGTGTGTGCACGAGCATTGTCTTGCATCAAGATAAATCCAGGACCCGCTCGCTGGGCAAATGGGATCACATGTGGTCTGACGACTTCCTCAATATACCGCTAAGCAGTAACAGTACCCTCATTTAAAATAGCGAGCTCAGTTTTGCCGTGTAAGCTTATCCCGCCCCAAATCATTACATTTGGACCACCAAAACGATCGACTTCATGGATGCAGGCTTCTGAAAATCTCTCGCCGCGTCTTCTCCATACTCTAATACGCCGATCGTCGTTAAAAAATTTAACTTTGCATTTGTCTGTGAAGAGCACCATGCCCCATTGGTTTATCTTAAACGAAAATGAAAAAGAAAAGAAAAATGAACAAAAGAAAATGAAAAGAAAATGAAAATCTTAAACGATTTGCACGATAATTTCTGGTTAATGGAATACGGACAACTCGCCCTCTTGATGCCTGCTGGTCTTCATGCAATCGATTACGAATAGTTTGGTCACTGACACGAGTACCCGTTGTGAGCCGTAAACGATTTTGCAGCTTGCGGGCCGTCGTTGTGCGATCTCGGCGCGCACTTAATCGAATGTAACGATCCTCTTGAGCTGTTGTAATGCGAACTCTGCCCGAACCAGGTCTTCTTCTAACACTGCCGGTCTCTTGGAAACGATTCCATAGATTTTGAATAGCTCTTCGAGAAAATCCCAATTGCAAACCCACAGATCGCTGCGAATGACCTTCTTCAATCATTGTAACGGCTGTGGTTGCTGTCAGCGAGTCCATATGACGCCTGCGTGCTTGTGGCATATTGCAAAAGATGTTTCTGACTCGAGATATCAATGAACTCTGATAATTTCTAATAAACCAAGAAACTAAGGAAAGCAAAACGTCAAAGAAAATGGAATCAAAATTTTCAAAAATAATTTTAAATCAAATTTTATTTAAAATTGTTGCCAGCATTAGATGAATACTACAATATTAAAAAGTTTAGGTATCAAAGAGTTTGTATTCTCAATATTTTACTACTTTCAATATGCAAATGTTTAATTATTTACACCAAAATGAAAAAATACCTCGTGGCCCTTATTTTGTTTTGAGTAGTATATATACATATAGTTAGGTTATCTCTTAAAATGATTGAGCTAGCAGCATGAATGAAACTGTATGTTGTAGATAATTAATTTCATAGTTAATAATAACGACACTAAATAGTGGAAACGTTTTTTGTTTATTTATTAAAATTACATAACAAACAAAATATCGAAATTTTTTTGCGTTGAAAAATTAAAATAGTATACTCACACACCACATAAAAACGAACTTTAAATAAGTATGTTATGCGATGTTGCGGGATAATATTCCATTCTCCCACTAACACAGTCATGTTTCAGATCTCTAAGTGTAGCTCGGGCGGGGTTCCGATTTCTTACACGCCTTCCGTGCTTGTCCCAAGCGTGCTCAATCGGATTTAGATCCGGGCTTCTCGAGGGCCAGTCCATGCAATTGATGCCAACGTCCTGAATATACTCATTCATTCATTACAATTTGAGCTGTATGTGGCCTAGCATTGTCATGCATAAATATGGAATTGTCACCCATATTATAGTAAAACGCGCGTGATTTGAATTTATTGCCTAATTCGAACTTTTGTTATTTTTATCATCTTAGGAAAACCAAGGTTTACTAAATTAAAATAGGGTCATCAAGTAATACACATAAAACCACTAATAGGTTCTCACCGATAGAAGTTACTTAATAATAATTAAAACTAGAAGCACTAAGCAACGCATTATTAATCTCGCTCAAACTATTAACGAGTTGGTATCACCGCAACAGAATATCTAGTTAAGAATATTATGTGGGTCCGAAGAACCGCTCGCTCAACATCCGCCTCGCTGATGGTACACTGGTATAGAAGAGGTCCAACTCAAACTGCTTGCTAAGTAAGTTAAATATGAAGTTAGTTTCATGCAAGTAATATTATTGATTTACAAGATAGATAGGATTTTGTCGCTGACCCGGATTATTTGTCCACGAGTGTATATTAGATAACATCACATAGGTACATTGTTCTGATCCCAAGGTAAGTAGCTAAAGCAATCGTGGTACCACAACCACCCAGACCCGACACAGAATTGAAAAGTTCGT
This sequence comes from Eudonia truncicolella, assembly GCA_949315975.1. Lineage (NCBI taxonomy): Eukaryota > Metazoa > Arthropoda > Insecta > Lepidoptera > Crambidae > Eudonia > Eudonia truncicolella. The sequence continues at coordinate 8,768,448 of OX438829.1, read as the reverse complement.
TTTCGACATCGACAGGAATCGAACCCGGGACCTCAGAGTTTGCGCCGCCCTAAGTCCGGCGTGCAAGCCACTAGTGCAGGCTACGGAGGTCATCAAAAATAATGAATTTATTTTCTATAAAAATTTCGTCAATGATGAATGATTTTTTTAAATCACCAAATAGGATGGAACTGTGTTTACAATGCAGGTATTATCTGTTTATCTTTTAGCAGATGATTGTATGAGATATCAAGCAGTCGATTGGGTGTGTCATCATATTATCAATTCGCAAGGACGACTGCAATACCTACCTTGTACTAAGTGTTGCAACATAACAAATTCAAAGTATAATAGTATAAAACACAATGTTAACTCAGTTTAGGAGATTTTGATACAACTTCTGTAACTTAATAAAGTGGTTTTAAATTACCTGGAAAATAAAAAAAATCACGTCATCGACCGCTAGTTCTACACAATTTCTATGAAATAATTTAATTTTAACAACTTCCATATTTTTTACGTTTCGTACGCCGAACATACTTTAGGTTTTGTTCTGAGCTTTGATACACGCTACCGAAAGCTAAAGTCGACTGCCGCAAGGTCGACAACAAATTGCCGAAAGCCCAAATCATGGATAGTGCATTGCATGGGCCGTATCTTTAAGAGTGCGTAGAGCAAAAAATGCCAAAAGTGTAGTCACGGTTAAGTTGATATAATTGAAAATACTATCGTAGGTATTATTAAACATTACTAATAAAAAATATTACTAGTATTACTAGAACCTCCAAAATATTTAATACCCCACCTTATTAATAAATTGCCTAATGATATTAAAGATAAAATAAACGAAAAAAATATTAATAAACTAATTAAAAACCACTATGTTAGAACATTGTAACATAGTCAAACTTTTTAAGCGCCAGTTATTTATAACGGAACGTCCTGTGCGAGTGCGCACGCACACGTAAGTTGTTTCTGTATACAAGCGCGCACGCAGTGACGCTGTGCAACGCTGTCAGTTCTGTATCGATGCGATGGAATGGTTATCGCTGAGCGCGCTAGATCACAATTAATGTACTGCCTTCTTGTTTTTACCGTCATATTATTATTTTACTATTTGTAATTCAATTACTTAATATTATATTGAGAACTTAGTATCAAGACAAACCTAACATAGGCTTTAAGATACTACTAACCGATATATGTAATTATATTTTTGTTGATTAAATAAATAAATAAAAAAAAAGTAAAAATAAAAAATAAAAAAAAGATATATTTAGTATCAAAGTACAATATCATTTCAAGTTGGGCAAAAATCATGAAAACGAAGGGCGGCGTTTAGTTGATATTTTAATCTAAAATATTGTACCTCTGATTTTGTCTAAACGATCACCAATGACTAAACTACAAATTGTCCGTCTCACATTTTCGATTTATCAAGCAGTTATTTAAATTATTATTTTTATTAAGCACCTTATATTTTCCTTGTAAAATTAGTATGGCCGCGCGGCATCAAATAAATATGCGATGCACACGCTTGAAAATTCAGATCCCGATCCGATCCGAACCCTTCGGAGAATCTAGTAGGGCATGGGGATGCGCATTAGTGCGCGATGCCGTTCCCTCATCATCCACTCCACTCATCCTACATATACTTATATATTCTATTCTATGATTATTTACATATAATTTTACGCAAATACTGTTGCGAACAAATCACAATAAGAAACACAAAGTGTTGAAAAAAGAGCGGGATTCGAACCCCATGACTTGCCGGGTCAGGTGCACTACCAACAATGCTATCGTAACTCAAGCCGAAATTAATCAACATTTCTTACTGATCTTAATATTTTTACAAATACTGAAAGATCAGTTAAGAATTCTAGTTGATAAGTAATTTTTTTTAATCATTTTATCTTTCAGAAATTACCTCAAAACTAATTAAGATTAAATTAATTTAAATGTTTTATTTTAATTGTTGGTTACCGAAAATAATTGACTCTATCTAGACTAGACAGACAAATAGAAATTAAGAAACCAGATTACATTCTTGAAGCATTAGAAAAACGTGAAACTAAAACGAATACTTACTAAACGTTAAACTGCTGAACACAGAGCTTTCAAAAGGTAAACGCAAAAACTAACAAAACTTAATAAAAAAAGTTTTATTTACAAATACTTGTTTGTTTTAATAATTTCTCGTCGAGCAATGTAAATAACATTGCTCGACGAGAAATTAATCTATGTGACTTTTTCTAAATCCTGACTCACTTGGTTTTGTCGCGAGCTTTAATAGATTTATCGATGTAGTGTGCGTGACACTCACACCACTAGAGCGTCGCCGCTGTAGCACATGAGTAAATATATTTACTCATGTGGCTGTACCTATTTGACAGTTTGACACTCGTCACTTACGGACGGCGGCGCAGTCTTAATACGTCGAATTTGCATCTTTTTATGAACTTTTTCACCCAAACATCACACAGTAAATATTTTCTTAGGTACGGCATCTACAGCTTCATGGGTACGGCCTTAGATATTGTGCATAATTAAAGGGTACTGCTGCGGCCTGTCCGCGACTTCATCCGCGGTACACATAAGAAAACGTACATTTTGTATGTAAACAGAAATCGTAACTAATCTTGGAATAACATATACTTTCTTAAACAACCTGTATCAATCAATTGACGAAATATCAATGAATTACATTATGCAATTATCATTGAACATAATATTGATAAGTTACAGTATCACTAACTGATGTCATTACAAATATTGTATCTATTTATCTTTTTAGTAAATTTTATCAGAAACATGACAGTTGAATGGATGGATCGTCATAATAATAAGGAAAGGTTAATATATATATATATATATATATATATATATATAATTATGGTTGATCGGCCAAAACATCCTTAGCCTGCGAAGTATTTATAAAAATATGAAACAGTCAAATGCACTTGCTACGATGCTACGAACCTGAAAATGCCGTATGAGGCAAATCAGCAACTCTCTCAAAAACAAAAAAAGTGACTTGTTCGTCAACTCGGCTGAAAACCGTAGTAGCATCAGTATTCGACAAGAATCATTGATTGTCATATTCATAGATTGCCTTAAAAGTTTGGGGTTAGCATTTGATTTTTGACTTAAGCAACAACTGAATGAACACAGACCACTTTCTTCCTAACTGGCATCCAGTAAAATTTCAATGAAATTCTATGTACGTTAAAATGTAATGTGCATAAAAACGTATGTATGTAAGTGTATGCAGTTATGTAAAAACACTACCGCGATAGGCAAATTTATTATTATTCAGCAACGATCAGAAGATTGTAATTTTCCAGCATTAATATTTATCGATCAGGCTCAATTATACAAACTTTTTTCAAACAACATGGCGCCGTTTATAGAATGCAGCGCGCGCAGATTTAATAGATAAGTAAACCACCGGTTTACCATAAAATAGAATTGCAATGCCAATTAAATTAAGCTATTAAAAATAAATAGAAACACGACATCGTGCTGTTGGCTTAACCAATAGTCTCGTTCAAGCATACTCAGCATTTAAAGCACCCAAAAATACGCTAGTTTTCCGTGGACGTGCCAACAGATCTGTACAAACAGATTAAAAGTTGAAAGTGTTTATTTAATTATTTAAATCAATCTTTAAAAAAATATTGGTATACTATTAGTATTGCATAATTATAATACTGTAATTACTAGTCTACATTTTTACACTCTTATAAGATTATGTAGATGTAGTAAGAGCAAATATAATACTTAACTAGTTTCTTATTTCTGCTTCGCAAAAATTAACATTTGAACCGAATAAGCATTAGAGAAAGCCACTTGTGTTTTACCATATCGTTAAGTTGGCCGGCACTAACAGCTTTCCAACGAGCACTAAGTAGAACATTGTGTCTGTGTAACTATTTCTAAAAGAATTTCCTCTTGAGAATCCATACGAAAAACGGTTTTAAAGTGTAGGTATAAGAATTACCTACCGGAATTATTAGGCGCGATAAACTAAATTTTTGAATAAAACCTTGTTAAAACTGTCGCCTACATTATCTTATAATCTAGTTCTAAATTCTTATTAAAAAACTTAAGCTATAATAAAATTAATCATTATCGTCATAATTAGTGTCAATAGGTCGGCCCATGTGCCCCCAATAGGGAGCGATTCCGCGCTCAAAAACAATGATGATTAAAGTTTGTTAATAATTAATTTGAGTTATTTAAGTGTTTGGTATTTTCGTTATACCAGAAATTCGCAAATAAGCCGTTCACGCCACCCCGGTTTAAATGAAAAGTATCCTAAAAGCTTTTGCGAATTTTCTACAAAGTAAATCGGAAAGCTTGATAACATAATAAATGTAACGTTAAACAGTGTTCTATTTACAAGCATTTGTGCGGAATGATTAGCTCATTGAGTTTATTTAATGGAACGACTAACTGTTTTTGGATATATATATATTGTATATACCTATATATTGTATACTACTTATACTATACTAGCGGCCCGTCCCGGCTCCGCACGAGTGGACATTTCTTTTTTAATATAGCTTAGGTTACTCAGCGCTAATGTACCATTCTAATGGTAAAAGAATTTTTTAAATAGGTCCAGTTGTTTTTGAGTTTATTCGTTGCAAACATACAAAAATAAAAAGCTTTCCTCTTTATAATATTATTATAGAGATAAAACAAAATGAAGAATTTAGATTTACTTTGTTTCTAAATTATTGTGTTGTCTGTCTGTTTTGTTTTCTAATTCGCTTATGTGACATATTAAATATATAGTTTTACAAAGTAGGGATCTGTAATTGGCAGTAGATTAAGTATGCAATGTAATAACTTAGTTTTTAAAATGCTGTAGATTCTATGTTCTAAATAAATAAAAAGGTACGAAAATGATTTGTTATTTGTGTTGGTAGTTTAATAATCTTTACAAGATGTAATATACAAAATGAAAATAGTTCTTGGAAGCCATAGAATAGAAAGAAGTGAGAGCAATCGTCACGCACGTGGAGAACTTACATAATATTAAAGGATGGTAATAAGGATAGGCATTGGAAAAACTTATATTAAATATTTCTTATATATATTATACTACTATATATATTTACTTATATAATATGAAAGTAATATTACTAAGCAATAAAAAGACTCTGAATGCCACGTTAGCGGAAAAAGAATAAAAAATTCGTAAAAGGTCGACTGAAGGTTTTACGCCTTTAGACAACCCTACACGATTTTTTTATTTTGCCCCACTTTTCTATTTTGGATTCCAAAGCCTGTATGTATTCTTTAATATTTATTTATTAGGTAATTCCTTTCGTTATTTGTTTTTCTTAAATGATTTTAGCACTTCTGAAAACTATGTTAGTGCATACATATACTTACTGTCACGCCTCGTTGGCCGAGTGGCATAGCGCTCAAGAAGTAAACAAGGATTGTTATTGAAATTTTACGGGATTACAGATAGGAAAGGGTGGTCTGTTGTTACTGAAGTAAATTTTTACTACTTTAGCCCCCTATTTTTAATGATTAAAGGAAAACAATGTCGATCACTGGTACCCTATGATAAAAAAAATATCACTATCATCATCATAGGAAAAGATAAGATAAGATAAATAAACTTTATCCGCTCAACTGTCAATAACGTATAACAATGGTTAAATCAATTGTTAGCGACCAGTGGCCGGTCGTTCGACAGTGGAGGGGATAAATACTTAATATACTATTGATACAAACATAACAGATATATTATAAGTACATATAAGAAAGCATAATATAATATATAAGGATATTACAGTGACGATGGTTTTTGGGACAAGTAATGATCCTTCAGTAGTCTCTTAAAAGTTGCTAACGTTTTAGCATTTCTGATATTACAGGCAATGCGGAATGCAACAATCGAGCAGCCAGTACAGTAAAAGATTTATCGTAAAATTTTGTGGAATCGATTGGTATCACAAGCGTCATGTTATTCGACGATCTTAATGATCGTGAGTGTGAGTCGCACAGGAATTGGAATCGATTCTTAAGATATGAGGGAGTGGTCGGATTAAAAAGATTACTGTAAAGCAGGGAAAGCACATAAGCATTCCGGCGAAGGCGAATTGGCAACCACTTGAGTTTAGTACGGAATTCGGAGACATGATCATATTTGCGAAGGCCAAATATGAATCTTATACTAAAATTCTGAAGTCGCTCAAGCTTATTGAGTTGCTCTTCCGTAACATCGATATAGATCGGCATAATCTAATATGGGAAGAAAAAGAGATTGTGCAAGTGCAATTTTAGTGGTGGTCGGACGAAAATTTCGCAGTCTTTTCAAAGACCCCGCAGAGGCAAACATTTTTCTACCGAGTTCCTGTATTTGAGAGCCCCAAGTTCAATTTTTATCAAGTATATCACCCAAGTTTTTGACACGGTCATGCAAATACAGCTCGGAACCATCTAAAAGTATTTTAGGTAATAGTGACCATCATCATCAGACCCTTTCGACCCACTGCTGGGCATAGGCCTCTCTTTGCTTATGCCATTCACCTCGATCCTGCGCTAGTCCGGGCCACGTGCAACTCACCGTCCTGGTTAATAACAATTTTAGGCAAAGATAATTGTAAATACCACCTATGCTATGTTGGGGATGTACGCATAGTTTTTTAAGAAGCTTTTGGGGGTTAAGGTCACTGCCTGTTCCTTACAGCTGCGATATGTTCTTTGACCCGCTCGTGTATAGTCCGCTTTGTTTGGCCTATGTAGGAACTACCACAGCTGCAGTCTATCTTGTATACATAGGCCAAACAAAGCGGACTATACCTAGTGACGAAAGAGGTCTGCTATAGAATAACACTAGCACTCAAAAAATGACAAGAATCTATTGTGTGTATTCCTGATATTTGAAAAAAGCGATGGAATGTTTTGTAAACCATAGTAAACCTAAAATATAATTCGTCGAATGATTATTGTGTGACGTCGCGTGATAACTTTTTATTTTGACGTTATGCATGATATGAGCGTGAACTATGATGGATTTAATGATTTTGATACTAAGATTATTAATTTAGTGATTATTAATACGCATTAATATATCACTTAATAACGTAATCACTAATTCAGAAATGAAGGTTGATTAATTTTAAATGCATTAAATATTAGCGTTATACAATACGTGTACGGATAAGATTATCAATCTTAATATGTGGTTTAATATGTGGCTTAATATGTGGTTGGTGTGGTTGTTGTGAAATACCTTTATATTTTTTTAATAATAATATTTTGTATACTATTTTTATGAAATAGTACATTACAGCTGGCAAAACAGGCATTGATAGACGAACGTGTAAATGTGAAAACGCACACATACGATAGTCCATCAGTGCCTAGTTGCCAAGGCTTGTATAATGCTTTTCTCAAACAATGCGCGGAAATTTGAGTAAAATTTGACAAAAACGTAGAGTAGAAAATCGATCAAGAAGAACATTTTGCACGCACTATTAATAGTACTGGATGACCGAGCTTTGCTCGAATTTTTTTTTTATAATGTTTTCTAATAATGAAACCTAGCTAGATCGATTTATCGCCACTGAAACCCCTGCATACTAAATTTCATGAAAATCGTTGGAGCCGTTTTCGAGATTCAGATTATTACAAGAATTGCTTAATTGCTTGTTTTAAAGGTACATACCTATTAGATATATTATTATATTAATTTGTTTCTTTTTTTCTATTAAAGAGCTTTCTATTTGCTAGTCAGTTCGAAATTTAAATAAAATCCTCGGTAAGTTACCTCCTTGGTTGCCATGTTTCGTAGTAAAAAGTTCGTTCCATTTTAATTAACAAGCCAGATGTGGATTTTCATATTTACTCTGCCATCCGGGTCGCGTGTTTTTGACCAGTACGATTTTAAATTGTCATAAAGAAGGTTGGCAAAATAATGACCTCATTTCTAAATTTCGGAAATAGCTAACTATATTTTGACTTTGGTTGATCACTGTTTATTGAATGTAATAAAGTATATGTATAATTATGATATGTGTTACAAAATAGAATCAAAGTTTTATGAATTATAATCGAATTTAAACCACTTAGCGACCGATGGTACCACTGATAATAATGATAAATCTTTAATAATAATAATGAGGGACGGTACGGTCGACATCTGTCGGGCATGCCGCCGTCCAGGAGAATCACTCCGACATATTATTTCTGGTTGTTCTCATCTTGCTAACGGAGAGTATTTGCACAGACACAACCAAGTAGCGAGAATAATTTACCAGCAACTTGCTCTTGGATATGGCCTTGTTGAATCGGAGGTGCCGTACTATAAATACGCACCTGCGCCAGTACTCGAAAATGGTCATGCAACGCTCTACTGGGATCGCTCTATCATTACGGACAGGACTATTGTCGCCGATAAGCCTGATATCGTGGTGGTCGACCGATCCCAGCGCCGGGCAATACTGGTTGTTAAATCCATACCTCATGATGAGAACCTCGTGAAAGCCGAGAAGGACAAGCTCAGTAAGTACCTTGACTTAGCTCACGACGTGACCGCCATGTGGAATGTTGATTCAACCATTATTATCCCGATAGTCGTTTCAGCGAACGGTCTGATAACGAAGCCTCGACCAACATCTTAAGAGGCTCTCGCTTGATGGTTGGATCTTGATCCTTGACATGACACGTATTGTCAGGAGGTTCCTCGCTCTGCAGCCCTAACCACCGATAGCTTGGGTCTATTCCCGCTGCGGGTGGCAACCTAGGTTAAGTTTTTTATAATATTTTATATTGTAAATATGTTTTTATATATATAAAATAATGTAAAAAATATTCTTAAGAAACATATTTAATAAAGAGAATAATAATAATACATTTAATAAAATTCTTCTTCGACATTTGGGTGATCATTAGTTATCTATATACATTAAATGACTTGTCCTGACTGACTGACTCATCATCGTTCATCATCTGAGCCTAAACCGCTGAAGCTAATTAGCTAAAATTTGGACTATAGGTTAATTGAGTGACGTAACCAGCCACTAAGAAAGGATTTTACGGAAATCACACCCTAAGGGGGTCAAATAGGGGGTGAAAGTTTGTATGAAAGTCGGTCAATTTTGAAGTTAAATGCATGAAAATTGGTATTTAGGTTCTTGAAAAGATTAAAGAGTGACGTGTCTTAGAATTTTGTTTATTTTTCTTTAAAGTAGTAAAAAGGGAAAAAAAAGAAAGGAAAATAAAGATTTTGGGGAAATCGTTATTTGTAAAGTAACAACTATCAAAATGAATATTTTAATCGATCTTTAGATTTTTCAACAAAAATAAAGAAGGACGTGTTTTAGCATTTTTCGAAAAACCTCCCCTAGAGAGGTGTAATATTGGTGGAAAGTTTGTATGGAAATCTGCCATTCCTTAAATTTCAGTATTTGACCTAGATAGAAATTACGAAGTTTCAGGATTTTTGGAAAACGATCCCTTAAGTAGGGGATGACAATTTGTACAGGAGGTTTCAGAACGGACCAAAATTAGTTATACAGAGTGATCTTTATTACGCGGTTTTGTGTTACACTTTTTACTAATTCTAGCTCGCATAGATGGGCTTTTTAATGATACAAAATGTAAAATTTAACGTTGAAATGACGTGACATGTTTAGTTGTCTAACCCTTATTAATTATATATATATACCCTTATGATATTTACCTTTAATAAGTTTGGCTTTTATTACGAACAAACACAAGTCATGTAGCCCACGTGAGCAAAGCCGCGAACAAAAAGTTAGTCATAAATATTTGCCCTGGATAACTGATAAGTACACATTTATTAGAGCTTTGTAAATTATTTACTACAATACCGACCTGTGAATAACTACCGGTATCCCTAATGAAAACGGTTATCACTTTTTTAATTATTAACGAATGACGTCCGTAAAAGCTAAAATTAAAATTCAAAGATCCCATGAACGCCAGACCTACGTCATTTTATAAAGCCTCATATTTTATCTACGTAACTACACTACATCAGGTAACAATACTAACAAATTGCCCTATAAAGCTCAAAAGAAAAATAAAAACAAATGCGAATAGAGATAAATGCCATTTTGTTTTCGTTTGTGCAATGGTAGAGTATCTTTGTTCAATGATGGAAAATATACTTAGTGATCGAACGAAATTAATCTTTACTAAATAAATTCCATATACCTACATAAGATTACAGCAAACTAATAATTATAGAACAAAGCAAGGTTTTAATGAAAAAAAAAACAAAGTGACGTAGCGTAGGTATGAAATCGTTATCTGCGAGCTATTCTTTGTGCTCATATTTTTATTCACCAATCGATCGACAACAAGAAATTTGCATGGCATTATTATGTCTTACTAATCCAAGTCCAAATAAGTCCAAATTTGACCGTAATTCACAAAATCCAATGTTTTGTGCAATATAATGTAACTTAATTTTAAACATGAATTTTATTATTCGGGACACCTATCTACTTCATATAAACTTTAACTATACCAAATCTCAGACTCCTCATGTCAGTTTAAAAAGGGCCATGAAGTTTTCGCTTCATATATCTATCTATAGGTACTATTAATAAAGAGGTAACGTTTGTGATAATGTTTGTATGTTTGTTTGTTTGTCGGGGCTAATCTTTGGAACTACTGGTCCAATTCCAAAAATTCTTTCACTTATATAGGCTACATACCTTGCGGGTAACATAGCCCAGGTAGCAATTTTACGTCATGATGACGTCCATTCACGGTCATTTTCGGCGTAAATGACGTTGTAAAAGACGTACCGCAGACGTACAAAATGACGGCCTAATGTCAGGTCCTAGCGACGTCTCTGAAGACGTTTAAAAGGACGTCTTAAGATGACATTTAAGAAACGTCATGTTAACGTCTCCAGATAACGTCATGTTAACGTCTCCAGATAACGTCATATTAACGTCTCCAGATAACGTCATATTAACGTATCCAGACACCGTCATATTAACGTCTTCAGATAACGTCATATTAAGGTCTCCAGATAACGTCATTTTAACGTATCCAGATACCGTCATATTAACGTCTACAGAAAACGTCATATTAACGTCTCAAGATAACGTTACATTAACGTCTCCAGATAACGTCATGTTAACGTCTCCACATAAAGTCATATTAACGTCTTCAGAAGACATTAATATTACGTATTCTGAAGACGTCGTAAAGTAACGTCTATTAACGTCTTCACAAAACGTCATATTAACATCAGGTAAAAGTACTCAAGAGTTACTACTCTGAAAAGTCACAATTAAAAATCACAAATTTGCATTGTAGTATTATTTATTGAAACAAGGTAATTATCTTAATTAAATGAAACATTTTAATCATTATAGGCATGGAGCATAGGAAAACATATAAAATTATTATTAGCCTGTTGAGGAATAAGCACACATTTTGAAATAATGTCATAAACAGGTATAATTTTATAACCTGAACAGAGTTCTGAAACTTTAAAAATATCAATAACAGCAGAATCATATGGATACGTATAATATGAATCATAATTTACAAACTCTTTTCCATAGATGAACAAGGAAACCTCTTCATTAATCTTACATCTCAAAATATTATGTATCTCAACAACTTTGCCGTTTGCATAACAGTAACAATTATTAGGTATACCTGATTTTGTATACATTGCAAAGCCCTTATACACAAGTTTATTAAAGCATTCATAAGCATTGTTATCAACAGGCGTTGGTCCTAAACTATTGCAATAAAAAACAGCTGGTACCTCGTCAATCGGTTTTGGAGGCAATGAAGATTCCATTTCTTTTAATCGCTTATAAATTTGCTGCAATGGTTTGTTAGGAGACCTAACCAATTTTTTTAGCATACCTAAATGATTTTCGAAAGGAAAGGCGGAATACCTGTCCAAAGCTCCAAATAAACGCACATCATCACACAAATGACACAACATATGAACATTGTAAATTAAAAATTTCCGGCTATAAATGGTTTCGGAATGTTTTATGAACATTAATAATAGCTCGTGTGCTAAATATGTACCCAATTTATTGATGTGTTTAGGGCTACAAAGAATTGTTATTGCACAATGAAATAATAAAAAATGTTCGTAGAGGGAGATCGGAAGAATATTTTTCAGAACAACTGGTCCAGTATATAACAAAAACAACCTAAATTCAGTGGCTTTCCAACGAGCCAACTCACTGATACTTCGCGGTCGTCTGTTAAATTCAACAGGTATACAACTTGCACAGCTAAGTAATTTTTCAGAAACTGCATTTACTAAACGGCTATTTAAGCGAACATTTAAATCACCACCAACCCAAACGTTTAAAAGTTTCCTCATGACTCCTAGACAAACAGCATGCATATAATCAATGGGAAACAATGAAACTAAATCTATAGGAAGCGTCACAAGTGGAGATTCACCAACATGATGGTCGTCATCCGACTGTAAACGAAACTGTGAATCCGTTCTCCTACTTGCAGATACGCTTGTATAAATCACTCTACCTTGAATATACTCACCAGGTTCTACACATTTATCACATGATGAGTATCCACCGTGGGATTTTGTACATTTAATAAAAGCTCTAGCTGGAGCGTCACATATAAAACTATGTACTTTTACAATATAATGAGTTTCTTCGAAATCAATTCCATCATTAAGTAATTTAGACAGTTCTTCAACAAATGGTCCCAAAAACCCATTCAATGGTGAAGGTTTAGAATTTCCACAGAACAGAGTTATTACAAATGGCCGCGCACAATTCAAGTTTTTGATTAAACCTAATATAGGCCAAAGTTGAGTATTAGTGCTTTTAAAAAGGGACAAGCCATCAACATTAAAAGACAACAATATTTCATTATTTTCAAAGTTGGACCCACTGTACAGTTTTAGTTGTGCTTGTATTTGATGTACTAGACCAATATGCACCAATTCACCAGATTGCAAAGAGTTACTTAATATATTCATTGGCGTATTTAAAAACGTTCTGCTATCTCTAGGCAATTTAGGACAAAAAGGATTTAGAATTTTCAGAAGACTATCTAGAGCATTGCGGGGAATTTTATGTTCAACAGTAGCCCAATGTCTTAATTGAGATGGCAAATCTTTAGCATTGACAGATTGATCATTATCTTTAAAACAATTCTCAAACAATCTCGAATCACAGTTTATGTCTAAAAAATTATTCTCTATAGATGGTATAAAACAGTGTTTGTTTAAAGTATTGTTGTCAATACTATTATTACCAGTAGCTATAGATGTGGATGCACATTGTGGTGAAGATGGCAAATTACTTAATGATGGGAATGAGGGATGTAATATACTTCTTTGGGCCCTGTACTGGTTTATTTCTAATATAATTTTACGTTTTTCTTCCAAAGCCCTTCTGTACATTTGACGCTCACCAACTAAATTTTTTTTCTTCCTAATGGATGACATTTTCCTTTGACAATCGCTTTTTTGCTCGTTCTGGTGCGTGCTTGAGCCACACCTTTATATCGTCTTCAATGTCTTTTTCCGTAGTAATTAGAGAGGAACTTTTTAAGCTCTCTGAAAAAAAAAAGTTTGTAAATATATTATACGTACAGAGGCCAGCACATCAAGCTACCCCAAACTGTCAAATTGTCCCAATTAATTATGAATCTTTTTTTTTTGTAAAGTTAAAAACTATCTAAGAAATTTGACAGATTTGGGGTAGCTTGATGTGCTGGCCTCTGTATAAAACATGCCAATAGGGAAGATGCCTAATAGTACATTATGGCACAAGTGTGTAAAGTTGGTGATTACCGATGAGGCGCCATTGAGACCCGAGCCGTTAGGTGAGGGTCTTAAGAGAGCCGAGGATGGTAATCATCAATACACACGTGTATCATACGACAAAGAAAATAATAATAAATAACAATAATTTCACAGTGAAATCGAATTGTGAAAAAATGTTGGCTATGGCGGAAAAAATTAAACAGTTATCCTATACGCGCGCATCGACTATGGTCGATGACTTAAAGAATGAGGTTTCTTTTTTCGCGGATAGCCATGTACAAAATGGGAAATTTAAAGTTTTCTTTATTACAGAGAAAACAAAATATATATTTGAGTGAAAGTTTTATTTATTAAACACGTACAAGTTGAAATTATCTATTTAAATACGAAGTTGCATGAAATGAGCAAGGAATAGGTACATTAATTTATTTGTACTATTGAACACGTTTTTCTTTGTACTGAAACTTTTTTAAGAATAAAGCAACTCAACAAATAAAATAAAAACTAACTCTCTAGTGAATAATAGTAATGAAAAAGTCACAGTTGGATAACAGGTGTCATTATGTGCCTAATTGCGGTGAAATAAGAGCCACTTTATGAGCAAGCGTGATGAAAAAAATGTTTTCCCCCCCTTATCTCCGAAGTTTGATATCAGAGAAAAATCTGAAATTATTCTATATGATATAAGTGCATGTAAAGATTACAGGGTAAATAAAATAATGTTTCTAAACAGTACACATTTTCAGAAATCTATATTTATAAATGATGGTACGGAACCCTCGGTGCGCGAGTCCGACTCGATCTTGACAAAGTAGACGTTACTCTTTGCAAAACCTTATATGTAGTTTATTATAATTGTGACTTAACAAACCCACACTCCCCAACTTGAATGTCTTATCTAAGTATTTTTTATTATTAAGGGCTCGCCCTCGGCGACTTTTTCGCTACTAACAGTTACACCTTATTCATGCGCCTGTATCGATGCAAACGAGCGACAGCATCGCTACAAAATGCCGTGGGCGAGCGCCCTAAGATAAAGCATAAACTACATGTGTAATATTTTTTTATTATAAGACTGACGGACTAAATAGAATTTCTTTTTTTTTTAACTAAGAAACATCCCTATTCATATTATAGCAGTAAACATTGATTATGTGTCTTTAGAAATAATTTAGGTACTTCGCAACACACTTAGTATTATGTATGAGATCTTGAATAAATTAATTCATATGAAAGAGTATCTTAACAACTAAGGCAATACACACACATACCAACAATAATTTCCCGGAGACGTAGCTCTGAAAAAGGCTTCTTTTCAGACCTTTTACCATAAAAGTTGAACTTGCTCGCCAAAGAGTCTGACAATGTATATTTCATCACTCTTGATACTTTATTTTTTAAATCATGCCCACCAAGGCTCTTTAGGTAGCCCGTCTGTAAATTTTAATTGTTATCAAAAAACATCCACCAATAGGAAACACGGTACAACACACACACATAGTAAGTATACAGAAAACTCCGTATACTTCCACAGGACAGCACAAAATCAAACGAGTGCAAAGTTAAGTGCTTGAAACATAGTCATAGGCCTTATTTTATTAACACAATTTTTTTTGTTGGAACTGGGCAAATATTTGTATCACAGCAGGAATTGAATCCACATCTCACGTCTCAGTCGTATACCCACCCACAGTGGTGCAGTGGCGAAAATTATTAGGAACTTATCTACATTTATTTCATAATTACCATTTTCTTTTTAACATCAAAAGTAATAAGAATTAATTATTATTGGTCAATAGGCGCTTCCTGTTTACGAACATTTATTATACATCAAATGGTGAGGTCTCAGTTTGGAGCGAACCACTAGTAATATAAGTAAACACTTACCAGGTTTGCACTGTTTTCTCTATTAGTCAGTAACTGCTCCACTGTTTCTAAATCTTGGAAAGTTTTCAAGGGAAATTTGAATTCAGGCTTCAGTGCATTGGCATTTCCAGACCTGTCTTTCAAAATTGCCAGGATTACATCATTTTGGGCTTTTATTTTGGCAAGTAGTGAAACAACTTGGTCTTGACAATCTGGATGAAAAAATAAACAGTATGGTGTTATATTAAACAATTATACTGTAATCTTAACATTTCTATAAGATGTTGGTCTGTCTGTCTGTCTGTCTGTCTGTCTGTCTGTCTGTCTGTTTGTCCGAAGTTAATAGATTTCAACACTGTTTGACCGATTGAGTTGATACTTTTGTGAGTTGTGATCCGCACACTGAGGAAGTTCTCTGACAAAAAAAAACAGGACTACTGGGACCATGCAAATGAAGTTGCGACTAAGCCGCTACTATTATATTTATAAAAGCAAAAACTGCCGCAGCTATAGAATTTTTCAAATTTCAACATGTATTTTACTACTTACTACATTTATTGGTAACACTGCTGGCAACAATTTCTTCAAGTATCATAGTTTGTGAACCAAATGGTTGATCATGATCACTGTTAGAAGCATCTGCCTTCTCTTGAGCATCAGGTTTGTTTATCTGTGAGTTGTGATTTAGTATCAAATCACTGTAAGTGTTACTTGTACTTGAAGACTCAAGGTTTATATCTACAAAGTCAAATAATGTTTTTATTTAAATCTAATGATGAAAAGAAAATATACTTATTGAAAAAAATTAGTTAAAGTATATATATAATTACAACTGGATACATGTTTCTTCAAAGGTGGAGGACGAGGGAATTCACACCCATTCTCATCATCATCATCCGATGATGAAATGTATCTGCTAGTTTTTTTTGTTTTGCGTTTAGGTTTATTTATATCATTTTCCTCCTCTGTCTGTACATCAGATGTGACTTCTGCCAACTTTAATTTCTTCTTTGCCTTATTCAATTCATCTATAGAACAAGCACAAAACACCAACACACTTAATATCCAAACCACATGCAAGTTAAAGGATCCGGTTACCTAGGGCCACATTCCTTAATAAAGTTAGTCATGCCATACAACACACCCATGCCATACATACAATCTTGGTAGTCCAGCACTTACTAATCCATTAGTACTACCTAATTACTAGTAGTTATTAGTACTGTCATCATAATTATGCTTATTTCTGTTACCCAAGCAGTAATGCTTGCATTGCTGGGTTTCTGCTTTGAAAGTATGATAAGGTGGTGAGATTACAGGTACACAATACTTTACAATGGACATAACACAATGCTATGTAGGACACATCCTAGGTGGATGTGGGTACAGACCTACCGCACATACAGTACGGACAATTATCATGGCGAGTCGGAAGACAGCACAGTAAGATTTTTTAGGAATCATATGGCGACATGAGGCTATGTTGGGACTCGCCAAGATAAATCGTGCGTTATGTAACCCTGGTGGTATAGTAGCCACCTTACTACTAAATGTATGATATATCATAAGAATGAGTATAAAACCAGAGCACCAAATATTTGTGAGGTCAGTGGGTTGTCTGAAAACAAATAACAAAACCAAACACCTGTGAACACCCTTTCTTAGCAATGTGTTTACACAGTGCTATAACCTAAAAATTGCTAGTCTTCTAATCTTAACCAAGCTGAATATTTTTTCAATGGGAATCAAAACGGGCAACGTCAGCTCGGCCGGGAACCATCGATTTTTAGGTTATGACACCGGCAGCGCGTTTTTTTATAGTTAGGTATTATGCACAAGTAGGTACTAGATTGCAATTGTGAGCCAGTCTGTCTGTACCTACCGTAAAGTAAACTGTCCTCAATAGCCTCCAGCTGCTAAATAGGTAGTTGTGGTAGTACTTTTAATAATTTAGCCAATAGAAAAAACTTACTTACCAGTCTGATAGAAAACTCTGTCAATCTCATAAAGTTTCCACTGTTCATTTGGAGACGAACACCTCTGCAGCAATTTGTCAAACGCTTTTGCCTCCTTTACGGGAGGCCAATAAATTTCTCTCTTTTTAGGTGTAATCCATTTATTGACGACCACAGCCACCGTGCCACCCTCACTCGCCGCGAACTGAACGACACCATACATATTTCAACTGGTGATCTGAGATACCGGTTTACCTAACCTAATTCAGACACCAGTCTCTGTTTTAGCTAGATATAGCCTAAGGATATAGCAGACTGAAAAAGTCAAAGAGAGAAAATAAATGAATTATTAATATTAATTTATACTTACAATATTACAATATTTTTTAGTAGATATGCTGTGATTATGGGCCGATACCTAGGAACTTTATCTTAGCAGCAAAAGAAAAACGTTAGCGACTTAGCGAGAACGAGAAAGAAAAAGCGCGGGAGTCGTGACAATTGTCTTTTTTTTTTTTATTAATGGCTTCTGTTGTGTTTTTCCAACACCAATAATTTCGCCAATGTCGAGTGATTAACGAGACACGTAATTTGGAAAATGGCCAGTAGACGTTACAAATATTGGCCGGTAGAAGATATATCTTTTTAAAAACTTTGTGAATTGAGTATCTATCTACGTTATAATCTTATATTATTTGACTGAATAAACTTACATAAATAATTTAATATGGAAGGATGAGGGAAAAACAGAAGAAATAGTAAGTTTATAGGGCGGGGAATTTTAGAGGGTAGGATGTTATACAAAGAGACGGGGTATCTTGGACAGTTAAAAAATATATGGTCTGGAGTGCCTTCGTCTAAACCGCACTCACATAATGACGTGTCTTTCACGTGGATCTTGTGGAGAAAGACTGGAGTGCATGAGTGGCTAATACGCAAGCGACAAATTGTGGAGATGGATTGTCTATTCATGGTTTTTTGGTTAAAAAACCATGGTCTCCGGGGAATAATGTGTTGATTACTAGCATATTGGCGACCCTTACACTGTGAAGACTCAAGACATCGACCCGCGGACCCATCAACACACATCCCGCGCGCAGTGCCGTAGACGTTACAGAAGTACCTAAATTTGAAGTGTTTTGAGGATAAGTAACATTTTTTTTCCTCAAGGTGCATTACTTTTACACGGTAATTTTAAATTGGAATGGAATAATATATCTAAACGACCTACCGAAATACCCTATTGCATGTCCGTAGATATTGTATAAATGGCCTAAGCAGCTAGTTCATTAAATGTTGTATTAGTGACGTATCGGCTGTATATCATAGAAGCCGTTGATTGAATGCCGGCGGCATCTATTAAAATGGCTAGGCGGCTAAATCAACCAGTTGGCTGCGACCTATGCAACAACACAGGACGTAACATAATTCACATAATTCATCCTAAATAGACGTACAGCGTCTCAATAATAATAACTCACAAAGGACGTTACAGAATTGATCCTAAATGGACGTTACTACAGCGTCATAATAATAACCAAAAAGGACGTCACAGAAATGATCCTAAATGGACGTTACCATGGCGTCTTAATATTAACCAACTAAAGGACGTCTCAGAATTGACCCTAAATAGACGTTGCTACGGCGTCTTATTAAGACCACCATATGATGTCTCATAATTTACCCAAAATAGACGTTGCTAAGGCGTGTTATTAATGACCAACACAGGACGTCACAGAATTTACCCTAAATAGACGTTGCTAGGACGTGTAATGCATGATTAACATAAGACGTCACAGTAGTGACCCTAAATGTACGTTGCTACGGTGTCTTTTTAATTACCAACACAGGACGTCACAGAATTGACCCTAAGTGGACGTTGCTAGGTCGTGTAATGCAAGATTAACACAAGACGTTACAATAGTGACCCTAAATGTACGTTGCTACGGTGTCTTTTTAATGACCAACACAGGACGTCACAGAATTGACCCAAAATGGACGTTGCTAGGGCGTCTTATTAATGACCAACACAGGACGTCGCAGAATTGACCTTTAATGGACGTTGCTACATCGTCATAATCATGATCAAAACGAGACGTCAGTGAATTGACACTAAATTGACGTCACTAGGGCGTCCCGTTAATTACCAAACGTTGAAATGACGTCAGCGAGACGTACATATTCAACGAATAAAGTACTGACCCTAAAATGACCTTGGGGAGACGTCATTTTTTTGGCGCCGACGTCATTTTGCTACCTGGGAGGTTATGTTCTATTTTGGTAAAGATTAGTCTTCAGCTCGAAATCTTTAAATTTATAAATGAAGTCGGTAAAAAAAGATGGAATAGTCTACCAGCACACGTTTTCCCTCCTTCTTATGATATGGGGTCCTTCAAAAGAGACATGAAGAAGCACCTTGCTTGAGTGCACTATCTCCAAAAAAGCGGCGATGTGAAAACACGTTGAATAACTAGACCAGTTGGCTGTGTCCATGGCAAACTAAAAAAAAAAAACAATATGCGTTGCCCGCAGCAAAAGTATGGTTGTCAGCGGCTCTGACGAGAACGAAAATGTATTTTACAACCGTAAATGTTAGATTCCGATTTCGGTTCGTCGTTAGCAAAACATGAGAGCAGCACGTTTAAAAAAATTCACACCAAATATACATACCTACATACATACTTACACGTCCTTCTTCATAAACAAGAGCATCAAAATCACAAATTTTGTGATTTTGGGCTGATCTTGGGCAAAAAAGTGGGCTTATTTTGAATAACAACATGCATTAGTTGTCAAGGTGTTCAAACGTTGAACTTTTAACAGAAGAAGATACCAACATGAACGCCGAAACAGATGATGTATCGCTGCTACAACAATTTACATCGACTCAGGAGGATGCAGAGGAAAAAGGAGAAGAAGAAGAAGATTATTATGGAAGAATAAATTTAGAAGAAGAAGAAGAAGAAGCTCAATAAGACCTGATTTACCAGTTTTTTTAACGGGGAAACCACGTTAAAAAAAACGCGCTTCGTACACTACCTCATAGATGGCGTGGAAACGTGCATTTTATGGAGAATACAGCTCCAGCTAACTTTAGAATGGCTTTTTCTCAGAAGTGGTAAATCTTAGAGAAAAAAGTATGAGAACATTTTTTGTATTTTTGTAGATAATTACCTGATCTACAATTTCAATATGAGCTATTTATTTTCTTTATCGTAAAACTAACCGTTTGGCCAAAAAATAAAAAAAAACCATTTTTGCGACTTTTGACGTTGTATATTTTTTTTTGCACACAGGATCAATGGAAACTTTTCAGGATTTCATTAGAGTGGTATCTCTTACGTGCCTGTAAATTTTCAGCTTGTTGTGAATTAATGCAACGGTACCCCTATTTTTTGGGCTAATTTGACCGGGCTATTATTTATAATCGGAAGTTGTTATAAAGAAGTGTTGAAAAGCGTTATAGGTAACATTTCGATCGAGATATGTAGTTACATGTCAATAATCAAAGGATGTTGCGACCCATATATCTCATTATCGCGCCGTAAACGCAAGCCATTCGTGATATCACATCGCATAACAATCAGTGCGTTTGATAGAGGGATCTATCAACCGTTATACGTGCACTTTGCGTATCTGCAATTTTAATCTGTTGGCAGTTCATTTGATGGCCAATGGGGGTCGCTGGAGATCAAAGAGAAGGTTTTAATGGAAATATGCCGTACGTCTCCGATGAGTCCCATTGCAAATGGAATCCATCATCAAATTTTGGTTATGATGATTTACAAACGTCTTCATATCACAATAGTTAAGTGCTTAGCCTTTCATTGCACCTGATGGTTAGTGACTATAAGGCAAAGGGGTGATGCACTTTACCCGGAATCTTCTATCTCTGAGGATTTGGCTATTTTACCTTTAACTGTCGTAACTTTAACTTTTGCTGTATTGAAGATTATATAGCCTATGTTAATCAGCGCTAATGTAGCATTCTAATGGTGAAATATATTTTTAAATCAGTCCAGGAGTTTTTGAGTTGCAAACATACAAAAATACAAAGCTTTCCTCTTTATAATATTAGTATAGAAGTATAGATTTGTCGGGGCCAATTAATATAAAATAAAGTGAGTTGGGTGTTGAGATTAGGTTTATTACCACGTTGGTACTATGACGACCACCTTGGTACGACATTAATTAAAAACTAATAAAAACTATTTCTAATACAGTTATCCTTATCTACCTCACGGGGACGGAAATGTGCTATCTGTGCAATCTAATATAATCTAATATTACGAGCGGATAAGAAATATGTTTCGGTACGCTCGTTATTGATATAAATACAATTTATTATTATTGTTATTATATCAGCCACAACTGTCCCACTCCTAGGTGAAGGCCTGCCCACACTTTTTCCTCACCTTCCGGTCCATGCGGCATCATTCCGTTAAAAAAAAATACAATTTAAGAGTTAAAAATGCAGCAACATTTTGAGTCGTCAAATAGATCTGGGGCAGCCTTGCACTGCACGAAACAATTGTGTTGTTATTTCAATATGTTGTCGACTTGCATTTTGTTGTGGTTGGCAGTCAGTCATGTCAAAAAGCTATTGGAATAGAATAGAATATAATAGAATAGGTATTTATTTGAATAACACTGTACAGTTGTATACTAAACATTCATAAACAAAATTGAAAACGCTATGAACATAACCGTATGGAGTAAAAAACAACTGGGCTGACAACATAATAGCATTTGCAACGAGCAGCTCACTGATTTTGACGATTTAGATGATGCAGTTTTGTTTTCGTATTTCACTCGTTCAACGTTACTCTGTTTAAATGAGAGTGTAAAACTTTGCTTCATTATTACTTAATATTATGAAGAGTACTGCAGTACCTCTTCTCCTGCAGTACTTACCTGTTGATGAATTTGAGTAATTATGGCGTTGATAGCGTTGATAGCAGACCTTGGAATACCGGTATTTTCAACAACCGGTACCTTTGACTTTAATAAAGTACTGGTAACAATTTGATACCGGTAGTAATAATAAAGGTTAACTGATGAGTACCGGTAAGTAGTATTGTACCGGTATACCGATATTATACACCATAATACAAGTACTAATACCGGTACTAATATCGGTACCAGGTTACCAAATTAATTAGAGCAAGTGAGAGAAACTGACTAAATAAATGACTGGCTTGGCTTACTGCACACGTTGCGCCCTCGTCTCGTTAAATTGCCTGTATAAGTTCATTTCGCGCGGCCGCAGTGCACTGGCAACGTCGTCGCAGGTAGGTACCGGTATTTTTGAGGTACAATACCGGTACTCATTGAAGAAACCATCCATATCCATATCCATGAACCGAAAAGAAAAATACAGGTACTTACCGATATTGATACCTGTATTTTCGGTACCGGTTGCAAGCCCTGGTTGATAGCTTTAATATTAGGGGCGAGAGTAGTTGGATCTATTATAAAGCCCGTCCAGCGCACTGCGAAGTATACTCGTACTTTTAAGTCGATTGAGTCGGCTGCCTATGGAGCTACAAATTAGAACTGATTGTATGCTGTATTTAAAATAATGTTATTTTAAACTTATAAAAAACGTGTCAACCACGTGTCAACTAGTCATTAAAGCCACATTAATTTATGTTGCTCGCGGCATTATTTTGGTTATTTTGGCGGCACTGGTAGTCTCGAAGAAATTCTCTAAATCGATAAGACCGTAAAATTGTAACTATTTTTAAGTATTTTTTTATTTTTATTTTTTTTTATATCTTTCGGGTAAGCACAGTGCCTTGATCTCACCTATGCTAAGTGATGATAAAGCCAATGATGGAAGCGCACTTCACGAGGGATCCTCACCTAGTGAGGCACTGGCTATCTTATCTACTACAAACATTGATGTTATGGCGACATATTTAGATAAGATGGCGGTAGCCAGGTGGACAAACTAGCCCTACCACTAACCAAACTGAGTACACAAACGTGAACAGACGCCTGCACATCAACCTACTACAAACTGTCAAATTTCCACAATAGACTTTTAACTTGTCTTAGGGTACATAGTTGACAATGTATTGAAGAAATTTGTCAGTTTTGGATAGGTTGAAGTGTCGGCGTGTGTACAAACCCCCCGCTGGGAATCGAACCCGGGACCTGTGTGCCTGAACCTATATTGATGTTATAAAAGAATTATCTATATATGTCTTATATAACTAGTCGCCAAGAGTTCATTAAAGTGCTTCAAAGCCCTTTTATACAAGTGTTCTATAGTCCATTGTCTAATGTAGGTACACAAATAGCTTGACAGCTGACAGCCTGAGTTAGAGCCAGTGGCTTAGGTATTCTACTACTACTACTACTATGCAGTGCTACTATGCGCTGCTATAAGGGCTGATTAGGTAGATATAAAGCCAATGTAAAGTTTCCTGCCTTATTCCCGTCAGGATGACAACCCTTATCCATCCCTATCCATGATCACCATCTAGGAAATTTATATTATAGAAGGGATCATTCCACCACATGAACCACGATAGCTCGAGAGAGCACCTGACCCGGTATGTTAGAAGGGTGCAGGTTCAAATCCTGCTCGTGGAAATTTTTTCAACATTTGTGTATTTGTAACAAGGATATAATTATGCATTGTGTAAAGTGCGTAAAATCTATGGTAATGTTGTAATCCATGTTCGCAGGCAGACACTGAGTTGCACGTTTAAGAATCATCCCTGTGTTGGGCTACATTATATCTAGATACATTCTGAACCTATCACTACTATTTTTAATACAATCGTCCCTTCTATAATACAAATGTTCAAACCCTGCTCGTGGATTTTTTTTCAATATTTGTGGTTTTGTAATTTGTTTCGCAACAAAATTTGCGTTAAGATTATATAGACAAAACAAAAACATTTTATATCCTTGTTATTTCAAGGGTCTGCGATTCAGGGTGGGCAGAGGCATCTGCCTCAATATCAAATTGGTATTGAGGCAGACAGTAATTACTAATTACCCATACTCATGGTGTCACAAGCAATAATAGGCTACCGTATACCGACCGTATACGGCAGACCGTATGCTGGTTTTCTGGCTCAGTAGAACAAAGAGAGACATAAAAAGCGTAATCTTTATACACCCATCCATAATAAAATTCTTAATTGAGTCGTATAAATGATATCTGCCTTAAAGCTCGCAAACAACTCGATCTGCCCGATCATATTTCGTATTAATTGAGCAAAAAAGAAAAGAAGTTCTGTATCTCCAATTCTCCATTTTACCATTCTAAATAAAAAAAATCTTTGACTGTATGAATGAAGCATGTATAATTTAAGCACTCTCTCGTCGTCAGTCGATTTAAAAAACAGTACCTTTTTCCTCTCGAAAAATAATACTGTTATTCATTACTCTATTTTTAGTTGGTGCTATGGTTTGTTTTAAGTCAGCCTGGCACGGTAGCACCATCCTTTTAAGTCTGTTACGCCATATTGCCATAGCAACAAAGTTAGTAGCATTATTGTGTTTCGATAGTTAGAGATAATGTAGCTAGTACCTAGTAGTTGAGGATTCCGGGTGAAGTGCACTGTCACCTTCGACCTTTCATCGCTTACCATCAGGTGAGATGAAGTCCTAACGCTTCCCCGTTGCGTACAAAAACACAGTTATTGAACCAGTATGTAATTAAATTAGCGATATTACTGTACAGACTGCTTATATCAATCATTAAACCCACTTTAAATTATAATATCGCTAACAAGCTTTGATTAGGTAAGTATGTCATATAACGCAATGAGCAGGTATGTTGTTTAAAAGTTTTGTACTGACTACCAAATATTATTGGCCTAGCACGTATTACTCGTGTCGTACCTAAATCGCGTCAGCGTAAATGAGAAGCATATATATATATATATATATATATATATATTTACAGGGCCACAACGTAGGTACGTTAATTGATAGAACGAATCGTTGACAGAAGATATTTCATAGAGTTTATGACATCGACATTACCATAAGTTAGGAGTTTCACCCGAGTTCTTCCCGTAATAACACGTGTTGTGGGACTCCATATTATTTTCTATCTAACGTACGATTGTACCCTTAAATACTTGAAATTGGCTAAATGCTAAACGCGAAGCCATTAATTAAGATAATTAATTAATTACCTTAACGTAACGATTTTGATAACAGTTCGTACTAGACTCACTGACTGTTAAAGCTAAATCAATATAGCTTAAGAAACAAATGAATTCTGTCCCGCGACTTCAAACATCAAATGTCTTGTCGTAGACACCATGGAAATTGCCTATAAAATGCGTTCAGACGTGTGAAATGAACCGTGTGATTTATCATGAAGGTAACGCAACGCGAAGTTTTTATGCGACACACGAGACACGAGCTTAACCAACGTGGTTTTAACGACTGCGCCAAATGAAACGTTGTACGTGGTGCGGCGCATACACATCTGACTGGACCTCATGTTATAGCGATTATATAAAAAATTGTCTTGTTTCATTATTGTAGGCTTTATGAAGCCTACAGAGCTAGCTTTAGTGTAGCGGCCGATTTCAAAAGTTGGTAAATGGCGTCTGTAAAACAAATGATCTAGTACTAGATTTCCACTTGGGTAATATTATTAATGAGCCAAGTTTGTTTTATAGTGTTTATAATTTTATTTTACCACTTTTGTGATAGTTGAAACACAGAGAAAGTGCAAGCGTGTGTCGCATATAATATTGTAGAAAGCAGTCTACATCAAGCAAGACGTATACTCTACTATTATCAGGGTCCCTAGTGCGAGTTTCATTCGCCATTCGATCATGTTAACGAAAACGAGAATTTATTTGTATGGCAAAATATTAACTCTTCTCGTATGTCGCCAGGGGGCGCTGCTGCATCACTTGTTGCAGAACCCCCAATTCCCCCAATTCTATTGACAGGTTTTATCGCCAGTTTTTACTTCGTTCATCGTTCATACAGTTCTCGCTTTGCTGGACTGTCACAAGTGTACATCGCTTCGCTCTAGCGGCGTGATGCGTGATGCAGAACCCCCCCTCCAATTCTATTGACAGTTTTAAGCAATTACTGATATTGTGCAATCGTTTAGGTCAACACAATATGCAGCTGTTTGAGCAGGAATTTCTTGATCTGCTTCAATTTCAACTCTCACATCAATACATCCCTTTAATGTTTCGTGTTGGCGAGAACAGTCTATGACAAATAAAGGAGCAACGTCACTGAATTCTTTTATACTCATCAATGGTTCTGCTCGACGTTCGTAGTAAGACTGTTGAAATCTTGCATACTGTTCATATACTAATGAAAACTTGTCTTCTGCAAACTGACATTCAGTCCTTCGTAAGAGTACTTAATACGACGAATTTAAAAATACTTTTACGTCACGTTTATTGCAATGGTCGAACTCTGCCATTGATCTTTCTGCATTATTTTTACGGTTAGTTTGTAAAGCAATAACTACATATCGCGGTTTCTCAACTTACGGAATGCTAGAGTTATTGATCTATCTTTTTCTAAATGCTTTAATAAATTAATTCTTTCTATTAAGAACGTTTATAAAGTTGATTATTGATCGCCATTTCATTTATCAAACAAGCTTCATTGTTTAATCAGCTAGTTTCCTGTTTTGGATGCGATCATATGAAGGCGACGATGTTCTGTCGGAGCAATATGAGACGAAATTTTTATAAGGGTATGGGCTGTCTTGAAGAGCTCGATGGTATGCGATTGCTAACGTTAAGCAACTCTCGCAAAGGCCGGTCTTCGGATGGGTGAACAAAAATTTATCATCTCGAGCTCCTCCATGCTTTAGAAGACACGTAAAGCCATTGGTCTCAGCTGGCACTGGGTCCGTGTGGCGGCCTACGGCCTGTTCTCCCTATTCAACAATCATGCCACTCGGTCGAGTGGTGCACGCACTTGACCCGGATTGTTAAGGGTTCGATTCCCGCTCGCGTAAAATATTTTGCGATTGTGTTCCAATTTTTAAGTAATTTTTATATTTATCATTCACAATGCTCAATTAGAGTCGGACTCTGTATCAGCCAGGAATCAATCCAAGACTTCTCTTGGACGATTGTTCAGACCACTTAGCCATCCCGACGCAATTGGTTGCCCTGTTCAATTCTCAGCTGACACTGGCTCACTTTTTCTAGTGAATATTTGTTAGCATTAATGTTTGTTTGTTTCTTTAGCCTAGCTAATTTCAGAATTTCAACTCGTTTTTAAAATTTGTGTCGTTACAGTTAAAAAGTAATTGTCGTAACAAAATTAGAGATAAAAAGAAACTTATATCATAGCATATTATACAGCGTGTGTATTCCATACGATCCTATATTTTAAGAGCAGTTAGATAAGACCCTAATTAACGTGAATTGGTACATTAAGTTAACAAAAGAAAACAATTTTTTTTGCATACAAATTAATTCGGCACGCAATGTATTCAAATAACCAAGTCGTCTACGTAAGCACTTTAAAGTGTCAAAATTGTCAACTCAATATTTGCATTACATTGCTGGCCGGGAAAACTTAAAAAAAATCATTGCGCTTATTTATTGAAAGTATTTGTTAAAATTTATTACTGTACCTCTTAATACTGCTTAAATCTATCGTATGTTAAAATTTAGGATCGTATGGAATACACACGCTGTATACTTATAAGATTTATTACACTGTAAACATAATAATATTAAATAAAATATATATAATAATATATAATCGTTAACAACGTGCGTCCATAATTTAGAAGCTCAATGGCACAGTGGTTATCGCGCCTAGTCTGCGATTGCTGACGTTAAGCAACTTTCGCAAAGGCCGGTCATCGGATGGGTGACCAAAAATTATCATCTCAAGCATCTCGTGCCTTCCGAAGCACGGATGACCGTGCTTCGGAAGGCACGTAAAGCCGTTGGTCCCGAAATCATTAGCAGTCGTTAACAACTACCAATCCGCGCTGGGCCCGCGCGGTGGTTTATGGCCGTTCTCCATATCCATCCATAGGGAAGGTTCGCACCCCAGCAGTGGGGACATTATGATGACATTATGAGAGATGATGATGATGATGTTGATTTTTCATTGCCAGCCGTATTAAAATTACTGGGAATTAAACTCGCATCATAAGGAAATGGTTTTTAACGGAGCTGACGGTCTTTACTGAAATATATGAACGAACCACCTGATTTATTTTCTCGCAATTTAAAGTTGCTTCCATACATCAAATCGATCGTAATGATGAGCACCACAAAGGTATTTGAAGTTTTGTCTAAAGATGATAAAAAAACTAAATATAACTTCGTCCTCACATTCCTTTAATTCTAGGTACGAATTAGTGGAATGTGAAGACGCTGCCATTTAAAGCGCAATTATGATGTAATCCGCTCACTGGTCATTCGTCAGTCGTCAGCCATTGCAACTTCATTCACAATGCATCGTTCATGGAGGTGATACGTCCCGCCGGCCGTCTGCGTCGTCGTCGTCGGCCGCGTCACCCGTGCTCGCCCGCCCGCCGCCGTCGCCGCCCCGCCGCGGCGTCGTCGGTCGGTTAGCAACACCTGTACTATTATGTATTCTGTGGCACCGGGAGATAATGGTATTATTTATAAACAACGTTAGACGCGTTGTTACATACACCACATAGTTAGAGTGACATAGAGTTTGTTCCACCTTGTATAAAACTGAAGAACTGTATGAACGATGAACAATAGAATTGGAGGTTGATCAAGTCTCAAGAATCAAGTGATGCAGAACCCCCAATTACCATACTAACTCCATACTAATTTTAGTTTTTAGTAAACATATAATCTAATGAATACGATCTACTCCCATCAGAATTTTTGGGGGTTAAAGTTACTCGCGTCCGTAGGTTTACCTTTAAGTTAAGACCCTACACGTGACCCATGGGTGTTGCTAAATGAGTGACACTGTCTGAGTGGCAGAGCCACGCTGCGTTGCAGCACGAAATGGGCCGGCTCGCCCGGCGTAACACCACCCTCTCACAGAATATCCGCGTGAAACAATGGCACTCGTTGCTGTTGTGTTTCGTCCGGTGAGTGAAAGTACCGGAGGTCCATCTCTCACCTCTCCCCCTTCCCAATTCCTACTCCCTTCTTAAGATCCAACTCCTTCCTCAAGGCCGGCAACGCATCTGCGATTACTTTGGTTTTGGTCCATGGGCGACGGTGATTACTTTCCATCAGGTGATCCTGCTCGTTTGCCTCCTTTTAAAATTAAAAACAATAACCACATTCTAATACCATTGGTATTTCTTTTTATTCATATTTATTTTGTATTTCCAACGTATTTTAAAACTAATACCAAAACAAGTTTCTTAGTAATTAGGTACAGTCAGTAAAAATGCTTTTTGTTGTATTTATGGTGTTATAATTTCACAAAAAATATTTAAGTCAAATTATTACAGATAGTAAACAAAACTCACTAGTAAGGAGTTTAGATAGACTGTGATAGTATTGATTTAAATTAAAGTTCGATAAACTTCTAAATCCGCATTCTACAGTACATACAATGAATCTAAATGGCAGATGTTGATGCTTGTTTGTGTGATGAATTTGTTCATTGGCAGGTCTGTTGGTTTATACTACGAGTATACTTTAAAATAAATCTGTTTTTTAAAGATACTATGGCAAATGATTTCTCTCCACCTGAAGTTAAGTGGAAATGGCAAAAAAGGAAGTGCAGCAGCGGCTTCGATAGAAATTCTTATTTTCGTTAACGTGATCGAATAGCAAATAAAACTAGCACTGGCTATGTACAACTTGCTGGCGTGGCTTGTGCCGATAATGGCGTAACCGTGGCATGTTCGCCGTGATGACTCTCATATATCTTTACAGTAATTAGTACAACAAAGACACGCCGGCCTTGCGCCACGCTAACGTCATTAACACCACCTCAGCTCTATGACAAAGCCTTTTTACTTTTTAGTTGACAGCAAGTTATAGTCAAATCCGACAAGCTGTTTTCACATACCAGTCTGGCATGTAAGTATTGTGGGTATACTCCCGCGTGGTGGTTTAGGACCCGTTCTCCTTATCCATCCATAGGGAAGGCTTGTGCCCCAGCAGTGGGGACATAAAATGAGCTGATGATGATGATGATGATGATGATACTCTAAAGGATTTTTGGGAGAGAATTTGCTGATTGCCACTGGGCATTTTCTCAGTCATCGGACTTTTAGGGGGGGGGCGGCGAGGAACTTAAAGGGTTCCAGGCCAAGCCAAGAAACGAAACACCGTCAGAGGTTTCTAGAGGGAATGGCAACATGGACTAGTATGTGTCCCTGTTTCCTACTAGATTCTCCGAGGGGTTCGGATCGGATCGGGAACGGAACAAGGTATAAAAAGATAGATAGGTACCAATATTGTATTGGACCATTTCCGCGATCACTTGCGGTGACGCACCGCACTATAATCTTTACCTTCGAGGTTATTGGGTTGTAAATTTGATATTTGAAAAGAACCTTTTCCCTTTACGACTTTTTCTTTAATATGTGGGTAACAAACTCGATTTTACAACTTACCTTGGGTTGGACGAAGCTGAATCCATAAGTATTTTGTATTGAAAGAGATTTTTTTTCTGTACGCTCGACTCTGAATAAACTTGTGAAATTTACTTATAACTTACACATGTACCTATATATATGTTTTAGTGTTAGGCATATAAAAATAAGATTAATGGTTTTCATTTCTTATTTAAATTAAATTCACGCACCAGCATGGTTACCTTTTACATAAATGGCACAAAATAAGTCTGTGCTCTGAATAACCTTATCCAACCTTTCTCCCTAGGAGTACGCGGGCTGTTTTCCGGAGTCACCGCTGCATTGTCTCGAACATTCAACGCTAACTAACGCTAACGCAAGAAATTTATATATATAAATTTCTTCAATACATATTCAACCATACTTCAGCATAAAGTTCAAAGTCTATTGAAGAAATTTGACAATTTGTGGTAGGTTGATGTGCAGGCGTGTGTACATTAATTAATCGAATTAAGTAATTTAAAACAGTGAAATACGACTCACTTACCTACTTGATATGCCTATAAAATTAAAACGGCAGGTTGGAATAGGAACCTAAAAGAATGTTGATAGAGACCTGCGCTGAAAGATTTTTTTGAAATTACCTTGGCGTTACTGTAATCGTATTTTCACGGTTGCCTGCTACTATTAAAAGTTTGCGGGATATAAGTCAAGATAAACTGGCAACTATGGCAAAAGTGAGAAAAGCTAAAGTAAAAAATGAACAATAACTTTCATCATCATCAACCATCAACCATCGCTTAAGTTAATAAAGTATTGTAAGAAAAGAGTCCATAACCAAGAAGTCCGCTGTTGCAATAAAGTTCCACAGCCTCTCATTGGCACTGGACACATTACCAAGAGCTCCTCCTGCGGCAGTCTTTCTGCGTGCCTTGTATTTTATATCTGCCTGACGGGCGACTTGCGCGCGCCCGCCCTTGGTGCAGGACTGTGACATCCCAGGTTCGACTCTCGGGGGTCTTGTATAAGATCAAGTAGATGGTAGGAGAGTTTTGACCGTCTGACTAACGACCATCATGTTATTAAAGTCGCTATAACAACATTGTCTGTAGCATCGTTATTATCCGACTGTTTGATAGTAGTTGCTCATTAGTTGGGGGTGCCGGGTGAAGCATACGCTTCCATCTTATCCTCATCCTCATTACATCAGTGGAAAAAGCCAGGAGCGTCTCCGCTGCGGTAAAAAAAACAAGTTGTCATAGCTACCTGAAAATGGTTCTGTTGGTGGATTTCTAACGTAATAAGGCGTTGGCGTATTCAGAATTATCCTCTCGTGCGTTATTACATATTCGGCACGAGGAAAGAAACATAATACCTATATGTATCACATATATGACAATGTATATTTGCCTGATGCGTACATATTTTATAGCCACGTGTTCCAAGACGTCTCACGTACTTTGAGTCGTTTCCTGTCGTATCCCTAAATAATATAGCCCTTAAACTCGTACCCTAAACTTGAACAATAAAGGGAACTAGTAACTAACACCGGGGTCGGTTTACGTGTCCGGTTTACCGGTTTTGTGTGAGCTGTTAAAATTATAACTTCCCTATTTCAGAGGTGTAGCGAAGTATAAAATTTGGGCTCTCGATAAGCTTAATTGACAACCCAAAGTAATTTGATGAGCTCGTATTGTTTGTGTGAAGGGATTGGAAAATGAGCCGACGTAAGGCCAGCGCGGCGGCCGCGGTCGTCCGCTGACATTCTACGTAAATGTTAGTTTGTAAGTTAGTCGTGTGTTGGGTACACATAGGTATTATGTGGAAACATTGTTATGCGACCTATTTGGTAGCAATGTTTACTTTTTATGGTTATAATTAGTTTTTTTTTATATCTTACTGGTAAGCACAGTGCCTTCATCTCACCTGATGTTAAGTGATGATAATGCTAATGGTCACATGGTAGCGCACTTCAAACGGGATCCTTAACTACTGAGGCACTGGATATCTTATCTCTAGCTGCCGGAACATAACAATGCTATACATTGATGTTAAAGCGACATATTTAGATAAGATGGTGATAGCTAGTCAGGCGGACAAACAAGACCTTCCAACCAAACCAAGTACACAAACATCTACTCTCAATGGAACTCTGCCTGGGAATCAAACCCGGGACCTTTGGGTCTTAACCACTAGACTGCAGAGGCGGAGTGTTTATGATTGATATATTGCTGTAGAATGCAGTCTCGTTTGGTTTGGTATGAATGTGGATTCTGTTTGATTCGATGGATTAGATGGATGACCAATGTGCGCACGTGCCGAGGGCTGAATGGTATGAGGGTGTGTAAACATGTCACACATCACTACTTCCTCAAGATGGGTATCAAATGAAAGGGCTTGATTAGTAGAATAATTATTTATGAAAATAAAATGAAAACTTAAAAACTAAAAACTTGAAAATAAAAAAATGAGTAAAAACAATTTTTAAGTTAAACGGTTTTATTGAAAATAAAGATTAGAAAAAAATTAAAAGAAAAAAAATACTTTATAAAACAAGCTTTTAAAACTTGTTAAAAAAAGAATTAAAATTTAGAAATAATTTAAACCTGATAATAATGTTTTTTTTTATAAATAAAAGCGTTACATTGTTATTGCAATTTTTTTATTTTTATTATTTATTTTATTTATTTATTAAGGAACAAACAGTTACATATAAACACATTGTATACAAAACAAAAGATACTTAAAAACCTATAGTTCCATAACATATATGAGATAAATAGTTTAGCATAAGAATATACGTAGGTACATACTATGATAAGTTTTTTTTATTTTTTTTATTAATAAGATATGTTATGATAATTACAAACTAATATTAATTACGTAAGTGGGATGACAACAGCACATTTCATGACACAGTGGATAACATTTTTAATGATCCTTTCATAAATGTTTTTTTATTCAAGCTAATGATATCAAGCTCATGCAGCTTATCGTCATATGTTTTGCAAGAACGTCTAATGAAAGTGTTGTTCCCGTAACAAGTTTTTGCAACCGGATATGAGAAAGGAACATTTTTTCGACAAGACCTTCCGATCGATAGGGGAACGTGAAAAGATATGTTATGTATGAGTTTAGGAGCATCTATGAGATTATTAAATAATTTGTAAAGAAACGTTACATCATCAGGTTTGAGAAGCGATATGTTGTGGTGTTTGGGGGAAAAAAAAGGTGTATTAGGCTAAATGTTCTTTTGTTCCATCACAATGTAACACGTTTTTATTTATTAAAAAAATCTTATTATCATGTTTAAATTATTGTTAACTTTTTAGTTCTTTTTTTTTAATTGAAAATCTACAAAGGAACAGGAGACAGTGTGAAAATTGCACGGGTCGAACATGCCATGATAGCCTAATCCAACTCGTGAATATTTTTTCAAACCCCATTTCCGAACAATTATGATGCTGTTGTCTACTTACCAACTTTGGACCAGTGTTTAGTGGCCCGTTATCTAACTACTGTTTCACATTGCAAGGCGCGCCTCCAGGTGACAGAGAAGGTGAGTTACCGTTCAGCCATACAAATTCTCGTTATCGTCAACGTGACCGAATTATGAACTCCTACTAGGCATTCAGCAATATACATGGCGACATAATATTGCGACTCGCTCATGTCATGCGATTATGTTACCTATTTCAACTAGCTTATGGTTAGAAGAAAGCATTAGTAATGAGCTTTTAACGTAAACAGAAATGCAAGTATTGCTATGTTCCTATCGTGTAAAAAGTTTTATCTTGGAGCATGCAAGTTTTATACCGCATCCCGCCGCAGCGCCTCCCAGACACGTGTAGAACTTGTAAAGAGGGTTATTGTTGATGCCTTGGGTCGGTGAATTAGTAATATCTCAGGGCGAGGGTCAGGGTGGTCCATTAACGTGACAGCGCGAACGGGGCTACCAGGCCCGCAGTTGGATCAAAGGTTTTAAAGGCAAATCCGTAGGATAAGAGTGTGATGGGTAGCGATGGTGTGAACTAGGTTACTTATACGTTTTCATAATTTTTTTTTTCTTTAATGTAGTTAGTTATGTTATGTTTCATATAAAACAAGTAATTGTATTAATGTATTATGTATATGAAGAATTAAATAAGTTTTTCTATCAATACATAATTTATTGTTTTAATAAAAAAATATTATGAATTGGACCGCCCCTCCCCGGTTTAGTCTAGTTTCTAAAGTCGTCGGGCCCAAAGGTTTAGTTATTTAATTTTTAGCGGGCGGTGGCTATATAATTAGAGTATCAGCGGGGGGTACATGTTTGTGTACTCGGTTTGGTTGGTGGTAGGACTTGTTTGTCCGCCTGGCTAGCTACCACCCATCTAAATATGTTGCCATAACATCAATGTTTGTAGCATCCGGCAGCTAAGATAAGATAGCCAGTGCCTCAGTAGTTGAGGAACCCGGGTGAAGTGCGCTTTCATCATAGGGATTTATCATCAGGTGAGATAAAAGGACTGTGCTTACCCGTAATATGTTTACAAAAAAACCTTTTTGTGGTAGGGCTTGCTTTATGTTCGCTTGGCTTGTTACCACAATCTGACCTTAATCTGTTGCCATTAAATTAATTTTAGTAGCTTTGTTGATTTCTGTCAGGCAGGATGCAATTTTATCTGTGGATTTGACAATAAATCCATATCGATATATCTAAATGAGATCCTTTTGTGGAATAAAAATATATTAATTAATAATTTATATTATTTGATGTCTCTGAATACGGAAAGTTAACCAGTGTTAACCTGTTATTGAGGAACTCGATGGAGCAGTGGTAGCGCCTGGTCTACGAGTGATGAGGTTTTGCAACTTTCGCAAAAGCCGATTACCAAAAAATGCATCATCTCGAGCTCCTCATGTAAAAGACGTCACGTAAAGCTGTTAGTCCTGGCTGCATTAGCAGTCGTTAACAATCACCAATCCGCCCGCGTGGTGATTTATGTTCCGTTCTTCATATCCATCCATAGGGAAGGCTCGTGTCCTCGTGCAGTGGGGACATCAAATCAGCTGGTGATGATGATGATGATGGACCTGTTAATCCTTTTTCGCGGTATGCTCAGCTAACATACCTGAATTTGGATTAGTGGTCCGGATCAGCAAACGTCGACCGCCTACTTTATTTACAAATTAAAGAAATGTATCACTAATGTTTTCTTCATTTGCATATTCATTTAAACTAAAGCCCTTATACTAATTATCGTGGACTCAAATTAATTAAGTTATCAGTCAGCCGCATCTACGCTCCATTATCGGCCGACCATTGAAGTACTACACTTACTTTGTAAATTATTGCCCTTGTTGATGTTTTCTTTAAGTGGACAATACTTTTAGGCATAAACACACGTATATCCTAGTTATACTCCATTTTGATTTTAAAATCATAATAAATACGATTAAATATATTTTTAGCCTTCCCAACGACTACAATCACCCCAACTTATGACTACCCATAAATTGAGCAGCTACGTACTTGAGCTGATCTTTTTTCATTTTCATTTTCTATCTAATGTTGAATAATAATTGATAAATTGATTTATGTTTGCATTTACTTACTTTGTTATGCTATATTTAAGTTATAAGTTATAATCCTCTAGATTTTGATTATTTAATGCTATGTAAGCTTATTATAGGCCTGCAAATAGTGTCAATATGAAATTGGTAATGATTCTGTAACTTGCTTTTATGTGTTTGTCTGTATGGCTGTGTTTGTCTGTACGAAAATAAATAAATAAATAAAATAAAATGTAAAAACCATGCTAGTTCTGACCGGAATACTTACTAACTATACTGAGTAAGAGCCCTCGCCCCCGTCCAATAATGGGTGACCGATTTGTTAGTTAGTGAAAATTAAACGTATAAAATCCTATGTTGCAACGCACACGTCCTACAAAATATAGGTCAGAATAGGTACTCGAAAAATCGGTCCGATTATCGGTCCTACAAAAACGGTCGGTCTGTCGTGGGCGGGAGCCGTAACACTGGACGACTGTACACATTCTTTTGTTTCCAAATCGTTTGTATTTTAAATCGGGGAGGGAGTTTGTTGTTGTGGTTTGCACTATCAGTAGGTACTATCAGGTAGTGATCATGCAAGTTATGTTAATTAAGTTTTAGAAAGTCACGAACCTACTTGCAATCCTCCGTTCTCCGGAAGGCAGTCGTTAACACCCTTTTTTACCTAGAACTCACTCGTCCACTTTTCCCATCCCCACTAGGAAAAGCCTTGGGGGGGGGGGTCTAGGGGTGAAATGGAGGGGTATACCCACTAATAGCTGGAGAACATGCAATTCGAACCATACAGCAGAAGACTAATGTGGCGATCACGGGACCCGGCCACTAGGGAGTTGACCAGGCGAGAGTTATTAACACCCTAGGAGGATCTTAAAAGACAGTCGCAGATAGTAGTAGGCTGCGCCTGTGGTAGCGTAATAGCGTTCCCAGGTTCGCTCCCCTTTGTGACCAGCAGAACACCCCTCAAAGCTTTTGTGAATAAACCCCCCCTAATTGGGGAAGTGGAAGTCCCACATAACCGTCGGGCTTCCCAGAACGCGAAGGTAAGCAGTACGTATTGTCTCTGGGAACAAAAATCGTTAACGAGATATGTAACAAAAAAAATGTTTTTTCTAATCAACAAATATCTTAAAGTATTCAGATTAGGGTTTGATATTTAATGAGCATATATTACAAATTCGTGTAAAAGTCAAAACATGATTACGACACATTTTCTCGATAGAAAATAAGTCAAAAATAGCCTCTGCTTTTATTTTAAAACGCGTTTTACATCTAAACACCCAATGACCCGCATTAGGATATAGCAATACTGC
Source organism: Eudonia truncicolella (assembly GCA_949315975.1). Taxonomy (NCBI): domain Eukaryota; kingdom Metazoa; phylum Arthropoda; class Insecta; order Lepidoptera; family Crambidae; genus Eudonia; species Eudonia truncicolella. The sequence continues at coordinate 8,730,480 of OX438829.1, read as the reverse complement.
GCTGTCGCGCAACGAAGAGGGATGCTTGTAAAGACGCTTTGGCTTACGTAGCCCGGAAAGTTTGGTGTCTTGTGCATCCCGGTGAGCTGCGCCGAATATTCAGCAGCTTCCCTTAGGCTCACGTTCCGGTTAGACTGCGTTCGATAAGATTTTGGCTGATATACCCGGTATCTTCGCTCCATCATGCCCGATCCTTGGCGTCGTGAAAGAGGGATGACTGGTAGTCCAATGCCCCGCCTTCTGGCGGAGCAAAAGTAACAACAGACTATTTTCACATCGTAACAGGAGCTGAGGTGACGTGTAGGCGAACTATAGGTATGCTTGTTTTATAAAGTAAAATAAGTAAAATTTATGAAAAAATTATACTAGAACAGTTGATGACACATTTTAACACAAACAACCTTTTACATTGTAAGCAATATGGCTCTAGAACACAAAATATCCATATAAATGGTACTAAATCATCTGGTTCTCATGTAAAAATGGGAGTTCCACAAGATTCGATTCTAGGTCCTTTTCTATTCTTGATTTATATTAATGATTTGCCATTCTTTGTAGAGAACTTTTGTGAAATTGTATTATTTACAGATGATACTTCACTAATTTTTAATGTAACTAGGTGTAGGACTAATTATGAAAATGTAAATAAATAATACCTTAGACATCTCTGTTTAAAGTGACATCCATTTCTACAAAAAAAGTTCACCAGGAACGCGAATTTATCACCTACTCTCCAATAAGGTAAATATGTGAAAAAATTAACTGATCCTGGAAAGATTGAAATTATTTCCAATACAGGATTCACACTATTGTAGAGCTACTACAAAGCGTCAATACCTAGAACAAAATTTAAGTATCACAAAAATGTATTCGCTTTATGCTTCGCTTTATAAGGAACCAGTTAAAGAAAACATATATCGGAAAATTTTCAGTGAGAACTTTAATTTAAGTTTTCATCGACAAAAAAAGATACCTCAAATATAAAGAACATATGATTCGTAAAGATGAAGGCGATCAAGAAAGAGCAAGAGACAGACAGATTAATCCGAAAACCACAAGTACAGCTGTTATAACCTTTGATTTGGATAATATTTTCAGTTTACCCAAAGCGAACATCTCTAGTTTTTTCTATACTAGTAAACTCACAGTATACAACTTGACTGGACACTGTAATATTGACAATTCAGCCACTAACGCTATCTGGGATGAAACAAAGAACGGACGAGCTGGACATGAAATTTTAATCAATGCGCTGGCTATGTCATAGCCAGCGCATTGATTAAAATTTTAGAACGCGTAGTTGAGAATTTGCAAAGCAATATAACAAAAAATATTTTTTGGTCTGACTCTTGTGTACCACAAAACAAAAAATCGCACATGAGCATGGCTTTGTTAAATTTTCTGCAGTCAAAAAAAGCCAATAATATCACAGAAATAAAGCAAAAATTTTTTGAAGCAGGCCACGGAAATGTACAAGAAGTAGACTGTGTGCATAGCGTAATAGAACGAAAGACACAAATAAGTTTATAGCCCTCTTGGTTTAATGCGGGAATTATTAAAAATAAATTCAAAAATTAAGCTTCATTTTCTGAAAATGCTGGATACGGAATTTCACTCCTTTCATGATGAGGCTTTCAAACTTGGATTTGGTCAAATACCATACAAAAAAATTAAATCTATAAAATACAAAAAACCGGAATGGAATATAGTAGAGTATAAAACTAGTTTTACGGCAACAGCTCTAACAACAAACATAAAAAAGAGTAAAATAAATATTTTACGTGAAATAGTGATTGAAGTATATTGATTGAAATAGTGATAGCCAAAAAACTCTTTAGCTGATAAAAACATCAAGATATTCGATCATTTTATAAATATATGCCACTAGAAGACAAAAACTACATGGAAGCGTTAATAAAAAAAGTTGAAACCCATAAAGATGCCGAAGAAAATATGACAACTACAAGCAAAAATAAACATACAGGAAAACTAAAAAAAAGAGTAACTGTGAAGAAATTAAATAAATGTGAACAAAATAAAAAAAATACTACAATCAAAGCCAAAAGAGATACAAAGAAAAATTACTACAAAAAAAATAGCCATTAGCCTCAGTATTTTAAAATATTAATTTTGTAGTACCAGCTTTTGTAATAGCAGCTGTTAAATTAAAATAAATATGCAGGTAATAAAACTATAGATCGTTGAAAATGTATTTTTATTTGTTTATCTTTAAAGGTACTCTTAATACTTTTCTGAGTCAGAGTTCGTATGTACAGAAAATCTTGTATGAAATGGAACATACTGTATAGCGTATATGATGGTAGTTTGGACAAACAAGCACTAAACTTACACGCCATTTTAGAGCACTATCTCCATGTCATTGTGCTCAATCTCCATATACATAATTTTGTTGAAGACATTTTGTCAAACCTCCACTATTTAATGAAAATTAATCAGTACTATAATTATCATTTTTAATTATCATTTCAATATTCATATAAAGAAATATTGCATGTTTCTAATTCAGGAAACATATTAGTAAACTTCTAATAATATAGCTAACAAACTTAAAATAATGTCTCCTGTAAAATTTGCTCACTGGTCGATTGGCCATTCAAGCACTAAGGCGGCGATCGTGTAATAGTTGCCTGATTCTGACATATTTCCCATAGTAAAGTCAGATAAATTGAATGCTTTGTGATGACTTGCCATCGTATGTCGTATATCGTAAAAGGTCGAAATGTAGTGAGACATTATATGAAATATAAACATCTATTTATAAATGTTTTAATACTAACCTACATTTCACAATAAAGTATAAGTACTATTATTTATTATTTATTTATACACCATCACATACATTGTTCAGACCCTAAGGTAAGCAGCTAAAGCACTCGTTTCATGGAAATCAGAAATAACGACGGTACCACAACCACCCAGACCCGATACAATATCGAAAAGTTCGTTTTTTGACATTGACCCGACCGGGAATCAAACCCGGGACCTCAGAGTTAGCGCCGCCCAAAGCCCGGCGTGCAAGCCACTCGGCTACGGAGGTCGTCAAATACTACTTTTACTATAAAAAATAAAAACAAACAAAGATAATGACGTAACATTCGGTTTATTCGGAGTTAAAAATAATTGGGAAATACACAAAGCAGTGTACCTGTTAATATAACAAACAAAAACTGAAATATCGATAAATGAAACATTAAATCGATTGTTATCGGTCATTATTTGTTGTTAATGGTCGTTAAGATCGATATCTTAGTAATGACTTTACAAAATCAATAAAATATTACATATCTATAACACCCCGATTTAAATAATCAGTTAGTACTGCCATGAAAACTAACTTATTCATATTAGAGGAAAAAGGCTTTTATTACAAACAACCAAAAGTCGTACGTACCAAAAGACAGACAGACAGACAGGCAGACAGACAGACGGATAATAAAGTGATCCTATAAGGGTTCCGTTTTTTCCTTTTGAGGTATAGAACCCTAAAAATGTCGATGACTGGTTTCAGTCGGACACTGGTTTAGTTTGATTAGTTACTCATTATGTCCATCCAAATTGGTATTGAGAACAACTATTTGAAGTTTATTATCCGCTACAATATTGAAATTATTTTGGACTTCATTCTTTTGCATATTTCATATATCGTATTTTGCACTGCATATTTAAATTTGAATAAATGGCAAATGCAGCAAATTTCTATTTCTATTTCAAATTAATTAGCAATATCGAACAATTAATCAGTCAATAATTTTAAAAGTCAATTACGTTAGTCATTGTTTTGTAGATATAAATTATTATCGTTGATTATAATAATGATTTATGCCTACATATACGATTATGATAATTTGTATATTTTATTTATAAAGGGGCCCTGATTGTAGAAAATGGTTTAAAGAAGATAAAAAAATAATACTTAAGGTATTATTTTATTAGTAAATAAGTGCTTATAGGAAATACCAAAAAACACGAACTTTACACTTATTTAGGTTAAAACAAGTTGGTCTCACGGCAAAAGCTAAAATTTTACAAACAAAATTAGGCCGCTTGCAAAATCAAAGGACGTCACTTCTCTCCGAGCTGCCCCCAAACTTCTTGAAACATTTGCATTTCAAAACCAAATTCTGCCAAAGGACACCTTTATAAGAGCGGGTCGTGATGCCATATTACTCGCTGTTAGGTGAGTAGGTATGACCGGAATAATGAGACAGTTAAATAATATGGATGTTTATTTTTACGTTTTAAGCAAATTATTATTGCAAGCAAATTAAGTTCAGTTTATTGAACTCATAAATTGTTGAGAAACTTCTATGAGCGAGATTCGAACCCGCACCCTCTGACTAATCTAGTCAGGTGCACTAATAATAAGGTTATTGTGGCTCTGTTAGACCCGATTATCTTATAGTTATATCTTATAGTTATACTCGTAGTTACATATAGTTAAGAAGTTAATTTATGAACTCTATCAAGGACGTTTCCATACGTTACTTTGATAACGCCCCCCACCACCCTAACCCGCTCACCGACACGCGCTCTATACCAGGTACAGACATGTACCTGGGCGCTTCTCTCCTCCACCACGGCCCAGTTAACCCGAGCCGAGGTCCGAGCCTTTAGAGCCGCCCTCGGGTTGTTCCGCTCCCCGATCCAATCCGAACCCTTCGTAGAATCTAGTAGGGCACGGGGACACGCACTAGTGCGTGATGCCGTTTCTTCTAGAAAACCTCCGAAAGTGGTTCCTTTCACTCGGCTTGACGAACCCTTTAAGTTTCTCGCCGCCCACAAACAAGCCCCGTGCAGCTGAAAATGCCGTCTAAAGAAATCAGCAATCTCTCTCAAAAAAAAAATCTTCTTTGAATTACCATACAGTCAGAGGGTGCGTCTCCAAATCCCGCTTCAAATTGAAACTGTTTGCAAAATTTTTACACTTTATTGGTCGCGCATATCTAAAGTAAGTGACCACTGATCATGTAAGTAGAAGCGAATCAAAAGACAAAAATCAAAAGAAAAAAAAAGATAATATAACAAAATGAACTTCTTACTTCTTTCTTAAATACAAAACACATCAAATGGCGATGTGCGTGTAAGGCAAGAAAAATTTCAAAAGCACAGATAGATTAACTAAATTATTATATTATCTCTTCACGCAATCTAAATTTATTATATATTTGGAATTATAGAGAAGCTGTGTCATTGTTAAAATTTGGAATAGGTATTCAAATAATGGAATAAAACGATTATAATGTTTATAAGGCACTAAAAGCCGTTGGTCCCGGCTGCATTAGCAGTCGTTAACAACCACCAATCCGCACTGGGCCCGCGTGGTGGTTTATGGCCCGTTATCCCTATCCATCCTTAGGGAAGACTCGTGCCCCAGTAGTGGAGACATAAAATGAGCTGATGATGATATAATTTTACACACAAATTTTGTTGTGAACAAATCACAAAAAGAAATCCACGAGCGGGATTCGAACCCGCAGCACCCCATGACATGCCGGGTCAGGTGCACTACCAACGATGGTTTCGTGGCTCTATCCAACTCGTCAAAATTAATCGATTCGCCGATGCCGCGTCCACACGTCCCACGCGACAAATTCGGGGTGCCTAGTGTGAGTTTCAGAGTGCTTCAGAGTGCCTAGTGCGAGTTTCATTCACCATTCGATTACGTTTACGAAAACGAAAATTAGTATGGCATTGAAGCAGCGCCTCCTGGCGACATACGAGAAGAGTTAAAATTTTGCCATACAAATTCTCGTTTTCGTTAACGTGATCGAATGGTGAATGAAACACGTACTAGGATCTCTGAACCCGCTCTCCCCTCGCTTTGCCTTTCCGCACAACGATTCAACATCGACAGTATCTGTAAAACGTGTTATTTTGACACCGCAATCGAACACATCTAATAGCCAAACGCGATACAACGTCTATGAAGTCTCTAAAACTCACGATTTCGATACCGCGATCGACAACAGCAAGTTGCCAAAACGTGGTACAACATCGACATTATCGCAAAATGGCCGATCGCCGACGCTAAAAGTATCGCGTGTGCTGGTAACCCTATGTAACAAGTTTCAAAGATTTAATGTGGCAGAGTGGCATGGGGCCTGCGTTGCGATCGCATTAATCAGGCTCCCCAGAGTCACCTGAATATTTAATTGCGTTGCTACTTACCAAAGGAGCCTCCGGAGGTATGCCGTGTCCACCGACTTGTTACTTATGTTGTGTGAATTGTTCATGTGGCTTTAGGTGGATAGGTATCTACTATATTAGAAGACCGCTTTTGTAACACACATTTTTAGTGATCACATTTAGCCGTCTAAAATGCGATCTTGGTTAAAGTTGAGACTATGGTTAAGATAAATGGTTTGGGTGTCTATAAAAACAATATTTCCTATAGTAATTCTCATACAATGATGCACAATAGGATAGACAAAACGTGTCGCTACCATAACCAGAATTCAAAATTCAAAATTATTTATTCAGTTTAGGTTACAAATAGCTCTTATGAACGTCATTATGCCATCGGTTCGTAAGTTTACATGCTAATCTAATCGCATAACCTCGCTACAATGCAAATCGTATACCTCGCTTTGTGTTGCAACGAGGAAGCAACTTTCTAGTCATGTTGGGATGAAAACCATCAGTGCTCGTCATCGCACATTGCTAACATAACTGACGCACTAAGATATTAGTTCTATTAGTTAGTCATACGAAGTATACGTAATAGGAACATCCTTAAAGGCTTCTTCTGCTCACTACAGCGTAACTTGACCCAATGTCACGGACAAAAACGTTCCGAACACTACTATGTCCACTGATACGGATTAACAGCTTTCCGTTCTCGTATATAACGTTGCGTACACATTAAGCGCCTTACAAATAAACAAAGAATAAGGTCCGAATAGTTATTCCGTGTTTTGTTTCCGTCATGTAACCAAACGCGATACAACGTCTATGAAGTCTCTAAAACGCACGATTTCGATACCGCGAAGAACAACAGCAAGTTGCCAAAACGCGGTACAACATCGATGTAGTCGCAAAATGGCCGATCGCCGATGCTAAAAGTATCACGTGTGCTTGTAACCTTATGTAACAAGTTTTAAAGATCCCCCACGCCGTTCCTTCTGCATATCAATGATATGCTTTCACTTGGAAATATTCATTGCTATGCAGATGATAGTACAGTGCACGGTGGGTATAAAGGTCACCGCGGCTGGGCGAGTCGAGACTGGAAGAAACGAGTAAATCTTGTCATTGAGCTCAATCGGGTATTGGATCTCATATCTAAATGGGGCTCCAAATCTCCAACAATCTTGTTGAGTTCAATGCCAAGAAAACACAGGTATCTCCTATACGTGATAATAAATAGAAATTATAAAAATCGCTAAATGCATTACATTACTTAGATACATTACATTATTTTTATTTTGCTAGGTAATCTGTTTTTAAACACATCAGGCTTTTAACCGACCTCTAAACAAACATAATTGACAATCAAATGACACCGGAAGGTTTGTTTTATTGACAATTACTAGCCATAATAATAAAACATCGGCTTCATGTCACATCTTTTGTTACCCTAATTAATGAAAACGAAACTTAAAATGATTTTTACGAAGAGTGTTTTAAATTCATACAATTTACAAAACACAAATGTTGAAAAAAATTCCACGAGCAGGATTTGAACCTGCACCCTTCTGACATACGATAGCTCAATTGGGAGAGCACCTGACCCGGTATGTCAGAAGAGTGCAGGTTCAAATGCTGCTCGTGGAAATTTTTTCAACATTTGTGTTTTTGTAATTTGTTTCGCAACAAAATTTGCGTTAAAATTGTATAAACAAAACAAAAACATTTCATACAATTTGTATGGTTATGGTGTGGGTAGTGCACTGTCTTACAATATGTAAAAAAAATATACAGTACAGCTATTAGAAAAAATATCAGTGCAAATGCGTGCTCAATTCTTATTTACATGAATATGTAAATTATTAAAATGTTACCTAACCGTTTAAAGGTGGAATCACCTTTAAACTGTTATATTTAAATAACTTGTAAGCCCCATAAAAATAACATTTTGATAATTTCTAAGCCCCGTTAACTAGCTTTAGCCAAATTGCCAACAGTAGGTGTTTTATAAAAATCTTTTATAAAAAGTCTAGCTGCCCAACCCATAGTGCATGCAATTTTGCTGATGTCATTCTCTTAATTAATCTAGGTCACTTTAACACGAGTTAAAGGCATAATGTGGCACACGTTTAGTATACCACGTGTAACTAAAGAATAGCTAAGTACTTTAGCGATGTAGAAATGTGCTTACATTGTTGTCCCTCGGGGAAGGAGACAACCCGGCACTATACGTTCAGTGAACAATTTACCGCTTACTAGTACATTATTGATGTGTTGCGATACTCCCTATGATAGACGTCATATTATTAAATTGATGGATATAAAGTAAACAATCAGGAGACCATTACGGTAAGTGCAGATATCGGGGGCAATCTATTAACATTTTGTGGGCAGCACGATGACCGTTTTGAATAACTTTATTCTATTTGACTTGGTGAAGTTTGTAATATGAACAGTATTTCTTGGCAGTGAAACAAAAACTAAGGCGAAATCGTACACGTAAGGTATATCTATATTTATAATGCTATGTAACTTAAAATCATTGGAAACATCAATTATTTTTTTATAGTTTTCTAAAATTCATGTAAAATAAAGCTTTCTCTAAAGATTTAAATGGATATACATACATAATCGCAACGCGCAAACGAATGTTTATGAACAGATATTTTGTCTAAACTTTTTTTGGTTTTGGTAGGTTATAAATATCTCCTCAGCAAACATTGATATACATAACTCTAAACAGACATAATTATATATAATGCAAAAATTTAAAAATTCCGAAGATATTTTCTTGGAGTTCCTAATTTCAAGATCACCGTAATATAAGAAGCGCACAACTTTGTGTTCTACGAGAGCGCTACGAGACTACGAGATCGTATGTAGCGTTACGACTCACTACGACTCAAGTGCCTTAGTTACCTACGCGAGTTATGTTTAAAACTTAGGTAAATAAACAAAATTTTCACGCAAACTACTTAGCAAAGGTATTCTAAGCTTACTTTTTAATACCCTACAGACGATATTCCTGTTGATTAAAATGTAATTGCGAAGTTTATAAGAGACCTTTTTATGTTTTAAATAAAACACTGATTGTTGAGTGTCAAGTGATCCCTGTGAATAAACATCACAAAATTCTACAATTTACATAAATATTAAAGAAAGGTTACAAGCTAACAAATAAGTTGGCAATCATTTAGTATTGAGGCTCGGAGATATATAGGCATGCATCCTTGAGTGCACTGGTGCGGAACCTAATTTAAGCACTAAGTGTGAGAGTGCTTCAGAAAGTATTGTTACATGTAGGTAGTGTACCTATACAGTACTAAGTAAGTAACTAATATTAAATTTACGCAAATTGAAATTAAACTCAAATTATTTATTTCTTATTATTGTTGTACACAACAATCTTAAAACTAAAACGAGGGATATGCCTTTATGGTGTAGTAGTTAAACCAACGGTTTTAGTAGTTTCGGATTCAATTCCTAGAGGAGAGAATATATAACCGTATTATTGTATTTTTTGAGAGAGTTTGCTGATTGCTCCACACGCCATTTTCAGCATTATTGTTCTCGGTTATGTTGGTGGTAGAGCTTGTTCCGCCTGGCTAGTTACCACCATCAGTACCTTATCTAAGCCTGACGCTTTAAAAAAAAAAATAAAAAACGTTTCCAAAGCTCTTTGCGGGCTCTGTGAGTAAAAAAGCAATTTGAAAATAATAGTATGCTGTTATTGCGGGTTAGCAAGGTGAGGTCGATAAACTCGCCTAAACTGATCAAAATGATGTATGCGTAAGCAATTACATAAACGCGTTGGGATAGTCGGTGTCTTTTGAAAGATCGCAGTGAGCGTGCGAGAGCGGAGCGTGTGTGATGTGGGTTGACACGGCGACAGATTACGTCCGCGTGCGTGAATAGGCACCAGATAGTGTTTTATTCGTGCACGACTCTCTAAGGGCAGAGTTGAAGTCAATCAACGACTAAAGCAATAATGTAACGATATACCGTCAGATCAAGTGTAAAAAAAATAAAATTAAAAATAGAATTAAAATTACACATTTAATATTAATAGAAATACATACATTTATGCTAAAGTAAGTAAAAGTAAATGGCCAGCCACCAGCACACGTTTTCCTTACTTCCTATGACATGGGGTCCTTCAAACGAGGCGTGAAGAGGCACCTTGTGGGCCGGCAGGGTGAGGGTGACTGATGCTGCGTTGTTTTCACGCTGCACCAGTTGTCCTCGCGTCTGGACTTCGTTTCCACTTAGGCGAAGCGGCGTCATTTGCCGAGATAGGTATAAAAAAGAAGCCTATATAATTGTTATTTACTTTACTTTTTTACTCTACTTACGGGTAAGCACTGTGCCTTCATCTCACTTGATGTTAAGTGATGTTAAGGCCAAAGGAAGAAGCGCACTTTACCCGGAACCCTCAACTACTGAAGCACTGGCTATGTTATCTCTAACTGCCGGAACACAAAAATACTACAAACATTGATGTTATGGCGACATATTTAGACAAGGTAGTGGTACCTAGCCAGGCAGACAAAAAGCCCTAACACCAACCAAGCCGAATACAAAAACGTACTCACCGCTGGGAATCGAACCTTGGATCTCTGGGTCTGAGACCGGTGGTCTAAACCGCTACAACTCAGAGGCGGGTAAATAATAGATATGAGGGATAATACAATTTGTATGTAATTTGTCTGTGTAAAGTAGTGGCTGGCTTATTCGTCATGCCTTGGCACCCGGCCTTCTATAAAGACACGTCAAACGCCTCTAATGGTTCCTGCCCACGACCGACTAGGACCGATAATCGCACCGAATTTTACGCCGCGGTTTTAGTACTGATTTTGTGACCACTTTTTGTAGGACGTGTGCTTGTTTTGCAACATAGAACTCCATAGGTTTCATTTTCACCGACTAAATATCGGTCACCGATGTCGGGCGTGGGCGAGGGCTCTAAAGAGGGCTATTATTAAAAACTTTTATTTAAAACTTTAAAAAGAAACTCCTAACTGCTTTATTTCCTGAGTGCCTAGTGTAAGTTTTGTTTACTATTCGTATTTATTCGATTACGTTAACGAAAAAGAAAATTTGCATGGATTTTTTTAACTGCTCTCGTTTGTCGCCAGGAGGGGCTGCTTAAATGCCATGCAAATTTTCGATTACGTTAATGTGATCGTATGGCGCATGAAACTCGCATTATGTACCCTGTACATCACAAAGGATTATTGTTGAGTTAAGTAGTCTACACTCCTTAATAGTTTGCAATAGAGCCATCGATTATAGTTCCGTTATGTTGAGTTACGATTTCAGTCGGTGAAATAGTCTGCTTTATGGCGGGTGATGAGTTAACAGCAGTAGACTAATTCGTCATAAACAAAGTATAAGCTGATAACAAAACTTTGACTTGAAACACGCTATATATATATTTTTTATTGTGTTATTGACAATACAACATACATGTTGTCACACTGCATAACAATACCACTTATTGAAAAGAGCATTGCAACATTTCCATTGTAAGAATATTATTACTCAGGTAAACTACTTTTAAAGGGATTACTCGGTGAAGCCCCAAGTATGCGTTCGTGACCTGTTTGCGGTGGACGGCGCATGCTTATATGCTTCATGTTGTCTGCAAGTTAACTTCGCTTAATTTAATAATATGGTACTTGTAGTAATGGTAATCTTTTACCAAGGGCAAAGTATGGCAGTCCGCGGTATCAGCTTGACGAAGCAAGTTCGGATTTGTTACCGTGCTCGTTAGTGGTGTTGGGTATGAGTGAGGTTCCCGAAGTTGTGGTGGAAGGGTGTAATGGTGTTGATGATGGGGAGAACGATGTGGCACACCAGAACGGAGACGATGGGTGAGTCTGGAGTAGCGTGACAACGAAGCTAGTGGCAGCTAAGTAAGAACTCATGAACTCCGTAGGTCCATTGTGACGAACTGGCTTTTTAAAAATAAAGGACAAATCGCAATTGTTAAAAAGAATCAAAAACAAAAAAAAAAAACGTTCACTTATATCCGTTCAACAACGGCAGCGGAGCGATAAAGTGATAAAGCACACTTGAAGTGCAATGACGATGTTTGAATTGGTTTTTTTTCTCTATTTTGTAGATTGGCCATTGGCTCCAAACTGGGCTGCCGGGTTCGTTTCTCGAGTGACGTCATAAGAGAAACGTGAGTTGCCGCTCGTGCCCGTGACGTCATCGTCTTTCCCAGCCATTCATTACAGCTATGACGTATTCTGTTAGCACTTATATCATTACTCTCTCACCCGTTTGTTTTGAAATGCAATTTGCAAGACGTGTTATGTTGTTTGCCTTGTTTTAGATGCATATTGGTTTGTAGTTTTTTATTAGTTAAAACTTTAGAATTAGTCATTTTAATGTAGATAACTACCTAACCGGCTTCTGTAATATTAATTATAATATGTATGTATATACTTTTGTATTTGCTGAACATTATTTTTCTCTAGAACAAACTAAGCCACTATCATCATCATTTAGTGCCATTTTCATACTGAAGTTTGGAGATCAGTATACAAAATACACTGCCTCTATATTTTATCACAAATGAAACTGGTCACTGCATATATCACGCATCATATATGACTTGAGCTAATCAAAGAGTTTTGTTGTAAATTCATTATTGAATAGGGCTTATTACATAGAGTAATAACAAAAATTACACTTTTTACACTAAATTAATTACACTTATGGTGCCTTTTTGTGAAATATTCAAATCAAGATCTCTTAAACTCAGCTAGTTATCAAATTCAAATAAAAACTGTCAGTATACTTAAGCAATACGCTTTAAAATGGCGTAGTTTTGTTACCTACCCTACAAAGAACTCGATATGAGTACCAACACCCCTGTATAAAAATATGGTAGATCTTCTTTGTATGGCATTTAATGTCATGCAGTGCCACAACACCTCCTTGTTAGGAGACTTAAAAAACATGTTTAACGTGATCATGTGGCGAATGAAACTTGTACGAGGCACCCTATAAAGTGAAGACCGCTTATACCACGGCGAGTGCCCTGAAGAAGCTCTTTGACCTTATCCCACCTTCTCCCTTCCTCCATAGGAGTACGCGTGCTGCTCTCCGGAGTCACTCCTGTACTGTCTCGAACATTCCATCGCGCACAAAGTAATTTGGTGACTCGTTTCTTTGTCGCACTTCCAAAAGATGGAATAGTCTACCAGTACACGTTTTTTCCTCCTTCCTATGACATGGGGTCCTTCAAACGAGGCGTGAAGCCGTTGACCTTGTGGGCCGGCAGGGTGAGGGTGACTGATGCTGCGTTGTTTTCAAGCTGCACCAGTTGTCCTTGGATTCCATTTCCACTTAACATCAAGTGGAGTGAAGTCATTTGTCGAGTTACGTATTAAAAAAAAAGTAAAGACTGATACTTGCGCCGCCATTACTCGAAGGGGAGGCGAGATGCGGATTTCAACCAATGTGATTGATCGATTCCTGCACGTCTCCTCTCCGCTCCACACGTGGAAATGCACTCTAATCATTATGTTGTCATTAAGTTTTACTATTATTATCAAAAATAAATAAAACCCATATCCACGCGAGTGTATTGCACACATAAAAGTGAAACACTTTATATGGATCTTCCCGCGTTTATTTGTCATATTTTTCAGTCCTTAGGTTTCGAACCCTTTTAGGGTCCGTGTGACTAATGTCGTCAAATAAACGCGAGTACATCCGTAAAAATCCCGTGTTTCGTCCCTTAGTATTCTAATACTATTATATCTTTGTGGTTAGACATCGTATCTTTATTATGTTTTTATTATTTTCCAGGTAAGTGCTTTGGGAAATTTATGTTTGGCGGTAATCAAGGACCTAGGAGATAGGAATAACGATAATAGTTGGGAAAGAGCTTCTATAAAGGTGGGTAAGGTTTATTTTAATTAAAGCTAGGTACCTATGCCTTTAACTTTTACAGCGCTAGACAATAGGGTTTATGACATTGGGTAATAAAAACGAACCACTATTTACTGATTTTACGGTTGTTCTACTGGACATTATTTCCTTTTTATTTTTATATCTGTTATCGACGCAGTGTGCTGTAGTGCTGGAGAAGAGGTTTTATAACCTTATTTTTCGTGCTCGTGTTATAATAATTAGACTGTGTTATTATCGTGGTTCAGTTGTGAATTAAAATAATAGTGTGTATGGAAATCATTTATTTACCGTCTTTGTGGAGAAGCGTTCTGCTTTAAATGTTGAATTTCATTAGTATTCAAATTAACCAACATATTTGAATGTTGAATTTCAGTTATGAAATTAGCTAGTGAGTATTTTAAGTTTACTATATTAGCTAATTTTAAATTATGTTTTTTTTTGTAATTTGAAATGTAAATTATTAAGTTATCAAGATATTTAGGGTAAGTATTAATTTATTTTATTCTCGTCTTGTGTGAAAATTGTGTCAAAACTTGTTATGTGACAAATAAAATACAAATACATATATGATTTGACTATTTGAATTGACAATACATCATAATATCATAATACCTATCCCTCAAGGTCATACAGAACATGCAATAAAGTGTTGTAGTTATATTCAACAGTGTAAATATATAATAACATGACGTAATTTTAGCAAAATAAACTAAACAATACGTCTTCCATGATAAAAACATAATCAAGATGTTACTGCTTCAGTAAAAGTGAATGTAACGTGAATAACGACTCTCGTTTTTTACATTTCCAGTTTATAGTTTGTGTTGGGAGCTGACGAATGGTGGTAATAAACGCTCGGGGGACCCGTGGGTGAGAGATTTCATATCTGGCACTTAATTTCTTTGACCCTAGTCTTTTATTTTCCTTTAGGGAGTCTCGTTGGCGAAACTTAAAGGAGCGCAGTCCAGTTCTCAGTTTGCGCAATAAAGTTCGTTCTAATTGAATACTCTTCTAGACATGTTTCTATTTTTAAAACGGCTTAAAGCTACTTCAACATAAAAACAAATAGCCCGTCAAGCCCTTTCATAGCTAGAAGCTGTTTTGTCTAAGAAATTAAATATGAATGTGCTTTCATTTTCAAAATCAGTAAAGCAATTAGAATAAGGTAGCATTACTTATTCAGCAAAATACGTCACAAAGTATTAAAGTGTTGAGGTCGTTTCATTAAAATAATGGATTGAATGAACCCGTTTTTATAATAACAAATAATAGGAGAGCAAATTATGCGAAATTCTTGTTCTGTTCCCAGCGCCGCAATAAGCCTCCCGAAAAATGAAAGAAACAGCCGCTGAAATGTTACTTCCGAGTTTTATAATTGGAGGTGGATCTGCATAATTTCGGACCTCAGTATGGTAATCTTATGATTATATATAATGTCGAAGTAAGTGAGGTGTGCTTCGTGTGCATTATATACTATATATATCTAAAAAAAAAAAATATAATATATTTCTAAAAAAGCAACAATTGGTTGATGGTAGTACGTTATGGAGTTCATACTCCACTGTTTGTCTTGGAACTTTAAAAATTAACATATCGATATATAGTCTTCTTCTCGCCTTTTCATAACTTTCACAGCCACAGGTTATATTACTCACAACTGTATAACTGACTTCATTTGGCGATGAGCATGATGAACGTTCGAGATACATCGATAATTCTGTATCAATTTATGCGATCGTAACGGTGGAAGTGGTGGTTATATTTTTAAAATACTATAGAATCCCACTGCAGCACTCAGGCATGTCAACATGATCAAAACCACATGGAGATATGGATGTATAACCCACGATGTTGGCCCTATGCAGATTGGTATGTTTTAAAGACAGTTGTCTTACGGCAACAACCAGGGCCAGCAGCTTAAAGTGACTCCCAAAGCATGAAAAACCTTTCCTCATTCATAATTGAAGTATCCACAATAATGGTTTCACGTGTTGCGTACAATGCAAACTTAGATTAAAGAGTGTTGTCATAAAAGTAAATTTTCATTTTCATCCCAGACAAAAGTAAAGGAAAATTTATTAAAAAGTTTTAAAATAGATAACGTAGAGGTTCGTAATATTTTCTAAGGCTTACCTACTTTTAAATAAACGGGTAAGTACGGCTACATATTATCATTACAGTATTCCCGTTAGGAAAACTGTTATAAACTTTAACATACTAAGGTCAGTGCGGGTAAGTGTAGCTAGGGGGTAAGTGTGGATGCCCTTTATATTTCGAAAACTATTTGAGCTTTTGTTGGCAGCGACATCTGTTATTGTGATCCAACAAATTTCAATTTACACAATTTAAATGTAGATGGCATTGTCCAAACACTTTTGAAGCTGTCGCCATTTTAAATTCTGACACATTTTTTATGACGAACTCGAGTTAACACGTGCTGTTTCAAGCGATACAAATCTTGGTGAATTTGAAGAATTTGTATAATTTGTACAAGTAAGTAGTTTTTGTACTAACCAAAACTTTTATTACTCTTATAATTTTGTTGGAATCGTTGATAACAAGAGAATTATGTCCATTAAAAAAATCTACATCTAATCATCTAATCTACTAAAATAAACATAAATGTTACTACCATCGCTAGTTAGGACTTATCACCAGAAACGATTTTCTCTCCGTCAATGGTAACAGTTATCGATAACGAATACATGTTAAGAAAAATCTCTTGACATAGTTTTTTAATATCTACAAGTTAGTTTTTATTGAATACTATAAGAATAGAATAAGTACTTATTACAGTTCCTTGGCTATGCTTAATAATAAACACTAAATAAAAGTAAAAATCTTTTAACCTCTCAGGCTCCGAGGTATGAGACACTTATTGATAATCCATTTTGTGTCCTGTGACGAATTAAGATTTTTTACTTAAAAATGTTTTCTATCCCTGCCCAACGTAGTATGACACACTTACCTTATAATTTTTGCTTCCTTTAACTATTCTCACGAAGTATATTAAGTAATATAGTCGTCAAATTATTGGATTCCACGATCAAATAGAATAGACTTTGCATTTTTAAATAAAAAATAACTATCTATTGTACCTCAATGATATAGTCACACTTGCCTCACTTTGTTGGGGAAGTGTGTCTACCATAGCACTTTACAATAGACCTTAAAAACGAATGATTTAATGGACAATATTGCGTAAAACACTCAGCCAATTATGAACCTTATTTTAATTTGTTTATGCAGAGAGTTAGAAATTATACCTTAAACTACATGACTTTTAAGTTCAAAGTAAACTTCAAAAAAAGTATGACACACTTACCCGTATTGACCTTATATTATATTTTTACTAGCTGCCCCCGGCGGACTTCGTACCGCTTTGACAGTTTCCATGACAACACTACAAACAAATCATTTTGTATTGGAAAAATTTCAAAAATCAAAAAAAATTTAGGGGTGGACCACCCTTAACATTTAGGGGGATGAAAAATAGATGTTGGCCGATTCTCATAGATACCGGATAAGCATAAAAAATTTCATCAAAATCGGTCAAGCCGTTTCGGAGGAGTATGGCAACGAAAACTGTGACACGAGAATTTTATATATTAGAAGATTACGAGTATGAACGAAACGAGCTACAATTCAAATGCCAACGGAGGGAATGAAGGTATCTTCCTCGGATTCGGTTGGTTTATTTTTTTATTTTATAGGTTTAAGTCTTATTTCATTGGCTAATGCCAACATCTTATCCAAGTCTGTTGGCATAGTTACAACGTAGGTAGTGACACCAGTGTTCGAAACTTAAAGCCCATTGTTCGACATAGTTTTTGTTGGGTATAGGGCGTAGTGACGGCAAAGTAAAACTTCTTTGTGGCCTGTATGAATCTCTGACAGTACTCAGAGGTGTGAATATAATTTAAGTGAGAAACGTCAGGTGACGCAAAACATCAGTTGAACGAGTGAGAAATGAATGAATGATTAGTGTTAGAGTCATTTTAGTAACTGATTTTATACAATGAGAAGATCGAATGATGTTGAGTATTTTTTTGTATATTCCAACAGTTTTCGTCGCTAAAAAATAACATACAATTTCATTCAAATTTTACGGGATGAGCAGCTAGGAAGCAGGTAGCCTGAATTAAATTATTGCTCAAGACTGAAATGAGATGCAGACACCTATTTTTAATCAGTACATGAAAAAATGTCGATCAATGGTTCCTGTCGTAGACTGGTGACTATTGTTGTGTTCGAACAGTCAGAGATAAGATGAGCTAGTCAATTCGTCAGTAGCTAAGGATGTCGGCTGAAGTGCGCTTACTCCTTCGTCCAGATCGTCACTAGTAATCGGGTTACATAAACGTCAAATGAAGCCCTTTGGTGAAATTAAAAAAAATACATACTCCTATATGCTTTCGTCGCTGTCCTGAAAGTCTCTTCGGACTAGGACCTCTTTGCCGACGAATGGAAGGAAGTCTTGACTTACCGCCAGAAGTGTTCACAGTCTGATTTCAAAGAGCTTTCTGTATTTAGTTCGCTTTGCGCTTATATTATTATTTAGTAGTGTTCATAAGTTTAAGATTTAATAAAGAAATTCACAAAAAAAGTGAGCACATGTATAAGTTACGCAAATACCATATTATGTAGTCAAGACCTTCCAGATATAGAATCCATAGAGACATCCTGCCTCGATCTGCCACCTTCTTAAATATTGGCTTATTTCAGATACTACATCTCCGTAAAAAATAATGTACTTGTTTGACTTTCATTTATTGATATCAATTCAACGCTACAATTAAATAAATAAATAAATAAATATAAGACAACTTCACACACATTGTTCTGATACCACGGTAAGTAGCTAAAGCACTCGTTTCATGGAAATTAGAAACAACGACGGTACTACAACCACCCAGACCCGACACAATATGGAAAAGTTGCTTGCACCCATTGTTTCTCCTGCATGTGCATACTTTTTGCGGGCGGGAGGGCGGTGCATGCGTGCTGCATCCAAGCTGGATAAACGAGTGAGTTAGCGGAATTAACAAGAGAGAAGAAAGAAAAGAAAGAAAACATTTATTGACACACACACACACACACAAAATACAATATTGTCAAAACAAAGCAAGTACACAAACAACAAAAAAAAACAATTAAATTAAATTATAAACAAAAACCAGTGTGTGAGGCCAACAATGACCCTGTCTCAGCATATTACCCCTACGTCACTCGAAGATGGGCCGAGCACCGTAGGAGCGCTGTTATTCTGACAGGGCCGCCGGAGGGAGACGAGTGACGAACGCACCGCGACGCCGACAAAAAAAATAAAAAAAAAATAATAAAATAAAATAAAAAAACAAAATAATAATAATAAAATATAACAATAATACACTATATATTATCTAAATTACATTTTTTTATGGAAAAGTTCGCTTTCGACATTGGCCCGACCGGGAATCGAACCCGGGACCTCAGAGTTAGCGCCGTCTAAAGTTTATTAGTGCATGTGTAGTTTAGTTTATTTGAGTGTGTTGTGGCATTTTCAGGATCGGGCAGGTACAATTGATGGGTATTGGTATAGTCACAACGCTTGCCAAATGCGGGTTGGTGATTACAAACCCGGGCTATGCTTGAAAAATCTCTTAAACACACTTTGCCCAAGCTGGGTTTAAAATGCTATGCCAGTTAAGTTAAAAACTTCCTTGGAACTTGAAGATTCGTGAACCCAGACTACAGTGCTAAGATTAGTTTGGGTTTATCTTTCAAATCAAATCAAATTAAAAATATTTACTCAGTTTCAAATAAAAATTAAAATAATAAATAAAATATAAAATACAAAATAATTTAATTTTCACAACGAAGCTTGGTTATCAAACCTTCTTATTATGAACTCAAAATTTCGGAGATACGTGTAGGTATTAGTTAGAACAAGATGTGCGATCGTTAGTCCAGTTTTCTAATTTTAACGTTATTTATATTTGTTCATTTTAGTTATGTTAAGATTTTTTAAAATCTGAAATACTTATTTAAAAAAAATACTTTAACCCCCGTACTGATAAACTAGTAGTTATAAGCTTCAAATAGTTATGTCGTGTTTTGTCTATAAATTAAAAGGCAGTTAACATACTATGTTTGTTAGTAAGGTCCATTATTTAATTATAAAGTATTGTTTGCATTCTTAAAATATTATGGCGAGTAATTCAGGAACCGAAAAAAACATGTGTGACAAAGATCAATCCGAAATCTTTTTAGATTTAAACTTTTGTTTAAATTAATTAAAACTTAAACAGAACTTCTTACAGATCTAAGTATTCTTATTTAAATATAACAATAACGTGTGTTCAAATAGTATACTAAGGTTAATTATGTATTCATTCGTGGTCTTAATAATCTGCCAGTCATATTGTATGCCGACAAAAAATATGAAACCTCAGAAATGAAAATATTAATATTTACGCGCAATATGAGGTTGAGCTTGGGTGTGAAGTAAGTGCTTACATCCTACAAACTGTTAATTAAACATTTCGCTAAAAGAGCCTCGGCTTGCTGTGGCCATAGTAAACGTGACCGTGATTTAAGTATTAAAGTGCCGGCTGCGATTTTCCCTCGCTGAATTTTTTATGGCACCGCACTAAGTAAGAACCTTAGGGCAGTAGAAAATTACACTTTCCATCAGCACATACCTACGTGTTACAGTAACCGGTTGTAAAATAAATTATTGTGAATTGCAGTAATGTCATATTGTTTTCTAAAGTTTACGCTAATACTATACAAATAAAAAAAAAAACACTTTTTACGTGCAATTTTTGCTTTGTCACTCGGCCACCGACACCCGAAGGTCCGTGGATTTATTCCCCTTTTAAAGAGTGTTTTAGATTTTTCGAATGGATTGGCCTGGGTTTGTGATCACCAACCCGCATTTGACAAGCGTGGCGATTAAGCATTACCCATACATTGTAGCGATGAATTATGATAAATGATGGAGACCTTTGCCCAGCAGTGGGACAGTATAAATGCTATTTACTTTACTTTTACTACGAACTTTTTTATGAGTCTCTCTGTGTTTAAGAATCCTGTATAAGTTAACATTTCGAAAAGTAAAGTTAAATTAAATAATCATATTAAAAAAATATACTAATATTTTTTATATACAACGTGTAACAGAAAGATGTGGTGGCCAAATTGAAAGATCCAAACTCTATCCGATCTAGATCTTGTATGTGTTGCTACTAAGACATAATTATTAAATTTAACTTTTCATGTAAATTCAAATTAAATATTTATATTAGTGACGTCAAGTGTGATTCAAATGTAAGTATACACAGAGGTTACTAATCCAATATGACTCGAGTCTGGGCTGTGACTTCTTTATTTTGATGTGTAGTGACAATAGAAACACAAACATATACCCCCCGCTGGAAATCGAACCAGGGACCTCTGGGTCTAAACCGGTGGTCTTAGCCACTAGACCACAGAGGCGGTTCCTATCGAACATAAAAAGGTAACAAAACTTTTTAGATCAAGATCGAATCGAAGATTGTTCTCGGAAATAATACTGAGGAACTTT
The DNA here is from genome assembly GCA_949315975.1 of Eudonia truncicolella. NCBI lineage: Eukaryota > Metazoa > Arthropoda > Insecta > Lepidoptera > Crambidae > Eudonia > Eudonia truncicolella. The sequence continues at coordinate 8,708,837 of OX438829.1, read as the reverse complement.
GGGACCAATACGGTAACATTGAAAAATGCCCGTGCCTACCTCCCTACCTTTTAACGAGGTAGTGAGAGCGGGACTGCTAGCAAATCGTATTTGTCATCTCGCCATTCAAATGCATATCCTACAAACCACTTACATTCTTATTCCGTGTCTGGTATAATTTTCTTTTCTTTTCTTTTCTCGTTATCTAAAGGAATAAAATTGCTTTCAGTTTGAATTATCATTTTGACTATATGTAGGTATATTTTAACTGAAATTATGCGATAAATATGGGTTCGAGTCAGCAGCTTATTAAAGTGATATTTTGTGATAAAGATGGCTATACATTTTGGTAACTATTTATGAACAACAAAGTTTATTTAAAAGAAATACGTATTAAGTTAACATTTTTTAAATAAAATAGGGTCAAGTCTTTAATTAATTGTTTAAACTTTTAGATAAGAAAAAAAATACAAGCCTGATTTATACTATACTACTGTCGGATCTGTACTATATTTCAATGATTTAAAGTCTGAATTTACACAGAAGATAAGCTTAACTACTAGTATTTATTATAAATGAGTGGGCAACACGCTACAAAAAACAGCACCATTACTCAAAAAAAGAGCGGAATTGTACTTGCACCTTTGTCGAACCGAGTCAGGTTATCAGTGGGAATTTTTAAAACCTTATCGAAATTACAATTTGTTCGCAATAAAACTTGCGTAAAATTTGTGTACGTGTTTTTTCTTTATTTTAGACTATTATTAATGTGTTAACCCAGCAAAAAAAGAGTCGAGCTTTTCAATAACAGTTCCTGAATAAAACATAACAGCCAGGCTTCTAACAAAACACAGAAATCGCAAAAACATTCCGTTGGAATAAAAATCGGAGGAAATATTAAAGGAAACCTCTCTCAAGTGTTCTGTTTGTATATCTACAGGTAGAAAACCAAAGTGGAAAGCTATAAATATGTTTTATAGTATTCTCTTTGACGTTACCGTTAAAGTTCGACTTGGAGATAAAACAAAATAAATCTAAGCAATATGTAAATCTAATTCTAATAAAGCTTCCAAGTGGAACGTAGATGTAACCTGTACTATAAGAATATTGTATGTGTAAGTACGTCAGTACTAGATAAGACAAATCGTAGATGACATCTTATTTACTTATAACGATATTAAATATTAGATGGCCACCGACATTTTTATTTAAATCTAACAATAGACATTTCTTAGGGTGGACTGCACCAACTTACTTTACCATTAACAAACATCAAAATTTCAGTTAAAGTACCGGTTAGGCAAAAAATTTGTTGCACCAGTTGACAAAACGTTATATGACGTCATAACCTTTAACCGTAACCGTAACCGCCCACTCGTCTCTGGTTAGTGTTATTGTTAGTGTTAATTAGCTGTCAAATTACGCGTCGAATAAAACTGAACCTCTAAACATCATGTCCCTGCTCCATGGTAACTTTACCCTTCTTTCTCTGAAACAGTGAAATTTAACAAAAGCAAAAGCGTAGTATAGACATACGACGTACGTAATAATTGTTCAACCAAGCAATAACACGCGATAGACAAACGTACTTAATTTGTTTTAATGTTTGCAAGCAACTTGCTGTCCATATTTTTATTTCCAGCTCACTAGAATCCGTCCAAGTCTCTCAATAGAGTTTAATCTCTAGGGCTTAAAGTTTCTGTATGTAGGTATTTTACGTTCGTTATTTCGTTTCGTTTTGATTGTGTATGACAGACATCTGACAATGCCATCGCCGTCAAATGAAATGACACTAATGACAGCGCCAGAGACTAGGCTTTATGGCTATGGTTAGTATTGCAATATTTAAAAATGTTACCCACAGCTAATTTGGGGTAAAATACGCCTCATTTGACTTAACTTTAACAAAGCTAATGAATTCTCTGGTGCAGCACCTTTTGCTGTAACCGTTAAAGTCAACGTTATTGTTATTGTCAAAGTTGACACAAACTATGACTTTAACTTGTAATGTGGTGCAACCCACCCTAACTGTTATCCTGCTACTGGTTAGAGCCATGCATTGGAAATATTGTTATGCCTATTGTTATAAATAGGCATCATATAAACACTCGCATAAATCAGATTAAGTCCCTTAGTTAGAACATGTGTGTTAACCTTTGGTAAGAAATAAGGTCACAAGTATTTTGTAACAATAAACATGGTTGTACTTTATTTGCTTACACTCAAGTAAATTAAAGCCAGTTATTGTTATTTGATTACTTCAACTTTGTTTACTTAACACTTTATTTTTATGCTCTCAATAGTTTATTACTATTAAAATACAACTTGCCTAGACAGCGTATAAGTTCCGTCTTTTTTTAAATTAAATAGCCTGCTTTTTTAAAATAAAGTTTCATGTTTTTTTTTTATCCACCGTCACTTTTTGAACGTTTTAAACCTCAAAAAAGAGATTTTTTGACTTATGTTTCTTGGGAAAAGTAGTTCATTTTCGTGGTCTGATCAACCCACCTGCAGGTTTAAAACGTTCAAAAAGTGACGGTGTATAGGTACGTAAATGTTTCTTGTTCAAGAACACTTTGCTTTCCTGGTATTACCTCATCGCAAGCAGTACGCACGCAGCTTTGCATTTAGCTGAAATACATTAACATCGGCGGTGGCGTCAAGAGCGATTATACGTCTTTGGAGGTGGCACGAGTTTTTGATAAACACTGAACCACGCTTAAGAGTAGGCTGAAGTATGTGAGGAATTTAAGGCATCGGCGGGGCCTGGGGCGTGGGCGGGGATCCGCCCGCCCAAGTGTGCCAGTCGGCTTCTCGCCCTCGCACCGTGCACAGGCCGTGTCACACCGCGTTCGCCTCCACTTACGCGACTCGCTGCAATCTCAATAACTTTTCTGAAACGTTTTGAAACTGTGCTTTTGGATTTTTTCCTGTCTGCAGTGTTTTTTGAAGTCATGATGTGTGGCCTACACCCGGCCGCCTCTGCCGGCTGACATTGGTATGCACATATCGTCACCACGTGCGCTGGTAAGTACCTACATATTTTTTTTGCAAATTATAATTACGCATATTTTGTTATATGAATTCTCGTTGTTAAATATCACTGCCACTATGCTCAAAAAACTATTAACCCGAAAAGATTTTGTGGGAAGGCTTTAAATTGTGACGCCGCGCCGGTGACACGTACCTATCTAAACTCCAACTTAATTAAGTGGCGCGACGTGTACTTTCATTACAAAGCTTCATTATTTATAATGGTGTTTGCGAGTCAATATTTGTTTTCCAGAGCGAACGACCTAAATAAGCGGAGCACATGCTATTTGACACATACGTTATCATTGCCTACACGAGTTATGACTTTATATGAAACGGTAAATACTGAACAAAACATTTGCCTCAGTAATTGTCAGGGTACATGAAAAGCTAACTGCCTAATCTGATTTAGGAACTTGGTACAAGGAAACGCACTCAAAGATACCATGTGGGCTATCAGCATTTCAGCATTTAACCAAATATATAAGTAGAGTTGTTGCAAAAACAGACACGCTTCCATTCCATTTATGGGTCTACCTTCATTAAAAATGCCCCATTATTTAAACGATACCTACATAATATAATATATACCCTTAATAAATTAGAAAGTGAACACTAGGTAGCTATATAGTTCTGCTTTATTTCTGCGGGATTTTATCTTAGTAGGTATATTATTTTGCTATCTAGGTGAAATGTAAACAGTTTTATTACCTAATACATAAAAAAGTTAACTAACTATAATTGTGTGAACATAAAAAAGCACCCAATGAAATGAAATAAGAATAGTTGTATGAAAGCCTATCTAAATTATTATTGCATTCAGTGTTTGAAAAAGTTTATTCAGTTCATGTTTTTTCCTTTAAACGATTTTGGAGAGTGAGTAACTAGCCACTACATTCGTCTGTAAATGGGTCTTGTGATCTTAATAAAAGTTTGTTCTTGGACTTGAACATTAGGTTTATTATTGCTTAACTTTAGGTAAAGCATGTATATAAATAAATCATGATATTTACGAGTATGTAAAACAGAAGCAGCCTTAAGAAGCACTACAGTACTGAAAACCTTAGCCTGCATTATAGTCCAAGTATAGTCCATAGTCAAACAGAAATATTTCGAAAAGAGGACTTTATTTATTAGTGGGTTATTAGAAAGTATGAAATCTGTATTTTTTTGTGTTTTTTGTGTATATTTAATCTCAAATATTAAAAATAACGGTGATGCCTTAGATTATTGACTCTATAATCAAAGGGTGATGCCGACGCATAAAAACTCTTTTGTGGGTATATATCGGGTCGCCTAATTTTTTGTACTTCTAATTGGCAATGGCACACAAACGGTTAGCCTAAATTTTTTTCGTATAATTTCACTCTTTATATCGTGTTTAGTCTAATTTCACTTCGCCTAACTTTTTATCGCCATATTGTTATTTACCAAATGCGACATTTGGCGGAACAATTCGTAATCGCTAAAGTTTGTAATTACTAAATATTAATTCACACAAAATTAAAAATCACAAAGTATAAAACGCCTACTCATTTTAATATATTGCATTTTTACATATAAAATAACACCATAATGTTAACATTTAGAGGTTTTTAAAATATTTCTTGGGGGAAAAACGAGAGTGGAGAGGGGGACCCCCCACTCCTCCCCCCGAACAAAAATGTATTTTTGTATGGAGCTAGATTTCTGTAGCCTAATAAAAAAAAATATCCTCGAAATTCGAGACAATCGCTAAGGGCAGCTAGTATTTTTGAAACTGAACAATAATAATTATTGTGTTATATTTTGTATATTTTGGCACATTTAATATTAGATATGCTAAAATGCGAGCTTTTATATATTAAGCGAAATCGTCGTATTGCCAAAATAACGTTAAGCTAATATATTTTAGGGTATTTCACATTATAGATCCTAAAATTAGGGCTTTCAATTCTTAGACCAAATTATAATGGTGGCAAAACAATTGTTAGGCGAAACAATAATTGTTCGTTTTAAGTTAAGGCCAATACGGTTTGGCCATGTAATATTAGGACTAAAATTTTAAGGCCAACCGAAGGGCACCCCTCTTTTGTATCTTCAAGACAATTATTTATTTTTATGATACGTACGTTTTGTTTTGTTTGTTAAGTACATTCATCATCATCATCATCATCTCAACCAAAAGACGTCCACTGCTGGACAAAGGCCTCCCCCAAGGATCTCCACAATGACCGGTTTTGTGCTGCTCGCATCCAGCGGCTTCCCGCGACCTTCACCAGATCGTTGGTCCACCTTGTTAAAGGTCTGCCCACACTACGCTTTCCGGTACAAGTCACCACTCAAGGACTGTTCCGCCCCAGCGGCCATCAGTCCTGCGAGCAATGTGCCCTGCCCACTGCCACTTGAGCTTAGCAACTCTTCGGGCTATGTCGACCTTTGTTCTTCTGCGGATCTGCTCATTTCTGATTTGATCACGCAGAGAAACCCCGAGCATTGCCTTCTCCATTGCTCTTTGTGTGAGGAAAGCAGAACCATTGTGCGCCGCTCTTTCATTAGTTTTAGTGTATGGTTTGAGAACTTTTTGGTTCCATTTGTACGGTGGGTTTTAAAAAACTTGGACCCAACTGTTTGGACAGTTTTACACAAACCTGTTGCTGTATCCGTCCACATTTTCGCAGTCATTTAGGCACTCGAAGCGATACTGCAATTCGAGCTAAAAGCTTTTGGTTTTGGATTTGGATGGGCGCAGGACGGAGCGTAGACATTATCAATCGACGTCTTTCCAGCTTAATGTTGATATTCAATGTGCCTCTTACCATCCGGTGATCGCTACCAGTTTTAAACGCATTGATTACAGTGACATCAATGAATATTTGCTTCCTCGTCGACATAATAAAGTAAATCTCGTTTAGAGTACATTGTTGACATTGAAATGAGAAGGAATATTGTTTTCTAAAGTTTACGCGAACACTACACATTGAAATGAAACAACTTTTACGGATCTATTCGCGTTTATTTTACACATTAGTTTTAATTAATGTTTATCCTGACGTTTCGAATCCTTTGCAGGGTCCGTGATTGCAAGATATATATTAATTAAAACTAAAGTGTAAAATAAACGCGAGTAGATGACTGACGTTTCGAACCCTTTGCAGGGTCCTTGGTTGCAGGATAAACATTAATTAAAACTAATGTGTAAAATAATCGCGAGTAGATCCGTAAAAGTTGTTTCATTTCAATAAGAAGGAATGTTAGAGAAAAAGGCTTTTTAATAATTTTTTTGAATATTATATCTCGTAATTTCTAACGGTAATGTTTCCGCAATGAGCTTAGTAGGCCGTATTGACAACTTGGTAAGTACATAGGTATATTACGAGTATAATATACATTATGCCAATTTTGCTTCATCATCATCATCAGCTCATTTTTTTTGTTCCTATTGCTGTGGCACGAACCTCCCCTCCCCTCCTATGGATGGATAGGAAGAACGGGTCATAAACCACCATGCGGGCCCAGTGCGGTTTGGTGGTTGTTTACGACTGCTAATGCACCCGGGGTCAACGGCCATACGTGCCTTTCGAAGCACGGAGGAGCTCGAGATCATACATTTTTGTTCATCCATCCGATGACCGGCCTTTGCGAAAGTTGTTTAACCTTAGCTCTCGCAACCGGGCGCATTAACCACTGCACCATCGAGCTCCTCCCATTTTGCTTAGGAATTTTCAATATGAAAATGTTACTTGTAAAGTTGTTATTTAGTGAAGATAATTCTGTTTTTATTATGTAAAACCAACGAGACTTCAAACAATTTACATATAAATGAATACATACCGTACAAGGAGCTGTTCGGGAATAAATAAAAGACTATACTACTGCTTACTTAAGCAACGACGTGACATAAAAACCAACAATAGATTGGGAATCACAAACGCAAATTATTTCGGGCAACACATAGCACACACGTAGCACCAGATCTGTTTTACAGTTTACTACTGAACGACTATAAAACTCAATATAACTTCGAATTTCACCGGAAAGAATACAAGCGAGATTTCAACTAAATATTTACTAACGTTAAACGAAAAACGTGTGCTGTTGTTGCATAGAACACGCACGCGGCGACCGTTTATGTTTGACGAGAGCAAATTATAACAATATATTGATGGAAAACATGGTGGGAACGATGGATGCAAAGAGTTCTTTCGGCGAGTGATTGTTACACTGAAACTTTGCCTTTTGTTTTCATGGTTTTTTGTTAGGTTTAGGATTGATATTTAGGTTTTAAGATCTTTATTCTCATACGAAATTATTTTTACTTTTAATGACATATAAACAATATATAAATAACAGTATATAAATTGTTACTCTGTGGTACTCGTTGCGATATGCAGTTTAAGTTTATTTTTAAACGTGTATATAGTCTCACAAGTTTTCACTTCATCTGGTAACCTATTAAACAGCTGTGCTGCCTCAAACAGATTTGTCTTTTTCCCATATTTAGTCCTAGGAGTAATTAATTTGAGTTTGTTTTTGTGTCGGAGATTATGCGTATATTTTTTTATATCTAATTGTATATTTGATTTAATACTCTTTGTATTTTATTTTTATTAGAATGCATGTTGTATACTTATGTAGTTGGGATAGGTTCATTAATTTAGTTTTATCATACAATTGTTTAGTTGGTGTAAGAAATGGATAATGGAACCATGTCTTTATTATTTTGTTTTGAGATCTCAGTAGCGACTTTAGGTTAGTTGGTGAGGCTGATCCCTAGATTTCAATTAGGTGTTCTAAATGTGTTGATTTTTTGCCTACGTCACACTTGACGGTAAATGACGATACGGCCGTAGGTAGAAGTACTACTGAGTAACTGGTTGTGTTTTTTCTCCTTTGTCTTACAAAATAATAAGAGATAGTGTTGATTAAAATGTTTTTGTTTTGTTTAAATAATTTAAACGCAAATTTTGTAGCGAAACAAATTACAAAAACACAAATGTTGAAAAAATTTCCACGAGCAGGATTTGAAGAGCACCTGACCCGGTATGTAAGAAGGGTGCAGGTTCTAATCCTGCTCGTGGAAATTTTTTCAACATTTGTGTTTTTAGTGTTGATTAATTTCGGCGGGTCCGACAGAGCCACACTAGCTTAGTTGGTAGTGCAACTGACCTGGTATGTTATGGGGTGCGGTCTCGAACCCTGCTCGTGGACTTTTTTAGAATAATGCTACTAACATTGTTGTTAAGATTAAAACACCAGTCTTAAGCACAGTAGTCCCTGGTTCAATTCTCAACGGGGTTACTTATTAGAGTACACGTTTAGTTGTTATTTGTTACTGTCTGGATAGCTACCACCAGATTATCAATGTCTGTCGCCATAGCATTAAAGTTAGTTGTAATAAAGATTACTAATAATTTCCGCTTTCACATTCGACCTTAGCGCCATTTACAATAGGTGAGATGAAGCCGCAACCCTATCGTGGAATTAAATAGAAAACTTTAACTTTAGTTACGCACATCAAAATATTTTAAGCTCTCCTACAAATATATGTGTTCATAATTTGAAATGTGTTCCAAACCTTAGGACCACAACACTGTTCTGTTTAGTGGAATATCTGTTAGTAACCGGAAACTGCCGCGTTAAATGTGTCGGTCATGTCAGATGAGTTGTTGAGCTCACGCGAGCTACTCGTAGATTGATTCCATTGACGTGGGTGTTGCTTGAGGAACATTTAAGACTGACGTATGACGTACAACAACGGACCAATGAGATACTATGGAGATATTCCAAAGGTCCGTTTTTGTCTCTTCAGTTATTAAAACAGTTGACTGTTGTCGAGATTTTGTTTTTATTTACAGGAATGATTGACAGTGACAATAAGTAATTATAACAACAACAAAAAATGCATTTATTACAAAAAGTATAATTATGATTAGGGATAAAACTGCATTTAAAAATGTCTTGTCTGACTCGGAAATCAATTTTTATTTTGATCAATAAGAAATAAGTATGACTTACATTGAAATTTCGTATAATAAACAGTAATATTTTTTTTAAATAATTGCTTGTTCGATTGATTTTAAAATAATAATAAAACATGGTAAGCTTTTTTTTCCTTTTATTTATATTTTTACATGCCAGTCCTATTGTGACTGTATATATTATAATATAAAAACTAAGCAGCTGCGATTAATCTACTTTTAGAAAAGTTGTATATTTCTGATTATTGATTGTTTTATATAATCTATTTCATATTTACCTACACACCAATTTAATTTCTATTGTTATTTTTGGACATCAAACCTCTTAAGGTAATATTCCGGTTCAGTTGGCGTTCGTTCTTTCCACTCTGTTTATATTAGGGCAAGTGACAGTGACTTCGTCCGCATGGCGGGTCCCGCCACGTCTCTTGCAGGGATTCGGAAAGAAGTTAATCTAGTTAGTCTGTGTCACTGCCTTCTAACCCTTCGCGGTTGTTCGTTGCTCGAAAAAGGTCATCAATTTGTATTATGTGTGCTGATAAGATTTTTGTTATGTAACACGCTTCTTTTATTTTACTTGCAACATTAATAATGAAAAATCCATTATAATCAAAATCACACGATTTAGTGAACGTTTTAAGATAAAGGAATCGAGGTATAAGGACTGGAGAATAAGAAGGCGAACGTAACCTATAGGACCTCGGCTCGGGTTAACCACTATGTGGTTTCCCGCAACTAATGCGCTATTTTATGCTATTATCGGAGTTGTAAATAGGGCATGTAAATATCTGTAGGTTTCAATTCCGATGCTGAATTTCGATATTAAGTCTGAATGTTATTTTTCTGATATTAATATCGGAATCGTACATTTTTATTATAAAGTGGGATTGGATAGTTTTGCATAGGTACCAAAAGAAGTTTTAAATCAAGTTCTTTTAATAATTAAAATAAACATACACGTTGACATTATGCAATAAATATTGTGTATCATAAGTTGATCATATTTCTAAGCCAATCTTATTTATTGTTATGTAACTCGGCAATGAGGGTAACTATATTAGGAATAAAATGTTCTTGTTTTGTTTATATAATTTTAACACAAATTTTGTTGCGGAACAAGTGCGGTGTTAATGACGGTAGTTGTTGACATTGAATGGGTGCCTTTGGCTTTCAAAGTAAAAAGTAAATAGTATTGAATAATTTCGGTGGCCTGGTTAGAATCACGATAGCTCAATTGGAAGAGCACCTGACCCGGTATGTCAGAAGGGTGCAGGTTCAAATCCTGCTCGTGGAATTTTTTTCAACATTTGTGTTTTATCTTAGGAATGTTTGCAAATCATTTAACGCAATAATATATTTTTCATCATCATCATTATCGTCATTCCAGCTAAAAGACGTCCACTGCTCCCCAACCTATATAAAATATAAATAGCATAAAAAAAAAATCGGATACAATAGAACAATTAGAACAAACAGTGCGAAATAGAAATAGTAGCCTGCGGCTTTAAACGCTGCCTGTAATAACACTTCTAACTGAACATTGCATTAAGAAGAATCTACATTACTAAACGAATTATATCTAGGAGATAATTTAAAATTGGATAGCTTAAGTAAGACAAAAGCAAATACCACAGTTATCTTTTTTGATAAAGGGAATCAAGACTTTTATCCGCACAAGTAACATTGTCTGAAATGTCCTTTAAATTAACTTTGGTTTTCATTGCATTAACCCTTTTACAATACCTCTCTTCTTCTTCTTATTTTAAAGTTAAACTACCGATAAAACACAATTAAATTTACATTAAAAAATTAGAAATAATACATCACTTACTCTACATCATACAATAGCTTCACGACTATCATCTCATCATTTTTTAAGTGACCGCCGGTTATTTTAGCAGCCTTGTGTTTTATATGTCTATGTGGATTTTCAAGAGCATCGCATACTTGATAACTTGACCACATTAATAATAAAATTCAATATCATAATCAGTCCTAACGCGGGTTGTTGGTTTCAACGGCAGTCATCTTAAGACAACAACAGGTACCAAAGAATTGAATTGCCTTCCAAAGCGTTCAAAAAGTTGAGATATTTAATTTGGATACCCATCCATTGACCCGCCAAGGTGGAAGTGGTTTCAATAGCAAGATCAGTAGCTTTGCCATGAAGCTTCTTAATAATTAAATAATAAAAGATTATGCCATTTCTTAAAAAGTTCGCCTGTGGGTCCCTCCCAATCAATATTAATGAGGAGAATACAATTAATTAACAAGCCGTGAAAAGCCGTAGAAATGACTTCAATATATTATGAGGTTACGAAGCGATAGATAACAAAGTGTTCTTGGTAATAAATTTGTATTCTCAGAGGCCTCTATGAGAGTTTCTAATTGTTTATAATATAGAATATTTTATTTATTCAATGTGAATTAAAATTGTGTATTTTACAATGGTGTTTCATCAGTCAACTATGTATGCCTTGAATCTACAATGAATGCCTTTGATGGTGAATACTTTTCATGGTGTTTATTATTCATTATTTTTATAAATGTAAGTAGAATGCTGCAATTTAATGTTGTAGTTTAAAATCTAGCCCAGTTCTTTAAAATGTATAGTTATGATAGATTTTCTTTTCATCTTTATTTCATCTACGTCCATATGTATGTGACTCGTAAAACATAATTGGGAGCAAATTTAACAAGCTATCAAACGGGATTGATAATAAAGACTTTCTGCTACGACAACGCTACGACAAACGTTTTGACCGTTCGTCAAACTTCGAAAAAGCTATTAAGTCACCCGGTAGCATTTGTGAAATCGTTATCTTCACCCCACGGGGAATCAGAGACAGAGGACCTATAAACGATAAAAATGTGTTTAGAATAATAAAAAATATTTTATTTTATAGACAGTAGACACGTTACGATAGCCTACGTAACGATAGCTTCGTAGGTAGCGATATCTTCCACCTAGGGTCATACCTAGGTTGCTTTATTAAAGACCGATCTGAAATAAAGATAAATTATGTCTATCAACTTTAAATTTATTCTCTTTTATAGCAAAGTTGAACGCTTATAGTTTTTGTATTTTCAATATGTATTTTCAGTTATTTCTGTATGTTGGAATAAGACGACGACGTCTAACTTCCTAATGTTAGAAAACAATACCCGCTAGGGACCGCTTTAGGACGAGTAGCTAGATCGGAAACGTAATCGATCCTTATAAATATACACTTCGTTCTTTATTTGACGCTTTATAGCTCTCAAAATCGAATAAGTTGAGTAAATAAAACTTAGAAGCTTTGTTTAAGAGTATTAGTGATGTGTATTTTAATACTTACCTATAGGTATATCATGTATTTAACAACCACAACCAAAAGTGTCGGATTTTTAATTTCACGCATTTATAATAAAGCAACATATTCAAAACTTTTAAGGTGTCTGTAAACGAACAAGGTGTTTGGATTGAATGCGAGAAATCTTAACAAGATGACAAATATGACAAATAAAATTCTTAATATCGAAATCAAAACTAAACACTTCTATAATAGGGTGTGCAACAGGGACCAGTGAACGCCATTTTTGTCTTATAATTTATCTTATATTTTTGTGCTAAGGTTAAGCCACTTTCGCAAAGGCCGGTCATCGGATGGGTGACCAAAAATGTATCATCTTGAGCCGTGCTTCGGAAGGCACGTAAAGCCGTTGGTCCCGGCTGCATTAGCAGTCGTTAACAACCACCAATCCGCACTGGGCCCACGTGGTGGTTTATGGCCCGTTCTCCCTATCCATTCATAGGGAGGGGTCATGCCCCAGCAGTGGGGACATAAAATGAGCTGATGATGAGCTGGTTTCAGTCTTGAGCAACAATTGAACTCGAACATTTTCACTTTTGTTTTCTAGACGTCATCCCGTAAAATTTCAATGTAATTTAGTGGCGACGAAAATTGTGTCGAAACTGGTGCCCTACGTCATAATGTTGCAAAGGCTTATTCGATTAGAGAAAAGTTCAAGGTTACAGCCACCAAGGTCGAGTGTTATTACAAGGAAACCGGGAAAATAAGCAAATACGCAAGATAAGATATGTATTTAGAGCGGGCATTCAGCAGCGGCGCTCGTTGTGAATAGATAATTTTTCAATCCCTTCATTAGTGAGGCTGCTGCCTCTCGTTAGGTGCAACTTAACTAGACCGAGCCTCATTCAAAAGATTTTTTGCCTTCAATTTGAAGTAACTTTGATGATAATCAATAGGGACAATATACAATTCGCAAGTGGGGATATCGTCATCATTATCATGTTGTGCCATATTCATTCTGAAGTTCGGAGAAGTAGACATAGGTACCTAGTTTAAAATGTCCTTTTTTTACTGGGCTGCTGGACACTGCTGGACAACAGCTTAAGTTTTTAAATGAATTGTTTAATTGAGTATAATGAAGAGGCTTTACATCCCGTGGTGGATCAGACAAGTTTTTGATAAAATAAAAAAAATAAAAAAATGGAAATACATGTATGCACATTAATAAAACCACGATAACCACAAAACTAGTACTCTTATCCTAGAAGTGGATTCACCTCAGCAGTCTAATGGGACTAAAAAAGTTTGAAGTCGAACCATTTTCTAGCATTCAGCAATAATTTATCCATGTACAATACGATTTTCTTCTTTTCTAGTATTCTGTAGAGCCAACCAAACAATGGGCTTTGTGAGAGGTTTTGACTAGACCCTTCTGCGATGTAAAGGAACCATATTATAATTTACCAGAGCTCACTTACTTACTTCACGACCAGTACATACTATCCTTTGTGTAATAATCTTTAGCTTTGAGTACCGTAGGAATGTTATTATTTTGTTCGAAAAAAGAAAGCAGTCAGACGTCAAGACAGTTTTAAATAAATAAAATACATTTATTTCGACCACATCATTGTATCATACAGGCAATTCATTACAAAACATTATACTTAAATTAAAAATGAATTCAAAATTGTAATTTGTTTCGCAATAAAATTTGTGTTAAAATTATATAAACAAATTCAAAACATTTTATAAATAGCTAGCCTACTTCTTAACTGATCTTTAGTATTTGTAAAAATATTATGATCAGATGTTAATGACGGTAGTTGTTGACATTGAATTGGCGCCTTTGGCTTTCAAAGTAAAAAAGTAAATAGTGTTGAATAATTTCGGCGGGCTGGTTAAAACCACGATAGCTCAATTGGAAGAGCACCTGACCCGGTATGTCAGAAGGGTGCAGGTTCAAATCCTGCTCGTGGAAATTTTTTCAACATTATGTTTTTGTAATGAATTCAATAAAAATAAATAAATATTAAAAAACAAAATCAACTTTAAACGCAATTAAAATAAATTAAAATGATAATAATGAATATAATAACTGTGAGCGCAACCAATTATCCTACTACTATTATAAAGGCGAAAGTTTGTAAGTATGGATGTATGGATGTTTGTTACTCTTTCACGTAAAAACTACTGAATGGATTTGGATAAAATTCAGCATACAAATAGTTTATAACCTGCATTAACACATAGGATAGTTTTTATCCCGGTAACAGTTTCCTGTGGGATAGTGTAGTCTTCGCGAACGAAGTCGCGGGCGACAACTAGTATTACATAAGTAAAAAAGTTTAAAACCAAGACGCCCCGAGCAGAAAAACCCAGCCGTATCCCTTTTTGGCCTTAGTCGCTTTCGAAGAAGGATGTCTCCTTCTTCTACTACTACTACAACTACTGACTACTGAGTCTTTTGATAGTTCCTGTTGCGAATTCCCATTTTTGAATTACTTACCTAAGCGTAGACTTTTACCTACTTCACTACTACTCCTAACAACAAATTTTCCCATAAATATATTCGAAATAGCCAGATAACTTTTATCATCCATCCCATGGGTACCCCTTTTCTTTTCTGGAATAAAATTATTCTAAATGTTGATCCGATACAAATGCTGTGCTAAAAGTTTCTTTGAAATCCGTCCTGTAGTTTTGGATACGACGCGTGAATAATTGATTTTCAGACAGACGCAAATATAAAAACACAACATTCCGGCCTATATGAAAATATGACCTCTATTTTTAATGAATAAAGGACAACAATGTCGATAAACTGGTTCCTGTCAAATACCGGTGCTTATACCCTACTTTTAAATTCTCGGTGTTACAGTGTATTTTCCAACGGTACCTACGCTGTCTCGTAACAACAGTCTTTACTAAGAATCAAAAGCAATTCAGGGTGATTTTTTAATTATTTTTTTAATTATTTTACCGAGAAGGCTTAGCTTGCGTCTTACCTTGATGGTAAGGCCGTGGGTAGAAGCACGCTTCACTGGAAACTTTAACTATTGAATAAATAAGAAGGTAATGGTGTTATCAGAAAAACTGAAAGCGCAGCGTGGGCAGGCCTCCAACAAGGTGGTCCGACGATCTGGTGAAGGTCGCGGGAAGCCGCTGGATGCGAGCAGCACAAAACCGGTCGTTGTGGAGATCCTTGGGGGAGGCCCTTGTCCAGCAGTGGACCTCTTTTGGCTGAGATGACGATGAGTGTTATCAGGTCTTATAATCATGCCACAACAGTGCCACAGTATAACAATGAGTTCTACGTACTAGTGCGGAGGCGCCAACTTTTACTTTTGCTAGCAATAAAATGTCACACCTTTTCGTATACATGTAATAAACCTAAGGGTAAGGGTTATAATCTAATCTAGTATTATGTAGACATTGTAAACATTAAAATAAAAATATTTCATTTCATTTCATTGCTGCATGTGGTAAAATTAAAGACATTTTTTTTTATAATAACGGGTAAGCACAGTTCCTTGATCTCACCTGATGTTAAGTGATGATAAGGCCCATGATGGAAGCGCACATCACCCGGGATCCTCAACTAGTGAGGTACTGGCTATCTTACCTCTAGCTGCCGGAACACAACAATGTTACAAATATTGATGTTATGGCGACATATTTAGATAAGACGGTGGTAGCTAGCCAGGCGCACAAACAAGCCCTACCACCAACCAAAATAATGTTGAGTTGTTTGAGACATAATTATGTATCAAACAACTAAAGTATCGTTTACACGCTTTATACATAGTTTAAGTTAATTTTTCCAAACAAATGACGTATCTATATTTATGTTAGGTATTAAAATTATAGCCAAGAGGTTTGCGTTTGTGTTCTAAATTACCCTCGCACATATTAGCTATTCTCTGCACCCACTAGCTGGCCGTGCAATATCCAAGATAATCCCCATGAGATTTGCACCACATATCAGACAGACAGCAGACCGCTGTACCGCTGTAGCGTATATAGGTAAATACAAATACATATGGAATTACCTCGCCTCGAGATTACATTACATAATATCTTTATGAGAGATTCCGAAATACTGAGAAAAAATGGCAATGTGGGAATTGATTTTTAGCGATAAGTCCGCCATTTGTACTAACTACTTCTTGTAAAGTCTTTGTATGGTGTACAATCTTTATATACATAAATCTTCTGTGTGTGTGTATGTTACTGAATTCCTTCTAAACGGCTGGACCGATTTGAATGATTTTTTTGTGTGTGTTCAAGTGGATTCGAGAATGGTTAAGATTTACAATTGGACCCGGTAGGTGGCGCTGCTATAGGGCTCCATCATGGGATACGGGTGTTCTTAAGCGGACGAATGATTTGTTTGTTTTGTTGTCATGGAAACTGTCAACGTTTTGTTTGTTTTGTTGTCATGGAAGCTGTCAAAGCAATAAGAAGTCCGCCGGTCGTTTAGTAAAGTATATTTTCATTTCATTTCATTTGTGTATAATTCAGGCATTTTATTTTGTATTTTACAAAGAAGTTCGTCGTAATTGTATAATAGTATGCTGTAATAATATGCGTAATAGTATGCTGTTAATTTGTTATTATCTAACAACAAACAAACGCAACAAAATTTGCGTTAAAATTATATAAACAAAACAAAAACATTTTGTTATTATCTGATTCATTGGAATTTCTAAAACAGAGTAAGCGTAGATAGTGTTGATTAATTTGGGCGAGTTTGATTGAGCCACGATAGCATAGTTGGTAGTCCACTTGACCCGGCATGTCATGGGGTGCGGGTTCGAACCCGCTCGTGGAATTTTTCAACACTTTGCTTTTTTTCAAATGCACAATGTTCAATTTTCACACTTTTCAAAAACACAATGTTATTTTCGATGTTCCGAGATACTATTTATACACATAACATCATTTGTTTAGTCGCATTACAACCAGCATCAAGATAGTCGAAAAATAATAGTATTTAGCCTCTCTTTTATTGTTTGACTCAGACGGCAAACGTTCGATCCACTTAATAGTGCATAGCTGCCTTTAGTTGGAACTAGAAATTAGAACATCATAGAAAATACTTGCTAATTGTTGACCAGTGAGGAATATAACACAAATAGATACGAAAGTCTAGATGGGTTCTTTGTTTGAAACTCACCACCGGTCAATATACCTAAAATAAACCGGCTTATATTCGCCGATCCGATCCGAACACCTCGGAGAATCTAGTAGGGAACGGGGACTCGCAGCAGTGCAGATGCCAATCTTCGGTGTTTCGTTTCACAAGGCTTGAGGAACCCTTTAAATTTCTCGCCACCCCTAATAAGGCACTACTTAATAATACCGATTTGAAAAAAGACAGTGTTAAAAAAATTCCACGAGCGGGATTCGAGCCCGCACCCCATGACATTCCGCGTCAGGTGCACTACCAACTATGCTATCGTGGCCCAATCCAACTCACCGAAATTAATCAACACTATTTACGCTTACTCTGTAAGCCAAAGGATATTCAATGTCGACAACTACGTCAACGTTTTTTTTATGTTTTTTTATATGTGAATATAGATTTGTTTTTTTTGTTGTTTCGTACCGTGATGTCACTAATGTGTACAGCAGAATACCAGTGCAGCAGGCCCCGCTTGCTGCGTATATTGAGCTGTGCAATATATATATATATAAAAAAAACCATATTTTTTTAATATATTTAGCACTGCAAATGACTCCACTCCACCCAATTTATGTGCTTTGTTATCTTTCAAAATACAAAGTTTAAAATTGCCGGTAACTAAAGCTGCCGCTTAACCTCCCTGCATTTCAGGTTTGAAGTGGGTAAATACGTGAACAGGTACCCTAATGTGAGCCGGAAAGTTTGACGAAGCTTAAGTCCCCTCGACACCAGTTCATAAAGCTCTTCGTGTCTCAACAACAGAATAAATTTGTGTTATTGGAAATTTAGTTTGCCCTCTAGAAATTTTGTGGCTGAACAAAAGGAGTATGTTGAATCTAAAGCTTTTGCGATTAAAGTTGTACGAGTATTTCAGTTTTGATTGTCATGTTGATGTTATTATTTTGATTATGCAACACTCGTGTCGTGAAATGTTGGCACTAATGAATTGGGCTTTGAAATGGAAATAGTACAGCTATACGTACCCTATTTTTTATACCACAATGATGTTAATAACGTAGGTCCCGGGTTCAATTCCCAGGTCAGGCAAAGTGTGTTGCGGATTTTTGAATGCATATAGCCCGGGTTCGTGAACCAACCTGCTTTTGCCCAGCGGTGGGACAGTTATAAGCTTTTACTTACGGCGGTAATTAGCGGTCCGCCTGATAGTAAGCGGTTACCGTAGCCTGTGGACGTTTGCAACATCAGAGGCATTGATAACTGTTCATTTATAAATGAAACTTCTTCGTATCTTAATTTAGATGAACCATATTAGGATTCGGAAGTTTGTACAGGATACCGAAGTGTTCAAAGGCTCTTAGCTCATATTTTGCAGATCCGTCAGTAACTGGCTATTGCATGCCGTCGAAAAACTCTAAAAGATAGATACTAGTGAAACTCTAAACTCCTATATATACACCCCAAACTCTCTTTAATATATTATCGTATTGAATTGTAGGGCTCGAGAGTGGCATGTGAAAATTTGCACCCTGGAAAGTTACTAAAAAAGTTAATGGAGAAACGTGACGATGACTCTAGCGAATAACAGACTCGCGAAGTAGCATGCGGGACCTAGTGCTCTCTGTAGTGGTCTGAAATCTTTCTATCTGCAGTTTGTTTTATCCCGATAACAGCAGTTCCTAACAGAGCGGTCACGGGTAAAGTAATTGTGATTTAACTCCGAGAAAATTCCAATCAAAACTTTTGCATATTTGATAGGTTGTTCAGGCGTGTCTCTTGTTTAGGGAGAATTCAAAGTTTGATTTTGACTTGAGAATATAGGCTTTTATTACTTGGATATAGCTATAAAGCTCATAGACACGCTAAGCGTAAATAAACGGATGTATTTAAATTTGCAATTTTTATATACTTAAGTTTGAAAGAAAAAGTTGTTGTATGCGTTTGTTTTACTGTGCTTCTAATGGTCACTGTGCCCCATTTTTCCCTACATCTTACACTACTCATCCTACATACGAGTAAACGCCCTCTTGGCGTCAGAGCAACGTCAAAGGCATAGGACCATAATAGGTCCTCAAGCCTAGTTGAACGAACCCCAGTTGAAAATGGTATGAACCTTTGAAAAAAAAAACAACTCAAAACCGCCAAAATGGGTTCCTCTCAGAATAATAACAAAAGCTAGTTATTGTTCTGAGGGTTTCCCTATAGCTTAGCACTTACACTACGCATTACTTTCAATCATAATTATTGCTTGCCCTACCTGTTTACCATAATTTGATCATACGTTATATTCAGAGAAGACGCACGTGAATTCTATACCTATCACATTCACGTTTTATGTGAACTTTCAAATTTACCTAAATAAAATTGTATATGCTGCGTCAAATAAATTTTTAAATTATGTATAAATAACACGTACAAATTATTAATTTTAAATATGTCTTTAAATAGTTTTAAATTTAATATACGTATCATAATCATTTAACTATAACAGTGAACATAGAACAGTCCTGCAAGCAATTTATGCAAGTTTTTCTGAAGTTGCGCCGCCAGAAGCTTTAGCTTTAGCTTTAAGATTAAATATTAGGTAGTACCTAGATGAAACCAAAAATCGATAATTCTAATATAAAAGCAAGTGATGTTTATCAGAAGTTGTTATGCAAAGTAATATTAGGGCAAAAGATAAAATAGCGGGCGAAAATATATAATGGCAAATATAAAATGGGCGAGGGCGAAAGATAAAAGATAGACCCTTTGTCAAAGTTTAGGACACCCAAAAGATATATTGAAAAACAAATTCAAATATCGTTTAAGATAATACAGTTATTTTCATTTAACTAAAATGTTATTTTTGCGTTCATAATTCAAAAATGATTGCATTGAAACAATCAACAATCAGTATAAAAATACTGATTTACATTTTCCATATAACATAAACTATCAATCATTTAAAGTTTATAATGTCCATAATTAACATTAAATAATTTTGAATTGTTTTTGCATATTGTTTTATTGGTTTATTTTTTTATATTTTTTACCCGTTCGTTTAATTTTATTTTTGTAAATAGAAAATGATCGCACCGAAAATCTTGTAGCATTACTTGACTAAAGCTAACGTGTGTATCGCGAAACTGATTTTATCTGCTCTGTGTGTTTCCGTACGCTTACTGAACTGCGTAATAATCGGATATTCTCATACGCGTCGGGAAGAAGCAATGCTGCCATAAGCAACATACCTAACTCAATGATCTATATGAGAACATCAGATATTGTAACGTAATAATTAAATCTACTTAGTACATGTTCCTTTTAAAAAATTCAGTATACGTAATCGTAATTAATGTTCATGTTTACATAGTTTTAAATTGAAAGGCGTAAACGATGTTTATAGACGAGTAGAATTTTTATTAATTATAATATCATAATATCAAAGTGACGTAAGTAAAAATATTTTTTTCTAGATCTTTTTTTCTTTCAACCGCCTCGGTGGTCCAGTATGACTACTGGTATGTGTAGTCCAGTAAGATTTCCAGCAGGGGTTCGTTACTGTATCCAATTTGGTTAGTGGTGTGGCTTGTTTTAAGTCCCCTTAGCTAGTTCCCATCACCTTATGTCTGTGTATAACAACAATGTTGGTAGCATTGTCGAGTTCCGTCAGTTAGAGTTAAATAATTCAATTAATTTCAAATTTCATTTCAATTTCAGTTTGCAAAAATTTACAAAAATGATTTGATGATTTGCGCTTCCAGCTTGAGCCTTATCACCAGCTACGTGATAAAGGCTAAGCGCTGCCCCGTTGTAAAGATTTATATATAATAATAAAGTATATTCCTTTCATTACAACACTACTAATTATTAACAACACTATAAAGTACTTTGATTTCAGTTCGCCAGCAAATTATATATTCTTACGTATAATACAGTATTAATAAGGCAATTAATTCAAGTAAAATAAGCAAGCTACTACTTGTTGAGATAGATACAGTCTAAATTATATTAGTTATTTAGTCAACATTTCTGGGAATCTCCCCCGTTCTGTTAAACTGTTATGATTTGTAATTCGTAAATATTTGCTGGCATAATAAAGCTACGCATGATGAATTGTATAGTCGACAGCACATGAGCCGAAAGTACGCAGGCTCTTAGATCAAACGTAATAAAGTTGAAATTCGCAGTTGTATTTTTGGAATTTGCATATGGGAACGTAAATAGACACTGGATTATGTTTTGTACCGCAAAGACGTAAGAGTATAACTAATTTCAAATTGTAAGTGTGATTGACGCTTCAGAGCGAGTATTAGTAATATGAGAGCAGCTCGGTTTAGTCTTAGGTACTTTAGGTAACTACTGTGATCTACACTAGATAACAATGTGTAACCAAAGTAGGGATCAAAGTAGCTGAGTTATGAAACGTTCGGGTTAGAACAGAATCGATTACTAGAAGCTCTCACTGATAGGCAGAGATGTTAAGGCTCAAGATATTATTATTCATTATTAAAACAGTCATCAGTTTCTTTTTTATTGACCAGTATAAGTAAGTTACTTTCCAATATTGTGCCAATCGAAAACAAAGGTACTTCTTGATTGGAAAGACGAACATGTGACACCTACACACACATATATGTTACCCCAAAAGCATATTACCTACCGCTACCATACCGCATATCCTTTCTTCGTAGGTAACAATAGGTGGGAAATAGAAGGTGATAGCAATCAAGGAAATCATCAAAGCAATTATTATCATACGAATGAAGGAATGTCGATCTATTATTCCATCTTCCTGTTTTCGTTGTGGAGGTCGACTCCATTGTTAGTAGCAGGTAACAGCGGTAACGCAATATCAATATTTCAGCAAAAGAGGATAGAGCTCTTTTGAGCTTCCCCTCCGTGTAACTTGTTTTCCAGCCATGGATATCGTTGTAAACATATGCCTGTCTCGAGTGTCGGTCTTTATTGTGTTGGTTTACGCTCGTTTGTTCGAATCCTCGAAAAGCGTCGTGTTTATCTTAGGGGCACTTTCGCTAACGTTTGCCCGAAAGTCGATACAGAGAGTAACGCGCTGACGTCAATGTTGCTTTATGATTCAATCTGACGTTAACTGGGCTCTCGGAGTGAGCCCAGCTGAGTGCAGCCCGCTCTATAAATATCTTAACAATTTTACTTATAGTTTACAAGGCGCCACTGACGCCGGCGATTGTAGTCACGTGAAAGAACGTAACACGGAATCATCGGTGGGGCGTGACCGCGTCGGTCGTGCGTAGGTGCAAGGCTTCGGCCATGAGCCCGAGCGTTCTGCGACGCGGCAAGCGGATTTTTATTTCATTGCGCGTTATACTATGGCCTTAGTCGACGGTATAGAAAGAACGCAATGTACTGAGAAATCGCGCGCTGCGTTGCAAACCACCGGTTGATAGTGGCCGAGTGGTAACTCGCTCTCATACAAGGTAAATCTATGTACATATAATTACTTGTCCTGACTGACTGATTCATCATCGCCGAGCTGTAACCGCTGAACCGCTAGCCACTGAGAAAGGATTTTACGGAAATCATAACCTAAGGGGGTGAAATAGGGGGTGAAAGTTTGTATGGAATTCCGTCAGTTTTGAAGTAAAATACATGAAAATTAGTATTTGGCTTTTTAACACCTTAAACGCCGACAAACAAATGATTTTCTATTGTGTCTGGGTCCGTTGGCGGTCAACCTGTTAAAAAGAAATAAAGAATTAATTACCTCAGGAATTTAGTTTATTTTCCTTTGAAGGAGTAAAAATGGGAAGAAGTTTTTTTTGGGAAATCGTTATAAGTAAGAACTACGTATAAAAATAAATAAAAAAATTTTTTCAACATTGTGTTTTTGTAATTTGTTTCGCAACAAAATTTGCGTTAAAATTACATAAACAAATTAAAAACATTTTATAAATAGCTAGCCTACTTCTTAACTGATCTTTAGTATTTGTAAAAATATTATGATCAGATGTTAATGACGGTAGTTGTTGACATTGAATTGGCCTTTGGCTTTCAAAGTAAAAAGTAAATAGTGTTGAATAATTTCGGCGGGCTGGTTAGAACCACGATAGCTCAATTGGAAGAGCACCTGACCCGGTATGTCAGAAGGGTGCAGGTTCAAATCCTGCTCGTGGAAATTTTTTCAACATTGTGTTTTTGTAATTTGTTTCGCAACAAAATTTGCGTTAAAATTATATAAACAAATTAAAAACATTTTATAAATAGCTAGCCTACTTCTTAACTGATCTTTAGTATTTGTAAAAATATTATGATCAGATGTTAATGACGGTAGTTGTTGACATTGAATTGGCGCCTTTGGCTTTCAAAGTAAAAAGTAAATAGTGTTGAATAATTTCGGCGGGCTGGTTAGAACCACGATAGCTCAATTGGAAGAGCACCTGACCCGGTATGTCAGAAGGGTGCAGGTTCAAATCCTGCCCGTGGAAATTTTTTCAACATTGTGTTTTTGTGATCTATAGATTTTTCAATAAAAATAAAGAATGACGTGTCTTAGCATTTTTTGAAAAACCTTTCCTAAAGAGGTGAAATAGGGGTGGAAAGTTTGTATGGAACTGTCATTTTAAAAGTTAAATCCTTTGGTATTTGACCAGGTTAGAAATTATGAAGTGTTTCAGGATTATCCTTATAGATTTACCTATAAGTTTGACTTTTAATGAAAACAATTATAGATCGTGTAGCCTTTGTGAGCAAAGCCGCGAGCAAAAGCTAGTTGTCAATATGCAGGACGACAATATTTTTGTAATACTAGCTCCCGCCCACCCCGCTCGGTTTCCCTCGCGCTAAATTCTGTATTGGTACCTACTACAAAATGTTTGTGCGAATCACACACACAATGTTTACAAAATTTTATAAGTAGTTTTATTTGTGCGGGTTATTAAACAGAAACATTGTTCTTTATGTTTCAGGTAGGTAATTACTCTACGATATTTTGTTGAATGTGGAACAACCCATTTATGGGTGAGGATATTTATAAACGGTTGTCGAAATATTTTTCTTAAACAAAAAAAAATGGCAAAAAGAAAACTTTTGAGAAGTCTGTACTATTTTGTGCAATCAATTAACTGCTTTAATCAACAATAATAAATTTTCGAATAACACATTTAGCAGAGTAGTAAAACAACTTAAATTATTGCTTTCGATTCTGGCAGGCGTAACGAATAGATTGGATTGGGGCTTTCATTTGGATACTTGGATTACAGATTAAAATCTGGCTTACCCTTAACCCTGATACACCCCTGGGTTGCTGAGCGAAATTAACAAAGTTGTTAAATAATTAATACCTACGTCAGAGAATGAATTTGCACTGATAAAAATAGGTACAGCAAAGTGTCCATTTAAGGAATGCCGAAATGACGATATGTACACAATTTCTATTTCAGGAGTGTATTTAGTTGTAGTTAGTTTTTCATAAACGTAAAATGTTTCTGTATCTCTCACAACTATGCAAATGAAAATGTGTATCGACATAGTATAGGTATTGAATAAAACCCAACTGCAGATATTTTCTATGGCTAACAATAAAAACAGTTTATGCATTGCTTTACAGAATACCATTGCTAGTGCTAATTTAGAATATTAATCACTGGAAAATTATAAAACCCATTAAAATAATTAATTAATAATTTTAACGGCACAAATTAAACATAAACATTTTTGCTTCAGCTTGAGTAAGTAAAGGTAGGTTTGTGTACAGGTTGAACGTTTTGTACATTACTTGTCATTATTTTGTTTGCCTTGGGCGGCAAAACAACCAAATACGGGTATAATTATGTTAGGACACTGGTCACTGTAAATTATCATATTTTGTTTGTATTGAATATTAAGATTGTGTCTAGTAAAATAAACAATATTAATAAAGCGGTAAAGTTTTGTGACTTTGTTTGTTTGGCTAAGGAGGGTAATCTCTGGAACTACTGGTTCAATTATATTATATATATTTATTAAAAAGAAGTTTATCTTTAAAATCTCCACGCGGACGAAGTCGCGAGTGAAGTGCTAGTAAACAATAACCCCCTTATTCATAAAACAATCATTGTTTTGTCTCTTTTTCTCAAATTCAAAAATGACGTTTGTGTGACGTTGTATTTAACTAAATAATGCTTATATAGTTTTTAAAGGTGGTCAATCTATAATTAATTGCGTGTTTATAATGGAATAATTATATATTGGAATATAATTTTATAATGGAAGCTATCGTGTAATTCTATTTGAAAGAGTAAAGCTGAAATAATGCTACGAGCGCTAAATATACTAATTGCAAAGTTGACTAGGGATTTATGTGTCGCTCCATATCATGCCACCACTTTCACAATTATTACATTTTGCTCAATTATTGTTATTGTTATGCTTAATAAATAATACATAAAGATTGTATTAATTGAAGCTTAATTATTGTGACCAATTATTGGTTATGTCTTGTCTCGACACACAGACAACTAGACAGAAGATAATATTTCGTTAATATTGGTAAATACATTTCGACATAACTAGGTATGATTTATTTGTACAACATTCGATTAATCTGTATCTGCTTCCAACTCATTACTTCATTTAACATACAATCTCCACATGTGAGTTGGCAACTAGGAGATATGAAAAGAAGAAAAACCATAAGCCCCACGCGTATGCAGACCATGACCGAAGAAGTGTATAAGGCCGGCTGCTAGTAGGAAACCTAGTCGAGTCTAGCTGGCGGTGATTGGATAAGGATATCTAAACAGCGCTAAATCCAATCCAGAGAGCGGAGTGAGTGCCGGATACCAAAGCCTGCGTAGGTGATCTGTAGAAGATCCGGAGAATTCCCAGTCGGGTGGATCGGTGGTAACGGTAGTTGTTACACCCACTAGAACGGGACTTTATTAAACAGGAGAAATATGCATACGACATACTACTGCGTCCGGGGAAACCCAGATTCTAATGCGGAACTCTTCCCCTAACCATCCAAAGGGGTTAGGAGAAGTGTTCCAAAGTAAAGTAAACCCATGAAATGATACACTAATTCTTCCACAAGTTCCACATGCCTCTAGGGTAATCCGGGAGCGAGGCAAATCACCGGAGCCAGGGCGGAGCCTGTCCAAAACAGTATTTGTGACCGTTACCGATGCATCGTATACTTCGGTTACCTTCCAACTATTGCAGCCCGATTTCGAAACCGTGGCCTATTAGCCTAAGGCTGAATAACTTTACGAAAGACTTTGGCACATGGCCGCGGCTGTGTAGTCACCCGGGAGTGAACAATGTGTCTGTTTGCAAACTCCGAGGGCAGCTTAATATAGCTCGTATTGATTGCTCAACAATAAACAGCGCTACTCCCGAAATATATTGCGGTAAATATCAAACGGTGTGATGATGGGTACTTCGGTGGCTACGTCACACGGATTTTCGGATTTAGGCTTTGATAGAGATCGGGGTCGTTGTTTGTGTATTCTTTTGTTTTACTGCACAACCGTGCTTGTCACCAAGCTTACCTTTTGGTAAGTCATAAGGTCAAAATGGAATCGTACTTCATTAGGAATCCTTCACCATTGAGAAACTTACTCAACACAAACACAACACAACACAACACAACAATGCTGTCACATTTTGACGAGTACGACAAGAACCTAAGACCAACCGCTTGACGTGCCTTCCAGTTTTCAGTGCACGGAGGAGCTCGAATAGATAAGTTTGTACACCCATCCAGGGACACAACATTGCTAAAGCTGCTTAGCTACTATCACCATCGTAACCAAAACGACGATTATGATATAAAACCATATTATATAAATACAATTTTAGACAAACTTCAAACTGTTGTAAAAATATATTTTAAAACGGATAAATTGAGTGCCTCCTCCTATTTTTGAAGCCTGAAAAAAGATAACACGTATGTTTAAACAAAAGAAAGATGCTTAACTACTTACTGCCGTACTCAGAGACGTCAGTTAAGTTTTAATGACAATTAAGTCTCTTGCTGTCACTTTTAATGTATAGTGCTAAATAGAGAAAGACAGACATTTAATTGTCATTAAAACTTAATTGACGTCTTTGAGTACGGCAGTTAAGAGTTGTAAGATGCTCTTACGTTAATCACGATAGTTAGATACGATATTAAACTTAATGATATTGGTAATATGGTATTAATAAATTAAACACCTAACTCTCGAAATACAGAAGCCAATTTCTACATGAATAAGTTTCAATTAATTATGTAATTATCATGCGAACGCGTCATAGGCACACAAACATGACCGTTTTAATTTGAATAAAACAACATACCTGATGCCACGTAATCACGGGTAAACATTTATTCAGTTTCTTAAACATTGCTATATATATAAAAAAAATGTCCACCCGTGCGAAGCAGGGACGGGCCGCTATTTATTTATAAAAATATTATGATCGGATGTTGATGACGTACTTGTCGACTTTGAATATGGTTCCTTCGGCTTACAGAGTAAGAGTGGTAGTGTTGATTAATTTCGGCGAGTTGGATTGAGCCACGATAGCATAGTTGGTAGTGCACCTGACCCGGCATGTCATACGGTGCGGGTTCGAATCCTGCTCGTAGAAATTTTCAACGCTTTGTCTTTTTTCAATAATAAAGTTTGGTAACGATGGACAAGCCGCCTGAGTCAATCAGCAAACTCTGTACAAAAAAGAAAATTTAAGATTGACTGTTAAAAATAATGCATACGTAGCTAAGTCGTGTCGTTGGATAGCAATTTCAAAATTATTGCGGGTTTGTGAAAACAGTTATTTGATTGAGGCATCCGTTTGTGAACTATTAAGCTTTAAAGTGCAAAATTTTGTTAGAGTCAAGTGTCCCCCCCTGCCGACCAAATGGTTGTTTTTAGATACGTGTAAAAATTCACGGTAGTTGTATATATGACGAAGTTAAAAGGAAATCTATCACAGCTAAGTAGGCTTTATACGTTTACGGGTAACAGTCGACCAACTTATAAAATGTACTTGGCGCAGTACAAATTCTTCATTGGGAACTACTTGGGATGCCTTAAATGGGTGACTGGCGTTGATCCCCGTCTAGGTTTTTATTTATTTATAATGAAACGCGAAAGTTTAAAAGTGTACTAGGTAGGTACTTATATTGTGATTTTATATACTAACAATGTAAGTATGTCAATTATTGTATTATCGATGTAGATATAACGGCATTAACACAAACCTCAGTGGTTTTAAATGCTGTAATAATTTTAAGGCGTAAATATGTTATTAAGCAATAACTAAAATAAAAAAAAAGCTTAAATAACGTTGTTAGGTGTGTGAAACCGGTAGTATCTACATTTAAGTAGTGAGTCATCGTTAAATAAATGTTCATTAAAGCCTTCTTCTCAGAGTTCTCATTATTGAGATGGGCTACGGAACACTGCGCGTGGCCCGACACACACTTGACCGGTTTTTCATACAAAGTTTTTAACGAGGTTTAACGCAAACTACTTAGCATTAAAACGAAACATCGGGCGGGTCGAGCACTAAATAGTAGTATAACCCCGTTATATTAACTTACTGTGCATTTTTGTTCTATAATCACCGGAGGTCGGAATCTGCCGGTCATTCCAGGTCCGCATTTAAGTGTTGATTGGGGGACACTTTTTATATTTTTTTAAGCTATGAAGGAAATTGACTGACTTTGCTTACAATCTCAAAATAAAAAGTGGGTATTAGTGTACCAAAACTCAAATTGACCACTGAAATCGGAAACAACATTTTAGTGAAATGCTCTTGAACTTTTTAAGTAAAAAGTTATCATCGTGTTTAAATAGATAATCCAGAAAAAAAAGATTTATAAACAACATTTCTTTGAGTTGTCTGTCGGCTAAACTGTTCTATTTAGAAAATAAAAATATCTATATTTTGCAAGGAGTTAATTAGTTTTCACTATAATATTTATAATATTTTGAGACACTAAGCAAGAAAACTACTGTATATAGTAACAGTAGTTTTCTTTCATTATCACATCTAAATTTAAAAAGAGGGTCCCCCAATCAACCCTTGAATGCAGACCTGGAATGACCGGCATATTCCGACCTCTGATAATCACGTAAAAACTGGTTCAAAACACAATAAATCATTAAATTATTTACTTTAAATAAAACATTTTGAAACAAAAATTCTTTTTCGTATATTACTCTAAATTAAGTAAGTACAATGTACACGAAAAAAATATTACATAAATACCTATAAGTATATTAAACTTTGAATTACAATAATTGGTCGAAAAATAAGAAAAATACAGTGCATTCGGAAATATGTGAAAGCCGCCTACCAAGTCTGATATTGTGACATGTATAGAAGCTCTGTCAAAACACGATACTCCTATAGTATCATTACCGGGGGAGGCAACCTGCCTTATAATCGATGGTGCTGCTTTGGTACATATCTTATCCCCCAAAGTAAATCAAACGTTTTGGCAATATGCTGACAACATTTTTATTCTTTATATAAAATAAAAACTACATACATTTGACCGAGTGGATGTGGTGTCCGATCATTACAAAGCAGGCTGATTAAAAGCCCACACACGAGAATTAAGAGAAACGGGACTTCAAATTTCTTTAATGATTCCGTAAAAGTGCCCAATAACTTTAAAAAAAATCTGGCAAATAACAAAAACAAAGAACAGTTGTTCATTTATTTAGCTCAAATCTCGTCAAAATAAATCTTGACGAAAAAATTGTAAACTGTACATGTCAAAAAAAAGTTCTCACGTCGGGATCCGTGGTAGAATCGCTCACATCTTCCCACGAAGAAGCAGATGCCTGATTATTGTTGCATACTGCTGACGCAGCTCAAAATGGTCACCGACATGTCATAGTAAAGACAGTAGATTCAGACGTGCTGGTTATAGCACTCTTTGCTTATTCAAAGATCCCAGGGCTGCAAAAACTGTGGATAGAGTATGGAACTGGAAAAAATTTGAAATACCTGCCTGTCCACGACTTTTGTACTCAGCTTCCGGCACTTTTGGGAGATATGATGTCTTTTTTCCACGCGTTCATTGGATGCGACACAGTGCCAGCATTTTGTGGCGTTGGTAAAAAAAGCGCTTGGAAAACATGGCTTTCTTTTAAAGAAGCCTTCAAAGCGTACTCTCGTGGTTTAATGCCCATGCGCTGAAAGTACTGAATCTGCTCTGATAGAGAAGTTTGTTGTTTACATGTCACCCTACAAGTAATGGATAAAGTAAATACAGCAAGACAAATTCTTTTTACAAAGAAAAATAGAGAAATTGAGCATATTCCTTCAACCCAAGACGCGCTTCTACATCATCTCAAACGTGCCATTCTGCAAACTTATATTTGGGTGAATTGCCTGAGAAGGCATCCCGATCCACTAGATCCATGCTGCTGGGGATGGGAGAAGATAAGCAATACACCATTGGCTTACACTTCAATATGGAAAACTATTCCCGACGCAAGTCTTAGTTGCGCGGAACTTGTTTCTTGCAAATGCAAAGAGAGATGCATCAGATGCAAGTGTGTAAAAATGAATTTAATTGCACTCTTCTTTGTGCTTGCGAAAATGGTATAAAAACTAGTGGACTCGCCTGGGGCGCCATTTGCTATACAATACTTAAATTTGTATCTTATAAATACAATAAGTAAAATAAAGAATTTAATAAGTTCTTTCCTAAATTATACACCACAATATTGATGCTAATACATCCTGTACATTGGTAACACACCCGTCTGTTTGCGGTGCGGTGGGGCCATTTAAACATAGATATAGTAGTAAGGTTTACTTAATTGGTAACTTATCATGTAAACTATTCTTTGATCTTAGTTTCGACAGTAAATGTTAAGCAAGTGTCAAATTTGTTTTTGTAGTAGCCCAAGTTTCATTGACGACTATATCAACGCAATGAGCTGTATTTTCCGCAAATATTATCTGATTTTGATCATTTAAAGTTTTTTTAATAGGTGATTATTATTATTCTCTTGTTAATACTTTCTTTTAACGTTCTTTGTGTAATTTTATATTAAAAAAGAAAAATAAAAATAAATGTTATTATATATTTTTAGTTTTATTTTTTTAATCACGTTGTCTATTTATTTACGTTAATATATTTATAAAATTATTGTCTGTCTAATTTTCTTTCATTTGATACCCCACACGTATATTATGTCAACTGTATTATTGCAAAAGTTATATGCAGCTTTTCTTGACGCGACAGCCGCCATTTTATTTTTGCTTTTATAGGGGCTTTATCCAAGAGCTAAAAAGTTTGTCACCCCGAACTTTTGTAGACAGATGATGATGGCTAACAACGTACTAAAATTTGTTACTGGTATCCGGAAGTAAAGTATTTTTGTGCTAACAGAAGGCACTATGGAGCGGTGCGCGGCCGAGGTGACCGCGTGTCGTGTGTTGTGCGCTAAGTTTCGATATTTCAATTAGATCAACTTTTTAATTATGTCACATCTCAAAAGCCGATTGTAAGTCTCATAAGTGATTTCATTACCTAATTTTCAGTGTGTAAAAACGAAATAAATAATAAAACTGTGTTTCAATAGTGAATTGTAATTAAAATTGTATAGTAATAAATCCACTACAGATTCAATAATGAATTATTATTAGTTTTTTATAATGTCAAACCAGCAAACCTTATCAAATCAATAAATTATCTAAACTAGCTAAAGCAAAAATTACATATAGTGTTTACGTCAGACAATTTCACACATTTTTAGGTAACTCGATTAATTAACGTTGCTCAGCTGTAGCACGGCGCAACTAAACTCGTTGACTCAGGTGTTTTTGGAATTGGTCCTATAAATTAAAGGTAGAAATTGGCTAGGTTGGAAATTGACTTCATCGTATCTACGACAAGGTTTTTAAGAAGGGTCAATGGTAGGTATAGCTTATTTCAATTCTACAACGAAGTAGCACTTTGCCTTCGTCTCGCCATAGCCTCATTGTATCTCAGTGGCTTGCTTATGGCATTTTCCACATGTTAGTTTACATTTTTTCTTATTGATAGTTGGCAGCACCGGAAATGCACTTGATTGCAAGATGGTCGTCACTTTTTTTTGTAAAGACATTGTAATGCAGTTGCACAATTAAGATAAGTCAAGATTTATGTGCACAAATAAACGAGCTTTATTGAACAACATTTTGGTCCTTCGAGCCGGATTAATTACAGTGCTGTTCGGGTTCGATTAGATACAATTGCATAGATCACGCGGCGTGCGCGCGAGTTTACCGGTAAAGTGCAGGAAAAATAGTGCATCTTTTACAGTATACAGTACAGTTAAGAGTGTTGTGATTGGATTCTTGGTAATCGTAAGTGTTTAGTAATAAGACACACAAAATAAACAATACACTTTTACTTTAAAACATGGATAAAAAAATAGAAGATTCGCAAGTCATCATTTTCGAGCAACTATTAAAAGGCGGGAAAAGAGAGGGTGCCAAAGGGGTTTGTGGAGGCTAGAATTGAAATAGCTGACATATATTGGCATTCATTTGAGCAACATCATAACACTTTACTAGCCGCTAAAACCGAGTTTAAAGAAAACTCAGACTATTACCGTCATAACCTGTTTGATAACTGTTTCGAAAAATACTTAGATTTAAAACGCGTGTAAAGGAATGACTCAATGAAATGGAAGAAAGCAAACGCCAGTCGCTTAATTCTACGGAACAAGTTAATAAATTGCCTTTAGATCAGTTTCCCATAGCTACTACAAAGTTACCTCCTATACAATGACCTACCTTTTCCGGTGAATAGAGAGAATGGTTGTCTTTTCGAGATTTATTCAAGTCACGAAACTAATACACGAAAATGTTACATTTTCGTGTATTAACTAACTAAGTAATGTCAATAAATGCCAATATTTAAAATTAAGTTTGCGCGGAGAAGCAGAGAGCTTAGTTAAACAAATACAAGTCTCCAACGCTACCACATCATATGGAATATACTAAACAAACGTTACGATAACAAGAGAAATATAGTAAACATATATCGGTAAATTGTTGAACCAAAAACGCATTACATTAGAGTCTGCAAAAAATATTTGTGAGCTGTTAGATGATAAATACAACAGAGTGTCTAGTTACTTTAAAGAGCCTGGGACTACCCACAGACAGCTGGGATGACATGATAGTGTATATTATCACTCAGAAACTTGATCCCGAATCCTCATAAAATGTTTGAACAAAGAATGGAATGTAACGATCAATTACCAACCTGGAATGAACTGTCAACATTTTTAGAGTTCAGATTTCGAACCTTAGTAGCCATTAAACTTAAAGAACACACTCATCCACACCCAAGAATCTTACCACTAACTAAGAGCTTTGCCACTGAGATAAGACCACAGTATAAGGGTACATGCGGTTATTGTAAAGGAAAACATCACATTCATAAGAATTTTGTTGAATTGAGCTTAGCTATAGAAAAGAGTTTATACAGAGCAACCAGATGTGTTTTAATTGTCTGAAAAAAGGCCACGATGTCAAATCTTGTTTTCAGTTCACTACAGGATGACTTCGACAACAATCGACAAATTTTTATGGGAGATTCTATTGCTGATATACATTACTTTTGCAAAGGAAAAAAAGAAAACGGTGCTGTCGAAAAAAAAATTTTTTTTCACCTTTTTTGTTTTCTATATCAATAAACAATCATATTAAAAATATAAAACCAATAAAATAAAATGTTAAGCACAAGCTAAAATATATTAAATAAAATTCAACAAACACTTTTGTTTACAAACACACACTGTGAAAAGAGTAGTTATTTACCTTCAGCTTACCTAGCTAGCTTAGTAGCCTACACTACACTAAGCATGCCGCCGAGCCGCTCAAAGAGACCGCTTTGAAAAATATAATTGAAAAATGAACTTTAAAGTAAACACCATAACGCGCCGCCTAAATCACTTAGATTCACCGAAAATGGCCGTTACGAATAAAGACAATGAAAAATAAACTTTAAAGTAAACAATACAAAATGCTAAATGCCGTGCCCGTGCGCCGCAAAGGACGACCGCCACCCGCCCGAAATATTACCAATTCCCGATTTCCCGCTTAGTTAGTTTCCGACTAGCAGTAGTGACGTATGTGCGTGACCGACCGTGACCCGTAAAGAAAATCGTGACATAATCGTGCCATATCAGTGCAATTAAGTGTGTGTGTTTACATAAATATTATTATCATCAGTGCCTGTTGTGTGATATAGGATTGCAATTAATGTAATCATGGTGTACACAAACCGTGAATTGTATGATATGGTTATCATATATTCACAAACGCACAGCCTTCGGGAAACCCAGAGGCGTTTTCAGCGGATTCATCCTAATTCGTCAGTCCTCTCGTTGGATAAAATTTTAAGATCTACACAAAATTTACTTGCCCATGGCCAGTTCAATGTACCTGCGCATGCACAGGCTAGAGGCAGAAGGCCAGTATATCCTCTTCACTTATACCGCCAGATACGACGATTCTTCCAAGACAATCCACAAGCCAGTACGAGACAAGCTGCCCGCCGTTTTCACGTGAGCCAATATTACGTGTGGAAATTGCTAAACGCGTCAGATCAACACCCCTACCATTTTCAGCCCGTTCAGGAGCTGTTACTAGCCGATTATCGTCCAAGGCGCGAGTTTTGTAATTGGCTATTAGACAACATTAATTTGAACATTTTGTGGTCAGATGAAGCGAGCTTCACAAGAGTAGGTCTGTTCAATGTTCATAATGAACACTGGTGGTGTCGTCGTGGACAGAACCCAAAGAAAACACGAAGAGACTCTTTTAACGTGCGTTTTAGAGTAAACGTTTGGGCGGGGATCATTAACGATCGTGTTATCGGGCCGTACTTCATTGATGAAAGATTGTCCGGTCAGCATTATCTTCGTCTTATCAGTGAAGAACTACCGCGACTGATGGAAGACGTACCTCTGGCATCTTGGCGAAATATGCATTTCCAGCACGACGGAGCTCCGGCACACTTCCAGCGCGATGTCCGCGCATATTTGGATCAGGAGTTCAACGGTCGTTGGATAGGACGCGATGGGCCGATCAGCTGGCCAGCTCGATCTCCCGATCTCACGCCGCTTGACTTTTGTTTGTGGGGTGAAATTAAAAGAAGGGTGTATGAAACTGAAGCAACGACTGTAAACCACCTCAAAGAAAAAATCGTGAGTGCATTCGATGTCGTCAAATCACAAACGGAAGTGTTAAGAAAATTAAAGGACAATCAACGGCGTCGAGCTCAGTTATGTATTCAGAGGGAAGGTGGTCACTTTGAACAATTACTGAAGTACACGTAGGTAAGTCAATTGAACTTTAAATTGTGCTATAATGCTATAATGTTCATTACCAAGGAATGTAAGCGTTGTTGTTATTTCAATTCATAAAACACGAAAAATTCGTCACCAGGCGCTCGCGTCGCGAACGAGGCAGGGCGCTCGCTTACTGTAGGTAGTAACAGACTGTACTCTATGCACCCTATGCTAGGTACAGCGGCGCGCAAAATACGCTAGCTGCAGTTTATATTTGCGATATATAATTTTTATAAATATTATTCCATTGAGGCATATACTTGTATTTTATCATTATTTATAACGATTACAATGTTCTCTAAAATTTTGTCGACTGTTGACAAAATCACCCTGTAGTTGTCCATCATTCACTTTTACATACAACTTTTGTTGTACCTAATTAACCTACAGAAAAAATAACCGCAAACAGTCACCACACTTAGCGCAACCATAGATAAATCCATACAAAGAGTACAAGTTATTTTAGCAACAGCATTAGTCAATGTGCAGTCACACAGATATCAGAGTCACACACACAGCCTCCGCGCACTAATAGACCAGGGCTCACAAGCCAGCCTTATCACCCAAGCAGCATTACAAAGATCACCCGTGCAATGGGAGTTGTATCTTCTACTTGAGTCACAAGAGCAACATACAAAAATAACAAGGGTATTCTTGCCAGAATGCGGAACGATGAGAAGAGGGATAAGGAAAATTGTAAAAAAAAAAATACTTTTTGAGAAAAAAAAGCTGTAAGTACAATAAACATTTGAATAAACACCTCTTATACAAAGTTAGCACAATTATAAGCCATGTCAAAAACAACACCTGAACATTTTTTTTTGACTGCAATAATGCGTTAATAATAATTATTCTTTCTGGGCATTGAAATCGACAAACATTTAAATTGTATTTTTTTAAATAAATTTTATGTTGAAGTGGTCTAGTTTAATTATTTTTTTTTAGTTAGCCTTTTAGAACTACTTAACAACGGATGTAAGCTTGCAATTTTAGTTAGTATCTACATATTGCAGAAAATATGTATCAACATAATTGTGATAACTTAGAAAGCAGTAGGTTATATCTATTACCTAAAGTACGAGATACCTATACAATCAAGAAAAACAGTATATTTTCCATTCTGTTGATATAAAAAAAATGTCTTTTATATTTAGGTAGGTACATGAAGATAATTTATGTGCAAATTGGCCAAAGCAAAATTGATCCTTAAGTCTTTTATCGCCGTGGTGGTCACCGGTGACCGACAAACAATAAATTTTCTATTGTGTCTGGTTTTGCGGCAGTCAACGTGTTAAAGCATAAATTATACTAATTATTTTGCAAAAGGATAAAATATAAATGTTACCAATGTCTTTAAGAGGCGATACCCTTACCGTATTCATGTAAGCAAGTTTAACTACCTATACACATATTTCACTGACTACTTGAAGACGCAATAAAAATCCATAATTTATAATTACGGTGGTAACATAAGCCAACAGTGGAAACGCTTGTGACTCGTGCAGCGTAAGTTTCGCATACAACACGTCTATACGTCGCCGCTGGTATGCCTATATGCTTGGGTCGTTAGCAAACGGTGATATAGTTTACGCTCACTTAATGCCAAATTACACCCACCACGTGAGACTTGCCCCGTTTCGAAATTACGAATCGGGGCGCAATGCGACTGAGATTGATATAACCTCGTTGATGTAAACGGCTGATTGCATATATCTTACATAACATATGATATACAAGCCTACAAGTTTCCGCATATAGGTAAACTTATCTGTAGTTGCAAGATACAATTTTACTAAAAGAAACCAACCAGTCTCGGAAAGCTCGAGTGCAAATCGAACCCACGACCCTTGGATTACCGGAGAAAATCTGGTAAAATGGTTGAACAAAATTCCCCTGGAACCTATATACCATTTGAGGAGAATTAAGTACAGTTATCAGTACTCCTACCAATTAGCCTTGGGCCAGCGTGGTGGGTGATTATGATCAGTACCTGATAATCTATCTAATCTATATATATCTATATATCTAATTTTGATTTTGAAATATTTGTGGAAGTTCAGGGAAGGTTTAAACGATGAGAAACATAAATAATTAGTAACGGAAAATACCAAAAACCACAATTTAATGTTCCAATGCAAAATGATTTGTTTGTTTTGTCATGGAAACTGTCAAAGCGGTACGAAGTCCGCCGGGTCAGATACTAAGTTATAAATATAACCCGTTTGTTCAAGTCTGAAATAGTCCGTAATGAATTATAAATACCTACAAATAACTTAACTATACCCACACTACATTAATTAAGAAAATAGAGTGATTTAAAAATTACCTATTTGTGTAATGAAAATGTGTCGAGTAAAAACAAAAATATTAGTGAAACGTAACTTATTCAATCGTAAACCATCAAGAAACAATTGATTGAAAAATGAAACAGTATAGACGGGCCTTGTCAAATCTCGCGTTCCGCTGTATTATTCAATGATTTGCACAAAAACGAGGTTCACAACGAATCGGAACGAAAGTTTTTAAACCCTTGAACACTGTAATTTTATATTTTGACGCCATTTTTAATTAAATATATATGAAACACCAAACTGTATAGCAAGTAATTAATAGATTATTACTGCTGGAAAACGATCACATTCGATAGCATTCGATAGCTTAATCACCAAACTTAGTTTCTGATCCGAACCCTTCGAAGAATCTAGTAGGGCACGGGGACACGCACTACTGCGTGATGCCGTTCCCTCTAGAAAATCTCTGACGGTGCTTCGTTTCACACGGCTTGAGGAACCCTTTAAGTTTCTCGCCTCCCCCAAAAAAGCTCGGTGAAGCTGAGAATGCCAACTGGCAATCAGAAATCCCTCTCAAAAAAAAAAGCTGACAGCATTGCCACTCGGCCATGCGACAAAACAAAGCAAGACTATAGTTAAATTATTTAATTCACTTGAGGCAACCATGCTAGGGGAGAGTCACTATGTGGCCATCCAAGGAACCATTTGGGACCTGCTGGAGGACACACCTGACCCTCTCCCAGTAGTTAATATGGGAGGCATTTCGTCGGGAGCCATACTCTTCACATGTGAGGGGAGTGGCTCGGCGAAATGGCTTCGAGCTCAGGACGGCCTAACCGTCGAAGGCGTGCTACTCAGGGTGGTTGATGCCAAGGACCTTCCAAAGCCAGTAAAGATGGCATGGAAGTCCCGAAACGTCAGCCGCCTTGACACGGGCAGAGTCTTGAGGATGATGCAGAGGTGCCATCCCGGTTTGAAGACCTCGGGCTGGAAGATCGTCGACACTAAGGTCGAGGGTCTGACAGTACGGAGGGTCATACTGATGGGTGGTGCCTCTGCAGCATTCATCAAGGCGGAGGGCTATTGCCTTAACACGGGCGTCGACAGGAGCGTCTTTAAGCTTCTGGAGGAGAAGCTTACGGGCGAGCCTGTCGATGCCCAAGGCGATGGTGATGGAGTCGTGGCGGGAGTGACTGGGGGTGAGTGCTCCCAGAGCGCACCAGTGGTGAGGGTGCAACCAGGACTGGGTGCTCCTGTTGCTGCTGTAGGGGATGTTGGAGAGGAGATGACACCAATGGAATGTGGTGGGATCTCCTCCCCAAGATCTGAAGACGTTGTGGGGGGGCTCACCCTAGATGAGCTCCTTCTGGGAGGGTCCTCTCCGTTGGGCGCGCAAGCGCACACGGATGGAGAGCTCGGCTCGGAGGATGGCCACTAAACAGCAGAAATGGCGGGCTTAAGGTGTGTACAGATTAATTTGCACCACTCTAAGGCTGCAACTGCCCTTCTGGCACGCGAGCTTAAAATGAACAAGTTCGATATTGCCCTAATTCAGGAACCCTACCTTTATGGGGGACTGATAAAGGGCTTAGGTGGAGCTCCGGGTACTCTTTTTCACAACTGTTCCACTAATGATATGAGGACTTGCATTTATGTCAGAAATGACATACATGCAATGCCTTTAATCAAGTTCTGTTGCAGGGATCTGACAGTTGTCAGGATCCACACAGGGGAGGGGGGGACTAAGCGAACGGTAATCTTATCGTCAGCTTATCTCCCTTACGAGAAGGCAGACCCAGTATCACCACAGATACGGGATCTGGTAACCTACGGCAGCCGAGAAAACTCAGATGTCATCATCGGCTGCGACGCGAACGCGCATCATGTCGTTTGGGGCAGCTCAGACACCAATGAAAGGGGGGAGAAGCTTCTGGAATATCTGGTAAGTTCACCCATGCAATTACTTAACAAAGGTAGCAAGCCTACATTTTTCAACGCCCGCAGGGCACAGGTGATCGACATAACCATTGCTAACAATAGAGCGGTAAGGAACATCACAAACTGGCATGTGTCGGATGAGGTCTCC
Organism: Eudonia truncicolella; assembly: GCA_949315975.1. NCBI lineage: Eukaryota > Metazoa > Arthropoda > Insecta > Lepidoptera > Crambidae > Eudonia > Eudonia truncicolella. The sequence continues at coordinate 8,668,750 of OX438829.1, read as the reverse complement.
CTTTCCGATCATAACTACATATGCTTTAGGTACAGACTAGGTGTAACCATAGAAACTGTGCGTAGGAAGAACCCTAGGAACACTAACTGGGAGGGCTTCAAAAAGGACCTCAGAATGGATCTGGATGGTCCTAGCTGTAAACTAAACTCAGCCTTGGACATAGAGTTTGAAGCTGACAGAGTTACAGAAGCACTGATGACGGCCTGGCAAAATAACTGTCCAGAGACGAAATCAGTGGCAAAGAGGGTACCATGGTGGAACCCGGAGCTGGCTCGAATTAGAAGAGCTACACGACAGGCGTTCAATGAAGCGAAAGCAAGGAACGACTTTAGCGACTACAAGGAGGCCTTAACGCGGTATAGTAGTGCGGTACGTAAGGCAAAGAGATCTGCCTGGAGGAAACATTGTGACCAGATTCAATCTGTTCCGGAAGCAATGAGACTAACCAAGGCTATCTCTACAACAAAGGCGATTCCATTAACCACGGTAAGGAAGGAAGATGGAGTACGTACAGAGACAGGGAGTGAGACATTGAAGGTTATGTTCGACACTCATTTCCCTGGATCAGAAGTCATCCAAGACGATCATGATCCAGTCAGCTGGAAGGAGCAGCAGAGAAGAACCTCCAAATATGACTGGATAATAGCGAAAAGGGTAGTAGATGAATGTAAGGTTAAATGGGCTCTGGGGAGTTTCCAACCGTTCAAAGCGCCAGGACCTGACAACATTTATCCCATTCTACTACAGCAGGGCGCCTCCATCCTGGGACCCCATCTCTGCAGGCTGTATAAAGCATGCATAGCTTTTGGACACATTCCCAGAACATGGAGGCGTGTTAAGGTAATCTTCATACCCAAAACGGGAAAACCAGATTACGAAGAACCCAAAGCCTTTAGGCCTATAAGTCTACAATCTTTTCTCCTGAAGACCCTGGAGAAAATGGTAGACAAATACATCAGAGCGGGTCCACTGAAAAGATTCCCACTCCATGGACTTCAATGTGCATATCAGGCAGGGAAGTCAACAGAAACTGCTCTTCATCATGTGGTGAGTCGAGCGGAATTTGCGCTGGAAAACAAAGAGATTTGCGTCTGCACATTCGTAGATATCGAAGGTGCATTTGATCGCACTACCTTTGAATCCATCAAGGTTGCAGCCAAGAACCATGGTGTGCCACAACCGATCTGTAATTGGATTGAATGCATGTTAAAGGGTAGAATTATCAACTCTGAACTGCTAGGAGACAATCTTATTGCACGGACAACCAGAGGATGCCCGCAAGGAGGGGTTCTCTCGCCTCTTCTGTGGAGCTTTGTGGTTGATTCAATTGTGGTAAGGTTGAACAAAGGACCATTCTATACGGTTGGTTATGCGGATGATCTGGTCATCTCAGTCAGTGGGAAATTTCCCTCTACGGTATCGGGGTTAATGCAACGTGCCTTGGGTCTGCTAGAGGAATGGTGTAATGACCATCACCTCTCTGTAAACCCGGGGAAAACGACAGCCATCCCCTTTACAAGAATGAGAAACACTACGGGACTGGGTAACCTAACACTCTATGGCACCCGGCTTTCTTGGTCCAAAGAAGTGAAATATCTAGGTTTAACGCTAGATAGGGAACTTACTTGGAAACAGCATGTGGACACGACCATAGCCAAGGCTTACAGAGTCTTTGGCATGTGTCGGTCTACATATGGCAAGATGTGGGGACTCAACCCCAGGATCATTAGGTGGATCTACATGACGATGGTGAGACCGATCCTCACATATGGCAGCATCGTCTGGTGGCCCAGAACCAGGCTGAAGATCTGTAAGAATGCTCTTAGCAAACTTCAGAGAACAGCTTGTCTGGCAATCACTGGTGCCTTTCGAACCACTCCAACGGCAGCGCTGGAAGTCCTCACAGACCTTTCACCACTGCACATTGTGATAGAAACAGAGGCAAAGAAAGCGTTACATAGACTAAAGGTGGCCGGACTATGGGACGCATCTAAACCTCTGACCAGACACACAAAATGGGATCCAAGTGATATTCCTGACAGGGTCATGGAAATGGGGTGCGATAAAATATCCCCCATATTCATGTTCGAAAAGAAATTCAAAGTTTATGTCCCAACCAGGGACGAATGGAAACGAGGGCCACCGTCTCCGGAGAAAGATAGCCTAATCTGGTATACTGACGGATCAAAAATGAAGTCGGGCACAGGAGCAGGCGTCTATAATAATGACTTCAAGCATAGTCAAAGCATGGGAAAATTTGCTACTGTTTACCAAGCAGAAACTTTTGCAATTCTCCTATGCGCAAAGCAGAATATAGAGTTAGCTATGAAAAAGCGAAATATATTCATCCTGAGTGACAGCCAGGCTGCGCTCAAGTCACTCATATCGCCCAGAATCGATTCTGGCCTTGTTCTAGAAACCACTAAAGCTCTAAACAAGCTAGGTAGACATAACAAGGTGCGATTGATCTGGGTCCCAGGCCATATGGGAATCCACGGTAACGAGATGGCGGATGCGCTTGCCAGGGAAGGCTCGGAGACCCAGCTCATTGGTCCTGAGCCGTTCGTGGCACTTGCACCAAGTACCATTAACAAGGCCTTTAAAGATTACATCAAAAACAGGCACGGCATTGAATGGAAAGAGCAGCCGGGTATGAAACACTCCAAATCCTTCCTTGGCGAAAACGCCTTAGGACGGAGTAAGTTTATATGTGGAGGCGGTAGACGGCAGGCCCGACTAACCATCGGTGCCTTGACAGGGCACTATGCCACAAAACAAATGCTTCATAGAATGCACCTTTCAACAAATAGTTTGTGTAGGGCGTGTGGAGAGGAAACGGAGTCGATGCAGCACCTACTGTGTGACTGCGACTCTCTGGCTAGGAAAAGAATGGGACTCCTGGGGTCGGCCTATCCGAAACCGGAGGACTTCAGGCTCTTCGCTCTTAAAGATGTTGCCAAACTTATGGCCTCTATCTTTACAGAGGAGGAAGAGTGAAAGGATGGGGTTGCACAAAAGATCCCGATGGGTCGAGGTGTTACTGCGAGAGGGAAACCTCGGCAGGCCCCACTAAGATAAGATAAGATAATTCACTTGATAATACTTTCTACTTACTTACTCCCATAAAATTTTACGACAGGTATTGAATTTGTGGGCGTACAGCTACAGCTGGTACTTTGGAGCAAACGGCACGGTAGAAAGTAGTTTCGCTATTGGATTACCATTATGAAAAAACAGACTCATCCCCGTGTTTAGAGCTCACAAGGCTATTACTGATATTAGATATAGAAACGATAGGAGTAAACAACGGAATCTTATTTGTGATGTCTAGAAGCTTTGTTTACAAACAATCACAAAAAAATCACAATGATGAGAAGAGAGAGTAATGAATATAGGTGTTGATGGAGGGGGAGAGCAGAGATCAAAGAAAAGACGGATGGATTGTGTGGGATTATATGAATGAATGAATGAATGAATGAGGGATTTTCAAGGTGACAGCTGATAAAGAAGAGTGGAAGAAACGCACATTTTGCACCGACCCGAATTAACGAGGGACTAGGGCAAGAAGAAGAAGAAGAAGGCAATGAAACCCGATAGTATATCGATACTAAATAAGTGAAAGTAATTCTATTTCATTATAAAAATGTTAAAGAAAATAAATATTATCAATCTCACATTACAACACAACAAAAAACGATCAACAATTAGTATTTTTGCGTCCAACATTAGTTATTGTTTAAAAGCTCTTCTTCTAAAGAAATTAAGAAGTTCTATCCTTTTCTATTTAAACCATCGAATTAGTTACAATACGGAAGTTACAAAGTACGATAAGTAAGGTTTTATATTACTGTAAAAAGAAAAACTGATTTCCCTGAATCAATAACTACTTTTGGGTGGGATAGGTAATTATAGAGTCCCGTGTGTTTGTTTTATTTTCTGTAATGATGTTGTACTGAATAGTAATGGTGGATTATTAGGCGTTAAGTGTTTGTAAACGTGCATGAGTGTTGGCAAATGAAACAATATAAGCCACTTTTCAAGTTCTCTCAACAAGTCCGCGTGAGGTCTTAGTCTCAAAGTCTAACAAGGTTTGGGGTAATTTTATTTATTAAATAACATCTATCATCACTAAACATTGCCACGGTCTATACATTACTATCTATTTTTAACAAAACAAATTGTATGCTATCTCTCCTTAACCTTGACATAGGCTATTTACAAATCGTACTAAGCCACTAAAAAAAACTTTTGCTGATATCTAAAATTGTTTTAAAGTTATCTGTACAGGCTCGGTACCCAAACGAGACAGCCATAACAACATTCAGTGATATGAACGTACGAACGTGGGAAATTCATCAATTTGCATTTATACGCTTAATCAACATCGTACCGTTTGGTGGAATCGGTTTCGCGACGTTTGTTGAATTTTAAAACATGCTTTAATTCATTTAATTCACTTCACGTCATACATACGGCGAGGCTTCTGATATTCGGTGGAATTAAGTTAGGATGTCTATTGGGGCGGCGCGGCGTCGAGTATCGAAAGTCACTCGACTAACGAGTGGGCAAACAGCGAGTAAACGATTTATTTGCGCTTCCTGTTGACCCTGCATCGCTTTGATGTCTGACGCATATATGTATGTAGGACCTACAACTCCTTACTAACACGGATTAGGACAGTTAGCTGTTCGTTTCAGTTGCAATTATAAATTCAAATCTTTTATTCAATATAAGCCTTTAAAGGCACTTATTGTACAAGTAAACTTATAAGAGGGAGGGCAGCAAATTTCGACTACTAGTTTAATAAAAAAATATTAATAATACATACATACATATAATCACGCCTCTTTCCCGTAGGGGTAGGCAGAGACCACTTCTTTCCACTTGCTACGATCCTTACATACATGTTTCGCTTCGTCCACTTTCATTATTCCCTTCATACATGCTCTTCGGTTTAGGGTACTCTTGACCTGGCCTTTTTTCAAGACGTCCCTGATTTGATCTCGAAACGTCCGCCTAGGTCTACCCCTACCAACACCTTCATTCACACTCGCCTTATACACTTTTTTCGTCAATCGTTCTTCATCCATTCTCTCGACATGGCCAAACCATCTCAGCATACCTTTCTCAATTTTTGTCACTACATCTTCTTTCAGACCACAACGTTTCCTTATCTCACTATTTCTTATCCTGTCACTCAGTTTAACTCCTATCATACTTCTTAACGCTCTCATCTCTACTGCATTTATTCTGCTTTCATGTCTCTTCTGCCATACCCAACTTTCACTTCCGTGCATAAGTGTCGGAACCAACACCCACCCCCTCATGCACAGGCAAACGAGCCTTGGACGAAAATAATTAAAGCTGACACAACAAAGCAAAAAATCATCGTAATAATTAAAGTAAAATGCATTAGAATTACATTAGCAATTACATTATTAGGTAAATTAAGCTATATATTAAAAATCGATGGTGGCCATACCCATACCGATACCGTGATCATACCGATCACTGAATGTTCAGGTTCAAATAATACGTAGAATAAACACGAGAAAGTAAAGTGTTTTTTAGAGCATTATTACTATTTACTTTAGTCCAAAGGCCTCTTTTCATTCCACCTTTTCACTGAAAAGCATCACAAGTATTCGATGTGTGGCCTACGAATTGATGTATTGTTTATGCCAAATGCCTATTGATAAAACGTACACCCGGGCCGGGGGTTTGTCGTGTCTTCATTGTTTCGGAATCCTTTTGTAAAATAATTTGTGCTAGTTATTTCAGAACTAAGACGATTTATATGGTGAATGCGATGTGGAAACTACGTTATGTCAACTGGGTTAAGTGTGATTTTGTTTTCATATCATCATCATCATCGGCCTATCTTAGTCCACTGCTGGACATGATAACCTACTTTTGAAAACTAGTGAAATTCTGAATTACTTTACATATTTTTTATGAGGATCGGTAGACAGAATACAAACTTAATAATATAATATGTTGATTCTGCAATCCTCATTTTCATTTTCGTCATCACATTTATGTAAAGTTTGATGTACTAAAGTTTAAAAAATATGAATTTTAATAGTAAAAATTATAATGACAATTATTATTGAGTATAGAAATATAAGAACTAGAGCCTTTTATCCACGCTTCTATACAATTCAAATGTTTAAAAGGCAAAGCTCTTCATAAACCAGCATGCAGCTTTTCAAAAATAAAATAGTTGTATGAAATAAATGTTTCTTATTGTAGTACTATCATAAAGGGACTTTAAAGAAGTCTCTCCATTAATATTGTAGAATATTCTTTTTATTTATTGTTTAATAATATAAATATAAATAATATTTATATTAATATACAATACAATATGAAACATTTATTCCATAGTAAATTATATGTATTAAACAATAATCTGTAAGTAAGTGCGCAAAATAATAAATCGTATTTTTCGACTCGTCGTCGATGTGACACCGTTTGTTAATTTAACTAGGTTGGTGCATCGTTCATGTCGAAATTAAATTATTTCAAGAGTTTACTGAAAGCATCTCTTATTTCCCCAGGGTTCTTGTGATTAAGAACTTTTAAGTACATCGTCACTTTACCCCAAGAGTTTATTGGCTTCATAAACTATATTAAGATTTCATTGTACTTCGACAAAAATTAGTAGTTCTACAAATTTGTGTTTTTTTGTGCCAAAATAACGTTTATAAAAAATTTCGATGTTTATGAAAGACAGAAACTGTCTTGTTCCACGCACCAAAAACACGCAATCATAAACACTCACCACAATTTTTTAAACATTTCAGGGGAAATTTATTATTCATCCCCGGCAAATACAATAACTTCATACAAACACATGAGGAAATCGGCCCATCAACTATTACGTTGGCCGGATTGTGATTGTAAGGCTTCAATAGGTGATGGCAAATGACATTTTATGACAAAACCCGAAACGGACAGCTTCACAGCTCCACAGCGCACAAAGGAGATATAAAATAAAGTCACCCGAAGAAATAGCATTACGAACGTTGCTTCACTTCTACAATCGTAACCCAAACGTGTCTACCTTAACGCAGCGTCAACTACCTCTCGTATTTCCGTAATTCAAATTGTCTCTAATATTTTATCTATTTTTGTAAACACTTCAGATTCTCCTTTTCTATTATCATTATAATTTTGCTTCATTTATAAAATACACACTATTCTAGTATGTTTTTATAGTTTCACCTCTGGTCTTACAGTTTATTAGCTCTCTCCATCCGAGCGAAATTGTAACTTTGTAATTTTTTTTTTCTTCGGGTTTATATTTTATAGTGTTGCCATAAAAGTATTATTTATCTATCTTATCAGTCTAACGAATTTCGACAAATCAATTTAATGCTGTGTGTTTTGTACTTCCCCCATTTTACGATCAATTATTGATAGTCGGTAATATTTTAAAACCCAATCCATTTGATTATAGGACCATTGTGTGACGTTCCACCTGCGTCACGTCCTTGCCCGTACATATATAACAAAAACGTTATCCGTCTCTTGTTTGTTTCCGCGTTTCATGTGTACCTAAAACGTGTACGATGTGAATAGTATCGTTCGATTCAAAAAGTTCAAGAACCTAACATACTTATTCACTTCTACGAACATAACCAAAGAATATCTAAAAAATAGGTTTTTCTTCGCTCTTACTCAATTGTTACGGTCTCGATGCACAATTTGAGCTTATAAAAGAGCTTGGAATGGTTTTTAAATGGCTAGCAATGCGTGAATGATACCTTTCGTATTAAACGGCTACAGGCTAAGGTAACCACTTACCAACAGGCGAATGGTTATGCCTGATTGTAAACTGCAGTAAACAAAACCAATGTTTTACTGACAGAAAAAAATCTACTTAATGCAGAATCTGATTTTTTTTAAATATCTGTAGCAGGAGTAGTACAAACATACGCTAGCTACTAACACAAATGTGCCATTGATGATAAAAAATAAATAAAAGTAATAATAATAATAATAAAGCTTTGTGAAAGCCAAGAAGGACAAGCTCACTAAGTAAAATTCAAAATTCAAAAATTCATAAATTCAAAATTCAATGCAATTATTTTTTTTGCCACAAGTATAAAAATATTTATTTTTATGATATATTTTGGATTGTAATGACTTCTGATTGTAAGGCTTCATTGAAGATTGAATTTTGTTAGAATGTTGTGGTCGGATTTGCGATGAGTCGGAGTATTCTGAAATTGGTTGGTACCTCCTTTCCTTTTGTATTGGTTCCGATGAGGAGGGCCCTTAAGGCGCGTAGTCAGGTCTCTTATACCATTTTGCTGTATCTCATTACATTTTAATACAATATTTGCAAATTTTTTGTTGGAATTCTCAATCACTGCGAGCTTCTTATTTACTGCTCCACTCCACAGGGATCTACGTTTCAGTACTTGTGTGGTGTCCAAGTTAGAATGGATGTCTTAAAGAAAATAGTTTAACGACCTATTCTTGCCGTGAGTTTTAGTTTTAGTTAGGTTGGAAATATTTGAGAGGAGTGCCTACGTGTCTGCTGTACGTATATCTACAATAAATTACTTATACGTGTTAAAGAATTTACCGATCATAAATTAAAAAAAACGTTGTAGAATGGCTTTTGTGAAACGTGTTCTATGACCTGCACAAATATTTTGAAGTATGAGTTTGACATGCCTATTTTTATTATTAATTAGTCCTAATGTAGTATTTTAAAGAACTTTATTATTTCTCATTAGGATTACAATAGGTATTCACTTATTGAGAAACATATTTTACTTACTAAAATCACAATAAATCAACAACATCGGCATTGATAGGTTCGAACCTATCAATGCCGCATCTAGTCGTAACACGCTCTTTGTTTTGTTGCTCCTTGTTTGGTGAGTCCGGTGCGGCGGCGGCCGGTCATAGGATTGTGAGAATAATATTCGCCGCTAGGACGGTACACCACGAATGACGTTTTTTAAAAAACTACCGTGTTACTATTTATGTGCGCTCGATTGTTGATTTATTGTGATTTTAGTAAGTAAAATTTCGCAACAAGCGTGCATCGCAACGACGGCATTCGAAACTACATATCAGACCCCCTGTATCCTTTGGGAATTGGAACAAAATAGCAATTACTGATGTAAAAAGAGATAAATGTAAGATTCAAAATAAAATTTATTATTGTTTTTGAATTTTATAATCAATTATTAAAATTTAAAATATGTTTTATTATTGTAAATTACATTAAATGTAAAATTACATAATATTGGCATGCAAATTAAAAAAAAAACCTTATTGAAATGCCCGGATAGGGTAACTGTTTGGACTAACAATTACAATTTCACCCAGTAAAGGCCTACGCAGACCGGGACGGCATGGCAAGGCATGGCAAAGGATTTTGCCGTCAGTCAGCGCTCAATAACCGCTTAGATACCGCGGCATTCCAGAGCCTTGCCACGGCATGCCGCGTGCCGTCGAAGTATGTATTTGTCTTATTAATATTATCGATACGTTTGAATGACCATTGATAAAAAATTAAATCCTCTGCCATGCCGTCCCGGTCTGCGTAGGCCTTTATTATACAATGTAACAGTTATGCAATAAAATGTTCTTTTCTATTCTATTCTATTCTTAAGAAGCCACTAACTTGGTGCAACGGAACCCTCTCAATCCATGCACAAAGTCTGTCTTGGTGATTCGGTTAGAACCCACAGCAGATATGGCAGTTGTTGCGGATATAGCAAGGCGAGACGGCAAAGGGCAGGGCTAGCTACCATTCGGTCAGATACATCATTCAATCCCTTCTGGCGGTATCAGTTCTCCATTTCACTGGCTCAAGACTGTTGTGATGGTTGCGATGGTTAGGTGTCTTCTTCTGAGACCTTTCACGCTGTGAAAATGAAAACCTCCTTAATGTGATGACTGTCTATATTACACATACAATAAGTCAATGTAGTCGCCATGACCGAAGTTTGTCACAGGATCATCATAATCACGTTTCGGTACACTATCTATGGCCACACTCCCCGTGTACATTCAGATATGTAACTTTTGCCGTTTGATCTTAGCTCAGTGCAGTGTGGTCAGTGCCACGACATTTAAAATGTATACGATTGTCAGTTTAATGTACTTTAAGGCTCTGAAGAATACTGCCACACCATTCTGGCCGTATGATCCAACGGAGATAAAGAATATGTAAGTAACCTTTGAAACTCTCTGAATGGTAAATCACCTTATTTACAAAACTTTTTAAGATTATTAAATCATATTTTTATGTTAATATTTATTGTTAACAAAAAATTGCATAAATTTTTCCCAAACCTAATAGTTGGCAGGGTAGGATAACATGTTGATATTTCAATAAACTTTAAAAGCAAGCACACTGAGTTCAATCCGTACATTTCGTGTTTACGAACTACGAACACAAAGCGTAACAAAAACCCCGGCAACTTCGAATGACTCTAGCCGGCACGTCCGTAAGTGTGTTCATGTTTTACGACAGCAAAAGTGGAATTTGTTTTTTTTTTGTTGTGTAATTGTTGGATGATGTGGCATCACGGCAGGGTGGGGCACCAGAAATCGATGGAGCCCTTATCCAGAATGCATACGGTCACGACACAGCCGCACATACAGCGGCCCTCCTTTAATTATTTTGTGCCGTACCAGCGTGCTTCACTCACGACAGTGTCGTTCCGTAAACAATAAACCTAATAAACTACCTATCGGACATCGAAAAAGCACTTTTCCTACAGTCATGCTTTTAAATACAACACTTTATACGTACGTACCGGCGTTTTTTCTACAATATTATTAAATCTAGATAATGATAAAGATAAAGAAACTTAATGAATGACAATTTGAAAAAGTGCTTTAAAATTGCCACGAGCGGGATTTGAATAAAATTTGCGAACAATGATATATAACCTTAATTATAATGACTGACGTTTTGAATCTTTGCAGTGTGCAAAGTTACATCAGAGAGACGATTTTAATGTGTAGTATTCACGTGCACTTTGGAAAACAATAAATGGATATCTTTATTTATTTATTTATTATATCATCATCATCATCATTTAGTGCCATCTTCATATTAAACTTTGGAGATCAGTATACAGAATTTCTGCGATCACATATAGTTCATTATGGATACTAAATCTATGAGTTTCGGTATTTGGCGGTAAGAACGATGAAGTGTTTTAGGATTATCCCACCGATACTTACATTTATTAAGTTTGGCTTTCATTAAAAACAATCACAAGTCGTGTAGCCCACGTGAGCTAAGCCGCGAGCAAAAGCTAGTTATGGATATGTATTAGAGTAATGATATAGGTAGATATTTTTTGAATACACTATTTATGAACGATATATTCGATTATAGTAAAGAACATCTATATAAAACGAAATAAAAAATAAAGACGTACAAGTTATTTATCGCGTGTAACCTGGACGAAATGTTGCGTCGCGCAGTAAATAGTTAAATGTCGCGTTAAAGCATGTGTATTTAACTCTTTAGTATGAAATATAGTGCAATATGAATTTCTGTATACAAAGTAATAAAAAGCGCGACGCTATTTGGTCGTTACGTCGCGTTTAACGCCTCTGTGGTCTAGTGGTCTCAGACCCAGAGGTCCCAGGTTTGATTCCCGTTGCCGGTGTCAAGCAAACAATTTTAAATCAATTCTATGTTGATGACATGTCAGTGGGAGAATCATAATAATATAAATTATTGTATTCGCTTTGGTTGGTGGTAGGGGTTTATTTTAATTTACCTGGCTATATCTTATATAAACATCTTATATAAACCTGCCACCATAGCAACATTGTTGTGTTCCGTTAAGAGATAAGATAGCCAGTTCTTAGTAGTTAAGGAATCCGGGTGAAAAGCGCTTCTACCCTCTGTATTATCGTCCCTTCCCATCAGGTGACATAAAATACCAAGTGCTATCTCAATGTCCCAAAATCTTATTGAAAACCTTAATTTTTATACAAATACACGGTAGCAAACATTTTATTATTTGTACACGAGCATCTGGTGTCAACTAAGCATTTCATTTAGGGATAATTAAAGTTAGAAGCGGTTTCGATTTCAAAGAACAAGAAACGGAAATGAGAAAACGTTCGCGACCAATAAAACATGTTGGCTGAGCGTCATCGTCCCCTCGAGAATTCAGACAAAGCAATGTAACTTGCGGACGTTAAAAAAGTTTCTTAGATATTTTAGCGCTTGTCATAAAACGCCATTCAAAATTCGGGAAAAGGAGGAAATTATGACAAGTTTCGTTTAATTTTATTTAATTTTAATTTTGAAACGTATATACCCTAAAAAATGGGGCAGCATTGTAAAAATAAACAAGCGCAAGGGCGCTGCTTATTTCAGTATGAAATTTCTTCCAGCAAACCCGCAGAAAGAAAAGACAGCTGAAGTGTGCACTTCACAAAACAATATAGAATTCTTAGAGCATCTAAGATAGAATTATACATTACATAAATATGCATCAGGCATATTCATATGCATAGGCATCAGTCTCTTACATCTTGTCATCCATCTATACCTTGTTAACTACCTTTTGTGATAAGAAAAATAAATAACATTTTAATTTTTTATTTTATAAAATATATTTCTAACTTTTATTTATATGATTTTTTAGGAGAGAGTTTTTTTGCCTTTGCAGTGACACCAGATATAACAAATTTATATGAAGGAATGGATTTGTCCCTATTTTATTATCATCTGATGGGAAAATAAAATAGGGACAAATCTTTAACGCTGGAGACGAAAGGGCGCTTATCCCAGAATCTTATAGAAACTTACTAGTGGTCGCCCAGTGGTCGATATTTAACCGTAATTTTTATTAAAATATGTAAACTATTAAGGCTGAAGGGTTTGTAGGTACCAATGGCCATAACAATTAAAACAAATATATTATTATGTTTGACATTGACAGATAATTTATTTTTTTTGTAGCACGTACATACATTTATTCTTTTTGCACTACATCTCCTTATGACCTTCAACTATGCGAAGTCCTCTGTGAGCGAAATGTGCTTAAAAAGGGGGACAAAGCTTTTAATTACTTACAAAAATATCAATATAGAGTCTCTTCACGTTAAAAGAACATGGCCGTCAAAATTATTGTATCTCAGGTTTGAACATCGATTTTCTTTTGAACTAAATAAAGTCTTTGGATAAGACTTATCTGAGGATTAAATAATCGGGCCTTAGAATAATAACTAAAGCTAGGTATATTGTTCCGAATATAGAGCCACAGAAGAAAGACATTAATAGAGCTAATATAAATTTAAGTCTCCGCCTTCTTGGACCTCCAAACATAGATGTCATAATTATTCATAAACAGCACCTCCGATTTCAATATGAAAATAATAAAAAAAACATTATAACAGTGTTTGTCATTAATAAAGCCTCACATCTTTACTGAGATACTCGAAGGGTTGGGGGGTATATCATTTCTCACTTCTCATTTCTATTATCATTCATCATCATCATATTGGAAGGAAATATTGTAAACTTATGTATTACTTGTAAGAAAAAATAATTTGACACTGGCTAAATGTCCTAATTGCACGAAGCCATCAATCAACTAAAAGAAAAAACCCCTACTTCGTTTCCTCCAATTCCATTTTTGAAACAATATTTTATTAAGGCTGCAGGGATTGTATCCTAAGCAATGAAAAGTTAAAACAGATAGAATGTGAGTTTGGATCTCAGAACTACTATAGTCCATTTCAACTGGGATGATCCCGGTGACAGTTCGATTTCGACAATTGTAGAGATGTTCTACAATAAAATAATTTCGATTGTTTCTGGTAATCGATAATACTATATATGGAAATGAAATCGATTTTACTTTACTAACAATACTTTAAATATGATTTGTGTATGTATTATATTGAAAGTTTATTGTTCATAAATGCATTAAATGTATGTTTTACACAGTGTTATTCGGTAAAATGAAACAGAATTTGAAAAGAGTAATTTTTTTATTCAGTAAGTATCTGAAAAATCACTGTCAGAATCGCTTGAAGAGTCGCTATCGCCGACATTTATTATAAGTTGGTCTTTCCACCGATCTATTCTGACGTACCTCTTCCAGTCCTCTAATATAGTATTTTTTGTCTTTTCGACTACTTTCGCCCAATTTTCACCAGTGACGTGTTGGCTGTATATATATACTGTTTTTGTTTTATAAGTTTAAGATGTTTCATTTTAATATTTTTCGTAATGACGCTGCAATAAAATGAAAAAATGTAGACTAATCTACATGTTCACATAAAAAAAGACTAACAAATTAATTAATACAGCTAGAATGAAAAATATAAAGTTAAATTTAATTGATTAGTTATTGAATGTCAATTGAACTTAAATTGGTTTACTATCCCAACACTAGTATTTCTTTGTTATGAAATGACCTTGTGAAGGGGTACGTTTTTTTATTACATTGTTTTAAAGTTGTGATTAATGTGTGTTATGCGAGAGTTTATTGAGACAAACCTAATCTAAAGTAAAAAATACAATTATAAAAAGTAATTGTAATATGTTTTGTGATGAATTATATAAAAATATGTTATTTTGATGTAGTCAAATAAGTTCATACGATTTTACAAAGTCACGTCTTCGTTATTGATGACATCTGTCACCGGGATCATCCTAGTTGAAATGGACTATAATGAATTGGCATTGACAGATTCCTTCCATATATTTTACATATATTTTAACGTTTGTGAGATCCATATAAACTTTAACTATACCAAATCTCACACTCCTCCACAAGCGCAATTTGCTTAAAAAGGGATCCAAAGAATTTGCTTCACGTATTAATTTAAATAATATGATCTGTGTCACTTACCCTCAGGTGTATGTACTTAGTTAGGGCAAATTTTTGTTATAATTTTATTTTAAAATGAGCAGCGAAAATGTATGAACCAAAAGGTATCGTCAACTAACAATTTGATTCACACTTGACTCCCCCTATCCCGCAGGAATCTGTTCTGATAAATACAAAATTGAGCGTAATGTTACACAATATATTCCCGCCTATCGTCTTTAATGTGCCAACGTTACAGGCTATTTTACTAAACACTCAACGTGGTTTTTAGCGTGTAGATACCTTTTTTCCTTTACGTCGCCATCGCGATAAATACAGTAAGTGCATAAACCGATTTCTTGGCGGAAAAGTGAAGAGTCATGTTTGCGGTTGTGTTTTATTTTTCTTAATTCCTGTTTTGTCGAATATTAATGTGAAATAATGGTAGATTATTGACCGTTAAGTGTTCGTGAACGTGCATATTGTTGATAAATGAAACAAAACAGTGCAACAACATTTTCTCTCAATCTCGAGAAAACCGCGTGATGTCTCACTAAAGTCCCACATATTTACTGATACTCAACTCTTTAAGGGTTTGGGTCCAATATCATTTAACTTTTCTATCACGCAATTATTTTCGTAGTTATCTTCTATAATTAAATAATTTATTGTACAACTAGCACTTTCGTCGCGACTTAGTCCGCGTGGATTTAAAATTTTAAAATAAAGCCTATGTTTTCCGCAAGGGATGCAGCATTCTATCAGTGAAAGATTTTATAGAATTGGACAAGTACCCAGTTCCAGAGATTAGCTCCGACATACAAACAAACAAAGTCACATACGTAGTACCTCTTTACTAATAGTATAGATAGATTATCTTGACACTGGCTAAATGTACTATACGCACGAAGCGACTCTATTTAGAAAAATAAAAGTGCGTATACCAGCAAAAGTCTACTCAAAGAATTCAATAACACTTAGTACGATAAAATTCGTAGACGCTGCTTTTATTTTCTATTCGCCTTCAGATAAGAAATGTTATAGCTATGGCTATTAGATAATATTTGTGGTGGATAATAGGAGGGCAGGCTGTTGATAATGTCATTAGTAGGGAGCGCGCGGTCTGCCCAGATAATACCCATTACAAAAGAATACCAGAGATGTTTGTTCCACATTATTTGCTGTGTAAACTATGCGATGATGCTAAGTTCTATTCGTGTTGTGTTATGCTTATACTTACTTACTTATTATATAGTTTGATAGTCTTCTATTTGTCCTAGATATAAATAGGGTAAACATTGTTTTTGACGCATAGGAAACATTCTCTTATTTCTTAAATACTCTAAGTTTGTAAGTAGGTTTTGCATATTTTTAATTCTTTTGAACGCTGTTTAAGATGATATATTTTAATTAAAGGAAAGCTAACTTTTATTAGAGAAGCTCGATGGCGCAGTGGTCAACGCGCCCGGTCTGCAAGTGCTGAGAATAAGTAACTTTTGTAAAAGCCGGTCATCGGATGGGTGACCAAAAATGTATAACCTCGAGCTCCTCCGTGCTTCAGAAGGCACGTAAAGCCGTTAGTCCCGGCTGCATTAGCAGTCGTTAACAACCGTTAACCCGCACTGGGCCCGCGTGGTGGTTTATAACCCGTTCTCCCTATCCATCCATAGGGAAGGCTCGTGCCCCAGCAGTGGGGACATAAAATGAGCTGATGATAGTTATGAACTTTTATTGTACCGCATTTTTCATCTGAACTACTTCTACTGTAAAGCTCATCACGAGTCAGGCCTAGTAACTGGTGAGATTTGTAAGTTCCAGAATAAAGTGCCGCATTTCAAAAATATATAAGTTAGGTAGTTGGTAGGTCCAGCACCTTGCGAAGGCAAGAGGCATATAGTTCCTGACATACGACACTCGCCTGCTTTTTCCACATGCATCAGTCGATTCGTGCACGGTCATAACGGGCATATCAGCCCGGGCCTTTATAAAAATCTAACAATAACTTTAAAAGCTTTACTACTGAGACAGTCAGTACATAGTAATTAAAGTTTCAGAGAGCCGGAAATGAAACGGCGGGCGGCTGATGCGTAGGCAATCATTACGAATAAGGTCAGCCGTGAATTTTTAAAGATCTACGCTCATTGCCGCTCTAATGGAGTTGTTATACGGTTTCTCAATTTAATATGCTTCAAGTACCTACCTATATTTTTGACAAACCCCGAACATTTTTGTTTTAGGCTATTTGATCCTTACCGTTTATATCAAAAAGATAAGCACAAATGTATATAGGATATATAATAAAGATCATTACGTTCAAGTAGAAATATTTAATAACATCTTTGCCATGTTTCAATTACTATGGTGCTGACGTGGTGCTGACCGTACATACACAGGAAGCAACGCGTTATAATATGTACATACATTAATAATCCTCCCTTCCGGTTATGGTGTATAGGCAACAGCAAGCCTTATCCATACAATGTGATGCGTTTTGGTAAGCTATATAACCTAAAAACGTTAATATATATAGCTTTGCCAAAAATATTCTTATCAATTTAAAAATATATACCTATACGGTAGTGCAACCAGCGTTTTCGTGTCCTGCGCATTTAGTAAAAGTATTGTAAATAACTTTTTAGATAAGTAAGCTTACTGTCATAGATATTTTATATATGTACCTATATTTAAAGCAACATCTCTCACTACGCATACGACAAAACTAACTTTGTTATTTCTGATTATTTACATATACATTACATTACGGAAGTATTGTTGCGAACAAATCACGGTCAGGTGCACTACACGCGGCATGTCATTTGTCTTTTTTCTTAAAACATATTCTTCTTTGGTTATACCACTATTTAGAATCGCAAACGTAGCCAGCGCACATAAAGTTGACCCAAGTGTACATATATGACAATAAAAGGCGTAGCAGGTTGATTTATATGTGCACACCGAAGCCACAATGTTTATTCTTATGATCAAGAAAGGAGTTTTCCTCAGAGAGCTCAGAGCTTTATGGTAAGCGTATTCCCACGTCGATGATCTCAACACAAGGCCGCCTGAGATGCAATATTTACAAAACACTTGTTCTCCCAATACGCCGAGGCATCCAGTAGCCCCTTATTAAGCCTAAAAAGCTTTCAGGGACTCGATAAAAACAGATAACGAAGTAAATTCTCCTGTAACACGTGCTCCGTCGACGCTTGACAGTAATATGCTGGGGGACACAAATCGACGCTCGGCAGACGTATGCTGCGTATCGCGCGTTATTTGAGGTATGTCAACGTACATTTATGACATTAAGGAATTTTACAAAACTAGTAGGAAGTGGATCACCGATCCGCATTTGACAAGAGAAGTGATTGAGCTAATACGCAAATGGACGCTCGGCAGACTTATGCTGCGGTGCGGTACTTTATGTATCTCAACGAACATGACGTGGAATTTTACAAAACTAGTAGGAAGTGGATCTCCGATTCACATTTGACAAGGGAAGTAATTAGGCTTATACTGAAATCAATGCTCAGCTCACGACGCACCGTATGCTGCAGTGCGGTACTTGATGTGTCTCAACGTACATGATGTATTACATTTAGGAATTTACAACACTTCTTTTTAATATCTTACGGGTAAGTACTTGGCTTACATCTTACCTGATGTTAAGTGAAGATAAGGGCGAAGGTGGAAGTGTACTTTACCCGGAATCCAACAGCCTCACCTATCGGGTCCGAAACTATCCTATCTTTCAAGCTGTACACATTCGCAAAGTTTCATGGAAATTAGCGTGTACGAACACAGTGACATGTCATTTTTTTTAAATTAAGTAAATTATCGGGTGTATCACTTTAATAATGAAACGGATTGATGTTAAAAATTGAAGTTGGTCTTATTAAATAATAAATATTTTCTTTTGTCGACATTTTCATTTCTTAGTCACCGCACTATGCGAGTGATATTCGTAGGTGTGCTTCGTGGAATCGAAAATAAATTATTTAAAAATTAAAAAAAATATATTTGTGCCAAGTGGAATATTTTAGGTGTGCTTCGTCTGGGTGTGCTTCGTCTGGGTGTGCTTCATGGAATACCTCTCCTCAACTACTGAGGCTACTAAGGATCAGAATCAAAACTATTGTAGCCGCACACACACAATAATAATTTGATCGTTGTAAAATACCCACGCCGCGCGCAGCGCTTTGTTTTAGCCAGCACCAGATGCTTTTACGCCGCGCGCCTGCAGCGCTTTCTCTTTAATTATTACCACGTGCATTCTCTTTACTTATTACCACGTGCAACCAATGTTATATAAAGGACGAGTAACCCAAATAAAATAGACATTCTACAACTGACAATCCCGCGTTTTACTTCTCTCCGCACGTCACGCGCGGCAACGCTAGTATCGCTAAGTGACAGCGACCAACCAACACTAAAGCAACGGCCAAATACTTAACGCCAACAACTCGCTAAACTATCAAGGGTAGGTATAACACTTTATGCGTACGTGCGTGTACGTAAAATTCTTTAATGTCTCTCGGTAATCAGCGCATTTCCGAATGCAACCGAATATTAATTTCCATGTCCATTAATTATTGTATTGAGATAATTTAAATCATTAACGTGTGATACAATAGTATTTACCCTTATTCTAAAATAAACTAATAATGAGTAAAAGGAGTGGTAGCAACTCTATATCCTACTTTAAAACTAATAGAAATCCGACGACAGCCGAAACACAGTGCAACAACAGTACAGTGCATTTATTAGTTATTTAGACGGATTTCTATTAGATTATTATTACTACATATTATTAGTTTATTTTAGAACTAGCGGCCCCTTCTTCGCACGGGTGGACTTTTTTTAATATAGCCTATGTTACTCAGTGCTAATGTAACATTCTAATGGTAATAAAATGTTTCAAATCGGTCCAGTAGTTTTTGAATTTATTCGTTACAAACATACATACATACAAAATACAAAGGTTTCCTCTTTTTTATAATATTAGTATAGATAAGGGGAAACACTACTGTGTCATTGGTAAATGATTTAAGATGTATAGTTTTACAGCTCTATATAATGCAC
This sequence comes from Eudonia truncicolella, assembly GCA_949315975.1. NCBI lineage: Eukaryota > Metazoa > Arthropoda > Insecta > Lepidoptera > Crambidae > Eudonia > Eudonia truncicolella. The sequence continues at coordinate 8,648,846 of OX438829.1, read as the reverse complement.
AAGAAAATCAAAAACAAAACAACAATAAAGTAATAATTAATGAATATGAAAATTAATGTTCTGTTGCATTCGGAAATGCGCTGATTACCGAGAGACATTAAGGAATATTACAAAACTGGTTGAAAGCGGATCACCAATTTGCATTATTTTGTTAAGCGAGGTTAAGCCAATACTTATTCATTGTAGCGATGTCTAATTGATTTCATTAATTAATAATCGAGGCCTTTGTCCAGCTTTGGGCTTTGGCTTTTTTTTTACTTATTAATAAATGCCTAAAGAACAATATATACAGATTATGGGTCAGCTTCATGATCGATCATCGCACAATAGGCATGACGACAGCCTTTGTTCTCATAATATTACATTAGCAATATATTATATTCGCAAATAATTACATTCGAAAATGATTAAATTCTCAAAATATTAGAAGTACAATCAAACACAGTGAAAAATAAAATAGTATCCAAAAATTGACGATTTAATGATTTTAGGGGAAAATACATATAAAAAAAATTAAAACACGGGTTTAGTTTTATTAAAAAAAATTAGATTACAAAAACACAAATGTTGAAAAAATTCAACGAGCAGGGTTTGAACCTGCACCCTTCTGACATACCGGGTCAGGTGCTCTTCCAATTGAGCTATCATGGTTCTAACCAGCACATTAACCAGCAAATTATTCAACACTATTTGCTTTTTTACTTTGAAAGCCAAAGTCGCCAATTCAACATTTGTGATTTTGTAAATTGTTTCGCAACAAAATTTGCGTTAAAATTATACTCGATAACTGATAGAAATCCGACGTCAGCCGAAACACGAAGTTTGCTGAGAGACATTAAACAAATAAATATTTTAATTTTGAACACCACTACCATAACAAAACAAGTAGCGACTATTTTAAGGGGAACGACTTAGTTAAAATTTTAAAATATCTTATTATTTAAAAAAAGCTTTTCTTACCAAACGAACTTACAGCTGATTTAAGGACCATCTTCGAAACATGTTAATTTAAAGTCAAATTCACTTTCACATAAAGTTTAATTGTGCTATTTTTTAAGGCAGGCTTCCTTTGTCTCAGGAGATGAGACTGATTGAGATGACACTTAAAATGATTGATAACTGAAGCTAAATTATCATACTTACAATAATTGGACGCTGTTTGTAACAAATAACGTAATATTCGTAGTTGTTTCAATCTGATGCGATACATGCATTGTGTTACTGTTTCTGATATAGAAAGAATATGCAGAAATCACATAAGAATACAGATTTGTTATTGTTGTTTGTTACTCATGTTAACATGACAACTCTGATATAATATTATTGCTTCAGTTTAATACAGTTAGATGAATAATTATACACCTAAGAACTTAACCTTTAAGTTTGTCGGCTTTATAGTTGAGATTTTGTGATTAGGCGCTTTTACATAAATATCAAATGTAGGTATATTGAATTGCCAACGTTTGGTATTTATTCAAATCCACTTCGTAAAATTTCAAATTGAAAAATAAGTTAATATATATTAATATAAAAATATGAATTACTTAATTAATATATATTTTATAATGCTGTCCATTAAACTATAATACGTTATTTTGTGCCGTCATTTTTAACTAAACGTAAGGTGTTTTATATAAGTTATAAATAATATTAAACTATTAAAGTAAATTGAAAAAATAACGAATACGTTATCCTTGGGCTCACCCATAATTCGTCATAAATTTAGCTAACCATATTAAAATTATACTCGTATAAGTAAAATCTGTATTTAATCGCACAAAATATTGAATATCTTCTAATAACTTCAAAGGTACATTAGCCTTTTAAATAAAATGGCTAACATGCTAATTATGCTTGTGTTCGCTCAGTAGAAACCATTGCTGATGTTAAACAAAATTATTCATCTTTCCTCGCCTACTGTTTGTGAATAGGTAATTGGAAAGGATATTGATAAATCGCTTTCGCGTCGGAGCGGCGCTGACTCCTCTCCAACTGGAAAAACCATTCGTTCTGTTTCAAATTTCATTTTTGTTCACAATTGAAGAATTAATTGAAGCCTGAACCTGGTAGCCGTCACGGAATTAAATAAATTACTTTACCGAAATCGAAACATGACAATGAAAAAGAATGAGTGTTATTTTTAAATATATTATTTTCAATTGTAAGGATTTTAATGTTTTGTAAATGGTTTTTTATTTTGATTTATCGTAACATCTAAAGTATAGTGGTTTTAATACTATTTATATTATATTTAACTTTAAGGCGCCTCGCAGACAGACCAACTATAATCTCTGTGTTGTGGCTCGCAACTAGCTATGTCTATATAACTTAAAGTAACTGCGCAGACATAGCAATTTTAGTTGCTATAGTTTCGATGATCGACAGACAGTTTTCAGTTGCTGCAACTAGCAACTGTGAAATTTGATAATTATGGATTTAAAAAGATTATTTAGAGTTGCAGCAACAGTAAACTGTTACTTCCTTACCTTACCTTTAATGAACACTTTTATAACGTTCATAGTTTCTTCAACTAAGTTTATAGTTTCTTAAACTAACGTTGCTGTATCTGCAGAGCGCGTTAAAGCTTAAGGCGATAAGAGTCAGTAACCTTTTCTTATTATAAAAATAGTTTTATTATATTTTCAGTTTTACATCTTTGTGAACATGTTAAATTTTCTTCTAGAGGTTTGGGATGTTTCATATACATATATATATATAAATAAAGGGAAGTCCTGACTGACTGAGTGATGAACGATCAACATTGCACAACCTAAACTTCTTGATGTAGATTTTTGCAAGGAGCCCTTTCATGAATAAGGTAAGACGAAATTTCTGAAATTCCCTCAGGATTATGGAATACTCGTGTTTACGACGAAGTCGCGGGCGGAAGCTAGTCATAATAACCTAACTTCAGTGTATTTATATTGCGTGATTCTTATAGGCAATATTGATAATGCATAATCCATATTACATGCCATGCATAGCTAGTGAGTAAAGCTTTGGAATTATAAAAAGCTCCTTATCAAAGAAAAAATACATTATTTTATGGGCTTATCATAATAATATATATTTATATATTTTATCTTTGTAATAAAAATCAATAAGACAGTATGTGGGGCTAGGCTATCTGACACCTAGTAAAAAAGACGAGACCCTAAGTACAACATAGTAAAATAATTATACTGTATCTTTGGTCTAATTTACCAAATAGGTACCTACCATGGTTTGGATAGTTATGCTACTTGTAGCTCGGAAAACTCAAGACAGCGTACAAAGGTAAGTAATTAACTTGTCTTTAAAAATGTACCAGTCATTAGCAGAGAATGCCGGGTATGGGGTATGCTATGTAGTGAGGCCTTGTAAGGTTTCCAGCAAAAAGGACAACAGAAAGATACTTTGAAAATGTCATCGTACTTTATATCGAATTTATGTAGGTACGTTATAAGGTATTATTTATTCAAGCTCTTCGAAGACAATGGCAACTATGTAGACACCAAATATTAAACAATATGCCCTTAAAATTAAATTGATTAAGGCCTTAGGCCACTATGGCCATTGTAGTAATCTCAGTAATCTCATAAACTAAAATACAGAAATGCAGAACACTACTGCTTGCTGGCCACATATATAGTATAGTATTTAATAGAAATATAGTGTAGAAATTAGTAGCAGTAAAGTAAATAGCCTATGACTGTCCTACTGCTGGGCAAACGCTTGCCAAATGCGGGTTTGATGATCACAAACTCAGGCTATGCGTCAAAAAATTATTTCTTTAAATTAACCATTTGTCTGCTTAGTGCCAGAACTCATGTCGTGCCAGATCCGTCGTACAAACCATTAAAATTCTATTGTGTCTGTATTCACAGCAGACGAGAGATTTTACTAACAGTGAGAGACATAATTTACTTACAAAATATCCAAAGCTGGTTTGTTCTTTAAATGGTTATGTTACAATATAGTTAATTATACCGCTAAAAGCTCGTTCCAGCATTAGTTAAACCCCAATTACTATAATTTACTAGCGACCTCCTTCAACTACGCCCCCGTTATCGTCCGTATCCCGTGAACCCGAGAGAATTTCAGCAAATCCCGTATTATCTCTAGCCTACTACATTGAAATGATGCACAATTTCAGCATCCTAGATCCAGCTGGTTTAGCTTTTGTGCTTTCTTCAGCAAAGACATCTATTTTGTATACTAGCTATATCAGATTGAAATATGGGAATATTTACTTTCATAACTCTACTCGTGACTGTACGTGTGTAGTGCCACTTTGTTGCGCACACGGAGGAGTATGTATTTGGTATAGTTAAGTTCATATGTTTTATTGTTTATAAAAAAGGAGTCTCGAATGATTAAATTTATGTATAATATGTTACAGTTATTTCTTGTGAATCGGTTGAATTTTGACTACTGGGCGACTAGTCCTAATAAATCACGAAAGTTCCAATTAAATATAAGATTATGAGTTATCTTTTTCAATAATAACAATTTGAAACAGCTTCCTTTATTTAAAATATTTATTATATCTTGTACAATATTAAAGTACATAGCGTATTATTACTAGATGTTTCTTTTGGTAAGCATTATATTTGATTCTTTTAAATAAATCGATCACTAACCCCTGCTAAGCTAACGAGTGAAGTGGTCTCAAGAGAATTAAATCCAAGAAGGGCCACGATAATATTGAACAAACACAAAACCAAAGATTACAAATGGCGACTTCGGTACTTTAGTACATAATATTACTCCGCAATTTCTACAACAAAAATATACATTTCATACATTTTGTTTAATCCTGATAGCCTTAATTCATGATGTTAGTGCTTGCATAATTTTACCTCATAAATTAATTAACTGGCATCGGTTTGGTAATAAAAAGTATGACGTTGATTTATTTCAACCGACTGATTAATTAGACCGTCTTATAGAGTTCTTTTCTATTATAAGTATTTTGCTACTTTTATTTTTGTATTATGTAGTATTTATTATTTATTAATTAACGCGATTCTTACTATGTTTATTACATTTAATTATCCGATATTTATTTGTTCCGATATACTCACATATAATAATAAACATGGTAAGAATCCCGATAATAATTACTCTAATGCAATACATTAAACAATAAATAAATTATATTATTATTAATAATGCTTAAATCCGAACTGGCATACTTTGTTTATAAAGAAGGTTTGACATTCAAGAACGGTGCATAACAAAGAAAGGAAATCGAAACAGATGTTGTTGCTTCGATTTTTAGCATGTGTAGGTATACACTTTTAAGGTCTATCGTTAGAGGAAAAACCACGTGTATTTTCCATATAACCGTATTTCTCATTACCCTCACTGAGCTTTCGTATGCCCTTTTATTATATTATAGACTTTTACACGTCGTTGTTCTGGCAACAAAAATTATGTTAGTGTGTGCACTTTCTTTTGTTTTCATTACGTTTGCTATTTTGCAAACACTGAAAATGGTTTCACTTATTGTTTTCTAAGGTCTTCTAGAACTCTACACATTGAAATAAAATACCTTACAGATAATAATATAAAATATAAAATAAATGATAATACAGATAATATAATATTACTTAATACAGATTCGTACAAATTTAATAATATTTTGAATTTTTGTAAGATCTTTGATCACATAAAGTACAAATGTGTCTTATTTTTTTTCTTATGCAATGTCATTCGCATTATATGTATAATAGGTATGTACCTACTACCTAGGTGATAGGTTATAACTTTTGTGAACTTTGAAAACTATTACGATATAAATCCTATGTAAAAATTATGTATTCAAAAAGTACTGAAAAAACACCAACATTATCGACTGAGAAACCCATATTCCTCCAAACATTTTTGTCTACTACTTTACGTTTTTTTTAATAAATAAATGTTTGTTATACAATTTTTTCAATCCGTCAATCAAGATTTACTCTTTTTATAAGGATTTATTTTTTTAATACGCTTACGGCAAAAATGGCTCTTCGTTTATGTTTTTTTTTATAAAAGCTTTCGACTAAACATGATTAAGCGCCATCAAAACATATTCTTAATAACGTACAACAATGGATAATGTATTTTCCTTTGAATTAAAAACAACAAAAAAGACATCTTGTAAAGAAATGAAAATTTGTTTCATGAGTTCTACGACGATCTTTTATATGTAACATTGTAAATGTAGATTAGACTTAGCCCAGTAGTGGGATGCTTATAAGCTGATGATGATTACGTAATACATTAGGAGTTGTGACAGTAAACAACTACTGTTCGTTTGTCTTGCTAAAACTCGAGAATGGCTGGACCGATTTGGCTAATTTTGATTTTGAAATATTTGTGGAAGTTCAGGAAAGGTTTAAGCTGTGAGAAACATAAATATAATAAGTAACGGAAAATCCTAAAAACGACAATTTAATTTTCCAATACAACATGATTTGTTTGTTTTGTTGTCATGGAAACTGTCAAAGCGGTACGAAGCCTGCCGGGTCAGCTAGTATGTATTATAAATATTCTTTACTCTTTCTTCCTTTATTTCAAAATCAAAATTAGCCAAATCGGTCCAGCCATTCACGAGTTTTCGCGAGACAAACGAACAGCAATTGATTTATATATATAAAAATCAATTGATGTTGTTATATTAGATTCTTATGACAATAAAGTTTATTCAAAATGACCTCCGTAATTTTGAATACAGGCCTTCAGTCTTGTGTGCTCTTCGCTCTATGAGCTGACGCCGAATCTTGTTGGAATACCCAGTGCCTGTTATTGAACATGGTATGAGAAACAGGTTCCACAAGGTTCGTCAGGACTGTATTTTGATACACAACTGCATTCGTTTTTACACCTTTCTCACAAAAATGTAACTCTGTTAAGCCCCAATAAGAAACTCCCAACCATACCATGAGCGAGGATGGAAAATGACCTCGTTGGACACGCGGAATACGGTTGCTCGCTTCTTCACTACTGTGTGCATACACCTTATCATTTTGTTTGTTGTAACTCTCTTCTACTATATATAGATAATAATAATTTATGGAATGTGAATTTTACTTCGTTGTTTTGGCTTTTTTTTTTTTGAGAGAGATTGCTGATTGCCGCTGCTGCATTTTCAGCTTCACCGGGCTTTTTTGGGGGCGGCGAGGAACGTAAAGGGTCCCTCAAGCCGTGTTAAACGAATCACCTTCAGAGGTTATCTAGAGGGAATGGCATCGCGCACAAGTGCGCGTCCCCGTGCCCTACTAGATTCTCCGAAGGGTTCGGATCGGATCGGGGAGCGGAGCAACCCGAGGGCGCCTCTAAAGGCACGGACCTCGGCTCGGGTGGAGGAGGAGAGAACCGCCCAGGTACATGTTTGTACCTGGTGTAGAGCGAGTGTGAACCGGTTCTTCGTACCCTTGTTCTACGAGTACGGTGTCTTGGGCCTAAACTGGTGTGCATGTTTAGTGTATTCTGTAAATGTGTGCTGTCATTTAGAGGATCGGGCGGGGGGGGGGGTTGTTTTGGCTAAGCAGGTGAAAAGTACTCATGAATAGAACTTTTTTGTACAACGCAACTTTTTGTACTAGACCGACTCTGAAATCTTTAGGGGTACGTAGGGGTCGGTCGGCCGAGAAAGCGATGGAGGGACGATTGTGGGATACCGTCAAAGAAGAGACCTTTGCCCAGCAGTGAGACGAAATAGGTTAATGAAAAAGGTGTTTTTATAATTTATGAAATAGCTGATTACTTTAAAACTTTAAAAGATTCAAGAGTCGGTCAAGCACATAAAGTTGATCCTATTCATAAGTACGTCAACCTATCCAAACTGTCAAATTTCTTCAATACATTTTCTACCATATAACTTAGTTATAAAGTTCAAAGTCTATTGAGGAAATATAACAGTTTGTGGTAGGTTGATGTGCAGGCGTGTGTACAACGACTTAAATTCACGACCATATTAGTTAGCTTCATGTGTATAATAAGTAATAACGTATGTTTAATGTACCTACATGTATGCATGACTGGCATGTGCTACAGGTGAATGTACTTAAATGTTTATTCGACTGCTAGTTTCATGTCATGCATAAAAAATAAGCTCTTATTATCATAATAATAGGGTACAAATAGTTAATCGTGGAAAAACACGCAACGAGACAATGTCCAACATATGGCAACTTACTTAGTTATTTTCGACATTGTAGCAAAATTATTAAATTAACTGGCGACATTAGAAGTACCTAGTTCTTTAACTAGGTACTGAGTCTAGTAACTAACTAACTAGGTCGATGGTGACGCGATCTTACATTCTTTGCAATGATCGCAAAGTAAAGCTGACTACGGTGCGGACGGTAACCGGATAGGTGACCGAAGTTTTTCTTGATTCTTTTAGGCTCCCTGGTCTATTTCCACGTTTTTTCGCAACATTATGATCACTAACTCACATTTCGAAAGCATCTATAAATTGTAGACTTGATTTCAATGATGACTTTTGCCCAGCTTTGGACAGTAAATAAGCCGATAACATAATATTTTAATAGAGCAAGTTTTCTGTACGGGTGGTTAGATTGATGTTGGGAACAATACAAAAATGCCGCTAGGTAAGAGACTGGCTGATATATTTTGTGCATTTTTTTTGATATCCCTTCAAAACGTCTTACCCTTCTCTACAACCTCTTTATTGATGTTATAGTGGATTCTAAACATACGCACAGCATAAATATTAGATGGCGGGAGTTGCCATCTATAAAAAACATAACATGAAATATGAGTACGTAGTGTACTACGTAACCTGGTAGGTCAAACGTGCTTCACTTGCTGTCCTCTCATCTTCTCTCATCTGGCTCTGCTTCTGGTTAACGTCAGAAAGAGCAGATTTATTTGCCAACTCTTCTATAAAAATATATAATATGTTATGGTGTTTATTGATATAGCATGAGTACATTGTTTGTAAATATTTTTTTGAAATTTAAACATATTTAAGTTAGTAGATGATAGTATTAATATAATTAAGATGCAATTTTGTTAGATTAAGATCGTTTGAAGTTATCATTTTAAACAACATAATAATCTTTGTTGAATAAAGACCCCGATGTATGTTACAGTATAGGGTTATTTTTTTAATTTTATGTGATAACTATTATTGATGGAACAAATGCACCATTGATAGAACAAATGTCACCATTCTACTCGTATAATCTAAGAATATGTAACTCAACGGTTACTTACCAGGGAGCGACATAACCCATGTATTTTGATATGATATTTGCACTCAGACGAAGACTTCCGTTGCCCACTCTCATCTAAACGTCAAGAGGGATTCCGGAAAGGTTTATGTAATGAGGCTATTCTGGGCCCCTTAATACGCGTTATATTTATTAGCTCTAATACATTTCTCTACCTTTACAAGAAGCAATACAAAACTGACAGATTATAACGATACATCGTACTCACAAGTACACAAAACATCTGACTTAGCATATTTTTACTTTCTGAAGCATTTGTTTAAAGAATTATAATTCACGTATAGTAAACACTCAGCAGGAGTTTCATAATCATAACACAGCGGCTAACGCATTTGTTTAACGATCATTGAAGTGAAGCAACTGTTGCAATTATAAGATAAGATAAGATAAATACAGTTTAATAAACACCACAAGACATTATGACTTAAAACTACATAAAAAGTACACGTACAAAGGGCTGTTGTGTCAACTGATGGGAGACCCAATAAAAAACATCTCGAACATCTCCATGCTTCGGAAGACACGGTTGTCGTCGTAACATAGAAGTCGTTAAAACTTACCAAAAGTCTCATTCGGGTGTCTTTAGTAGAATTAACTAATAGTATTTTCATCGGTCGTTCGCTAAAGATTACAAAAGTTCACATAAATACGTTAGGATGCAGGGAATAGCTGTAGCTATTTTGCTCGACACTTAGGTGTTGGAATTTCCTCCCCATCTGCCTTTGTCCAGATTTTATTTCATGATAGGGTAATACTGTATTTATGGTGTTTCTGCTTCAGGGATTAATTTGAAGTAATTCCTCAGCTCCGTTCAGTGTCATAAAAGATTAACTTTCCATGAAAGGTTTTACGGCGTATCGTATCGTTTTACAAAAGCTAGGACCTCCTACTTAAATTCACCGGGTGTGTTTCAATAATGGCAGCCTTTTAAATAAGAGCCATTGACAATTTTAAAGTGGAATCAAATTGAGCCTGTGAATATATATAGGTACACACGCCTGCACATCAACCTACCACAAACTGTGAAATTTCCTCAACAGACTTTGAATCTTATGTCTAAGATATATGGTTGAAAATTAATTGAAGAAATTTGACAGTTTTGTATAGGTTGATGTGCAGGCGTCTGTACATGATTTAAAAATAACAACTGCTTTCATACCTAAAAGTTTTCCTCAGTCAAATATTAAATAATATGTAATCCGTTAATCAACACGGTTAGTGGTTTGTCAAATATGTTAAACATTTCACATTTCAAGTAATCAGAAATTACAGAAATATAACTTACATACCTACATACTTAGATGTATTATTTCGTTAATAAGATTGACATTTAGAACGTTTTAAAATAACATTACAATGGATAGAAAGACCAAAATCGAAGAACTTTTCACATACTCCATAGTTGAGAGAATGAAGTAGGAAATGTCAGCTCCTCACGAAATAGCTCTGAACGATCGTACTCCTATCAAAATCCGATAACAAAGCTTTGCTCTAAGCTCCCCAGGTATTCGATTCTCGAGCATGCAGCGGCAGCGGCATTATTCGCGACACACCGCATGCATTTCGCAAACATTGCATAGAGCATTATGTTCCCGTCGTATCGTAACGTTATGTGGTCGTCAGGCACCCGCTATAATCGTTCCAGACGGGTCGCAATGGCGGCATTTGTGTACCAACGACTCGTATTAGCATATGCGGAGATCAGCAATATACAAAAATGCTCACGCTTTGAGAGCAGCTCTTAAAATCCTTAAGTACACTAGTGTGGAACGTTAAACACTCCACTACGCCGTCGCCCCTGCGGAACTTTTGAGACAAGTAGTTGCGGACTACCTCACGCAAAAAGGCATCAAGTAAACAACGCGAAATTTGCGGTGTTCGCAAAGTTTGCCGCCGAGCTCTGGAGTGGGAAACCGCGCTAATAAATACCTTTGTCGCTTTTATTTACGCTGTCGCAATAGTTTCAAGTTACGTGTGAGATACGATAACGTTTTTATTTAGTATTCGATTAACCAATCAGAATTAAAAACGAATATGGAGTGATTGTAATTGTACAAGCTCTGTGCACCTCCGCAAATTAGTAGGTATAATTCTCAATATTATTGTATTTAATATTTAAAAAATTGACACTGGCTAAATGTGCAAATCGCACAAAGCCATCAACTAAAAAAAACAAAAAAGAAGAAAAACAAGAGAGTGTTGACAGTTCATAGAAACATAAAAAGTATAAATTAACAAAAAGTATTTACTTTGTTAATGCTTGTGTTGACAGAATATGTTATACCAGCTACTTACCTAAGACCTCTTTCAGATTTATGCATACCTACTTAACAATTAATGTTATATCTAACTCTGTTAGCTCCTTAATAAGTAATCTCAAGAAAATTTATGTTCTTCCTGAAATTCTGAATAAGTTAACCCCTCAGTTCGTATCTCTCGAGGCACATTTAGGAAAAATCTTGCGGAACGGAATCAAAGTTACGACCATAGTAATAAGTGTTAAAATTTTGTTATCTTGTTATTCAGTTATTCAGATGAGATAATTATTCTCAACTAACTTCCTCTGCGGCTTCGCATGTGTGAAATTTGGTTTGATAGAATTTACGAAGAAATTAGATGTTTCCAGGGATTTTAAAGTACTAGCGGCACGCCCTGGCTTCGCACGGTTGTACTTTTTTTTTAATATAACCTTTGTTACTCAGCGCTAATGTAACATTCTAATGGTGAAAGAAATTTAAATCGGTCACGTAGTTTTTGAGTTTATTCGTTGCAAACATACACACTTACATAAAAAATACAAGGCTTTCCTTTTTATAATATTAGTATAGATATAGATGTCTCATTTTTATATTGTCAACTATCTTTAACAGCTTCGCTGTCCAAGAATTATAACAATTGGTTTTCAATTGTTATGTATCATATGTGATTCATGGGACAGGGAATGGGTTAAAAAACAAATTTAAAAAATATAAACACCATTGATTGAGTGTATAGTGTTTTCTTGAAGACAATACAATATTTTGTTTAGGTTGTTACCTTTTTTTTATACTTAGCACGGCAAATGGCTCCACACCACCTGATGTTAAGTGGCCCACCTATATTATTTTGTCAATTATACATTTTGAAACTGCCGCGTTCCATTTTATACAAATCTTTATATGGATATTAACGCAAACTACGTAGCATACGTATCCTAGTAAGCCCGTTACCACAAACAGTGCAACACGGTCGAAGCGTTGGGCATATAGCTTTGTCTATATAAATAATACTAAAATATAAAGTTTTTATTAATCCCCGTTTTAAAATTATGTTTAATGTTGTTAATTACCTAATAACTTAGAAAAGACAATCTCCTATAGATTTGGGATGTACAACTATCGGCCTAATACTGTTACCAAATTCCCTTTAGGTAGTTATAAGTATTGTTAAGTAATCTTATATCTGTAAAGTTGAATTTGTTGCAGTAAGCAGGTAACTTTATCTAGAAAAGTATCGTTACTTTTTGGCGTAAAGTGATTACTTAATTAATTTATTGGTAAAAATGGCACCCTGGTAACTATACCATTGAAATGAAACAACTATTACGGATCTGCTCGCGTTTATTTTACACATTACTTTTAATTAATGTTTATCCTGACTGACCTGACTGGTTTCGAACCCTTTGCAGTTGCAGGGTCCGTGGTCACAGGGAGACTGAGGTGTTGCTAAAATAAAGGCGAGTCGATCCTTAAAAGTTGTTTCATTTCAATGTGTAGTGTTCGCGTAAACTTTAGAAAACAATAACTATACCATGTTTTACGTTACCTATGCTATAATATCTTCATATGGTAGAGGTAATGTTACCTAATTATTAACGGTATTCAAAGCCCTGGATGTTATTAATTAAACAGACACTTACATTTGCGGCAATGAACGAGGAGTTCGTTGAATCACCTAACCATACCCCTTCATTTTCAACCACATAAATCCGAGAGAGTTTTTTCATTTGAAATGTTTTTTTTCTGACACGTGTTTGAAAAGCATAAGCGTAGCATTAAATGTTTGAAACGTCGTCGAAAGGTCCGGGGCCGTAGTCGGAAAGGATTAGTTTGTGAGGCGGCCGTTGAGTAACGATCGTATAAGCCAGCAGCGAGATTAACAACATCTTCAGTGATATTTTTACGGGTATGTCACGGGGAGATGTTGAGGACCTTAATCTGCTTTGAAATATGAGATACTTGGTTCCATAGAACAGATGAAGAGGAGAATTGTTTTTTGGATGTTTGTGTTGTTGCGTTGTATTTGCTTTTCCTATTATGTATTTCTTTGTTCAACATTTTTTGTTATGTGTATATCGTTACATAAATATTACGAAATTTGGTTGCGTACAAAATTGTTATAAGGAAAATGTGTTGAAAAATGTGGTAAGTAGAAATAAAATCTACTTTTTTTCCCGATGAGGTCAGAGAGGTCTTTTATCATTAATAAGGCATTATGTACTACAAAATTAGGATGAACGTCGAAGTAAAGTCAGGTACAAAAAGGTACTCAATATGCCTATATACTCGTTTATGTATATGCGTATATATACTAAGCATTTGCATTAAGCCCGTTAAACATTTTATCGGAAATCAAAATAAGTTTCTGATTGGGTGTGTAAAATAGAGCCGCATGTAGTTCAATATTGTCGCCATTAAAGAGCTTTGGAGCTTCAGAGGAACCAAGGAAAGTAATTAGCGTCAACGAAATATTCATCGCGCCGTGCGATTCCGATGCTAAGTGATGGATGGAGGATCCCTTTTCATGTCGTTGTTATGAATTATAATTAACGCTTTACAGCAATTTACGGCTAGAAGATACCCACCGGAAAGTATGTAAGTATATTGAAACAGCGAAGCTGATGGAGGGAATTAAGTCCCATGTTTATAGTGCTTTAAAGATCGTAATCGCATTTAAGTTTCGATCAGTCAACGTGCCATTTTTTTCCATTGTAAATAGAGAAACATGTTGTATGTCTGCACAATGAACTTTCTATAATAAAAAAGATAGTTTCTGAGTTGCCGATAACGTTTTTATATTTTAGAATTGCTTTATAGCGTGCTTAGTCTATGTACTTAAGGCTAGTAAGAAACGACGGGACGGGCTTAACGTACGTTAGACGCGTTAGTGTTAGCGTTATGCTCGTAAGGGTTATTATGGTCAAAACAGATTTAGTTCCAAAAAGGGGTAAAACAACTTAGCAAATCGAAGTGCAATGTTAAGTCCATAGTAAAACATCAGGGTCTATTTGACTAATGCATTGCATACAATATAAGATTATTATTAAATAAATTATACTAACATAACAAAAAAAAATAAGATTAACATTATATAAAATTTACTAACTTCTAATTTAAAGAAAAAGCTATCAATATTGATATCAGATGATATCAGTCCTATCGTATTAAATGTAACAATTGAAAGGGCGAGATCTAGGCTGTCGTCGGCCAGTCTCGTAAGATCCTGCTCGTATGAGTTTCCAAGCGAGATTAGCTCGAGACTCGCTCCCGGAATTTCCACAAATCAAGATTGCATTCTCCTACATAATCTTACAAATGCCAAGGACTTGGCTTGTAGTGCTTTTCATCGTAAACCTACCTTTTGTAGGTCTGTTGTCTACATTAATCTGCGTGGAAGATCTAAGCTTGGCAAAAGGAATATTTTACGGCTTTACGGTGGCTCCATATTTGTTATTCATTATAATAAATTATATATTAATACAACAATAAGTCAATATTCTGCACATAAATGTTACTATTTTCGGATTTATCCAATCTAGCGGCTAATTTTGAGTGATTTGTAAACCTTTGCAGTGCTCTGACAGGGTTCTTAAAAGATGTTTTTTTTATTGTTTAAATTATTTGTATGTAATCATTTTGTATGCTTTAGTACTTAATACTTAAACTGTAATATTATTGGGAAGACACTGGCTCCTATATTATGGTTTTTACTAGCTTGGGAGCCAAGGTTTCACAAATTGTATTTGTATAATAAGTACATATAGTACTTATTATAATAATAAATAAATTTTGAGTTATTTGTTACCTTTGCAGTGCTCTTACAGGGTTCTTAAAAAATGTACTTTAGTACACTTGAAAGCTTTGTACAACAGGACAGGAAACACAAATACACAGAGTTTTGAAATCTGGACTTTAGCCTTCTCACATGGACAGCGGTTAACGGAAAAAATTCTTAGATTCTTCTTAGAAAAAAGCTAGTTCAATGCTTAGCGTGCCTTCCGAAGCCTACTTCCGATCTCAAGGCAAAACGCGGTCACACATCCGGGTGCCCCGACATTGTAAAAAACGACGCCCTTACGATTTTCCTCAAGTAGATATCTAAATATTTATCTTAAGAAAATAAATAGGTACACCAACTGTTTTCGTTTGAGAGCAGTTTTTCTCGGATCAACAACAATTTCCTGTGTCCGCAAATCCGCCCGACGCTATTCAACACATTGGACGGAAAAATAATCTTTTGTAATATTATTATTTTTAAGATATCATAGAAGATTAACTTTACATAATATACTGTAGTACATTACATACTTTTATGCAAAGTAAATGGTAAGATAGTGATGACTAATTGATTTCAATGATTGAGGCCTTTATTTAGTAAAAATAATTTATGTTTACTACGAAAAACGTCTCGAAACGAATTATATAACGAATTATAGTAGGTATACCTACATGTACATAATAAGGTCATTCAATTGAAAAATAATTATGTACAAATATTGCACGGGCATACCTACTTATGGAGTGCAATAAAAAGATTGAACTGAACTTAATTGAATCGTTAAACTTTAATTAAATAATTTATGTTTTTTTAATAAACTTTCTATATAATACATTATACTTACCTACATTAATTTTGTAATTTATGTTTTTTTAATAAACTAACTATATAAAACATTATACTTACCTACATTAATTTTGAAATGAAACAACTTTTACGGATCTACTCGCGTTTATTTTACACATTAGGTTTAATTAATGTTTATCCTGACGTTTCAAACCCTTTGCAGGGTCCGTGGTCACAGGGAGAGTCTCCCTGTGACTGTGTTGTTTCATTTTATTGTGTAGTGTTCGCGTAAACTTTAGAAAACAATATACATTAATTTTTATTTAGGTATCCCACAAAATTTCAGGCATTTGTAAGCTAAAATAAAACGATTTTCTTAGTGGCAGTGATATTGTTCTCACAGGGCCTTACAAATAAACAAAGAATAAGGTCCGAATAGTTATTCCGAGTTTTGTCTCTTTTACTCTAATTTGAAATGACGTTTACATGCCTGGAACAAAACACGGAATAACTATTCGGACTTTATTCTTTGTTTATTTGTAAGGGGTTTAATGTATTTGGGTTGCAAACAGCGCACTTTATAACACACGGTACGTTTTATTTTTATTAATTTTTTTACCATAACAATATATTTTATTGATTTTTAAAGATAACTAATAAAATAAAATCATTTTGTTTTAATAAATAGATTTAAATTAAAAAATGGAACAGTTTTAAAATAAAAAGATTTGATATCAAAAAGTTTCAAAAAATTTTTACTAAGAAAAGTGTTTGTAAACGCGTGTTACTTAACTTTCCATTTTTAAATTAAAGACGTTTTACATAATATCAAATAGTTTCTAAACATTTCTGTAAATAAGAAATGAGTTTGCATACGTGTGTTGTGTGTGGTACAGCGGTGGTGAGGGCGGTGTCGTCGGGCGCGGGCGGCGGCGGCGGGCCGGGCAGCCCGCGAGATGAGGCGCGCGCGCACCGCCCGCCCCGGCCGCCATGCAGCGTCTGCGCACCACCTTCAAACGCTCCCGGACGCCCACACCCGCCGACATGAAGACGCAGAGCAGCCTCGAGGTGCCCAAACAGGTATTGACTAACACCCTAAAATCACTAACTTTACCTAAGTAGTGTAGTATTTTTTGGCGAGAAAGTGCAAAATGGATTTTGTCGACTATGAATGTCCATGAGCGTAAACAAATGAAACAAGCTAGTGCAAAGCAATGCAGTGCGATTTTTGAAATCTCACGCCTTTAATTAAAAATGAGCAGGTATTAGCAAGAGGCTTACAGCGTTCTCTGAACTCTAGTTTTTGCTCGTTAAGCTGTTTCAAAAATTGTTTATGCATCGCAAACTAGTAGGCGCATGCGACAGGTTGCCCCAAACAAAACACAGGCGGATGCACGCACGATCCTCATCAGGCTCCCGCGTGAGTTCAAGCCCTCAATGTTAAAATTATGAAAACAAAACTGCCGTGTTAAAATCACAGCTAGCATTACCATGGCCAGTCAGCCCGCATGTTAACAGTGCTGTTTAATTACTAGCCGACAACGAAATGGATCGACAACATTATTGTTTCATGAAGTGTGAGGCTACTCCCCCAAGGGTATCATTCGTTCATACATAAACGTTAATGCGCTTCATTTGACAATTGCCAGCTGTCAACAGAATATATGCGCGTCATCTACTTGAGCATCACACTAATGATTAACCTTGCTAACTAACAATGTATTAAAAAGGCATCTTACTTCTTCTATCTATTTACTCTGGTAAAATTATAACAGAATTGTGTATTTTATTAGAAAAATGAAATCTAAATGAAAAATATAATAAACACAATACTTACATGACAAGGCAACTACAATATTTCCTACCAAAACTTTCCATCCAAGTGTTAAGTGTTATTTACCCATGTTTTTATTTACCCTAAAAAAACATGATTTTCCTGTGTCTAATCAAACCAAGTCCACACAAACGCAGTTACTGGCTTATATTATACAGCAGTACCAACATGTCACTGAGACATAACATAAAGTTGATCCAAGCAAATTAAATGTTACGACATATTAACGTTCTTCGTGCGCTTTATGGAACGGGTAACATCACTTTTATATCAGTTTCCAAGCATTTAACGCTATAATATAATGTTTAATATGTTAGCGCAGTAAATCTTTAGGTATACGGTTCACATAACATAAGGGAAAAAGGTAAAAGATCATGTTATAGAAATAGTACAAACGCCTGCAAAAAGATTATATGAAGCTGTCAAATCAAACTCAATCGTATGTCTTAGACATAGTGTATTATTTGAAGCTGTCAAATCAAACTCAATCGTATGTCTTAGACATAGTGTTAATATAAAGTATTCCATTGTGGGGGACTTCTTGGCGGGAAAGTGAAGAGTCACGTCTGCGGTTTTGTTTTATTTTCTAAAATTTGTGTTATGTCGAATATTAATGTGAAATAATGGTGGATTATTAACCGTTAAGTGTTCGTGAGTGTGCAGGAGTGTTGGCAAATGAAACAAAACAGTGCAATGATACTTTTCAAATTCTCACAAGAAGTCTGCGTGAGGACTTAGTAAAGCCCCACACCTTTACTGAGATACTCGAGGGGTTGGGGGGTAATATCATTTCTCATTTCTATTATCATTCATCATCATCAATATTGTTTATTTATGTATTACAATGAAATTAAGAAACTAATGACATGGCAGCATGGTCTATGACCTTAGCCGGTTCCTAAAGGAACGAACTAAACTTAAAAAAAAATAAAAAAGTATTCCATTGTATTAACATAAAAAAACAATAACAAAGAGTAGGTACTAAAATAAAAGTAGAAACCTAACAAAGGCAATTTCAAAGTACAGGTATTGAGGAAATGAAAAAAAATTGTAATATTTCACCAAAGTATTAAAATATTATATGTCAAAAAAATAAATCTAGGATACAGTATTTGGATAGACTAGGGTCTATTTATTTATTATAGGATAGCTAACAGCTTGCAATTGTAAAAAGATAACAACAAAAATTATAACTATTAGCTATTGACAAGCTACATTTAAGATGTCTACTTACAGTAATAGTAAAACTAAACTATCCTTATTAAAATTAATTTTGAATCGATGACAAGTCGTCAACAACGGTAAGCGCCTTATTTATGTTAGTGATGCTGTCGAAAAATACGTCTATATTAGCATTAGTATTATTGACATACATACAAGTTCTTACGAGAAAACTGCTCTGTCTGTAGTTGGTGTGAGTGGAGGGCATGCTAAATGGTTTATATGAATTGTTTCAGGGTGCTCGCGTAGGTATTTTAAAAGTAATTTTGCTTAACAAATCAGGACAATCTAGTGTACTTCTGATTATCTTAAGTAGTAGTACAACGTCTGCAATATTCCGTCTAACAGACAGTGGTAAAAAATTAAACTTAGCGCAGCGCTGATCATAAGACATTTTAGGAATTCTGAATTTATAATTCAAATAACGCGTAAATTATTTCTGACCCCAAATAACCCCAAGGTACGGAATGCCTTATTAATACAGGTAATAATATGTTTATCGAATAAAAGTTTAGTGTCCAAAATAACTCCCAAATCCTTAGCTTCGTGTTGAATCAACCTCTTATCTTATAAAAGCTAAGCTAGGACATTCCTGTATTTCAGGAATTCAGGTTAAATTTGACAGTTTGTGTTAGTCTGATGTGCGGGCGTGTGAGTGTACATACTGATTTCACTGATGTGAACTCCCTGGTCATAGATATTCACTGTGCACATAGGGAGTGTCCTCGGCCTAGCCGGTATATCTTATCATTGTTATGTTATAAAGTCCATAAAAAGTATCTGTTTAAAAAAAAGCTGACTGCTCGAAAGACACAATAGAAGTTCAATTGTTGATTTCAGTAACCAACAGCTTAACAAACAAGCGAACCAAAGTTTAAAAGATGAAAATAAAATAATGGCTCATTTAAAGTATCAAAGAAAAAATCTAATAAAGACTTTCTATCTGATTTACCTACAGCTCTGGCGGAGATACCGAAGGTTTAAATATTATCGAGAAACATGAATTCCCGTGTTCATTGAGCGTGAAGCATATAACGATTTCACTGGCGACAAGGATAAGGAAAAATGGTAAAGAGATCCGGCGTACATACCAATAAAATCTACACTTGTTAAATGTTAAATTGGTCACATAGTGTACCTACCATAATTCTTTTTTCAAGTTTTCATATTATTATTAGCTAGATGTCCCGGCGGACTTCGTACCGCTTTGACAGTTTCTATGACAACAAAACAAACAAAGTCCCAACATCAAATCGAAGACTTAAATAGTAAAATGTGGAACCAAATATAGAGAAAAGGTATGAGTTTCATTCCCGTGGGAATATCGCGATAAAAACTATCCTATTTGTTAATCCAGGTTATAAACTATCTATGCCGAATTTCACCCAAATCCATCCATTCGTTGCAGCGTGAAGAAGCTACAAATATACACACTATTATATAAATATACTACAAAATTAAGTTAGATAGTTAGTTAGATGAGGAGCTCGATGGCACAGTGGTAAATGCGGTCTGCAAGTGCTGAGGTTAAGAAACTTCGGGAAAGGCCGGTCATCGGATGGGAGACCAAATATTTTACATCTCGAGCTCCTCCGTGCTTTGGAAGTCACTCAAAGCCATTAGCAGTCATTAACAACCACCAATCCGCGCTGGGCCACTGGCAGCGTGGTGGTACATAGTCCTTTCTCTCCCTATCCATTCATAGGGAAGGCTCGTGCCCTAGCAGTGGGGACACAAAATGGGCTGATGATGATGATGATGAAAAAAATGTTGATTGATATTTAAATAATGATTTAAAAATATAATTGAACATTTAATATAGGCGACACTGATACCGAAAAAGTGATGAAAATGTTTCCACCTTCTAGCATTCCGGGCCAGCGCCCTCGCCCATTAATCTATCGTGATTGCACCCGAGCTGTGCAAATTTAGTCAACACTATTCACTTATATTGTGCCAGAGTAATATTTTTAACACTTTTTGCGTATTCATTATCTACGAGTATATTCGCAATAAAATTGCTGCTGTGTACAATTACGTAGTTAATTGGAATACCTTAATTGAAATTAATATAGTTTACAAGTATCAAGCATAATATAATTTGTGGGTCTTGATAATGGTGGTACGATTCGTTCGATCCGTTCATCCGACTTCAATGCCACGGAGAATCTGGTAAGGTAAACCACAAACCGACACGCTTGCGTGCATGCCAGCCTCTAGAAAATATCTACCGCTTGAGATTCTCGTCTCCTATAAACCCGTTTACGCCGTGAAGGTCATAGTGGGCACACATATTTTTTTCCTAAAATACGAGAAATAGATAGATATATATTTTATTGCTCACACACAGATGAAAGAACAGTTAGGTACTCATAATCTTTAAGCTATAGTAAGGGGGTTTTATACAAGTGTTATTGGGGGGCTACAAGTGATCTATAGATGTGATAGTAGTTTACTCTTTTCACAAAAGGTCCGGTCGGCGTCGTTCGATGAGATCCAGCTGGAAGCGGCGCGCGGCGCGGGCGGCGGCGTGCTGCTGGCCGTGCCGCAGCCCGGCGCGCGCAGCCGCTCCTTCGACTCCGCCGGATCTGACGACTCGGGCACTTACTTAGAGGTAAATAGCGCCTTTTTTAAACTTAACAAGTTCATTACCTAATAGTCATTAACCCAGAAATCTCGATATCAGGTACCACGGCTTTGGTCGCGTCGACGATCAGGCAAAGGAACTCCGCCACCATGCGTGCACTGCCGGCACATGGAGACGTGGCTCGCTCGCCGCAGCGAGGAGCGAGTCACGCCCGAGAGACCCCTCGCTTCTTCTTCCGCCGAAGACGATGACGACGACGATGAAAGCGACGCGGAGACACCTCGCGTGCTGCTCGCGCCGCCGCCGCCGCCTCAGACCTACGTGGCGCCGACGGTGCAATCGCCGCCTCCGTCCCCCGGCGCGCCGTCGTTCGAGCTGCAACCGCCGAGCGACGAACCACCGCTGCTCCCTCAAAGGCGACGCTCCATATCACGCCAAGAAGCCTTCTTCGTTGAGCCGACCGGCAGCTCGCTCGAAAACGTCCGCGCATCGGAAGAAGGTGCTACCAACAACACCGCGCGAGACACCCTCGTTCACGATATCTATTTGGCCGTGCCAGAACTCAAACGCGATCGCGCCGCGTCTGTGGATTCGTGTTTTTCTAAAGTTTCTGGTGGCGCTCGAGCTGAGGAAATCAATGGCTCGGGAAACTCATTGACTGTGCCGAGCTCGAGCCTGCGATCTAGATCTGTGGACATTGTGTTGCCTACGGCTGAGCAGTCGCGCTACAAAGCCTTAGCGTTGACGTCAGCGCAAGTTCCGTCGCATATACAGCATCAACAGCCAGAACACTCCGCGTCGCCGGTTTCAGCACAACAAGAGATTAGGTAAGTTGATATTACACGACTCATTGTACTTATATTCGTATTTAAGATGTTAAAGTTTTATTTTTACATTATTTGCGTTTTATTTTTGTTTCTCAACTTTCGTTTTGTTCTTACTACAATCCTTTTTGAAACTTGTCATTTTTTTCTGTTTGTCTAGGAAAAACTTATTAAAGGAGAACCTTTTCTTATACTAGTAAAAAATTTAAGTGGAGAAAACAGTCTTGGAGCTTCATAATCATTTATTAATTCGATATAAAATCCTTTTTATTTACCAACAGCAACGAGCAAATTTTACGTTGACTATGAAATTGTTTTACTAGTAGGTAACGAGTTGTTGATCTAATTAAAATTTGGCCAAATTCATTTAAACTCCTAATTTCGGGAGCTGTAATGAAAGGTTTGAATTACATAGATAACGAGAAATCGTTACGACCACCATAAATTGTAAAGGGGTCAAAATTAGAGTGTAATCGGATGTAAAAATATTTTCATTGTATTAGAAAATTGTGTGATAAAAACCTAATTAACCTTGTTGTTGATTAAAAACTTACTACATCAATAATATAACTCTTTCTAGCTACTTTCTTGCTTTTTTTTTTAGTTTTATTATAATTTAATAATGTAGCTTTTTAATATACAAAAAGGCTATACTTATATATATACGTATTAGTTATAAATTAATAGACAGCAAATATTGGTTTTTGTTACCAACCCGAATTTGTAAACTATCTAAGCTCTTCTAAACATTTCCTCTCAAATTAACAAGTAAAAAAACCAGAAGAGTCAAACCAACGTTTAATAACAAGATTGATAATTTACTAAATTGCCTTAGACCAAATTCTAATGACCATGCAATCATCATTACTTCAGTGATAATTGGTTCGTGTAGGAACTTACTTTTGCTGTTGAGAATCAATTTATAAGTGGCTTTGATCGTATCTTTTAATAGCACCCTGCTCATAGACCCATATTTCAGGAATTAGATTAATTTTGCTACTAAAATAACATCGTGACAATAAACATTTGGTTAACAAGACTTATGAGCATTACTTCATAATCAACTCCAGCGCTGTTTGTACGTTAATAATAATTACCTTTGTTAAGATACTTAATTATGATATAAGTGTTTATACGAGTATTCATCAGTCAAAGTTATTACAGATACATACTTGTAGTGTCACTGTTACATTTAACGAAGTATCCTAATATAAGTGCGGTCACTCCAGCGGTTTCTGTGTCGTCCACATGAAATTGATTACGCGCGGTTCACTGAACTGTAAATGCTAAAAAGTAGGTAACACTGTATTTTTATATACTACGAGTTTCTTGTGTTTTATATTATTTATGCTAATGTTTTGCTTCAACAATCAACCTAAGTAAATTTGAGTCGACGTCACTGAAATGGTAAGGTGATTGTCCAAATACATTACAATAAATTATAATTTTACATTGAGAAAGAACATCGTGCTACTGCTACAAAAATAAAGGAAAAAAAGGTTTCAAAGATTCTTTTCTTATAATTGATTTTTTGCACAAATTAATTAGGTTCTTTCAATAAAAAGAGCAGCTGAGGGCACGGCAGGAGTTCAAAATGGTAATCTTTTGATATTAACTGTTAAGATCGCGCCCGAGGGAGGGTTTCCTTTTAAAGGAGGAAAGTTAAATTTTCTTATAACTCGCTTCATCGCTTTTAAGTAACGTTCAAAAGTGTTGAACACTGTGCTTTAACTATCCATAAAGATTTTTTACGCAGCAACGGGGATATGTTTGGTTTTTTATTTATTCTTACCTTCAACAAAAAAATATGAAAGTTTTGATTCAGGTTGCTCATGAATAAAAATTTCATATTAAAAGTACTTATTACTTTCATATTAGTAGTATTATGTTCTATAATATTGATATAGAGATGAAAGGAGCCATCTGAACCCAGGCAGGAAGTCCGATAGAAGCACGGTGGCTCATTTGGATTAGATAGACCCAAATGGAACAATAATGGACAATTTATGATGCCTTGTTAATCATATGTTGGCAGGGTATTGGAACTTCAAATTAAGGGCTGGTGATGATAATGATGACTAGACAGAATTATGTTGAGTTGAACATTTCATTACAAATGACACCAATTCATATAATACTGAACTTTTAAACCTTTAATCAAATATATAACATAATTTGAACACTTTGCAAAGCGGTAGCTTTGAAATGTCTTTGTTGATTATACTCACAATCGGACTGTAGCCTTTTGTATCAAACCACAACTTTGTGCTAGTTTAAGTACCCTACTTTCGGTTTCGGCTGAAATTGACACAAAGTCTAACTCTGTCAGAAAACATTAAAACGTGAAACATTTATACGCAGTGTCTCTACGAGAAATACAGGTTTTTTTTTGTTTTAATGTTACTGTGCAATAACGCAAGTAGCCAGTTATTCTTGTTAGCTCATCAAAATAGCAAATACGTTTATGTTAGAAATGGGTTCACGTTATTAGTCTAAGGTCTCAGTCGCAACACGAGCATCTTGCGACGCGGCGTACGGGTATTCTTGTTTATTGCGCGTTATAATTTATAATACGGCGGGCATAGTCAACGGTGATAGAAGACCGAAATGAACTAGAATTCCACTCGCCACGTCGCAATAGAATAAGAATAGGAATATAAGAATAAGGAACATTTATTGACCTGCACAAAAAAATACATACAGGATAAACAGATAAAAAAATTAAATAAGATAAAAAAGGACATCATGAAATAACTAAGACAATGAACTGAAACAGTTTAAACATTTAACACAGAACAAAAATCAAAAGAAAAAAACTATGAAGTGAAGTGGTAACTGAGCTGATCTTGGCCGAGCGGTAGCGGCACGGTAAAGATGGTGGTTTTTTACCGTGTTAATGGAGTTAGGGATTAAACCACGATTTCAACCAAAGCATTTCAACCTCGTTTATAGTAAAAAAGGTGTAATATGGACAGTTTGAAAACAGATTATTCGATTAATAAATATTGAAAAGTTTTTCGTTATTCGATATATTTTAAGACCTTTTAAGCTTCGGCATGAGCATTGAATCGTTGAATTCGGCTACTAATACTTTGTCGTGAAGTCACTAAAGGAAGCAACAAACTTCAAACAGTTTGAACATCTTTGATCTACCAACAATGACGACAATGAAAAATACTTAATCGCCGCTTACAGAATGTCTGTATAGGAACTGGATTTAATTTTAAGAATTATAGCATTAAGTTTGACTTGTCGTTAAGCTTTGAGGATCTCGTTGGAGCGAAAAGCGCTAGTAAGCAAAGTCTAAATATAATAGTCTATAGATAAACGGTTGGTCCCGTTTACCAAAAATATCATAAAAAGGTTAAAAAAGGATAAAAATAAATAAGTTAGGTAAGTACCTGCTTTGACTTTAGTAGTTTTTTCAAATGTTATACCACGATTTAGCCTCTATCTATAGCAAGCTTGGAATGTTCTCTCAACAACAAACATACACTGCTACTTAGCACTTAACCTAAACTAACTAACCTGCATGTATTTTATTAATTTTTGTTTCCCAAATAAACTAAAATAAAAATAAAATAAAATAAACGCTCACCTGTTACGATGACTTTTCCTAATGAACATCGCACCTGGGTGCCTAGTGCGAGTTTCGTTCACCATTCAAACGAGAATTTGTATGGCAAAATGTTACCTCTGCTCACATGTCGCCAGGAGGCGCTGCTTCAATGCCATACTAATTTTCGGTTTCGTAAACGTAATCGAATGAATACGGATAGTTAACAAAACTCACACTAGACACTCAGATCAAGACGCCGCACCTGCTCTTCAACCATGCCACGACACGGTGGACCCAAACCGAGGCCTAGCCTTCCGTCACAATACGATCAACTCGAGCCGACGTATTAACCATTACTACTTGGCCCCGACCACTGGCGTCTTGTGACGTTGCGAGCGAATTTCTAGTTCATTGCGGTCTTTTACTGTTGACTATGGCTTCAGTAGAATAAAGCGCAAAGAACTGGAAATCCGCTCGCCGCATCGCGCTCGTAGCTGAGGCAAGAGTCTTAGAGCCGCCCTTGGGTTTTCCACTCTCTATTCGAACGCCTCGAAGAACCTAGTAGCGGAAGTGGACGCGCTTGCGTGATGTCATTCCTGCTAAAAACCCTTTTAGGGCTGTTCAGTCACTACGGCTTAAGAAACCTTAAGTTTCTGGCCGCATCTAAATTCCAGTTACGCTAGCTGAAGCTATAAGCGGTAACAGCAAATCCTTACCAAAAAAACGCACCCGCTCTGATGCTAAAGGGTCTTTCTCCCGTTCTTCGTCTTCCTTCTGAGACATCACACATTCGCGGAAGGGGACCACCATCTAACTGAGATGCTCAATACCTACCATGGAGTATAAAATAGTCGGCAGTGAAAAACAAACCCACCATCGCGTTCTCATCAAACAAATAATTCAGATTGAATTTTATGCTGAGGGTCTTTCACGTTCTTCGTCTTCCTTCTGCGACATCATGCATTCGCAGAAGGGGACCACCTGCAGGGTACCTACTATGGAGGATATAACGGGTGGCAGCTACAAACAAACCTACCACCGAGGTCTCATCAAACAAATAATTCAGATTTAATTTTATGCTGAGGTGCTTCCGCGTTCTTGGTCTGCGACATCATACATTCTCAGAAGGGGACCACCTGCAGGGTACCTATTATGGAGGGTAAAACGGTCGGCAGCGACAAACAAACCCACCACCGAGGTCTCATCAAACAAATAATTCAGATTTAATTTTATGCTTAGGATCTTTCGCGCTCTTCGTCTTCCTTCTGCGACATTACGCATTCGCAGAAGGGGACCACCACCTAGCTGACATGCAGGGTACCTACCATGGAGTATAATACGGTCGGCAGCGACAAACAAACCCACCACCGAGGTCTCGTCAAACAAAGAATCCTGATTAAATTAAACTGCTTTGTCATTCTAAACGCATAATTTATAACCATTGCTACGCAGTTTGAATGAATAAAAAATAACATAATGAAGCTAAAGCTTTTCGTGATGGATGTGACTAGATGAGAGTGATAAGGTGCCCATTTAAAGCGTCGCCGGTAGGTATTTGGGAGGTGCTTGTGTTCAATGCGAGTAATCATGGTTTAATCCCCGTAGCCAAGTTAGACTACTAATTTGAATCTACTTCTAGCATAAGTTAGGTTAGGTTTAACAGAATTGTTATTACCTTATTTGTTAACAGCATTAGATTCATGTTTGTATGTTGCTATGTAATGTAAACCGTACGAATACTTTGTGTGAGTGACATATCTTTATTAAAGTTAAAAAAGCCAACACAAACAAATAACAACATACAAAGTTTTAAGGATCACAAATCCAGACTGTAACCTACAATAAGTGTATATAGTAAACAAGAATAATTAGGTGCCTACTACGACAGGCATTTTTTTTAAATAAAAATTTGAATTTAAAAAATATCGTGACTACATAAATTAAGACGTTCTTCAAGAAAATTAAGTACTTAACTGTGTACGTAGACACTTTTTCTAAAAATTAATACCTTCTAACAAGGCCGTTTGTTTTGTTGCTTCCATTGTTACTTTGCAAAGTTGGGTCAAAATTCATGAATGTACACAAAAAGAATTTCAATAAGTAACTTTATTGTTTTAGGAACAAAGGCAAATATTATTTCGTGTTACAAGTGGGAATGTCGATTTCGATTGTCCGCGGTACCCATTATTCAACAGTGTTGACTTTTCTCCCCGCTCTCTAAATACGGTTTTAAAATTACGCGAAGTGTGTTTACAAATAGTCATCATCATGATGAGGAGCTTATTAAAAACCTTTTTTGATAAGAGTCTGACTCTGAGTCTGAGTCTGAGTCTGAGCCTGAGCCTGAGCCTGAGTCTGAGTCTGACTCTGACTCTGACTCTGACTCTGAGTCTGAGTCTGAGTCTGAGTCTGAGCCTGAGTCTGAGCGTGAGCCTGAGCCTGAGCCTGAGCCTGAGTCTTAGTCTGCGTCTGAGTCTGAGCCTGAGCCTGAGCCTGAGTCTTAGTCAGAGTCTGAGTCTGAGTCTGAGTCTGAGTCTGAGTCTGAGTCTGAGCCAGAGCCTGAGTCTTAGTCTGAGTCTGAGTCTGAGTCTGAGTCTTGAGTATGTGTATAGGGATTAAACCACGAAATCTTGCATTCATCCCGAGCATTAGCGTTTAGCTACAGAAGTGAAGACTATCATTCTCTGTTCAAGTAATCTAACAAATGGGGAACCATGAACCAGTTGGAGATACATCTGGTATTAATGCCTGATCAGCACGGAAACACTTTCCTCCATTCATTCTTCTTGAGACTAGTTAGAGACATGGAAGTACGGGACTTTCC
This sequence comes from Eudonia truncicolella, assembly GCA_949315975.1. Taxonomy (NCBI): domain Eukaryota; kingdom Metazoa; phylum Arthropoda; class Insecta; order Lepidoptera; family Crambidae; genus Eudonia; species Eudonia truncicolella. The sequence goes on along the minus strand of OX438829.1, from coordinate 8,619,945 downwards.
TTATGTAAGGATGACTGGAGCTATACAGTTCTCTAACTCGTCGTTGTACGAAAAGCATAGTTGTGCGTTCTTACCTAAACCTAAACCTAGATAGGAACATCTTAAACTCGGAGAATTAAAAATTTATATCCCATCTGGGGACTACGCATAGTGAAAATTGCTTAGTTTCTACTATCATAACACGAACGTGCCAGCTTTCTTACCGCGCCGTCCCTCACCGCAAATCTCCGCATCAAGGAATACCGGCCCTAAAGGGCAATAATTACGGACCCGAATATTAATGTTTGAAAATGAAAACCGAAGCTTACCTTTGGATTGCTAAGCTCAGTGAATTATATGAAATTTTCCAACGATGAAAATACAAATATACTACATATCTATAAATACTCGGTCAGCTATGAATATATTTAAAAATTCATTCACTTTATAAACGGTATCTTTTCTGTGAGGGAGGATGCAAAACGTTGAACTTTATATAGTCATGCTACAGTATTATGTAATTTTGCGAAGATATTTTCTGAGTACCCGTGCTTTATGTACTTATTTATTTATAGTTTTTAGTTACTCATATCATCATCTCAGCCAAAAGACGTCCACTGCTAGACAAAGGCCTCCCCCAAGGATCTCCACAACGACCGGTTCAATAGCGTTACTCATATAACGTTACCAAATTAAAACATAGATATTTTATGAAATGCATTTTTTTCGCAATTTGCATGTGCAAATAAATAAAGAAATATGTATTTCTTATTAAACTAGGGCTGAGTATAGAGCATATAGTCATAACTGGTTTTAAAAGTAATCATTAATACTTGCTTGCTTTGTTTAAAAGCTTCGAGTTCCATCCGATACGCAGAACCTCTTAGCTCTTTAGCTCGTAAATGTTTAGTCTAAACTAAAGTAACATCTAAACCGCAATGTTATCTCAAGTTCTCATTTATATACTTAGGCGCAACGCAGATAGAGCAGCTTATGTTGAAAAAACTATCAACTTTAAAAAAAAATCGTTAAAGGTTGCCCGTTGCAGCAACAGTTACGAATGGCGCATTTCTAAATAAAAATTTCGACTCCACAGTCGGCAATCAGTACCTACAAAACCTAAACCCTAAACGCTACGTAATTTTTACTAGCATTTGAAAAGAGTTGTATATTTTTTGCTCTAATTTATATTGTTAAGTTTTTTATTACTAATTACTTACAAAAGTTCTTCTTCTTCGTTAAAAGTTACACAAACTCTCCACATTTGCATGTCGTGGCGGTAAATAATAGAAGGCTATACTTAGCATTTAAGATATTATTGTATGTTACATAGTTTTTTATTTAGTACAAGTTTTCGCTGACTGTCCTTAATAAATAAATTTAAAAAATCAGTGTTTCCCCAGACACGAATAGTACAAATTTAACAGTTGTAGTTGTAGCAACTGAAAACTTTTGTCGATCATCGAAACTCGCAGCTAGAGTTGCTATGCCTGCGCAGTTTCTTTATTTTTTTTTTTTTTTTGGAGAGAGATTGCTGATTGCCGCTGCGGCATTTTCAGCTTCACCGGGCTTAGAGCAGTTTCTTTAGGCCATGTGTTATAAATAACTAGTTTTGTGTTGCCTGTTGCCGCAACATGGAGATCAAAGTTGCACTGTCTGCGTTTTACATTTATACAAACTCTTTACACGGACCACCTACTCCTGTTTATTTTATATGGTATTTTACTCGATCTGGTTGCCTGTTTCTGCCTGGCTAACTACCACCATCTTAGCTTATCTATCTTAGTCTGTCACCACGATACCACTTAGTGAGTGACATTTCTTTGTTTGACAGTTAGTGATAAGGGTTGTCAGTCCTCAGTGGACGAAGATTCTGGGTTAAATGTGCTACCACCTTCAACCAATGATAACAACAGTTACCCTAAACCCTAAACCCTTCCCCAATATGGAATTATCTTTTAACATCTTTTGGTCTTGCACTATGGTACAGACTGCCTGCACATCAACCTATCCAAAACTGTCAAATTTCTTTAAAATATTTTCAACCTTATACCTTAGCCGTAAAGTTCAAAGTCTATTAAGGAAATTTGACAGGTTGTGGTAGGTTGATGTGAAGGCGTGTGTACCTACTAACGCTGGGTTTAAACGTCAGCACGTAATATTTTAATGTAAAATAAACCTTGAAATCCATGAAAACCATGAAAATCAATGTGTAAGTTATGCTGAAAAGAGTTCAATCCGCCATAGCATTTTAATTTTTGGTATTAGTTTTATTGTTATAATCTAAGCCCAACCATGCTACGTCGAATAAACGTTTTTGAATTTAAATTTAATTTAGTACTTATTTTCTTTCGATCTTCAAAAACAGTTTAATTAATTAGATGCTCCATCCTATTATGATAAAATGCGGCAATGATGTTATACAAGAAAGCTGCTTGAGGTGGGCTTAAAACAAATTGGTTTGGGGCGTCGCTAAATCTCGAAATGAACCTCAATTTGTGGAAAATTATAAACCGGCACCCTGAAGGAAAAATTGTCGCTTAAAGGCTATATTCTTATGACTAGGCACTAAAAGCCTTATGAATTGGAAGTAATTTGATATGATGATTTATTTTCATTGGCGGCATATTACGTAATAAATTTATATACCTTTACAACACACATGCACCTAATATTGTTATTTATTTCTTATTTCGGATTCGTACCAGGAGAGTAACTTAGGTTTTCCCTTCTTCAGGACTTCGATTTAGTTAGTAAATTGGTTAAACTTTGGTATGCTATAATGATTAATACCTATCATATGTGTATTTATTGCAAACTCTTTCGTCTGTCACTAATTATTGTTAATTAAATTAGTTTTTTCCAGTTTTAGTCTGGCAAACATACCAATTTGCCACTTTTCATGAACGCCTTTTATTACCAACTACAAAGTTCATAGCAATTGCCAAAGGTTTAATCTTTAGCACAGATCTACAATTCACATTAGGTCTGTAGTGTTTAGTATGATGACTCCACAAAATTTAGTTGCCGCTTTTGCCTTCCCATATTCCGCTGATTTAAGTAACGGTAGACACCCGGCGGCATTGTGCGGCCATGATTAAAGTTAGGTACGTTTACCCGCGAGAGCCTGAAAGACAATGTTGTATTGTTATATTGTCCGAGTGGGGGAAAAAGTACGGACGAAATGAAAAAGTAGCCGAGTAAAAATGCGCATAACGCTGCGGAATAAACAAATGATGAAAAGCCTTACTGACGTCATCATTAGCCTAAATGCGTCCCACTGCTGCGCTCAGGATTTCCAAGCAAAAATCAAATTTATTATATTCATGTGGAAAAACTTATCTACGCATATAGATAGGGCATCGCGATATAGTATGTGTATATGTGTGTATGTGTATATAATACTCGTATATTATACATTTAAATACTGTGTTATCGTTTTTGTCTTTTATTGAGGTACCTACCTACCTCAGCAGGTTGTTGGAATTTTATAGGCAATAAACTATTTAATTATTCATTTTTACTATTATTTATTCATATTATAAAAAAAACATGAACCACGTGATCAACAGCTTATTAGAAGATCGGACCATAATCGGCCACGCTGCTGGCCCACGGGAAAATGGTAAATTTCAACAACAGAGACAAAATTAGTTAATTGTTGCACTTTTTGAAGTGACGTCTCAATAATAACGTAAGACTATCATCGACAGACGATTGCCACAGTAAGGAAGAAGTAATACTCCTTATACTGTGCGATTGCTGTTGACATTTTAAAGTAGCGGGATCGGGGCCCCGAACTATGAGAAAAATGTGTAAATCAAGCCATTGTCACACGATTGTGGACTAGTGTAATTGAGACATACGGCGCGGAAGCATACTTCAACAGGAATAACAACCATTAAGAAACTCGCTACTCTACTTCTAAGAAACTCTTTTAAAACTTTATAGAATCCAATACGTCTGTGGATTTTAGATATTGACAACCTATAGATAACTTACCGTTCTAATTATCATTACATCACAAAGTTTGGGTATCGATTTCATTAATAATTTAAATTATAAATTTAGTAGAATAAAGCCAAATGGAAAGTTCTTCATTACCTCAAGTTACTTGTTTGAACTGTCATAGAACTTCAAACAAGTAGGTACTAAAACCACTAATTATTAATATTTCGAAGTGAAAACAACAGCTTAGAGTTCAAGGTTACTACAAGTAAAATCAGTAGAAACAAATACAATATTCAATACATGACTTTGCACAAATACAACTTATTTTTATAGCTCTGACTGCTGGAACACAAAAATACTAAAACTGGTATTATGGTGACATACTTAGCACCCTACATGTAATCAAACCGAGTATAGTATGTAGGTACACTGGGAATCGAATCCAGGACCTCTGGCTTTGGGAGACCGGTGGTCTAGGCTCCAGACCACATAGACTTGCGTATGACTTTATGATAAAAGGTTTAAATTCACGCGCCAGAGGCTGAGTGGCAACGCGCTCGCTTCTATTGGCCATGGCTTGATTTCAGTGATTACGGGATGAACGCCTTTGGTTAGCAATGGGGCAGTAAAAAAGCGATTTTAAGTTTAAATTCAGTTCAGTTAACTTTCACCTATAAAGTCTCACTGCTGGGTTCAGTCATCATAAAGTAGCACATAAGTCCATAACCAACCACGCTGGTCTATCTAATATGGGTTGGTAGGATTTTACGATTATCATCTCAATTGCTCATCGCGCCATTTGAAGCTCGGGATAGTTTAGTGACCCATCCAATGACATACCAATACGAAAGTAGCTTAACTTACAAGATAGCAACTGGAACATGCTTACCGGCGCAGCACCTAGAGCGCCTCCTTTATTTATTGTTTGTTATTCCTTTTGTAGAAAATTTATAGCGCAAAACTATTTTTATCTATAAACCGTTTGATCTCGGATCAGCGATAATGAGCGTCTTTACTGAGTTCGTAAAGTAACTTTACTTGGAAATTGACTTCACCGCCGTGCGAATGGGATAACGTGGGCGTGCCAGCCAACTTGTCTGGCTCTTACTCGCCATCAATTACGAGTGGTATTTAGTCGACATCATAAATTTATAACTTCAATAGATTGTGATACGCTTGCGGCGACCGGTCTTCTCATGTCGATTTAGTTGAGTTCAGACATCTATGTTTCACACACAAAAGAACATACATAGTTCACTTAAATAAGCTTACAAATTAATTACGTTCTCATGTCGATTTATATTATTTTAGTTTTATTAGAATTATAATGAAATAATTATAATGAAACAATGAAATGGTGTCGTCACAAAAAGAAGAAGAAGAGACATACATAATTCCAGCCCGTAAACACCCACCCACAGCTGGGCCTACCCATTAACACGCCAACCTAGCATTATACTTAATACTAAATAAACAAGAATAACTTATAATGACCAAATAACTAAAATTAAAAAAAAAAATGAAAAAAAAAAGAAAAAACGTTAGTTTGAACATTACATTTTGAAAAGCGACTGCCTCTGTAAGGACTCGAATCCAGAACCTTGCACAACCCGGCGAATGCTGCTGTCGATTTTTTATACCGCTATCATTTATCATGACCACATTGACAATAATAATATTATAAGCAGTTGGTGAAGCGCTTACATTATCATTGCAAAATTAAACATTATACAGAAAGGAAAAGGTACCGTAAATATTTTAGATGAAAATTAGGAGATTTCATGGTGGCTAACAGATGTCTGGTGATAAATCTGCGGTGTAAAAATGTCGGTGCAGCGTTAATTAAGGCGGAGTCTGATGTTGCTCTAATGAGAGTGTCGACTTCGACGTATTTACAGCTTCAATACTGCTATTTAATAATATTACGTATAAAATCAACAAACTGCAACTTTATCTCAATTTTGTTGAACGGAACTGTTACCTAACGTGATTAGACATTATACGGGTTTGACAATAAATTTGCTGTCTTTGACTATGACGCTCTAGCTCTAGCTTATGACGCTCTTTATTAATATGTAAAGTAATAAAAAATTATTATACAAAAGAATATAAATGTTAACGTTATAGTACACATTATACCAGACAAAGCTGTGGTGTCAACATTATTAACAACATTCCATAACGACTCAGGGGGGTGATTTTTTAATATCGAAATAATAGTAACATTTTTTTTGCATAATTATCAATTTAATTATTATAAGATATAATGTATCCCTTTTTTTCGATATTAATGTCGTTCAAGAATTTTCTATGTCGAAAAAATTAATAGTGTCCTTGAATTTGAGAACAAGGAGCATCTGCAATTGATATCATAGCGTGATAACTAATCACCGGTTCAAAAATCGCCTCCCAGAACATGTAAAGCAGGGATTCCCAAACTATTTTGGGCAAGAGACCTCTTTTCTATGAAAATTCTATCTTTAGTTTTTTTTCCTATTGATACAAAATACTTACCAATTTAAAAACTTTGCATAAGTTAAACTTCCTACTAAAATATTAGTTATCATTATAACAAGGTGGTACACGTAACACAACTGATATACAGTATCTTGAACGTTAAAATAAGAACTTGTGTTAATTAATAGGGGTCAATTCAATCAAAATCAATGTTCGTTGATAAAACCCCTGGGTAACCGATTTTGAACCCAAGGGGTCGAAATATCGACCACTTTGGTAATCCCTGATGTAAAGCCTTCAATCAACAACACTGACATTTCTCACTTGCTTGCTCTGTTCAAAATCCCCAGCTTATTCAGATCGGCTCGACTTGTGTTCTTCTTAATAATTTACAACCAACAACGCTGGCTTTCATTTGCCAAAATGTCTTGAAACAACAAAAAGCCAACAACGAAACAATCGTATCAACTGTCCAAACTGACTCGTAATATGTAAAGCCTACAACAAACACATTAACAGCATTATCTTATTGGAAAAATATGAGAATGCAACAATGCACAATGGAAACCTTACAAAGTAGTCCGCCGCGGCAAAAGCTAATTATAACAGTTGCAACATAAAGCTATGCTACGAGTTACGACCCCATTTACTGCAATTATTTAATGTAAATTTGTAGCAACATAGCGTGTTATTCTGGTTAATTGCTGGAAGGAGCACGTCTTTAAGAACTTAACATTTCTTTTGAACCGCAGCGGAAAAGCGCTTTATAATAATCCAATCTGTTAGTAAGCGACGGCAAAGAGTAAGAATTAAAATAAGAAAATATTTATTAAGGATCACACCAACGTCACAGAAAGATAGACTTACAATAAATGATGAAACATGATTACATTAAGGAAACATGAATTTTGTGTGTAAAGGCCAACTAGGACCCTGCCTATGCCTGAGGCATAGGCAGGGTCCTAGTTGGGTTGTGCCTTGTGCCGTTGTGGTGCTGAAAACAAACCCGGCCACAACGACGACGGTGGTTTTCGGACAGGACCTATATGTGTGTGACTGATACGTTGTGTGTGTGATAACGCCAAAGGTGGAAACGTATTTTGTACATGCATATTCGTGAATATACCTACATAATAATAATAATAATAGGTTCCTCACTCTGCAGCCCTAACCACCGATAGCTTGGGTCTATCCCCGCTGCCGGTGGCAACCTAGGTTAAGTTTTTTATAATATTTTATATTGTAAATATGTTTTTATATAAAACATTGTAATAAAATTTTCTTAAGAAATATGTTTAATAAAGTGAATAATAATAATACCTATAATTAGCTTTCTGTTATTATTTTTAAGTTTTTAAGTTGTGTCATAGCTGTTGGTCTTCCTATAAATAAATAAATAAATAAATAAATAGATAAATAACAAACCTATTACAATGTTAACAAGAAAGTTATAATGGAAGTCATAATGTCCTATACACGTACTAAATAGACTCTAGGCTGTAATTACAACAACAGTATGAGCTTTGTTTCGTATTTAATTTGATTTAAAGGGAACCCTCTGCCCGCGTGTGAAACTCTTAGTTTAGTTAAACTCGAAGTTTAATAACCACTCGTAGGGTACATACCTAATAGAATAAATACAAAACCAATATTTCACGCGGCGTTTCATAACATATTAAGATCATCATCATCACCATCACCAGCTTGTTATATGGCCCCACTGCTGGAGCACGAGCCTTCCCTATGGATGGATAGGGAGAACGGGCCATAAACCACCACGCGGGCCCAGTGCAGATTGGTGATGTAATGTGAATCTTCTACTTATTGGGGAGGCTACAAGAAAAAAAAAACAGAATAATGGTATTTTATTGAAAATATTAAATATAACAATACAATGTTAACGATTGCTAATGCAGCCGGGACCAACGGCTTTACGTGCCTTCCGAAACACGGAGGAGTTCGAGATGAAACATTTTTGGTCACCCATCCGATGGCCGGCCTTTGCGAAATATGCTTAACGTCAGCAATCGCAGACTGGGCGCGTTAACCACTGCACCATCGAGCTCCATGAGAACATATTAAGATATTCATTTATAATGCTAAATAATTGTCGCTAACTCTGATAATTGTCTCGACTGACTCAAGAAACATTATTTTATTAAAACAATTCAACTTTTTCCATTTTCTTCAAGCTAATGAAACGAGAGAGAAAATCAAAAGCAAATATAGGAATGCCAAGTGCATTGTACGCATCCGGCTACAATCTAGTTTTCAGAATTGAAGCTTGGGGGCTTTTCCATTTTACTGCAAAGACCAAGAGTTAAGGCAGGCATGCTTTAGCTAAAACGTTTGGTGTTTTTAATATCCTTTAGTGAACTGTTTGGTAGAGCAAAATGGTTTTTCATCAATTTCATTGTACGTAGGTCTTTGTGAACACTTCACTTCACTTTGTGAACACTTCACTTCACTTTGTAAACACTTGTTTACTTTTCGTTATAGTAATAACTTTATTTCTTGCGATTTTGCTCTTTGTTAATATCTAATACATAAATAGTTTTTAACTAAAACCTATTCATGCACGACTTCTACTTTTTAAATTTCTTTTGTTAAAGTTTTTGTCTGCGTTCAACAGAATACAAGAATCGTGTAGTGTTCAGTTTATTAGTTTATACATATCTACTAACTATTAATTGAAACATATAATTGTTTTGAGTTTTATAGAGTAGCTTAAAAAGCTTACCTTTGAAGCTACAATCTTACAACATTTTTTTTTTCTAACGGGTCATATAATAGGCCGTCATACTATATTTAAATGAAATAAACAAACTAATACATAAAGGTATAAGTAGTTTATTAAAAAAATAATTAATTATTCAAGAATTATATTTTTTAAAATTAATAAGTATATTTTTAATTATTTAGTTTTAGTTTAAAAATTAATCATTTGAACCAATAAATCAATTATATAATTTTTCTTTCTTATATCTAATTATCCATGCTATTTTTTATATTGATAAAAACCATTTAACCAGAACGTCTCTTATGATCTGCTCCTTTAAATTAGTACCTAATAATTCACAAAATACAATAACAATCAATCAAATATAACATTTTATGGAATAGAGACATTACTCGTCTATACAGTGCAAAACACTACAATGAGATTCGGTTACGTTAGAGCGAGACACGGTGCGTAGAACGCCAATAGAATTTCTTCCGTGTTTATCTCCACAGTTTCTTTATCGTAAGTACTGAAATAGAGTGTCCCGAAGTAGGCAGTCACGTGGATACTTGTCTATAAATAAAGTTTATCAGTTGGCAGATGTTCGGCGGACCGACGACGTTCCTCTAAGCGTAAATGTCGCCGATTGCCCTTGTGACACGGCGTTTGGTTGTACACCACAGTAGGTACGTATTATTAGTACTAGCTGAAGTTTGGACGATGTTCGGACATGTGCCACTATAAAAGTGTGAGGCAGTGGTTCGGAGCCAATGATAGCGATCACGATAAGTTCTCTTGTTTGCTACCTACGGTCTCCCACCGGAGACCGTAGGTAGACCGATTAATTGTGGCAACTACTCCATCGCGAACGAAGTGGTGATTCATTATTTAGCACCAACAAAAAATGGAATTCCCTCCCAGCACACGTATTTCGAGAAGCGTGCACTTGGAGATGCCTGTGTCCAGCAGTGGACTTAGTATAGGCTGATGATGATGATGATGACACGTATTTCCTCTTTCCTAGTGATGAAGAATCCTGCTCTACTAGCTATTCTCGCTTATTCTGCTTCTGCTAACCATCCCATAAAAAAACTCAAGTTATATAACAAAATCTTAAGTCACATTTAATGCAAGTGTCATAATTGCCGTTCTCGTAATCGAGAGAGAGATCAAAATGTTTATAACTCCAAAACACACACTCTGAATTATATTTAAATTATATTTATTGAGCATTAATATGTTGGTGTTAGTCCTATTATGGTTATAAATAATTATACGCAAATATTGTTGCGATAAATTACAATTTGAAAGTGTGGTAGAAATTTTTTCACGATCGGGCTACGAACCCGTGTCCTTTAATAATCTGGGTCACGTGCGCTTCCTATTACGCTATCGTGGCTCTGTCCAATCCGTTAAAAAAATTTCAACACTTTTCCAAATAAAAGTCCTGTTAACATCTCATGAACACTAAAACACAAGTGGTAAATTGGGTTGACGACCGAGGTAACTCCATTCAACCCGAGCAAATCTACATACCGCTGCCGATGCATAATATGACAAGAACGGCAATCCATAATCAAACTTCCAATATACGGTATTGGGCCACTTAGCTTAGAGATATGCAATTAGGCATGCTGCAGTGACGTTGGTGTGGCGCGATGTAGAATGGCAGGTTCCGTATTTTGTTGGGGATGATATAAACCACAGAAAAACAGAGCTTGGAAAACTATTATTTTTATTTATCTACCACAATTTGGATCCTAAAAGGTTCGCGGCCGACTTAGACGGAGATTGCGAGACAAGTTGGACTCTTTTTCGGAGGGTTGGTCCCAGAAAGCTACAGACCGATAATGTTAAAAAAAAGGACCTTTGCTCTGCAGTGGGACGATATAGGCTGAAAATAATAAAATAATAATATTAATAACAAGCACGAGGATATTATTGCGTACGAGTTATTCAATTGACTGACCGATCGACTAAATAGCTGTCCAATCCATAATTTTATAAAGCCATCAGGAAAATGGTACTTTCCAAATATTAATTTTTCCATCAATTATGTTGCTATTGCTAATAAAATATTTTTTGTGTCTACTTTAAATTATTGCCGTAGTAGCTTTATACAAAAAACATATTCTTCACAATATTACAGCGACTTGCAAACAAAATACCTAAATACCTACATTCTATAAAAGATATTCAAATAAATGAAAGTAACTAGAACAGACACTGGACCTTCTATCGTTCTATGCTCTATGGCCGTACATTACGACGGTAGTTATATTTGGCTGCGACGATTATACTCGATTGACGCGGGTACCTACGTGCTGGTATCGATCATGGGAATCATCTTGTTTATTAGTGTTATACAATGTCACATAATTAGCAATAACCAATATGGCCGACCGAATGGAATATCGTGACGTAACGGTTATGTGGGTCAAAGGCACGAGTCTGAACAAACAATAGACAGAGTAAAAGTGTAACAAAGTATAAAATCCTTTGTCTTCTTTTTTCAATTTATAAAGTCCATTTTTTTATTTATTTAAAGGAGGTGGTAAGATCAAACCCAGTAGCATGCATTAGGAGAAGCTTATGTCCAGCAATGGACTGGTACGGGCCGATTATCATGATGATGATTGATGATACATTCGTGTCCCCTGATGGGAATAGGTTGCAATAAAATAAATGAAAATGGATGAAAATGGATAATATTCCGATGGCTGAGTTACTATGCCGCTATATATTTTGAAAAATTACTCTCATGCAAGTTTTGTAGGTAATAATTTGTTCAAAGAACTAATAAAGAAACGAGTCTCATGAATACGTAACATTATATGTTTTTTTTTTCTATAATCAAACTTTTATTCGGTATAGGAATACATGAATGTATGGAATTTAATAAAAATACAATTTTGTAAGAAAATTTATGATTAATTAATTTTATAGTTTATCAGTAATTTTATGAATCAAATAAAAATCACCATTATTCTCACAAAAGTATTTTATACACAGGTTTATACAAATATATTTTTATAACGCTTATTGAAATTTATGAAGTGTTAACTCACTGAGGCTTACATTTCGCGATATTCACGATATTCACACTTCCTTTTGAACATGCTGCAAATATCAAATGGCGAATTCAGAACGGCTTAATATATCAATACGAGCGTACAAAGCGTCAATGACGAGCTCCCTGATAAAATGGTACAAGATCGAATATTGATATTTTAACCTGCCAGGGAGGAAGAGATTTTACTTTAACAGTGAGAAAATCGCAATATGAGATATGAGGGCTCATTTTTTTTAAATATTTGCAGGTAAGCACAGTGCCTTGATCTCACCTGATGTTAAGTGATGATAAGGCCAATTGGTGGAAGCGCACTTCATCCGGATCCTCAACAAGTGAGGCACTGGCTATCTTATCTCTAGCTGCCGGAACACAACAATGCTACAAAATTGGTGTTATGACGGGCAAACAAGCCCTACCACCAATCAAACCGAGTACACAAACATGTACCCCCCGTTGGGAATCGAACCCAGGACCTCCGGGTCTAAACCGGTGGTCTTAACCACTAGACCACAGAGGTGGTCATAACTTGATAACATTTTTTACAATATAAATAAATATGATTAAAAAACTCTCATCATCGCCTAGGCTAAACCAGTGGTCCCTTTTATGGTGAAAACAAGGAATAAGGGCGGATTTTTTTAAAATTCCTTCGGGCTAGATTATGATTTTTACGGGGAAGAACTACGAAGTCGCGGGCAATCATGATGTCTTAGAAAGAGTGACTAATTAATGATTTATTTTTACAGTACTTCAAACAATACATTATTATATGATGTTAGTAAAATAACTTATGAACTATTATAATAGGAATAAAGCTTTAAAACAAACTTATTATTTTTTCTATCTATCTTTGAAATGGGTCACTGTGCACCAGTGTCTCTATATCATACCGCCTAATAGTAGGCAACCACAAAGTAAAACTATTTATGTAAAAAATGAGAAATCATACCTGGTACAATTATGAACCATTAAAAATCTCTCTCCCTAGTCGTGTACTCTTGGCAGAGTGGTAGTGGTAATGTTTGAGTTCCTCACAGATTTAATGAGGTCTGTCCACCGTGTCGGAGAGCGCCCGCGAGGTCTCTTGCTCTTAATTTTCCCTTGCACCACTAGACGTTCCATGGAGTTTTCGTTACGGGTGATGTGTCCGAAGAACTTGCACTTGCTTGATGTCGTATTTGCACAGTCGACGATAATCTCTCTTTGATATTAAGATCCTTTAGGATCGAGACGTTGGTGCGGTGCGCGGTCCACGGGATTCTCAGCAGACGTTTCCAACACCACATTTCTAGCGCATCAATCTTGCGCCGGTCCTGCATCCTCATCGTCCACGTCTCAGCTCCATATAAGAAGATTGGAAAGACCAGGCATCTCATAAGCCGAACCTTTGTGTTTCTGATTATTCTGCGGTCTTTCTAAATCTTTGCCAGTCTCTCTACTGCGGATCTAGTCACGGCGCAACGTCTTCGAATCTCATCCTCGCAGCCTCCAGCGTTGGTAATAGTGGAGCCCAGATATATGTAGCTTTGGACTCCTCCTCACATCCTGCTACATTTTGGACGTCCGGTTGGTTGTTGTTGACACGATCTACAATCATCATTTTGGTCTTATCGTGATTGATTGCGAGGCCAAAATCCAACGCTGTGGTCTCCAGACGTCAATATCGTCTCTAGTTAACGCCTAGTTAGTCTCTAGTTAGGGGGTAGTGTCGTCTGCGTTTCCTAAATTTGGTATTTACCGACCTCCTACGGATATTCCCTTATCCCAGCCTTCGAAAACTACACGCATTATATACTCAGTATATATGTTGAAAAGCAGAGGGGACAGTACCTACCCCCGCCTAACGCCAGCTTTCGTTTACGTTCGGAGTCGATACCATCAACTTTGACAGCAGCAGTACCATCTTCGTATTTGCGCCTGATAAGGTGTATAAGATGTTATGGTACCCTAATTTCCGTCAGGACTGACCATAGTTTTCACCACTTTTCAAACTTTTCTCAAGTCAACGAAACACACATACAGGGTGATGTTAAATTTTCTGGCCTTTTCTACGATTTGACGCATTATTAGGAGCTGATCTCTTATATCGCGACCTTTTACAAATCCAGCCTGTTCGGAGGCGATCTCTCAGGACAGGTAAGCTTAAAGTGTCGTGTTGATAATATGCAAAACAAGATTTTACCGGCGTGGGATATGAGAGAGATGAGCCTGTAGTTACTGCATTTTTTTGTTAACCCTTTTTTGTGCAGTGGCATGAATATAGAGTGACACCAATCGCATGGCCAAACTCCAGTGTCCCATATTCGACAACAGATGGTGTGCAGCATGTCTACTCCAATCTACCATAGCTTTTATCGTCTCAATCGGAATTCGGTCAGACCCTACAGCTTTATTCCGCTTTCCTAAATGCTAAATGTTAGCTGCTCGCACCTCGTCTCTTAGTGGCGTTGGTTCTTCCTCTGAGGTTTCGTCGTAGGTCTTTGGGATATTTGGGATTAAAAAATTTAACTTGGAGCGTATTTTTTAAAGGGACCGCTTATTTTCAATTCTCATTTCAGTGAAGTTTTAGTGTGAAGATATTTGGCTGCCACCAAAGTTCTAATTCAAAATCTTTATTGCCTGTCACTTGGTGGTACCTACATATGTTGACTTAAGTTTTAACCAAGTAAAGAAATTTGCCGATTTTCAACACAAGATATAATTAAAATAAATTTACTTACAGTTAACGCCGTGGTCGTAAGAAATAAGCTGTAATTAAATTGCACTTAGTAGATTGTGCGAAGTGAAAGTTTGGTGTAGATTGAAACAGATAAACGAGTGTCTCTCACGAACTTGATCTCTCAGTTCTAACTCGCTAATTGTTTGATGGACTAATTTGGAACTCGCGAGTGCTAGGGTGGGTCAACGGGAACAGCGGAATCTCTCTTCCTCTTAATAGTAATTAGAACCTACTTTTAGAGTTAAAATGACAGTGTTCTGGGGTTTCTGTACTTCGGTCGTTCAATCATACATTTTACAAACTTTATAAGGCAACTAACGCAAAAGAGTCATTGACTAATCTTTAGGTAATTAAGTACGTATGTATGAAACTAGCGGCTTTGTCCGAGTATACACTAGCTAGACCGTGGTAATTTTAAAAATCCGGCTGTATTGCATGACTGCACCATAAAGGGTTGCGCTTGATAAGTCAGCGAGTCAGGACTTTTCTTTATAATTTTTTTTCTTAATACAATGTGTTAATTATACTAATATATAATTAATGAAATATAAGTTCAATTTAGTTATGAGGTTTCCGATCAGAACCTTTCTAAATGCCCTTATAAAGTATTATGCCGTCAAGTAAAAGTTTATTTCTATTTTATTAATTCACGAAGGTAAAGTGCTCACTCAACCTTCACCATAGACGATGATAGTCTGATTGTGGAAGTGCACTTCACTAGGTATCTAAAGGATCCACCACTACTGAGAAACTGGAAATTGCGAGCGAAAACCACATTGGAAGCAGTCTTCTAGATATATTAGCTTTATGTGCAGTCATTGCAGAGATTTGTATTTTTTACGTTAACGAATTATTCGATAATAGTAGCGCTGAAAATGATTTTTTAACACTTTTCATCGGAATTGTAACTTGTTCAATACCGGATCGCGCAATAACCGCGTAGGTTGGTTTAATGCTCTAGGCCGCGTAGCTAACAGAAACTAATACCGCGTAAGTTTACCGAAGAGCGAGACAAACTATATGAATTAACATTTATTTATATTTGACCAGTTTGAGTTATAAGTAAACATTTTGGGAATTCATGTTTCTCAACTGTTTTTAGCATTTACTAATAAGCCAGTAAACAAATAAGGGATTTGTTTACTGGCCTATAAGCGAGTATATAGGTAAGTTATGACTTTTGAAACGAAACCCATAATTTTCAGGTAATGCTCCAAATTTTCACAACAATTATATTGTCCATGCTCACATGATATCATTTTTCTTTCGTTATCATATCTTTCGTTAAAAAAAGCCACTGCCTCGTAGTCTAGCGGATAGACCACCAATCACAGACTCACAGGTTTTGGGGTCGAAGTGAGGATTCCGGGTAAAGTGCTCCCATTGGCTTTATCTTCACTTACCATCAGTTGAGATAATTGTTCAAAGTAGCATTGTTGTGTGCCGGCAGCTAGAGATAAGATAGCCAGTGCCTCAGTAGTTAAGGATTCCGGGTTAAGTGCGCTTCCACCTTCGCGGAGTTATCATCACTTAACATCAGGTCAAATTAAGACAACTTACTTGCAACGGGCTCACCCTTTGGAAATCAAATAAAATAAAAACTTCTGCGGCCGGCTGTACTAAGGCCTGCATATTTATGTTTGCATTGAATTGACTTGTCCTGACTGACTGATTCATCACCGCCGAACCGAACCCGCGTAAGCTAATAAGATGAAATTTGGACTGTAGGTTAATTGAGTGACGTAACCAGCCACTAAGAAAGGAATTTACGGAAATCAACCCCCAAAAGGGTCAAATAGGGGGTGAAAGTTTATATGAAAGTCTGTCAGTTTTGAAGTAAAATACATGAAAATCGGTATTTGGCTTTTTGAAAATAAATAAAGAGTGCGGCGATTCTTTACGCCGGCCAAGGGGTGCCTTTTGTACAAGACACAGGTAAGGTCTTGCGTGGAGTATTGCTCGCACATCTGGGGTGCGCTGAACGCATTATCGACAATGCAGAAGTGGCAAATACTCTTGAATCTATGGCGAGTGCTCTGAAGAGCTCTTTGACCTCATCCCACCTTCTCCCTTTCTTCATAGGAGTACACGTGCTGCTCTTCGGAGTCACCGCTTCACTTTCTCAAATATCCCACGGCGCACAAATAAATTTGGTGACTCGTTTATTTGTCGCACCTCCAAAAGATGAAATAGTCTACCAGCACACGTTTTCCCTCCTTCCTATGATATGGGGTCCTTCAAAAGAGGCGTGAAGAAGCACCTTGTGGGCCGGCAGGGTGAGGTTAACTGATGCTACGTTTGTTTTCACGCTGCACCAGTTATCTTCACGTCTGGACTCCATTTCCAATTAACATCAGGTGGATCTATAAAAAATAAATCCACTTAACATCAGGTGGTATGGAGTCATTTGCCGTGCTAAGTAATAAAAAAAATGTGAGCAAAGCCGCGAGCAAAAGCTAGTCGTCAATAAAATGGACGTGCATATTCCACCGACTGTGATCCGCACTATTGACTTATTGTTCAGGCCGGTGGAAATATCAATTAAACTTTGGGCTCACTCGCGTTTCAACTAACATTCTATGACCGGCTGTATCGATTTGTTTACCGGTATTCCACCTACAAGCTTAAGTTCAATACACAGTTAACGTTATTCGATTTTGATAACAGCGTATATACGATTAATAAAACAAGCGAACATCGATTGTGTTAAAAAGTTACTTCTGGTTCAACATAGAGGCTTTTATGTACAGTCAAGATCAAAAATATATATAAACCACAATTTGCCACATAATGTAACCTTCTAAATTACTATAGATACGGAAACATTCAAAACTACAAAAATAAGTATACAACAATTTGAACATTAGTTGGTAAACAGACAAGTGCAATAATGTGTATCCATACGTACCTCATTAACTTAGAGACAACTATATAATCATAAATATATAAACCAACATGATAAAAAATAAAATGTAAACAATCAAAAGTGTCGAACGTCATCATCCTGAATTATATATTATTATGATGTAACCTGTTAGTCACAAGTTCTAGACAGTCATTATTACAATATAGTTATCTATTCCAAACTCTTTGGCCGTGAAATATACTATTCTATTTAGTTTTATATTCTACTAGCGGCCAGCTCGCGACTTCGTCCGCTTGAGTGAATGCCCGTATCCGATAGAACCCTAAAGCAGCGCCACCTACCGGGTACAATTATATGTATCTATTATACATATAAACCTTCTTCCTGAATCACTCAAAAACCGCATCAAAATCCCTTCCTCTTGAATCACTCTATCTATTAAAAATAACCGCATCAAAATCCGTTCCGTAGTTTTAAACATCTAAGCATACCTACATAGGAACAGACAGACAGCGGGATGCGAATTTGTTTTATACTATGTAGTGATTTGACTATCAGTTTCTGTGGTTTGTCATTGACATTTCGATTGCCAAAGACGATTCAGGAAAACAACAGTCATGTATCGCATAAGTGAGCATTTAAAACATAGAATTGTTGCTTTATGTGAGGATGGAGTATCTGTTTCAGATATTACCGGGATTATGAACTGGGGATTACGGTAAGAAAGATTAAACAGTTCAAAGCAAAAACTTACTGCAGATAATACGTATTTGCGATGTTTCTTTGTCGATTTTTTAAATACAAATTTGAAATATATCAGAGAAAAACGGTTTATTTGTGGAAGCAGAGGTGGGATTCTGAAGGCCCTATTACCAAACATGTGTCGTTTGGCCAGCCTAAAAAGACATCTGCTGTCCAAGACTAGCAGTTATTAGAGACGTAAGGTACAGGCGGTTTGTTAATACGAGCACATAATTATGCTGCTCTGCATAATGTGTCTGCAAACACAGTCAGACACCTGTCAGAAAACCTCAATTAACTGACAGACACAAGAGATAAAGGCTTTCTTTTGCTAGACGTTATTTGAACTACGATTTTGGTGATGTTCTTTTTCTAGATGTGAAATACGTCTGCAGCTGATGGCCGCCTCAGATTATGGCGTGTTAACCATAGCCGGTATGCAGATGGTAACGTTCTCCCTAATTGTAGAAGTGGTCGCTTTCTGTGGGTTATTGGGTTTGGATGTGTGCTAGCGGGCCGGGAGAACTTGTGGAAATAACAGGCAGGTTAAATAGTCACGCTTATAAGGACATATTAGAGCAAGTTCTTATTCCAACAGCTCATGCTTGCTTTGGAAATAGACTTATTAAATTTGTCCAAGATAATTCACCCATTCATAATGCTCGGATAGTGCAGCAGTGGATTGAGGAGCAAGAAGATCTTTATTTGATAAAGATGGCCCCAAAAAGTCCGGATATTAATCCTATTGAAAATTTGTGGGGTCTGATGGTACAAAACTGGGACACATCAGTAGCGAGAACGACTCAAAATTTGAAAAATCACGTCCATGAGATTTGGGATTTATTTATAGGTACGGAGATATGTTCGCGCATGGTAAACTCGATGCGGGACCGACTAGAAGCGGTTATTGCAGCCGAAGGTGGATAAACTCGATATTGAACTGTTTATTATTTAACTGTTTTTGAACACTTTAGTTACCATGTTAGTGATGGTAATGAAAGTAACATTAATTTGGATTATTCGAAGTAAGATTTTTTTATTTTTAAATTTGTTAAATATTACACGGTTGCGAAAAGTTCACGCAACAAATTAAACGAACCTAGTTATTTAAAT
The DNA here is from genome assembly GCA_949315975.1 of Eudonia truncicolella. Taxonomy (NCBI): domain Eukaryota; kingdom Metazoa; phylum Arthropoda; class Insecta; order Lepidoptera; family Crambidae; genus Eudonia; species Eudonia truncicolella. The sequence continues at coordinate 8,600,324 of OX438829.1, read as the reverse complement.
AAACCTAGTTATTTAAATAAACCTTTTATCTTTTGTATCGGTATTTTATTTCGCAGTTATAAATCGTAACGATTAGAATTCGTAATGTGCGCTTAGCCTTACATAAAAACAATGAATACAAGTTGGTAATTACTTCAAGATTTTTTTTGCTTTACCGATTACGTAAAATGAAAGGGATAAACATCATTGACAGGTAGGCACTCTTTTCGGTGATTGTCAAAATTCAAATTTCGAAGCTGTAAATTGATAATAATAGTCGAATTAATGTATACAAATTAAACCCTATAGAAAATACATACATTTGTGTTTTTGATTGCTTATATATTAATGCCCATGGTCTGCATATTTATGTTTCCAATATTGTGAACATATTTACTTGCATTTAGAAGAATACATTTTTATGGGTCTTTATATGAGTACATACTGACATGATACTTGTATCTATATCTTTGACCTTGTTACGATCGGTTGTGTCGTAGTTCGTACAATACGTATTTTAACAGTCATAGTCAAAGTATTTTTTTTTAAATTTATAAGTACTTATCTATTTGAATCGTCAAAATATTCTTTTTCCTACTACCCATTCAGGACGTCTATTTTTAAATGTAAAGAAGAATGGGTGCAAGAAACTGCACAGCTTTAATAGATGTAGTTCCAGTGGGTCTAAATAGTTCACTTAGAGTAATTACTAAGTAAATAATTATTTAAGAGTGGATTATAATTTAATTATAACTTCAAATACATAATTGTAAATTGGAAGATGCATATATATATAGTCTGGCACTACAAACATATTTAAGTAATTTACTAAACAATAAAAATACCTACAACTTAAGTCACTAGGAAGGATTTATAATTATAATTACAGGCTCGGCTTAGTTTAGTTACTAGTACATTGTATACTACTCACAAAATATCAAGTAATTAACAACAAATACTTATCAAATTGTTTAATAATTTAAGTTCAAAGTTTTTGTAGTTCGTCTCCGTCTCTCGCTGTCGCACACACACATTGTCAACCTCCGTTGCGCTGGCCTGCGCCGGCGCCGCTGTGTGTGTAGCCGTGGTGTTGTGACGAGTTTGCGGTAGTGGGAGAAAATAATAGTTGATAACGTCGCAAATGTACCCCCCTGTTTTACATATTTTCTAAACAATTGTTGCATGTATACAAATTGTACTTCTATATTTAAACAATAAACTATTTGTATTTGTATACTAAAAACAATTCCACTCCTATGCAATCCTTATAATTATTTTAAACGGGACATTTATTATTAAAATTGTTTATATTAAATTCATAGCAATTCATAATATAATTAAAAATCACACGACAATCATTAAAATCATAATATATTTTAGATCTGCTGGTATCTGTCATTTAATTAGTCTAATTAAACTATTCTCAATTAAATTGTTTTAAATATTAGAAGGTGAAATGAATTTAGTTAATATTAACTTTTTAACTGCTTTTTAGCAGCAGAGTGCCATCTATCCAACGGTTATTGCGTTTTGTTAAATAACTTTTTGTTATATAACAATTTATGAAGATAAATTTTGTCTATATGCAATAAATCTTATCATATCTTTTTATTTTACTGGTATACTTATTTTATGATACTTAAGATGAGCTATCATGAAGCTAGCATGAATAATTTCTTTATAATTAAGAATCTCATAACAACTCACCATTTAATAATTGCGTTAGTCTTAGAAGGCACCGAAGTCTTTTAAAATGTTGAAAGAGATTCAGTGATTTAAGTAAGCCCAGCTTGGACAAAGCTTTTAATTACACAGTTTCGTGAAAGAGCTATATAAATAGGTATATCTTCTTAAAGTATTTTGCTTATTTTCAAAAGAAACGTGCACATTATATATAGGCAAAGTTTTTTGGTGTCTTATCTATAATAAAAGCAACTAAATGTAGGTAGATATGACTTCAAATAATAACGCTTCCAAAAATAATAAATCAAAAAAACCCGACTGCTAAAACAACTATATAAAAACAATAATATACTCGTAAAAACCGGACTAACATAAAAAATAACTGCAAAGAGAATAAAAACTGAAAAAAAAAAATAAGCTTAAGATCCCTGAATTGAATTTGAGTAATGTTGAATATTTGAATTGAGCAACGTGAAATATTTCCTTGTCCGTTATCTATACTTAAATAATAAAATCTATAATAAATGAGTATTTATAAATACATTGAATATTGATAGTTGTCGCAGGCGGAGACAAATTACTAACCAAAGAGAGTGTGGATTTCATTGAGCTAGCCACGGCCGCTTGGTTGATGATTGTCCCCGTATGCCAGCAAACGAGGTAAACAAAATATACCCCTAAAATATATTCAAATATAATTGTAATGTATGGCGGCACTACAAAAATATACGAATTAAATTAATTTTAAGGTGTATTACACTGTAATATTGTATTTTTGCTAACAATAATACCAAGTACACAATAGGCCGTTAGTGCACAAACATTGATGAGCACAAAAAGTAAATATCAGCTAACAAATAAGCAGCCTACTGTATTATAACAATACCGTCTCCCTGAATATAAATATCGACACTTTACAAAGGATTATTTACTGCATACAATTTCATACTCATTTGCCTACATTTGGATAGGACTTTGATGAGATATTCAATGATTCAAGCATGGATGATGGCAACAGCCGACTAACAGTGTCTGGTCAGAGAGGCCACGTGTTGTAGTTTTCATCAAGGTGACAAGTGCGGTCTGTGGCGTCTCTTGGTACATTTCTATTTCGGCGCGGTGTCGCGGGCGCGGCGAGACGCGGCGGCACGCGGCGGCCGGCGGCGCTTGCGCATGCCAAGTGTTAAAGAACTCTTTAGTTAGCGCGCGTATATCCCGAACTGAACACGTCTAAACAAACACGTGAGCCGGGCTGCACAAACCTATACAAGTGTGCCAACTGGGAGAGTGACATAAAAACAGTTTATCAGTATTGTGTGTGGTGGTTGCGAACTCTTAATAATAAGAATCGAGTGTTAAAGCGTATTGTGCACCGGCCGACCGAATAATGCGTGTGTTTTAATAGCGTTACTCAGCACCTACTAAGTTTAAAAATGAAGTAATAGTTCATTGTTGTTGCTCCTACCTATATTGTTGCTATTTGATCTAAACAACAAAGGTTAGAATTCGTTAACATGTTAACAATGACCTTGTTTTATTAAACGAGTCTGCTATGCACATAATTGATCACGTCCATAGTGAATCACCATTCAGACAATTCCAAAGGGATTTGAATGGCTACTCTATTGTATTGTTTTATTGTTGAAACAAATCGGGATGCCGTAATTCCTACAACTACTATCTATTATCACGGCCAGAGATAGACGCACAGTGCACATAACATCAGTTCAACTTAACAATCAAGCTACACCGCACATGTGATAAAAAAGGTGTGATATTATAAAATCGAGGTACCAGCGCGCCCACCGTAGATACCTTTGTTTGTTCACTGATAACGCTAGGAGTATTCTGCGCGCGCATTATGCCGTGAACGGGCATATTACATTGTTATCGCTCGACCACGTGCTTTACACCTCGAAGACAGCGGGTAAAGGCTATGACGTCACGTGCGTCAGACATGTACTGTTCAACCGTTCAGAACAGTTAATGGTGAACAGTGGTTCGTGTGTGTGGAGTGCGTTGTGCCGCCGGCGCGTCGATATGTTGTTGCATGGTGGCGGGGTATCGAGAGGGCCTGTACAACGGAGACGCTTAGGGCCTTGCGGAGTTCCATGCTGGCGTGGGGCCGGGGCTCAGCGGGGCCGTCCAAACCCACGCCCACACCCACGCCCCCGCGCGCCCCGCCCCGCGACGACAGTGACGCAGCCAGCGAAGAAGCCGAGGGCCCGTTCCTGCCGGGCGCCGCCGCCCTGGCTCGAAGACGACACGCCATAAGGATCAAAAGGAAATCAAAGATCACCTTCAGATTGTTAAGGTGCGTGTTACTTTGATACCGTTTTGAATGCCCATTGTGCTCGAGAGGCCTGACAGGCGACTGATGTTTGTGTCAGACGATTTAGGGCGATCAATAAACGACCAATAGAGCTAGCGGTCAGTAAACACGAGTTGGTGTTTTGAGGACAATGTTGGGTAGTGGCTTTTAAAGACGTGTGGGTGTGTTACCATTAGTAACCGTATGCTGTGTTCATTTCTTCTGTGCTCTGTCCAGTAAAATTGCCAAAAAACTTAAACAGTCCTTCGGAAAGAAAACACCACCTTCCTAATTATTTTAAAACGGCAAAACCTAGTAAGTGTCCACCACAGCTGGTGGACCGATTTAATTCGGCAATTGTTATTGTAAAACTAGGTCTGACGAACTAAAATCCCGAATATACTAGGTATTGAGTGAGGCTCCAGTGATACGTTAAGAGTAATACATAAATAAGTTTAGTTATGTCGTTTTGATTTCTAATACTTAACCGTAAGTATATACGTAAAAACTGTTTCATTTTAATAAATTATCTCAGACAAAATGTAGGTTATATCTTTGCGAATACCTCATTGATAAAACAAAGAATTATGATAGCACACATAAATAATAACGTAAGAATTGACGTTTCCTGATTAGATATTACAGATTTGTTGTCTTTGTCAGTCTGTTTTCTTTTAATTCAGGACCCAAATGATGCACATGGAGAAATCGGGCCAACCCACCATGCTGACCTTAATGGGTACCATCTCACGACATCAACCGGGACCAACGGTTTAATATACCTTCTAAAAGCAAGGATAGGTACTAGAGTAGTTAATTATAAAAAAATAAGCTTCAAATTTCACATTTCAGTAAACTGCATTTTGCTTTATAATTGAAAGCAACAATCGACGAAATAAATTCCAATTAAAACTACAAAAAAATAACAAGAATCCGTTTGTTCGCGTACAGTTAACAGCTAAAGTCGATCAAAACCAAAATTATTTATGAAACAAGAGAATAATATAACTCCAAAATAAAAATTTACTGGGAAAAATCAACCAGTCTCATCAGGGAGCTCGAGTGGGGATCGAACCCAATCCCCTTGGATTTTATCTGGAGTTTTATCTTGAAACTAAGTACTTAAAGCATTGGGGAATGCAAAAATAATGAAAATAGTAAAACTGTATACAAGCGAATATTTTTTCGTTATACTTTTTATTTTCTTTTGAGAACGTATTTTATAATATATCTTTTGTCAAATATCGCCAAATAACCTAAACGACGAGTATACACACCTAGTAATGAACATTAGGTTTCAATAGTATTGGTATTCTAATTTTGATCGATGTCGCTGTCGACTATACCTCAAATCACGTACAACATCGCCGATAGTTTCCGACCATTCGTCCGGGTGGCACACAGTGAAGCCAATTGGCATTCCACCCGCGTCCGCGACCGGCGACTACCGGCACAAAATAAGGTGATTGCAGAACGTAAACTTAACGTAGCAGTAAGCTGAAATTGTTGATGCTATCCAATGTTTTTTCAGATTTTGCTTTTCAAAATTTAAATGTATAGGTACCTATATGAGCTAACAGGACCACTTTCGAGATGCATTTTTGTTCCGGATCCTTTATTTAGTACATTATTGATCGAAGACAGCTGCGCTCAGGCTAGTACGAGATGGTAGGAGATGTCGTGTCTTTGTGAGGGCTAGGTATGCGTTGCTCGAGCGCGGTAGGTATGTATTCGGAAGCTTACCTTCTGAGATCTCCTTATTTTGTGCGACCGGCGACGACCGGCGACGCAACAGGTACCCTATTGTGGCGTACAATATTATCGTCAAGCAAATGTAGCCGATAAACTGGAGTTAGTTACCCGAATAGTGTGTTCGTATTTTAGTATCTATGTACTTCGTAGCGGCTGTAAAATTTTGTATGCGTAACTTTTTTGTTAGGTTTTAATGTTAATTACGTTTTCACCTACACTACAAAATTATTGGGTAGGATTAATTGAAACTGCGTAATTCTATATTTGCTTTCATTATTAGCTCATTTTTCATTAAGCAAATCGTTTAAGCAAATCTTAAACAAATCATTACGAGTATATATATAAAGCTTTTAATACTATTATTTTTTATTAAGACAGTTAGTTAGTTTTAGAACTCGCAATCAGACACCTTTGCCGATGTTCTACAGAATCCTGGGTCCAAAAATAAATGGGAATATGGGGATACATGGGAATGACCCGGAGGCGGGAGGCGGGGGTGAATACTACATCGTATGAATAACTCAAGCGGTTAAATAGACTATGTCAGACTCCTAATGACTAAATACCCCCTGGGGTTGCCTATAGCCTTGAAAGGGCTACATAGACATAGACATTTATTTAATCACTACATAAGCACACATAAATACAAACAGAAGTAAATCAACAAAGACAACAACATTAATAATTTAATATTAAAATAAAAATATAATAAAAAAACTAACAGTATTTTATCAGTTTGGTGCCCATTGAAGTATGTGTGCTACAGCAGCAATGGGCATCGACTCAGCAAAAGCCTACAGTGTTAGCAGTAGACGCTGTTATATTGACGGCTGACGGAACTGTCACCTCCCGGGGTGGGAGGCGACGTTGGCTACTCAATCAGAGTGTACGCCGTAGTGATGTTGGCGCGCCCCCTAGTGGGGCGCGCTTAATCTGCAGTGATGCTGCCTATGTCGGCTGACTTAACTAAGCGACGGTGTGTCCTGTGCCGCAAGTAGGCAATCCAGGTCACGTGATAATTGATTTGGAGGATCCGATAAAGCGTGTTTCGGCCTACGGAAATGGAAGATGGAGGGAAGCTCGGGACTATCTATAGTCCACTGCCTTTTGAGTGAGAGGTTTTAGTGATTCTCCGAAGCTTCGAATAATCGCTCCGCGACTGTACGGAGAACAAATCTCTGTGCAGGTCAGCATTCCGTAAGTACCAAGGGGCACCAGTGGCCCTGCGAGTGAATCTTCTTTGCAATATTTGCAACTTACGGAGCGCTGAGGGCGCTATATGACTAAAAACGGGAGACGGGTATGTTGGGTAGGGCGTAGTGACGGCAAAGTAAAACTTCGTTGTGGTCTGGATGAATACTTTTATTTAAGTGAGTTAGTAAGAGTACGTCATGGTTGGTTCAATACAAACCTTATAGAGGGTTCGCTTGTTTCTTAAGGAGATTTTACTATTTGGGCCCAGCATAGGGCTGAGTCTATACAAATAAAAACGGGCTTTTTTGCTAACATTATCTATGTGAGGGCGAAAGGAACTTTGGCGTCACGCCTAAATATTTAACTATACGCTGCTAAAGGATCGCAGTCCCTAACATACGTAGTGAACGGGTTCCGTAAGCGACTACTCTGGACCTACGCTTTACATCGAAGAGAACTGCGACACTTTTGTCTGGGTTCACTTCGATGCGCCACTTCGGAACCAGGCTCCTAACTTATTCATAATGGCGTTCGGGTCGCGACCGCTACAGTACAACACGATGTCGTCAGCGAAGAGCGAGAGCTCTGTTTCGCGCGTCGGAATGGGGATGTCATTGCTGTACGACGTGTACAGCAATGGGGAAAGGGCACTACCTTACGGAACCCCGGCCTTTAACGGACGAAAGGAGGAGAGAGTACCTTCGTGTCGGAAACAAAAAGTACGATTAGTAAGATAGGATCTAATCAGACGGATTAATCTATCGGGCATATCTAATTGATAAAGCTTATAAACGAGCCCGTCGTGCTAGAACTTATCGAAGGCCTTGGCTACATCGAAAAAGACCGCTACTGTCTTTTTCTTTTGAAGGGAGTGGAAACCGTTCAAGATAACTCGAAAATGCGGTGAACTTGCTTAGGGCACGAGTGCTTCCGCCTGAAGCCGAATTGCTCGTTTATGATCAAATCATTTCCGAAAAGGTGATCTCTCATACGTGCGAGTATACCTTTTTAGAAAAGCTTTCCCATCGCCTTGAGAAAGGCTAATGGAGCGGTGGTTACTTGGTGAATTAAGGGGTTTATCCGGCTTTGGAATCCCTATAACGATTGCTTCTTTCCAGCCGGCCGGAAAGTAGCATTTATCGAAACAGGCGTTAAAGAGAAGGGCTAGCAAGGTAAGCACTTAGTTGGGAAAGTGCTTGAGCGCCTTGTTAGAGATACCGTCGGCGCCCGGAGCCTTACGCGGCTTTAAGCCCTTAACATATGAGCTCCTGTCAAAGAGGTCCTCCTCCACCGCGCGAATGTGCGCCGGGTCGCACTCGTGTCAGTAGACAGAACATTGAGAAGCAATGCTGCCAGCGAAGCATTCGGCCTTTTCCTCGTCCTCGAAGGCTGCGGAGCTATCGGGGTATGAGAGAAGAGGTGTGTGTTCCACCGCGTCTATACGAAGGGCTCTCCCACGAGTTTAGTTTGATATTCCATGGCTTTAACAAAATCGAGAATTTGTATGGCAAAATTTTTACTCTCCTTTTCCACTATGAGGCGCTACTTCAATGCCACACACATTTTCGTTTTTGTAAACGTCATCGAATAGCGAAATTAACTCGCATCAGAGTGCCTAGTGTGAATTTTGTTTGACATTCGATCACGTTAACGAAAACGAAAATTATTATAACTCACGCTAAGCACTCTGGCACCAACTGTTAACTGTTGATTTGAGTACCGTAATCCTTTACAGCCTTTAACCAAATACCACGCGGTCGATCCACAGGGGTGCCATTAGCATAGTAAATGAAACTACGGGTGTGTTGTAACGAAAGCAATCATCTACCATATTTGTGTTGCTCTCCCTACAAACACGGAACTGAGCGATTTTGCATAGTACGTTGTTTGCCTTTTGCCATGCGCTCAAACTACCGGTACACTACGCTTTGCTGAAGTAAACAAGACTTAAAAAAGCCAAATTAAACGTAAATATCCTATTTTGTTTTAGATAGAGTCAAACTGTGACGATGACGACTAACTAAACACATACTTTTAATAGGACAGTTGGTAAACGAAAGGAGAATATAACTATTTAAACTATCATGGTCACTTGCATTAGAGTAATTATTAACGGGATTCTTACCATGTTTTTATATGTGCCGTTAATAATTAATAAAGCAACATAGCTTCGCCCGCCTGGTTCGATTTATTGAGCGGGTACGTATGTGAGTACCATTCTTAATGTGTTTATCTTCATTCATGTTATACTAGATAGATAGATAAAACTCTTTATTGCACACACACACAGAAAAGTATAAACAAACAACGATATTTTTATATCGGGTTGGGCAAAGGCGGTCTTATCACTCAAAGCAATCACTTCCAGACAACCTTTGAGGCATAGGACAACTGAATGGAAAATAAAAGGCAGTAGTGCACTAGTATATAGCAAAATAATAATAAAAAACATAAAATTATTAATTATTTAAGTATACACATAAGTATATATATACATATATATATATATATATTACAATAAATAACACTAATACATAAATATACTATATATACCTACATACGGAAGAGTTGTTGCAAACTAAGACTTAGTCAAGAGATGCGAATGCAGTTTTGTCTTAAAAGTGGCAAGTGACTTAGAGTGACGGACATCATCCGGGAGGCTATTCAAAAGGCTTGAAGCCTTGGCCGTGAAAGAGTCTCTGAAACATTCCGAACGAGTCAAAGGATGTTTCAGCAGGTTGTCAACCCTAGACATAAGCTCACGATTGTGATCCGTACTAAGAAATTGGAAACGTTCCTTAAGGTAGGAAGGGATACGAGGGTCATACAGCATGTTAAATAAGAGCGTGAGAATATGCTCGTCACGTCGCAATCTGATTGGAAGCCAAGCAAGTTTGGTCCTGAAATCAGACACATTATCGAACTTGCGCAGGCCAAATAAGAACCTTATGCAAAGATTCTGCAGACGCTGCAGTTTGTCCAGAAGATCTTCATTGAGGTCAATGGCAGAAACGTTAGCATAGTCTAGACTAGGCAAGAGAAACGACTGCGCAAGCTCGATCTTAGTCTTCACAGGAAGCAAATTCTTCCACCTCTGCAACGGACCGGCGGCGGCGGCAAACACACGCCTACTGGTCTCCGCAATATGAGGAGACCAAGAAAGAGAACAGTCGAAGAGGACACCGAGGTTTTTGACAACACTAACTGTAGGGAAGAGGAACAGAATCAAGAAGAAGTGATGGAATACGGACGTGCTTTAGTCTGGCAATTTGCTTCGACCCGCCAATAATGATCGCCTGCGACTTGTGTGGATTGACCATAAGGTATCATAAGGGTTCGACTCCATTCGTGTATAGTCGCAAGGTCTACATTAAGGCCTGCAATCATGTTGTCTATTTCCTCAATGGGAATACGTGCAGAGATCTGCAGGTCGTCAGCATACAGGTGACAATGACAAGAGAGGGGAGGAGTTATTAAGTTGGTACCTCCGGGTGCCTAGCTACCACTCACTTGCATATTTTCTAAGTCTGTCAACCTACAGAGTTAAAGCGTTGTTGTGTTCCGTCAGTCATAGATAAGGATTCGTTTGTTTATTTATATTTCGAAATTATTCCTTGAAACGAAAAGGGACTGGCCCTCGGTAATTGAGGATAAAATGCGTAAAAAATATAAGTACATTACACGTATAACTGAATAAAATTAACAATAAAAGAAGGTAAGAATGCTTTTATTACATAAGGAAAACATTTTTGTACCAACAAAGCCTAATTTAGAACGTGGCAGGACCGCTTAACCTTTTGTTTTGTTTGTAATAATAACATATTATTTTAAATTCATTTCATCGTTTATCAGTCCATAAACAGCTTTCGATAATAAATATCTTGGCTCATTTTGTTAGAATTTAAAGTAAAAGACTTGGCCTAAATGCACAATATGACATTAATCGCTAGAACACTGCGGGATACACACACACTTAAACCTGATGTTTCTTTAAAAAAACATATGCTAAGAAACTTACCTACAATATCAAACGAACTTGACCGTGCATAATAAAGCTCCAGACTCATGAAAAATGACCAAAGCTTTGTGACTAGTGAGTATATTTGAAGGCCGCTTGTCTTTTTCAAGGCAGTCTTTATTTTGTCACTTGTTTGACAAAGTAATTGTAGCAGAACTGCAGAACCTAGAATAACTCTAAAATTGCAAATTCGAAACTTGAAATTCTACTACTGGTAGGTATGCTGTTTTGTTAAGGCGACGCCATACGTTCATATTTGTGGATCTATGTTTAAAATAGAAAGCCTCTTGGTCGAATATAAGTTGCTCGAACAAGTTTAAACGATTCTCGATGAGTTCCACCATTCACGGACTCGACAGTTACCCAAATACCTACATCACAAAGTCTCAAAACCTATCCGGGTCAGGACTCTTTTTAGCGTCGTCGTTATACACACACTTGAATTTGTATACAACGTGTAATAGAAAGGTGTGGTCAAAATGAAAAGATCTAAATTATATCCGATCTAGATCTTGTATGCAGAGTTATTAAGTCATGATTATTTACTTTAATGTGTTAGTCAATTTTTAATGAAATATTTCGATTGTGACGTAACATCAAAATAAACAAGTCTCAGCCCTAATGGTTTAGTAGTAACCCCTGTGTACTTACATTTATGATCACTGATGCTTACTTATGCGCGCCTGACCTGCACAACTTCACAAATATAAATTTTTCATTAACCATTAAAGTAAATAAAAGTTAATATTATGTCTTAATAACAAGACATACCTACAAGTGCTAGATCGGATACACTTTGGATTTTTTTTCTTTGATTCTTTGAAGTCCGTCACGATCATTTTTAACGAAGTATTACAAGTTTTTTTTCCTTTAGTTGATGGCTTCGTGCGATTAGCACATTTAGCCAGTGTTAAAGTAATTTTTCTTACAAGTAATACATAAATAAACAGTATTTCCTTCCTGATAATGATGATGATGATGAATGATAATAGAAATGAGAAGTGAACCCCTCGAGTATCTCAGTAAAGATGTAGGGCATTACTAAGTCCTCACGCGGACTTCTTGAGAGAATTTGAAAAGTGCCGTTGCACTGTTTTGTTTCATTTGCCAACACTCATGCACACCCACGAACACTAAACGGTAAATACCTAATCAACCATTATTTCACATTCATATTCGACATAAAACAAATTTTAGAAAATAAAACAAAACCGCAGACATGACTCTTCACTTTCCCGCCAAGAAGCCCGTATTAGAAGTTATCCGATAATACTAACACAATAGGTACTCTCAGTATTCACACACAAAGGTCTTAGTTCGAATATAGATACGTTAACTAAGAATGGGCTTCGGGAGCGACTGATTCTCAAAGAATACAATTGCCTTCTTTTGTTCAGAACGTTTTCAGTGCTCTAGTGATTCTAAAAAGTGCATATGTAATCGACGGACATATTATTAGAACTTAGTGGGAAGTATTTCAAACCGTCTATTACGGCTAGACAGGAGCGAAACCTCAATTTGCGGAATCAATTGGTTGGCCGCTCGACCATTCACAATCTATCAATCGACTATCAATTAATCTACCGGTCAATTGTGAACAAAACTATTCAAATATTCATAGTTCCATCCTTTAGACTTTAGATCAACAGTCTCCCGGGAAATGGAGAATAGTGACACGATTGCTTTGGGTTTGGATAGGTTCAAATTGTTGGTTACTTGAATTGAGCGTTTGGTTATAGTATGTCTTTTATTTGCCTATATTAATTACACTGTCATTATGTATAGATATACTACTCAAAACAAAATAAGGGCCACGAGGTATTTTTTCATTTTGGAGTAAATTATTAAACATTTACATATTGAAAGTAGTAAAATATTGAGTATACAAACTCTTTGATACCTAAACTTTTTAATATTGTAGTATTCATCTAATGCTGGCAACAATTTTTAATAAAATTTGATTTAAAATTATTTTTGAAAATTTTGATTCCATTTTCTTTGACGTTTTGCTTTCCTTAGCTTCTTGGTTTATTAGAAATTATCAGAGATTGATATCTCGAGTCAGAAACATCTTTTGCAATATGCCACAAGCACGCAGGCGTCATATGGACTCGCTGACAGCAACCAGAGCCGTTACAATGATTGAAGAAGGTCATTCGCAGCGATCTGTGGGTTTGCAATTGGGATTTTCTCGAAGAGCTATTCAAAATCTATGGAATCGTTTCCAAGAGACCGGCAGTGTTAGAAGAAGACCTGGTTCGGGCAGAGTTCGCATTACAACAGCTCAAGAGGATCGTTACATTCGAATCAGTGCGCGCCGAGATCGCACAACGACGGCCCGCAAGCTGCAAAATCGTTTACGGCTCACAACGGGTACTCGTGTCAGTGACCAAACTATTCGTAATCGATTGCATGAAGACCAGCAGGCATCAAGAAGGCGAGTTGTCCGTATTCCATTAACCAGAAATCATCGTGCAAATCGTTTAAGATTTTCCCGTCAACATTTGGACTGGGACATAAACCAATGGGGCATGGTGCTCTTCACAGACGAATGCAAAGTTAAATTTTTTAACGACGATCGGCGTATTAGAGTATGGAGAAGACGCGGCGAGAGATTTTCAGAAGCCTGCATCCATGAAGTCGATCGTTTTGGTGGTCCAAATGTAATGATTTGGGGCGGGATAAGCTTACACGGCAAAACTGAGCTCGCTATTTTAAATGAGGGTACTGTTACTGCTCAGCGGTATATTGAGGAAGTCGTCAGACCACATGTGATCCCATTTGCCCAGCGAGCGGGTCCTGGATTCATCTTGATGCAAGACAATGCTCGTGCACACACGGCTCAAGCGACTCGGTTTGTACTGGAAGCGTCTCAAATTCAAGTCTTGCCGTGGCCGGCGAACAGTCCGGACTTAAATCCAATAGAGCACATGTGGGATCAGTTGAAACGAAGAGTTAGAGACGGTGATCAGGAAATCCACAACCAACAGCAACTCATCAACGCTGTTAAAAGGGCCTGGAAAGAGATTCCAATGGAAAATGTCAGGCATTTGATTGAGAGCATGCACTCCAGGCTTCAGGAGTGCGTAACGAAACGAGGGGGGCATACCCGTTACTAAAAGATGAGCATGGAGTATTTTCTTTTATTTTCAGTAACTTTACATTGTTTTTATTTTTAACCTTAAATGTGTTTTTTCTTTCAATAGCAAATAAACTTTTTAATCATTATTATTGGAATAAATTTATTGGTCTACACGGTAAAAACAACATTAGTTTTCGTTATGGAGACAAAAAAATTAATATTGGTTTTATTATTTTCATGGTACAGACAAAATACCTCGTGGCCCTTATTTTGTTTTGAGTAGTATATATTTTATTACTAAAATGTTTGCATTCACAATGATATACGTAGTTACAATGCAAGTTTAATTTTTACTAGAAAAAATCAACCAGTCTCAATAAGATAGGAATTTAGGATATATAATAGTAATAAAATTTAAGTTAAGAAGTGTTTCTGTATTACAATAATCACTCGGCCTAATTTTATGTTTACAATGTACTGTTTTTAATTTATTATTGTTGTATTGTTTTGTTTTTAACAAATCTTTTTTAACGGATACATTTTTAGACCCTGTTACGAAATATCCATTTCAATAATTCGCACGTTCACTGGAGCGGATTATTTAAAATTTTGCCGACCCAACAATATATTTCAATTATATTTACCTATATCGTGGATCGGCACACGCTTCCATCGGTCATTTATATTGTAGTAGCCATCGATATTATATGTTATACGTTCTAGCTGACCGGCGGACTTCGGACCGCTTTGACAGTTTCCATGACAACAAAACAAACAAAACGTTGACATTTTCCATGACAACAAAACAAACAAATCATTCGTCCGCCTAAGAACACCCGTATCCCATGATGGACCCCTATAGCAGCGCCACCTACCGGGTTCAATTGTAAACCTAAACCATTCTCAATCCTCTTGAACACACACAGAAAATTTCACCCAAATCCGTTCAGCCGTTTAGAAGGAGGTCAGTGACATACACACGCATATAAGATTTATATATATAAAGATGTGCTTATTTTACGTTGATACATCTATTTATTAAGTTAAAGCTTCCACTTCAAATTCAGTTCTTGTAAAATTTGCATTGATAAAATTATTATTTGTTTTCTATCGACGCAATTAAATATGGATATTTAATAGATTTCTATAGTGCAATAATAAATATAGATCGTAATATAGTGTTCGACACTTTAAGTCCAGAGTTCAATACCAGTTTCGTCGCCAAAAAAGTTACATTTTACAAAAAAAATCGATCACTGGTTCAGGTCGAACACTGGCCACCCTAACTAACTACTTTGAACCATTGCAGTTTGTATTATGACAAACATAATGTGCCTTACAAATAAACAAAGAACAAGGTTTGAATAGTTATTCCGTATGTTGTCTCTTTTACTCTAATTTGAAATGACGTTTACATGACAGGAACAAAACACGGAATAAATATTTGGACCATAATCTTTGTTTATTTTTTAAGGCGGAATATCTTTTATTGTTTTCTAAAGTTCAAGCGAACACTTTTCATTTCAATGTGTACATTGAAATTAAACAACTTTTACGGATCTACTCGCGTTTATTTTACACCTTACTTTTAAGTAATGTTTACCCTGACGTTTCGAACCATTTGCAGGGTCCGTGGTGACTGCATTTGCAGGGAGACTGAGGTATTGGTCGTCTCATAATAAGTTAATAGCTTATACCCTCATTTAAATTTAATCAGGTGCGTTCCGTTTTACGCAGAAAGAGCTTACAGTATCTTTTGGTCTGGCATATCTTTTATTATCTCATGTCTTACTATTGATAATTAATTGTTATGTAGATGATAATTGATGCAGTGGCGATATATTCATACATTACAGGGAATTGTTTAATTACTTAGTCTACCTTACTAATTACACAATGGATTATCGCCAAAGTTACATGTGCAAATAAATATAAACTCTTGTAAAGTTGTAGGAGTACAATTTTAGGGGAAGGAAATATTTATTTATTTATTTATTAAATCTTTATTACACAATACAATAAAATAAAGTACAAAAGGCGAACTTAATACCAAATGGCGTTATCTACCAGTCGACCTAAGAGCTGGCAGAAAAATTGGTAAGCGGTGCGACAAAGAACGTGAATGAAACATAATGAAACATATACTACATAAATTTATAAGAACTGAAATATACATATTAATTTTAATAAATATACATATTATAAAAAAACTTAAATAAAAATAGACTACATGAACATACTTAAACATAACAGAAGAAAAGATGATGGGAATCTCTTACGTGGGTGTTGATTCCTGTAGAAACAGTTTATACACCATTGTTTTAAAGACCATTTTACTATAGAGCTTGTCTCAATTTTACCTATACCTATATAACAATTTAAAATTTATGTTTTTTTTTTGTCTCATTTTTATTTAGATAGCTTTTAAATTTGGAGTAGGTACTCGTAATTGCGCTAGTTCGTGGAGTGCCTTCCATTTCTAAATGTCCTCAAACATTTGCTTTACGTCCTTTTGCGACAACATATGCTGTATTTTTTTTTGCTTCTTGCCTCCTGTTATTAACACTAATATAAATACAAATGTACCATCAATGGTATTCTAAAACATCAGTTCTGTAATTCGACGTAGACGTAGTCAGTTTGTGCATTCACTAATAAAATAGGCATTACTCGTATCAGTTTTGAACCTGGTGGAAATCACAGGAATCAATCTTCCTATCCCAAGTAGGTACTGAGTTAAGAAATTTCACTCGCTTAACTTTTCCTTCAGTTTTATTAAACTGTCCTTCTAGTTCTCTTCATTCCTTTCCAACGTCACAATATATAGAAAGAAATATCTTTACAAATTCCCGTTATTTAACACATCATCCGCGATGTACTTATCCATCTTTTTTACAAAACGTCTAAATCCATGATTTTTCCAAGACGTTTTTACAATAAATATCACAAATGTCGTTCTAATCAAACCCACAACCTTTAAAATTGTGAATACTCTCCTAAGCATTGCTAATTATTTACTCATAGATACGAAATATATTAAAGCCAAACACAAATTCTATCACACATCAAAACTCAACGCTGCTCCAATATAAAATATAGGTTGGTACTTAAATATTATAAGCGACACGATAATGTATCAGAATTTTTTATTAGCGCAGCTACCTGAATTTTAATCAAAGTGAATGCGTCGCTCCCTTTATGGTTTTCAAGCATGATTGGAAATTTAATTGTACCGCCAATGAAGTGCCTCTCGGCCATTGAGCTAAGCTCGAGTTTCGTAGCGCCGCGCCGGCACCGGCCGAGGTTTCAATGCACCTGCATGCTTCTCCGCATTATTATTCAAAGCGATACCAAGCAGTTTGCTCTTTAATCAATAAACAACGCTATTATTGGCTGGTGACACAGGCATAAGCGGCACAGGCGATAAAGCTTCGATTATTCAACAGTAAGTGTGTCACTAGGCAGCTGTTATGCCATTTTTGTATGAATATAATTTTACAGAATAGGCAGTTCTGGAGGCCTTTGTCCAGCGTTGGACGAAACATGTGCTGCAATCAAATTAGCAATTAAAAAAATAATTTTATATACAGGTTGTTTGGTAATATGTATATATTCCCGAAATGTATCCATGTAAACATGTCTTTAAAATACTATGCCAACGTCAGATAATGGATTTTTTTTTAAAAAACGACTTTCCGTACTAACTCGATCAGCTGATAAGTCATTTTGTGTGGAGAGTCGAAAATATTTTTTTACAATTTCCATTTTCTGACGTTGGCATAACATTATATAGACATGTTAACATGGGTACGTTTCGGGAATATATACATATTACCAAACATTCTGTATAGTAATGCACTCGAAAAATAAAGGAACATTCTATATACCTATTATATCCATACATGATCATGCTTATACAAATATAATAAAGAAGTTGTCTCCTTATTTTTTATTTTCAGGGAGGAAAATTTCGTTCAACGTCCACCAGAATAATTAACAGATACGCTAAACATTGTACGTCCACAGCTACTAGCCTTTTAGTCGGTCGTGTGTTCATGAACAGAACCGATTCATCTTCGAACTAGGTGGC
The DNA here is from genome assembly GCA_949315975.1 of Eudonia truncicolella. Taxonomy (NCBI): domain Eukaryota; kingdom Metazoa; phylum Arthropoda; class Insecta; order Lepidoptera; family Crambidae; genus Eudonia; species Eudonia truncicolella. The sequence continues at coordinate 8,582,215 of OX438829.1, read as the reverse complement.
ACAAAGCCCCAGGCTTGCTATCTAGTTATGTTTGGGGGAATTGGCTGCTTTATGCCTTTGCAGCGTCACTGGTTATCTACAATGGCGGGCACCTAAAGCTTTGCCGCTTTACAGATTTTCGCTTCGTTTACTAAAATAATGATCTAAGTTAGCCGCTTCACAGTATCTAACTTCATCACTCATCCACTGTAGCTGTTGTTAAAAAACATGGACTAATATCAAACCTTCATGAAACTGATGCTGTAACAGTTAGTCCATATTTTTAGTAACAATATGATTCAAAGGTATTCTTGCTTGCTTGCTTAACAAACAATCAGATAGACTAAATCAAAATTAAATTTAAATGAATTAAAATTAAATCAATTGAAAACAGAAATGAAAACCTTTTTGTCATAAAATATAATTTTAAATTATCAATTATTATTTTTATTAAATTTGTTAATAATTTGAATTCAATTGTATTAATTATTTAATGGCCCTTGCTCTGCTCTGTAATAATGGGAAGGTAGCTTAGATTAAAGTCACCAAGCACAATTAAACCAAATTTGACGCCGCAGTGCATGGCCGAGTGACACAGCGGTACGATATCCGGAAGGATACGGATATAAGGATGGAGGAGGATACGGAGGATAAGGATAGGACAGATAGGAAAAGTTTGGATTTTCCTATGCATTGAATTTAGCAGGCGTCATTCAGTCAGGCGGTGGCTTGGTTTCTTGGTTTAATAATGCCTTTGCGCAGCAGTAAGTAGGCTATTTACATACTTTTCAGCCTGCGATTAAATGTTATTAGATAGTAAGTATTAACAATATTTTCTTTCGATTTGTGCTGTTTTGTGTGTTTCTTTCAATGGATCGGAAAACTCCAACTCAGAAATTGAGTAGGTGTAGAAAGCCAATGGTAGGGAGAATGCCACATTGAGGAAAGATAAAGGGAAGATCTTCCTCCGAGCTGGGTGGTATGGCTCGGGGACCGAGGTCCAATGGATCTTAGTTGGAGGTGCTATATATAGCGAAGGAGATGGTGAAACTTCGCTACCGCGATGCAGGCTTCCCATACTATTTTATCGTCTTAGTATGGTGACGTCGTTGGTATGCGTTTGTGGCGCCATCTGTTGACACGGTTGAGAAGGTGTTTTGCTTCGTGTCGATAAATGTGCGGCGTATGCGGTAGGTGACGCCGCCACATAGGTATCACTTACATCCGAAGGCCTAAATTGGTCATCGGGGATGTCAAAATATAAAATTATATATATCTATCATATTTCATAAAGGCGTACGTCGCGGTTTGTAACAGACCATCATATACTATTATATTCCTATATTACGGAATGAAAGTGATACTGTTGTATACATAAGTGCAATAAATAAATAAATAAATTGTTCGGTAGACATAACGAAGTAACTGTGGATTGCGGATGAAGAGCCCTTCCTTCTTCAACCTTATACAACTTTAACAAATGAAATAAAAGATGCTTCCCAGATGAAGATTAAAAAAGCGCTTTCAAGATGAAGAACAAAAAATATACAGCCTGTAAAATATAATATAGTTACACACCCAAAGCGGATACATTGAGTTACGAATAGAAATGTGATTAGACAAAATACTCGTAAATTTTTACTTTTTTATTTTTTAACTTGCTTGCTGCACTGAATCTAAATTAAATATTTATAAAATTTATAAAATACAGTTAAAAAATTAAACGCCCACCCGACCCAGCCAGGAATCGAAACTGGGTCTTCCACAATCCGGGCGGCTGCACTGACCGCTATGATACCGGGAAGGATACACCATCGGGAAGGATGTGCCATCTATCCAACGTTGAATAGATGGCGGGCGCACTGTGCCACTATTAGCACTCAAAAAATTAAAAAGCAGTGACAAAATTCAGCGCTCACGTCAGCCTTCCATCGCCTCCTCGCTTCCATCGCACTAGCCTTAGACGGTGTTCTTTGGACATTTATTCCGTTTAGGCGAACACAGAGTAAGTACCTATCCACTTACTTTGTGGTGGCGTAGGCCTTACACGAGCTTCTATCGAAATCGCAACGTAATGTTTAGGACATGCTAGCTAATGTCATAAAACGTCGTTTGCTAGTTCCATTTACGGACGTTGTGGTGCTATATCATTTTCCAAACCAATCCTATTTGACGCTACGATACGATCATACGATATTTGAAAGAAAGAAAAGAAATAAAAATTATTTATTGGTTAAGCATTTTTAAAACTATAACTAATTATGTAAAAAAAAATGACCGACTAAATCGTTGCCACTCAGTATAACGCCATGGCATAATTATGCCAAGGCGCTCGTTTTCTGTGGAACCATTTAACTAACTTATGAGAGAGAGAGAGAACATTAAATTACCATTGTAACAAAATATAAATTGATTCAAACTTAATTAAAAACAGCAGTTTTTCGTGTTAGGCCCACAGCTCTCTGTCATTTGCGTGCACTTTGTAAGGAGACACACAATCGGCCACGTGCCTCTTCTATCCGACCGTAGTACGAAGTGCAAGGAATATTTAATTACGACACATGGTGACTTTATTGAAGTGGATATTGAAACATGCGGCATACAAAGGCCTTGTCGGCATCGATGGGGCCACTCAACACGTCTGCGAGCTGGACAGGCTGTGAAACGTATTGTGTAAAAAGGATGTCCTTGGTTTTCTTGATAGAAATGCGAATAATATAGTATAAACTATCTTTACTATATCTCACAATATGTTTATTATGTGCCCACGCAAACATGATATTTGGAGCGGATTAGAATTGGATTTGTAGAACTCTTTAACTGTATCTGTGCAAAAACAATGTCAATTCTTATTTTTTCTTACATGATGGTGAAACAAGTAAGTAAACAAAACAATCTAACAATTAAATTATACATGTTCCATGTTGATTTTTCATATGGTTTAGCGCCAAATAGCACAACTATGTACCAAGCTTCCGTGAATAACTTAAGTGTCTCTCCATTTCCTTTCTTAGAAATTTTAGGATTATAATATCCCACATTTTGAAAATCTACAATCTTTGCTATCCTACATTCGACATATTTACAAGAAAATACTCGATTCTCTTTAATGATCTTTCCAGATCCGAATCCTTTCTTCTTTTTCCTTTCCTTCTCTGTATACACATGAGCTGACAGATTTGTAAAAACGCTATCCACTAGATTCCGTATATTTTAATTCCTATTACTTCTTCTTAAAATTCTTATTACTGAAACTAAATACATATTATAAATAGTTAACGAATCCATAGCTGTCTTTGTTACAAGTATCTATATGTATAGTTAGATGGTCTAAGACATATATATATATATTCTTTATTGCACAAAAAACACACACACAGAGAACAGTTTACAAACAATGGTGACCAAAGTATATACACATAGTATAGTGACAAAGATGCAAAGCGACATGAATGTCGATGACAGCTTCAATATGTCGCACATACAATACCAACGATTGTCGTAAGCTCTCGGGCGCCTCACCAAATGAATGCGGCAAAGCGTTTCTACGAACTGTTAACTGGTGATAGGTTTTGTGCACAATAGTATACCTGTGGATGACGTCGTTGTTTACATTTAATAAGGCTCACTTTGGTATACAAAGTAAGTGAAAAGTGTTGAATAAACTTTTAGGAGAAGATATACCTAACCATTGTAGTCTACCTGACCGGTGTCAGTAGCGTCTTCAATTTCCGAGAGATATTTTTAATACACTGTATGAATTACGTTTGCGCGTAAAAAAAAATGCCATACATAGGGAATTACTCAAAGATTTTTATGGTTCTGAGACTAATACAAACAATGCAATAAAAAACATGTTTAATAAAATCTTTTTCAACACCCACCTTTTGTTTCAAGGATAGATAATGAAAACACAATTACGCCTAATTTCATGAACAATAAGCGACCAGCCCATAAAATACACTTAGAGGGATAATTAATTCAGCGAAATTAATTGTTACAAAAACTCCGTTTCCTCTTCGTGTAGATTCCGAAAAAAAAGTCTTCTAAAATAAATTATGAGCTAACCTTCGGGGGGCTTAGTAACTTTATACTTTTAAAATTCGTCCCTTTACCTGTCCTTCTGTAATTCAGAAATTCAAAATCCAATTATCAACGAAACTCTGAATGAGGACTCTTAGAGCCTTTGTTGTTTTAAAATATGGGTCGTTTTATAAGGGTTTTTGATATTTAACTGGGCGTAGGGCTTCCACACTGAACCCTTTAAGAAAAGCTTTACAGATAGCTTCCGAAGCTAGAGACCTACTCTCATAATTTTGCAGTCAAGCATCATCGCTCTGATCTATCGTATCAAGCCAAAACGCTGTATTTTGTGCTGCACAGTTTTTGCTTTGTTACTTATTGTGTGTACAATAAAAGTTTTTTAGACAGAGACACTGTGGTTCCAGCTGTAGAGTTTGGCTTGACACAATATTGATATTAGGTATAAGATTCAGTCAAACTATTGCAGCATATAAGCCTGGGGGTGTTAAAACAGAAATTCACAGGAATTGTTTGTTATGATGCTGACAGCCACTAGTCACCATCACTTCGATGATGGCCACTGACAGGAGTCACACACAAAGCTTTGGTTATGGAATGTAAACCCTTCCATTTTCCTTTCTCTTACGCGCTTTCTAAGATTATTATGGGAAAGGGTCTTCTTTATCCTGTCGTCTGCTGTGAATACAGACACAATATAACTTTAATTGTTTAGGGCACTGATCAGTGTTTGCGGCAGATGATAGGTTAAATTAATAAAGAGGTTTTTAAAGGTCAGCGACGAACGAGTGGTCCCTGGGGAACTAGACAAGTGACAATCGCTATATGTCGTTTCTAATTCGTTAAGCGCTGACGCCTTAGCGAAGCGGTCATAAATTTGGCACCACTTGGTGATTCGATCGCTACGAAGAAAGCGTCAGACATGACGTTCGCAAAGTTTAACAAAGGATCTCAGTTTGCTTAAAAAATTTTGCTTTAATTTGTAAAGCGTTTTTTAGCGAAAGTGAAGGTTTCGAAACTCCGTAAAACTTCTTGGCTTTAATTTCTCTACACTTTTGTCCAGTTAACTGATGATATGTATCTAGGTATTTCCAAATTTAAAATACTTATAATAAATCTTTTTTTATACTATATATATATAAGTCTAAGACCAGTACCCTGATTCCCGTAACGATATCTAGTCGTTGAATCAAACGAAACTCAGATTATTCAGATTTACCGTATACGGTTGTTTGGAACTTCGTTCGAACGACTTTTGAATCGGATGTTAGTATGAAAATGGTTTCAACAACTAAGATACCGCTACGATATCGTAACGGTTTTGGTTATGCGAATGGGGGGCCAGGTTCTATACACAATTTTATTTAACGCTAAGCAAATGGGGTCGTAGGGTGTCTATAGGTCTTTCAGGTCTTACATTAGCATAGTGTTACGGACTTTTTGATTTGACAGCTTGCTGGCTAGCTAACAAGACGCGATGATGACATGAAACAGATGATTGGCTGGATGACGTTCTTTTCTTCGTGAAGATTGCTGCCCCTCCTGACCATGCCCTATACCCTGGATGCTATTACCGAGATCGTCAACAGATCCATCATGGAAGGGGTCTTTCCTGAGGCCTGGAAAATAGCAGTTGCCAAGCCCCTACCAAAGTTCAATCCACCATCATCTCTTTAGGATCTTCGCCCCATCAGCTTACTACCGTGTATCTTCAAGATACTGGAACGTGTGGTCTGCGATCAGTTTACGAGATACCTCGAAGAAAATGAAATTCTTCCCCTTTCACAATCAGGGTTCCGTAAAGGTCACAGTACAGCCACTGCACTGGCAGATGTGGTGGACGGCCTTCTATCTGCTCAGGATCAGGGCAAGGTCAGCATCCTGCTGCTCCTCGATTTCTCACGTGCGTCCGACTCAATTAATACTACACTTATGTTGTCTAAGTTGTCTTACTACGGAGTTGACACAAATGCTGTAAAGTGGTTCGATAGCTACCTTTCACATAGACATCAGTATGTGGAGCTTGTGGGGGCAGGCGGAGTTAAATCGCACTCATCCCTCCTCCCAGTTGCTCGTAGAGTTCCCCAGGGGTCAATTTTGGACCCTATCCTTTATATCCTGTACAGCGCTGACATTATAAATAACATCCAGCATTGCAAGTTCCATCTATATGCAGATGACTTAAAACTGTATATGTCTTTCCATCCATGCGATTATGCTGCCGCTGTAACTAGGATAAATGAGGACCTAATACGAATAGCTACTTGGTGCCAGTCAAACTGTCTTGTCATTAACCCAAAGAATTAAACTACTGTACAGAGTGAGACCCTACTTGCATGAGGAGCTTATAATAAAATTATGTGAGTCGTTAATCCTGTCTAAGTTAAACTACTGTGACACAGTATATGGTCTTGCCTATTATCTAAAACGGCCAAACTCATCCAGCGGATTCAGAACACCTGTGCTCGTTTCTGTTTCCATGTGCCACCACGGTCCCATGTTACTCCCTTCCTCAATGAGTTCAACTTGTTAAAGATGGAGGCACGCAGGAGACTACATCTTTCGACAATGCTCTTCGGGATTATTGGTACAAGGACGCCAAAATATCTGTTTGATAAACTCACATGGGCTGTAAACCACAATAGATATCCTAAAAGAGCTTGCAGTTTTGTCTTCGCAACCCCAAAGCATCGCACTAGGGCTTTTCGCGGATCCTTTAAGTTCGCAGCCACACGATGCTGGAACGATCTCCCTCCGCCATTGCGTGATCTGAAAACAACTGGCACGTTTAGGAAAGGCCTTAAAAAGCATCTTCTACAGCAACAGACAGAATCGTCAGCGCTTATTTAAGCCTCTAATATTTTCTTCATTGTTTTTTTCTGTTATGTCTGTGTGATCGTCAATAAATAATATCTTCCTTTCTTTCTTTCTTTCCTCAAACTTTTGAGGTCTAACATTTTACTTGACTTAATTTAATATAAAATTTCGGCTGATCTGAATATTAGGACGTTATATTGGCGCATGCAACTGTGACGAAATAATATATTTAAACACAATAAAAATATGTGACATGTGTTAACTTACCATAATAGTTTAAAAAGTTATTTCCATAGGTAAGTAGGTACTAACGTATAATTGATCCTATGACAATTCCTTAGAAGCTGCGAAAGGCACACAAACATTTTGCAAAGTTATGTAGGTAGATACATGCCTTCATAATTATTTACAACAAAGCTCCTTTTTCACATGAAAGAGCTTTAGTCCCTATTATCAAAGAAAAGACTTTCATCTGTTTTACTCCAAAAAATATGTATAAGTATAAAATTTCGAAAATAACGAAATACTAATTGAATTAACTAATACATCTCTCAAAAGGAAACGAGCGGACACCCTAACTAATCTAGATAAAGTCTCTTTGATGGCCTATCTGTCGATAAGTCGAACCAAATCCCTGATAATGACATCTTCATTTATAAGATTAATCCTTAAGACGCCTTCGCTTCCCTCGTTAATAGTTTTATCGATGACATTAAAACTTGTTAATCACCTTAACTATATAGGGAATTGTTTATGTGGCATAAATTATATTACTTTTAGACACGAACAATGTGTGATTGCATGCAGGTCAGAGTTCATTAAAAAGTATAATCACACTTTGGTAAAATATAAACTATACTTTACTGAATTATATTTAATAACTAAAAAGAGCTCGATAGCGTAGTGGTTAACGCGCCTGATGGTCTGCGATTCCTAGGTTAAGCAATTTTCGCAAAGGCCGGACATCGTATGACCAAACATGTATCATCTTGAGCTCCTCTGTGCTTCCAGAAGGCACTAAAGCCGTCGGTCCCGACTGCATTAACTACTGCCAATCCGCACTGGGCCCGCGTGGTGGTTTATAGTCCATTTTTCCTATCCATCCAAAGGGAAGCCTCGTGCTGCAGCAGTGGGGACATAAAGTAAACTGTTGATGATAAACTGAATGTTAAAAAATTTAAAAGAACAACAGACTGGTTTCTGCTGTGGAGACATCCCTAAGGAAAACACGTGTCACTCTTGGTTGTAACTTAGTTAATGACGTACATAAGCGAAGTGTATAAACAAATATACGTACTTGGAAACATGTGTTAAATACACACGCGAGCAAAAGTATGGAATCACTTAATTGGAATTGATTCCACGCGATCTTGAGTACTAAATAATTTGAAAATAATAATAAAAATGCAACCATTTTAAAGATTCAACTGTTAACTTTAAATTGATACCAAATTCATTCAAATCACGCCAGTATTTAAGAAGCTATCCCGGATTAAGTGGAAGAGTTAGGAACACAAGGAAATATGAAAAAATAATGAATGAAGAAAACAACAAAAAATAATTAATAAACTATTTATTTGGCTTAAAAAATTAACCAGGTTCGATTCCTGGCTGGATCGGGAGGGCGTTTAATTTTATCATTGTATTTTATAAATTTTATAAATATTTAATTTAGCTTTAGTGCATTAATTAGCACTTGAAAATAAAAAATAAAAATTTACTATAGCGTTCTGTTATCAAATTTGTGGTATTTCATCTGCAAAGGTGCATCTGCATGGCCATCGGTTGCAACGACCGTTGGATAGATGGCACTGTGCCGCTATTAGCACTCAAAAATTAAAAAGCATAGAGAAAATTTAGCGCTTACGTCAGCCTTCCCGGTAGCATAGCGGACAGTGCAGCCGCCCGGATTGCGGAAGACTCAGGTTCGATTCCTGGCTGGGTCGGGTGGGCGTTTAATTTTTTCACTGTATATTATAAATTTTATAAATATTTAAAATTAAGTTTCAGTATTTTGTGTTCCCTCCCCTAGCCCTAATAACTGCTCGAAGACGATTCTTCATTGACCTATTCAGCTTCTGAATCGATTCTGGCGGGATACCATCCCACTCCTCTATCAAAGCCGATTTCAGCTCATTCACACTTGAAGGAGCAGGATTTCTGGAACTAACCCTCCTCTTCAGTTCGTGGTCAATGGGATTCAAGTCCGGGCTGAGTGCTGGCCAGTCCAATGTGGCGATGCTGTGTAGTTAATTAGCCTATTTATACTGTCCCACTGTAGGGCAGAAACCACCATATTTAAGTATAAAGCCATCATTACAGTTTTGATTAGTGGCTTAATTACCGCCACTTAATTCGTGTTGGTAATAGCAAACTGCAAAATTTAAAACACACTTTGCCTTCGTCCTTTGATTTTCGTAAATCAGGCTGAGCACTTTGCCACGAACAGAACCATTTAATATTTCAAGGGGCGAACGGGTCCGAGACCCACTGAGCCACCAAGGCGTTGTATTGTTTGTTATGGAGAAACACATCTTATTTTTCGCACGATTCTGGCACGGGCCACACATTTTTCTTTAACACAAACACAGACAACACTATTGGTTATAGTATTGTTAAACATACAATTGAATAGTAAACATGGCAGACGACTTATTCAAAATAATAACAACAAGTATTGTGTTTTAGAGCTACTTGTACCACAATCTTAAATCTATATTTAGCTACTTTTCTATTATCAATCAATAGTCTGCTAAATGTTTTAAGCAGATAATTTTGGTGTAAACCCTTAGGGAGCGCTTAAATGATAATAAAAATTGCTCATATTTGAAACTATGCAACTATGGTTTATATTAAAATGACAAAACATACCTATCATAATAATATACTTATAAACATTGTTTTGTGATATGCAGTTTATGTGTGCCTTATACATCATCAAGTATAGTAATTGGTATGAGATGCCTCATTTCGTATTCATTTAATGTAAACCACAATCAGTGACATCATCCACCACAAAAATGTCAGGCTTACAGATCACGTCATTTGTTTGCGGCTGTCTGTGGCTAGTGGGTAGTTTTTAACATTTCTATATTCTTAAATGTTACTAAAAACTATAATAGTACATTTTGGTAGAGTGTTGAAATTTTTCGTGTGGGGTTTGAAGTTGCACCGTATAAGGAGCACTACCAATTATGCTATCATCATGGCTCTCTCCAACTCGTGCAAATTTATTAACACTATCTACACTTACTTTGTAGGTAAGTTACAAGAGCCTACAAATCCCGCTCATGAAAATCTAAATTGTCATTTGTTTGCAAAAAAATGTATAAAATAATTTTATACCTAAGTACAATTTAAACAAACGTACAAAAGATTTCGTAGTGCCTAGTGCGATTTATATTTGCTATTCGATCACTTTAACAACAACCACAAAACAACCAAAACCAACCAACCACAACCACAAAACAATTTTTTTTTCTTTCTTAATATTATTTTTAATTTAAATATGGCTTCCGCGTGGGCTAAGCGGAAACCAATTTTGTATAATGCAAAAGTGTTGTTCCTGTGGTTTCAATGTGTATGTGTTGTACCAAATAAAGATTTTTTCTATTTTTTATTTCTATTTCTATTTAACTAAAGATTTTATATAGCAAAGTGGTCTCCTCACAAGGAGGCGCTATAGGTACTATAATGTCATACAAACTCTCGTTTTCGATAATGTGATCGAATATCAAGACTCGCACTAAGCACCCAGACCGTTGTTACCTACACTAGTCAAAAAAGTTTGCTGGAGGATAAAATACATTTATTTTGCTTCTAATGTGCCATCTCCTATCGGAAGTCTACTATCATTCTGGACATTTGGGCCTGTGATGTTGTTGCGGCTCGTAAAAGTTCATTGAAAATACATTTAAATTTTGTTAATTAATCGTGACAACTGACCGACGACGACGTTTCGTTTTACGAATATGAAATAAGCGGGTTTTCATTTCGTAGATGTTACGAAACAAAAGCCTATTGCGATTTATTTTTTACTGAAAACCACTAATCGGCTATCAAAGTCTAGTCTTCTTTTCTTACCCTAAATCTTGACAGCACCTAATGGCCGTCTGTTACGAACAGGAATTGTTTTTTTTTTTTTATAAACTTAACATCAACACTGAAAGATTTTTACTTTTTCAGAGAGCTGTCAACCCGTTACAAGGATATGCTTTTACTTCTTCAAATAAATACTTATTTTTGTTTTCTTTTGTAATATCTAAGTCAACTATTTGTTCAGCAAGTGTTGTTTGAAAATAAATGAGTAATGTTAAAAGGTTAATATCGCTGTAATAATATACTTTAATTTATTCCATGCCTTTAATAGAAAGCACTATCTACCTACCAATGTTCATAATAAACATTTCCAACGCAGGCAGTATTAAATAATAATATTAATTTTAATATTTTTACTCAACTTTATATAATTTCTTGTATGTTTGTGACGGAAACAGTTATTCTATTTAAAAATATTTGATGATTATAGATATTTAAAATTATTTATATTAATTTTCATTGTATTTTGTTACAGGTAAGATAATAATATCACCACAACCGAGACGTTTCGAACATGAGCTAAACGCATAAAGGTAAACTGCATCCTACACTCACTTTGGAATTCGTCTAAAGCGGATGATATTCCCGATACCTATTTAGGAATATCCTTGGATTCTTTTTTACATACATTCTTCTCTACAGCTAAAAAATAGACGACCTGAATAGGTAGCAGGTAAAAAAATGTTTGGACGATTCAAAAGCTTATTTAAAAGTTTATTTGAATTTAAAAAAAAAAGCTTTGACTATGATTTCATATTTTTTCGTAACCACTAACCACAAAATATCGATGCTAGTCACTATCTGAAATGTGATTAAGTATTTATTAGATTTTTATTAATCCGTTCTTAATTAAACATTCAGTGCTTGTTTGAATAATGTTAAAAATTATAATTTTTCTGATTTTTCCGCCTCTGTACTTAAAATGAAAAGTTAACACCACCTGTCTCAGAACCTGACATTTGAAATTCAGCTGATACCTACTCGGTTTGGTTGGTTGGTGGTAAGATAAGGCTTGTTGTAAGTTTCAGGCTCCCATCGTTTTATCAAAGTCTGTATGTAGGTACTCGTATAGCTATGACAACTATGTTGGTAACATTATTGTTGTGTTCCAACAGTTAGAGATAAGACAGGCAATGCTCCCTAGTTGAGAACACCGAGTGAAGTGCATCTTCTTCTCTTTGGCAACACCGTAACTTATCATCAAGTGAGATGAAGGCCTAGCTTCCCAGCTCCCCAGGCTTCCTGGTTGTAATATTGATACGTAGAAAAACACACTAACTAACACTAAGATAAACATCACATACGACATAATCTGACAAAATAAAAACCAGCATTATACCTGACGATAAACTTTACAACTCACTATAACTTTAAATTGGTAACAAGTTTAGTCCATGTGCATTTTTACATCAGAATAACACTTGTTCATTCGAATCGAAAAGCAATAAAAATGCAATTACATCGCCCCTCTGACGCTATCGATCGGAGTTTAGTCATGTGTGGTATTTTACACCCTTTCGTGGCGTTGGCATTCAGATTAGTAGACTATAACACTGCCGAACGATATCCGCTACCTTGTGTCCAGTAGTTATGATAATGAAGTGATGAAAACGAAGATGATGATAATAACGAGGGATCAAGGGTTAGAGAGATAGTTTAGAGAGATAGAGAGAGAGGGAGATAGTTTTACGATTACCTCAGGCGGCATTTTCAGTGTCACCGGACTTTTTGGGACGGCGAGAAGCTTATAGGATTCCTCAGGCCGTGTGAAACGATACACCACCGTCAGAGGTTTTCTAGAGGGATCTTCTAGATTCTCCGAGTTATTCGGACGTTTCGAGCAGAGCGTAGGTTAAGGGCTAACCAAGCGACAAACGAAAGAGATAGAGAGAAAACGGGACTCGCTTCTTCAGCCCTAAATAAATACGCAGTAATAAATGCATACTTACCCGCCTGTTTGTTTGTTGTACAAAGAGTGGTTATTTAACAAATAAATATTAATCAACTACGGCTTCTGCCCATTAACAGAACGTCTGTTGTAATTTTAAATAGTTTGAGTTAAACATATTATACACTCGAGAGCAATGAATCCGGGTCACTTAAAGAAACCTATAAATCTCGTAAACTAAGAATGCTAGCTTAATTAAATAAATTGCTAGCTTAATCAAAAATCCGTGTTTTGTTACCGTCATGTAAACTTCATTTCATATTAGAGTAAAAGAGACAAAACACGGAGTAACTACTCCAAGCTTACTCTTTGTTTATTAATAAGCCCCTTAATGTATATGCCAAATTCGGACACATAATTTATTTTATACATATTATAATTGTCATCATTGCCTTCATTAACACTATTTCAGAAAGGCTCTCTACTTCTTACCACCTATATGCAGACGATTTGCAAATATATTGTCAGGCACCACTGGTCAATCTTTCCGAAGCTATATTGACCACCAATGCCAATCTGGGACTTATCGTTGATTGGGGTCGAGCTTTCGGACTTAGAGTCAATCCTGGAAAAACGCAGACTATAGTAGTTGGCAGTTCCAGATTGCTCTCTAGGGTAGACTGGGAAACCCTCCCTAAAGTTAACTTTGATGGCGTGGACATTCCTTTCAGTCAATCTGTCACAAATTTGGGTGTGGTCATTGATAGTTGCTTGGGTTGGGGGCCGCAACTGCAAGCTGTTAGCCGTAAGCTTTACGCATCGTCTGCATCCTTGAGGAGGCTGTTGGCAATATTAATAAATAAAATAATAATATTTTTGTTTATGGCAAGCTCGCTCTCTCTCATCCGCTGTGTGTAACGTAGCAGTCCTGTTTCTGTATATAAATATATTTTATTATGAACAAGCGTTCTTATTTAATTGGAAACACACAAAAGTCCTACAAACTCAACCCATGGTCCTTCGATTGGAAAACGTCAAGACTCTTCTGCTCGCGAAACCAACCATCAAACAGAAGCAAAACCGAAACAGCACAACGTGCATACAGCCGCCATTGGACCCCTTTATCGTAGCTTTGCAAACTATAGAAGCCGATAAAGCAAAGAGGAGCAACAACATCATTATACAGCAGTACGTACAGAAATTCATATTTATATTGTTAATAAAGTGCATACTGTGCCGATGTAAAAAACAGAAAGCGCAAACGCATTCACTCGCCTTGAAGTACAAAGCGAGTAAGAAGAAAATCACATTAGCTCGCCCTGAAATACATGAATCATCATTGTATCGAGCATTGATACTTCAAAGAATAAGCAAGACATTACCGCTTTCAAGAAAAAAAAATAATTGAAATTGTCTCAAGCAATAAATTCCATACATTTTATTTTATTGTCCGCCATTAAAAGACAAGCTAATTCAAGGTCAATCAAGCTGCCTAGCAAGCGTCAATTGAGTCATCACTATTCTGATTCGCGCGTTCGAATTTCCTACAAACCTACAAACTCCTACAAACTCAACCCAGAGGCTGCGCAACTTTTTACCCACTGCCACTAAAATTGCGCTAGCGCAATCTCTGCTGCTTCCAGTTCTAGATTATGCTGACGCCTGCTATCTTGATCTTACAGAGGACCAGCTAAATAAACTTGAGCGTCTTCAAAATGTTTGTATTCGGTTCATATTCGGCTTGCGCAAATATGACCATGTTTCTGAGTATCGCTTAAAACTCAAGTGGCTTCCTATTCGTCTTCGCCGGAATACTCATATACTGACCCTTCTTTACAACATATTGTTTAATCCCACCTATCCTTCCTATCTTAAGGAACGTTTCAGTTATCATTATTGTTCAGGTTCGCGCTCATTACGGTCATCAGAAAACTTAAGCCTTAAAACACCTCCACACAGCACCACCTTTTATGATTCTTCTTTTACCGTCCAAGCTGTTCGTCTCTGGAATTCGCTTCCAGTTGCGATCAGGCGTGCGAAATCCATTCACATATTTAAGGAGCTCGTGAAAAAATTCTGCCTTTCCGATTAACCCTGTCCAGCTGCAAAACTGCCATATCTGCTACTTTCCTCCCTGAGATTATTATTATGTTTAAGTAGGTTTATTTAAATGTTTATCATTTTCATTATTATTATTTTGCTTTATTTATAAAATACAAATTATTCTAGTATGTTTCCATAATTTCACCTCTGATCTTAAAGTTTATTAGCTCTCTCCATCCGACTGGTTGTCTGGAAGAAATCGCTTGAAAGCGATAAGACCGCCAAATTGTAACTTTGTAATTATTATTATTATTATTTGTTCATGTTTATGTTTTTTTAGTGTTGCAATAAAAGTATTATCTATCTATCTATCTATAATTGTAGTGAAATGCTACCAAAAATATAACAATGTATAATATGCGATCAATCAGTTTATAGTGAAAAACGTTTTGCAAATCATTAGGTAAGAAACCGGTACAAACACAAGAAGAAAGACGAACACTAGAGGGGCGATAAATCTACACTAGTTAGTTTTAATTAAAACGGTAAAAGTGTACACTGTTCCACGGCAACACAAATAAGTACTATACAACGACAAGATTCTAAACCATTGAGAAATTATCAAATTCGTAGGTACCTAATAATTGAAATCGTTACTATTTCATATTCTCTATGACTGTGTTACCTAAATACAAATTAATTAGTAGCAATAACGATCGGTATTTTGGGTCGTTTACCTACGCAGAAGTCTTAATATAGATTTAATTGAATCTTTTCAAATACGTTGTCAGTTGTTTGAAATTGATGGAGACATAATGATGTCTCCAATTCTCCTTCAATATAAACATCTGGCAGAAATACAATAATGCTACAAGATCAGTGATACTTAGGATTATGCTACCAAACATATGAAAAGAAAATAATCTATCTAGTCTATAATGTCTATCAGTTTTATTTAAAAATAACAATTTAGCACATTCAATCAAATTTTGATTTAAGTTCGTTTATCCTCATTAAGTTAGAACCATGAACAAAAGTACATCAATATTATTCAATAATTTATTTATTTAATTGGCACAACTACAGAATACTCAGAATAATACTCAATACATTCACAACATCAGGTATTATATGAATTCCAGTGATTAATGTTAGTTATGTCATAAATGTTTTAAATAAAATATGTTTAACAAAGTATTTGAATCCAATAACTTACTTTATGTACTAAATGTTCATTATTAAATAGATGCAAATAGTTAAAACATAGGAGTATATTATGCAAGTCTCTCTTGTCTAAAATTCTCGAATGGTTCCCACGTGTTTTACAATAGCAAAGTAAAAAATGAAGAGTGGAGGCTAATTAGTAGTTTAAGTATATTTATAGACAAAGACGTAGCATAATTATAAATGATATTTCTTATTTGACGGAATGCATCAGCAAAAATGCAGTAAATGCTATAAATATTATTCAACACAACAACACAAAATAGTTTAAAACCGTGCTTCACAGAATTCTGTTTGTCCGACATTCATCTAACAAGGCATCCAGACATAAAGTTTAAAACCAATGATCGATGACCCAAACAATAAAATTTATGCCCATTTAAATGAACGTAGGCCGTTTTCAATGATCACAGCTGTCGTCATGCGCGGGCGCTTAGTGGCAGACAATTATAGCGAATAGGGCCCACATAAGTTGTGGTTATGTTCTGTGGTCAGAACTAACTCACTTTGTAATGATCGATTATAGCATCACGTTAGGGAGTGAAGTAGTGTCACGAGTATAGTCAGCGGTGCACGCGCCATGGACCAGTGGCCATTATGCAGCCAGGCCCGGGCCCCTGCTCGCTGCCGGCACGCCGACCGCTTAGCTTAGTCACGACCCAAGACGCGATCGTCGCGCACCGCACCAACTGTGATAATAAACCTGCCTTTACCTCTGTGATAAATATGTGATATACAAACATGGGATTCCTTGGTGTATCGTTCTCGGTGTTCAAAAAGTGCCCTAACCTTAAGCTGAAGAGGAGGAACCATGCAAAGAACAGGTGAAAACGATACCATTTGTCATGTTTACTTTATGTGATTGCCGTCCTTGAGATGTGTTACGATTTTTTGCAATATGCTCTTTTGCTGTGTTTACTTGTATGATGTTATATTTGATTAATATAAATATATAAAAAATATTATAATAAAATTTAGATTTTGAGTTTAAGAAATGTCATGTGGTCACACGTACTTATGTATGGAAGGTCGATCTATATGTTTAATATTATTGTAGTCAATGTGGGCTGTGGTTCTTAAATCCATTTAAATAACTAGGCTTTTGGTTTTTTTAACAATTTAGCCTGGCGTTATTAGGATATTCATTAATTTTTACAACTATTATACGAAATATATTATTTTCAAGAAGATATGTATCTCCTTACATCTTTCCACCATTTCTAATTTAACAACCAACTATTTATTTTTGTGATAAACAAACCTCAACTGTTGTTTGATAAATTACAAAAACCTTCAAGACTAAACATTATGCAACGGTTGGAACATACATAGTAAATGTATCAATGGTGTGTGATATTGATTTTACTTGTAGCAGTAACCTTGAACTCATTAATAATCAATAATTAATAGGGTTGGTAACAGTTTAAAGTTTTATTCAGTTCGGACAAGTAACTTTAGGTAATGGAAAAGATTTCATCCTTCTTTGTCTTAATAATTTTAATTATTAGCTAATTCGCATACACAATCTTGCTAATAAAATTGTAATACAATACCTTTGCAGTCGGGTAAAAACAGGTTAAATTCTCTGACATAATCACTGATGTATTAAAGTTACTAAAAAGTTTAAGATAAGATACCTCTAACTATCTTCTTCCAAATATTTCCTCAGTATAGACGATTCCAAGTAGGTATAATGCGCTTCCGTCTACGGCTTTATCGTCACTTACCGTCAGGTGAGATGATGGCCAAGTGCTTACCGTTGTGGAATAAGATGACACAGATAACAATTTTTTTAACATGTATCCCCTTATTCATAAAAACTATTTAAGCATTATATTGTTAAATATTGTTTTGTGAACGTCACACAAACGTCATTTTGAATTTGAGAAAAAGAGACAAAACAATAATTAACTAATATGCTTATATAGTTTTTATGAATAAGGGGGTTAGATTATTAAAACTTTATTATCCGTTACTATCTCTTTGTTTTTTATCTTCAAAACGTTATGCTCTAAAAATAATCTTACAACAGGTAATACTCGTACTTATAGAACTTTAAAAAAACAGGACCTATATTGTACAATTCTTTTTATTCATTCAAAGGAACGCTGACCTTCAAGGATATTCTAAAGAACGTTGTGTGCTATGCAAATTCATTCAACAAAAGAACCACGAATCCATAAACAAGTCGAAAAATAAAAAATAGTTCTAATGCTGGATTGATTACGGCCCATCGTTATAACTGATCTAACATAGGCTATGTCCCCCTCATCATAAAACGATAAATCATAAAATTCAGGAAGTCTTTAGATAGTGACGTCGTAAGTCAATTTAGCACGTTCCACTGAAAATAAGTAGCTGTTTGACGAATCGTGCCATTCTTCTACATTTTTTGTTGCTATTTAAAATGGTAAACAGACCAGAAGGTCGTTCGATAGTAATCTCAGCAGCATTATGTTTTCGTCAGATAACGAAGATCTTATATGGAGCCTTATGGTAGTATCTGGTTGGGCTATTTCGGATAGTAAACAATATTTTAATATTTATATAAAATATTCTTGCTAGCAGAAAAGGTATGTGTGTGTATGTACAGAGTGGGAGCGAGCTGCTTTCGGATCTACTTCTGGATGTTAAGGCTAATGTTAATGGCTAATGAAGGAAATTATAATCATTTCCTTCATATTATCTGTGATAGATGAATCATAAGTGGCATATAAGTTACATAATATTCGTTCATAACATATCTTACAATAATTTGTCAAAACGCGTCTCCAATGTTATGCTGTGAAAGCAATTATATGCAATTATGTACAATTATAATATACCTATATATTAGTATTATCTCCAAATAGCTCTGAATAGGGTTAGAAGAGCATATGCTACAGATTGTTTTCTTGTGGCAGAGACGTTTAAGGTGAGAAGTTATTGAGATGTTATTAATGTGTAACAGTTCAAAATCATATTTGAATATGAATACTGAAACTACACAAAATTTGGAAATGATAAAACGGCAATTGATATAATCACCTATCGAGTTTTATATAATTTACGTAGGAAAGGCGCTTTGCCTTTGTCTTATCTGATGGTTAATGGTGAATCCTTAACTATTGAGCAACTGTCTTTATATCCCTAATCGACGGAACACAACAATTCTACTAACAGATATAGTTGAGATGTGCCATGCACAGATGACATAGATAAGATGTACCACACCATGCCAGAGTTTGATCCCAGAAGAGACCAATGGCTCTGAGACCGGTACTGTAACCTAACCACTACTCATCATAAGCAATTATATATGGTGTACTCAAAGAAATGGAGAACATCTTCCTACAATGTTTTAGTCGTCGCTATCCAAACAGATAGATGTTCAGGTTTGATTCAAGAAATCGTGGCTAAATATCTATAGCTCTGACATAAACCCATTCCTAACACAAGCGTAGATATAACTTTCTAGATCTTTAGAAAAAATAATAAAACAAATTTTATTTAGAATAATAAGCCCATTATGACAGACTTCCATAATGATTGCGTTTATTCGATGATCACTTGTTGTGTTTCTATACATTTTTTATTTTTTTGGAGAGACTTTGTTGATTGCCTCAGACGGCATTTTCAGCTTCACCGGGCTTATTTGGGGGCGGCGAGAAACTTAAAGGGTTCCTCAAACCGTGTGAAACGAATAAACTTCGGAGGTTTTTCGTTTGTTTTTGAGTTTGTGTTCTGAGTGCATGTTTAGTGTATTCTGTGAATGTGTAGTGGTGTTTAGAGGATCGGGCGGGGGTTTCTATACAACTATTGTATCCGTATATGACTTTTATCAATACCTCGAGAATCGCTTCTGCAAACAGCCGAAGGTGTTGGCCGTCCATCTAATTATTATGCAAACGTTGCTTCAAGGTACCTTAGCATTTTCAACCTTTAAGTAATCGTTATAAAAATAAAAACCATATTACATCGATTAATTGTTTTAAATAGTATGCATAACATAATACATATAAAATATAGTAAATAAAACTTGAAAACAAAAGACTTAAGGTTAAAAAGTGATTTACATAGAGTATGGAATTCCACTTTGTGGGAGATCATAAAAAAAACTAAAATAATAATAATTTAAATTTGTTGTAGGCTATTAGCCATTCAGGGTTTTAAATAATATTTATTTATTTTAGGATAGCTACCAGCTTGCAATTGTAAAAAAATAACATCAAAAATTATAACTATAAGCTATTTAACAAGCTACCATATAATGATAAATATTTTTACTTTTGTTATCTATTAATGTAAATATGGTACACGACGAATGATTCTGCAATCAATTTCATTATAAATCAATGTGGGCGAGACTCATCAGCTCAAATCGACCTTCATCTTTAAAATTGCAACGAACCGGACAATTTTGGGGTATTGTGTAACTTTGAACATTGCTCTAAATCCGCTTGGACAAAGCGCCTGCGACCTTGCGTCTTTCATATGTACTCTCGCAATTAAGCTTTTGCGAAATAAAAACGAAAATGTTTCAAAGCGAACAAGTATGCCACGCAAACTATGCATCCAACCATAAATGGCGGAGCCACGTTGCCGTGACTGTGAAACGGATCAGTGCCTTCGTGTTGGAGAATGGAATATCAACTTTTGTGTACGATGATAGAATGCAAAATACGCTGATTGTTTACATTTGTCATTTGAAAAAAAAACTACTAATCATTAGGCCAAACAGCTGCACTCGCAGTGTTCCTTCGTGTATGAAATAGGTAACGGTGATATTAAATATTAAAATATAGCGCTTAAATATCACATTTATATCGGGCTTATAGTGTTTCAGTGTGACAAATGAAAACAAAAGGAAAACAACAGTTAAACAAAACTTAAAGCAAGTATATGGGCAAAGGCGGTCTTATCGCTACAAGCGATCTCTTCCAGACAACCTTTGGTTAGAGAATCCAAGAAAGAGATAGAGAAAGTGCGCTAACATTAAATAAATAAGTACAAATAATACCCTTTACACACATACATACATACTTAAATAAAATACATATACTTATATATAATAGACATTTAAAAAAATAGACTATAACATGTTACTAGCAGATGACTCAAGTAGTGAATGCTTGTGCAGTTTGGATTTAAAGGTGGAAATTGATTAAGAATGACGTATTTCAGGCGGTAGTTCGTTCCAAAGGAACGTAGCTTTGACTGTAAAAGAGTCCTTAAAATATCCAGATCGAGTAAATGGAGGCTTTAGGATCTGTATTGGACCTGAGATCCCGGTTGTGATCCACCCCGAGAAATCGGAAACACTCCTTGAGGTAAGAAGGAGTACGAAAATCATACAGTACGTTAAAAACAATGGTGAGAATATGTTCTTCGCGACGCAACCTAATTGTTGCAAACCATTCATCATTTAGACTTATGGATTTTTTTTTCGGGGAGAGTTTGCTGATTGCCTCAAACGGCATTTTCAGCTTCACCGGGCTTGTTTGGAGGCGGCGAGAAACTTAAAGGGTTCCTCAGGCCGTGTGAAACGAATCACCTTAGGAGGTTTTCTAGAGAGAACGCCATCACGCACTAGTGCGTGTCCCCGTACCCTACTAGATTCTCCGAAGAGTTCGGATCGGATCGGACTTTTGTATTATGGGGAAAATTAAAGAATCAGGCCCCTTAGACACGATTGTGTACGTTTTGTAATAGGGTAGTGGTACCAGTGTTCAACACTTTAAGCCCATTGTTCGACACAGGTTTCGTCGCCAAAAAATAACATAGATTTTCATTGAAATTATATGGGATGACAGCTAGGAAGAAGGTGGTCTGTATTCTATTGTTGCTCAAGACTTAAATCAGTTATAATGGTTAATGGAAAGAAATGTCGATCACTAGCTCCTGTCAAAGACTGGTGACATTACCCTAGTAGTAGAATCAAAGCAATGTTGCATCTTAAGCATGTGTATAAAGATACCTTGGTAAAATGTGCGAGTTATCTGTTCCCATCGGTACAGTGACACAGATGCTAAGAGAATTTTTAACAATTCGATCGAGTTAAAGTAACAATTAGTTAATATGGGATAAAAGCCGCGCCTTGTAACGAGTTAGTTATACAAGTTCCT
Organism: Eudonia truncicolella; assembly: GCA_949315975.1. Taxonomy (NCBI): domain Eukaryota; kingdom Metazoa; phylum Arthropoda; class Insecta; order Lepidoptera; family Crambidae; genus Eudonia; species Eudonia truncicolella. Next base: position 8,560,021 of record OX438829.1, on the reverse strand, counting down.
CACTAGATGGCGCTCCTTGGATACCATATAATTTTTTGCCAAAAGATGGCATAGTTCTCGAACTCTCTCTCGTCTCTCTCTCGAGCGAATACTTACGAAAACTAGCACTGTTCACTTAACTCGTCTTAAGGCATATTAAAAATGTACGTAAATGTGTGTGTCAAGAACACAATTTATATTAATAACTAATATTACAAGCAAATTGTTATAACATTTAGGCGCTGCCCGCATGTTCGTCAGCTGTTCAAACAACTTATCGTTTATAACACATCACTATGTGTTATAACTATGTTAATCATATCGTACCTTCGGTGGAACAAGGGCACAATTGCAGTTTTTGCAATTGTACAGGAGAGCCATTTTAAGGTTTTTTTTTGCATTCAATATGGTCTTACATTGCTCATATTACTCAAAAGTAGTTGTTTTCTTCATAAAATAAGCTGTATACTATACTTATTTCTGACATGTTGTAAACAAAATTTAGAAACATATAGTTTTTTTTTAATTAATTTTTATTTGAGTGGAGGGGTGCAGTTGTGCCCTTATAGCTCCAAAATGCAAATTATTTTGTAGTTGTGACCATATTTGAGCTTACTTTTAAGATGGTTTTCAAATAAAAACAAATTGTTTTTTTGCATAAATCTTGTATTTTCTAATCAATAAAGCCATGGTTAGGAACTCTTTGCGAAAATATAATAATAATCACTAGCAAATTTCTTTGGAATCACACTTAAAAATAATCTATAATCAAAAATAACATAAACGCAACAAAAATATCTCTTTTTTAATCTTAATTAGGACTTATCGACTCTTATTACTTAAATCACTCTTCTACCAATTCTATAGTTAAAAGAGACCATTGAAAAATTGTTCATAGTGCTTTGGAACTATGCTTGAGAAAATCAATTGACGAATGTCTTCTGCTTTCCGCTGAGGAATTGGTAACTTTTCTGCATATAACAAGTTCAATGTAATAGCATCTATTTTTTTTTATTACCAATACGGCCTGTTCGAATATTTGCTTTGGTCCAATTGTCTTTTTTGTAGCTGCTCTTGTATTCGAATGTGTCTGAACCTTTGGTAAATTTAATTGCTTTCGTCTCGGTAATCTTAAAGATTTTTCCATCAACATCTTTATTTAGGTTTAAATTGACATCATCGGACAATAACTTCAAATCAAAGAAGGAATCAAAGTTCATTTCGTTGATTTTGTATGGATTTCCTCTTTTCTTTGCAGTTTTAATGAGACTGATATATTCTGCTGGAGAGTATATCGGTCCAGCTTTCTTAGCCCGCCGGACACTTTTTTCTATCACAGAATGTACGGCATCAGCTTTATTTTGGGTATGCCCCCTAATAAGAAACTTGTGTGTGATTGAATTTATGGGCAATGTAGTGACAGCATAATAGTACATTCCAAAAACGAATCTGAAATAAGAAAACATAATTATTTAGAGACTACTATATTGGGGCACACCACACCATTGTAAGAGAATTATTATAAATAAATAATTCTTTCACTCACACACCAATTATCTAGTCCAAGATAATCATACCTACTTAAATACTTTTTTTTTGTAAATACATACTTATATACATAAGAACACCCAGACCAAAACAAATCAATACATAAATATATTTGTCTTAAGCGGGAATTGAACCAATAATAATTAATGTTAATAATTCTCTTACAATCACACCAATCATCTAGCCATAGGTGTGCCCAATATAATAGTATACGTGATCTCTGCTCCGAACAGCCCAAACAATTATTAACTACAAATAAAGTGCCTACTTGTTTTTTTGTTTAATATAACATAATAATATATTTACCCATAGTAACATTCATCACAGATGAGTCTTTTAAAATGACTCTGTCCTTTAATAAAGGATCCTGATTTTTTAAATTGTTATCTATCCATGACTCGACCATTGTTCTAGGTGAAGATTCTAAAAATAATAATAAAAATATAAAATAATAATTATATTTAATAAAAATATTATCTATATTTTATAATTAGCCAGGGGCAAAATCAATAACAGACAAAATAATCCATACCTATTGGCAAATTTTTATTTGTAATGGTTACAGCCTTTTGGCATTCATTTTCTTCACAAAAAGTACTTATTGAGTTGTCATCAACTCCCTTGGTTTGCCTATTGTTTTTATTATCATTGAGCATCATCAACATTTTTTTACTACGAGAACCCATTGTCTTCTGAAAACAATAACATAGTAGTAAAGACAAAACTAATGATACCTACAGAAATGAGGTAGGTAGACGACTTATTTATTACTATAAATTTAGATAATTACCGTGACAATAGCAAACGCTTAATCTTGATAAACCAAGTATTTACATCAAATAATGTATATATTAACCTTGTCATCACAAAAAACGCCGGTTGAAAAATAATTAAGAATGTATTCAACAAATTTTGGAATGACAAAGACATAAATGTCGTTAAGTCTACTCAAATATGATTGCAATTGGAATGACAAAGTCACTTTTGTTTTAAAGACAACAAAGTTTTGAAAATATTGGACAGACAAAGTCACAACTGTTTGAACGGCCTTGTTCATCCAATTATGTAATCATAAATTATAAACATATTGGACAGACAAAGTCACAACAGTTTGAACGGCCTTGTTCCTTCAATTATTTAATCATAAACTAGGCATAAGTGTGTTGACTGTGTCTTTGTTCCTCCAGAAATCAAAAACATTAAAGGGCATATTTACCTTTACGACTATGACGCTCCAGGTGACAACAGCTTCGCTCGCCGCGGACGACACAACTGAACAATAAGATTTTGTCGCGCCAAGACAGTAAAAAAAAGGCGCCAATAAGACAAAGCCACTACTTTCCTCTGGCGGTTTTTGAAGGAACTAATCGAGTGTCTTTGTCTCTCCAGCTAAAAGGGTATTTTAAAAGCGTTTTGGCATACTTAAGTCCATTTTGCAACTTTTGACAATTGTGCCCTTGTTCCACCGAAGGTGCGATATGGCTGAACGCTGTGCACGCATCACTCCTATACATAAAAATCTGATGGAGTAGCTTATGAAGCGGCTTGCCATGGCCTGAATACAACACTATTCAATGGTCTTTAATGATTATTCATAAATTAAATAGTCAATGCTCGTCGTTTTATCTTCTTTTGCTTAGTTCATTTTATCACACGGAATTTCACTCTTCATCTTTGCTTATATTAAAAATATTAATAGATAACTTTCACCGATTATTTTATGATCTCAATTGCTTAATAATATAGACTAAAAGCGCTGATTTTCATTTAAGTAACTAAGTAGAAAGGCAATACAATAAAAGTTTATTGTGTTTACGTTTAAATCTGTCAAAAAAATAAAAGAGAAAAAAACTTTTTAAAAGCAAGCTTTTATTACTTGTTAATAAAAAAAAAACTAAAAAGTTAAAAATAATTTAAACCTGATAATAAGATTTTTTTTATAAATAAAAGCGTGTGTAAAAACAAATAATAAAAGCTTGTTTTTTTTTAATTTATTTTTTAACTTTTTAGTATTTATAAGGGCTTCAGTACAACAAGGTTCGCCCTGGTACCCTGAGGACCAACGTTAACGATATGACACTAGCACCAAAGTATTCGTCAAGACGAATCATACGAGCCCAGTCTCGCTGGGGTTGTGTCGTTTAATTACCGAGTTCCTTTGGCCATTTCCCAGCTCCATCATCAGACCCTGGTTACCATCTAGCACCTAAGCACTCGTCAAGACGGATCAAACGAGTCCAAACTCGATGGGTTTGTGTCGATATACAACCGAGTTCCTATGGCCACCTTCCGGTTTCATCAGATCAGCTCTACGTCTCAATAATTTTGCATTGTCATCCGATTTACACATGCATGCAAAATTTCAGCTCAATCGGTAACCGGGAAGTAGATCAAAGATCTAGCAAGGTATAGCAAGATTTGATTACAAACAAACAAAAGGACAAACATCGGGACAGGTGAAACTAAATAAATACTTGTAAAAAAAATGAGACAGCATCACCTTTTAAACAAAGGTTTACTTTGGTACACTTTTTCGAATAAAACAGAATTACTTTTATTTTATTTATTTATTTGTTTTCTTACAGCAAAATAGTCAAGTAAACATAATTATTCCTAATGTTATTACTATAACTACATATATTTTACAAGTTATACGTATACCTATGGATAGGTTGAGAATTGTTACGGATTTGATTATACAAACTTACTATGATCAAAGACTCTTTCATTACTTACCAAACAAACTTAAACATTTTCTTTTCTAAATTCAACTTGTTTTGCAGTTTTTTCCTCATGATATTTATAAAGTCCGCAATGCAAAAAAGGACTATTTACCTAACACATTTCAACGATTTCGTGTGCTAAAGTTATGGCGTGGCACGAATAAATTATGTGGGTCTTTACTGAGCACGTCAAGAGCCAGCATTTTAATAAGTCTGACCCAAAGCGCCTTTGAATCAACATACTGTGGGTGTTTTTTAATGTTTTTACTGAGAGCTACCAACTTTTTTCTGTCACCACACAGCGTCACCTGGAACTCAGCGGGCCGACCGCCTAACTCGATCGCTTTCGATCGCTTTGAAGGCGAGGCGAGGAGGAGGCGTCATCTGTCATTTTTTGGAAGCTATAGCCTATAGCTATCGATATTGCTTTCATGTTGCTTTCATTATTTTTCAAAGCGATCAAAAGCGATCGAGTTAGGCGGTCGGGGGCAGGTCTCCTGAAAGTGTCTGTCAAATGCAATACTTCATAAAATATTTATAAAATTTATAGAATACAGTGAAAAAAACTAAACGCCCACCCGACCCAGCCAGGTATCGAACCTGGGTCTTCCGCAATCCGGGCGGCTGCACTGACCGCTATGCTACCGTGAGCGCTGAATTTTGTCAATGCTTTTTAATTTTTTGAGTGCTAATAGCGGCACAGTGCGCCATCTATCCAACGGTTGTTGCAACCGATGGCTATGCAGATTCATCTTTGCAGATGAAATACCACAAATTGGCTTCAGTGCAGCAAGCACTTAAAAAATAAAAAGTAAAAATTTGCAATACTTCGCTTCACCAACTCATTTATGTCCCCTACTGGGCCACGAGCCTTCCTTAGGCATGGATAGGGAGAACGGGTCATAAGCCACCACGCGGGTCCAGTGCGGTGGGTTGGTGGTTAATATGCAGCCGGGACCAACGGCTTAACGTGCCTTCCGAAGCACAAAGGAGCTCGGATGACATGATGATGATGATGATGTATTGTTACAAATATACTACGTAATTGTAAATTTATAGGTTATTGGATTATGAAACAATATATTATTAATTAATAATTCTTATGATCGGATCGTTCCTCATCTAGAAAACGGAATAGCTATAGGCATAGCAAAAGAAAAGTTAACAACAACAGGATAGGCACTAATCCAAAATATTTATTCACTGAGTGTAAAATTCTTCTTTTTCAGTAACTTTTGAATAGCAAAGTACTGGCCTCTTTTATAAAGTGAAAGATTTGGATGCCCTTTTGAAGCATTGTTTGTTTTTTATTAAAATGCTTTCGACTGGCTGCCCTCAACTTCGCTTGAGGCGATGTCGAAGCCTTCAAGATAACTCGACGGAAAACGGATTCTGAATAAAAATGTCCACATAAAATTTTATGAAATAATTATACTTTTATGAATCGTAACAAATTTCACAAAAAATTTACAGAGCCTTTTATAATTCACAAGTTCGCAAGAATAATATTGTAAGTCAAAGCTCGCCGAACAGAGAAATATTTCTATGGTATCTAAGAGTGCTTAGATTATAAAAGATTTCTTATCAAAAATATGTAACGAAAGATGCGACCAAATCAATATTTATATTTGTATATTCATTTGAAAAAATAGGAATAAAGAATACTTACCATTTTAGTATTTATTTATCGTATTTTAACCTATTTAATCTCTTTTCTGTGCCTATGTTCTTTGCACGAAGTGGTTCAATGTCATGCAAGGAACACCGTATTGAAATGAAGACGGTTTTAAAAAACTTCTAGCAAAATGAGCAGCTTATTGTCGCCACGGTTTGTACTACCGAACTATGAATTTTTACACATAAAGCAACTTTCGCTATGGTAAATCACCGGACTTAATCCCGGTCGTGTAAGATCACACTCAGTTTTGTCCCCAAACCTAATACCAAAATGCTAAAAGTTAGTTAGTTAGCATAGTGCCGCATCCAGTAAGTGTTGCGTAATATGACAGGCAACCTTGCTCGCTCGCACCTCCGTCACAAAATACGGAGATCCAGAAGGTAAGCTTTATATCTACATACCTCGCTTAAGAGGGGGTATAAAGGTAAATCGCCAATCGTAAATTTGATTTTAACTCTAGAAGATAAACCACGGTTTACTCGAAAAAATATCATAGATACTACAGCATACTTGAAAGAGACTGGACTAAGTGAAAGCATAATATAATTAAATTTTATTGATAAAAAACAAAATCAGAACTTACGTCTACTTTTCAAACAACTATTATCAATTTATTTTCAATTTGATGCATATTACTGAGCCAATATTTTAATACATAATATCAAATTATATTACCAAGCGACCCTATTACAATTTGAAAAAATAATTTATATTTTACGAGTAATTAAACTAAAACTTATTCGGCGCTTACGACATTCTTATTCCGCGCAGTCTGTCACACCTGACCCGAGGTAACATGCATGTTTTGTTTCATCCTACGTCGTGGTTTATCTTCTAGTGTTAAAATCAAATCTACGATTGGCGATTGAAGGTAAATACGTAAAAATACGTTTATACCCCCTCTTAAGCAACGCACATATTAATACATGAAGATAACCCACCCTCGCACGGACACGGATCTCGGAACAGCCGAGCGCGCAGCTGTTGCGAGACTCCGTGTCCGTGACAGGTAGTCTACTCGTATGAGTGCGGCTCGAGCGCGTTTGTATAAAGCTTACCCTCTGCAGTGTCTTTATCTTGTGCCTCCGTGGTCACGACGCGTAGCGGCGAACCGGTCGCGTACGGCAATATCATTACCGCTAAACCTATTATATCACACGACACACTATAACACAGTATACTGGTCAAGTTCTAGGTTCTATTATGTACGTTGGAGCCGTAGACAAGGACATTTTATGCTCCATTCGGTGCGGTGTCGCAGTGGGCTTTTAAATAATAGAATGGACAATGGAATGGTCCTATGCGACGGATTGGCTTGTAAAAATGAAACGTTTGGCCCGATTTTTCCGACCTTCAATTTGTGACTTCTTGGAAAAATTTCGTTATGCCTTTGAAATAAAATCACCAATAGTCTTTGAGTATTTCCTGTCTGAAACTTTATTTACCTATAATTTTTTGTTTTTTTGCTTACTGTACTTAGCACTCGACGTAAAGGGATTCCCTTTACGTAAAAGTGAAATACAACTTATAGGCTCGAATAAAAGCGAGACCATGCTCACGACTCGGCGTAAAGGGAATCGATATAACGGGAATAATATAGTACACACGCCTGCACATCAACCTACCACAAACTGTCACAAATTTCCTCGATAGACTTTGAACTTTATGCCTCTAGCATATGGTTGAAAATGTATTGAAGAAATTTGACAGTTTTGGATAGGTTTATGTGCAGGCGTCTGTACCTATGAACGTAAGGTAGTGTTTGTGAGGACTGAGCCAAGCTTATCTCTTTAGACGGTTAATAAGGGTTAGCGAATCTTCAAACTCTTATTGTAGCTTGCCAACAAAAATAGTGATGCTAACAGGCATGTTGGCTTCACTATTTTGTTACCGATATTTTGGTCTCGTGCAATACAGAACATTACAGTGTAGCGGTTTTAACATCTAGACGCATCCTTGGCGAAAACTAGACAAGTATAGAATGGAAATTAAATAGAATGTTATTATATGGGATTGACATAAACGTCATTTATACGTAACGTTGACTTATGTCAATCCCGTACAAAATCATTCTAGTTGATTTCTACTCTATTAGTGTTTTGCCACTTGTCTAGGGGGGCTGGACTATTAGACGAACTAAAAAGACACGCATATATGTCACATACAGTTTTGTTAAGGTTTCATAGACCACGTGACAAGCCTCATACTAAATAAGCGTAGATAAGTATAGGTATAAACCAATAATTACACATACCTGTGGTTAGTTGGTTAACGCATGCAATTGGCGCAGTTTGCAGATTGGACTCAAAATTGATGGCCAAAGGCAGATTCTTAAAGGCCCACTATACATAATACGTTTAGTGGTTGGTTAACTCACATAGCCGCAGAGGGGAACGAAATCGTACATTACATTTTGAACTTTGAAGCCAGTCGCAGTAATGCTTTACAATTAGGTTGACAAATTCGGTGACGTGGATAGAGATACAGTTTAAAATGCAATGTGTAATTTATGCAAAAGTCCACGTTAGTAAGAAAGGTAGTTATAACAAAACTATGCCTCTAAGCTCAGAATAATATTATTAATATTTCTCAAATGGCTGTAAGTGGTTGTTAATTATTATCTCGTCACAACACAATAAAGTACTAATAAGTACAGCGCCATCTATTAACATGCTTAAAAACAAAAAAGTTAAAGCTAAAAAAGTTGCTTAGAGCATCTTACGTGTATGAACAACGCCCTTGCTTACAGTAGACTATCAACATTTTTTTATAATGACTTTAGGAAATTAAGGGCGTATTATATTTTTACGTCTTTTTCATAATTTTGCTAATGAAAGCTTTTAATAAACAAAAGTTTCATAATCAAAAGTGTAAAGCAGGCGCTTATTTTTGCGAAGGGTAATCCTTTAAGTAGCAATAACTTTGGCCTACTTTGAGGAAGTCTTTGGTCAAGTTGTATTTAGAAAACAAGCTTTTTACTTTAAATTAAGTTTGTGGGTCTGAGGTTACTGCGGCCAAGTAGCAGTGTTGTGTTTGTGAAAAGTTTCCCAACAAAATAAGCACAATACTGTATGATGGATCCAAAAAGGATATCTCTTCATCCTTTTTAATGTTGTATCACTATAGATCAAGACGAAGATGGCGGGTCGACCTTGATGGGTTCATAAGGGATGGCGTGATGTTGCAGGGGATCGAAAAGTGTATGGGGAGGCCTTTGCCCAAAAGTGGGATAGCTATGGCTGATATAATAATAATCACTTAATAGAACACATTATAGATTCACAACGTAATAAATAACATTTAGTAGAAGGTAAATTAAAACTATAATTTATTACGGACGAAAATCAAGATAAGCAAGTTTACAATAATAATGCTATACCAGGTTAATAAACATTTGGTTTGAATAGGTGGTAAAATTTTTAAGACAATAATATTTTTAAGTGAATACTGCGATAGTAAAATAATTTAATTGAAATAAAATATAAAGCCTTCAAAGATGCAATGTGCATAAGATAACTGTAACTACTTTATATTTTAAGTAAGTATGTATGTATGTATGTATGTATGTATGTGAAGGGTATTATATTATGTAGTTATATTTAATGTTTGCGCACTTCCTCTATCTCTTTCTTGGATTCTTTAACCAAAGGTTGTCTGGAAGAGATCGCTTGTAGCTATAAGACCGCCTTTGCCCATGTACTAACTTTAAGTTTTTAACCGACTTAAAAAAAGGAGGAGGTTCTCAATTCGACTGTATTTTTTTTTTCATGTTTGTTACCTCAGAACTTTCGGATGGGTGTTGATAATTCTTTCTTTATTTGAAAGCTGTCGCTTCCCGTGTGGTCCATTTTAATTTTGTCTAGTTATGATGATGGAATCCTTAACGAATATAGGGAAGTCCTCAAATATTGTAGACATGCCTATAGCGATTTTGGTATTTTCAGCAATAAGTCAAGCATTTGCATTCAGAAAGTATCATTTGATGAAGTGTGATTGATGAAAAAGACCACAGATTGCCACCGGAACTCCTCAACGATAAGTATTTTACGAGATATCTCGATTAAGATAGTTAGGCGACTATGATGAAGCAAAAGAAGGCAGGCACCGGAACTCAGTTTTTTATTTCCTACTTTGAGATAAGTGTTTCTCGTTTTCTTCGCTTGTCTCATTTAAATGGCGTCTGTCTCCCATTTTCGCTTTTGATAAATAGATCGAAACAAATCACCAAAAAACGAGAAATAAACAAAAAAAACCGACTCCAAAAAATTAGACTGATAAAATTGCACTAAAAATAAAAAAAACAATTGCGTAGTTTAATTTGTTCAATTTACTTGCAATTATAGGGTTGTTTTCTTTTTGTTTCCATCTGTGTGTAAGCAATAAAGAATTTATCTAACTATTTACTTTACCTTTTCTAATACTATTGGTCGCCCAATGGTTGAAATTAGAGCTTACCATCCTACTAATATTATAAACGCAAAAGATTGTAAGTATAGATGGATGTTTGTTACTCTTTCACGTAAAAACTACTGAATGGATTTTAATGAAACTTTCCTCATATACAGACCATGACCCAGGCCAGCATATAAGATACTTTTTTTTTTTACTGTAGTCTTCGCGAACGAAGTCGCGGGCAACAACTAGTATTAAATAATTATAACACTTTAACTTTATCAAATCCACCCCTCAGTGAGATCAGTGTGCTTAAAAAGTTTTTATCTATGTAGATGATGTTGCAAGCATCAAAGTCTGTGGTGGCTACTTCCCCTAGCCTGAACGCAAGCTTGCTTTACTGACAATCGAATTTCCCTTCAATTAATAGCGTGTCAAACGCTACATGAAAAGCTCATCAAAGCGTTTCTAAACGAAAAAAATACAAAATTATAGTTTTCCATAATTGTGACTTCTGAAATATTAAATGGTTTTAGAAACAAGCCCAATCATTATATATATATACTCATAGGTTCATGACGTTGACTTGAATTTAATAACAACAAAAATGGTATTTTTTAACCCGAAAAATATAAATAGTAGACAAACACGATTTCGTTATTATAGCTAATGTTCGATAGCCGTTCGATTTCGATAGGAATCAATACGAAGCCACGATAATAACGTCGGAATATTTATTTGATCACTCGTGTACAATGAACGTATTTGCATCACCGCTAGGAAGTAAGAAACGGGTAAAAATTACCATGTTGGATACTATTATAATTTTAAGATAATTTTAAATATGACGTAAGACCACATAAATGAAACACTCATACTACTAGCAAGTTATTGCTATGTATATATTCCCGAAACGTACCCATGTAAACATGACTTTAAAATACTATGCCAACGTTAGAAAATGGAAATTGTAAAAAAAAAATTTCGACTTTCCGTACTAACTCGATCAGCTGATGGGTCATTTTGTGTGGAGAGACATATTACATTAATTTTATAAAATAAAACTACATTTTGTAAATATCGGTACTTAACTACGAATGTTTCATTTTTAGCGATGGCATGTCAAATATTGAATAACTACAAAACAAAGTACCTATATAATTTTTATGTGAGTGTTTGCACAACGGCAGGCGTTATATAAAGCTTACTAATATTATGATACTTTACAAGTAGCAGTAGACGTAGACCGATCCGATCCGAACTTTCGGAGAATCTAGTAGGGCACGGGGACACGCACTAGTGCATAATGCCTTTCCCTCTAAAAAACCTTCGAATGTGATTCTGAGGAACCCTTTAAGTTTCTCGCCGCCCCCAAAAAAGCTCGGTAAAGCTGAAAATGCCGTCTGAGGTAAAAAGCAAAATCTCTCCAAAAAAAAGTACATTTATAAGATATTGTTTTCTAAATATTGTTTTCTAAAGTTTACGCGAACACTACACATTGAAATGAAACAACTTTTACGGATCTACTCGCGTTTATTTTAAGGATAAACATTAATTAAAACTAATGTGTAAAATAAACGCGAGTAGATCCGTAAAAGTTGTTTCACTTCAACATTTACAAGAGTTTGGTGAAATTATATCTTAAAACATAATTACAAATTCCAACAGCCATTTGCATTAGCAATTTTTTTAACCAAACTTTTAAGGTTAATGAGTAGGTACTCCACAAATCCACAATGCGATTTGTGGGGTACTCATTAACGTTAAAAGTTTGGTATAAGATTTAACAGAACGTTTAGCTAACCAACAGATTATGGTTAAATTGGGTCTTAACGCGATCGTAAACATGTTTGTTTTCAATCATGTCGAAAGGGTAACACGGTACTGAATGAAATATGATACACAGGTAGGGCCTTCCTTACTAATGAACTGAGCTTGAATTAGATATTCCGTGTTTTGTTTCCGTCATGTAAACTTAATTTCAAATTAGATTAAAATAGACAACTATTAACTATTAACTACACAGAGACATGTAAGAGGCACGGAATAACTATTCGAAGCTTAACACTGTTTATTTGTACGGGCGGTAGAGTATCAAAATCAAATCAAAATATATTTTAGTTTTCACCACATTTGATCATACAGAAAAAACAGTATTGGTATACATAATGGTGAACTTAATTAAATATGCGAAGATGAGTGCCCGCACTAGAGTTTAAAAATATAAGTTTTACTGGTCACCAGTATATTTGGATAGCGCAACATTACAGTGAGGCACCAATACGTGCGTACACACCACGTACTACCAGTGCGTACTCTTGGTGGCTTTACCCTACGCTATGCAATACATAAAACAAGAGATATTATTATTACATGTAACTACTACAATAAAAATTTAATTGTCAAATAAGACCTCTTTATCCCGGAATATTATCTCATTCTGTTAGGAATTCGCGAAAGGCACAATTTACTCGGTTTAAGCCGCGGGCAGAAGCTAGTAAATTATTTATAACGGAAATGTAGTAAGTCCAGTGCCTACAGTAGAAGGTAGAAGGGCGCGGCTGCTTATTTCACTTGGAAATGTCTTTCAGCCGGCCCGCAATAGGAATCATAACAAAGAAAAAGATACATTTTTACTGGGCTACCGAGGACGCTCAGCGGTCAGTACATTGGACCGGTTATCCAAAGGTCGTGGGTTCGATTCCCACTGGAGATTCCTAAGGCTGGTTTGATGATTTTTTCTAGTAAAATTTTACTAGTAACTATTATAGCATTATGAATGCAAAATTTCAAAATAATAAAAACTAGCGGCCCGTACCGGCTTCGCACGGGTGGTTTTTTTTTAATATAGCCTATGTTACTCGGCGCGAATGCTACATTCTAATGGTGAAAGATTTTTTTAAATCGGTCCAGTATAGTTTTTAAATTAATTAGTTACAAACAAAAATACAAAAGTACAAAGCGTTCCTCTTTATAATATTAGTATGAAAACAAAGAACGTTAGAATTAATGTGTGCCTCTAATGTCTAATTCAATAAACTTATTATTTATAATCATTATTTACGATATTATATTTTTATTGGCTTATGGGTATCCGATATTACAGTACAATTAAATGTGGGGTGATCACAAATGAAAAAAAATGCTCAAGTATAATTATTTACCAAATATAATTATTACCTAATTTATCTATATTATAATACGTGAAGCAAAAACTTTGTAACTCCTTTTTGCAAAAATTGCGCGGACGGAGGAGTATGAAATTTCGCAATTTAAAATTATAGAGAAGAAGTGCAGAATACTAATATTTTATTCTATTATGCATAAAAATACCCTAAATTAAATAAACATTGTCTCATAAATCTTTCAAAAAGTATGAGACAATGCCAATCCAAACTCACATTCTATCTTTTTTAATTTTTCATAGCTTAGGATACAATCCGTGCAGCCTTAATAAAAAAATTACGGTCCAATTTTGACCACTGGGCGACCACTAGTTTATTTAAATCGAAAGATAGACGTCTCATTTATATACTTTTTATAAGAGGGTTTTTTTTATTAGCGCGTGGTTAGCTGTAATTTTGTTTATAAAAGTAGTATGTTGATAAATAAACAGTGTTTTTATACGGTTTAATTTTGAAAACTATACCGTGTGTGGTACCAACATACTCGTATATGTTTTCAAAAACATAACCATGTAACTACCATATCGTCGACATTAAGTTTGTACACTCTTTACAGGCAAAACCTATTAAAATCAGATAATTATATATTCTAAACATCTAATACTTATAGGCACAGACAAAGGCTTTGAACCCATGATACACCTTACTAAGAAGGTCAAGGATTCGGTCCCACCCACCACTGGATGTCATTGACGCCCACCAGTTGCATTCGATGTAGCCGATTTGCACTGTCAAAATAATCTGAATAAAATTGTTTACTTAAGCTGAACGCTTTAGCACAATATTATGTCAATCCAACTAAATATCTATCAGTCGCTTGTCAACTTCTAGTGAAGCTTGTATGGTAATAAAGTGGTTAAAATGACTTTCACTACAGACTTTATTATAAAAAGATGTTGCAGCTCTGGACATTTGATACTTTAAGATTACTTTAGACAAAATACGCACTTACCCCGCCGCCACGTCTATAGTGGTTCAAAGTCCCAGGTTCGATTCCCGATGTGGTACTTTGAACTCTGTTTGGTTGATGACAAGATCTTATATTCATAGAAACTGTTACTATCACTACTTTCCGTCAGGTAAAACAAAGTTGAAGCAGTTCCCTAGTAAAAAACACACAAGCCGGAGTGGAAATAAAAGGAAAAAACGCACATAGGTACATGTCGGATATTGATTCGTCTATTCATAACGTAACGTACATTGATAACATGTACACTCAACTACACACGAGAGACGAAAAGAAATACATTTTCTGTCATAATAACAACATAATATCTGATCCGGAGCCAATGAGAGCAAACACGACATAATCGGATCGCCCCCACGCCTTCCACAGCCTCTAATGCCTACTTAGGGGACCGGAACTTTGTGTTCATGCTGCGGGCACACTATAAAATAAGACTTACAAATGGCCAGTTGCATAATACGCAATACTATTTCGTAAAAAGAAATGTGTAGGTATAAATGTACTATGACGTACAAAAGTGACACCTATGACATTTTAATTCGGTTGTTTTTCGAGACGTTTTTGTATTTTTTTTTTGGAGAGAGATTGCTGATTGTCTTAACGACGCAACCTAATTGTTGCAAACCATTCAACATTTAGACTTTTAGATTTTTTTTTCGGGGAGAGTTTGCTGATTGCCTCAAACGGCATTTTCAGCTTCCCCCGGGCTTGTTTGGGGGCGGCGAGAAACTTTTAAGGGTTGATTTTAGGTATTTTGAACGGAGATGTTTTGACGTTAGGTTTTTTAATTTTAGACATTTAAATACGTACCCGCCCAGGTACATGCCTGTACCTGATGTATAGCGCGTGTGAACCGGTACGTCGTACCCTTGTTCTACGATTACGGTGTCTTGGGCCTAAACTAGTGTGCATGTTTAGTGTATTCTGTAAATGTGTATTGCATATAGAGGATCAGAGGCTTTTGAGATGTTTTTTTTAAATTTTACAACAGTGTACCATTTGGCCTAGCCTTCATCTCAACTGATGGTAAGTAGCGATAAAGCCGGAGATGAAAGCGTACTCCACCCGCAGGCATATTACAAAAAAAAAGAAAACAGTTATTAATTGTGCTAGTTGCGGTTGATAAATTGGATTACGTTCACAAATCACTCAATGATCGCTCGCTTAGTGCATTAGCGATTAAAATGTATGTAATAGTTTACATACATTGAGCGATTTGTAGCTTGAGGAACTGGCTATCTTATATCTTAATGTCGGAGCATAACAGCAGTGCTACTAACATTGTTGTTATGGAAACAGATTTAGATAACAATGGTATTTCCTCTTTCCTACACCATTGGGTCCTTTAGACGAGGTGTAAAGAAGCAACTCGCGGGTAGGCAAGGTGAGGACGACGGCTAGTGGCAGGATTCTGCCATCCTGCACTACAAGCTGTACTCGCATCTGGACACTGTTTCTGCTTTACATCAGGCAGAACTGTCATTTGCTTAACCCTCTATAAATAAAACCGGCCAAGTGCGTGTTGGGTCACGCGCAGTGTAGGGTTCCGTAGCCCATCTCAATAATGCGGACTCTGAGAAGAGGGCTTTTATCAACATTTATTTATGTAGAAACTACCGGTTTCACACACCTGACAAAGTTATTTAAGTAGTTCCCAATGAGGAATTTGTACTGCGCCAAGTACATTTATAAGTTGGTCGACTGTTACTAGTTAACTTGTAAAGCCTACTTAGCTATGATAGTTTTCCTTTTAACTTCGTCATATATACAACTGCCGTGAATTTTTGAAAGCTTAATAGTTCACAAACGGATGCCTCAATCATAAAACTGATTCCACCAACCATCTATGTTTTTGAAATTGCTGTCCAACGACACCCCACACTATGGGGTAGACAAGAAAAAAAAATGACATCCCCACTTCACGCCCCTACACGTGAAATGAAGTGACGTAACCTAAAAAAAATATTTTTAAAAATTTTACTTGACCATTTTGTCGGCGTGATTAATATTTTTATCCATGTCAAATTACAGCTTTCTAGTACTAAGAGTCTATGAGACAGACTGGGGACAGACATACAGACAGACGGGCATGGCGAAACTATAAGGGTTCCTTGTTGACTACGGAACCCTAAAAAGGACTCATGGCTGTAACTAGAGGACTTAAAACCGTACCGTATTTTTTTGTTTAAAATATCATTAAACATAAATAAACAACAATTTTAAAAATCCAAATCCAATTGTTTTGATTATACTGCACTTACGTTTTGTGTGATATCAAATCAATTGCTCGTTCAACCATTCAACCAAAAGAGTTTCAATAATTTTATTTTTTATATTTTAATATTACCGCGACATTTTATTATTAAATACGATTCGGTACATTATCCCCAGAAATGGACGTACGTAAGCCTCCTCCCGCGCACCGCTCGTGGGCTGCATTTCTCATCAGTGGCCATACAAAGAATATTAAATGAGAATGTAGGTAGGTACCTATGTATTAATGATAGTAGTGGGTATATCGAAGGACGTCATATAGATGCGTCATCTTCGTTGCGAATTGCGATTGCATTAATTACCTTTAAAGCGGCACACGAATACATTTTAAGAAGTTGTCACAGAGCGCCTAAACGCACAAGACGACGAGCCCACTTCTTTTTGTCCATCCAAAGGTTGTCTCGAAGAGATCACTCTTAAAACTCTGTTCTTAGTGATTGATTAGACTGCCCTTTGTTCGTGTACTTTTTATGTATTTTTGTCAGAATGTCTTTTAGTGTGTACAATAAAGTGGATCACACGCATGTCGTCAGATACGCAGTTGGTCATGTATGCATTTCGTCAGACTACAAAACAGAAACTCAACTAGTCAAATACGCAGTTCGACAGACAAGCAAGTTGTAAAGTGTAATTAGGTATCTTATCTTACTTTTTGTACCTACGAGTACACACGATACCTACCTACACTTACTTAGTCTAGTTTTCTGTATTACCTGTCATCATCATCATCTCAGCCAAAAGACGTCCACTGGACAAAGACCCTTCTAAGGAACTCCAAGGAACAGGTTTTATGCTGCTCGCATCCAGCGGCTACCCGCGACCTTCACCAGATCGTCGGCCCACCTTGTTGAAGGCCTGCCCACACTGAGTCATTGAGTTATATTACCGATGTTTCATTCCTTTAGGACCATAATGTACTCTTCTTAAAATGACCACTTCCCACAAGGACCACATCCCACAATTTACCATTCCCAGACCGTCCACTTCCCATAATGACTATTCCCAAAACTACCTCTTCCCAGATCGTCCACTCCCATAACGACCACTTCCCAATATGTCCATTTCCCAAAACGTCCACTTTTCAGGCTTCTTATGAAAAGCTTTAGCTTTATATGTATAGTATCATCACATCTAAGTCCCCATAGCCGCTTTCCATCAGAGGCCAGTATGTCGTATGAACGGCTCAGTATAATAAAACCTGCCAAATAAGGTTTCAGTCTACCTACACTCGAATACAGCCTCTTACATTGCGAATATTTACCATGAAGCTATAATACCTAAATAATAATTTATCTCTCGATTTCCCTCCTTCCCCACCACACTACCAAACCGCACTACTGGTAGTGTCGTGGGTATTTTTTTTTATCTTCTGCACTACTGGTCCAGTAGTACCGTAGGTATTTGTAAAATACATATATGTGCGATCCCCATTACACTACCTAATTTATTTTCGCAACTAGACATGGGTAAGTAAAAATCAACAAGTTTCCTATTTATATAAGTAGGTTTATTCAACACCAACAATCAATCCAACTTAACATGTACCGAACACAAAACTTAACCAGCTCCTTGTCTAATGGATCACAACAAAAAAAAAAAATTTTTGATTTGTGACAATTTTATTACACGACGTATTATTTCATCTATTTATAATATTGACAGGTACTATTTATAAGGAAAATGAACTAAGTGAAGAAGTTTTATGTAAATACTTTGGATCTATGTTAAATCAACAGAAGCCATTAAAAAAAAATTAATTCATAGGAATTTACTTACCCATGTCTAGTTGCGAAAATAAATTAGGTAGGTAATGGGGATCGTACATATATACTTTACAAATACCTACGGTACTACTGGACCAGTAATGCAGAAGGGAAAAAAAATACCCACGACACTACCAGTAGTGCGGCTTGGTAGTGTGGTGGGGAAGGAGGGTCGATTTACAGTACCTCCACCCTAAAGAGGTAGAAGAGAGAAAATTGTTCAACATTAATTAGAATTTCAAATCTTAGGAAATACAAAAATAAAACCACAGAAATGAGAATCAACGTTCTTATTTTATATGAATCGCGGCCGAAGAATCACAGTCAATTTACATTACACGTGATGTTACATTAGAAGGGACTATGCAGGGACTATGCACGAACGGTATCGATGACTGGGGCTACCGCAGGGCTGGTTAGGGCTTCGCAGTTGCAGCACCGCCAGCTGTTAGAGCCGACCAGCTGTTCGCTGCTCACGCACTCAAGGTGAAACTGGGACGAGCACAGGCTGCACTTTATTGACGCACAGCCCTCTGTGGTACGCTTGCAGAATGCGCAATCCATTTTAAACTAACTGCAACAATAAACATTCATTTAGTATTGTACCTAACTACTTCTACTACGGACCTTAGATACAGGAAACAATCGATGCACAGCTGTTGTCGATATCCAGACAGTACGATACCTTATGAAAAGTACGGTTTTAAGTATGCAACCCAACTTTGTGTACGTTGAGATACCAACACTCACACTAATTTTTCTCGCAATAATTTAAACAGGAATACTCTTTTTTCAATTCTGTTTTTTTTAATATTCTTGAAAAATTGTTTAATATTTTTATTCCGTTTTGATAGTGTTTTTAGCGTGAGAGATGAAAATCGACTGGCGAATGTCGTTTTCAATTGATTTGCTTTTCTACTTTTTACTTTTCACCGTTTTGAATTTCGATATCTCAAGGTAAAGAGGTTGGTTGTGATAACATTCTCTTTTCCTTTTTCTTTCTGGCGTGGTATGTAAATTGGGGTTTAAATAAAATATTTATCCAAAATTTTGTCAATATTTATTTGTTTACATCATAATAATAGAGAAACTTCGTCAAAAACTTTAAAAAAAGTTAGATAAAAATTCTATATTTCACCTTTATTTCTTGTTATTTATCAAAAGCGAGCAATTAAGGCAACATTATTCTTAGTGAATCGTGCCTCCTGCTTTCCTATCAAACGATTTGATTAACACATTCCAATAATCATCATCATCAGCTCATTTTATGCCCCCACTACTGGGGTACGAGCCTTCCCTAAGGATGGATAGGGAGAACAGGCCATAAAGCACCACGCGGGCCCAGTGCGGATTGGTGGTTGTTAATTACTGCTATTGCAGCCGGGACCAAACGGCTTTACGTGCCTTCCGAAGCACGGAGGAGTACAAGATGATAAATTTTTGGTCACCCATCCAATGAACGGCATTTGTGAAAGTTGCTTAACCTCAGCACTCGCAGACCGGGCGCGTTAACCACTGCGCCATCGAGGTCCTCAAGGTCAATCATCAGGTCAATAATATTCCAGAATTAATAAAAAATAATATTAAAACATTCTGGTAAAAAATATTGTGTTGGCTCCACACGATTGTTCAACTCTGCAAAATCGATGAATCCGATACGAACGCCTCGGAGAAACAAGGGACATGCTGCCGTTACCCTATAGAAATAAATTATAACTCTTTGTTTATTGCTTTTTATATAACATAGTAATAACCTTAGAATAAGAACTAACAAAGATTATGCTAATATGCAGGTTTTTCATATTTTAGTATGCCATGAGTATGCCACCATTGATGAATTTATACAAGATATAGGAAGTTTATGGTTTTGAGAATGAGTGTTTAAATAAAATAATAAATATGTAATGTCAACTTGATGGCTCTTTTGACAGATGTCTAGATAATGCAAAAAAGTATGTAAGTAAAAATAAATTAAAATATTCATACGAGAAAATTGGAGCAATGGAGATTAAAAGTCAATCAGTGATTTAACTATGCTAGAATATTATAAATATAACCTAACTCATGTTTAAATTTAAGACCTGAAGCCTTTACAAATTAGAGGTTGCGGTCATGTCTAGCGTTGGAAACCTTCAAACGGAATTCCAAGTCTCTTTCTTTGATTGACTATAAATAGTTTATGAATATTACCATAAGTATACATTGATTACCTTTATAATACATTAATAAGCTATATTTGCTTGAATAGTCTCAAGACTATCGTTGAGGATTTACTTGGTAAAATGTATAATTATATTAGGTCAAAGGGACAGAACGGTACACCTAGAGTTAATCACTGTGGCATATTCATGTGCACAGGCCTCCGAAAATTTGTAGAAATTATTCA
Source organism: Eudonia truncicolella (assembly GCA_949315975.1). Taxonomy (NCBI): domain Eukaryota; kingdom Metazoa; phylum Arthropoda; class Insecta; order Lepidoptera; family Crambidae; genus Eudonia; species Eudonia truncicolella. The sequence goes on along the minus strand of OX438829.1, from coordinate 8,539,126 downwards.
CCTGCAAACCGTTTCAAACGAAATATGGAGGCACTGACGCAATACCAACTTAGTACAAATATTTACTTTCGGTTAGTATTTTAGTATGAATGGTCATGGATATACGTAGTAACTAATATGTATTTAATATTTAAAGGGAAATAATTTATTTGTATTACAAAATAAATATTTGGTCAGCAAAATTATTATTTGGTCAGCAGAATTATACAATCGGTCAGCATAAGAAATCCTTACTGTTGGTTAGGTTAAGTTAATTTTTTTTTCCGAGCGAAGCGCAGCATAGCGATTGCCAGGCACCGAAGGGGGAGCGGCATAAGACTGCTGTTCAGACTGATATAAGTTGCAGACTGATTTAGAAATATTTGCTGACCATAAGTTGCTGCCCAACTAGCTTTTTTGCTGCCCAACTAGCATTTTCTTGCTAACAAAAAAACGAATACTTTGCTAACCGTTTAAATAACACCCATATTTTAATACTTTAATAATTTTATTATTATTAAATAGGTACTCGATCGCGCAGTAGTTAACGCGCCCGGTCTGTGAGTGCTGAGGTTAAGCAACATTCGCAAAGGCCGGTCATCGGATGGGTAACCAAAAATATCATCTCGAGCTCCTCCGTGCGTCCGTATGGATGAATAGGGAGAACGGGCCATAAACCACCACGCGGGCCCAGTGCGGATTGGCGGTTGTTAACGACTACTAATGCAGCCAGGACCAACGGCTTTACATGCCTTCCGAAGCACAGAGATCAAGATGCTACATTTTTGGTCACCCATCCGATGACCGGCCTTCCCGAAAGTTGCTTAACCTTAGCAGACCGGGCGTGTTAACCACTGTGCCATCGAGCTCCTCTTTAGAGTAGTAATATGTTTCATTTTACCTTACCTACACTAATTTTGACGGCTAACATACTTAGCAGAGCGACAAACATATTATGTTTATTATGTTTGTTTTTAGTGTAATTGTTGTTATTTTACGATTGTATACTGTGTGTGTGTGTGTGTGTGTGTGTGTGTGTGTGTGTGTGTGTGTGTGTGTGTGTGTGTGTGTGTGTGTGTGTGTGTGTGTGTGTGTGTGTGTGTGTGTGTGTGTATGTATGTGTGTCTATAGTGTCCGAATAAAGATTTTATCTATCTATACAGAGCACGGTCTGAATGAGCGTTGTGTTCCATTCACGGCATATCATTTCCCCAAGGTAATGTAGCGCGCAGAAACTTATTAAAAGTACAATACGCGGCCGCAGCCAGTTAGCTGTTATGGCGTCGACGAATGCAGCTCCCCGCGACCGTTGCAAACTGCTGTACAGTGAAACGGCAGCTACCCCATCAGAATTTCCATTTTAATTAGGTAGAATCCGATAAGATGACGTCACTTGATTTTATTTCGCACTGAGCTTTTTATTCGTACGAGGTTTATAAAAAAATATTAGAGGTTTGTCCATGTAGTTATCTACATGGACAAACCTCTAATAATTTTTTTGATTCCAATGATTTATATTGAGCATATAACAAATAAGACTTTTTTCGTCTAGTCTGTTATATTGTATAACTAATAGTATAACTAACCCAATTGTAAAAATTTTGCGTGTTGGGCTTTGATTGTTCATAATGTTAAGGGTATGGTGGGATAATATAATGTATTATAAGTAGCTGATTTTGATATCCTTAAAAAGTGTTTATATTTCTAGGTAAAATTTACTTTACGTGTTTTAAATTATACCACTTTTGCTATATTAAGGCGTGACAATCTTTTTATTTGTCAACAGTGGATAGCGGATTTCCATAATTTTCCACCACTCAAAGGCCACCTGCTTTCCAAACATAATGAAATGTTTATTCTCGTATAAAAGCTGTTGTTCGTATACGCTTCGGTGGCTGTGTTTTTAGGTCGGTGTGTGTTGGATTTTTCAAAGCTTCATCTGGATTTGTGATCACCAACCATTGGTGGTGGTTAAACCATTACCCACAAATTGTAGCGATAACTGTATGTCAATGATGGGACTTTTACCCAGCAATGGGACAGTATTATAGGCTATTCTTTACCTACTTTACAATAGCTGTTGGTCAATTTAAGGGCATCCGCTGCGTCAAGTGGGTTCACGGCGCGGGCGTTCGCGCGGCGTGCTGTTTTATATTCAAAGTACCCGCGCCGCGTGCGAAGGGCGACCCACCTCACGCAGCGCTGCATAGTGAATTTACACGAAACAGGCACGCCGCGCGGACGCCCGCACCGTGCGCCCGCTTGACTCAGCGGACGCTCTAAGGGTGTTGAACATATTTTGATGATAGCCATTTTATTTTAACAGACGCACCGGAGAAGCAGGCGCGCGCGTACTCCGCTCGACGCCCGACTGGGGCGACGTGGCCATCAGCGGCGAACACCTCTGGTCACCCACCTCCGTCTCCGGGGACTGCTGCTACGTTGGTGACGCCGAGTGCCAGGTCAGTTAGGTTTTCTAACCACCAGCCGACAAGCCGTGGCCTAAGAAGCTTGGGATCTCTCAGTGGTACACTTATTTTTGAGAGTGTTTGCTGTCTCAAACAGCCCTAACAGCGTCACCGGACTTTTTTGAGGGTGGCGAGAAAAAAAGTTTCCTTAATCAAGCCGTGTGATAACAACACCGTCGGAGAGTTTCCAGAGGAAGTGGCATTCACGCTAGCGTGTCCCCGTTCTCTACTTGAATCTCCGAGGTGTTCGAATCGGGTCGGGAGCGGAACACCCGAGCCTCTAAAGGTTAGGACCTCATCTTGGGTTGACCAGGTCGAGGCGTGGGGTTAAGCGCCCTGGTACATGACTGTATCTACCTGGTAAAGAGCGCGATCGAACCGGGTATTAGTACTCTTGTTTTACGAATACGGTGTCTTGGGCCTATAGGTATTAGTGTGCATGTGTAGTGTATTTGAGTCGAGGTCGGGCAGGGCAGAGACGGCTTCTGCATAGCGCCGTAGCGCTAAAGTCCGGCAAAAATTAGCAGTGATTAACAGCCTGGCTACCCACCTCCGTCTTCGGCACTGCTGCTACGTTAACGGCAAGTGTCTAGTCACTTACCCATTTTAGGAGCATTAAACAACTAGTTGCAGCCTAAAAAACTTGCAAGCAATTGTAGAAGATACCCAAGACGCTGTAACGCTGGACAGAATTTAAATTACGAGCTTTTTCACTTACGCTTGGTCGAGTAGATGGGTAGTAAAGTTCACTCCAATTTGTATGGGATCAGAAGCTGAATCTGATGAGTTAAAGTTAGTTTCTTAGTTTAGACGTAAATCGTGGTAATCAAGTTTCATTGACAACTCGGTATGCTAGATCTCTGATACTGACCATTCATTCGAAACCATTGATTCATGTGGGTACTAATCGAAGTGACTAAGTTGACTAGAATACAAGCACTGCTGGGGCAGGTGCTTCACTCGTCGCTAATTTGGGTCACCTGCCTCCGTCCCAGAGACTACTGTTACGTTGGAAATTCCAAGCAAATGTGCCACATGAATACTAATGAACTTTAACCTAAGCTAAACGACCCTTATGCACATCAACCTATCTAAAACTGTAAAATTTATTCAATAAATGTTCAACCATATGCCATATACATAAAGTTCAAAGTCTATTGAGGAAATTTGACAGTTTGTGGTAAGTTGATGTGCAGGCGTGTATACAAGACCAATCGAAAAAGGTGTACGCGTCGAGCTACACTATTGACTATTTAAATACAATGAAGTCAAACCTTTTGCGATTCTCAAATGCAAGCCGACACGTTGGCACGTGTTGAATGACACGAATATTTCGTGACATTCTATTCAAAGCGAAAATGTGTTCAGTAAAAAATCAACGCCACGTGTAAAACAGCCGACTACATTACGCACTTTATTTTTTTAGGTCCGTTCTTTAAAAACAACAAACGCACAAGATATAAAAGTGCCGAAAAAAAATATCTGAGAGTATTTGTTGACACCTTCAACACTGCACACAACAATAAATAAGGTCGTTTTTTTACATGTTTACAGTAACCACGCCAAGTAAGTAATGTAGCTTACTTACTTGGCGTGGTTGAGTCTTATTGAAGTTCAAGTTATATGAAAATTATAAAAATGATTCCATAAAAATATGGGCGAAAATACTTTTAAGTGCCAGCATCAACAACAGCTTCAAGTAAAAGCTAGTTTTCTACATTCTATGCGATGCAATTTCACATTTTCAGGTCAACTGGTTTCAGAAGGGTGCGAATGAAAGGCATCGTACGCTCTGCATTGAGTGCGTTAACAACATTGTAAATAACGGATGGATCGCTCGATCACTTCAAAAGCGGAAGCAAATAAAAGATAGTTTAACTTACAAAGTTCAGTAGCAAAAATTCAGTTATGACATTGCTCTATGGTATTTTTTTCGGAACGGAGTTATTGTTACTAACAATATTAAATGTATATATAACTAGGTTAAAACTTTCTAGAATAGATCGTCATTGTTGGCTAAGTTTTGCTTTGAAATACGTACCATGTTTTCTCCTAATTGTCATTATCTTAGACAAAAAATAAATTTGAAGACATTTACTATCATTAAGAATTACAAATAAATTCACCTATATGAGAAAAACACAATTTACTATATTTAGAAAAATACGTACAGAAAGACGGTAGTTCTGGTACAAATCCCGCCACACAATTTTACTAAGATGTCAAATACGGTCTTGGGTTAGGACAGGATACAACATTTACAACATAAATTGATATACGGAAATTAATTAAATTCAAATGCTTATTATAAGACAATGCATAATAAGATTAACTTAGAACCATCAAATAAAATCAATCAATAATTTTAAATAAATAAAACCGACTTCAAAAAGGAAAATAAAAAATTTACTTAGCACAAAGTAATTCGTATTTTGATTTAGTTAATCAGCTTTAGGGAGAGGGCTTTTTAAACCTATTACCTCCACAAAATCATACCAAAAAGTTCTAACGACTTTTTTTACACATCAATGCAGTTTAATTATTTAGGTAAAAAAATCAAAGTAAAAATAAGGTAAATTAAAAGCTCATTACGTATCAAAACTGTTTTATTTCCGCAAGAAATATACAGTTAAAATCGGGAAGTTATTTTGGCATCGACATTATAATTTGTCGGTTCTTGGCCTAATAGCCATTTTGTGATTATTTCCTATTGCCGTATATATTTTCGTTGAACACGTTGTTAACACCGAAATGTTGTTATATTATTGTTGTTGAAATGTTGTTTGTTATATTTAGGTACTGGGCGATTTTTAATCTCACGGGTGATCTCAAATTATAAGTAAAATGAAATAAATTTTTGAAATATCATTATTTCTTCATTATATACAATTTGATTACTAAGATGTATACCGTTCAAGAAATTTCGGTATTAAAGATAAGTTACCAGTGCCCTTAAATAAGAGAAAAAAAACCACTTGTTCGTAATTGATATCATAGCGTGAGATTTGGCCACCAATTCAAAAATCAACCGCTGGTCTTTTTTTTATTGAACGACCTGACGGCATATGCACTGCACGAATCTAGGTAGCGTTTTCATTCAACAATTCGTTCAATTACCACACATAAATTGTGCTATTGATAATTTCTTAATAAAATTTAATTAATAAAATAAAACTTCTTGATAAGATTAGTTATACTTGCTTTGCTTTCGGTATAAATCGATGACAAAATCGATGAACGAATTTATGTATTCGCAATGCGGCATTTTTCATTTTGGCGCGTAAGGTTAAAAGCGCTTGTCAAATCATAGTATGTCAAAAAAATGTGGCACGCTTGGTTTTCATACAAATCGTAACACATGATGCATCGTCTATCTCAATTAGATATTTGGTCTGTGGTAACATCCTAACTTTCGTCATATTGATTCTTTGCGGGATATTGTTTTTAAATTTGAATAGAGTTTGTACTATGAGATTATAGAATATGAAGAACATCTTATTATTTCTACGAACATAGCTTTTTCAGGTTAGTTTTCTCGTTGTAAATAACATGTCACTAAATGTTTTTTTTTTTGTTAATTGTAATGTGACATTTTATGTAAGTATACAACATGTGTTTTGAGTTGTGTTCCGGCAGTAAAGTAGCCAGCAGCCAATTTCCCATTAGTGAGGATTTCGTGTAAAGTAAGCCTACCTCCGACTTGCTCATTTAGAAAAACTCAGCTTCCATATTGCAAAATTTAAAAAAAAACTGGACTATGACAGTTATTGTGTAATAGTAATTAGAACGCACGTAATTAAATTAAAATGAGGGTATACAAGCTACCAACTAATTATGAGACAACCAACACCTCAGTTTCTCTGTGACCACGGACCCTGCAAAAGGTTTGAAATGTCAGGATATACTAACGATAATATAACGATAATATTGTGTGGTGAACTTCATGAAAATCAAACGAATAAACTACGAAATAAGTATTTCGTAGCTTATTTACATCCCCATTTTAAATGGTAGCACAACATAAACTGATTAACTTTTAACTTAATCTTATTAGTAGAACACAAAAATAGTCCAGTTTAAATGGAAAATTTCATTATTTTTTTTCAATAAGAACAAATTCATCAAAATGTCCGGAGATTTTCATTGAATGTGATGGAATGGATTCCGTTTCTTTACTTATATATTGAAGAGGATATTTGGGGACACCCGAAGAAAAATAACAAGTCACACGTAAACTCTAACCAGACAGGAGCCATTCCTGTATTTGAAATTTGACTTCAAAGCAACAATGTGCTGTCAGCTCTCTTTATTTTTACAGTGTTTTGATTAAGAAAAAGGTTTCCATGTATGTAACTTTAACGTAGGTTTATAGAATTTTGTTGCATTTTTGAAAGGATACTAAAGTTTAAGCAGGAGCCACTTTCTTTTATTACTTTTCCCAAATAATCAAAAGCAGCTTCGGTTGCGAACTTCAGTTTGTAACAAAGTTCACACTCCGGATGGAAACTATTCAAAAATAAAATAGTTTTATTTTAGACTAGTTTAGATTACTAGAAATGGTGAATGTGTGGTCTATGTGGCACTATTTATTTTGTAGTTCCAGTCTACAAGCACAGGTCAGCAGATTTAAGAAACTCATAACATTGTATATGGTGAATTATGAGCTTAGATGATATTGCCTGTTCCTTACTGTTGTTGTTGTTGGATATGAGGTGTAATAACATTTTTTTTTTTTTTTTAATCTGGATATCATACCAACGACGGATATTTTTGAGACGCGGCCAAATGAATGAATTGGAAAAATAAAAAGTTTTTGATTTATATTTTGAACCTCATAACATTTGAGTACTTAATTAATAACGGGATTCTTACCATGTTTATAACAAACAAAATAAACATGGTAAGAACCCCGTTAATAATTACTCTATTGCAAGTAGGTAACATTTGTTATAATATGAAATTATTTTTTTGGAGAAATATGGCCTGTGCCAAGGATTAACATGACGAGTGGAACATATTTATTAATTTATTTATTTAATTATTCAGAACTTGACTATATAAATTACAAAAACACAAATGTTGAAAAAATTTCCACGAGCAGGATTTGAACCTGCACCCTTCTGACATGATCGGGTGTTAATGACGGTAGTTGTTGACATTGAATGGGTGTCTTTGGCTTTCAAAGTAAAAAGTAAATAGTGTTGAATAATTTCGGCGGGCTGGTTAGAACCATGATAGCTCAATTGGAAGAGCACCTGACCCGGTATGTCAGAAGGGTGTAGGTTCAAATCCTGCTCGTGGATTTTTTTTAACATTTGTGGTTTTGTAATTTGTTTCGCAACAAAATTTGCGTTAAAATTATATAAACAAAACAAAAACATTTTGACTATATAAATCAATTAATTTAGAAATTATTGTTATTATTTACGAAATTATAATTTTTGAATAACAAAAATGCTGTTAGATTAATTGCTTTAGTTTATTCTTATTGTTTTTCAATGATGATTAACCTTTTTTCTGTATACATAGGTACTAGCCCTACCTCTTCTTTAATTGTTTTTTAAAGTTTAATTAAATAAAGTTAATTTGTTTTGAGCAAAATTCAATGTAAAAACTAAATACGAGTAGATTTACTTATATTGTTTCTTTTCAATGAGCTCGCTGTTTGATAGTGCAATTATTTATATCTGTACTTCTATACTAATATTATAAATAGGAAAGCTTTAGTATTTTTGTATGTTTGCAACGAATAAAACTACTGAACCGATTTTAAAAATTCTTTCACCATCAGAATGCTACACTCCTAAGTAACATAAGCTATATTTATTACTAGAAAAAAAAATTGCTTAATGATAAATAAACAGAAATACGATTTCTTTGTTTTGTCATAGAAGCTTTGACGGTACGATACGAACACCGCCGGGTCAGCTAGTCGATAATAAAGTCGATAAAGTTACCACATTACCCAAATATGACGTCATAATTACTTATGACAAAATTCGAAATTACGAAAGAAAAGGGACAATCTATCTTTTTCCAATACATCACCTAGGTTCATTAGTAAAAAAAGTACAAAGTGATGATTTGTGTTGCTATTTTAGTCCGGTTTCTATAGCTTTAGTTATTGTTCTGAGTAAATCACTAGCTGACCGGCGGACTTCGTACCGCTTTGACAGTTTCCATGACAACAAAACGTTGACAGTTTCTATGACAACAAAACAAACAAATCATTCGTCCGCTTAAGAAAACCCGTATCCCATGATGGACAGTGTAAAAATTCAGTGCTACGTCAGCCTTCTCGGTAGCATAATGGTCAGTGCAGCCGCCCGAATTGCGGAAGAACCAGGTTCGATTCCTGGCTGGGTCGGGTAGGCATTTAAATTTGTCACTGTATTTTATAAATATTTAATTTAGCTTCAGTACAGCAAATAAAACGTAAAATTTAAAAAAAAATTACAATTTAATTAATTATATATCAGTATTCCACAACAAATAACTAGTAGGTAGGTAAGTAGGTAGGTTAAACACACGTTAAAATAATGAAAGTATAAAGATGTCAGTCTTAAATACTACCACCTACCACCACCTTTAAATACTACCTATTTCTTCTTCTTTCATGACCTACGTCAACGAAAGGCGGAAATCTATAGCTGATCTGATCACACGAGCAAATCATGCCTATAATAACATGTTCCCTTTTATGACGTTATACATGAAGCATATTGTATAGAATTTCATACCGTTTACCTCGTTTTATGAGCTCACAAATCTTACTTCATACCTTTACGCGGTTAAGCTCCATATAAATTGTGAATTGATATACCTGAGCCACGTTCTCGTTTATGTACTACACTATAAACAATCAATTACTTTCGGTAAATTAGTCAAACGGTAAGCCAAGGATACATAAATAAAGATTCAATTACTTTCGCAAAATTAGGCCAAATTATACCGTTACTGCTATAACCTACAATAATATAATAAATAATGCGAGTTGTATGTACGTAAACATCTAAATTGATTTCTTTATACTTTACAGTTCATTGAAACACAATGTTTGCTTTAGTTAGAAAGAATTGTCAAATACATTAAAGATTATTTAAAGAGTATTGACAAATACGATATTCCTGCCAATATTAGATATATCTTTAATACTTAAATAAATCTTCAGTGCGAGTGTATTTACTGAACTCCTTCTAAACGGCTGGACCGATCTTTAATATATAAATCTTCTGTGCGTGTGTATGTTACTGAACTCCTAAACGGCTGGGCCAATTTGGATGAAATTTCCTGTGTGTGTTCAAGTGGATTCGAGAATGCTTTAGATTTACAATTTAACCCGGTAGGTGCCGTTGCAACCGATGGCCACGCAGATTCATCTTTGCAGATGAAATACCACAAATTTGATAACACAATGCTATAGTAAATTTTACTTTTTATTTTTAAGTGCTAATTGCTGCATTGAAGCTAAATTAAATATTTATTTGTATTTTATAAATAAAATACTAAATATAATATTTATTAAGATGAATCTGCATAGCCATCGGTTGCATAGACCGTTGGATAGATGGCACTGTGTCGCTATTAGCACTCAAAAATTAAAAAGCAGTGTAAAAATTCAGTGCCCGGATTGCGGAAAACCCAGGTTCGATTCCTGGCTGGATCGAGTAAGCATTAAATTTTTCCACTGTATTTCATTTTTTTTTTTTAATTAATGATGATTAGTTTGTGGAACATTTTACAGGTTTACAATTACTACTATGGAAGGGGTACGTAGTAAAGACGGTTGCACATCGGAGTATCCAAAACTGTAAAATATACGAGTATAATAATATAACCATACCACATAGACATATAATTCAAAGTCTATTGAGACAATTTGACAGTTTGTAGTAGTCTGATGTGTAGGCGTGTGAACATAGGCATACTACAACTCAATGAATTGAGTGATATGCGAATAAATAAATATGAAATATGAAATTGTGCATCCCATCCGCTAATATCTTTCTTTTAATCCACGCGCGTCATTGTTCGTTTTCACAATAAACAAATTGTTACTCGTCTTATGAATTATGATAGATGAAAAGACCTATAGAATTGCTTCAAACATCGTCGTACATAGTTTAGCCAGTGGTAAACGGGCAAGAAATTGTAATTTCCTCAACAACCATTAGCCAGTTTCCCGTCCATTGTGCCGGCAGGTTTGTAGTCCGTCATAGTTGAATGTAAGATTAATGGCCCGTTTCCACCATTATCGACGCGATGACTTGTCATTGTTAATAAATGTAAAAAAGTATGTCTTTGACACGTACTACAAACAGAGTTTGAAACATGAGTTAAGTTGGTTTAATCGAACTAAGTTGCTTTCACACATGTAAAGGACACGGTGCAAATTTGTATGGGAGGTATGGTTTCAACCAATACTGATACGGTTGGTGTATTTGTATATTGCGGTGTGTAGGTATCAACAACTAACTTGGAAGTTTAGAGAGAAATAAAATTATAATATATGTTTTGGCTAGAAAAAAATTAAAAGAAAAAGAAGTTGTAGTCCATTTTTTTTTTAAAGTGATACCTGATGCCACCCAATTACCAACGCTCGTAGAGAGAAAGCTTCGTCCCTACGATGTCGTAACTGTCCGGGAATATTTAATTTTTTTTATTTTGTCATCAATATTACAAAAACACAATGTTGAAAAAATTTCCACGAGCAGGATTTCATTGTGTTTCTGTAAAATTATATAAACAAATTAAAAACATTTTATGTCATCAATATGTTTTTTCCCTACAATTTTTTGCAGTCTGTAGGTGTATCTATATATAGTGTAGGTGATATTGGGTTAATGTTCCTCCCAGTCTCCTTATATTTGTAAATCAAATTCGAAGGGCCTACTCGCGCGGTTGACGGTTGACGCTTTTACGGAACAGTCGAGTGACTCAGTTAAAGTCGGAACTCGAAATCAATCAAGTGACATCGCAAGCGAACCCGCTTGACCTTGTCATGATATTAATGGTATTCTGTTTATGTTTCGCAGGTATCAAGCAAAACAGAATACGAAATTAGAATGTCACTGCGGGTTCCGAAAAGTTCTAAATTTTTGTTTTCGCGAACTATCGGTGTTTGGATTAACGTATATCTTCCGCACTGAAAGACTCGCATCTAGTGCGAGTTTTATTTGACATTTGAATACGTTGACGAGAATTTAAATGACATTGAGGCAGCACCTCCTATAACAAACGAGGACAGTTAAAATGTTGCTATACAAATTCTCGTCTTCATTAATCTGATCAAATGGTGAATAAAACTGGCGCTAGGGAGACCCTGATGATTGAGACGCAGAGTATAGGAATAGAAGTACAATCTCGGAAAAATATGTCGAAAGTTTATACAAAGACTTCTCGTAAAGAAGCGTGTATGAAACTGACGAGAATACTGATAAATAAAACTAATACAACAGTATTATGATTATGCTTACATTTATCGATTTCTGCCGCTAATCAGCATTGTTTAGTTGCGGTGCCCAACAAAAACAACAAAAACTGAAACTTTCTCAACTTCGTAACTCTGGTTTTAAATTAATCAAGTAATCTGCTTGTCACGATCGCGCTAATCTCTCTAAATTGCTGCAGCTTTTTTGGCAAACAAATTAGTAAAATCAGGCATTTTTAATTTTTTTATTCGTTATAGGCAGGCATTTGACCACACCTCACCTTATGTTATTTATTTATATATTAGAAATAACACCCAGCTCATTTGAAACTAGATAACAATATTGAGGTTGCACATTCAATTTTTACAAACATTAGATTTGACAATCATTGTGCCGATAGTCGTGTCTGCGAACGGTTTGGTAGCGGAGAATCTCGACCAACACCTTAAGAGACTCTCGCTTAATGGTTGGATCAGGGATCAGATACAGAAGGCGGTACTCTTGGACACTGTCTCTGCAGCCCTAACCACCGGCAGCTTGAGCCCTGCCCCGTTGCCGGCGGCACCCTAGGCTAGGTTTTTTATAATATTTTTATGTTTTGTATGTGTTTTTTGTATTTTACCTTTATATTAATATTATAACAAACCTAGACTAAGAAATAAAATAAATAAACATAATAATAATAAATAAATAAATAAATAAAAATAAAAAAATAAAAAAACAATCTAAATGAGTAATCAGTAGTATTCCCAACTACAAAATACAGTGAAGTGATGTGTGTGAAGTGTATTGACAGCGGAGTTCATGTTCTGTTGCGGAGTTTACCTAAGCGTGACGTCATGCGGTGTTTCAGTCAAAATGACCGATTGCAGTATTTTAATGTTTTACTTTTTTGAAATCTTAATAATCACAATTTTTTTAATAAAACTAAACCAGTGTTTTCAGTTTTTTTAATATGTATTTTCCCAAAATGTTTTTGTTTTGTTTATATAATTTTAACGCAAATTTGTTAATGACGGTAGTTGTTGACATTGATTGGGCGCCTTTGAAAGTAAAAAAGTAAATAGTGTTGAATAATTTTGGTGGGCTGGTTAGAACCACGATAGCTCAATTGGAAGAGCACGTGACCCGGTATGTCAGAAGAGTGCAGGTTCAAATCCTGCTAGTGGAATTTTTTTCAACATTTGTGTTTTTGTAATTTGTTTCGCAACAAAATTTGCGTTAAAATTATATAAACAAAACAAAAACATTTTATAAATAGCTTTCCTACTTCTTAACTGATCTTAAGTATTTGTAAAAATATTATGATCAGATGTTAATGACGGTAGTTGTTGACATTGAATGGGCGCCTTTGGCTTTCAAAGTAAAAAAGTAAATATTGTTGAATGATTTCGGCGGGCTGGTTAGAACCACGATAGCTTATTTTGGAAGAGCACCTGACCCGGTACGTCCGAAGGGTGTAGGTTCAAATCTTGCTCGTGTTTTTGTAATGTATTTTCCCATAAAATCATTAAACCGTCGATTTTTTGACACTGTCGTTATGCCTAGTTAGTTTTTTTTGTATCTCCTAAGACAGGTAAATAAAGTGTACCTTGGGTTTATTGACAGCTATGTTTAATTAACCTAGGGTCACTAAGTCTACCGTGCGTAGCACTTAATGCACCCAAGTGATTTGCTCTAGGTAAATTAAGTCTACCGAGGAATTTCTGTCACATTACTGCTCAAAGTGTATATTAGTAGTATATTAAACTGCTGGTAAATATCTTTATGAGCATTTTTCCCTAAAATAAAATAATAAATTTTTACCTTTATTGCTACAGCGGTATTTAAACCAGCGTTTTTAAGTGATCATGGTCAAAGGAAGAGGTTTTACTGTTAAAACGTAAACTGATTGAAGACATAACTCTAGCTAGACCGCTTAACTGAGTCCTCGCCTGCGGTAGTTACGCGGGGCGGGATGGAGGTACGTAGGGCCTCTGCCACGAACACGAGCGACTTGCGATGCGGCGAACAGATTTCTAGTTCATTGTGCGCTATACAACGGCAGTCATAGTCTACGGTTATAGAAATAACGCAATGAATTAGAAATCCATTTGCCGCGTCACAAGACGTCCGTAGTTGTGGTCGAGTGGTAAGGTACACTGTATAATCAATTATAAATATAGGTGTAACTTGAATAACATTTAAAAAATAATAATGTCTAACTCTGATTTCAATATCTACACAGAGCGCATAGTAACAAAAATAATAAGTAGATATTCAAACAATAGTGCACTTTTAGCTAATAGGTAATAAATAAAACAACGATAAAACAACGATTCATACGTATGATACTGATCTGATCTAGTACAGCGGCGCGAGCCTCGATCAATAATCGAATCGATCGATTCGAAGGGCGCGAGTAATTAAATAAAATGTATTGTAATATTGCATGATTTAGTAACGACATCGACATAGGTATTTTTTTTTGTAAATGTCGTTACTTATATAACAGCTGTGCAGTTTCTTGCGCCCATTCTTCTGCACAGCTAAAATATAGACGCTCTGAATGGGTAGTAGGTAAAAAAATATTTGGATGGTTTAAAAGTAGCACCGTCCTATAATTATTATTGCTTATCTTCAGCAAAATCTTGTTAAAATTGTCACGTGTGTAGTCCCCGGCCAAGGCCACTGACGTCTTGCGATGAGTCGAACGATTTCTAGTTCATTGCGTATTTTTATAACCGTTGACTAAGACTGCCGTTGTATAGCGCGCAATGAACTAGAAATCCGATCGCCGCGTCGCAAGTCGCTCGTGTTCGTAGCAGAGGCCCTACGTACCTCCCGCCCCGCGTACCTACCGCAGGCGAGGACTTAGTTAAGCGGTCTAGCAAAGATTAAAGTATAGATACATAGTACGAAACACAAATGTTTTCGTTATTAAAGAAAATATAGGACAGAAATAGAACATCAGGCTTTCGTTAATGTCGACGTTAGCTATTGTGTTCATTAGCTAAATTTTCGCAAACTTTGTAGGATTTTCCTTTCGTCCTTTTTAAACAAGAATGACATTAAGAACTCTCGTCATGGCACCACAGTAAATTCCCTGTGTAACCAAAGATCGGGGCTTATTTCCGTACCCTTATCATTTAGATTTCGCATGTTGCAAAGTAGACATCCGTTAATAAGTAGGTAGGTAATTGCATCACCTGTCAGCGGCGCCAGAATACCCACCCTTTTCAAAATGTTCTCAGTTTGGTAATAAGAAACGGATCTACCCTTTTTAATTTTAACGAGTAGGCACCGGCTTTCATTCATTCATTCAGGCGACGCTTTGTGAAACTGTTTCGTGAAGTCTGTATACGGAAAAGAATCTGTTGATGTATTGCTTCAACTCTAAATGAAATAAGAGATAGAAAATACTTTTTCAAATTGAATAATGGAGTTACCCTGTAAGTATAACTAATTTGTAATAATGTTAGTAGCAATTCTAAGAACAATGTTAGTAGCGTTGTTGTGTTCTGATAGTTAGAGATAAGATGGGTATTTCTTTATTGGTTGAAGATATTGGATAGAGTACGCTTCACCTTCGAAATTTCATCAGAAAGCTACATCGTTACAATTGATTTTGATAATACAACAAATCTTTTTATCGTTCGCAACTTTGGGCTGCTTTAGTTGTTATTAATATCTGTAATCACACAGGCCACTGTCTGATTACAGATATTAATAACAATACGTGTTAGATTTAGAAAAATAGCTTTGCTTTATTATTTCTAACTTACTAATAATATAAATACATAAGTTGTATGTTTGGTCCTTCCTTCACGACACGACAAAACGGAGTACCAGAAATGGAACTCACTATAGCACATCTATTTTATATATTGCATAGTTAGAGTGCATAAAAGTCCCTGATTGTTATATAAAAAACTAACTAAGTTGGCGCAGCGAGCCAAAGTGAGTCAAGAGGCCATGGCCTCCGATAATAAGAGCCTCCATCTGGGTCTGTTCTGCGCCATCTTGTTATGCTACTCTTTATTCATACAGTGACATACAATGATCTCGCACTTGCTACCATAAGCACGTGTTTCACACTTTTGTAGCAGAACAAATATAAAGCAAGTGAAGCTGTGAGCCAAAGCTTGAACTTTGTAAAAACTTATTCTAGAGCTTTAAAAACTTGACTAAAATTTCTAGAGTTGCTCCTCAACGAATAGCTGTATGTAATATTTGGCGCACTCGCAACTGTTTGCGAGTGCTCCTTTATTACCTCGCAGCGTCGACTGCCTTCAGCACAATACCTAGTTCCGCACAATACCCTAAGGGCTTGGCTGGAAATCAACTTACAGTGCACTAACTTTCGTGTATTCTGCAAAAAAAACTGCATAAAATATTTCCTTTATTCGAAGCTAAACTCTGGCTTAGTATCAGTTGTTAGATAATGGATCTGTATTGTTTTTCTTTAGCATCAGCCTATAAATATCTCAAAGCTGAGAGAAAGGCTTCCCCCATTGAGATATTGTGCCATTACCTACCATGCCTATCGGCCTACGGGATGTTTCAGATTAGGCGTTTTTTCCGCGCATATAAGTCCATATCGCAAAAGCAACAGGTACGAGCATAGACGTACTTATAGGGCTACCAGAAGAGCTAACTTATCTCATAATACCGTCTAAATTATAAAAATCTAATCTTATTATAACGACTTACAAAAAGTCGGTAAATAGTCTGTAAAAAATTTTACTTACAGTTAATTATATTAATTAACAAAGTCAAATAACTATACAATTAACTAAATGATCCAGGCCTGCCAGATGCTTATAATTCTGTGACGAGGCGCGAGCCGCGAATAGGCCTTGAACCGTGTTCGCGCGAACATGTTGGCATAGACGCTTTACGTTTATTGAAGCGCGTAATGTAGCGCGTTACTTATTTTCTCAAAGACCAAATGTGTTGGATTAAGTTAGTTTTAGTAGTACTTTAAGTGTATGCATACCTACTAACTTAGGTCGATGACCAATCAACAGGTACAAGGCGCTAAAGGTACGCAACGCAAACACGTTACTTATTATTCTTAAAGTCTTACTGCCGTACTCAGAGACGTCAATTAAGTTTAATGCCAATTAAATGTCTTTCCTTCTCTATTTAGCACTGTACATAAAAAAGTGACAGCAAAATACTTAATTGTCATCAAAACTTAATTGAAGTCTCTGAGTACGGCAGTTTGTGCTGATTATCATGTATATTTTAGATTGTTATAAAATAATAGTCAATACTGCCAGACACTTTCCGTGGGTGGTTAATTGCGCCAGGCGTTAGTATGGCAGCCTTGTTATCTTGCCTTATTAACAAAAGTAGGTACTAGCACATTACTCACGACTACGTCCGCATGAATTCAAGATTTAAAAATAAACAGACATTAACCTTTCTATCAGTGAAAGAGTTTTTGGTATTGTACCAGTAGTTCCAGAGATTAGCCCCGCCATACAAACAAACAAAGTCACAAACGTTACCTCTTTATTAATAGTATAGAGATAGATATAGACATAGAGCTTTCGGAGAGAAACGCCTAGTCTGAAACCGCCCTATACCACCACGCCGGGTGTGTTAACGATTGCCATTTTACGACTACAATCCGCACCAATATGGCGTGCAATGCCTTCCGAAGCACAGAAGATTACTGTTGAAGACGGAATGATGAATAATAATGGATTAAACGTGCTCTTCCTTTTGTCAACATTTTTTCAGAAAGCTCTTTACGGCAACTAGGCTTAAATACGCGTAGTTATTTTTAGACATATTTATTTACTAGCTGTGCCCGCGGCTCCAGCCGCGTGAAATTCGGTCTGTGTCAGTAAGCGGCAAATTTTTTATAGACAATCTGCTACAATCTGGCCGGGAATTTTTTAGACAGATAAGTAAAGTTTGCATGAAAATCCGTTCAGCCATTTTCACGTGATGCGCGGTCAAATAAACATACAAAAATTCTAAAAACTATTGGAAAGTGTTATGTTATCGATTCTAAGTATCCCCAGCCAACTTTTTTTCGAATATCTTCTATGTACACACGCCTGCATTTTTTTTTTTGAGAGAGATTGCTGATTGCCGGTGCGGCATTTTCAGCTTCACCGGGCTTTTTTGGGGGCGGCGAGGAACGTAAAGGGTAGGGACCCTTTACGTTCCTCGCCGCCCCCAAGCCGTGTGAAACGAATCACCTTCAGAGGTTTTATAGAAGGAACGGCATCGCGCACTAGTTCGCGTCCCCGTGCCCTACTAGATTCTCCGAAGGGTTCGGATCGGATCGAAACGCCTGCACATCAATCTACCACAAACTGTCATATGTCCTCAATAGACTTTGAACTTTATACCATAAGCATATGGTTGAAAATGTATTGAAGGAATTTGACAGTTTTGTATAGGTTGATGTGCAGGCGTCTGTACCAGTGCATACACCAGTGCGTGCATGCATCATAATACAGTAAGCTCATTGTTCGAGACCAGTTCTCGTCGCCGAAAAATAATATAGAATATCATAGAAATTTTACTTGATTACAGTTAGAAAGCAGGTGGTCTGTATTAAATTGTTGCTAAAGTAGAAAATCAGTAGCTGACTACTACTTTAAATGATAAAAGGAAAAAAGTGTTGATCATTGGTTCTTATCGGTCACTGGTGCAACTACCCTAGCTTAGTGTTTATAAAAAAAATAGAATCAACAGAAAAAAAGTGTAAAATCTTTGAATGACGACGACACGTTTTATATTATCAATTTAAAATGTATATTTTTATTAAAAAAAAGTGTAATTCGCCTTTATTATGAATACCGCACTTTCTTTCTGTCTTGTTCGGTGTCTTGGGAAATCTCACAGGGTAATTTTTGATAGACAGCAGTACGAAGTTCCCACACGGTAGGCGCAGGACGTAATGCTGGCTCCACACGATCGTCTTACCCTCCAACTGCTCGTCCAATATTCGATCACGTTTTTGATTTGCATTATACTTATTTCGCACGAGTTCGGTCCATTCTGAATAACTTTTATGTGCATCGAAAGAGTTCACAAACGTTTGGTGTTCGAGGATGAGACGATTGTGTGAATCCAGCATAAAGCTTTTGAATAAGTGCCGTAAAACTTTTTTTATCAAACAATTGATTGAAGCAAACTGAATGGTTGAAAGAAATTTAGTTTTCATGATTAAGCTTTAAGTCTCTTTTCCTCGATTAAAACGTGTGACAGCTTTAGACAGAAAAATACTCTGCTAACAAAATGGTTGCTTTCTGCCGAGATATTATTTATAAAGGCTTATGTTGCATCGACTAATTTGTTGCTGAATGTACTAGGTATATCGCCACAAGTCCGTGAAAGAAAATATGAATTATTGGCAGATGTCTCAAAGAGTTACAGACAGTAAAGACGTTTAAATCATGACCACCAAACGAGAAACTCAATTGAATTCTTAGTAAACCCCCGAAACTAGTTTAAATATTTGATTACGCAGCAGTATCTTATTGCTTAAGTATTCGTGGATTGAGATCGAATAAGTTTGAAACTAGTTCAGTATCTCCTTTGAACCGATTGCCGAGTGCGAGTTTTAATCACCATTTAATCATGAAAACGTGAATTTGTGTGGCTAAATTGCTACTTACCTACTTTATCACTCCCTCCTCTGATAAAGCCTCCTGGTGACAAAAGAGGCCACAATCTCGCTTAGCACCTCATCTGATCGCAAGAGGAAAGAAGGTCGAAAGTGGAAGCGCACTTCTCGCAGAATAAACAGCTGCTGAAGCTGGCTCTTAACAGAACAGCATGCAACTAACATGTTATTAATAAAAGAAAAGAAAAACCTAAATAAGGAATTAAAATCGATATTTAAAAATAATTTATATATAATAATAATTTACATACAATGAACCTAAAAATGTGGGAGCTAATTAATACCTTGGCAGTAAATAAAACCAAAAACAGCCCTGCTCCCCCAAATTTGAGATCTGATTCCGGACTGATTACCGACGGTGCTGTAATTTGTAATCTTTTCAATTCCTTCTTTTCGCCTATCGGTACTGAACTAGTCAGTAGAATTCCCCAGAAAGACCACATTGATACCAGTAAAATCATAATGTACGGACGTAATTACTCACATGAAGTTGTATTAAATTATCTTAAACCTTCTAGTACAGATGAATTTTAAAAAATTATAGACGACCTGGATACTAACTCCAGCACTGGTATTGATGGCATTTCTACCAAAGCAATTAAATGTCTTATAAACTGGACCTAACACTGTATGCTGATGACACATCTTGTTTTACTTCGACCACTCAGTTCAGTCCACAATCGCCGACGCCCAAAATATCTAGATACCTTAAACCAATGGTTGCTCTCTAATTTGTTAACAATCAACACATTAAAATAATAGTACATGATACTAGCCGCAACAATTAAAGAAATTCCTGACTTCGAACCACTTAAAATAAATAATGAACTTATTCAAAGATTATATCAAGAAAAATGCTTAGGGTTGCTGATTGGTGACAAAATAACTTGGAGACCACACATTGAGCACGTCAAATCTAAATTATTATCTGTACTGGGAGCACTTCGTGAAATAGGACACTGCATACCAAAAAAATTAAATAATAAAGACATTTCTTACACCAACTTAACAATTGTACGATAAAACTAAACTAATGAACCTATCCCAACTACATAAGTATACAACATGCATTCTAATAAAAAAAAATATTACAAAGAGTATTAAATCAAATATACAATTAGATATAAAAAAATATACGCATAATCTCCGACACAAAGACAAATATCACTCCTACGATTAAATATGGGAAAAAGACAATTCTGTTTGAGGAGGCACAGCTGTTTAATAGGTTACCAGATGAAGTGAAAACTTGTGAGACTATATACACGTTTAAAAATAAACTTAAACTGCATATCGCAACGACTACCACAGAGTGACAATTTGTATACTGTCATTTATGTACTATAAGCTATGTAATTTATCTCATTATAAGTGAAATGTAATTTCGTATGAGAATAAAGATCTTTAAACCTATTTATTTTATCTCACATCACATTGTTGCCAGTATTTAATTAATAAGGCGTTTAACTATTGTATTGAGTAAGTATTGTATACTGACTGATCTCAAAACTTCAGTATGAAGATAGCACTAAATGATGATGATTGAGTAAGTGTATGTGTGTATATGTATGTGTAAATGTTATGTATATGCATATTACAGCATCTAATAATATGTATGGTTGTATGAATATAATGGCGTGCACTTAGAGACGCCAGCTGTGAACTAGTGTAGGCTGATGATGATGAATATAATTAATGTATGTGTCCACTGTTTAAATATGTATTTAAATATTGAAATAAGTATAAAGTAATAATAATATATTGTTTTAACAATAATTCGATGAACTTGTTGTGATTCACCGGACAAACCCTAGTATTTAGACTGTTTCTCTATTATATCATAACAAACACAATGGTCATCAGGTGTAGTAAGCTGTTAAATCCAAAATAAATAAATAAATAAACATAATTGGTCTAAAAGACACGACAGCTTTTGTCGCGGTCGGGTTCATGGACAGAAGTTAGCACGCAACGACCATGTCCCGACGACGCCGGGACGTGACAGGCATACAGACGCGACGTCATAAAACTCAGCACGAGTGCCGCAATGACGTCACTCATTGGCATTCGGTGTGGCTGCGGCGGATTCTCATGACAATGATCTTGCGTGACGCGAGCATTTCCATTCGTTGCTCATTTCTTTTTTAATAGCTTTGTGCGGCTTGCACAATTAGCCAGAGTTAAAGTTAGGTAGATCAATAAGATTTATTTGCCAACACTCATGCACTTCATAATAAAGCTAGGGCAGTAACGGTTAATAGTGGAGACTGACCGGAGCATTTTGTCGTAACGTAACATGTTCGATCCGAGCATTTGCATGGTCAGTACTTGATCTTGCGTACATCAGTGTAACGGTCAGTAAGCAATGCCGTAACATATCAAACTCAACAAATTCAAAATCTCACGAATGGTACGTTACAGTTATGTTATGATGATACGCTCCGGTCAGTCGCCACCATAGTAATCATTCATATTCGACAAAGCACAGATTTTGGAAATCAGAATATAACTGCAAGCACGACTTTTTACTTCCCCGCCAGAACTCTTGTCCAGTTACGAGCATAAATATATTACTATGGCGAAATCGCCGAGACAAGTACTTAACAATTTTTGCAATACAATATTTCAGCAAATCTATATAACTCTTTATAAACTTGATGGGTCTTACAAATAAACAGAGAATAAGCTTCGAATGGTTATTATGTGTTTTGTCTCTTTTACTCTTATTTGAAATTTTAATGTCGTTTTACATAACAGGAACAAAGAATGAAATAACTATTCAGGGCTTATTCTGTGTTTATTTGTCAGGCACGATGATTTTTTATGCTAGCGTCAAAATATGTAACAACTTGAAGCGAAAACATATTATAAAGACAAATTGTCCATATCGTAACATAGTTTTTAATATAATATATAATATGCAATAGTATGTGTGCTGTAGCTTGATGGCGCGTTCAGGTTGCGATCTTGCAAAAGTAAACTTTCACAACGTCAAAGGCAGTCATTAACACCCACCAACCCGCATTGCCCCAGTGTGGGAGGTTTTGGATCGATCTCTTCATATAAAGTTTATTAAAAAAACGTTATTTATTATTATTATTATATGCTTTTGGCCATGTGGTTAAGCCTAAGCCCAGCATTCAGTGGGACGTTCATGGGAAACTCAACAACTAACTTGACAGAATTGACATCACATTCACATCTTGACAGAATGGTTTCCTGAATCTTCGAATTTCGGCCGATAAATGTAGCGCAAGCGCTACGGCGTTAATTGCCTCGCTACAGGCTACACGCTACGGCCGTAGCCCGTAGCTGACTCTCGAGCAATTACTTTGGTCGGTTGTTCGAAAACTTTCAGTTCAGTATTATTAGGAACCCATTCCAATCGGTTGACTTGAATAGAATACTTGTATTGTTGTTAGTTAACTTCCAAATCGCTTCGTTGAAATACCCTTTAGGGAACCATAAGTTAACGCAGAGACAAGGATACTGGGTTGAAAAATAGAAGGATAAATAAATTGATTGTCGTGTTGTAACCTATTTGTGGAATAAAATATCTGGTAATTGGTCAGATGTTTCAAAAGATATTATTTTGAAATATTATCATTACCTCCTTTACTATTAGGTAGTTTTATATAGAATAGAATGTAATAGAATAGAATAGTTATTTCTTGCTCTTAATTGATTAAATGTAACAAACGTATGAAATTTACTCCTTCTCCATAAATTTTATATACCATTGAACCATTTCTAAACCAGCTTTAAAAAGCTTAGTTTAAGAAAATTATTAATTTATTTCACTTAACGCCTCATTGGTCTTACCACTTAGCTCGGCCTGATAACCGAAGGTTCTGGGTTGAATTACCAGTACGGGCTAAGTGTGTTTCGAAATGTTCGATGCTTGGTAATGATGATCATTTGTGATCACCAACTTGCATTTGGCAAGCGTAGTGATTAAGTCCCATCATTTGTAATGATAACTTGATTTAAATTTTATTGATGGAGCTCTTTGCTTAAAAGTAGGGCAGTATTTTAATTACTTATTTACAAGATAAAATTTCAGTAGAAAAAATATTTTAACCGGTTATCCAAGGGTCGTGGGTTTGATTCCCACTCGAGCTTCCTTTATTCTAGTAAAACTTTAACTTGTACATAAAGCATGGTAAAAGCAAAAATTTTAAGAATAAAAATATAATATACACCTTTTTTTTTGTTTTAATTTCTGTGATTTATTCCAACGTTGACTCATACATCAGCATTGCGTCTGAATGCCTGAAAAACTGTCTCGTTCGTCCACAGAAGCACGGCTCCCGCATGAAGTGCTCGGCGTGCAAGATCGTCGCGCACACCGCCTGCATCGACATTCTCATGGACCGCGTGCAGTTCACGTGCAAGCCCACCTTCCGCGACGTGGGCGTGCGCCAGTACCGCGAGCAGACGGTCACTCACCACCACTGGGTGCATCGCCGCTCCGAGAAGGGCAAGTGCAGGGCTTGCGGAAAGGTATGCACCGATATTTACGAGTATAACGTACTGGTACAATTCACGGTCACCTCATATTTAATGTATAATTATATATTTTTTATATCTTACGGGTAAGCACTTGGCCTTCATCTCACCTGATGTTAAGTTATGATAATGCCGAAGGTGGAAGCCCACTTCACCCGCAATCCTCAAATGCTGAAGCACTGGCTATTTTATCTCTAGCTGCCGGAACACAACAATACTACAAACATATATATACATAATCTTATGGTGGCGACTGCCCAGAGCGTATTATCGTAACGTAACAGTAACGCACCATTCGCGGTGAGCTTAATACGTCATAGCTGATTGACCGGTAACGGTCGGGCGAAGCTCCAAGCGGTTCCGCTAACTGTACTTGGCCATGCGAATGCTCGCATCGAACATGTTACGTTACGGCAAAATGCTCCGGTCAGTCCCCACCTTTATTGTTTGTTATGTTGGTTTTATAATGCAATATAACCTGCAATAATTTACACAGTTATAAGCAATTAACCATTCTATTCTAAACTAGTAAGTAGTATGTTGCACTATGTAAGCTTTAATCAATAATGGAAAGAAAGCAATGTACAGTGTAATCACCAATTTGTATAACATAATCATTGGCCTCTGTCATGACCACGTGCAGTTTACGACGCGGCAAGGGAATACTATGGAAACCTTAGCCAATGATACTAGATAAAACGCTATGTAGAATGTAAACCCGCGCTGTAAGCCGACCTTTACGCCCGAGTGTCCGTCTTCCTTTTAAAAAAGTGAAAGCTTTTTAGAATACATTTATGTTTTTGACATGTCTTTGTCAACTAGTACAATAGGATAAATGTAATTAAGAGTATTTCACGTCTGCATAACATGCTAGCAAGATTTTAATACTAGCTACGGTCGTTCAAATAAATTACGCTTACCGCTTGCAATAACAATTCTGTTGCACGAATCGATGTTGTTATCAAACGCTACCATAAAATAGCAATCCCATGTTCAACCATAGCGATATTAATATCTTTCAAAACATTTCAAAACTGATAGAGCCAATAGACTAGTTTAATGGCATAGTGTAAGTACAGTGGCTTAACTACCTACGCTTTGGTCCATTTGAATTGTTAAAGTGACTGTTAAAGTGACAGCTCCCTCGTAAATGTTACATTGTTGTTTGTTACTTAAATTTGTTTTTCTTGGCGAGCTGTCATTTTTCCATTAGCACAAGCTCGATTTCCACAAGCCAGAGACGTTATACTGTTATAGGGGAACGAATAGAAAAGTCCCCTGGCTCTTAGTCACAACTTTTCATTGTTGTGAAAATAAATGTTAAATGAAAATTTTCCATTCGCGCTTTTTGTAATGCAGTAGGAAAATTAGAAATTTATTTAAAACGCGCAATATTTTCAATGTTTGTTGATAACGTTAAATAACGGTACAATTTCTTTATAGGGTTCCGTAGTCAACAAGGAACCCTTATAGTTTCGTCATGTCCGTATGTCTGTCTGTCTGACCCCAGTCTAGCTCATAGACTCTTAGTACTAGAAAGCTGTAATTTGGCAGGGATATACATATTAATCACGCCGACAAAGTAGTAAAGTAAAATTTTGAAAAAAAAAATTGTGTTACCTCCCTTACACGTGAAGTGGGGATGTATTTTTTTTCTTGTTTACCCCTAAGTGTGGGATGTCGTTGGATAGCAATTTTAAAATATAGCGGGTTTGTGAAAACAGTTTTTTGATTGAGGCATCCGTTTGTGAGCTATTAAGCTTTAAAGTGCAAAAATTTTGTTAGAGTCAATCGAAATGGTTGTTTTTGGATACGTGAAAAAATTCACGGTAGTTGTATATATGACGAAGTTAAAAGGAAAACTATCACAGCTAAGTAGTCATTACAAGTATACGAGTAACAGTCGACCAACTTATAAAATGTACTTGGCGCAGTACAAATTCCTCATCGGGAACTACTTAAATAACGTTGTCAGGTTTATGAAACCGGTAGTATCTACATTTAAGTATATGAGCCATCGTTAAATAAATGTTCATAAAAGCCCTCTTCGCAGAGTCCGCATTATTGAGATGGGCTACGGAACCCTACACTGCGCGTGGCCCGACACGCACTTGGCCGGTTTTTTTATTATTAAAATTGTAACTGTTGATCAGCCTAGGTAAATAACATAAAAGCAAAAATAAAAGTAGAGTGAAGTATAGCCTATGACTGTCTTACAGCTGGGCAAAGACCTCCATCATTGAAATCAAATCATCACTACAATTGATGGGCAAATTAAAAATTAAATAATTATGTTAACTCATATTTTAACGTTCTAGATAGCTTACTAGGTGCAGGTACTGTAAAATGGATCATCCTGAGACCCTAGTGGATGTAGAGAAAGCAATCAAAACTAAACGTGAATCCTAAATTGCATGATTCAAGCTTTAATATAGTTGGAGACTCCTTCAAAGGTTCTATTGAAAGCGGAATATCTTGGAAACAGGTTCACTTATTTCTATTTTGCATGATTCTAAATAAAACTCTTTAGATCTAAATCTTCTAAATAAAAGAACGGTTGACATTGGTCTATCCGTCTGAGAGCTAACATGTTACAGTTATAGCTCTTAAACTTCTATTTCATAAATATATAGAAAGAAAAGCAAATCTTCAATAATCAAAGTCGGTCAATTACGAAATAAACGCAGAAAATAACCCCCAAGATGTGTTAAACAACAGCAACAGTAAAGTTAGGGGACATTACCAGAATCTTTTTGAATTGATAAGATTAGTTTATGAATACGTAATCAACGTTGCGGTCACTCAGTGCCATTGGGGACACTTTAAAAGTTACGTTCTTGGGAGGAGAGCATTCTATCTGACTGTAAATTCAACGATAACCTCTTTTTTTAATATTTATATAAAGCATTGTAACTTTATGTGTTACCAATAATATTTGCAGAGACGAAATGCTCTCATAAAACTTTTATCGAGTCGAACATCATCAACTTTGAACTAGCACAACTGAACGAAACTGTTATGGGATAGGCAACAAAAGCCTGTAAGAGCGCCGCTCCTACTAATTGAGTCTTAATAATTAAGCAATCGATTGTAAGTGCCCCCGCATACGTTCGGGTGACTTATAAACTTGGCCTTAATGAGAAAAGTTCGTCAAGAGCAACCTATGTCCATTAACATTTCAGACTCCTACCATCACAAACAAATAGGATGCCTGCTCACTAAAAGTGACGAAAGTTGAATAATTAACGTGGCTTTGTGTGGGTATACTATTTGCATAAAGTACTGGGGCTCTGGCGTGGCTGTGCCGCTGCTGTGAGGGTGCAGTTTTCGTTTTTTATTCGTATCGTCGTATGTCAGGTATTCTCATATAAGAGCTGACTAGTCAGCGCTTTTACAAGGTGACCGTATTAAAATAGCACAGATTCTTAATGCCACAGACGTCAGTAAATTTTTATTACATATTAATCAATGAGTACTTTGAGTATTTATTGTTGAACGCTTCTTTTAAGGGCGGCATACAGGACGGCCAGAAAATGGTGATTTACTGCCGTACTCAGAGACGTCAATTAAGTTTAATGACAATTAAATGTGTTTCCTTCTCTATTTAGCACTATACATAAGAAAGTGACAGCAAGAGACTTAATTGTCATTAAAACTTAATTGACGTCTCTGAGTACGGCAGTTAATCATTGTTTTTTGTGATAATAATTTGAAATTTCTTATCGGTTTCGTCGAATATAACTCTTTTATCGACCCCTTTCCGTGAAAATATTAGGATACTGGAAAATAGCTACAGCTTTTTTTTACGCAATATGCAGGTATAACTACAATTCTTTTAATTTTTTACCATAGTTTTACTTTAAAACCATAATAGTTTTTAAATTAAATAAGACTCAAATAAACTACGGTGTATCTACCTAATCCGAATAACATACTATTCCAAAACTTGTTTATTTATTCATATTACTTTAGCCCATGCAAGCCCTCCTAAAATGTTGCCACAAACAAATCCTAAATAGGCGTGGTCAACAAACGTAATACATCATAACGTAACTGGTGAAAATAACCTATTTCACCGTATTACTCATGCTTGTAAATGTAATCTGTCAGACGGATTATATCATGAATAAGTGAGTGATGCGAGCGCGAGCGGCCGCGCTGCGTTATTATCACCCAGTTTTATTTTTATTTGGGGAAATGTCTTATAGTGCTTCCACGGAACTGGAGGGTATGGGGGATGCCAACAGACTTACAACAACGACAACAACAACTTACGACAACCCCTAGAATCCTTCTGCAGCAAAAAAATAACTCTTGAAACAAAAAAGCTTGATTCCTTCTGCTGCCGTCGTGCCCACTTGTTTATTTAATTGGGGAAATATAAAATATAAAGAAAAAAAAGAAATAAGAAAGGTATCTAGTGTCTAGGGTCTATAGTGTTAAACACCCCACCCCGATAACCAAACGAACGATGTAATGCCCCTCAGAGTACTTAATACCCAAAGGATGGTAACATAGGACTGAAGGGTGCTGGTTACCCCGCCAAAATACAAAGCGAACTAGGGATACATATTTGCTACTTGCCGGCATTTGCTGGCTGCGAAATGTTCGGCTTCAGTCAGAGGGTTTCTCTCCAACTTCTTAACAACTCCGTTGCTCTCTCTTATAACAGCTTAGAGGAGCTTTCCTTTGTTTTAACAGGTTAATATTGTCTCATCGCGTTTTTAATAGAGAGTTTCACTTGGGCCAAACTAAATGGAGCCGGCATCGGAACCGGTCCCAGCTCAGCTTATATAAAGGCCAACACAGCCCTAACGCCAGCCCTGTCAAGTTGAAATGATTTGCATTTACCTCGCATAAGCCTCACGTGCCACACACTGACTCGACACGAACGCCACAAGCCTCCAGCGAAATTAAAACTTCATTTTTAATGATGTGTTTCCATATCGTACGTTCAGCGTTACCTACGCCATTTTGAATCATACGGAGGTTTCTCGGTTACTTTTTTAGGGTTCCGTAGTCAACAAGGAACCCTTATAGTTTCGCCATGTGAGTCTGTCTGTCTGTCTGTCTGACATACATATATGATATACATATTAATCACGCCGACAAAATAGTGAAGTAAAATTTTGAAAAATATATTTTTAAAGGTTACCTCCCTTACACGTGAAGTGGGGATGTTTTTTTTTTATTCTTGTCTTCACCATAGTGTGGGGTATCGTTGGATAGCAATTTCAAAAATATTGTGGGTTTGTGAAAACAATTTTTTGATTGAGGCATCGTGAACTATTAGGCTTTAAATTGCAAAATTTTGTTAGAGTCAAGTGTCCCTCCCCCCCTGCCAGCCAAATGGTTGTTTATGGATACGTGAAAAAATTCACGGTAGTTGTATATATGACGAAGTTAAAAGGAAAACTATCACAGCTAAGTAGGCTTTACAAGTTTACGAGTAACAGTCGACTAACTTATAAAATGTACTTGGCGCAGTACAAATTGCTCATTGGGAACTACTTAAATAACGTTGTCAGGTGTGTGAAACGACTAGTATCTACATTTAAGTATTGAGCCATCGTTAAATAAATGTTCATAAAAATCATCTTGAGATGGGCTACGGAACCCTACACTGCGCGTGGCCCGACATGCACTGGGCCAGTTTTTTACATTAACATTTTTCCATCGGAGTGTCGACACGCACTTCAGCGTCACCGCGCCAAACGACCGCTTACAATTTAAGCTGCATGTTTGTACCAACGTTCGTTTTTTAAATAAATAGCATGAAAGCACTATTTTATTCCTTATTCATGTAATTTGTAATTTAATTTGTAATTTTCATGTCTCTATTCATCTGTTTGTTTTTTCCAAATTATCTAAGTTCAGATCTCATTGTATGTACTCGTACTAACACTGTTGTTATACGTTTATTCGTATCACACCTACCATTGCTTAAAAGCACCAAAAATTTTTCTGTTCTGTTTTCATACCGACCGACGTCGTGCCGACCCGCTTTCGTTCATTTTTGTGCATGTATAGTGTATAGGTACGTTGCATGGTTGTTTTGTTGTCACAGCCATTCCGGCGCAGATGCTGTGGGTGGTGCATTCCGGCACGGGGCTCTGTACACAACTCCGCAAATATAGCCGTAGACAAAGAGATTGCGGTTCGCGTGCGTATACCTGCCGTCGAGACGGCAGCTGCTTTAGACAAACGGAAACGTTGCTTGCCTTTCTTACGCTTTTAAATCTTAAGTTGTCTTGTCTTATTTTAGTAGACACTGGGTTTATCTGAGCTGGAATTTAATATGGTTTGTTCCGCTAATATATTACTAACCTACATAGTTCTATTTAAAAAAATATTACATACCTATGGATTTTTGGCAAACGACAAAAGGCTATGTGTCATATAATTGTAAAAAAACATTTTAAATTCGTTAATTACTCGAATTTAATTTTCACAAATATGTAACATTTTATTTTTTACACTGCTGTGAGTAAATAAACTAGACCAGCCAGAAAACCTATATTTTAAATTAATTTGTAACACGGCGCAGTCAATTTTACTTAGTTAGATAAATTCTTATAAACGCAGACTACTTCCGTAAAAACTTTCTTTTTCTCTTCCAATGGATAAAACATAGCTTAAATAAAACATTAAAATATTTAGATATGAAAAAATAATGTCATACAAAAGCATTTAATGACACTATCAGAAGAAGAAGTGTGAAAATTTTTACTTACTACTGTTTGTAGTTGATACCTCCTAACGGTACAATTTCTCCCACAGTCTCTGCAAGCGAAGCTGTCATTCAGTTCAAAGGAGATCGTGGCTCTAAGCTGCTCGTGGTGCAAGGACGCCTACCACAACAAAGAGAGCTGCTTCAACCTGCAGCGGATAGGGGAGGAGTGTTCACTTGGTAAGATCATGGGTTCTATGATGTGTTTCCTACAAACATACAATTTAGTCATGTGGCAACTTTTGTTTATTTTTAATGTCATACACAATTGACGTTAACTCTCTCCCGTTTTCATTCAATGGCGAAGTGAGCCGCATTTTCATTGCATTTTTATATGTAAAATGTTAATTAAACCAAGTTTTAACAAGTTCCTTCGCATTTTATTTAGGAATGACAAAATAACGAAATGTGTATGGTTTTCAATTTTAAAACAGAACTGTTTTGAACTGCATCGTCATGTCGATAAATGGCGCTTTAATGATTTATAGAATAGCAATACTTTTAAAGGCCTACTTGTTTACCTAGCTAGCAAGATTATACGTCTTTTTAAGCCATTCTATGTAAAGTCATACTTTTATAATAGATTCTTATTCACAAATAGAAAATAAACTACTAATGCCAATCGATGTTATCCTTTAATGTCGTTTAATGATTCGACATTTATTAATTAAGTTGAATTTCCTATAAAGAAGGCTTATCATTAATCTTTTCAACTATGATCAAGTAAGGTAATTAATTTATGCATTGTATTTTTTATGTTGTAGGATCTCAAACAAATATTATAGTGCCGCCGTCCTGGATCGTGAAGCTGCCAAGGAGAGGCAGCTTCAAGTCCTCATTAAGAAAATCACCTAAAAAGAAAAACGCTTCAAAGAAAAAGGGGAAAGACTCGAAGAATGAGCAAAAGACTTTTGTGATAAAACCTATTCCTACGGCCAGCGTGAAGCCCGTGCTCGTGTTCATCAACCCGAAGAGTGGGGGCAACCAGGGGGCGAAGCTGCTCCAGAAATTCCAATGGCTGCTCAACCCAAGACAAGTGTTTGATCTCACTCAGGGAGGCCCTGGACCTGGGTAAATATTGTCATTAATTAAACTATTTTAATTATCTCAGCACTAGCGGGAGGTACACGTTTGTACTCAGTTCGGTTCGTGGTAAGGTTTTTTAAAGTCCGCCTGGCTAGCTAACCACCATCTTAATTAAATGTCGCCATAACATCAATGTTAGTAGAAATGTTGTGTTCCGGCAGCTAGAGATTAGGTAGTCAGTGCCTCACTAGTTGAAGGTTCCGGGTGAATTACACTTCCATCTTTGGCCATATCGTCACTTGACATCAGGTGAGTGCAATGAAGGCCAAGAGCTTACCCGAGAAAAATAAAATAAAATATCATGAGCGTCTCTGTGTTCGTTCCGTTAATTAAAGGCACGTTAAGGCCAGAGTGAAAGCCACATTCTGCAGGAAATAAATGCGATCCTCTATTTGCTGCTGGCTACGTAACACTTTCGCGCAAGGGTCTTAACTACAGAGGTGACTTTATCACGGATATAGGTGTCCACAAAGAGATAATCAATTGAGCTCAGCTGTTCCAATGAATGAGCTCGGTTTCGCCGGGTTCCTTACATTCGATTGATTCTGGATTGGCCGGAGATGCATATTTTTTTATCTCAATTATAAAATATTAATGGGTTTTAAATTACCCAGTGAAATAAAATAATGCTTAAATTATTTACAGTTTATTTTTAAAGTAAGTAAGTAGGTGTACTTACCCACTGACTTTTGTTCGTTTCGTTTTCAAACGACTTCTTAAACCATTCTAACGCTCGCTTACATTGCCATTTTACGAAAGGGAGTTATTAAAACAACTTGAACTGAGCAGTCTCTTAAATTGATTCTAAAACTTTAATATGAATGTTAGTTAATTTGTTTGTTCCTCAATTTCCTTGCTGAAAAGATTTGGCTTAAATTCGATAAACAGATAACCGTATTACTAAACATGGACTGAAGTTAACTGTTTAACAGACAGAACATGTTTGAATATTTCATTGATTTTCAATCTTATTTTAATCACATAAAGTTCAAAGTGTGGTGGGAATATACATACCTCTGACTGTGAAAGGGTTAAACCTAGTTCAAAACTGATGTTGTCTCTACTAAACTAAGTTAATCTAGTTTGAAACATGACACAGCATCAGTTTTAAACCAGCTGTCACTTAGTTCACGTTTATTTATTTATAAAAGTTTATTTTGTTCCGGGCAAACATCTTATTTCCCTGGAAGTTGGCACTTTGTGAGAGACCGGATATCACTTTACCGCGAGCGAAAGCTAGAAACTTGTAATTGCAATTACAACTTCTAAATGAAGAATAGAATCGTTGCTTCAACGTGTCGAACAGATTTTCAATTTACTATCTAAGTGCTTAAGGTTAGAAGTTGACTTTTTTTTATTAGGAGCTTCTATCAAACAGGGCATACCCTTGTCAGTTCGACCTTTCTATCTGGAAAACGCTGGTGTTCCACATTCTCAATTATTTAAATTTCATCCAAAATAGTAGATTTTCCGATTTACATCATATTATATTTTATTTTTATCAACAGTTAAAATATTACATAGTTTTCATACATATTATCTTAATTACGTTTAAACCCATAAAACATAAACACATAATAATATCAAAGACGCAAGCATGACGCATTAGATGTTTAATTAAATTTACAAAATTAAAATCAAACAAAAAATACATATTATGACCATTTAGATCATAAAGTCGTTAAGTTGTGCACATCAAAAGAGGAGGTGCTATAAAAACATCATCTTCATCATCAATGTATAGATGATCATACAATGGATGAATAAGCAGAACGGGCCATGAACCACCACGCGGGCCCAGTGCGGATCGGTGTTTGTGAACGACTGCTAATGCAACCGGGGCCAACGGCTTCACGTGCCTTTCGAAGCACGGAGGAGGTCGAGATGATAAAAATGTTGGTCACCCATCCAATGATCGACATTTGCGAAAGTTACTTAACCATAGCAATCGCAGAGCGGGCGCTTAAACCACTGCGGTATCGAGTTCATTGAGCTATAAAATGTTCATCTAAAATATTTCTTTTTGTTTTCTTAACTGTGATTCTGTCACACAAAGATATTGTGATATTCACTTGTGTTGCTTCAAACACTATCGCGTTGTATGTAAACTACGTCAGGAGAGAGGCGTAAGTAAATCACAAATGTGGTTACTCTATTTGCAAAATTCAAAAAATTCAAAATTCAAAATCATTTATTCAGTTTAGGCTACAAGTAGCACTTGTGAATGTCACTATGCCATCGGTTCGTAAGTCTACTCTGGGCGGGAGATCTTGTACTGAGAAGAACCGGCAAGAAACTCAGCAAGTGTCTAGCTCTTTTCTCCCTTACAGCGTCAAAAATATTGGAAAATGCACTATCATAGCAGGACACTTTCCATTACAAATAAACACAAAATTATAGAAGACAACCACAACATGTAAATAAAAAACAAAAATATCACAAAATAAAAAAAAAACTAAGTTAACAAATTTACATCAGGTAAAAATTTCAATTTCCACAATGTCATACAGTACCACTACAGTACACTAAAAAAAAATTGGTTAAGAAAAACCAAGTCAAACTACAGTAAATAATATTAAAAATAAGATAAGTATGCAAGAGCAGACCAGCCTCCACAGGCAGCACCCGTTCACGAGTATGACATATGAATCAACCATCGCTTCGCTCAACCATATTTTAGGGAACGTAACGACCCGACGCACACG
This sequence comes from Eudonia truncicolella, assembly GCA_949315975.1. Taxonomy (NCBI): domain Eukaryota; kingdom Metazoa; phylum Arthropoda; class Insecta; order Lepidoptera; family Crambidae; genus Eudonia; species Eudonia truncicolella. Next base: position 8,504,585 of record OX438829.1, on the reverse strand, counting down.
CCACCACCGCAGAGACAAATAAAGAGAGCATGACATACTCAAGATACTCTAAATAAAAACTTAATGATCTATTTAACGCAACGCTGTTTGTTATCTGTAGGACACTGCTGATAAAGGCAGATCATATCAGTATAAAAATTATATAAATTAATTTTATTATATTAATTCAAATGTATGTATGTGTTTTTCATTATAACCAGGCTGTTTTATAATCTAAATATGCTTTGACTGTATAATAACCTTTTATAAGTAATAAAGACTTCACATGTTTTTTAAACTTATCTAAAGGTAAATCTAGTACAGTACTTGGTATTTTATTGTAATAGTGTATACCTTGCCCCAAGAAAGAACCAAGAACCTTCTGTAACCTGAACAGTGGCATTACAAGTTTTGTGTTATTCCTAGTATTGAAATTGTGTACGTCACCATGTTTAGTATAGGAGTTGATATTGCAACGTACAAAAACTATACAATACGCCTTTGCCTTGCTTAAACGTCAGGCGCATTATTCCGATTCAACGATGTAACACGGGCAGCGCGCTTTCGGAAATACAAACTGTTTCTGTGCTCAGTGTTCTAGACATTCCGTACATTTAGTAAAAATATAAATATTACGCCTATTGTTCGTTACCAAGTAAGTTCCGCAGCTAAATTACTGAAATTTTGAAATTGAAGCAAAGACTGAAAGTCAGGTAGTTAAGAAAAGTTAGTTTATTGTATTTATTAACTCTTTGCTGTTTGTAAAAAGACAAAGTTTTGTAAAAAATTCACGAGGGAGATTCGAACCCGCTCCGCGTGACATGCCGGGTCAGGTACTACCAATTAAGCTATCGTGCGGCTCAATCCAACTCGCCGAAATTAATCAACACTATCTACTCTAGGGCAGTGGGCCGGCCATATCTGGCGAAGAACCGACAACCGCTGGGGTAAACGTGTTCTTGAGTGGAGACCACGACTCGGTAAACGTAGTGTAGGACGCCCTCCGGCCAGGTGGGATGATGACCTGCGAGAGACTGCAGGCAGATGCTGGATGCGTCAAGCTGAGGACAGGGCGCTATGGCGCTCATTAGGGGAGGCCTATGTCCAGCAGTGGACTAAGATAGGCCGATGATGATCTACTCTTACTCTGTAACCCAAAAGAGCCCAATTCAATGTCGGCAACTACGTCATCAATTGCAGTTTGTTCGCAACAAAATTTTCGTAAGATTATATTAACCTTAATCAACTCTTAGTTAACTAACCAAGTTAAAAGTTAAAAGTGCTCGGTATTATATCTGGGGGGTTCTGGGTTTTCAATTCTCAGTTTAGCCAAAGTATGTGTTCAGATTTTTCGATGCATGTTACGTGTTTGTGGTCACCAACCCGAATTTGACAAGCCAATACCCACCAATTAAAGCGAGGTCTTGTTTTAATGATAAATGCTTTTACCCATCATTAGGACAGTAATTTTCCTATTATGTTTATCAAATAGTTTTATTATTTATTTATTTATAAACCCTTAAGTGAAAGATCATTTGATTCTGATTGTTAACCTAATCATTATGTAATCGAATCTTCAAATACAAATGGATTAACATCAATCTTGATAAACGTTCCCAAACTTACGCAAATTAGTGAACTAACACCTGCCACTCATCATTTTCATAGTTACCATTTATAGATCGATAAGCTACGTGTCTACATAGAAAAGCTAGGGTCGTACGCTGTCTTACAAAGTCAAAGTCAAAGTCAAAACATTGAAAAACTAGGGTCGTTCGCTGTCTTACAAAGTCAAAGTCAAAGCCAAAAATTTTTATTCAAATAAACTTTAGAAAAGTGCTTTTGAATCGTCCAAAAATTTTATTACCTAACTACCTGGAAAAGAAAGAAGAAACTCCAAGAAACTCCACAGCTTTAATTTATATGCCGTTACCCAGTTATACAAGTTTAAAATAACTTTACAATATAAAATGGTTTTGTTTTGTTTATATAATTTTAAAGCAAATTTTGTGGCGAAACAAACACAAATTTTGAAAAAAAATCCACGAGCAGGATTTGAACCTGCACCCTTCTGACATTCAATTGAGCTATCGTGGTTCTAACTACCCCCAGCAATTATACACCACTATTTACTTTTTTACTTTGAAAACCAAAGGCGCCCATTCAATGTCAACAACTACCGTCATTAACATCCGATCATAATATTTTTACAAATACTAAAAAAAAGGGTAAAGATCAGTTAAGAAGTAGGCAAGCTGCTATTTATAAAATGGTTTTGTTTTGTTTATATAATTTTAACTTTTGGCTTTTTTTAAAGTAAAAAAGTAAATGGTGTTAAATAATTTCGGCGGGCTGGTTAGAACCACGATAGCTCAATTGGGAGAGCACCTGACCCGGTATGTCAGAAGGGTGCAGGTTCAAATCCTGCCCGTGGAATTTTTTGAAATATTTGAAAATAGAAATACCTGTTGGAGTGATTGAAGCATTATAAACCCATGCTGTTTTGTCTTCAACACACGTAACACACGTAATCCGACACTTTATAATAAGCTTTTTATAAAACTTTTCTTTAATGGTTATTTTAAATTTATTAGTAATTTATTATAGTTTTTGAATATTACTTGGAACTTTATTGTAAAAACGTACACACAGGCCTCTAAATGAATTATTTACTTTCCTAGTATAACTAGCCTAGCCTAGTTTAATAGGGTAATTGGCACCAGTTAAGCCCCGTGTTTGACACAGTTTTCGTCGCCATAAAATAACATTATTTTCGTTGAAATCTAGGCTAGTCAGCTAGGAAGCAGGTGGTCTGTATTCAATTGTTGCTTAAGACTAAAATCAGTTGCTGACCCCTATTTTTAATGATTAAAGGAAAAAATTACGATGACTGGTTCCAGTCGAACACCGGTGCCTCTACCCTAGTATTTAAACTAATTGTCTGTAAATCTTATGTTAAACTGTAGACGGATATTTTTTCAACACTTAGTTGCTGTTTTAATTTTCTGACATAATAGTTATTGGTTGGTGGGTTTTTTAAGACAGCTATCTTACGGTAACAACCAGGACCAATTGCTTACGTGCCTTCCGAAGCACGGAGAAGCTCGAGGTTTTTTAAAACGGTTGTCCATTCGCTGACTCTTCATTGATAAACTTTTTAAACTATCATGGTCACTTACATTAGAATAATCATTATTAACGGGATTATAACCATGTTACATTAATATATCCGTGATCATGGCGCATGCAACTGTGCCGGAATATCGGACACTCACACACAACAAAAAACATGGTAATAATCCCGTTAATCATTAATAATCGTATCATATAGAAAGTTGTTTAACTCTCACTAGCGAAACTAGAAATAGGTTGGCAAGTAGTTCGTGTTCTAAATCTCCATTTGGAATTCTGCAAAATGCAATACGGAAACTGATTTAAAAGCTCTCTTGCCTGTAGAAACTCTCCCATTGCACCAAACCAAAGTGCTTTGTGCCATTACTTCCATAGAACTATTTTAATGCAGGCTTCATACGAATTGAGGCAGTAGTTAGCGCCTTTACAATGTTTCGTAGCCATTTCACAACTGGCTTTGTATGTTGCGTACACGCTTCGCTCTTCTCGCGTCAGCTTCAAGTTTCAAGCTAAATCCAGATAATTTTACAGAAACCTGTGTAGACTAAGTAGGTTTTATCTGGCAACCGTTGGATAAAACGCAGACAAAGTAGCTACATCAAAGGTCTCAACGTCAAATTGGGTAATTTATCTAGGCTTTTACATATTCAAAGCTACATTTAAGTCATGTTGAGGAACGTGGCCTATAACATAAGGTACGAGTAGTAAAACAACGTAACACTTGACTGTTTTAATTAAATACATTAAAACCAACTTAAATTATAATAGCTTTTAATAAACAAAACTATTATTTGGTTAATTTTAGCAAAATAAACTAACCTATAGATACGCGTCACTATGTTTGCACACCAGTGAGACATTTTAAAGGCTATTTACTTACTTACCTTACTCGTATGTACAGTATAATAACTAAGTATATTGTCTATATATTAATACGTGAAGCAAAAACTTTGTACCCCTTTTTACAAAAAAATGCGGGGAGTATGAAATTTCGCACACTTATAGTTTCTATAGAGAAGGAGTGCAGAATGCTAATATTTTTTTTTAAATAATGCATAAAAAATACATTAAATTAAATAAACATTGTTTCAAACATTTTAAAAATGGAAGAGGGCGGCTGTAATCTGTCATTGCCAATCCAAACTCACATTCTATCTTTTTTAATTTTCCATTGCTTAGCATAAAATTCGTGCAGCCTTAATAAAATTACGGTCGAAATCCGACCACTGGGTGACCACTAGTATTATTCAATACACGAAGTAAATATAAGTATTTCGTAAACATACATAATGACCTGCTGTGCGATCTTAATCTATTTTAGCGTCCCTATTTGTTTTAGTTAATTAGATTTACATAAGAGTCAGTTCTACATAAGTAATATATGTATATAGATATTGGCGTACCCGTCTGGTATCGTTGTGCGCAACCGCCATTTTTTCCAATAGTACTTTCAACGAAGGTTTAATTGCAGGCTGGAGCTGTTCCGTAAGGTGCCCAACCTCCGCGTGCTGGCGTGCGGCGGCGACGGCACCGTCGGCTGGGTGCTCAGCGTGCTCGACCGGATCGGCACGCGGCCCGCTGTTGGCGTGCTGCCACTGGGCACCGGCAACGACCTTGCGAGGGCACTCGGTTGGGGCGGGGTGAGGATCGCGAGACTTATTATGTCTTTGTATATGTTGTGAAAAAATTTCCACGAGCGACTCTCTGACGAACCGCGTACCACCACCTACGCGATCGTGGATCTTTTCTCTAGAATTTTTTTCAACACTTTCCCAAAAAAATTATTATATTGTCGCTTCCAAATTTGCGTTAAAGGTTCAATATCCATAATTACTCTTTATGTTGCTTAGCTTAGCCCACAAACGTGGTTACGGCATGGACACGCATCGAGATTCTTCTTTGCCCTGTAATTTCAATGATTCTTCAAGCTAAAACACAACCATACAAAACAATTGACGACAGTAATAGGTATTGAGTGTGGCCGCTATCCAGTTGGTTTCTGGGCAAAATGAAGCTTTATTATACTTAGTTCTCTCTATTCCTTAATCACTTGTATACCGCGCCGTTGTACGATTTTAAGAATGTACCTCTGCAAGTACGCATTTCATTATATATATTCGGACTTGCCCGAAATACAAAATAAGGTGACTGCAGAAGGTTAGCTTTATACTAAAGCGCTCGAGCAACGCGCACGGACAACCTCTTACGGACACGGAATATCGCGCTGCACCCGAGTGCAGCTGCTGCAGTCCGAATCAGTCCGAACTGGTTCGGGATGGCCTATGTGTGCGTTGCTCGAGAGCGGTATGTATTAACTACTTACCTTCTGGGTCTCCTTATTTTGTGCCTGAAATGGAATCCATGAATTCCTGAACGCAATCATCGTTCGACTTTTGTTTTACCCGACAAACGCCCGTCGAATACTCGTATAATGCTTTGAATAAATAGCGCAATTTCGTGACTTACGACGTACCTACTCCCGGAATGTCGCTCCTGAACATGAGATGACGCTAGGCACTGTATGAATATGTAAGATGTCAAGTTACCTAACCTGAAACTTGACTTTGACGCTCTGCAACAATGTGCTTTAACGGGATCGTAAAATGTGTTTATCGCGTCTTCGTTCATCAAAATTTTATTATTTGCTGAAACGACAAACTGCTCCGGAAGAGAATAATTTACAGTTCTCAAAACGGTTTTGCTAATGCCCGGTAATAATGTCGGCTGCCTATCCGAGCCCCGGAGCCCCGGGGGTCGAGGTAGATCTATTGTTTTGCCATCGTTGAGTTATTTGGCACAATGAAAATGAACAAAAGGCTATTAAATTCAATCCTGTTTCGTTCCTGTTTTACTGTCAATCGTCAGTCAATTTGTACAATTGGGTGCTCTTTCGTTTTATTGCATTTCATTCAATATGTTACAGAAAAAATATGTACTTATTTTATTTTTATTGTAAGTATTGTAAGTTTTGTTGTTCTCAACAATGATGTAAATGACGAATCAGTGATTTTTAATTTATAACTAATTGTGTATTGTACAAGAACAATACGAATATTGTATACTAGTATAAATGTTTGTTTGTTACTCTTAAAACATCGTTCGTTATAATGATTATCATTAGTATGCACATATTAATTGGATACTACAGAGATTGAACCAGTATTTCTCGCAATTAACCCGAACGGATAGATAGCCGTTCGCTACCGACTTTCGACCTTCAAAATTTACCGTATTTAGTTGAAATTTTGGAGAGTTTATATTACACTTTATATCGCCTCGGTGGCCGAGTGTCGGGTGTCGGTCGGGCAAATTGTGTTTCGGATTTTTCGATGCATAGCCCGGGTTCATCACCGACCCGCATTTGTCAAGCGTGGTGATTAAGCAATAATTATAATGCTATTTACATTACTTTACACTTTATATCAGACTGAATGAGCTAGACTACGCAGATCATGCAGGCTTTCAGTGGAAACTAATTTCTAATAATGAAAATGAGCGTGCACCTATATAGCAATCCGTCTCAGTAAATTTCCTTTCGTTTGTTAATTATCCATTATTCATAATTAGTTAACTAAGAACTCCGATCAGCAAATTGACGAGCCTTTTCTGTGGAATTATCATTGTTGATACAGCAAATTTGGCTTGAGTCTTGTCGGAATTATTTTTGTCTCTCAAAATATACGTTCCGATTGGGATCTCGACGGCGCCGTGCCTTGCGCGTTAGTAGATGTGACCAAATTAAATTAGCAACAGCGTGCCTCGGAAGGCAAAGTGTTCGTACCACAGTGAGGAGAAAGCACAGTGGCGATGGAGCTGCGGGCGCGAAATGTCAAACATAGTTAAAAAACCGCCGTATGTAGCGGCCACGCTATTTACCTAGGCGGCCATTTTTGACTGTCTAGTATAAAATGGCCGGTCTTATTACAATGGTAATAAGACCTAATTTATGACCTGACGGTTAGTGGGAGGTCAGTATAAGCTCTAAAGTCGTGTGTAGCAGGGGTTGTCCAGCATAAGAGCTTGCGCAAGGTCGTCTGACACCTTTTTGTAACTTAACGGTTGGTTGTTATCAGGCTGATGATGATATGATGGTGATGCTTTACAAATTATGAAATCGAAACACTGATGACATCAAGTACGATCGATATACAGTATTTTTTACTGTGACAGTATGGGGAAGTTCGAAACCGTACAGAAAAGATACAGAGAAACTGTCTTAGGATCCAACAAACATATTTTTGTGAAAATTATTTTGGCATAGTCAAGTGTGAGTTAAAAATGAGGCAAATTGATCAAAATTTTTTTCAATGCAGAGCGACTCTGTTTTCTTGTAAGGATCAAATCATTGCGAGACGTAAGAAAAAAATCGGAGCACCTAAAATTTGTCAATATTAGTTATATTATTTCTCATAACATTTGTACGTCAATAACACGTTTGAAGAAAATCATAATTTTGAAGTTGCAGTAATATTTAATGCGAAATATAAATACAGGAAATATAATCTGTCTTCAGTAAGCGACTAATAAGCGCAAGCGGATGAGAATATTAATTTAGAATGTCGTCGTTCCCTCCTTGATCTATTTACCAAATCCGTATTGAACAGCTAAATTGTATTTTCTACAAAAAATCCGTGTACCGCGTGTCGAGAGAAAGAATCTTAGCCAAGCTGCCATAAGAAAAATATGTCACCTTTTCATAAATGATTTCAATTCCCTCAGACGTATTCAATTGACAATCTTTGAAATGGTGAATAAAAATCATACGCCAAAATATAAATTGTACTGGATTTGGGGAGTGGCTGTAAGTTTCCTATAACTTTTCTTTTATTATAAATACAAAAGAATATTGTCTAAACGATGTAAAGGAAATCTTGCGTTTTTTTTTCTATTAAATTTTGAAAGCGTCTGCTACCTTTGTTATACTGTAAAAATACCGCTTACTCTAGTACATTTTCCAGATAAGTCTCTTTTAATATTCATTATCCAATGAAATAGACGATTTCTGAAAACCAAACAGTCAGAGCAGTGTGCCTGTAAAGTGCCTTTTCTTCCCTACAGTTATTCATTGCAGTTTAAACATTCCAGTGTTTGTTACAAAGCTGCAACCTTAATAACTGTGTCAATTCATTTATTTTTGAAAGGTACACTAACCGTAATATAATTTCAAACATTTTCGTGATGATTTACAAGTTAAGACTCGATCATAATCTAAATATTGCCTACCATAACAGCATACGTTTTTATTTAACTTATGAACGTGTGTTTGAGAAAAACAAATTATCCTGAATCATAATTTCTGGTAAAACATAATTACTAATCATATTATTTTTTGGCTGAGATGATGATGATGATAATTACTATTAGTTACAATAAGTATGGCCGATATTATTATTTTCTATTCAGATGATAATACATAACTTTATAAATGCGATAGAATCCATTATAGGTACGGCAGCACATTCTTACAAATGGCTTGTAAAAGGATGTATAAATTTTTTAAGAATCAAGAATGTTTTCGGTCGTTGAACGCGACCCAAGCCTTGCTATAAAAGATAAAATTATTAATCCAAAAGGATAATGTAAGTTCCATACTATAGGTACTTACACGATTAACAATGTGTCAGAAAAAAGTGTTAAATCATATTTGTCTCAGTCATCTATCAAATATATTTCCATATCTATCAGACATAGTTATAGTATTTGAATTAGGTAATAGTCATTGCTTAATAGTCGGCTGAATAAAGTCAGTATTGACTAGTGACTACCTTTCTAGGTAGTAATTTAATCTGATAGCATATTAATGATGTCCCTGCAAATTATGTTCGAAAAAGTATAATATATTACAGCCATTATCATCATTACCGTATCATTAAATCATCTTTGAAACGGAAATGTGAAGTCCAAATCATGATTTGTAAACGGGTCATTAAAATAACATTAAATTCTGTGGATATTGACCAAAGTTTCGCTAAGTATCAAAGTTGTACAATTTATTTATAGTTGTTACGGAAATATTTGACTAATCAAATTGCTGTTGAACAAAAAACTTTGGAAGATGGAAGGGTGGAGTTTGGGTGATCGGTTTTGCGATCTTTTATATTCAAACGCGACGTGCAGAAAATAAAACCTAAGTATTACTGAAGAGCTCGATGGCGCAGTGGTTAACGCGCCCGTTCTGCGAGTGCTTAGGTTAAGCAACTTTCGCACAGGCCGGTCGGTCATCGGATGGGTGACCAAATATTTATCATCTCGAGCTTTTCCGTGCTTTGGAAGGCACGTAAAGCCGTTGGTCTCGGCTGCATTAGCAGGTGTTATCGTTAACAACCACCAATCCGCTCTAGGCCCGCGTGGTGGTTGATGGCCCGTTCTCCCTATATACATCCATAGGGAAAGCTCGTGTCACAGCAGTTGGGACATAAAATGAGCTGATATGATGATGATGCTATCAGTATAACTGGACTAGTTTATAAGTAACACACAAGACATTAGGTACCTACATATTTCAAACTGATTTGATTGAAAATCTTACAACGTGCCTTTTTCGCGGACCTATGCGTTATAAATGTGGCTAGCAAGGGAAAGAGTCTGTATAAAAAGGTTAACTGACTTACCCTCAGAAGAATAACTGAGGTCTTACCTCAATAAATGACAAACACTTTCGACACCTGACAACCTTAATCGCCCCCTCGTTGGAAGCGCGCGTGCGGGGCGAGGCGCAGTCAAAATGAAATTCTTCCTATGTTATGCAATTAATATGGATGCGACATACATAATAAACATCCAGCTGTGAGCTGACCGTGTCGAATTCCCGCATATATCCCGAAATATTTTTCTTTTATTTTTTGTTCATCATCAGTCAAACGAAAAATAAAAATACTCTTGGCTACCCGTTTGGAGGATTTTTGATTACGTAAAATAAAGGGCATAGAGGCGACTGAAGCTTTAGGGTTGGCAATGCGTGCGTGTTCCCTCGATGTTACGAGCGTCCATGTGGGCAAGCCGTCTGCCAGTTTGCCGGCTCAGTCATCTAAAGAAACATCATTTATCAGTACATCAGTTATATAGTATAAAAACCATTGAATCCATACAATTTATTAAATCATAATAAATTTGAGCTTTTATTTAGTTTTTTTTTGTTTTCTTCAGTTTTTTTCACAGTTCAATCAAGATAAGTTAACTACAGTTTGTAAATTTGTTTGTGATCTTCTTCTTCTTCTTTTATTTATGACATGTTTTGTGTCTGAAGCCGAAGCTGAAGCCACACCACTTAGTAACATGACGGTTCTATAATCACGTCACGTCAATTTGTAAATAATTTATCGGAATAGTGAAGAAAGCTTGCAGTCAGCACTCAGACAACGAGTATAACACTAAACATATATACCTTTTTGAAGTACCATATTAGTCACTTACCAAGACTTTTGTTGTTTGTGAGTTACGCCAATACATCCGAGATCAACATAATCCCATTCCACACTCGTAATATAACTGTACACATGTTGTCGTAGGGTTACGAAGACGAGCCAATCTCGAAGATCCTGGCGAACATTGGGGAGAGCGACACAGTGCTGCTGGACCGGTGGCAGCTGACCGTGGAACCCAACACGGCGGCCGCCGGCGAAGACACCACCCACGCCAAGCCCGAACTGCCCCTGAACGTAGTCAACAACTACTTTTCCTTCGGCGTCGACGCTCACATAGCCCTGGAGTTTCACGAGGCCAGAGGTATGTAGTAACTAGTAATGACACCATCGTACCTATACGTGTCCCACTCCTAACAGAAATTTGTAGTTACTTTATAAGTAACTGATAGAAATCTAAAGAAAGTCGAAACACGAAGTTAGCTGATAGACATTAGACAATAGATGAACTGTAATTTTGTTAAGCAACAAGTTTTTTTTAATAACTTATTTTATAAAATGTTTTTGTTTTGTTTATATAATTTAAACGCAAATTTTGTTGCGAAACAAATTACAAAAACACATGTTGAAAAAATTTCCACGAAATATTATGATCAGATGTTAATGACGGTAGTTGTTGACATTGAAATTGCGCCTTTGACTTTCAAAGTAAAAAAGTAAATAGTGTTGAATAATTTCGGCGGGCTGGTTAGAACCACGATAGCTCAATTGGAAGAGCACCTGACCCGGTTTGTCAGATGGGTGCAGATTCAAATCCTGCTCGTGGAAATTTTTTTCAACATGTGTTTTTGTAACTTATTTTATCCCTAAATCTCCCCATATCCTCTCGATACGTCTTGTACTTTGGCGCTGTTCCACCAATATGTTTTATATTAGTCAAGAACTTTCCTACAACGCTTTCTCGGTCGACCTTTAGGCTGCCGTCCATCCTCAGGTATCCAAAGCGTTACCAAATTTGCCCACCACTCCGGACACATTTGGCGAACGTGCCAGTCCCATTCCAGCCTTGTAGTTTTGTTGCCGACATACTAGTAATAAAAATAAGAATAATAAGTCTTAATTTATTTGCTGTGTAAAACTTAAGACGAAATACATACAACTTATTAAAAACATTTGTCTACATAATAATATAATTCATTACAAGGGTGCCGCTTATATTGCCATTGTATACCAACTTATGTAATAACTAATAATTGATGTTCGGTGTCGTTGTGGGTTTTAATTTTGTATGGTTTTCTTACAATTTATTTTATTCATATGATGTATACCTAGTGTTAAATTAAGTTTATTACACAAAAAACTTCCAAGAAAGCAAAAGAATCTGTGAGAGTGAGCTGTGCGATATAGCTCAGTTGAACAAACAATTTCTGCTCGCCATTTGCTGGTTTGTAGTGCAGGACTATAGGGCGTTAGTGAATGTTTCTTTGTTACAGTTAGTAGTATAAACAACTGACGAACAGAAAGGAAAAGGAAAGGACGAAATATGCTAACTTTCAAATTGGCTCTCTGTGCTATATCTAAGTTTAGCATAGTGGTTTTATGAGCGCCTCCCCAAGGTGAAATGCAGTACGTTATCAAAGATTGGCAAAGGGCTAGATAAAATTTATGTATTAAAATCGTTCGCAACGCGGCATTTTTGAATCGATTTGGCGCGTAAGGTGGTTTCCATCACTAAATAGCGCTTGTCAAACCATAGTAGTATGTCAAAAAAAAGTGGCACGCTTGGTTTTCATACAAATCTTGAAACATGCGTCGTCTCATCTACATATTTGGTCTGTGATTTTAAGTAAGTGTTGTAGATTTAAAGTCATATTTTAAACCAAAAAGGTTTAATTTACCAATACCATTACCATGGTTTTGTGTACAACACTTAGCTGAATTTTGAATAATTGACCGTTTTATGATGATCAAAATAAATGTTATGTTACCTATGTCATTACAGTTAATTGCTTATGTGTATGTCCGTTATTATATTTTAGTCCAATACGGCTACAAAAATAAAGGCGCAGGTGGTCGTTATTCTGAATAAATGACCGTAGCAACATTCCCGGGTCCAATGATCATTATCTGAAATGAGGTAAAAATAAAAATGCCCAAAGCCGTCTGAAACAGACATTCGAACTTGTAGGTACCTACGTTTATTATTATCAGCCCATTTCATACCTTGCATTTCAGTTACAGAAACCCAATTTTGGTTAGAGGTTTTTGAATGAGTTTTAATCAGTAGAAAATTGCACCTTATGATTTGCGTGAAAGTCATCCTTTTCAGACGCTAATGCCCGCCTTCCTCTAAAAATGGGTAATGAGCGGAAACTGAGCTAATGATCTGAGCGGACCGGAGTCAAAATAGTTGTGCACTTCCGCTAAGAAAGAGTTTTAGAATTTGCCATCCACTGAGGTGGGAAATGAGAGGGGTCAGATGAGCGAGTTGTTTGCCTTCCATTGTCAGCGGCCATGAGCGAGGAGGCGCAGATAAAATATCTCAGTGTCAGGCGATCCACAGAGGAAGCAAGTCGCGCGGTAAATTTTGCGATAACGATGTCTGACGATTCTAGTGAAGAGGACTACGTAAATACTATAAATAAAAGCTTGCTACTCTATCATTATAACAAGAAAAAGAAGCGCAACAAACCAAGATTTTGGATAAGCAACCATATTAGAGAGAGACCTATATCAAGGGAATTGATGCGGATGTTCTATGATGTTCTATGATTTGCAAAAGTCCGTTCAAAACTAGCGTGAGACGCCATGACGCAGTGGACCCATTTTAACTCGCTCAACCCGCTCCACATACTCGCTCGCAGTGGAAGCATTTCTATGAAATTTTGCGTTGCGAGTTGAGCTGAGTCATTACGGAGTCCGTTAGAAATCTGCTCAACTCTGTGACCACTTTTGTAACTTTTGTACTCTTTTGATCCGCTCCGTCCGCTCATTCACAGTGGAAGCACTTCTATGAAGATTGCCATTGCGAGTTAAACGGAGTCCGTACGGAGCCCGCTCCGCTCTTAGTGGAAGGCGGGCATTAGGCTCAACAAAGTTTGGTTGTAAGTTTAATTTCTTTATTCGAAACAGTTGCAATATGACGTAGTGGCACCAGTGACATTTTTTTTCCTTTTATCATCCAGAGCAGGGGTCAGCAACTGATTTAGTCTTTAGCAACAAATTAATATAGACCACCTGCTTCCTAACTGTAATCCTGTAAAATTTTAATGAAAATCTATGTTACTTTTGGCTACGGAAACTGTGCCGAACACTGGCACACATTAAAGTAACCCTATATGTTACAATGCCATTAAAGTCTTTCCTCAACAGACTTTGAACTTTATGCGAAAGGTTTTATGGTTGAACATTTGTTGAAGAAATTTGACCATTGGATAGTCCGATGTGAAGGCGTCTTTACGAATCCCAGATGTTATAAAGTAATGTCACATTACTAAATTGAAATATAGACTAAGTAATGTACTACGTTTTGTCGTGACAGAGGCGCACCCAGAGAAGTTCAACTCACGCATAAGGAACAAGCTGTTCTACGGCACCGCGGGCGGGAAGGACCTCATGCAGCGCAAGTGGAAGGGGTTGGCGGACTTCGTGACCATGGAGTGCGACGGCAAGGACCTCACGCCGGTGCTGCGCGAGCACAAAGTCCACGCCATTGTTTTTTTAAACATTCCAAGGTGCGTTTAGAAACGTTTTCAGAGCTTCGTTTGAACGAGAGGACGGCAACAGTGCCGTGACCTTGAATCGACGTACTAAGCTGTACCTATCGGCTAGGGTTGAGCCACACATAGTTAATTTATTATTGTGTGAATTTGGGTGTCTTTTATATTATAAATGAAACACACAATTTAGGTGTACTATATAATGCTTATATCATTGTAATGTACAATCGTAATCAAATATAGGTACCTAGCTAACTGATAAGTGCTAACTTAGCATAATTAGTAATAACGAAAAGAAAAATTCTTACCTTGTTATATATGTTGGCAAAGTAGAAAAGGACAAACTGGGATTACGGTTGTGTGTGTTGAGACATCCCCATACACAACAGGTTTTTTTTCCAGACATTTTCGATAGCCACCCACCTAGGCAACAAAACTCGCAATCGCGACACCCAAACCAAGAAAAATACGTGTCATACTGATCGGCAGCGCTCAGTGACATACTTGTTATTCTCCGTTACTACAGCAACATACGCTGCCCGATCCGCGTATGCGGGGACAGCCCGCGTCGTCGCGTACTCATTTCGCGTGCTTTTTAGGATTCCGTAGTCAATAAGGAATAAGGAACCCTTATAGTTTCGCCATGTCCGTCTGTCTGTCTGTCCCCAGTCTAGCTCATAGACTCTTAGTCTAAAAAGCTGTAATTTAACATGGATATACATATTAATCACGCCGACAAAGTGGTGAAGTAAAATTTTGAAAAATTTTTTTTAGGTTGCCTCCCCTACACGTGAAGTGGAGATGTATGTTATTCACGGTAGTTGTTTATATGACGAAGTTAAAAGGAAAACTATCACAGCTAAGTAGGCTTTACAAGTTTACGAGTAACAGTCGACCAACTTATAAAATATGCTTGGTGCAGTACAAATTCCTCATTGGGAACTACTTAAATAATGTTGTCAGGTGTGTGAAACCAGTAGTATCTACATTTAAGTATATGAGCCATCGTTAAATAAATGTTCATAAAAGCCCTCTTCTCAGAGTCCGCATTATTGAAATGGGTTTCGGAACCCTACACTACACGTGGCCCGACACGCACTTGGCCGGTTTTTTCAGAATGCAAAGTGGCGGGAGGATAGAAATAGAGCAACCATTAATTTAATACAAAATGAACTCCCATTTTACTTTAATTTAAGTTTTATTTGTGGTAAGGCGTATGAAGTTTTTAAAAAAGATTGTAAATTTATAAGTTGTGCGAGAAGCTAAATAAATAAAATACTGTAAATTTTTCTAAATTACTGTTTAATATTCCTCTCAGACCTAAATATACTTTATTTATTGTAAAGAACGCGGTCTTTGATGGCTTTACTAAAGAGTACCCAATGCTACTAATTGATATAATTATATCGGTTAGCAACACTCGCCTGTGCCTTTGGTTTCAAATGTGTGCATGGAAAAAATAAGGTTGTACGTATTTGGTACTAATTAATTTCAAAAGTGTGTTTGCCAAACCTATACGTACTCTTTGGTAACGCGTGCTCTTTGGTGGCTTTAGCCTATCTATCTATAGCATAAGTACAGACGGCTGCACATCAACCTATCCAAAACTGTCAAATTTCTTCAATACATTATCAACCATATAGTTAAGGCATAAAGTTTAAAGTCTATCGAGGAAATTTGACAGTTTGTGGTAGGTTGACGTGCAGGCGTGTATACATCACTCAGCACAAAATTACTTTAAGTTTTTTTTAATTCATTTAGGCAACTATTTGACTGTAATCTCAAATGGTGGTAAGTGTAATACTTGCCTAGTAAATGCTTATTCACAGGTTAAAGATTCACATTTCGCCTTGCCGTATGAGACAAGCGACACTTCATCGTATTTGCTCACACTTGACGCCAGCGTTGAACGCTTCGAGTTTTCTTCAATTCGAAATTAAACGTTCCCCGTCAATATTGAGGCGGCAAACACCCGAATAGCTTGACGCTGTTCACGTATTAGATGTTTGGGAGACTTCGGAAACGTTATGGAGGAGAAATTAGTTTTAACCCTATCAATTGATTTTCAATTGTTATATTCTTGAATCATCATGAATATTAATTTATCGTAACTAGTGAGCTATCATGGAAACTGAAACTGTCATCTTACCACCTTGACATTGTAACAATCAAAAGTAGTTATCTAAAGCTTTCACATATTAGCAATTATCCGGTCATTTCGCATACCTTTTAATGTGTAGAATTTGCCTGTTGTACTTTATTTGACTCTCTTAAACACTATATAAATATTTTTATTATTTGGAATTTTACAAGTTACAAGATAAAATTTTACTATAAAATATTGAGACCCCGGTCAGCTCAGCGGTCAGAGCATTGGACCGGTTACCCAAAGGTCGTGGGTTCGATTCCCACTTGAGCTTCCTGAGACTGTATGACATTTTCTAGTAAAACTTTATCTTGTAAGTATATAAATAGGTATTTACACAATTTTAGGTAGTACGTTATGCAAGTTACAAATTAAATAAGAGACGATCAACAAAACAACTCAATCTCTCTGTGACCACGTATCCTGTAAAGGTTTCGAAACTTCAGGATAAAACAACGAGCAGAATTAAACGCTAGTTAATTATTTTTAATTCTCTTTTTTCTTTCTTCCTTTTTTTATTAATTCAAAGCAATATAAACTGCTTCATACGTTAAATAAAATGTCTTGATATTCGCGCATCTGTTTTCACGTTTTCAAGCTCCTAACACATAGAACGAACGCAAGAACGAATAAAGTAGCGGAACATTGCAAACGTCAGGTGTGCTTTAGTGCCATTTTCTAAATCGAATTGAACGAGTTGGCGTGTAATGTTTAGATGTGTCTTGTTTACAGCTACGGGGGCGGCACCCACCCGTGGAACAAATCAGGGGGGGCGGTCGAGCCCTCCACCGAAGATGGCCTTATAGAAGTAGTAGGATTAACGACATATCAATTGGTAAGCGCTTTTTTAGTTCCTATGATAGAAGAGATAAGGCTCAAAACGAAACATCCTTTTCAGACATCTATTGTAGTTCATGTTGACATAATCTTATAAAACGATTGTCATAAAAATATGATTACAGTCAACAAACCGTGATGGCTCATTCTGAATTTATTGCCTTATTTCAAGAGTTTATTCGTATAGGTTTAAGTGTGAATGGATTTTTTTTCGTGAACGGCTATTAGTTTAAATGTTTTATTTGTGCAGTCGAATAGTAGGTAAACTCAAATAGACTTCGTGTTTCGTAGAACAGTACAATTTAATTACTTTACTATTTTTCAGGGAAAGCTTCCATTATTTAGTTTATAAAAATAATACCTAGATGCACTGGGTGCCCAGTGCGAGTTTCGTTAACTATTCATATTCATTCGGTTACGAAAACGAAATGGCATTGAAGCAGCGCCTCCTGGCGACATACGAGACAATTAATATTTTGCAATACAAATTCTCGTTTTCGTTATCGTGATCGAATGGCGAATGAAACTCGCACTAGGCACCCTGATGGGCATAAGTTTAGTACAAATTTCTAAACGAAATCGTATCGTAAATGATAAGTCGTTATAATTATACCCGTGACTTCTACGAAAAGTGATTACGGACGTTTTGTTGCTGCACTATTTTTCCATAACATATTCTTCGTTTACGCTGATCAATTTTACGACACCAATTTCCTAAATTGAAGACCTACTGATCAAATTTTATAGAGAGGGTTAGATAGAATGTGAGTGAGGGAGAGATACAAACATTTCGATTATTATTCTTCACAAGCCAAAACATATGAAGTCACGGATAAAACTGCCATTTGTTGTATCAATAAATCTCACGGCAGGGTGTAGATTTACAGATTGCCGGATAGTATCTTGTACGGACAGTTATCTCGCCGGGGAACAGTGACCATACGTTTTATGAGTTATTTATAGAAAGCTTATTGTTATTAAGCTATATATCACTATGTCAGGCAAAGGCATCTCTGTCCTTCAGCCGAGGCTTTATAAAATTCTTGTGGCGTGCGATCTTTGCTTTTGTTTTTTATTCTTATTGTATTGTTTCATGCGTTAATGTTTGTAATGTTGTGTTTCAATAGTTTTTATTTATGTTTTTGTTCCGTGTCGTCGCGACCTCTAGGTCCCGCCAAAATACCAGCGCTGCAGCGGTTATTGTCGCTGTAGCCTATGCTGAGGCTGGGGCCTAGTTGGCCACACTAAATGTATTGCCTACGTATCTGTTAATTATTTATTTTTTATTTTAATTTTTATTTTCTTATGTTATGTACAATCTGTTTGTGCTCAATAAAATGTTATTCTATTCTATTCCATTCTATATTTTCGCAAGTAAGAACATATTACTCGGCAAGACTAAAAGCTTTAATGACCATTATTTTGTGTTAGTCTGAAGCCCGCTGCGGGTAGCTAGAGTGATTTTAAGAATTTGGTAGGTACCTATTTTCTTTACCAAAGCTTTACGCAAACAATACATACCTACATCGAAATTTCAGGCTAAAATAATATGTAAAATAGATGTGAGTAGATCCGTATAAAGCATTTCATTCAATCAGGTACTTATTCAAAGAACTTTCCTTCATGGCTATTTTTCTTACCTCAATTCGTTCTACAAAGAGTAAAAGAATAATTACGAATAATTAAACTTACTTTAAACAGCGTCTACGGTATTTACTGAGCAGATATTTTTTTATACATATAAGTGAGTAATCAATAATCTATGAAATGATAATTATCGTAGAATATTCATGCATATATATGCTTTCCATCAGGTGAGCAGATAGCTCGCTTGCCACTTCCAGATTATAAAAAATACTCGCGCGGATCTGTTATGTTATATGTTACAGATGTCTAACTGCCGTACTGTTATATACGGTTGATTTATGTTGAAACTTGTAAAAACAATAATAACAATATTTTTATACCTTTTCAACCCGATGTTTTACAAACTCCTTGAATATAGACCTTTATGTGTTTGTCACCAGCCTTTACTGCAAGCCGGAGGGCACGGCACCTGCATCACCCAATGCAAGACGGCCAAGATCGTGACCACGAAGGTTATCCCCATGCAGGTGGACGGCGAGGCGTGCAGGCTTGCGCCCTCCACCATCACACTCTCCCGGCTCAACCAGGCCACAATGCTCGCCAAGAGGAAACCTGGAAGAATTATTGCTCCGTGAGTATCTTTTAAGGCCGGTCATCGGATGTGTGACCAAAAATTTGCTTTGTTTGTTTGAACATGTTACCTGACATTGTTTTATCTGTTTGTATTCTACACTCACTCACGTTTCCACGTATATTCCAAATATAATTATAATATTCATTATTAGTTTTGTATACAGATATAAAGTCCAACACACACATGCACTCGTACATACATTTAAATCCATAATATACACTTACTCACACGATACACTTACTCACACATACGTATTGCATACACTTGCATAATTGATTCATTTATTGTTACACACTTACACTGTATATTTAATTTACTTTTATAAGACTCTGACTGGGTTTCACTATCATTATTACTTTTTTATGTAACCTGTAACCATCGCTGTTGAGTTTACAATAACTAAATTAGACATAAGAATAATATTGTAAATCTGTATTGTAAACTTGTTTGTGGTTCATTAAATAAATTAAAAAAAAGAAAAAAAAAAGTCAAAATCATCTCGAGCTCCTCCGTGCTTCAGAAGGCACGTAAAGCCTTTGGTCCCGGCTGCATTAGCAGCCGTTAGCAACCACCAATCTGCACTGGGTCCCGTGGTGGTTTATGGCCCGTTCTGCATATCCATCCGCAGGGAAGGCTCGTGTCTCAGCAGTGGGGACGTAGAATGAGCTGATGATGATTATATGTACACTCGATGGCGTAGCGGCTTACGTCTGTCATGCTAAGACTTTCGCAATACGAGTCACTAGATGAGTGACCAATTTAAAAAATCTCGAGTTGTTACGTGCTTTGGAAGGCCCGTTAAGCTTTAAGTCTGCTAATTCAATATCGTATCGATAGTGTGTCGGCGGTGACCTGATTTTGATATTTGGATTATGAATAAAAAATCAAAATCACGCCGCTGACACACGATTGTAACCGTTTTAGAATGTCAGAATCGAGGGTAACTTGGTTTTTACTTGTAAAATAGCAGTTGTTAAATCCACCAACTCGTATTGGTCAGCGTTTTCAGTTAGAACCTGATCTTTATTTGTTATTGTTTATACCAGAAGATCTTATGATAATTAGTACCTGTCAAAGGGGATTAAAGCTTGTTAGTTTCAGCGATGACAGTGATAGTCTCTATATTATAATAGCTACATGATCAAAGGTTCTGCAACTTAAGTTGCTTTGTCTGTGGAGCTCCTAAGAAATTGCCTCACTAATTTAAAAAGAGTTTTTAAAGCAACAACAACAACATTATTTGTTTGTCACAAACGCCCAGTGTCCGTCACACCGCCTCGCTATCAGGCAAGCGGCACACTGCAGCAAGCTTTATTAGATTTCCTTCTGTGCATAACGAGTTAAGGTGAATGGATGAACTCAATGTATTTTTTTTGTTGCAGACAAGCGACCGTGGATAAACTAACGCTGACAGTGAATCTCATTACCATGGCCGACTACGAGAGACACCATTATGACAAAGAGCTACTAGCTAAAACAGGTATTTATATATATTATGTATATAGTTATAGTTAAAATCGAGTTTATATTTATAATTTTTTTCTGGTTTAAATATGATTTTACTAGTTTTCTGGGGCATACAATATGTACTCCACGTTATGATAAATGATTCCTTTGCACGCTAAAATTGTCACGCATGTCTGGATGTTTACTTTTTAACCTTAGTTTGTTTTTTATATGTGTAATGCGGTCAAGCAGCAGTGTTTTTTATTCGTAAATAAAAACATTTCTTTAAAAAAAATATCAAATTATCTATGGTTTATTTGCACACACTGTCTGATAGCTTAGTTAGATAGTCAATCTAGAACCGGAAATGCTCACTTTGTTTTAACGCAACCGTTCAATTAATTGGCGAATGGCTTCAGAGTTTCTCGCAAAGTACGTTAAGCCGCTTCTGACTGCGTTAGTAAACGTTCAAAGTCCAAAGCAGTGCACCGGCATTGGATTTTGTAGAAATTTCACGTTTAAACACAATTTTAATTTAGAGTGTTTTAGAGAGCACATTCAATGCCCTCTTTTCTTCACCGCTACTTTTTAATATAATGCTACCTTGGGGACTGCATTGCTGCTTTGATTGGATACATTTTAATGTTACATTTTAATACTTTCACGTTCCATTATAAAGAAAATGTTTAACGGGGGATTAAACTCCTTAAACTAGGAAAAGAGTATCTTAAGGAAAATTACATTTTCTTGCCATACACACGAAGGCGAATATAACGGTACGCTCCCCTATAAAGTCGTACACAGATGTATTTCCCTTGGCGTCAAAGCAGCAGTACGCTTTGTTGGTCGTAAAACCATTATAGGTACGTCAGTGTCACTGAATCGGAACGACTTTGTCCACCGGAACGGATTCTTTCGCAGTGTACATAGTGCAAGTTCTATATTAGAAATTGTGTTAGGAAAAAAACGAATGGGAATATTTTTTCCCATCAGAGTCACGTCAATATTAACTTTTCGCTTTAACATTCCTGACAACTAACAACTCTTCAACAATTCGCATGATTTCAACCTTAGTAATAAATTATACAAATTATCCTACACCTGCCTTTTGTATATTTTACTGGAACACACGAAATGCTGCCCTGCACACGACGATAGATAAGTACTATAGATGTTTAGGTTTGTTTGTTATAAACTGTTAAACACGTTACAGTATTAAAATTTTACAATCACGTATATTTAGTAGTTGATTAGTATATGTCCGTGCCCCACGTTGGGCGCCAATTGGTAGTACGTACTCCTACAAGTTCTTATTTTCTTGTTCTTTTATTTTGATATAATTTTTTTACTGTCTTTGCATACCGTTTTGAAGTAAATGCATTTTAAATATTCTGATTTAATTACAAATAAAATCATATTTAGCAATATAGGCGTTACAAAAAATGTAATTTTGGTTAGATTAGTGAGAAATTAACAAGCTTGAAGAGGGTTCTGAATTTAAATAATATTTACTTACACGTATATTAAATCGTCAGTAAATAACTTTCTAAATCTCTTTTTCTAAATCCAACACCGTTTACCACTGAACATAAAAACTCACAGGAAAAAACTAACTTAAAGAATAAAAGCTTTTTAAAAAAAAAATGAAATTCAAACAAAAATATATTTTTTTAGCTCTTGTTGGGGGGGGTCCCCCTCTCCACTCTCATTTCCCTCAAGAGATATTTTTGTATGGAGCTAGATTTCTGTTGTCTAATAAAAAAATAACCTCAAAACTCATTCATTCATTTCTTCACTAGATTTAGTTTAGTGAAACGTCATATCACTGACGTATTTTAGTAAGAAGACGTCATAAATAAGAATATAATTGGTCTAAAGCGTCAAGCGTAATCGTAACACAGTCGCTCTTACTCGACGCCCGCCTCCACACAATCAAAATGTATTTAAATAATGTAATACATCAGTCAGCTGTGAGCTGACGAGCACTTCCACTAACACAGTTTTCCAATTTCAGCGGAGTGTGTTGGCACTTTGGAGGTGAACCCGGCAGCCGACTTGGAGCAAATGCGCGCCCTCGTACAGAACATGATCAAAGAGTCTGAAGCGTACTCGAACATCGTTGACTGGTGGTTTGTCGACTGTGAGTAGCTGCCCTCTTGCTTTCAACCTCACTTGTATTTTGCCTTCATTAGACTTCATGTGCGGTAGGTCAGGGGATAGGGCGTATGTCATTTGTAAGATTAACTTTTAGTTTAGTTTTTCTCGAATAAATAATTTAACGTTTTCACGTATACAATAGAGTAGTGGCACCCAGTGTTTGACAGGACCAGAGATCGAAACTTTTTTCTTTTAATCGTTAGAAATAGGGGTCAGCAACTGATTTTTTACTTGCAGAAGTGATTTTTTTTATAGTGATGAAAGGTCAATGATGAAAGCGCACTTCACCCGGGATCCTCAACAAGTGAAACACTGGCTATCTTATCTCTAGCTGCCGGAACACAACAATGCTACAAACATTGATGTTATGGCGACATATTTAGATTAGATGGTGGTAGCTAGCAAGGCGGACAATCAAGCCCCTACCACCAACCAAACTGAGTACACAAACATGTACCCCCTACAGGGAATCGAACCCGGGACCTCTAGGTCTAAACCGGTGGTCTTAGCCACTGGACCACAGAGGCGGTTTTTTAATACAGACCAGTTGTCTAGCTGTCATTTAATTGAATTTCAATAAAGTTATGTTAATTTTAGGCGACGCAAACTGTGTGTTGAACATTGGGTTACTGTGTTGAACACTGCCGTAGTTTTTTTTCCTAGTTCCATGTGTTGAAGTCTCATCTCAGTTGGTTCTTTAACATTTTTGATTATGTTTGTACACGTGTCAAATCAAGGCAGGAAACGTTGATGGTCACTGTGCTGTTTATCTCTTAGGCACGTTTTATGTTGAAATGATACAACTTTTACGGATCTACTCGCGTTTATTTTACACATTACTTTTAAGTAATGTTTACTCTGACGTTTCGAACCATTTGCAGGGTCCGTGGTCACAGGGAGACTGAGGTGTTAGTCGTCTCATAATAAGTTAATAGCTTGTATACCCTCATTTAAATTTAATCAGGTGCAAAATTTAAACACTGAAAAAAGACGACAACCTCAGGCGGGAATCGAACCACGCACCTTCCGCATTCCGGGCGGCTGCCTTAACTTGCCGGAATGCGGAAGGTGCGTGGTTCGATTCCCGCCTGAGGTTGTCGTCTTTTTTCAGTGTTTAAATTTTACTTAAGTATATTTAAGCGTTAATAAAACGCTAAAATATATTAAAAAAAAAAAAAAAAAAAAAACACTTATCTATAACGCAGCTTCATCTTAACCGAATGTTCAAATATTTGTAAAAATATTTCTTTCGGATCTCAGAGGTGAAAACTTCTAAGATTGATGAAGCAATGTTGACTAAAAAACATAAGCATCAAGCACTGAAAAATTTCGACGGGTGAAAGCCAGACCTCGGTAGCCAAGTGGTTAAGGCAGCCGCCCGGAATGCGGAAGGTGCGTGGTTCGATTCCCGCCTGAGGTTGTCGTCTTTTTTCAGTGTTTAAATTTTACTTAAGTATATTTAAGCGTTAATAAAACGCTAAAATATATTAAAAAAAAAAAAAAAAAACACTTAATCAGGTGCGTTCCGTTTTACGCAGAAAGAGCTTACAGTATCTTATGGTCTGGCAGTATGGTGTGAACGCGAGTAGATCTGTAAAAGTTGTTTCATTTCAATGTGTATGTAAGTGTTCGCATAAACTTCGTTTTATGTAGTTAAAAACGGTTCAGAACAGAAACCATTAAACATAATCACGAGATGAGATGAGATTTCCACCATAACAAAATTTATTTTGGAGTTACCCCATAACGAAAGATTCTGTAATAGAATATCACAATTATTATCCAAAGAATCCATTATTAGAAAATCGGAAGTGTATCATACACCGATAGAATACAATCTGCAATTAAATCTGATATTCAGTACCTACCATTAATGCCGAATTAGTAAGGTATATATATCGTTGCGGAAAGCAAGCTATTACGGATATTACATAATTAAAGCTCAGACGACTCTTTCTCATATTTCAATATGTAATTGGTTTTTCGAATTAAAATGTAGGTTAGATATTTTTTAAAGCAGGAACAATACAGAAGTGTGTAAAAAATAATTAAAACTCTTTTGATTATAATGCTATAACAAATGCAGCAATTACAAAGTTACCTACTCAATTAAGTTTTATTAACAATCTTAACAAACTTTTATTGTTTTAAGTACTCTAAAAGTTATTTAATGTAACCGTACATTGTTTCTTCGAATGTAATATATGTTTTAAAATACACGAGTCTCAGATATAAGCTTTTATATCAAAAGTGGTACTTGCCGTCTAATGGATTAATATGTTCTAACTTCGTGTTTCCCCATAATAGACTTTTAAGTTCCTTTGACGGCTTATATGCCCCTGATTACGGAAACCGCGGTTACGCATCCCGCAAGCCGCAAATATTTGTATTCGCGTACTGAATGTACAGTTGTATCAACATGTATCTTTGTTATATGCTTATCTCCTATTTGGCGGCCGTATATAATACAGTCAAATATAAATAAAAGACATTTGACACTTTCTTAATGCAAAAATAATTGAGAACTAAAAAGTATATTGGCACTTTATCATCAGTTGCAGCAATGACTTTATTTCAATGATGGAGGCCTTAGCTCAACAGTGGGACACTGAACTATTTTTTTTCTTTTTCATTGCCAACGGTCAGATGTAGATTTGTTTTATGAACGAGAAGGCAACTTCACCTGATGGTAACAGAAGCGAAATCTAGCAAGCAAGTTGCTTTTTCACTTCAATTGGTGTACTAGTAATGTGATAAAATGGCATTTTCCAACAGCGGTAACAGCCGAGCGGTTCTTCCGCATAGACAAAGCTCAAGAGAACCTCCACTTCCCCACGGACATCGGCCATGAGAACATCTACATATTGGACGCGGCGCCGCTCACGCCAGACACGGAGTCGACTGCGCACCCCGACACGACTGCATCTCTCGACCGCACCGGCCCGTCAGTGTCGCTGGACACTACCACCGGCCTGTCGGTGTCGCTCGACATTTCACAAAGTGTCGACACGCCGAGTGCGGGAGTGTCGCTCGATGTGCCTGAATCTCATGCCAGGTACGTTTTAAAGTGGAACAGATTTTAATGGACGTAAGAGACGTTAACGACGCCTAGCTGGCCTGGTTCTAGTACAGCTCTCACTGACTCTGAGTGTTTTTTTGGGCAAGCGGTTCTTTCGCATAGATAAAGCATAAGAGAACCTCCACTATTAGCAACGAGAACATCTACATATTGGACATGGCGCTGCTAACGCTGGACACGGCAGCCGACAGCGCTGGTGTGTCGCTTGATGTGCAAGAATCTCATGTTAGGTACCTATGTTTAATTGGAACAGATTTTTATACACGCTTACAGATTCAAGACGCATTAGGTACTATCCCGGCAATGGCTCTGTGATTAACCGTCGTTGGTTGGTTGACCTTATTCACCATGAGCGGCCTTTTGGTCTCGCTCATGATCTTCGGGAAATGAAGGAAATTTCAGATATTTCCAAATTTTCTAAATTCTTTGTAGTCAAATCCTATTTTATTTTGAAGTATTTACCGTATTTTAAACAAGCAACAATTTTGGTACAAACATTTTTAACTAAACTCTCATTAATTTTGTTCAAAATTACCTATACTTAAAACGTTGAAGAAAATTAAATTAAAACCAACAGATACTCAGCAGAAGGTGCATTCAAGTACCTTCATCGTTGCAATTAATATTTTCCTTTACAATACACGAAGAGGTCTGAATTTAAAGAATAAACGGTTTCTCTGGCCCGGTGTGTGCTTCGAACATGGAGCACCTGGCCGTTCACACATCGTCGTACCATCATTCAATTTATTTCATTGTAAAGAAAAATTATGGCGGAGTTCTTTTGAAAAGAATTAAGTACCTAAACGTAACAGAAACGAATGAGGAATACCAGCTATTTAGTAATAGCATTAATATACTCCACCCAATTATTTATCATGTCTTCTTCTTCTTCATGTTTTCTATGTCATTAACTATTTATAATTTTTGACAGACATGGATAGCTAAAATAAAATCATACAATTATATTAAATAAAAAAAATATCTATGATATCGATTAATGAACACTCCAACCTTATTCTAATTGTTATTTTTATTGACAATTTTTTTTTCGTCAACGTAAAGAGAGTAAAGATTAAAATATTCTTTAGCTATAGGTTAATATTGTAAAAGTCGATAAAACCCAAAAAAGTTGACGATTAATATTTTAGGTAGGTATACGCTACATACTTTATAAAAGAACACCAACAAAATTAATTCCTTGAACTGTCATTGTACACACGCCTGCACATCAACGTACGACAAACTGAAAAATTTCGTCAATAGACTTTGAACTTTATTACTAAGTAGTATGGTTAAAAAGGCATTGAAGAAATGTGACAGTTATGGATAAGTTGATATGCAAGCGTCTGTACCTAAGTACTTTCTTTAATTTTTTTTGTCTCTTAGGTCTTCTCAGATTCAATAAATACTAGATTTCTTCGTATCACTTCGTCATTTAAGCGCAATCGTTATTGGTATCTAATTTTCCTTACGTTATATGGTTCATATTTACGTTCCATATGGTTCAGTGAATATTTTTATAACTAACTAGTAAGTACAGTCAAAAGCAAAAGTTTATATAATCAAATCAATCAATAATTATAATCAAAATCAGAATTTCAATGATCATGCTATTTCGGTGTAAAAAAATATCATAATGAATGATATCAAAAGTAAGTGAATAATCCCTGATATACTCGTATTACTCTTTAGTTTCATTAATTATGGTAAATTCTTATTACCGTGTTTCGTTGTTGCATGTACCATGATCAGGACTAATTTCCGAAGTATCTTTGAATCTTTAAGTTTTAAGATGTAAAGATGCATGCCCATATATAAATGAGAATTTCACAGTATTTTTACCTTACTATATTATAACCTCATTTACAATGAGACCGGCTGTGAGATAGGAATGCACAAGTAACACAATGCGAGTAGCGGAAATTAACCACTCGCCTATGTAAAGTGATGACCCAATTTTCACCCTAATCTTGAATGCTTTGTTGGCCAGTGAGTCGGGGCTGGGCAGCCCGGCGCGCACTTCGGAGGAGCTGCTGACCCCACAGACGCCCCCTCCCGTGCCGTTACGGGTTCCCACTCCCCCTGCAAGGACCCCCGTGCCGCACACACCCAAAACGCAGCCGATGTCACCCAGAATCACCACGCAGGACTCCAATTCGCCACCTCTCTGCACAAGCCCGCCGGCGAAGGAACATCTACCCTCATATGACTCTATAGCACGATTCAAGACGTAAGCGAAAATGTTTTGGTACATGGTGTGCTGTGTGCGTTTTGCAGCTCACGTGTTAAGCATTGATATTATTAATTGTCGCTACCTTCCAGATAATACAGAATATAGATAGCAATACCACTAACTTTATCTGTGGTAAACGACTACGTCGATTTAAAGATAATATTATTTGAAATATGTATTTATCCATATCCGATTCAATTGTGTCTGTAATCGAGCACGTTTTACTATGACTAATGTCTTTATCTCTGAGTCAGACTCAAGCTCATATATTTCGAGAGCAGTAATTGCCCCAATTAACATGAAGACACCGTAAAGTTGTGTCATACGATAAAATTGATAGAAGTCAACCATAATTTTAAAATGATAATACGAATTGTTTACGGGAAAAAGATCCTCAGATCTGGATTATTGTTTTCACTTTAGAATCGTTTAGTTAATAGTTTTAGTTACCACTTCAGTTAAGTACCACTTCAGTATACTAATTTCAGTACGTTTAGTGCAAATCAGTACGGGTGTGCAGTATACCTACATTATTGTTAATACTGTGTTATCGTTCATAAACACCGGAAATAAGGGGAAAATGGCAGTTAGTAATATCAATGCTTTTAGTCTGTTGTTTTAGCCACCTAATTGCAACTCATTTACCTTAGACAGAAATAAACAGGGACAGAAAATTTTACAAATTCCCATTAAATATGCATTCCCGTAACGTTGTGTTTACTAATAAAATACTTTTTAAACTTATCTCTTTACTAATAACAACTTTTTTTTTAATGTACTATTCTTGTCCCTGTAATAATGGTATTACAATAGTTCTAGAAATTGCACGCTTTAGTGGATTCTAGTTTACTAGCCAAATATAACATGAGTGGTTTCTATACAGGTGTAATTAATTTCTAACGCACAATGCACCCGTGACTGGACTCTGCACTCTATTTCTTCTCTCTTCTATTGCATGCAGCATACATGAAAAACTTTTTGGACTTGACCAAGAAGTGTTTGGCTTTAGGTGAGATATATATAATACATACATATCTATACTTATAATTATATTTTCAGTATCTGTAGATGAAAGTAGTAATTAGATAATACTTTAAACTATCTTTAATTATGTCTGATAAGCAATGTGTGATTATTAACATACCGTAATACGAGTATCATCGATAAAACCTTTTGTAGCTTCCGTCAAAATTTCCATGTCATGTACGTACTTTTATGCAATGATAAATAACTTCAATCAAAATACTTCACAGCTCTACAGTCAAAATACCTACTATCAGTTACATGGAATCTTCTTTTCAGTTTTAATTTTATCTTCGAAGCTCTGTTGTCTCGCGGTAAAACTTTTGTATTGTTTCAGAAATTTACTGGAGAAAACGTCTGATTCGCTGCTTAAAGCGGCAAAAGTCGGTGACTTGAAAATGGTAAGAACATTTAGAATTTCTCGCCATTAGCTTGTTGACTTAAGATGTAGCTACTTATCGCGTTCTATCTATATGTCTCTCTGCCTAAATGTCAAATGAATATTTTTGTCATACCTACATAATGCAAGTTATAACAATCAGTTTGTTTTGGCAATGAAAATGATACGACAATATTTTAAGCCCCTTACAAATAAACAAAGAATAAGGTCCGAATAGTTATTCCGTGGTTTGTTTCTGGCATGTAAACGTCATTTCAAATTAGAGTAAAAACATGGAATAACTATTCGGAGCTTATTCTTTGTTTATTTGTATGGCACTAAGAGTTTTCTAAATTGTAATTTGTTTGTAACAAAATTTGCGGGTAATATATTCGCATATTTATTCTTAGCTAATCTTTGATGTTTGTAAATCTGTTAAGATCAGATATTGATGACGTAGTTCTTGACATTGAGTTAAGTCTCTTGGCCTACAAAGTAAGAGTAAATAGTGCTTATTTATTTTCTGAACCATTGTGTTGTCAATTACAGTTTAACAAATAGACCCTCACCTATCTTCTTGGCCTATAAAACTAAGGAGTCGGTACTTACGTATTTTTGTTCGTCCCTAGTTTCTACTTTCGACCCGTTCAAATTGTTAGTTGTGGAGGCTCTGTCGCTACGTACAGTCGCGAGCACAGTTGTGTCAACATTTTTATAGTTTGTAACTCTTAATGCGATGGGGAAAGAAACACAAACGGTATAAAATGTTAACGTAACATAGGTCGTAACCGTACGGTTAGCAACGAGTGTCGCTGAACCCTTTAGTGCTATGTCACAATAACTTTAAGCCTATTCCTGAAATAATAGAAGCAAATAGTAAATATAATATAATTACTCATCTTAAGAGCGTACAATAACGTACCAACACCAGACTTTAAACAAGACACTGGCTAAATCATAGAGCGCCATCACACAAGAAATTAGTAACTATACTAGAAGTTGATATTAAATTGTTTTATTGTGTAGTACCAAATACTTTTTTTTTATTTAAAAATATACAGGGGGTCAATTTTCGCCAAACTGATTAACAGTTTATTGGCAATAAAAGTGAAATAAACTGAGCTCAGCTATTTTCGTTGCTGACTGTACGTAGCAGTTTTAGAAACTTGGCTAGAATCGGCAAAGGACTGCTCGGGACGGGTAGTTCCCGTGAAACTTTTCCGACCCTGCAGCTTAGACGTTTACAAACTGAACGTGGCAGCCACGCTTCCTACTAACTGATTTTGCATTTTGTCAGAAAGAATGTTATTCTTATTTGTAGTTCATTTCTGGCCGTGTTTTAATTGAGTTCAATAATGTGATTTTCGAAAGCATATTTTTTTTTAATAACAATAGTATGTTTGTTTGTTTGCCTTTCCTTTGTGGCAAAAAGGAGCAAAAGAACGACGTGCTCTTTACTTAGAGATAGTTGCGGGACAAACGATAAATACTTTTAGGCCCGACTGAATGTCGTGCTGGTAATGCAAGGCAAGCGAAAGCAAGTAAAAATAATATTTTTGTTATCATAACTTTAACATAGGTGCTTCAGGATATTACTTACCTATACCCGTACTGAAACACCTAAGTGATTAGATACTCACTAACAGAAAATGTAAATCTTTGAACTGACAAAGAGAAAAAAATGGAGCTTCCAAATTTTGCAACATAATTTAATAAATGACCAGCAGGCTCTCTCATCTGGCATTTTCCAATCGGCAATATTGAAATATAATTTCCTTAATGCGCTCCTCACAGATGAAAGAGCTGCATGCGGCGGGATACTCGCTGCTATCGATCGACGCGAGCGGTCAAACAGCCCTTCACATAGCCGCAAGATATGGCAATAAAGAGATTGTGAAGTACTTGATAGCGTGTGCGCCAACCGCCATATTGAATATGCGGGATAACGAGCGGGGCCAGACGGCGCTGCACAAGGCCGCTGCGCATAAGCGGCGCGCTATATGCTGCATGCTGGTCGCGGGCGGCGCGTCGCTCACCAGGCAGGACCACGCTGGACTTACGCCACGCCATTTGGCGCTGCGGGCCGAGGACCACGACCTGGCTGCGTATTTAGAAAGTGAGTGAACTGATATAGGTAGGTATTCCTTCAATCGTTGCATGCTAGTTGCGGGCGGCGCTTCTCTCACCAGGCAGGACCACGCTAGACTAACACCATGCTATTTTATTCTTCGAGCCGAAGAGTAACTGAGTGCACTAATATAAGAATAGGTAGGCAGTAGCGCCTTTGCTGCATGCAGGTCGCAGGAGGTGCATCGCTTACAAGGCAGGACCACACTGGACTTAGGTCACGCCGTTTGGCGCTGGGTTGAGGACTTGGTTATTTAAAGAAAGTGAACTGGTATGTATTCGGACCTATTGCAAGCAAGCGTATTCCCGTTTTAAAAAAATAATTGTTTTATTGATCATAAATAACACTGAAGACGGTAGCGCACTTTTGTGAAATAAGAAATGGTCACTGTGTTATCGGTCGTAAGTAGATACGAAGATGATAGCCTATGTAGAATATTTTCACATAGGCAATAGCCTTCCCATTATCATACTAATATTATAAAGAGGAAAGCTTTGTATTTTTGTATTTTTATTTGTAACGAATAAACTCAAAAACTACTGGACCTATTTAAAAAAATCTTTCACCATTAGAATGCTACATTAGCGCTGAGTAACATAGGCTGTATTGAAAAATGTCCACCCTTGCGAAGCTGTTGATTATATAGAAAATACTAGCCCACCCTACTAACGGTTTTTGCTCAGTCCAAAATGTATTAAAAAACAGCAATTTTCAGTTATACCCAGTTGGGTCTCAATTTTTATCTTTCAAATGAAAAGATTTTACCATGCTCAAGAGACGCCAATTCGGTACGAGAGCGAAGTCATCAGACCCTCAAAATTTATAGCTCAAACGTGAATTTTGTTTCAGGTCAAGAGCATTTCCAATTAGTCTCTGAAGACCTAGAAACTGCTGTTTGAAGGAGAAAAATCCATTTCACCAGCTTAACTAAGCGGAGGCGAGTACAACATAGTGATACATTGTACATTTTGACTATAAACTTTTTATTATTAATATACTCCGACACCAAAGTGATATTGATAGTTATCTTGTGACAATTTTCCATATTTCCATTAAGAGTTTCATAATATTGTATTTTTAATTCTAAATTAATAATGTAAAATGTGAATTCAGTAAGCGATTATAAATAGTAATATAATAATACCAATTTTATTCGAAGATATTATAACTTGTACATTTTGTCAGTCTCTTTAGAATTAGGAAAATTAAAAAAAAACGTACTTACTAATTTGGATTTTTATTGGAGCATGTCATTGTTAATGTTAAAGGAAAATGATGAGTTATTTATTGAGACCCATTGTATGTTTATTAAAAATATATTATTATAGTAATGACTTTCCATACAATACAATTGTATAGATATAGGGTCAATTTTCCTATAGGTAAATTTTATATTAGAACTAATTTATTATAAGTACATTATCTAAGTACAATTAAGAGAATGCTGAGAAGATCTGACAAGTACAGCAAATATAACTTACGGTGATACACATTGTAACAATAATAATTGTACTACTGAAGTACTGACAAGGTAGGTATGTTGGCTACACGCACAGCTGATCACGAAAAAAAGACACATGTTACACTAAAAACAAAAGAATTGCATTGATGTTCTAAAAATCCAACGATACTTCTTTTGTTTTTGGTATTCATTTAAAATTTTCTTCAGCTGCTTTAAAATGGGCTGTATCGAAAAAGTTTTTAACATATCTATCTCACATAATCTTTTAAAGCATACTCAAGGATCATTTTGTTGATGGTCCTTCAAATCAAATTTCCTCCAAACTTTATCCAAAAAGTCAATAAAGTGGTCAGTATGCAGTTATTTCATTTATTGAATTTAATAACAGTAGTAGCCTAAAATCAAGAAACCTCATCAACACCCATGAATCAGATTTCCTAGAAGTTTCTATATCGATAAATTCCCTTTATTTGTAAAAAATCTGGTGGTCTTCTGGTAAATATTTAGCATGCAGTCTTAAAAACGAATCAAACTCATTTTATTTGTTATGATTTTTCACGATTATTTATTACAAACAGTGTTAAATGACAAATCCCCTTCCAGACAAATAAAAAACGTATATTTAATTTTAATCTACGGGACCCCAATCCTCCTTATTTGTATTTTAAATGGGAAAACGTGTTTCCTTATTGTTTGTACTCTTTTATGACAATGCGGAGCAACGGCTCTACGTGATTTTTTGCAGAGGTAGCTGGAGGGTCTTTTATCCTGAAAAACATCTCTTCTATCAACAGTCATTCAGAATAGAAAAATATGGATTTGATATCTATATCTTAAATAGTTAACAAAATAAATTATAACACGACGCCAAAAGGAAGCAACAAATTGGCATGTTTTTGCACAGACATCTGGCAAGCCAAATTTTACTGTCTTTTGCGCAGACTTTATATTCATAACAAGTCAAATTTTACGACGAACGAACGAAGACAGACGAAGCCGCAGGCGGAGGTTATTCTGCATAATATGTCCTTTTCTTTGCGATTGGCAGGCATTTGTAAATAACAACAAATTACTTGAATACGTGAAGGTTGTAACTGCTACGTGAGGGTAGTTTATTCACGAACGAAAAGAAATCGAAACGTGTTTCTGAAAGTTCTCAACTTGTAACAGTCCACAGCAGACGATGCCCTCGTCTTTGTTAAAACTCTGTAGGTTTATGTAATGTCAGAAAAAAATTAGAATTCAACTTTTATATTCATAAGTAAGTGTTTATTTACCTGATGGTTACTTAAACAAATAAAGTATTCTAGTAACAGCTAATGATAGGCCTAAATACTTAACCCACTTTTTATTCGTTTAGTTGCGAAGTTCAGATTAATCTTATGTAGTATGTACTCTCTGTAAAGGGATAGTCTAAGACTAAATTCATGTGCCGCTGTGTTTATTTGAACGTTGATATGATCAGCGCTATAATCTTATGATCTCAATTTGCTGATTTAATTTTGATTACACCTATGTAAGTATGTATAGCTAATAAAAATTTCACTGTCATTTGTCTCCAGTTGTATATTCCGAACCCTTCGATTATGTTCATTGCGTTCATCCAAATGTCATAGATGTTGTTGTTGGTCAATTGTTTTTAATTTCTTTTAATGAGTTGTGCGGTATCCCGTTGGAAGTTATAATCGGCCGGAAAGTCTCCGCCGCCGGCCACTCTGTAGCGAGTGCCCGCTACGTATACATATGGTTGTAATTTTCTTTTTTAATTCTCGCCGTCTCGCCTCACGAACGATCGAGTCTAGTCGAGTCGTTAAGTGTTATTTGTGACTATAATGCCAATACCTCTATTTATAGATATGTACCTAATAGTTTAGTATATAACGAATTTACTCGTACTACTCGCTGACAAGCGAACAATGAAAGACAAAGCTGTGAGAATTATGGTCATAATGTAAAAAGTAAGTTCATTTTTATTGTAAGCGAGAATTATGTACACCTTATCGCTGTTTTGTGAGTTTCCTTGTTTGTGGTTGTAGATATATATACGTTAAGATTGGTATTTCTCGCTAGTGCGAAGTCGACAAATTGGCTTTCACTGTCTGTCGGTGTTTAGAAGCTGTACCTAAGCGGACGCACTTTGTATATGCGCTTTCGTTATAAGCATTAGTCGTATGAGTGATTACGTACCTGCCTACTTATATACAAAATTTTTGGGCCCTTGTATCATCTGAGAGCGCTCGGGCTATTAACTATTACTTAATCTGTGCTATTACGAATATAAGTGGGTTTTAATGATGCGCTCAATACGCGCGGATTATTTAAAAGCGAAACAAGCGTTTTTGGGTGGGAAAGGAGTTTCATATGTAATGGATTTTGACTTATAATATTATTATAATTGATACAATAGAACAGTAAGCGCACTCTTTTCGTACGAAGACCTAATAAGAGAGCGTAGGATACAAATTCGTGTACAAAGTGTGCTCGGCGTTACGAACTTTTGCGATCAATTGTTATAACGAATTAATTTTATGTGTGTACTGTGTTTACTTTGGGGATAGCATACTTTAGTATGTGTGTACTAGGCAACATTTTGTACAGAGACTTCAACCAAAATATTTTACTACGGGAAGGTCGCCTATAACGTACCATTTCATTTTGAATTATATTTGAAACAAAACTATAACTTTTTGAAATGTACTAAAATTAACTCCTTTTTTAAATACTGGTTCGTTCAATCGTAGCCTACCGATCTACTAAATCATACTTCGTAGACACAATTTAACAACAGCAGGTAGTTTAAAAAAAGATATACCTACATAATTTATCTAATTACCATAATTTTAAAAAATAGTAAGAATTAGGCTGATTTAACTTAACCATGGTCCAATTTCTTATACCCTTCCCAGGCTTAATAAAACTATCTTTACTTTGGTAATAAATGCTTTTTAATTTGTCGCGTACACACGTACCTGCCTATGTATTCCTCGTAAGCCCTATGGTGTAAACAATAGCTTCGAAATTTTAATACATTCATTACCTATGCTTAGAATAATAACACTTACAAATTAATATACCTGAGCCAATTTATTATTAATAAAATTATTATTAATGATACTTTCCTATGATGTATAAATAATCTTTGTACCTATATACTATACTGGAGGCCTTCATTCGTGTAGAATATTGTATATCTCTTATAATGCAATTTCATAGCATATAAATACTTCACGACCAAGTTCGTATCTTTAAAAAAATAAAAACTAATATCACTAGGTTAGATTCAAGCACTGATTTACGAATATGCTTTTCTATCAGATATTTGGTAGAGTTTGGATGAAGTCCAACGTAATTTATGAAATAAGTAATGTCTATTTAGTATTATCGTGTATTTGTAATTACCCTTGATAATGCCTTCTTAACATGTGTGGTGACGAAAGTTTATCTAGTTTGATCGAGTGTAATAGGTAACAAATATTATATTAACGATAGTGATTTATTCCACGATAAAAAATATATTATGACCACATCGTATCATCGTCATCATCTCATTACACCTACCTACCTTCCCATTTTATTTTACGAAGCTTGACTCGAGTTCAAGTTGCGGATAGTAACGTTTTGTGCAAAACTTTCTGCTATGGATGTAAGTTAAAACCAAAAATTTAAATTTAAATTTAACTTTATCTAAACGTAGAGTTTCATCACAAGTTCACTGGCACAGTTAAAAAATATTGTATAATCTATACCTGCGTTTCGTTGCTTAATAAAAAGTATTTTGTAGCAAAAGTAAACGGAATGACAGCGAGTTGAGAGTATGTAAGTTTGTTTGTTTGTCCTGAGCAGTACGTCCAGCTAGTATTATAATTTATTTTGTTTATTGTTTGTTAGTGACTTCCAAAATATCATTAACACTAAGTAGCAATTACTCCTTTGTTAATGTTATGTTTTATAATTATGTTGTAACTTTTATAATACTTATATAAAATTGTTGATATTAAAATTGTTTTAGCTCTTAATAGGTATAACTCTTTGAGTGCAAATTTTCCACACATATTTTTAATATGACCCTCTAAAAATATGAGACAGTTCATAAATGGGAAGGTTCCTTGCTTATTACATTATTTAACAGCTACGAAACCTTACTGCGGATATAAATTAGCCGTAGGGCTCTTTCAATTTAGACGTGTGTTGTCGGACGGCTAACGCACGTTTGCACTGCGTTACGTATTAAAACAAGCGTGCGGCTGTCGTGCGGCTGGCGTTTAATTATGAAAACGCACGGCAGCGGTCCGACACGAAACGTCTAAATTGAGAGCGCCCTTAGGCTAAGCGCACTTTAGATACTTTTTGCTACGAAATTACTCCTAAGAGTTCGCACGAAAACTCCCAATCGTATATACAAGCTATACTTAGGACTAGGAGCTTGCGAATTGGGTATGAATTAATCTTGCATGTTATACATGCCATTCTGTGCGCAGAAATTGCAGGGGTAACCAGTTTTAATATACGTACGAACACAAAAACGCAAGTGCATACTCAATACGAAAGACAACGATCTTATTTATATTACTTGTAGGTATATAAATTCGAAAATTGCGCTTTGCTTTAATTAATTTAGTATTAAACAGATTAAACAGTCCAACAACTCCCTAAAGTGTTGGAATTCAACTCAAAAGAAAAACTTAAGTAAGATGGACAAAACAGAAAATGAAAGCAAGAGAAATATCTATACGTACCTACATTATGTCTTGGAAAAGGCATAATGGCTAAGGAGATAAATTGACAAATTAGGTTAATAATGTAATGAGCAGGACTCCTTATTATTTTATCACTTTTTAATTTCACTCTACATCAAATTTTTGATACCTTACTAAACTGTGTTATAAATTAAACGAAAACTGTAAAAGGAAATTGTATAGTGTTTTAAAAGCACTCGTTTCTTTATAAGTACCTCCTACATACATATTTATTTTTGCACTCAATATAGTCACTATTTTAAATAAAATTATTTAATGAAGTACATTGAATGAACAATAAATAATAAATGACTTCTAAGGTGTTTTATTTTAATTTTAAATCCCTCATTTCAGAACTCACTGAGTGCACTGCATATCTGTACCTACCTACCTACCCAAAGCATAGGTATCTAAGAACAACTGTTGGGAATATTAAAAAGGATCTTACAGGAATAAAAGTGCATTATTTTCCAAATATCTTTTACGAGGAATAAATAATGGTCCCGGTTGCTGTCCAGTCGTTAAGGCGCTAACAACTGTGAAATGCCTTCACATATGGATGGTTCGTTTAAAAAGTATACAACATACAACGCCAAGAAAAACATATGCTATATAAAAGACTTTATTTGCAACAATATAATTGTTTTCAAAATGCATAATTATACATTTTCTCGATAGAAAAAAAACCTACTTCACCTCGTTAGGTATTGTTTTCATTTACAAAATGTAAAGTACCTACCTACGTACGTTGATGAAATTGAGTATATTCATTCGTAAAACTTATTAGAAAAACGCTATACTTAATTATACTTACTTAATTATACTTACTTAATTGACTTAATTATAGAGAATCACGCACTATTTGCGTCGCTTTTGCTTGTATGCAAATCGACAGTGAGCGCTGTTTCAGTTGTCAGTCAGCGACTTTATAAAACACTTACACACAGTAGGATAATTCCCATCTGCTAATTGATCATGTACCAGGACCACGACTACGACCAGGACCAGGTAAACGGACCAGGGAATACTTGTCCAAGAAATCGCAGCAAGTCATCGCTAATCTAAACAATCGGGCAAGAACTTGCAAGGAAGATCTTGCAAGTCACTTGCGAAAGTGAATTGTGCTACAAATATTGCACGTAATGTAAACGGACCAGCAAGTACACGCTCAAGAAATTGCAGGAAGAACTTGCTAGTCTAAACCTCGCTTTAAACCTTAGATCAGTTATTATTCTGAGCCTTAAACTCACAAGGGCTTGTAATGGCAGAAGCGGTTTGACAGGCGTCAACATATTTATTTTGTCTTGCCTCTTTTCTAAATATACACAGAATTTACGTTCGTTTTCTTTATTGTTTAAGAATCCTTTTCGATTCAAAAGTACTAAAAGTAGGCTACTTTTGAATCAGGTGATGGTAATAACATTGGTCATTTAACACAGTTAAAGATCGTTACGTAGCTGCTAAAATAAGTATCCATAGCGTACTAGTATAGCGTTCTAGGTTTCTCTAGTGTGATTACCTCCAAAATCATACCGTAAAAGTAGGGAAATCCGGGAGACTTAACCAGGAGGGAGAGTTAAACCATCTTTCAAAATTGAAACAAACGTCAATGCGTTCATTGGTCACATGCGAAAGGCCAATCACAAATATGCTGCTATTTTGCATCATCGCTAGTTTGTTTGGCAGTGGGAATTTAAAATGTGTTTTTATAACAGCGGGGTGATTTTTTTAAATATAGGTAAGTATTTTTGTAATCGCTGTCGTGTTTATTGAGTTACGTATCGTGTGGTACTTTTATTATATTACCAGATATATGTAGTTTGAGGTGTGCTAAGTATCTTACGATTGAAGGTTTATCTATGCCATAAGATAAATGTGAAATTAATGTGAGCGGGTGCACCAGTGAGAGTGCGGGAGAGATGCTCATTGGTTCATATCTCCCTTTGTAGGAATTATAAACGTAGTTTCATTGAAGTTTCTTTTTATGTCTAATATGTTTCATTTTTATTTACAGTACCTTCCTACACGTCCTTTCAAAACGAGCCTCCTAAAAATACACGCACATTAAACGAAAAAATACACAAAAACGGAGTTGGAAAATGCCATACACGAAATTAAGAAAGGCGAATGTGACCAGACATAGTTTTCATACAATGATACCTACATGATACATGATATTAAAATGTTTATGTGATTTAAAATAATTTTAGTTATTAGTTATTTTACTTATTAGAATTACTTAATAGTTTTTAAAAAGTTACTAAAATGTGATTATTACAAAGTTTGATAATATGTTATATGAATTAATCATTAATGTTTGTTAATTTGGTTAAGGTAACGTTTATTTGAGAAAGATATAATTAAAAAACATTTATATTGATTTACGATAATTT
Source organism: Eudonia truncicolella (assembly GCA_949315975.1). Lineage (NCBI taxonomy): Eukaryota > Metazoa > Arthropoda > Insecta > Lepidoptera > Crambidae > Eudonia > Eudonia truncicolella. The sequence continues at coordinate 8,464,154 of OX438829.1, read as the reverse complement.
TGAGCCGATGACAAATTATAAGAAAAAAATTAAAAATTAAAAAAAATAAAAGTAATATATGTACCTACTTCTTTCTTTCTTTTAGTTGATGGCTTCGTGCGATTAGCACATTTAGCCAGTGTCAAAGTAATTTTTCTTACAAGTAATACACAATATTAATATATAAAATATACAATATTTCCTTCCAGTCAGTATGATGATGAATGATGATGAATGATAATAAAAATGAGAAGTGAGAAATGATATACCCCCCAACCCTTCGAGTATCTCAGTAAAGATGTGGGGTGGGCTCAGTTTACTAATTCATCGGCGGACTTCTTGAGAGAATTTGAAAAGTAAAGTTGCACTGTTTTGTTTCATTTGCCAACACTAATGCACACTTACGAACACTTAACGGTTAATAATCCACCATTGTTTCACATTAATATTCGACATAACACAAATTTTTGAAAATAAAACAAAACCGCTAACATACTCTTCATTTTCCCGCCAAGAAGTTATGTACCTACTTACATGTTTGTTTAAAAAGTTTATTGTTGGCGTTTTGTTTATTTTGAAAGATTTTATTACAATTGTTATGAAAACTTTAACCTTTTTGTGTTTTCCTTGCTGGGAGTACTAAAAGCAAGTAATTGTGTAGGATAACTTAATAAAACTATGATTCAAGCTAAAAATTATTTTACTGTTCCCCAAAATAGTATATGGTCAACTCTCCCCATACCCCGGTTCAAGTGTCCCTGCTGGTGGGGAGACTTGACTCATTTTTTTTTTAAATGCCAATAAATTTACCTGTGCGTTATATTAAAAATACAATTATGCCCAAATGTAGCTACATATAAGGTATCGCAAAAATATATAATCGATTCTCTAAACCCTATGAACAAGAAAATACGATGTATTATGTAAAAAGCGGTTCAACTCTCCCGGACTATACGTGAATATACGTGTATACGACGGAATATACGTGTGAAAGACCACTTTAGAGAACAGGAGCTCTGGTCTGTTACACCAGATTCAAAAGTAACCCATTCTACCGTACCTATGCATCTACCCACGTTGTAACTTTTTACATCTGTTTTGCCTTTTTAATGTTATAATAACACAAAAATTGGATTAAAAGATAACTGAAAAGAAAGCCAAGATTAAGGTAAAATTGATAGGTATTGAAGTGCAAACAATACTTAAAGTAGTTAACTAGATTAGTAGGTAAATATAAATGAGAAATACCTTGCTACCAGGCAGCAACTAATATTATATTAGCAATATTATGTAATATGTAGATTAACACCTAATCGTATTAGTTTACATATCATTCTCTCCAATAACCTTATAAGGTATTTTAAAAAATCTCTTTGCTACCACGTTTTTACGCGTCTGCCAGCTAGCAATAGTGAGATCGGGTTTTACTGCTTTTTTATGCGTCCCTGAATATTGGCTGCTTATTAGATCGGCTGGCGTGTGTACCTGAATCCGCCATGGGTGCTCTACCTGCCTTGAGGTAACCTACACCATATCGAATGCCAATTGATCGAATATGAAATAGAAGACGAAGAACATTTTTTGGCATCACAAACAACAATTTAAATACCTAATTTATACATTGCGCCCTGTTATGTGATGCCAACCCTGTGTACGGTATAGTAAAGAGAAAAATGCTAGATAAGTAATCGACAACGATAAATCGAAAAATCATATTGTAGGTAATCGAATTGTTATTACATCGAAGGTTCATTAGGTAAGTACCTACATCAAACGTTCAAAACATTGAATATACTTACAAATATGGTCGAACGTTCATGAGATCGAATTATTATTCCATATAGATATATATTATATTATATTATATATATTTGTAGATACTATTCAGAATATCTATTTTGATAAATAATCATTTCGATGATGAGTTTTCGGTCATTTGGCATTCGTTATGACGTAGGTAATCCCCTGACTTGCCGTTACCTTATTGAATCTCACCTCACCCCATCTTTACGCCTCAAAAAATTGTGTCATTTTCCGAATGTAAGCACGTATTATATTATTAAAAGTGAGAAGTTTTATATGGGTTCGTCCTCTCGCAAAATGACGTGCAGATAGACAGTCGTGTTAAAGAATCTGCATATTAAAATAAATACGGTTTCTTGTATTTTTACACCTTTATCAATACTTCTGCTTACAAAAGTCGGCAACAATCGTGATGTTTGCTCTGATGTTTGTGCGGAATTTAACAGTTTTATCATACGTTTTAACACAAGTTAAGAGAGAATATTGCTCTCTTTCCGGCACGCGAACTGAAGTCCGGGGAGCCTTGCACAGTAATTATTCCTCCCGCGTCTCAGCTCCAATACCTTATAGGTTTAGTGGAAGCTTTTTATTTAATTTGTTATGAAATGTACTCCGAAATTCATACCCGAACTCAGATAGTTCGCAGATCTGAATAACGGAAGGGTTTACTAAGATTATTATTGTTTGAACTGACACTTGAAAGCCTCCCGCATCTCAGATCACTGGCCGTGCTGTTCGATCCGATCCAAACCCTTCGGAGAATCTAGTAGGGCACGGGGACGCGCACTAGTGCGCGATGCCGTTCCCTCTAGAAAACCTCCCAAGGTGATTCGTTTCACACGGCTTGAGGGACCCTTTACGTTCCTCGCCGCCCCCAAACAAGCCCGGTGAAGCTGAAAATGCCGTATGAAGCAATCGGCAATCTCTCTCAAAAAAAATGTCGTGCTGAATACTGGAAGGGTTTCCTTATACGCCCATGCGCATTTGTAGGAGTTGATAGACATTGTCCTCGCGAGCCCGCGACCTCTTTAGGCGAGATCACGGTCTTAGGTAATGTGTAAACGAGGTGATAAGAAGGCCAAACGTTTTTATGTGTAAAAAAGAACCTACAAAAAATATTATTAATGCGGGAAATATTTAGCCCTCAGCCTACAAACGTCATTATAGCAATGTATAAGCAAAAATAACACTTTCAGTACATTACGAATGATTTTGTTTCTTTGTTTGTGCTTATTTTGTTAACTCGATTGTTAGTCGGAAATGAAGTTGAACGAACCTACCTACCACTTGGGTAGATAATTCAGGTAGGTACTTAAGTGGTAAATATAAAAAAGGCTTTTTACATGCTCAATTTACTTTATTCATAGCTAGATAATATTATTTACTTGTTCATATTGCAAACTTTGATTTAGATTATACACGTATTGGTACAAAATTTCGCAACAACACTTTTAGTTTGCTTACAAAAAATTAATCATGGTTGTTTACGTATCTTTGTAACAAAAGAATTCTATTTCTATGCTTTGTTATTACAAAATTTTGTCCGGAGTGCTGAAGCCTTACACAGTAGGGCTAACACAAACACACATACACTTTACTAATAATAGGCTACAGTCATACGAGTTTAAAAAAACAATAAATAAATTAACAAACAAAGTAACAACCTTTTGGTACTTACGGACATGTTTAATATTCACTGCATGAATACTTTACAGTTTTTTGTACGCACATTACGTATTATGTCAAAAGTCACTACAAACCTAACGTAATGTTATGACAACTTCAAGGTAAACCATGAAATCAGATAAAATGTTTACTTTGATAAGTAAGATATACTTACATTCAATGAATTTAGATATCTACAACACTCAACATTACGTTATCGATATCATAAGCGTAATTTAATAAGAGTAGAATAGTTACATAGTAGATTCTTACAAAAGTTTTGTGACAATTTAAAATGATAACGGACCTTACATCGTCCCGACGACAATATAATTTAGATTGATGATATACATTATTCGACAAATGTAGGTAGTAATACATGACAATATGATGCTATGGCAAACATAAAAATTATTTTACAACGACCTGAGGTCAACAAGTGTAGTTGACCTTACCCGTCTGGCGACACTGCGAGCCAGGCACTGATGAATGAGGACTTCTTCAAATTACATTAATTATTACCACGCCAAGATAATTAGATGACTAGTCAGATATGGTAGCTATATAAAACTCACGAAAATCCCATTCATAACATCGTACCTAACTAAGAAAAAATTACATTTATTATTGGACCATATTTTAGAACCTTAACTTAAAATTTACAAATAAACAACAAAGATATCTTTTTTGTTCTCGAATAAATATTTATTATTAGGTACACCTACAATCATTCATTACATAAGTTCTTGTGGATGACTTATTATTGTCAACTCAGATAGGTACTTGTAACTAATCTTAAGTAACCTAGGTAATTTAAATAATTGATACACGTTACACCTAATATAACGCAATATTCCTTTGTTCATTAAGTCAGTTTGAATATTGCAAAGAAAACTAAGGTTATAACGGGTGGGGCAAAAGTAAAGTCATAATGTGAATTGGCTGCTGCCATTTTGATCGAAATGAAAAAAATGCGCTGTTTTTACAAAAAGTTTATTTAAAGGTGTAAAATTGATGTCATTAAGTTTAAAAAATTAAATCGGTCAAATGACCACCTCCAGAGTTAATGCACAGTCGTGCTCGTTTTACGGCATTTTGCATAGTTGCTCGCAAGACATCTGGCCCCAAATTGGTAATTTCTTCTTCAATGTTGGTTTTCAAAATTTGCAATGTTTGTGGCTTGTTGCGGTAAACGCGAGATTTCAAAAAGCCCCAAAGAAATAAGTCTTGCGCCGTCAGATCTGGCGATCTCCAGATCGCTTTGAAGATTTCAGATTTGAACTGGCCATCCATGGCCAGTTCAAATCGCCAAAGCGGGAGATCACATGGCCCGGAAATTGGTCTCTCAAAATTCCGCGTTCTTCAGGTGTGTATCGCTCCATTGCTTATTGTCAATTAATTCTCTATTCTGTCTACAATATAAATGTCAAAGCATAATGACATTTGACGCCATTTGCAAAAATACTGGCACATTTACATTATACTATTACTTTTGCCCCTGTACAATCAACAGTTTAAACACTGATTACATTTTAGTGTAACTGCACAAAGAACAACAAAAATATTACTTTAAAATCATTTAAATGTTACATGAATATAAAAAGAGAGACAGTACAAAAGGTTTATTTTCTTTTAAGCCTTATGCCATACTACATAACTGTTTTCCAATTATTGATTATTGAATAAGACTTTAAACTCGTAAGTGTCATAAAAATAATGCTACGTATGTGTATTAATTTTAAGAAATATATTATCATTATTAAGTACCATATAAACTATCAAAATATAATACTGAGTAGCAAAAGGATTTGTGTACACTTATTAAGGTTTCAGTAAATGGATAATAAAACCACACAGAGAGTTGTCATGTGCCAGGAGGTTCGAAGCTCTATGTAAATAGACAGCCTTATTTTATTATACTTCATTATCCTTATTTTCTTATCCTATAATAACGCTTATTTTGTGAACTGAACAAAATAATGTTTTCTTTTTGGATCAAGCACAGTCAAATATAACAGTAAAAATCATAAAATGTTAAAATCTCAATTTATCAAAGATAATAGGAACATTAAATGAGACCCTAATTGGTCTCTAACAAACGCGAGTTGACTGCTGGTTGAATCTATATAAATAAAAATGAATGTTGCTAAGCGCAAAACTCGAGAACGGGGCTGAACGGATTTGAGAGAGAAACATACGGATAACGGATACATAGACATAGACATAACGGATTTGGATGAAACTTTGAACATAGACAGACCATGACCTAGACTAGGACATAGGATACTTTTTATCCCGGTAACAAGCCCCCGACCGCAACTCAATCGCCATCGCTCTCGCTATCGCGCTCTATAGTTTATGGCGTCATCTTGTCATTTTGAAAGCGATATAAAAGCAATATCGAAAGCTATAGGCTATGGCTTTCGATATTGCTTTCATATTGCTTTCATATCGCTTTTGAAATAACAAGATGACGCCATAAACTATAGAGCGCGATAGCGAGAGCGATGGCGCTAGAGTTAGGCGGTCGGGGGGCAGGTTTCTGTGATAGTGTAGTCTTCGCGAACGAAATCTCGGGCGACAACTAGTTTACAACAATTATAAGTTAACGAGTCAATCTTTTCACAAGCTTGTGCATAAGATTAATATACATCTATATTTTGAATTGTCGTATTTTACAAATACGGAACTTACTTATAAAGTCTTTCCAAACCATTCTATCTCATAAATAGAACAACAAATTTTTGATTGAGCAGTGCCCTGTTTTACATGTTAATAACAACTGAATCTGAAACAGTTTTGATCCAAAAACTGTTTAATAAGTTATGGTACCAGAGTTGAAATTTTCAAATAATAAGGTGTTTCCTCATCATACATAACAGTACCTACTATAAATTAAAATACTCTATATCTGAGCCATATGATATTATCAAATTAAACAATAAACAAACAATAATAATGACGACTTATAAAAATATCAAAAAATAAAAGCACTCTTATAATTTTCACATTTTTTGTGCTTAGTAAAACTGGTCCAAAACAATTATATGTAAGTAACTTAATAAAAAAATATAATGCCAAAATTATTTCTATGTTTGTTCTTAATTTCAAACTTTGGTAACAAAAGCTAACAACATTCAGTCACTTGTGAATTTAGAAGAATATTACTTATCTATCATAATTCATAAACAATCACAAAACATATTTGAGAGACCCTTCACACTAGCGCAATCAAAGCTAACAATAATGTTTCCTTCCAGAAAACTATTTTGATAAGGATTGTATTATCTAATATTATCTATTGTATTAAATCGTAGATAAAAGACTCCTGACACCGAACCAGTGGTTTATTGATAATGACTAATTTACTTAATGAGAATGAGCTAGCAGAAAAGAACTTTTTTTACTTTACTATCAAAATTATAAAGGCTCTCAAAGCGGATGCCGGAAGCTGACGCGCAGTGTAATTAAATGCTAGCGATAATGCGTAGCGCCTGCTTTGCGCATATTGGACGAGCGCGCACAAAAGCTAGTGCGAAGGGTACCTGAGTCATACAAACACTATTCTTACTGCTGTATGAGTGCAGGAGTAATTCTTTAAGTATTTGTGCACTTAATATAACAAGAAAATTCCAAATGATATGACAATGGTTATTATGGTTATTCGTACTTCATACCGTAACTGGTATTTTGACTTCTTTATTAACAATGTAAAATTTATGTTTCTTGCCCAGTACTCCCCAAATAACAGCTATGTTTTCAATTACAATATTAAATGGAATTGTGGCTAATGCCCCACCAATGTACAAACAAGTTTTCAACGGTCCAAATCTATAAATAGGAAATGATTTCACTACACCAAAAATGTACATGTAAAAGTTTACAGCACCAATAAAGCCACACACCAAGTCCAAAATATGAGGACAAGGTATGGGACAAATCGCAGCCAATAATACATTACTTGTTGACAACGGCAGTGTCACCCATGAATAGCATGATATTGCTAAAAAGATTTTGTTTACAACTGGAATCTCTTTTGAATGTACAACTAACAGAATACCTTGGATCCATCTTTTTCTCTGCTGAATGAAGTCCCACAGTGTAAATGGTGACTTTTCCCACATCTCTCCTTCAACAAAGTTGAATGAGTAGCCTTCTTTGTATGCCTTCATTGCAAAATAACAATCCTCAGCAACAGAGCCATCTAGGCCATTGTCAAAAGATACTTTTTTCTCTGCACATACCTGAAACAATTTTTTTTTTATCAGGGATTCAATTTAACTTGATGTTTTAAATTTTTATGTAGCACAATATTTTATTTTTGAATATGCAATATATACTTTACCTGTGTAACTACATATGAGCCTTTCCAACTGAACAGGGGCTTATGGAACAGATAAAACTGGAACCTTAGTTTTCCCATATCGTCAGCAACTCGGAAAGTATCTGCTAATGTTGTCATCCAATTTATTATATTTTCATTGGCATATGTTATCAATCCTTGGCCAAACTGATGTTGACCGTCCAGTACAAAATTCAATATACCCCTAATTGAATTTTCGGTAAGTAAAGTTTCCTCATCTAAATGCACAATCCAGTCAGTCTCTGCTAATATATTGACATTGTCTTCCAAACAGTACTGCAATGCACGCGATTTAAAGAGTGCACCAGTTTTAGTCTTATATTCCGAGGGCACAACAACCTCTCTAACTCTTCTATGTTTTGGCAGATTTATTGCCTTGTCAGTGACAACTTCGATCATGAAATTCTCCATTCCAACATCATTGCACAAATTCATGTTTCTTGTCACATTATCCTTTACAAGTTTTGGAAAGTCTCCTCTTGTAACAACCCTGATACAAATAAAAGGTGCTAGCAGAGGAGACCCTTTCAACTTCACTTTTCCGGGGAAAACATTGAAAAATACTAAGCCAGCAAAATTACACACCACCTGAGGTATAGTTAGCAGTGTTAACAGCCTCAGAATATATAAAGTTAATGCACCATATATTCCATATGCCTCCCAGGGATCAACAATTTCTTTCTCTTTATCATCCAGGTTTATAGCGCCAGCCAACACCAGGAACATAAATATAAAAGAAAAAAATGATATGCAGTGCAATAAATGCTTCACCCTTCCCCTCAGCATCCTGTAACAAAATTAAAATATTAAGCTGGCTTTGGTATGCTTTTTATTTATTTGTAAATAAACAAACATCTTATTTCTTACTGCCTCATCAGCAAGTGCAGATAAATAGGGCTTCAAAGTTTTAAAACTAAATCATTGACCATGGCCTGAAGGTGTGGAGATACTGCTCTAATTAAAACCAGTGGCATTCATAACCACTAACACATTCCACTCAATGGATGGTTTCCTTTTTTAAGAAGGTTTGATTTAAACTGACAAGAAAATGGTAGTAGGCAATGAGAAATCTAAAAAGCTTGTAATTAGACTGGCTTCTCTCAGCAGTGAGCAGACATCATAGAAAATCAGTATTGAACCCTTTTGCTTACCATTCTATCTCAATATTTTACACTACCTAATATAAAAACCATTTTATGGTATTATTTAAAGTATTTAGAATATCAAAGGCTTTGCTAAAGCTAACTTTAAATACACATAAAATAACATGTGGACATGCAAGTACTACATCAGAAATTTTAAAACAAAAAACTCAAATTTAAATTTATCAGCTATGTATATGAAGATGACCAATGGCCATGAGTGACATACCTAATGATGAATGAAATAGTAAGTACCTACTTATCAAGTAGCCGTTTGATTTATCAATCAATTTTATTTATTACCCAGACATAATTTACACAAGCCCGTCCGAATCTACGGACACATTTTATATAGTTTATATAGTGTTTCTTCAGAGAAGTTTAAAGTTAAAAATTTGAAATCAATGATTGTCTTACCTTGATTTCAGTTGTTACCACTAAAAGTAATAATCACAGCCAAATATAAAATTAAACTAAAAATATATTTAATATAAACGATATTACTGTTATATTTAATATTTCAAATTAAAGTACTTATCGCATATTTAAAATACAATCACGCCCTATCATACACAACACAATAAATACACACAAAAGTCCGACAAACCGAAATTGACTTAAAAAAATATATAGGTACCTAGGGAATTGAATGAGAATTGAACGAACGACAAACGTAGAGTATAAAAATTACAGACATTTTTTTTCCTTTAGTTGATGGCTTTGTGCGATTAGCACATTTAGCCAGTCAAAGTAATTTTTCTTACAAGTTAAACATAAAATTAAACAAAATTTCCTTCCTGTAATGATGATGATGAATGATAATAGAAATGAGAAGTGAGATATGGTATACGTACCCCCCAACCCCTCGAGTATTTCAGTAAAGATGTGGGGCTTTCCTATGTCCTCGGGCGGACTTCTTGAGAAAATTTGAAAAGTGACGTTGCACTGTTTTGTTTCATTTGCCAACATTCATGCACACTCACAAATATTTAACGGTTAATAATCCATCATTATTTCACATTAATATTTGACACAACACAAATTTTAGAAAATAAAACAAAACCGCAGACATGACTCTTCACTTTCCCGCCAAGAAGTCCTACAGAGACATTTGTACCTAAGTAAGCCTCGCACAATAAAGCATTCAACTGTGTCTGGATGTGATAAGGTCATGGTTATAGTGGCGTACACATGGTCTAATTTACGTTTATTAGTGCCTCTTTAGTTTAAGAGAAATAAAGACCTTTTTAGTTTTTTTTTTTGGAGAAAAGTTGCTGATTTCCTCAAACAGCTATTTTCAGCTTCACCGGGCTTGTTTGGGAGCGGCGTGGAACGTAAGGGTCCCTCAAGCCGTGTGAAACGAATCACCTTCGGAGGTTTTCTAGAGGGAACGGCATCGCGCACTAATGCGCGTCCCCTTCCCTGCTAGATTCTCCGAAGGGTTCGGGTTGGATCGGGGAGCGGAACAACCCGAGGGCACCTCCAAAGGCTTGGACCTCAGCTCGGGTTAACCAGGCCGTGGTGGAAGAGAGAAGCGCCCAAGTACTACATTCTGTACCTGGTGTAGAGCGCGGGTGAACCGGTTCTTCGTACCCTTGTTCTAAGAGTGCGGTGTCTTGGGCCTAAACTAGTGTAGTGTGCATGTTAATTATTATTCTGTAAATGTGTAGTGGCATTTAGAGGATCGAGCGGGGGACTCAAAACTCAAAGTTTAGTAAAGGGACTATTTATACTGGCAGAGTCAAATTGAAAAGTTTGCTTTCTGTAAGCACTATTATGCACTACCAATTTAACTTTATAGAAATAACATTACTTAACGGCGACCTCCGTAGCCGAGTGGCTTGCACGCCGGACTTTGGGCGGCGCTAACTCTGAGGTCCCGGGTTCGATTCCCGGTCGGGACAATGTCGAAAACGAACTTTTCGATATTGTGTCCGGTCTGGGTGGTTGTGGTACCGTCGTTGTTTCTGATTTCCATGAAACGAGTGCTTTAGCTACTTACCTTGGATCAGAACAATATATGTGATGTTGTCTCATATTTATTTATTTATTTAACGGCACTTGTAGTGTGAATTTGATAACGGTATCAAGCCCTGGCTTCATCATTAATCTGGATTACGGTCTTGTAATTTGAACGTCTACGTGCTAGGGTGTTGTCAAATCTAGAAAGACATGTCAATTGTCAACGTCAAACAAGTCTGACAAAAAAAATGGATAATGGTTAGGTACCTGGCAGCTGTTTGGGCGTAATGTGTTTTGCAGTCGATATTTGTTTATATAATTAATATAATTGTGCAGAGTTGCTAAGATATAATATGTGAGCTATCGGATTAAATTGTTCTTTAGATAAGATCAGTATATAGTCAAAAATGCTTAATCTCAATAATAGTATCTCGAAGAGAAAGTGTCTCAAATAGTAAATAACAGGTCGATAGAAATATGTCTGTCATTGATATATCCGTAGGATGTCGTTTTGCGGATTATTTTGCGATATGTGGGCTCGATTTTGACTCAGGCTTAGAGCCTGATCGCCTGTGCGGTAAGTAAATACTAATTTAATCTTTAGTATTGATCCAGTGTATCTATAGTACCAGACTATCGTATAAGTGTTTTTGTTCTTCTGTTCTAGGTGACAATTTACATGTATCTCCTCTAGACCGTGCATATAAAGGAAAGGTTTTAGCACATTACCCAGATAATATTCAAACCAATGCTTTTGATGAACATGCAGTTTGCATGGTAAGTAATACTTACAAACTTGTTTTTTTTTTAAATTAATACAGTCAATCTCATTTATTAAAACGTGACAAAGGAATTAGACCTTTGATGAAATCCTTAGTAAATTTTGGTCTAAGTTCAAATTAAAAACATTTTCCAATTTTTTAGTAAATATATTACTATGATCACAGTATTGGTTTGGAAAGGAAAGTTTATCTCTTGTCAGATTTAAGCTACTTATAAAACTTTAATATAAATTATTGCAAATCTTTTGTGAAATGTATCTAATGAACCACATTTAACTTTATTCAGTTATGCCTCCCAGCCGGTCTACAATTTAGAACACAGAAACATTCTTTAGAACCCAAATTCCATAGCTTTGTAGTTACAAGAGAAAATGCATCTAGATACTATGGATTCAGCCTTATTTTCTATGAGGAAGTTAGGAACAGAAATATTTGCAGCGCCATGCATACATTGCAAGTAAGTGTTAAACTTAATAATTTTATATGTTAACTAGCTTTTGCTCACGGCTTTGCTCACATGGGCTACACAACTTGTAATTGGCTTTAATAAAAGTTAAACTTATTAAAGATAAGTATCTATAAGGATAATCCTGAAACACTTCATAATTTCTAACCAGTCCAAATGCTGAAGGATTTAACTTTTAAAATGACAGATTTACATACAAACTATCCACCACTATTTAATCTTACGAATTTCATTTTACGAAAAATGCTAAAACACATTATTCTTTATTTTTATTGAAAAATCTAAAGATAAATTAAATTATGAATTTTTATAGTTCTTACTTTAAATATAACAATTTCTTCAAAAAAACTTTCTTCCCTTTTTTAATCCTTAAAAGAAAAATATACAAAATTCCTGAGACAAGTCATTCTTTATTTCATTTTAAAAAGCCAATACCAATTTTCATGTATTTTACTTCAAAACTGACGGACTTTGATACAAACTTTATTATTGTTATTGTAATGTAATTTAATTGGTTTTTGACAATTTGGTGTGTTAATTTTGTATTGTTATATGTTGTAATTAGAATAGTCATTGTTATTTATAAAATTAAAAAGGTAAAAGATGTTTGCATGCTACATGGTCAGCTGAAATAGAGAAGAAAAATAGATTAAGACCAAAAAATTTACCTTTCTCAAGCGCAAATTAAATATATTTCATTTCATTTCATTTCTTTCACCCCCTATTTGACCCCCTTAGGGTATTATTTCCGTAAATTCCTTTCAAAGTGGCTGGTTACGTTACTAGGTTAATTAACCTACAGGCCAAATTTCATCTAATAAGCATCAGCAGTTTAAGCTTGGCGATGATGAATCAGTCAGTTAGGACAAGTCATTATCTCTATATATATAAAATCCTTGTGTCACAATGTTAGTTGGCATACTCTTCCGAAACGGCTCGATCGATTTTTATTAAATTTTATATGTATAATAGGTCGTAAAGTATATTTCATATTGCTGGATGATTAGGGTGTCCCTATCCAGAAAAATTTAATGTCAGAACAATGTTTGCCGGGTCAGCTAGTATGTATATAGATTACTAATGTTAGGTTGTAGTTGGCACCTGTAGTGACCCAGAATGAACTAGAAAGCAATGCTACTGTTACATACTTATAATAACTCACTAACTGAGATTTTGTACACAAATAGTACATTGTATAAAATGTGAGTGCCTAATCACCAGTTGGGGTCACCCAAATTAATAATCTCAAGCTTATTTATGCCTCTGAAGAAGGCATATAACCTACCATACAGCATTGAGACAGCTGGTTAAGTTAGCACCCTATCTTCCTATTAGCTATTGATAGAGCCCAATCCTTACATGAGCTATTGGTAGAGACCAATTTACCAATGAGCTATCTAGTTGTTGCCGGTCTTTGTAAACAACACACAGTGCTAATAGTCGAAGCTGTTTTATTTAGTCGCCCTGTTATGATGGTGTGAAATAAAACTACTAACTAAGTTTCATTTGTTTATTGTGTTAGTTGTTTCGTTTTTGTATAACTTAACTTAGCATCTTCACATATTTTTGTGTGACAACATAAAATAATTTTGAATGTATTTAAGTTTTCTCAATTAGTGAATGTAGTAATAGTTCTTGTGAGAAAATTAAGTTCTTAATTAACCCCAGCTATTAGCTATGCAAGAATGTCTGAGCCCAGCCATGGAAAGTAAGAATACTGATGAAGATGAAATAATAAATAAATGTTTATTGCAGGCAATGTACATTACAGAACTGTCAAGTGGACAGACTCCTCCTGGCTACAGGAAAGGGACTGGTAAAGAAAGCTCCAGATCTCTTCCAAGATCATTTAAGCTTGCTCCACATAGTGGAGCAGCACTTACTTACTATGATATAGCCAAAGATAAACTATATGTAGCCAAAAGTATAGCTCTCATATGCCAGTATCCCTATGTAAGAGTTGCACAATTGTTCTTAGAGAATTTATTTAGGTGAGTATAATTTTTGCATACATATTCTTTATTATTATTATAATGAAATATAATTATATATATAATATAATTATGGTTATGTATAATTTTACGAAAATTACAATTTAAGAAAGTTATGGACAAATTTTTTTACATTCCATTTCGAGAATTCGAACTTCAACACTCAACACTATCTACTATTACTATGTAAGCTTAAGGCTACATAGAAAAAAAAATTTTCAACACTTTTTAGAAACACTACCAACGGAACTTAACATTATATAAGATATTTGACCCTAATACTTTTTATTTGGAAATGAAACAAACAAATAGCATATAATATGTTCAATAACTTATCATTTATTAGAAAAAACAACAATATCAACTAAACAAGTACCGTTTCAATATTAAATTTCATACAAATAACTAAATGAGTTTTAAAGTACCAGCAATAATAGACAACTAATTAGAAACAGCACAAAAAAATAAAAGATAAATAATTTGTAGGTTTAATTATTGAGCATTATATAATTTAGGTAATAGATACTGTGTATATAGGCTACTAAAAGTTATAATTAATATTTTGTTGCATGTCCTTCATTATCAATCACAGCTCTACAACGACGTGACATTGATTGAAGAAATTTCATACATTTTTCTTGTGGGATTGAATTCCATGCTTCGACAAAAGCTTCGTAGAGTTCGTTGTGACTGGAGTTACGTTTGTTTGAGACTTTCTTTTTTACGACATGCCACAGATTTTCTATGGGATTTAAATCAGGGCTATTTGCAAGCCAGTCTAAGACGGAAATACGCTGTTACCTAAGAAAATATTTTACACTGTTGGCGGTGTGTTTAGGGTCATTATCATGCTGAAAGATCCAGGTCACAGGCAAATTGTCGTCAGTGTAGGGAATCATTGTCTCTTCTAAGATGTTTTTGTACTGCAGTTGATCCATTGTACCTACCTTCAATCTTTCGAACGGGTCCAACTCCACATCCGGAAAAACATCCCCACCTTGATATTGCCGTCCCCGTGCTTGACTGTGCTTCTAGTGTATTTATGATTAAAAGCATGGTTTATTGGACGTCTAACGTAGCGCTTGTCGTCTGAATTTACCATGTTTATTTTAGTTTTATCTGAGAATAAGACTTTTCCAATCTCGCACCGTTCATTTGACATACTTTTTAGCGAATAATAATCGCTTCTCTCGATGTTGCTTGGTAAGAAGCGGTACCTTTCGAGAAATCCTCCCAAACAATTTTGCTTCCACTAATCTACGGCATACCAGTCTTGACGAGACGTTTCTAGGGTCATCAGGCGAAAAAACTTCTTGGTTGGAGCCTTTAAATGGTTCTTGTTTAGCAATACGTACGATTAGCATATCTTCTCTGGTCGAAGTTTTCTTCGGTCGAGCCTTTCTAAGAACATTTTCAATAGTTCCGTGTCTTTTATAATGGTCAATAGCATTAAAAACTTTCTTTACGGAACATTTTAAATGATCAGCTATTCTCCTGTACGTCCATTTTTGGTTGATGTGCAAATTAACAATTATTTGCCTAGTTGACGCGTCACAACTTTTATTTTTGCCCATTTGAACAAAAAATCGTAAACGAAATTCCAATTTGATGTTCAATTGCCGCCAAAACGATAGAAATAGCTAAGAAAGAAGTTTAATTTTTTCAATTTCAAAAATGAAATGTGCCGTGCCTGCTTTTCTAAAGTGTTTCTAATTAGGCGTCCAAGCGGCCAGTAACAGAAAATAAGCTTTGTATGCTTTAAACTCTTTTTATGATTGAAGTTTAGATAGTTATGTTTTTTTTAATGTATAATTTTTCACGAATATTGTATGTTGACTTCAAATTATCATAGTTCATATGAAGTGTTTCTAATTATAAGTCCACCACTGTATTTGTATTGTAAACACGTAAACTACAATAAATAAACATACATAAAATACATAATTCTAATAGGACGTTATTGAGATTTTTTTTACTGTTAGATGGGCTTGCTCTTGGCCTCATTCTAATCCCTAGAGCTAAGAAGAGGCCGACGATGGAACGAGCTTGCCCAGAAATAGGCCTATTCACTCGGGCTTTAAAAACTTGTAACTTCATTCTGCCATAATTCTATCAAACAAGAGCTCGCGGACTTTCTTTTTAAAGCGTCATGACTTGTAGCCATCCTGATATCAAGAAGCAGCGCGTTCCACAAGAGAATGGATTGAATGTAAAAGGAAGAATGAACAAAACCAGATGTATGAAAAGGACGAGAGTAGGAGAAAATTATTTGAGGAACGGAGATTTTTACTGTGAGAGGAGCAAATGTACTGAAAATGGGATGCAAGATAAGAAGGAGCATTTAAAGAATTTAGAAGCGAAAACAGTTTGGGCCCGGTAACTTTTTCGCTGGCGAATAGGCAACCATTTCAGCTCCGACCTGAACTGCGAGATGTAGTCATATTTCTTCAGATTGTAAATGAACCGGATACTGTTGTTGAGTAATCTGTCAAGCTTATCAAGCAAGTCAGCATTAAGATCATAATAACTCACGTCACCATAGTCGATCAACGGAAATATTAAGGTTTGCACAAGCATTATAATCGTCTTGAGTGGTAAAAAATTCCTTAAAAGATTCAAAGACCGCAAAGTCCAGGTAACTTTTTGACTCACACTAGCAACCTGCGAGTGCCAGCTGAGAGTAGCATCGAGATGTAAACCAAGATTTTAACTTTAGCGCTAAGAGGTATGACTGCTCCGTCGAAGACAATTGCTCAAGAGGGCTTTCCCACCTTACCTATCAATTGCAAGCTGCCAATGAGTATCGACTGACATGTAGTGGGATTTACGGCCACACCGAACTTACGAGACCAGTTATTAATCGCTTCCAAATCCTGATTTAATCTCCTAATGGCATCTGGTAAGTCGTCCATACCTGCTTGGGTGTAAAGCTGAAGGTCATCGGCGTTCAGATGATACGAACACTGAAGGTGGTGAGTGGTGTTATTAATAAATGTAGAAAATAATAATGGAGAAAGAATACCGCCTTGTGGAACGCCAGCATCCAGGTCACACCACATCGACGATGTCTCGTCAATGCGGACCGACTGCTGACGCTCTCGATGTTAGGAAGAGAACCATTCCTGCACTTGAGATGAACCATAAGATGAGAAAGGATAGCAAGGAGAACATCATGACTGACGGCATTAAATGCATTTGAAAAATCGATGAGTACTAAGACTGTGAATTTAGTATCGTCCATGCCTTGTCTAATGTCGCCAGTCACTTGAAGGAGAGCGGAAACGGTGCTGTCCAGGCCTAAAAACAGACTGAAGAGGACTAACGAGGTTATTCAATTGAATAAACTTCGAAAACTGCTTATGTACCTCGAGTGCTTTGGATAGAAATGAGAGAATGGATATAGGTCGAAAATGAGTTGGATGGGAAGGATTGGGAATCTTGGGTAAACGACGCACATTAGGTCTTACGCCATTGTGAAGAGAATTGGCCTGATACAAGAGAAAAAAATGTAATGTGGGTAATTGGAGAAATGATGTAGTTTAATATTGAAATTTATGATGTAGACAAAGAATAAGACTAGATTTATTCAAATTCCAACAACATACTTACCAAAAAATGTAAAAGATTTACCTAAAAATTATGCTATCCAAAAATTATACTTAAATATTTACAGGTCATTACCACGACAGCCAGGGCCTGGTCTAAGCCCGGAGTCCTATGTCTACAATTTGCTATATGAAGTGCCAGTGCCACTACCTGGGCAAGCATTACGTCTGTATGTGCCTCCATCTGAACCTCATCTAGACCCCATTCCTGTTGTAAGTATATTTATTTTACAGGTTCGCTGTCCAAGAATTATAACAATTGGTTTTCAATTGTTATGTATCATATGTGGTTCATGCGACAGGGAATGGGTTAAATTATTATTTTTTTATATTATAATTTTTGTGCATTTGTGTAGTAAGTAGTAAATACGTGTAGGTAAGCGAAGAAATAGGTGTATATGCCGTATTAATACTTTATACATTTTACCGGTAAACTAACTAACCGCTCTACGCGGATTGGCTAAAGCGCAATATTTAACGAAAACAGTAGCGATACTTTTCTAGATAACGTTACCTGCATTACCGGTACTAAATTACTTATATATAAATAACGTTACTTACCGGTACTTTGTCATCATCGTCATCATCAGCTCATTTTATGTACCCACTGCTGAGACACGAGCCTTCCCTATAGATGCATAGGAAAAACGGGCCATAAACCACCACGCGGGCCCAGTGCGGGTTGATGGTTGTTAACGACTGCTAATGCTGCCGGGACCAACGGCTTTACGTTCCTTCCGAAGCACGGAGGAGCTCGAGATGATACATTTTTGTCACCCATCCGATGACCGGCCTTTGCAAAAGTTTCTTAACCTCAGCACTCGCAAGCCGGGCGCGTTAACCACTGCGCCATCGAGCTCCTCAACCGGTACTTACAGCGGGAATTTGGTAAGGGTATCAAGCTCTGGTATCCCCTATCCCTCTGGTTCCGCTAAAAGCCATGACTTAGATAAACTAAGTTATTAAAACAAAAATGTTATAGGAAAACTAGTGCTTCACTAATCATCCAAAATATATACGTGCGTTAGCACCTTCGCGACGTCGCACATTCAAGGCACAATGCGGACTGCTGAGAATGCCGCGAGGCAAAAACATTTGAAGTAAGCTGCCTTGAAGTCACAGTACCATTTCTCCCTTTCGCTGTAGACTTCTGGGGTGTGGGGCACGGAAGCGAAATCATGAAAACCTTTGAGCCGGGGGTGGCCCGTGGTGGTCTTTTAGGTTTAGATTTTAGATTGGAATATTTAATCTATGTATTAATACGTGAAGCAAAAATTTTGTACCCCTTTTTACGAAAATTGCGCGGACGGAGGAGTATGAAATTTCGCACACTTATAGTTTATATAGAGAAGGGTTGCAGAATGTTAATATTTCTTAAAATTCTGCTTAAAAATACATTAAATCAATAAAACAAACATTACACACATTACCATGTATTTGACACACATGCATATGTATTTGACACACACGCATATATACCCTATTCAACAATTTCAAAAATTGAAGAGGAGCGGCCGGAATCTGTCAATGCCAATCCAAACTCACAAATCGTCTTTTTTAATTTTTCATTGCTTAGGATACATACAATCCGTAACGGTCGAATTTCCACCACTGGGCGCCTGGGACCTGGCGCCTGGGACCTGGCGCCTGGGACCACTAGTTATTACAATTATTTGATTGTATAAAATATATTGATGATGAATATAAAAATATAAAAATATTAGTTGCGTAACAGAGTAAATAAAGAATTATGGAGAAATGCGCTCTTGTGTACTAAGAAAAAATATGTAGATACATAATAATACAATATAATCTCTACTGTCCTGTCAACAAAACTGTTTACTTATTCATATTCCAACTACCTATTTATCACTTCTATACTAATATTATAAAGAGGAAAGCTTTGTATTTTTGTATGTTTGCAACCAATAAACTCACAAACTACCGGACCGATTTAAAAAGTTATTTCACCATTAGCGTGCTACATTAGCGCTGAGTAACATAGGCTATATAAAAAATAAATGTTCACCCGTGCGAAGCCGGGACGTACCTCTACTTATAAATAAAGCTATTCTATTAGTAAATATAATTGGCCTATGTCCAGCAGTGCAGCAGTGGACTAGTATAGGCTGATGATGATGATGATGATTATTAGTAAATAAGGCGAAATAAGCTTCTTAATTAGGTGAATAATTTCACTATAACTCATTGCATTTTGCAATTAGCTATTGACAAAAGTGTAGGGCATCATGGAGGTGCAATAAACTTAGGTAGGTACTGCTGTGACTTGCGGAAGAGGTCTATAGTATAGACAAATAATCAATGTACCAATAAAACAGATTTTTATGTAAAAACTTAACAAGTCATGAATATAATAAGAAAATAATATTATAAATACACCAACAGTTGAGGAACACTTATGCGATACATCAAAACTGCTAATTAAATTATTATGTGTATGGAATGTTTTACTTGTAATTTCTCCTTTACAGGTGATAAGAATGCCAAACCCACCGGAAGAGTTACCACTGCTTGACTATCCGTTACGTGTGATGTTTCAAGTTCTGGGCGTTGAATGCGTTGTACAACTATTCACCTGTGTTCTCCTTGAACATCAAGTGTTACTCAGATCAAGTGGTATGTAGTCAGATATTTTTCATCTATTTGAACAGAACTGAGATGAATTAATAATAAGCATAACCGAAGGCACAGACCGAGTTTGTTTACCACCCGGTAAACAAACTCGGTCTGTGATGGCTGAAGTTAAGTTCGTAAAATGGGTGACCAAAAATGTATTATCTCTGGCTCTTCTGTGCTTCACCCACACCCACCAAAGATCACTGTGTTTTCTTACATAGGCATAGCCCATAGGAAAGGCTCGTACCCTAGCAGTGGCTGCATAAAACGGCTTACCGTTACCAAATTTCTTCTATATGTTTTGGTAAGTAACGTTATTTCTATGATGTTAAATTGGTAGCGGTAATGCGGGTAACGGTAGCTAGAAAAGTATAGTAACTTTTTTCGTTACCTACTGCACTTAAGCGTAAAGCGGTTAGTTAATTTACGGGTAAAAAAGCCCCCATTTACCAATACCAAGCATATCGTTACTTTTTTACCGGTATCTTTGTTTGACAGAAGTATAGTTACCAAATTTTTAACTGCGTTCAATCCATATACACATCCAGAAGCAATTTTTTTGGAATCGAGTTCGACTTCTAGGTGTTATAGCAGACACCAGCCTGCTTTCACCTCTCGTATTTCGAGGATATATGTCTTTTGCCTGTTTGAAGCATTGAGGGTTTTGTTTAGCGAATTTAGAGATTTCTAAAATGTACAGTCAAGGCAGAGGTAATTAATATATTTAATAACTTAAAAAGAGGTGCACAAGGTTCATCAGGTGCAGCACCAAATATCGCCCTAATGCATTTTTTTTGCGCAATAAATGATTTATTTATGTCTGTAAGTCCTGTTATAACTCAAGAACGGCTTGCCCGATTGATGAAAATGTGTATGTAGTAAGAACATGAGACTGTGCAAATGATAGGCTGTAAAAAAAAATATCCACTAATTTTCGCACAGCGAAGCGGGCGGGTGACGGCTAGTAATTAAATAAACGTATTAACTTGTGCCAGACTACAACAAGCTGATGTTGGTGGCGGAATGCGTGGTGTCGCTGCTGCTACCGTTCGCGTGGGCGCACGTGTACGTTCCGATCCTGCCGGCGCCGCTATACCACTTCCTCGACGCGCCGGTACCCTTCGTCATGGGTACGTATATAATACATCTTGATTTTTTTTTTGAGACATGGTATATACTGATAGCCTTAGGCGGCCTTTTCATCGTCATTATTTTAGCCAAAATACGTCCAATGCTGGACAAATACCCCAAGGGTCTTCACAACGACCGGTATTGTGCTGCTCGCATCCAGCGGCTACCGGCGACCTTCACCAGATCGTTGGTCCACCTTGTTGAGGGCCTGCCCACACAACGTTTTCCGATGCGAGGTCGCAATTCGAGAACTGTTCTGCCCCAACGGCCATTAATCCTGCGAGCGATGTGCCCTGCCGACTGCGACACCGGACATTTTATGAGGGCGGCGAAGGGTTCCTCAAGCCGTGTGATCGAAACACCATCAGAGGGTTTTTAGAGGGAATGGCATCACTCTAGCGTGGACACGCTTTCCCTACTAGATTCTCCGAGAAATTCGGATCAGATCAGGGCATCTCGATGATCGAACGGAAGAGAAGGTCTTTATGTAGGTTTCATTCGAATCCTAACAGGATATTCTTAATCTTTGTACTACTACAAATAAAGTAATCTAGATTGTTATTAGACTAGCGGCAGGATTCACTAAACGGCTTAGGTACCAAAATACTTGTATGTCAAGGAGGTGTGCAACGTGCACTGTATTTAAAAAATTAATGTTATACTCAATTTCTATAGTATTTTAGCGATGAATAGGGTATGCTTTAGACTAGGTTTAATCAAAAAACTTTTAGGCACCTGTTAAAATATTTTTATGTCGTTAATCTTGTTAACTTTGAATTTCACATAAATAATAAATCTAGCATTGGTTTTTAGATTTGATGTTAAAAAATAGAAAATTATGTCTTGTAAATATATTTAGCTTTGTAAGTATATTTTGTACTAGTGCTTATCTAAAATGAGCTCTTCATGAATTTCGCTTTTTCGATGTAGTCAGAAGTTAATACTGTAACACCGCAATGATTCACTAAAATGAGCTCTTCATGAATTTCGCTTTTTCGATGTAGTCAGAAGTTAATACTGTAACACCGCAATGATTCACTTCCTGGAATTAGCGGCTAGTCAAAATTTACTATTAGGGCTCAATCTACTGGGCTTCTGCCGCCATAACACCTATTTTGGTAGAAATTATGTTCTGGCAATTTGATACACTTTTGACTTATAAGCGGTGAAGATTAGCTTATCAATTGACTGGTCTGATCTCTTATCAGGCCTCCACGCAGAAAGCGGCGCGGCCAACTCCAGCGGCCAGAGAAGTATAGCGCTCGGCTCTGAGGCGGCCTTGTGCCTTGTGGACATTGACAAACCGGACATACAGCTGCCTGAAGAGTTGCCAATACTCCCGCATCGGACACCCTTTATCGAGGAACTCAATCACATTCTGGATAAACATCAGGTTGGTTGTTCTTTTGTTTATTGCTTGTTCCTATAGGAACGCCTCGGTGGCCGAGTAGGAAAGCGCTCAGCTCGAAGGTCCCGGGTTCAATTCCCTGGTCGGGCAAAGTGCGTTTCGGATTTTCGATGCATTTCCCGATTTATCCATAGTTTGTGATCACCAACCCGCATTTGGCAAGCGTGGTGGTTAAGCCATCAATCAATTGTATGTATGTTTTTTGTTTATTATTTTAAAACTTTGAAAGCAAACTGGAAATAATAAGATTAAGATAAATAACAATATTATGGCTTGAAGAAATAACACTAGCTTCGTTAACTACTTCACTTTAACTTTTTTAATTTCTAGGTATTTGTGATGTTTGTAATTTGTAACGTAAGAAGCTACAAAATTCATGTTTATGAACAGATCCAAAGGCCTGAAACGGAACCGACAAAACTGGGCGTGCCGTTGAATGGAACGTCATACAAGAACATGAACGACAGTATGAGCAGTAGTTGTACATTGCCGTCAGGTAAATATAGTTTAATTGTGTATAAAAAACATTGATATGCAATTTATCTACCGTGTCAAAAACGTTGAACCGCAAATACCTATTTTGGGTATAAGTAAAAGATCAATCAATCTTATATTAGAATTAAATAATGTATTTCAAATGAAAGATACAAAATGCTGTTTTGCATTCTTACACCATTAGAATGCTACATTAGCGCTGAGTAACATAGGCTATATTTAAAAAAAAGAGTACAACCGTGCGAAGCCGGGGCGAGTCACTAGTCTTATAATAAAGCTGAAGATGGAACCGTACTGCATTCAGAATCTTCAACCTCTGAAGAACTGGCTATCTTATCTTAAATTGTTTTGCCAAATTATTTAAACATTTTTAAAAATGTTCGGATCCTCTGGGCCTAAGATTGTTGGTGTAACCATTATAACCACCGACAGTTAACGTCTTGACACGTCTCAAATAAAAAAATATGTTTATTCTAGACAGTCATCGTCTAGTGATCGAAATTCGACCCTAATTCAGAAAATACACAATGCTTATACAATGTAATGTAGCACATTTATATATCTTTCTTGCACTCCTCCATATGAATTTTAATTTTAACTATGCCAAGTATCACTGTCGTCCGTGTGCACAATGTTCTTAAAAAGGGATACACAGATTTTTCTTCAAGTATACAATTTTAAGAGGAAGTACAGTGGTTTTTTGTAACTTAAACTTAAGATACTTTTTTTTCCTTTGCGCGGCAAATTACTTCACTCTATTTCAACCTCGCTTGTTTTCTTTCGTGTTCCATCAGGTGGTCTCCGCCGCAAGCACTCTTTCCACGACGTTCTAGAGTGGGAGGAAAGTAGGCCGCTCAATGCTTCGCCACCCGCCTCCCCCACGAGACGAGCGCCCCTTAGAATGGACGCTTTGCAGCGCATCGTAGACATCGTCAAACGGACAGGTGAGTTTACCTCAATTGACTTCCTTAAAGTGAAGAGTCATGTTTTAGGTTTTGTTCAACTCGGTCAACCCGAGCCGACGTCCTAGTCTTGAAGGCGCCCTCGACTCGATTTAAACTCCTCGGAGAATCTATTAGGAAACAGGGACACGCTTGCGTTATGCGCCATGACACACAGTTTGTGGAACCCAATAAGGTTATCACCGCTTCCAAAATTTAAAATTTTGTTTTTACTAACATGAAGTAATGGTGGATCATTAACCTTTAAGTGTTCGTGATCGTGTATGAGTGTTGTCAAATGAAACAAACAGTGCAACGTCACTTTACAAATTCTCGAAAAAAGACAGCGTGAGGTCTCAGTAAAGTCCCACATCTTTACTAATTTCAATGGGTTGGGTGGAAGGGGGGGGGGGGGATATCATCTACCATTAAACAAAGAAAATTTTATACTAATGAGTAATGTCTTATCCCAGGTGTAAACATAGATGATGTAGACGCTGAAACTGTGATGCCGACAATGAAGAAGCAGATACTGAACGACGAGGAGCAGTACAACGAAGACATACGCTTCAACGTCGTCGTGAGAGAGACGTTCCTCAACCGGTTCGTGCATATGTTCCTGATGTACGAGAACTTTGTCATCATGCCAGATCAGGTTCGTTACTTTAAAATTATGTATATATATAAAAATACATTTAGATAATACTGTTATTAAGAAACACCAGAAAAATAAACCAAGATAAAACTTATAAACACAAAGTTACAATGTTGTGGACTGACTATTTTATTAAATTTATGAAGCACTATTAATTTTACCTCAAACAAGTGAGGTAATCTATATATTAATACGTGAAGCAAAAACTTTGTACCCCTTTTTACGAAAATTGCGCGGACGGAGGAGTATGAAATTTCGCACACTTATAGTTTATATAGAGAAGGAGTGCAGAATGCTAATTTTTTAATTATGCATAAAAAATACATTAAATTAAATAAACATTGTTTCATACATTTTTCAAAAATTTCAAAAATGGAAGAGGAAAAGTTTTTAAAAGTGTGATCTACTTGTGTATTTTTTACTTTATTTTATCTTTACATCACAAAAGCTGCTGGGCCCGTGATCACAGGCAGACTGGTCGTCAAGATGTTTTAATATGTATAATAAACTCGTGCAGCTCCGTTTAAAGTGTTTGATAGCTTTAAAAATGGTTTTAAGTTAGGTATGGGGAAATGGCGGCCCACTGGCCAAGTCCGGCACGCGACATGATTCAATCCGGCCCGCCATTGTAACTCGTCATCTTACCTTAAATAAACAATAAATTTATTAAAGAAGCTCGATGGCGCAGTGGTTAACGTGCCCGGTCTGCGAGTGCTGAGGTTAAGCAACTTTCGCAAAGACTGGACATCGGATGGGTGACCAAAAATGTATTGCATCTCGAGCTACTCCGTGCTTCGGAAGGCACGTAAAGCCTTTGGTCATTAAGGACCACCAAACCGCACTGAGCCTGCTTGGTGGTTTACGACCCGTTTCCCATCCATTCATAGGAAAGGTTTGTGCCCCAGCAGTGGAGACATAAAATGCGCTAATGATGAATGATGAAATTTATTATAGGTACTTGATTATTGTTGTTATCTATTTGTCGTAGAATAAATAATATGGCCCATCTCTAAATCTATTTCCCCATCCCTGGTTTTAAGTCATAAAGCCTATTAGCATACCTAAACATCTCACATTTTTCTATTAGGACCGCGACTCGTGGCTATCTTCACGGGAGTCCATGGTGAATTTTGACAAAGCCTCCTTCCTCTCGGACCAACCGCAGCGGCACAGGCCGTTCCTCTCACGGTTCCTGGAGACACAGATGTTCGCCACGCTTGTAGACAACAGGATAATGGCCAACTGGGGGGAATATGATGCCAACTTGCAGGTCTTCGAGCACCGAATCAAGGCTGTGAGGTTAGTATTTATAAGATATTCTTACGGTATAATAATACTTGGCTGTAACAGGGCTTAATGCGCAAAGTGTAGATTAATTTGGTGGTAACCAGTAATAATGAAAAGTCGTGGCATTGTAATTAAAGAAAAACACACACTGCCGTAATATTATATGAGTTTTATCGAAGCGTTTTAACTCTAAAGGAATGAGATCAAGGTCTTTAATGATTTTATTAATATATAAATGAACATAAGATAAAAAATTGCGTTCTTTTGTATTATTTACTACCGTTATATTTTAATAAGTTGTGCTAGCCAAGGTCTAAATAGTGATTGTATATCACCTGCCTACCCGTTAAGTCCCGTTACAGATTTCTTGAATATTGGATACTAACAACGTCCATATGTTTGCCCAGGAACAAGGGCGTTAAAGGCGTTTGTTGTACTGCGATATTTACTCTGTCTCATTGACAAAGTAGTCTCGCTAAAATTGACACGGTGATTACTTCACTGTTTACGTTAGTTCATAAGTTAATCTTTTGACAACCTCCGTAGCCGAGTGGCTTGCACGCCGGACTTAGAGCGGCGGTAACTCTGAGGTCCCGGGTTCGATTCTCGGTCGGGTCAATGTCGAAAACGAACTTTTCGATATTGTGTCGGGTCTGGGTGGTTGTGGTACCGTCGTTGTTTCTGATCTCCATGAAACGAGTGCTTTAGCTACTTACCTTGGGATCAGAACAATGTATGTGATGTTGTCTCATTTTTTTTTTATCTTTTATATGCATATAGTGCATTATGTTGGAAAAGCATTATCGGGGTTGCTTCACTTTATCACTTATTAGAGCCTTACAAATAAACAAAGAATAAGATTCGAATAGTTATTCCGTGTTTTGTTCCCGTCATGTAAACTTAATTTCAAGTTAGAGTAAAAGAGACAAAACACGGAATAACAATTCTAAGCTTATTCTGTGTTTATTTGTAAGGCCCTAAGGGTTTTAAACAAATATTATATTTTTGATTTATTGCAATGGTTGCACGCCGCTAACCTCAAGACATGCAATATTGTGGACTAACAACTAACTCACGTTTCACAACTTGCACTGTAATTATGGATTATATTTATTGGGAGTGTTTTTTTATGTTTTAACAAAATATTGTTACTATAGCATGAACAGTGTTTTGAAATCCCTGTGCAGCTTATTCAAAAACGCGCAATTAATAAAGAAATGCTAGCTACAATGGCGATCCATTTGAGTGTAGGTTTAAGATTACGACGCTTTAGTTAGCGTAAAGTTAGTGATTGATAAATGATTTATTATTATTTATTTAAGCATTCTTTTACCAGTCTTTTATAATGAAAGTGCAAGAGAGCCGCGCGCGCGACGCTCTTTCGTTGTATAAATGCTTTTAGGTTTACGATTGTGTATTTAAGTTTGAGTATAGGTTACTACTTCGCGTAATTTCGGGGTGAGTCTAGGTTAACCGGCCGCGTGTATTGCAGACGGCGCTTAGGCGAGGGGGGTCTAGCAACGCGGGGGTACAGCGTTTGGGCGGGGGGCGCGGGTTCAGGGGGGGCTCGCGCTGAACTGGAGGTGGCAGCGCCGGCCGAACGCCTGCCCCACCGCGCCGCCTACTACCGTGCGTTCCCCTCCCGCCTGGACCCCGCCGCCCTCGCCCCGCCCCCCGCCGCGGATCGCAGGTGCGACGAACCCGACACTATTGACGCCCCCAAGCTTTCTTTAGAATACCCCCCGTGTGTTTAGTAACGTACGGTGTACGGACGCGCCTAAATTGTGCAGTTGACCTCAAAATAAATGAATATCGCGCACGCGGTTCTGATTTCAAATCCATATAATTACGTGTTGTAGCAATGGAATCTAAAGCTTTATTGCCATAAATGAGATTTCTATTAAAGAAATGAGTTTTGATACACATTTACTTTTGATGTTGACTGTAACTCTTAGAAACCGATTGGGGATAGTTCGCCGTCCAGACTTAAGGGCTTCCTATGATCTACCTTTCATATAAGGTTCTGATGCAGCAGCATAATATTAAAATGCCAACCCACAGCTTGGTGATAGATGGTAACTTTTCATACGATATCAATATAGAACAGACAAAATTTATGGCTAGTTACCTCATAAATATTTGGAAGTGTTTGAACTGGCCTTTAACATCTTATAAATGTTGCTTTAATGCGATCTTCTTGTCTCTCTATATATCAGTTGATATAGCTAACTTATATGCAATCCTATTTGTATATTCAAGTCGTTTCAAATTCCATTTACCTAAACGACCCCGTTAAAATTCTAATTTTTTTAATAGTCATTTCGTCATGTCTTTAATTCTAAATTATATCATAATCACGAATCTTCGAGGCAAGTTAACGGACTGTCTTCCACGCTTGATAAAAGTAGCTTTGCCTTACTTAGGTTACGAAAAGTATTTATTTTTCATTAATGCTAAGTGACGTTAAATTCAACTGTATAAATTGGTAACCAATTTGGCATAAATAGATGAAATAAAATATTTCTACTAAAAACTAGCTGTGTTATTATTAGAGTTAGTCAATTAATGAAGCCATAAATGCAAAAGCATAATAACTGCTCCTTTATTAAGGTAATAATAGATGGAATGCGAACTCCCTGCTAATAGTGTATTATTGTCTTGATTGTGGCTTGTCTCGCTGCTGTGAAATGTACGGGTGGCTGCACATCATTAAACTATCCAAAACTGTCGAATTTCTTCAATAAATGTTTAACCATATGCCATGGACATAAAGCTCAGTCTATTTTGTCAATTTGTTGTAGTAGCTAATGTGCAGCTGTTTGTACTGGTATCGGTGTTCACGCTTGCATGTCGCCGATGATCGTCGCGCACCGAGATAATAATGCTCTATGACAATTGTTGGCATAACTACAGTTTAATATACACTATGCTGAATGCATGTGTCTTGCAATATTCAAACAAGTGACTACAAAGTCTTTAGTATCGTAGCAGTGCAACCTACTGACAAACTTGTAACTGCTGCGATGCCATACAATTAGCCGAATGGTGAAACACACTAGACACCATAACAGAGATATATTCTTTATTATTATTATTAACTTCGTTATCTCGGTGAACGCTAATTGATTTTTAATTGGACCAACAAGACGTTGTGATACTGAATACCGCTTTTTGTGATAGCATGCGACTGTATCAGCCTGATCTGTGAATAGTGACCGGCAAAATGTGAATTAACACTACTGTGTAGTGCATGTTGCGACGTAAATGTCTTATTGTTTTTTTAGAAACTGTGATAACTGGTCGCTTTACGAGCGTTGGAATCCATTTTCGATTAAACTTGAAACTGTACTCATTCCCCGTTCGTTACCAACTGAAATTACCCATCATTTATTTCATTCCTTTTAGCTAGCCATTCTCTTATCATTTCATTTCCGATATTTACAGTAAATACTGCAATTAAAAATTGCGCGGCCGAGTGTGCTTTACAAGAAATGAGAGTTATGGTAAATAATGTGTTTATTATTTTCAAAGGAACACGCTTTTCACGGCAACTTCATTCGATTTTAATAATGCCGTTAATAAGACCGCACTTTGTTGTTTCAGTTTGTTGTTGACGACACAATAGCTTTGTTTTATAGTCGCAAAGCGTTTTATCAGCTTGAAGATTATAATGGGTTGCTAATTGTAACGAGTTCCGCTTTTCAGTAACCTTAGTAGTGCTAAACCATGCTGGGCTTACTCAATAATTATTTTTATAGAAAAACTGGTAGACGCAAGAAAGTCTCTGAAACAGTGTTTTTATGTTTAAACTACATGAAACACAAACACATAATACCCATTACGAAATGCACGCATTATGAAACCAAGTTAAGTTAAGTTAAGTTCAATACTCACAGGAAAGCAAAACGCAATAAGTAGTTTTTGGCTTTACTTATAAACGGTACTATTGGTTGATTTATATTGGCCGTATATCATATTATTATTACCTAGTTCAAAACAGTGCTGTCCTAATAAGATAATGCGCCTTTTTTCACTATCTATCAAAATTACATTTTAAGTTTTGGCGTCGATCGTGCTTACGTTAATAAATAAAAGACTTTATAACGCAGCTTTTCTTTAACAGGTTCACTGTCCCGAAGGCCACACATGGTCCGTAACAATTGATTTAACCATTGTTATAAGTTTTGGACAGTGAACCTGTTAAAGCTTTCAGTCGTACTGCTAGCACCACCTTTCACCAACCACTTATGTTGCTCAGCCTTATGTAGCTCATAACAAAGTTATACTCGTAATACAATTTAATGTACTTTATCATTATGTTTAGCTTACATGAGGATTCGAGCGCTCGTTGCCCTGCCTAGGAAAGTTTATGTTCTGACATTTAATATTAATTCAGAAAAATATTCAGTATTTTTAATAATTTTAATTCTCATACCAAATAATTATTTGTGACTATATTAAAGTAAGAATCTCGCCCGGTAATGGATGGCCACATAAGAGGTGATCTTTAACGTGAAAATATAGATAATGTACATAGATAGAAATTAAATATTGTTACTAGATCTGAAAGTGGTATAGTTTAATTTCATAGTTAACATTTTAGTGTATGGTGTTACTTGTAATAATTATACAATGATATTTTTTTTAATGTTGTTTTTCAACTTGTGATTGTATGTCTACTGTTCCTCTTTTGTTTGTAGTGCATTATTTGACGTATTTTCTTATATTAAGTTTCTCCAAGTTTATGCGTGTACGACAATGCTCATGTAGGATAACAATAATTAATTTTTATTTTACGTTGATATTCTCAAAGCTTGATGGTTGTCTTGACGTGCATGCGTAACATAATATTAGTAAATGCTCATAACGATAAATACAGCTCACTCTCTCACGAATTTAACAAAATTATATGTTTTTTTAAATACATTTATTAATTTATATTAGGTGAGTAAATAAATATTTTACGCCATATTTTATGCAGAAAATTGAATTTATACTTTTTCTATGTAGCCCTTTTAGCATACAATTTATAATTTTACAAAGCTATGAAACTACGTAATTATAGGACTTTCAAATGGTGCATCATTATATATCTCGCAGTAAAATGGTCATAGCTGTGATATTATGATCAAATCCATAGTGTGTGATTATTTATGTCACAGTATTATTATGTCTGTATCACTTAACTAATCTAGAAAGAAACTAAATCTCATTTTGTTTTTTCTACTTCATATTAATGCCACGGCCATAACCATGTGACAGGAGTATTGCAAATTTGTGTATTGTTTTTTTGTGAAACATAATAATTCATTTCTGCATATACCTACGAATGAGGTTGCTTTTGAATCAAGTGTATCATTGATCGAAGCTCTTTAATCTTTGAAGTGGTTTCTACAAGTAAGCCTAATGTATCATCCCGTAGATAGTCACACTAAGGACGCGTAGACCCCTAGAGAGGTCTACGCGTCATAAGAACCACCACTAAAAACCACCCTAGTAGCATCTTGATTCAAAATAATCCCGCTCCTAAAATACTACCGCAATGCATGTCATAAAGATTTTTTTAATTATAATATGGGTACGTTTCTACGTATATATTATAATAAAAGTATTTTTATATTTTAAATATATTGAATTTTGATGGTTTGAAAAATCATTGTTGTTATCTATTTTATTTTTAATAATAATTATTCTATATTTTATAAGAAATCATTTATCTATTATGGATGTAACCAATAATGCAAATAAATTTTGACTCCTTATGATAAGATTCTATGATTAATGTGAATAACTGCAGTTTTATTTACTTATATGCAATAAAGATGTTAAAATTGATGATTTTGTATTTTGAATGTTAATTGTTTCCTTACCCTTTATTGTATCGTGACGCACTCAGTAGTGTTTAATTTCACAAATAGCTTGTTGCTTCATACGCTTGTTTGTTGTATATTGTTTCGTGATCATACTTTGAGAACGGCTAAAGTTGTGACGTCACGATTTCAGAACGAACAGTTTAAAGCGTATAAAAAACGCGAAGTGGCAGGTGAAGGATTGCCCGCCGGAGCTGCTTTTGGGTGATATCAGCAGAAAGCTGTCGACTGAAGTCACTCCAGCGGCCATCGCTCAGAACAACAGGACGTTTGTGGAGAAGTTGCTTAAGGTATTAACCGTCTCTGTAATAACGATTAGTCTAAACGGTAAATATTTAAACGGAAAGGGCGAAAAGAAAAGTCAAGTCGTTTGATAGATAGGTATTAATAGTACGATAGTAGATTAAAAAGTTAATACTAATTATTTTTTAACTCTAGTTGGTCGATCTTCTAGTATAGGTACATAAATGTTCACTGTTTAGTTTGAATTTGTACGTATTGTTTGAGAAAAGTACTATACTAGCCGCAACTAGACAATGATGGTCCTTGAGTCTATCCTTGAGAGATGGTATATATGCCTTGGCTTCGTCCATCAATGCCGGTTTTGTCGGCCACTGCAGTAATGAATATAATCGAATTTATTAGATGTTTATAAGGAGAATTTTTTTTAGTGAATGAGGGAACCTGGTACTTTCAAAGCTGAGACTTAATAATATTTTCAAAAACAGTTCAATCTTGTACCCTCGACTTGTTTTTTACTAGAAAATTACCTCTCAATTACTGTCATATTTGACTTGGTCGCTTGACAGGTTAAGTAAACATAGTACTAGTACTTTCTAAAAAAAATTAAGTATGTTTAAAAGTCACTAACAACTTCCACCTCTACTTATATGTATGTTGACCTACGCTTAAGTAATATAACAGTCTCAATGTTCGTTACTACTAGGAATGCAAGAGCAAAACGAAACGGATGCTAGTCGAAAAAATGGGGACCGAAGAGAGCGACCTAGGGTTGGGATGCGAAGTGTCCGTAACTGGTGTAGAGGAGAGCACTATGATAGCATCATTGTGTGACCTGCTTGAAAGGCTTTGGTCTCACGGGCTGCAGCACAAGATGGGAAAGTCCGCCCTCTGGATGCACCTCACCAACTACCAGGAGTTAGAGCAGTGCAGCAACTCTACTAAACCCATAGATCCCAACTATTTGACACCAGGTATGAATATGAATTGTTTAGACTTTAAACACTTACTCGACGTACATTCTTTTCATTAAAATATGCTTATTAATTGTAATAGTTCTTCACTGTCAAAACGGACACGGATAGTGCTGCTGTGATCGTATATACACCTACATGATCTTTTCTATCTATACCTTTTTATTCAACTCTACATTAGTTTTCTACATTGTCTTTTCTTATATTACTTACTACTTTAAATTTTTCAAAACATTCGTTTGTATTTTTTTTTTAATATTTGCTCTGTACTAACTGATATTAATTATAAAATTAAAACCAATTTTATCCATTAAGAACCTTAAAAAACTTCAGTTCTAATAATCAAATTATCAAAATAAAAAAGATGTTACAGCACTTGCTAAAAGATGTATGTGCTTGCTTTCAATTTATTTAATTTGCTACCTTGACGAACGTTATTTGTATGTTGTTTTAACAATTTTCTCTAATTTAACACACTAATATAAGTAACTGTTTCTTTTCTACTCACAAAGTGTACTCTTCAAAACATATTACAGTGTATGCTATGCTTTTAAAACATGCAGCTTTGGCCTGGTGCGTTTTACGTAAACGTCTCGACTGTAAGTAATCCATGTTTCATTACTACTCAATATAACTCTCACATTCATATATATGTACAGATCTTCGCCTTCGTCTGACCTGATAGTAAGTGACCCAAGATTGAAACGCCTGACTATCTTATTTCTAATTAAAGGAACACAACACTTATGAAACATCGTTGTTAAGACCACGGACCTTTTGGTAACTAGCCAGGCGGTCTTAGAACGAGCCCCACCACCAACAAAACTGAACACATCCTGTACGCCCACTGGGAATCAAACCCGGGATGTCTGTATTTGAGACTGGGGGTCTTACCATCAGACTTCATAGGTGTTAACGCTGCTATGTAGCCTTTAGTTTAAAAAAATAAATAAATATATTAATTAATAATTTTATTTTGCTATACGATTACTAATTATAGTATAAACATTTAATTTATGTCATGTTCTCATGTAAGTGACTTAGGTCTTAATTGAGAATAAATATTTTTAACCCTAATTATATAATTAAATTTGACCATTAATATCAACGTATACCATCTATCACAAAAGGACAAACTCATTTATTATAACAGCAGGGACTACTAGCTACTTGTAATTGTAATTAATAAAGTAGGATTTTACTTAAAAATCATAAACTTTGTGTTACTAGTGATTAAATAAGACGATTTCCCTAGTTATTTCAGAAACATAATCTATGTCTAATGCTTAAGGAAAGTGTACATTTTGCATAGTTATGTAAATAAAATGTGGCACTGTAACGCCACAGCAAGTAGCTACCTACCTGGCGCACCCACAACGTCATCTTGATCGGAGCACCAAAAATATGCTTGTTTAAATAAAAATGAGTCATATGGCGTAATACTAAAGTCTATTTTATGTTAGTCAAGAAATTTTACA
Organism: Eudonia truncicolella; assembly: GCA_949315975.1. Classification (NCBI taxonomy): domain Eukaryota; kingdom Metazoa; phylum Arthropoda; class Insecta; order Lepidoptera; family Crambidae; genus Eudonia; species Eudonia truncicolella. Next base: position 8,429,280 of record OX438829.1, on the reverse strand, counting down.
GTATTTTTCAATTCAGTCTTTTGTTTCCATATAATTTAACTAAGGTTAGTTGTTCATAAGTGACTAACTTAAATTTGATCACATTATGTTGTGAAGCAATTCGACGCTGCTTGTACATTCTATTATTATCAATTGAAAAGGAATCTTTTCTACAAGCAATAATAACGTTTTAGACTTATCCTCCGTTGGCGCGGAAGTGGAAGCACAGCAGAGTTCTAGCAGCAGCAACCGATCGCGCGATAGTTCTCGAGGCGGTTCCCGAGACAGTTCTCGGGACCGGCTCAGCAACTCCGGCACTTTGGAGCGCAAGTCCGCTCAGCCGCCGAACCCTATGAGGCCTTTGCCTGAGAGCCTCACCTTTGATATGAGGTAAGGGCCTGGAGGATTATCATAAGTGCGCCTTTACAGTAGTTGTGAAAATGAAACGCGTGTAATGCATTGCTACACGCGACTCGTTTTTAAAACCGCCACACACATAACACACTAAAGTATCAATCCACACAAAAGTGTCAGCGGCCGGCTTTTTCTCTGTCAAACCATTTTAAGCTTCATCTCTATTAGATAACGCTTTGTATCGCTAGAAAAAAACGGGTTGGAAACGTAGCGACCCCGGCGCCAGCGCCTCGAGCTGACAAGCCATTAAAGCGATGGTGGGCGATTGTTTTCAAATGATACTATGCGTTACATATTAGAGATAAAGTTTAAAATGGTTTGACAGTAAAATTGCCGACAGCTGCCACTTTTGTGTGGATTGACCCTAAGAGCTCATGGTAAGCCACTTGTTTTTTTCGGTCAAGTTTTTCATTCTAATTTAATCTAAAGTAGAAGACAACTAAAAGCTTTGTAGCAGCGCGACTGCTCTGTTTTCTATAGAGGTTATGTTTGGGTTGTATGATTTTAATTGCTAAGAATAGTTGTGATTAACTAATTTACGCAAACAATAAAAAAAACTGTTGTGTACTTACGTTACGCATAGTAAGGTGACATTATAATATTTTTTTCAGTTCATTACTTCAAGTTCTCTTAAAACGTCCGTCTCTTTTACTTTTTATTAGATTTTGAATCGCAGACCATTATCGAAACAAATGCCAATGCTTATTTTCCAGAAACGTTCAAGCCATGACAGACATAAAGACTGAAATCGGCTACGCACGTGCTTGGGTCCGCTTATCCCTTGAGAAGAAACTGCTTTCGAAGCACCTTCGCGAGCTCCTAACAGACACTACATTACTACGATCTCAGTACAAGAGGACGGCTTTCTTGCGCTGCGAAGAGGAAAGAGAACAGTTTCTATATCACCTTCTGACTCTGAACGCCGTTGATTACCATTGTTTTACCAACACATACCCTACCACTAGTAAGTTAACATACTGTTGAAACACTGATATAAAATTGAATAGTACCTATAACCAGGGGCGGCTATACCTTAAGTGCATTCGTGCACTGAACCACCAAAATTGTAATAGGTTGAGAAATCAACATAAAATTTGTAGCCAATATTTTTAAATATCTTTTCAATATAAATTTCAATACGACAATTTACGACGAAATTATTTCAGCTCTAACCCATACTATTAACCCTTATTTTTGCTGTAAAGAAGATTCCTCGGTCGCTAGGTCGAAGCGCTCGTTGAAACTTGAGTGAGTTTCATCCAAGTGATTTCTACTTCTATGAGATACGCGCTAACACGCCTAGCGCTTGAGACAAAAGTTAGATTACCCATAGCGCGCGAGGCCGGTTATATTGAATTGTCTTGTCAATCAGAATCGCTGTGATACGTCATAAGATTTTTTGAAGCGATTTAATTAGTGGTTGTTTAGATTCTGAAAAAATATTAAAATTTAATATTCTGATGAATCGGAGATGGTGTGTGTAGCAACATATACCTATAAGCAAAACGTTGGTTTATTTTATTGAAACTTTGTATCCTTATATTTAGTCAGCTAGTAGAGTGCACTACCAGTTACATAACTCACCAGCCGCCACTGCCTATAACTCTATAAAATGCGTTGTCTTTGTTTCGTTTCTAGAACTACCCTACAGAGTCATCATTGTGCCATCACGAAAAGCTAGCCAAACAACTGCCAATTGTTGGATATCGATATCGGGAACCAACAGGGAGTCCACACCAAAGATACCCATTCCACGCAACACCAACGAGTTTGTTTTTCATGTAAGTAGTCAACCATTTGACACATCATCATCATCATCATCATCATCATCATCATCATCATCATCATCATCATCATCATCATCATCTCAACCAAAATACGTTTACTGCTGAACAAAGGCTTCCCCATGAATCAACAACGATCTGTTTTGTGCTGCTCGCATACGGCCACCCGCAACCTTCACCAAATTGTCGGTCCACCTTGTTGGAGGCCTGCCTACACTGCGTCCGATGCGCGGTCGCCATTCGAGAACTTTTCCGCCCCAGCGGCCATCAGTCCTCGGAGTGATGTGCCCTTATCATCAGCCTATAAACTTTCCATTGCTAAACTTAAGCCTTTCCACATAAAGGCATATGGGGAAATAGGGCCGTGACCAACCTTGCTGGACCTATGCGGGTTGGGAGTTTTAACATCTTATGACAACAACTGTGTGCCTTGGGAAGAACGGAGTGGTTTAAGATAATTTTAATTTACCTACTAATTCGGTGTTTTACGTTGGTTACAAAGTTTAACTTGTAAGATCGTACTAGCCAAGCCAAAGAGCCTATAAGCTCCACAACATGTAGTAGTTATAATTTGTTTTATTAAATGTTATTTTATTTGTAGCATAAAAATTTGGGCATTCTTTCGACGTTACGCATCGGTCACGATAACTCTGGCTTGTCGCCGAGATGGTTGCTGGATCAAGTTTATGTTAGGAATGAGGTTACTGGACACACTTACACGTGAGTATAACTTGTAATTTAATGTTATTTATTGTAGGAATTGATGGGACTCTATTAAAAGTGTCAGTGACATGAAGGCATTATCCAATAATCTGACAGTGCAAAAGAAACGCCTCTCGGAGTTTCTTTAAGGTTCTTCACAGTACAAAGTTCTGCTGTAAACTTTATTGCCTAATATAAATCTATGAGAAACTTGATCTATGATATACATATACAAGAAAACTGCTTACATTAAAAAAAATCGCAGGCTCTGTAAGCGACTGGGACTCGACCACTACGCCATCCAGGTTGCATTTTGCTCAATCGACACTTTGCAACAATGTATGCCGTTGCAAACCAAAAAATTTGACGTGATTAGTTATTATACTAAACAAATACTACTCTAAGCCTTATCCCTATCCATTACGGCACAGGTTCCCCTGCAACCGCTGGCTAGGTACAGGCGTCGACGATGGCTCGACCGAGCGCCTATTGCTAGCGGCGCGGGTAAGGAGCGAACGTACGCCGCGAACTCCCGCGCCGCCGCCGCCCGCGCCTTTACCACCCACGCCTACTACCACGCATCTCTCTACGTCCACGATACAGCACATGATTGGTAAGGCTACTCTGTAGATTGTAATACCTACTTTATGACATAGAAATAAAGACTATTTATTAAATATTGTTTTCACTCTTCATTGTTACTAACCGTTGAAAAAGTTAACTCCGTCCTATTTTCTTCGACTCGCATGGAATGTACAGACGGCTGCACATCAGACTATCAAACTGTTAAGTTTTTTCAATAAATGTTCAACCATATGCCATAGCAATAAAGTTCAAAGTCTATTGAGGATGCCGTGTGTACATGGAGTACCAGTACTAGCCGCTTTCACTTCAATTATCACTTGTTTATAAATATTGCTAATAAAAACACGAATAATAGTTTCGCTACTAGAGCAATACCCCTGTCATAAAGGTGTTTTTCTGGACCAAATTACGTAACAAAGTATGGCATTTCAAGCGAAGCCAGTTTTTTTTTATATGATTGTGTTTTTAAATTCATTATTCGAATATGGTAAAAGTGTATTTTTTTGCTTTATTTATTGTGAGTATAAAATTTATATTTAATATGATAGCATAAACAAAGAAGTCAACACTTAGCATTGGTACCTAATTGGCCGCTGTCGTACTAGGTTGGATAAATAACTTTGCCACCCACACTCTTCAGAAAGGACCGTAAGGATCAAATATAAAAACCATTGCAGTTATTTATAACAAACTCCCTAAGTGTTGTTATGTTATTATATTCGCAGGAGATTGCGTAAACGCCATAGTAAAATGGCATTATCAGTCGAAAAGGGAAAAGGATGCAAACTCTCTCAGTGTACTTCTGTGCGGCGAGAATGGGCTGGTCAAGTGCCTAGAACAGGCGTTTCTATGCGGCTTCAAGTCTGCCCGGCTCTTCGGCAAAAATCTTTTCATTTGGGATTATTTTGGTAAGTTAAATATTTTTTTCAGTGTTGCGTCTAGTCAAATACAGTGGTGGACATAAAATTAGAAACACTACCAACGGAACTTCACAATAAACAAGATATTTGACCCTAATACTCTTATTTGGAAATGAAACAAATAGCATAAAATGCCGGTCGGCAAAGTGAGGACGGCTAGTAGAAGTCAGGCACGATTCTGCTCCACTATCTGTCTTTGCATCAGGACTCCGCTTCAGTTTAACATCAGATGAAGCGGGGACAATTGCATACTGTTACCTAAAAAATGCAATATAAAGCGGCATACGATAAATCAAACTAGCCGTTTTTAACTATTAAGTAACTATACTTTTTTTAAACTATCATGGTCAGACTCTTACCATATTTTTTATTATTGAGAATTAAATATCCAGCTGCATTAAATTCAGTACATCCGTGATCATGGCGAGTGCAACTTTGCCGAAATATCAGATACATAATAATAAATAACATGCTAATTATTCCGTTAATAATTAGTATAAAATAACCATACCGTTATCAATTCTTAGCGCGTGTAAAAGACGAATTCAAGTTGAGTCTTTGCGATGAGTCGACCAATCAGAACAACAAGAGCTGCGGCGTCGCCTACAACTGCCGGCAGGACCAAGAGCACCGATCCATATGGCGTTGCTACTGCCATCTTATGGACGAGATCAACACCGTCGGCCGCACGCTCGGCAAGGACGGCAAATTCCAACTCTTCATATGTCTCAGCCTACGGTAAACAAAATTAATATTTATGCAAACGTTCTGATAAAACCACGAGTACATTGTTGAAGTTCTCAGACAGTAAACTTTATTTCTACAGCTGTACGGTTGAAAATTTACTGAATAGATTTGACTGTTTAAGTTTTGGTGACTTGGAATCGCATTTCTGAAAATCCGGGTCAGGCACTTCAAATTAGGGTATCATGCCTTTATTCGGCCGACCCATGCATTCATGGACACTATCTTCTTACTTTGTAAGCGAAAGGGCCTTATTTAATGTCATCGATCTCTAAACTTAACATATTTATAATTTAAAATGTTTTTGTTTTGTTTATATAATTTTAACGCAAATTTTGTTGTGAAACAAATTACAAAAACACAAATTGTTGAAAAAAATTCCACGAGCAGGATTTGAACCTGCACCCTTCTGACATTCCAGGTCAGGTGCTATCCCAATTGAGCTATCGTGGTTCTAACCAGCCGACCGAAATTATTCAACACTATTTACTTTGAAAGCCAAGACGCCCATTCAATGTCAACAACTACCGTCATTAATATTTTTACAAATACTAAAGATCAGTTAAGAAGTAGGCAAGCTATTTATAAAATGTTTTTGTATATATAATTTTAACGCACATTTTGTTGCGAAACAAATTACAAAAACAAAATGTTGAAAAAATTTCCACGAGCAGGATTTGAACCTGCACCCTTCTTACATTCCGGGTCAGGTGCTCTCCCAATTGAGCTATCGTGGTTCTAACCAGCCCGCCGAAATTATTGAACACTATTTACTTTTTACTTTGAAAGCCAAAGGCGCCCATTCAATGTCAACAACTACCGTCATGCATAATATTTTTACAAATACTAAAGATCAGTTAAGAAGTAGGCAAGGTATTTATAAAATGTTTTTGTTTTGTTTATATATCGTTTCATGAATTAGATAAAAATGTACATAAACATTCTGCGTAGTTTACTCTTTAATTTTACTGAAATAGGGTTTGCACATCAATGAAAAAAAATAATGATTTTATTTTTTTTGGCTTTAAGTAATACAGTAATAGTACGGTTCTCAAATATTGTAAATGGACTTGTTATAAGGCACCATTTAACCCTCTTTCGGATTTACGGGTATTTTTGTAACACCCTGTATTATACATATATTTTTGTCATTCAAAAACCACCAGCGGAACTTGAACCTTCTGTCAATTCGGGTCAGGGTTAACACTTTTCCGAATCATAATTATGCTCGCAACAAAATATGCGTAGCTTATTATACACTGTACTAATTTTTGACACTGTTGTGGCTAAATACTTTATTTTATTTCTAGAGAACACTGGCTGCACAGAATGCTGGTGCCGATGTCTATGACGCGCGTCACCACAGAGATGTATGAAGAACAGAGTTTCCTGCGCAAGCGTGGTCTTCTCACATTCCTTAGACAAATACTCGAACCGCTGGATGAATTCGACATTGTTCTCGAAAATTCACTCACGCAAGGCATTTAAGTGTTTTTTTTTTAATTTACATAATATCAATGCCAAATACCACAACTAATTATTAGTATACAGTTAAAACAATACAGTGTTTAAGAAATATCATAATTAAGTAATATCATACGCATTTAGATAGTAATATGTAATCGTTTCACAGTCGAATGTCATAATTGTTTGAAAATAGTTATGTACTTAATAGTAATATATACAGAATTAGTTTGCAACCATATCTTTCAAGGCATAAAACATATTTTATAGGCATTTTCACTTTAAAATTACTAGTCAAGCCTACATTAATGTAACCAGTGTTTATTATATTTGAAATATTACCCAAGACGTCGACTGTAAATCGAATGACAATTTGCCATTGAATCTCGATTGACTGTGAATTTTATTGTGAACACTTGTTTTTTTGGTTGATTTATATAGAAATACGACATAAATGTTCCAACCATTTTAGAGTAAGTAAGTAATCTTAGATCGAACGAGATTTTATTTAGCATAATTATTATGGTTACATACATAGCATAAAGTGATGGTTTAACCAGTCTTAGCTAAAGTAGTTTGCAAGATAGTTTCCATCCTGTAAAATGTAGAACCAAAGGCGCGATGCACACAGATGCAAGGGAACGTGGACACTGATAAGACGGATAAGGATAAGGACGTGGATAAGGTCGGACGCGGACGAGAGTTGCGTATCGCCTTTTTTTAAACAGTGAAAAACTTTGTCGTCTATCACCGCGACATGGGAAGCGCGGCTAGTTGTGCGGGGTTCTCCCCTCCAGCTCCCGCTTCCCTGCCGAGGCCCGAGGACCTCTACAGGAATTCGGGAGCAGGAGGGGCCAACCCACTAAAACCTCACTGTACTGGACAGTGAGTCACAAGCATTAACATCTATACATTTTTGACTCTTATTCCATTGTACTAAGAGTTACATTGTTGTACTGTACTCTTATCCTCTTCACGTACCACTAGGGTGACTGGGACAACCGGTTTGTTAATCATCATATATATGCCCTTGGGCATTTATTAACATGAAATTCAAGACAAACCTTAGGCCTCGATTCTGCTATTTTAAAACATTTACATCCGTTTCTCAGTATCTTTATTTTGACATGAGAAGTGCGCTTCCACCTTTGGCCTTGTCATCAGTTAACATCAGGTTACCCGTAGGATATATTAAAAAAAAATAACGTTGACTTGTGAGTAATGTCAAAGACTTCGTCTGTATGCATCGCGCCTAATATGAACTTAATAATACTCAAGTGGTACACACATCTGTAAAGATACGTGACGAAATAATGTAGTTTAATGTATTATAAAAATAATTTCTAGAAACTGTACCTAAACGTAAGGTCGTGATTTTTGAATGTGTTTAAATTTATTTTTGTTATAATTATTAATCATTTTTTGTGTTATAAAAACTGTTTCGTCCTTCTCCTACTACGACTCAATAACACTCGTTAACTCGCATAGGGCCAGCATTTGGAGCTAGGGGCCAATATCCCCATAGACAAGGGAACCCTACCCAAAAACTAAACTTATGAATTTGATATTATTATCAGGGTCTGATTTCTGTGTATCTACGTTACTTTTAAGTTTGCAATGTGATTGTTATTTTTTAATTTCTTGCCAATTGAACCCAAAGATTGTTTCGTGAAGGTGCTTACAGCGGCATAATGTTAACTTTATTTTTATGTTGTGTAAAGTGTAGTTAATGATTTTTCATGTTATGGTTTTTGTATTTTTTTTAATGCCCATTTATATTATACGAAAACATCCCACCACAAACAACTAAGTACTCGTTCTTACGTTCGTTTATGTTAAGAAATACATTATTTTGATATTACAAAATGCTATATTTCGTCTTCAGAAATGTAGCGTCCAGTAGTCTATATTATTATTTACGTATTGTATGTATTTGAGTGTATTTGTAGCTCTAAAATATCATTCACAAATTTATGATAATGACGTTGAACCAACATATAATGTATCTAAAATGTACATAGAGCTATTTTTATGTAGTGCTCTTGGTTTAAAATTTATTATCTACCGTCCTTAGGTGGTTAAAAGCAAAACGATTAGCAAAGTAATTGCAATATTAAATAACAATTAAGAAATATAGCCATGTGAATCATAAATGTAAGAATTATTATTACTTATTTGAAAAAGTTACTTTAAACCACACCTACCCACGACTTTACATGGTTTCACAATACTAGGAGTGTATCATATTCATAGAGCTGTGCCAAAATATGTTACAGGAAAATTCTGATATAACACATTGGTTTTTATAATATCTTATTAAATAACGTGTGATTTTGTTGTCTCATCGACTTATTTAATCTTAATACATTTAATAGGGCACGTTATAACAATGAAATTCTTTCCTTTTATCATGTCACATGAGACAATTGAACGATATCACGATATATATGCAAACAGATACATTATAGTCAATTTAAAAAAAGTGCTTATGATTGTATCATTATTTTATTAAATTCATTAATTGGAATCTTATGATGGTTATTTTTTTATTATCAGCAAGAACTTAATTTGTTAAACTATTATTTTAAATATCATGTCTTCCTGTAATATTTTATTCTTAAATCGATTGTTCTTATGGAGTGAAGTGATGAGTGTTGAAATGAACATACTTATGTAAAACCAAAGATGTATGTTTAATTTTTAAATATACTAAAACAGTATTTCTATACATGCGTCATTAATTAGCGAAAAATTTTCAATAAAGATTTTACCCATCTATTATTCTATTTTCTTTTATGGAAAGAACTTTCATTATTACCAGATTTCAGTTGAAGACACTTAGGTCGTCCGACTACATAACAGAGTTGCAGAAATATTGCTGGACCCCAACCATCCCCGAGGCAGAGAAGGAATGGTAGGGTAGTGGCACCAGACTTTTTTCCCTTTTATCATAATCATCATAATCATAATCATAATATCTTTATTTGCGAAAATACAGGTACAGGTACAGTTATTTTTATCACATTTGAGCCATTGCATTCTACCAATTTCTTGGTGTGCAAATATTTAAAAATCTAATTTCACAATATTAATAAGAAGTCGTCTCTTTATAGCGATTACTAAGTAAAAATTATAATATAAATTATTTATTTATTTGTAATATCATTAAACATATGGGTCAGCAACTGATTTGTCTTTAAGGACAAATAAATACAGCCCACCTGCTTCCCTGCTTCACCTGCTAGCTGTCATCATTCTGTAAAACTTCCATCAGGTGACCCGCCAGATCGTTTGCCTCATTTTGACATTTAAAAATAATTAAAATCTATGTTAACTATAAGCGACAAAAATTATGTCGCACACTGAGCTTAAACTGTCGAAAACTGGTGCCACTATGATACAAGGTTTTCAGTCAGTAGGCCTCCCCTCTCCCTGTAGAGTTTTCGTGGTTGGGCGAGAGAATTAAAGAAGAGTCCCAAATAACCCGGGGTCGCCTGTGGCTCGCCATATTGTAAGTGTGCGTAAGCGCAGGCCAAACAGAGAGCTACTTCGGCTTTTCATAATCATTTAAAATTTTTTGGACAAGTTTGCTGATGCTTATATGGACAATTCACCGAACCGGAGGAGAGAGGAGGTGAATACTATATGTAAAGATAGCTCAGATGCCTGAGATAAATATTTTCAGACTACAAGATGATGCTTATAGATGCTTATAGCCTTAAAAACCTTTTTAAAAAACAAGTGTCACACAATTTTACCATGCATTGTCATCCGAACTGAACATGTATACAAGCTCAATCGGTTGAAGATATCTGCTTCAAAATTGAGTTGCAAGATTCCACACGAACGAATTACATACATAAATTCCAAGTAAAATAAAAGCTTGTAAAAAGGGCTTTGTAAGCTGGCAAAACGGTCGTCTCCCGAAGTCCCGATGTGGAGGCGACGTTGGCCTACTAGATTCTGCTGCGTAGGGTTTGGATCGAAACGGGAGCGGAACCACTCGAGGCCACCTGGAGGGGGGGGGGGGATAATTATGATATTTTAAGAAGTATGACTACTACTAATTACTACCCTATCCAAGCAAAACAATGCATTTTTTGTATTAATATGGTGATATTGATGAAATACAATAAATATTTGCCATTCAAATATGCAAATAAAATATGAAATACATTTGACTAAGGCTAGGCAAATTTTATTGTTGATGCAATATATTATGCAAACTTCAATAATAGTAGTATTAGAATTTTCAGTTCCTACCCAATTTAAAACCAGCTCATATATGTCCCCACTGCTGGAGCACGAGCCTTCCCTATATAAAGATGGATAGCAAGAACGGGCCACCATGGGCCCAGTGCGGATTGGCGGTTGATAACAAATGCTAATGCAGCCGGGGCCAACGGCTTTACGTGCCTTCACACTTGCAGGTAGTTGGCCGGCTGGTTATCACGTGTCAGTTGACCGCCGTCAGCTGTTCTACCCTTTTTCAACATCGCTACTATTTCTTCTATTGCCGGCCGGAGTCGCTGCGATGTGAAACTGACGACTACCACTTCCTAGTGCATGGCCTCAATTGTGTTTGACCATTGCCGGCAGACAATAACCTCGGCGTATATTATGCTTGTTACGGTTAAATACCACCGCTAGATGCCGCTAGCGGCTCGAAATGGGTATCGTCAGTTGCGCTGTTCCCAAACACTACCAACTACGCGGGGTGTTTAGTTCGCCAATAAGAGCTCCGCACTAGGGTTGGCTTTATAGTATCCTGCGGCACGAATAGTTACCTAAGTGATTTTGACTTTAATCGATAGGGGTTGGTTACCTACCCCTTTCAATCGATTAGGATATAGTTAATTGAATAAAACTTGTTATAGGTACTTTGCCCTAAACTCAGTCTGAACTAAGATAAGAAGCCTAAGCCCTAACTAAACCTAAAAAAAATGCATTTTTGCTGGCTACTTATTTTGTATTTGGTAACATAATTTTTATATTATATTTTCATGTATGTTTATTGTAACTCAAATAAGTGTATATTACTAACATTATGCATGTGTTTATACAATAAATAATTATTTAAATAAGTATCTATACATATAAAAAGAACGTAGGGATAAAAAAATGTGTAATTGCAAGATATCAAAAAAAAAATTACACAGGGTGCCTTAAAATCACTTACGGAACACGATAGAATAGTTTAAAAAGAAAAAGTTTGTTTTTTTATATGTTTGTTTGTTTGAACACGATAAACTCGAGCACTACTGAACGGATTTTGTCGGTTGTTGGTAACATTATACAAATATAGCCATACCAAGATCAAAGCAGCGCAAATTAGGGTATAAATGTTAATCCACATGTGAATACGCTATTCGTTTTTAGTAATTTCAGCGAACCAGCAATGCTAGAAAATTAAAACTTATGCGATCTGAAGAAACTGATGTCGAACGCGATGAAAGACTACAAATAGAACATCGCGCATGAAAATCGGTTGTCGTACGAGCGCGAACGACGAGAAAACTCGAGAGAACTCGCGCCGATTCTCGCCAATCCGAGACTTACGCGCAGTATGAAAATCGGTTGTCATATGAACGTGAGCGCAGGTCAGACTCTCGAGAATTGGAAACTTTTACTCAGCATGACAACCGATTAACATACGAGCGTGAACGACGCGCCGATTCTCGCCAATCCGAGATTTACACGCAGTATGAAAATCGGTTGTCATATGAACGTGAGCGTAGGTCAGACTCTCGAGAATCTGAAACTTTTACCGTTGTTTTGAAACGAAAAACATGAAGCTGTCAGTCTGCTTACTTGCTTTATACGTTTTTCTTTGTTAAGATGTTTTGTTGTCAACATGTTTCATAGTCATTTAAACGAATATTTAAGTATTAAGTTGTACGACGTAAATATGTAGAATTTAATGTTTTCTTTTTACATATAATTTTACGCAAATATTGTTGCGAACAAATTACTATTTGAAAATATATAATAATATATATTATAATATATTAACGATTTGGAAAGAAAGAAATTAAAAGAGGCAAGATTTGATGAAGACTATTATCGAACGCAAGGATGATGACGTACAACTTTTCTGCAATTATATTGGAAACGTTTTACGAAGTTTACCACCATTACAAAAGGCCGAAGCGAAAAGGCATATCAGCTCTGTTGTGGCAGGTTATGAAATCTCGGCAGTAAAAATAACGACCGGAACGGAGAAATCAGATACGCTGAGTTCCACGTATTACACATCTTCACCAGAAGGGTCAGGGTCTTTAACGAATGTATTTCCAGGGTCTATACATCATCAATCAACATTTGGCCAAAGCCCTGTTCAACATATTACGATTACGGATGTACCGTCACCAGGACCTACAGATTTACGTACATCTAATCAAGGCACCGACGATAGCCTCCCAGACTTTTTTAATTTATTAACGTAACTCACCTTAATGTTAAGAATAATTTTTGCCAACAATTAAACTATGAATAAAATTAAACTGTTTTCTATTTAAACGACAGTACTCTCTGAATTTTTCCTCATCACTTATCAAATGGTTTTTAATCAGCGTCTTGTAACATCCTTCCCGTTGTCTGCTTTTATAAAACGAATCTGTTTCTTTTCTTTTACTATTGGCATAAAAAAAAACAACAAATCATCGTCATCTTCTTCCTCTTCCAACAATATAAATAAAAGTTGGTCATCAATGGACATCTTGTCATGTCAACTCAAACCAAATGAATGAAAGCAAATACACAACAGCGCAACACTTGCCCGGAATCAGCGCGGCAGGCAGCACTGCTCTGGCAGCGGAGTTCGGAATCATACCTTTACTCTTAGTGTTAATTAAATGAAATACGATTTTCATTAGAAATAATTATTCTTTGTTATGAAAAATCATTTCAATTAATACCTGACAAATTTTTTTAGAATAAATGTTAAAATTGCCTATTACTATGGTGAGATGAAGACGAAGAGATGAGATGTCAATTTATGTGACCAACAAGTAGTATTAGAGCAAGTAGGTACAAAAGTCCTAAACACATTCAAGTTTTTAAAAGTTTAGGCCTCCGTATCTCGGTAGGTACAGGCCGAGTTTAGAAGAATTTGTGCATAACAATTTTTACAGGATATAATAAATCCTAATTGAAATTCAGCAACTTATTACTGGCCGCGAGAAGAAGGTAACGGTAGCTAACGGGTTTTTTTACAACTATAGGTATTCTAAACACAGGTTATGATTTTTTAAAACGAAAATAGCATGTGAAGTGTTATTGTTATTTAAAAATGCATAGTTACTTGGTTTCTATACTCATTAAACCTAAACCACTGCTGCATTTGTTGTTATGGCGACAGACTAAAATCTAAGAAATAATTGTGGTAGTTAGCCAGGTAGACTAAAAAACAAGTTAAATAACCAATCGCATTCAATATGTATCTGTATCTTCCCGAAACCTTACCGAAACTCAGGTCCTCGGAACCTAATACTGGTGGTTTTACTACTAGACCACCGGTGGGTTTGCACATACACTTGACAGTCGTCTTTTGTTTGTAAAGTTATTTTATGAAATGTATTGGTAAAATCGGGCAGGTAATGTATTTGACCCGATACATAGTTGAGTCTTCAATTAATACTTGATGTGCTTGATGATAATGATTAATAATAATATTGATGATAATATTGGCTGATTTGATTAGTGACGATGATAGGTATAATGATTCACACCATCAATAAAAAACCCAAAGTACAGTTGCTTCATTTAGCAACGCATTATTATAAATATCTAACAAAAGTACAAAACTCAAATCAGAAAATAAAACCGAAAAATAGTAAACATGACTGTTCACTTTCCACTTTCCAGATTCCCGCCAAAAGGTCCGTGTGCACTGTGCGCGCTTTTTTTTTAATTTTAAATATGGCTTTCACATCTCCTTTACTTGAGATGTATTTTGCCAACAACCGTTTTATATTGGTCACTACGTTCGGAGAATATTGTTACCGTGCGCGCTTTGTAAGCGCGTCCAAATCCGCTCATTTACACGTCATTCGCCATTGTTGGAATATAGGTAGAAAGAGGAATTTTATCTATGGTTGTTACTGGCTGGCATTCAGTAATAATTAATACCACAGAATACTTCTGGTTGTCAACTTAGTTGTCAAGAACTTATTAACTTGCAATTCGTATCTGATTGCAGTTTCATCAAAATATTAAAATTATTTATAATGTCACGTTTCCTAGTATGTGAGCTGTCACCACACAATACAATGACAGTGGAACTATTCAGTGAATCCTGTGATGTGTTATTTACTATAGCACTAAATTATTGACCTGGAGTACAAATATTCGTCATTGGATGGTTAAGATTTGCATTCATAAGCAACCCTAAGCCCTAACCAAGTTTATCTGAGTACATAACTGTTTTTCTTACTAATTTAGTTAAATTAGGTTTATGTATTGTTTGAGGAAAGGGCGATGTAGGACTGGGAGCCAAAACACAAGTTTTGTGACTTTATTTGAATATTAGAGTTCAGCGATAAAGATTCCTTATGTTAATTTCATTACAAATTAATGAGTTGTACCGATCAGCATTGTAGTACTTGCATAGATCAACTAACTCTGTGGCTGATTTGATACGTTCCTCAATCTGTTTTTGGGATATTGAATATTTTTTGGTCATCATGTCAAGTGACTCGTGTAACCGTTGGATATCAGTTTGTTATTGTTTAGTGTCCCGGTCATACATTTGCCTACTTTACATCAATTTACTATTATATACAGGTTGTGGTTTTGAACAGTTGTCAAATATAAGGAGGCGATTATGTTAATGTAACTGATAATAAATCCATTAAAAAAATACGTAAAAAAAAATACAAAAATGATTTTGTTTCTGTTGCACGTCATTCTTTTGAATATACTACGCTGTGCTACTACTTTGGCTCTGCGCTAGGTGCGCAAAACAAATGCTGATAAATGCCGCCGCTTGCGCCGGCTTTGGCGGCTAGCCGCCACCCGCTCAAAGCGGGAACCGACGACGATGCGACGGTCGCCGCTCGCTCAGTCTCCCGCTAACCGCGACACCGCGAGCGCGCGCACACGTTTGACAAAAAAAAATCCGGGCCGTTTTCAAACGTAGGTACGATGTCGCGTTATTCTAATCACGACTACGTTGAAATGGTGCGGATGTATACCCTCGCCGGTAACAGCTTGAGGGGTGCAGTGCAGATGTTCGTGGAGAGGTGGCCAGACCGGCCAACACCGTCCCGAACGACGATACTGGCTGCTACACAACGCCTACTAGATTACGGGCAGTTCAGTATCCCAGCGCACGCCAGTGGTCGAGGCAACGTGGGCCTGCCCGTCGACTTACAGGAGCAGATCTTGCAGTTCTTCGACGACGAGCCACGCGCCAGTACACGTGATGCTGGGCGGCACTTTGGCTTTGATCACACCATCGTTTGGCGCTTGTTGAAGAAGAACCAGCAGCACCCATTCCATTTTCGACGAGTTCAGGATTTGCTTCCCACTGACCAGTCCAGCCGAGTCGAGTTTTGTACGTGGCTCCTCGAACATCAGCACGTTAATATTATGTGGACTGATGAGGCGTAGTTCACAAGGGTCGGCGTCTACAACGTGCATAATGAGCATTGGTGGGCACACAGAGAACAGAACCCTCATGTCACAAAAAAAGACTCCTTCCAAAGACGTTTTCAGCCTATATGTTTGGGCTGGTATTATTGGCCCTTATTTACTGGGGCCTTATTTCATTGAAGGTCTTCTGAACAGCCTTACCTACCTAGATCTGCTGCACCACGTTGTAGATGAGCTGTTGATGGACATTCCACTGGCATTCCACAGAGACGTCTTCTACCAGCAGGATGGTGCTCCACCACATTATGGACAAGTAGTGCGCAGCTACCTAAACGATACATTTGGAACGCAGTGGGTGGGACGTGGCGGTCCAGTGTCTTGGCCTCCTCGCTCCCTGGACCTAACACCGCTAGATTTTTATTTGTGGGGTGATGTAAAAAGGCTATTGTATTCTCAGGAGGTTACAAGTATAGTGCAATTGCGTACGCGAGTGGTGTCCGCTTTTGAAACGGTGAGAGAAAACATTTACGTTCTCAACCAATTAAAAGAAAATTCTCGGCGTTCGTGCTGCTTTGTGTATCGCTCGTAATGGGGCACATTTTGAACACTTGTTACGAGTAACATAGGTAAGTCAAAGTTTTGCTTAAGCACATTTTCATTTCATTTCATTTCCATACCTACATAATGGCATACGACTAGTGGCATAGGTACGTAGTTTATTTTTTTTCTGAATTACTCGACTGGGAATCGAACCAAGAAACTTTTAATAGGGAGTGGCTAAGTAACATACATACCTAGACTAAATAACGTAGGTACCTATTTAGTTTCTAGGATGTAGTAGCGTTAAATAGCCACGACAGCAATGTTTGTTTAAGTTAACGGTTGTTGACCTCGGAGTAGTACATGTAAATTTCGAATAGAAACGTGTACGAAAGATATAGGACACCAACCAATAGGTAATATTTTTTTTTAATATTTTTATTTAAATTATAAGTATTTGTTCTACACTTGTGTACAATATGGCGACTGTTCAAAACCACAACCTGTATATCTAAGGAATAAATAAGGGTAACTAGTAGGTAGCTATGTACCACTTTCTAGAAATAAAGATAATAAACTGAAAGTACCACGGCTTTCTCACAGAAAACACAATAAACGCACCATAGTCGAGCGCCAACCTAGATGCAGGCGTGAACAAACCGGACTGCGACTGTGGGTTACATCAGGCAAAGAGGAGTGTAGGAACCCGCGTTAAAGAACACAGCCGACGTCAAGCATAGTCGCGAAAATCTGCACTATGCTAACATGCCCTAGAGGGACCCAATCATTACATCAGATTCGATAAACTTCAAGTACTTGCTAGACTTTAAAAAATATGAGACAACTTCACATACATTGTTCTGATCCCAAGGTAAGTAGCTAAACACTCGTTTCATGAACTTCGAAAATATACGTTTTCGACATTGACCCGACCGGGAATCGAACCCGGGACCTCAGGAGTTAGCGCCGCCCAAAGTCCGGCGTGCAAGCCACTCGGCTACGGATTTCGTCAAAGACTTACTTGCTTACTTTTGTTACATAAGTCTGAAAACATTAATGATACAAACGTTGTTTATAGCTGTTATTGTAAAAACAAAAATAATGTGCTCAATTAATATAGTGACATAAAAATATCACGATAGGTTTACAGTCAACAAAATCACTTGCCAAAGTATCAAAAATGTTTGGATGCGCTATAATTTGAGTGTAAGAAAGAATAAGCTTGTGTGTGTGTGGCTGGAGACGAGCGATACGTCCTCTCGTTGGGAAGACCCGACGCGTACTGACGGAAACATTTTTTTTTTTTTGGAGAGAGATTGCTTATTTCCTCAGACGGCATTTTTAGCTTCACCGGGCTTGTTTGGGGGCGGCAAGGACCCCGTGCCCTACTAGATTCTCCGAAGGGTTCGGATCGGATCGGGGAGCGGAACAACCTGAGGGTGCCTCTAAAGGCTCGGACCTCGGCTAGGGTTGACCGGCCGTGGTGGTGGAGAGAAGCGCCCAGGTACATGACTGTACCTGGTATAGAGTGCGTGTGAACCGGTTCTTCATACCCTTGTTCTACGAGTACGGTGTCTTGGGCCTAAACTGTGCATGTTTAGTGTATTCTGTAAATGTGTAGTGGCATTTAGAGGATCGGGCGGGGGGGCGTTCGCAACAGTTATGGAATCGTCGAGGTCATCTAGGACATGTTCAGGACGCCTATATGTCAACCGTCTTGTTGGTGGAAGGCTTCCAACATTATAGTTGGTGGCCGCCACAACAAGCGGGTTAGGGTGGTGCTGATCGAAACAATTTTACGGGCGCTATTATATAGGTCACTTTAGAAAATTATTACTAATAACTGAATAGGTAAATTGTTAAGAAAAATACGAAACGTTGGAATAATACCTCATTTTTCATTAAAAAATATAAATGTATTAATAAAATTGCTTAATACTTGTAGAAAAAAAGTTCAAATGTACTGATTTGGGCAGTTTTTTTTTTCTGTGAAAAGTAAAGCGAATTTTGTAATTGGGCCCTTTACGGAACTTGTTGATAATATACCCAATAAGGAAAAAAATATCATTAAGTAAATTTTTAATCTATAAAAGCTATAATCTGCGTCAAAAATGCCTCTGACCTGCATTTTGAAAAATCCGCTTAAACAAATTGTCTTCTTTTGAAAAAACCGTTGTAAAATAATTTTATTTTACTCTATAATTTCCTTGTTTAAGACTTCTTCTTACTAAAACCTACGTTTTCATCAATTATATACTCCTTGTATTCCAAAGGAATCTCCTTTGAAAAAACGCATATTCAGAGATATTTCGTTTGAAATGGAATGCACGCTCTTAATAGGTATATTTTTGAAGATTGATTAGATTAAAGTATGCAATATATGGATCCTTGGGGGAGGCCTTTGTCCAGCAGTGGACATATTTTGGCTGAGATGATGATGATGATGATGCAATATATTATTTCTTTAGGGATAAATTTTGATAGTGAAATCATTTTCATTTTCATTTGCAACATACCCCTTCAAGATGCAGGTGTGTACAAACTGGACTGCGACTGTGGGCTCTCTTACATCGGGCAAACAAAGAGAAGAGTAGGAACCCGGGTTAAAGAACATATAGCCGACGTCAAGCATTAGGCGCGAAAATAAGTGTGCGGTATGCGAACATTCCCTTGAGGGGCCCAACCATTACATCAGATTTGATAAACCACAAATACTCGCTAGAGAACAACGATTCATCCCTAGGATGATACGCGAGGCTATTGAAATTAAAAAACATCCTAATTTTAATAGAGAAGATGGTTGGAATCTACCACCAGCCTGGGATCCCATCATACAGAATATTAAATCCCAGCCCCAACACCATACTGCCAGACCAAAAGATACTGTAAGCTCTTTCTGCGTAAAACGGAACGCACCTGATTAAATTTAAATGAGGGTATACAAGCTACTAACTAATTATGAGACGACCAACACCTCAGTCTCCCTGTGACCACGGACCCTGCAAAGGGTTCGAAACGTCAGGATAAACATTAATTAAAACTAATGTGTAAAATAAACGCGAGTAGATCGAGTAGATCGTTGTTTCATTTCAATCATTTTCAGGTTTCCAAAGGATGATTATTTAAAAAAATGCCTGGTTGAGTTATATGAAAAGAGAACATTGGCAGCCCAAATCATCCAGTGTGCTGTGTCCAAAGCATTTTGAAGCTCATTTACAGGGTAATAGGGTCGCTGACTACTAGACCACCCGGCGCGGCTGTCGCAGGCAGATATAAATACAGAGATAGCCTGGCACTCAATGATAGATAACGTAGCATTCTACTCGGCTGCGCCAGATGAAAACCTAGCAAGTGCTCAAACCAAAATTTTACAGGAGAGCGCCAAAACGTAAATCAAGCTAGCGGCTAGCTTGCCGTTGAAGAATTTTTACATAAATTATTTAAAACGCTTTTATTATATAAAATAAATATAAACGATGATTATGTGTTAAAAATATTATAATATTTGTATATATTGCATAATTTATACCCCTTACTAACTCATCTAAACAATCGACAATCGGTTCGCCCTTGTGGAAACCAGTAATGAACCTAGTATGAGCATAATAAATAAGCAAAATAATTTTATTATAAGATTTATTTACATAGAAATTCAATAACAATCTAATTGTCCATGACTTATTAAATCGGCAGATAAGTCATTCACTGGTAAATCGTTCCAGAAGGTCTTTCTGGACTCTGGCATAAGACACACAAGCTTGGTAATTATTTCATGTTTTTTTTCATTTTTTATGCCCCTTGGGCTGTCGTTGCTAGCAGGAGGAAGTTGGCAGTCAAATTTTTTCATTAGAAAATCTAATTCCACCAGGCTAGGTTCACTGAAACTGAAAAAGAAATGGTTAATTTAATTAATTTATAATTAATAATATAATATATTAAGTTAATTACTCATAGTAATTAAATCCTCAATGTCAGTAGCTAGGTTAATGTGCGCATAAGAAGTGGACGGTGCATTTGGTTCAAGCGAACATTCATTAGTGGGAAAACTGAAGCAAGCAAAAGGAAAAATCAACACACATACACAGCCGAAAACCATTTGAAAATGTTAGTCATAATTTATATAATAATGATGTTATAATAATACTCATTAGATAATCATCTCAATTTTGTGTAGATTGTTTTGTGTAGAAGCTATTTTGCTGATCGTGATAAGAAAGTATCCTTACCGTGAGCTGTTTTGTAGCTATTAGACTAAATGAATACTAGATGCCAATGATTAAGATCTAAATGTTATCTAAATCTTATTTATCTAAATTATCTCATTATTTATGTGATCTCGTAACTAATATCGACTTATGTAGGTATATATTATAACATCATTGCATGAAAACACAAATCCACCCATTAAAAATTAAGCATAGAAAAAGCTCAACTCGGACAGTGAACAAATAGGTTAAACAGCATTCAAAATTTACATACCATAGTCAAAGATACAAAAAACCTAGAGATACATGATATGTCTAGTAAACTTACCACTCATTTGTCTCAGTACTACGTCCAGCGCCTGCTTCTGCATCACTGTTGTTCAAGTTAACCGCAGCCATTATTATTTTTGTTCGATGCGATCGTAAACTATTCATTTTTGTGAATTAATAATCTATTTACTTATAAATTCGATGTGTGAACGTTGTACCTCTACGTAATGAAACACAGCCACAGCAGCCTGGTTAGCAAGCAACGAAGTACATCTAACTGTAACAAGTCAATTACGCGCCAGCGCACCCAAGTTAGTGACTGATCGTGTCGTGACTTGCTAGCTGCAGTGCCCCCGCCGCGCGCTATCCCCTCCATTCATTATGTTTGTTGACCACTTCATAAACCTAGCAAAACGCATCGACCACTTAAAAACCTAGCAAGTCTCAGAGACTTGCTAGGTTTGATAATGGTCAGAGCGACATACTAGGTTTGTAAATGGTTGTGGAATGATACATAGTGCACTTACTAGGTTATGCGTTTTCAAAACTCTGGTTATTTGTAAGATTTTCGCGCGGGTGTTTTTTTTAATTTGTAGGGACTTACTAGTTTATAACGATTCTGTAATAAAAACATTTTTGTCAAAAATGTCCCTTGCTAGGTTTTCATCTGGCGCAGCCGTACTGGTGAA
Organism: Eudonia truncicolella; assembly: GCA_949315975.1. Classification (NCBI taxonomy): domain Eukaryota; kingdom Metazoa; phylum Arthropoda; class Insecta; order Lepidoptera; family Crambidae; genus Eudonia; species Eudonia truncicolella. The sequence goes on along the minus strand of OX438829.1, from coordinate 8,407,390 downwards.
AGATTTTTAAAATCGAATGAGTATCTTCAAATCTTTTTATAATATTATCCTCTTTATAACATTACTATAGATGTAGGATAGGTACTTAAGATCCCTTGTGTGCCTGAGTTCGGCCCCTTTTATTGTAAATGTGTGCGTAAAATTTGTATGTAGGCGTAATTAGCATGCTTTTTTGTTGTAATGTTTCGTCTGCTAATCAGGTTTTTATTATACGTCTGTGGTTTTTAGTTACAATTTAATTAGTTACAATTACCACAACATTATTTATTACTTTTAGACTCATTGTAATTTTTTCAAACATATGTGAAGTAGATGGCGCTGTAGCTTGTTGTGTGCGGTTGTTCGACCGACAGATATTCGACAAGTAAGATGGCGGCGATTAATGTGAAAGGCGAAACGTTGTCGTATTTGTACTTGTAAATAAAGTAATCGTTATTATCAATCACTGTTGCCCTTACAGAAACGTAGCAATACATTTATGGAAGTGTGAATTACATAATGAACTATTGTTTAAATCTTAAATATTGAGTGGAGATTCATTTCACAATAGACAAAACCCGTCGTTCCGAACACTCGAGGATTCGAGCGAGGCCATATTTATGATGTTATCTGTTGTGTGAGCGTCTTCTGAAACCACATTGATAAATATTTGTTAAAAATAAATGCGATGGTATGTATCTTTCGACGATTATAATCATTGAAATATCTATTTGCTTGAATTGACTTTGTATTGTTCCGTGCCCATTGACGCTTCCATGGCGTAGCGGCGGTATTTTTATATCATTGCATGGTTGTGATTTGATGTCTTAGTTTAAAATGTACCAAACTCTTATGATTTTTTCTTATTTTTTTAGAAGTTGTGACGCTGCGTCTTTTTCTTAAAACTTATTTTAATTCTTATTAGACAAGTTACTAGATGGGCTTAAAAATTAACCAAACCTTTATTGTTTTCAGGGGAATTTTCGGTTCTGTTTATGAAGATACAATAACCATACCAGGATGAATATAGTTGCTCGGATTTAGTGGTGGTACATTACCCTTGATGTGTGCAAACTATGGATGAAAGTGTGGACATTTATTAACATACAACATACACATTGATACAAAACATAACATCACGGAGGTGGTAATGGATCCAGTAGGACCATGGTCAGCATATGCTTCTTACAATCGGTTAGCGGGAGTCCAAGCCGGTGCTGCAAGTGGGGACTTTCATCACCATCTTGCAAGTGGTGGCTCAGGATTAGGCAGCCAGTCAGTACCGTCAACCACAAGCCAACTTCTGTTGCAAGCTGCACATACAACAGCATCATTAGCAGGACAACTTGGTTCCTCTACTGCATCTCCGTTCAATCCTGGTGGTTTTCTCTCTCCACCAGCTGTAGGCTATGATGCAGTGTTTTCACCTCTATTTCATCATGCCAACCCGAAACCTGCACATTATAGCTCTTCTCTTCAAGCTCAGCATCGACAAGTTATAGCTCAAGCAGCAGCTGCATCAAAGCAATCTTCTGTAGAATCAGAGCTCTCCTCACTGAGGGAAAATTACTCTCATCAAACTTTGGCTGCACAAGGGACATCATTTTTTGATCAGCCAGCCACTCCTGGTAGTACAGCTGGACTAAGTTGGCAAGGAAACAATCAACTTCCAAGTCCATTTGGAATATTGCCCCATGAAAGTGTTGTGCCATCGTCTCCAAGCCCAGCAACAACAAAAGCTTCAGGACCTTATGAAAACTTTAATTTTGCTGCAGCGCAGACACTAAACAATCACCTTAACTCTCAAATCTCAACAGCTGGAAAGCAAACGAATAGGTCTGGTTCACCAGCAACAGCATCAAAGCAGCCAGCGTCTTCAACCACACCGTCAACATTTTTTCAATCTCCTTCATCTTTCGGAAATCAGACTGATAATTCATATAGTACAAGCAGTGCAAAGAGTGGTCAGCTTTCAACTCAGCAGGATTATGCTGGAAGTAAGTCATATTCAAGTTCTGCAAGTTCAACTGCTCAATCCCAGCAATCGTGTATTGTGTCAACTCCACCTGTGACATCATCCCCTACACCTCCTAGTAAAGAATACCGTTCTTCCTCCAGTATTTCCTCAAGGCCATCTGCTTCCATCTATAGTTCTCAGTCTCCTAAAAACACCAGTAGTGAAAAGACACGACCAACAAGTAATAATAACAGTAGTAGTAGCAGTTTTGTTTCTCCTACATCTAAACCGCCACAAGTTCAAACTAAAGCACAAAGTAAAATTTATCCAGAGGTGAATAATGAACAAAGAAAGAGTTGTGATTCAAATGATTCAAAACTCCAACCACAGTCATCCCCAATAAGTTATTCCATTATGGATGCTCCAGGCAGGTTAAGTTACAGTGCCAGTAATAGCACTTCTAAACCAAATAGACTTGGTGGCACTCAATTCTCAACTCAAGGGTCAAGTTTTAGACACTATCAAAGTGGGAATAATGTCGAGACAGATTACCATGTTCGAGCTAAAAGTAGTTCTAGTACTGATACTGGATATTCAAGTAGTAGTTCTCAAAATGGTCCTGATTGTGGTGTTGTAGTCGCTAGAAGAAACAGTCCTCAAGCTCCATCTCAGAGCTCGCCTCTAGGCCATGGATCTAGTCCTGCTTATCCTATGTATCATAGTCCAATGAATCCTATGAATTCACCACAACAGCATGGAGACCATTATAATAAACATAACAGTACTGCCCCTCGTTCTCCATTAGATGCGTCTGTCACTCGTCCTCCATCACAAAATAGTCAGGTAGCATATCCTTCTGTAATAACTAGAGCATTAGGAATTGAACAAAACAAAAACTATTCTGAAAATAGATATGACCGTAATCAAAATCAATCTTCCAGCCAAAGCTGTTGGGAAAATGACCGCCAATTGCCTAGAAAATTTACTGGTAATAGTGCTAGCACTACTTTCACTAGTAGTGGTTTGACAGAAAACAATACTCATGCTGAAGAGTCAACTACTCAAACTCAATCAGCTTCTCATAGACTGACATTACCTGAAAAACCCCATAATTATTTTGATGGCAGTAATGTAGCTTTACAAGATTTATCTAGTTGTCGTGGGGATCCAATGACAATAGTAAAAAATTTACAAAGTTTGCAACAAAGCTGTCAATTACAAGACACAAAAACAACTAAAAGTCAGCCTTCCACTATAACACCTACAGCGACTAAAACTGTGGCTCGGAGGAAGAGTACAGAAAAACCAATACCTCATACAAACATGAATGAAATATCAAATGTTGTAATGGCAGACTATTTGGCTAACAGGATACCTCCACCTGCTCATAGTTCTACTAGTAATCAACCAAACGGTAGCTACTTTGATTTTGAAAGATGGAACCTTCCACCTCCTCCACCTAAAATGTTTCCTGGCACATCTGCTTTTGGTTCTCAAGCTCCTCTACACGCCACAAACTTCGCTAACCAGCACCAAACTCTGGCCATGCCTCATGGACATGCACTAACATATTTCCCGCCTTTTCATCTAGGTCCACATCCTGATTTCCAATCCTCTGTGGAGTTAACACCATTATCGTCATTTAGTGAAACTCCACCTTCGGCTTCCTCATCATCATTTTCTACGCCTGAAATTCGTGAAGAGGAACAGCCTAAGGTGGTAGTACCTAATATAGAGGAAGAACTTGGTTTCCTTGCAGAACAACGGGCAAATACAGCATCATCGGTAGCACCCACTTCACAGCAGCAGAACATAAACAGCACTTCACAAGACACTACTTCAAAAGTTATGGAAAAAAAATTCAATGTTCCTGTCACGGGCCCCGGTTCAGGTTTCATGGCTTCTTATTTGAAATTTCTTCAAGGAGAGCGTGATACCTCTCCTCCGCCGGCCGGTAGAGGCGCCAGAAAGTCCACTTGGTCGAGAACTAATACAAATAGCAATACAAACAATAAACCATACCCACAAAATGATCACCCTAAAAGTCAGTGTGATACAAATTCCGCCCAGCAGAGCTCCAATGGAGCAATGGCGTCGCCAATAAATTCCGGAATGCCATTAAGTAACCCAGCCATGAGTTCGTCAGTTAACATGACTTCAGCTGGTTTGCTGGGTGCTAATCAGATTCATGGAGCCTCTTCGAGTCTGCTCAGTTCGCAAGCGAAAGGTGTAGAGTTAGATGACCCTCGCTACTATAATTTGAATAAGGACAGGAAACGTAAATTCGACGGTAGCGAGGAGTCTGCGTACGACGCCGAGGAAGAAGCGAGAAGGTTGAATAAGCCCGTGCTCAATGTGCCTAGTACGCCCCTCAATGACAAGGGCAAGAAGGCGCGCGCGACTATGAATAAGCCGACGCCTTCGGCCGTAGTGGCGCCTCAGCCGGCCGCGCCTAAGAAGCCACGACCGCCTGCGCCGCCGCCCGTGGCCGCGCTGCAGGCAGCGCCGCAGCAGCAATACTATTACCAACACCAGCCTGACGAAGGTGCGTTCAATTTACTAGATTTCCACTTGAGAAGTAGAGCGCGATGGTGAAGAGCTAGCCCTGAAGCTTGTATGACAGGAGCAAGCTAACTGCCGCTCAGGCAGATTACTGTGAAAACTTGTTACATTTTAACTGTGATAATGTAAATTTTTATTAGATGAAATCTATGATTATTGATTTGTAAATAATTAATTTCTATGAGGAAAATGTGATGTACCTATCTTAGTAGAGGTTGATATTTTAGGGTTAGCTTGTAACAAGATTTCACTGACTTTGTTGTTAATAATGACACATTATTAGTGCCATTTAATTGTAAATTGTAGTAATTGTGACTCTTGTCATACTCGCTATTGAAGGGGTGCTACCATTAATAATTCCAAAATCGTGGTATATTTTTTTATGGAATTAATACCAGTGGGTGTCTGTTGTATATATAATTTGTATAAGTATTGTATTTTACAGTATTTGAGTTTAGGAGGTACTTACTATAGTGTATGCATATTCTTTAGCTGAAAGTGATTTTATATTTTAAGGAGAAATTGCATAATAACTTTGACAGCTTCAAGTAAGTGCAAATAATGTATTAGATGGCCATGCCCTGAATATAAGTTTTTTGTATTTCTATTTAACTGTTATTTGTTTATGCACAATTCTCAATATTTTATGTAAATACTTTTGTATAATAGGAGGAGACATAAAATAAACACAAGTATATTACTGATGATGTGTTAAATAATTTTAATTTGTAATTATTCCTGGTAGCACCCCTCACTTCGCCAAATAGGGATGACATGTACAATATAAATTTTATTATAATTTGTTTTTATACTTGAATCTATCCATCATATAATTTAAGCCTTTGAGATTATAATACAATGGCTTGTGTACATGTTATCGCGATGGTGACCAGTTCATCATTTGGCATCCCACTCCCACCTATTCCTACCTTTGACTCTCGTTAAATTGATCAGCATAGAGATAAGATGCAAAAGTCTAGGTAATGGTTTTATAATTTGTTATATGACTTATTTCTCTGTTTTTGTCATATTAAACTTTTTCAAATATTGTAGCTACTGCTCATAGCACCAGCTTGGGCTATGGCATCTACGGGGCGACAGAGAACGACAATAATGCAACCAGGAAATTACAACATATAAAATCTCATCAACAAATTACTAGTTCGGGACAAATAGAAAATACTAGACCTATAGAAGAAATGCCTTATCAGGTATATTTATTTTTGTTATTACAAATTTCATTAACCATATTTAAAATAATGATACTGTCAAAAAGTACTAAGTATACATACCGTAGTCATACTATCATCTGTACGAAATTAGCACAAATACGAAAGCACCATTTCGACATTAACGTGCATACAATATTATTAATCGAAGCATACAATCAGACAACTTCGCTTTTGTACGTGCATTTCGCAACGCAGTAAAACGTAGGTAGTACATCGTAATCACAGAGTATCTAGTTATCTATAGATTGAATCACATCAAGCAATCATGGAAAACTAAATTCTTCTATCCTATGCATAGAAAATGTAATGAAGCAAGCAAGCATTTTACTATTAATGATTTTAAGTCCATTTTGTTTCACCTGGAAATCTAAATTGATTGATTGCATGTTAGTAAGCTTTTACCTGACTACGGCAGAAAAGCTGTGTAGGTTGTAACAAAAATAACTGCTTTATTTTTAATTGTTACTTTCATCTATAAAATGGAAAGAACCCAAAATTAAGGTGGGACTTATTTATTCGACAGGAAGAAGTACAACAGTACCTTTATTAGGTACCTACTTTTCATTTATATTGTTCCTTGTTTTACAACGCGCGCGAATTTGCTGTACACTTTACGGCTTTGGTGTGGTGAAAGCTAAAATGTTATTACAGGCTTCTGGCGTCCTTGGACCTAAGACGTATCGGCATTGATGTTTCTTGTGACCTGTTTGCATGCATGCTCATGTGATGTCCATATATTTTTTAAATTTTAATTTACAACTACGGGATGCTTACCCTTTGTCTTACTTGATGTTAAGTGACGTCAAGCCCCGAAGTTGCGCACTTCAACGAGAATCCTTAGTTACTGAAGAACTGGCTATGTTATCTTAATTATGGCAACTCAACAATTCCACTGACATTGTGGACTTATCAACCATTTTAATAAGATGACGGTACTAAGTTAGGTGGACTTAGAATAACCTACCAAATGCCACCTAACCCACCACCATCCAAACCTAAGTAGGTACAATATGAAGTGTGTAATTGTCCTCCTGCCCCTGAGAATTAAACACGGCCGAGTCTGCGATGATTGATCAATAGTGACAGTTAAATTACATTATTTTGGGTCCGCCCCTTCTAAATATATTAGTAATACTTTCATCATATCAAATCATCACTAACCACTTTTTCGAGATACTCTTAAGGCTAGCGCAGACGAGAGAGATTATTGACAGTTGCATATTGTAACCCACTCAACGGAATAAAAGTACCTACCGCGTCTGAATCTAACTGCTATAATTGACTAACAAAAGTACGTCGATGATTGTCCCCTCGTCTGCGCTGGCCTTTATATGTACCTATAACACGTTTGGCTTATATTGACAGACAGGATATTACTGCTTACATTTTATCATTATCTAACGATAATGCTGTCAATTTACCAATTGCAGTCCGGAGAGTTTGTAGCAATAAAAACTGAACTGAACGAAATGTGGCCGGCGATTTGGAGAGTAGATGGTAAAACTTTATTACAAAAATATGAGCCTTTTGAAGAAAATGGAAAAGTATTGTATAGAAATATATCAACGGTAAGTTTGTAGTATTGGTTTGTAATGCAAATTGCGAATTATCACCTGCATACACCTGTTGCATTTAAACAAATATCTTTTACAGTACGCAGCGTGGAATCCTGAAAACAAAAAGTTGTATACTCAAGTTCCCGTTAAAGTTCGTACCCAATCTCATTTGGAGACAATAGTAGAATTAGTTAGGAGTGAACTTCCGTTCGATGATTGTAGTTTTATAGAAAAGAGAATGTTAGAAACTCAAATGTATCAAGAAAATTTTGAGGTTTATATACAAACTTTAATATCGCACGCGCTGGACCCCAATTTCCTCACGGAAATATTTCAAGAGCAAGGTAACAACCATTACTATTTTTTATAACGCTTATTTCTAAGCTGTTATTTAGGTGCATTCTTCAATCATTCCAATTTTTTTTGACTACTAAGTATGTTTTTTTGATATGGAAAGTATATCAATCAATGAAATTAACCAGGATCTCACTACTTGGTAAATACATTTTAATTTGACAATAGATACTAATGGCCGACAATTATTTTGTATCACGTTCACACCATAAACACCAGGTAAACGCCTGTGTAGAGCAGCCTTAACACTAAAATTCAAATTGAGACTATTTAGACATATTAAACAAAGACAATATTTTACAGTAACTCACTGGCTAAATGTGCAAACAGCATCAAGCCATTATTATAATAAACTACCGTCTTCTTTTGTTGTTGATTGCCCAATGAAAAAACAATGCGCGTGTGCCGTTTCCAGACGAATACTTCCTATCCAACGTAAAAACCGTCGACGAGGTGACGGAGACTATGCGCGCGCGTGTCTCCGGGGTTTCCGGGTCGGGGTCGGGCGGTGCTCGCGCTCTCGACGCGGCCGTAGGCACGTGGCCCGGGCTCAGCGTGGCGGCGGGCGCTGGCGGCTGCAGGGCGTGCGCTCGTGCCGCCGTCGCCCGACTACTGCTGTATGGCCAGCCTTACAACCCGGCCACGCTAGAGCCTGTGCAGCCCGACGCACGGCTGGCATATGAAAAGGTATGTTTAAGCAGCCTATAAGTGGTGGTAGGTCGGCGAGAGACGGGTTTCGTGGTTTTTGGCTCGGGGTCGGGCAAGCTCGCGCTCTCGACGTGGTATGGCCAGCCTTATAACCTGGCCAAGCTTAAGCCTGTGCAGCCGGATGCAAGACTCGCGTACGAAAGGGTATGATCATTATCATCATCTCAATCGAAAGCAGCCATAGCTGGACAAAAGTCTCCCCCAAGGATCTTCACAGCGCCCGGTAGTGCTGCTCGCGGCTTCTCGCGACCTTCACCAGATCGTCGGTAATAGTATGTTCATTATTACATATTTAAAGCATTGCAGTTTGCAGAATCGAGGTAGGATACTGTCCATGCAGATCGGCCCGGTACCCCTGATTCTTTTCTGCCGCCGAGCAGCATCTTTATAAGGCGACCCGCTGAGACAGCGCAGTAACTTCCCGTTCGTTGAAAAGAACGTTCGTTAGTTTTAAAGTCCGTAGCATTTCTCTTTTTACCCGACTGCGTCAGAAGGAGGGTTATGTATTTCGAGTGTATGTACGTCTGTTTCTGTGGCACGCCCTACAGCCCAAACGGCATGGTGGATTTTAACTTAAGAGGTGTCGCTAGATTTGTTTTAGCTGTGGGAGTGACATAGGCTAAAAAAAAAAGTAAAAACATTGACCGGGTTAGCCCCAAAAAACTGTTAGATCGACCACACGATCAAAATTCTTTAATAAACGAACTAACGTCTACGGAATTTAAAGGATATGGCCAATTTTTCTATGGACGTAGATGTTAATAATTTTCATTTAAGTACAGCAATGTTTTATGGTGTTTTGTTTTCGAGAATATAAGCAGATTTTATTACCATGTTTAAAAAAACTCAAAGAACTTGTCATTCAACAACTAGACGTCAAGAGTTTCAATATAATTATGTTAAGTAGGTTTTGAAATGCTTGGTTATTTACTTTACAAAACTAGACAGTTTGAAATAAATCTAATTATTAAAATAAAACAAAAAACCCAACTGTTAAAACAAGTATATAAAAAACAATTTTAAAAACCGGACTAACATAAAAATAACTGCAAAGAGAAAAACAAGCTCTACGATCCCAGAACCAACCAAAGAGAATGCGGATTTAATTCAGCTAGCCACGAATGCTTGGTTGATGATTGTCCCCACTTGCGACAATATTTAGAAATATTTCATGTTGCATTCAACATTGCTCAAATTGAATTCTGGGATCGTAGAGCTTGTTTTTTTCTTTTCATTACGAGTTTTTTAGTTATAAATAAATAAGGAACTCAAACTCCAGCTGACGCCGCCGCCCGAACCTATCCATCTTCCGTAAGGCTCTCACCGCCAGCCATCAGCGTCTACCCGGCCGTTGAGGGGCGGCCGGACTGGATCCGGCTACGGTGCGAACAGCATTTTTAAAAACTCGCATGCGTGTGGACAAACTCGTATCAAGTTTTTCCCCTAATAACCAAAAACAAGCTTACTGCGATATACAAAACAAAAAAAAAGTCCTTTTCACAACCCTTACGTATTCGCAACTGACTTTTATAACTTAAACAATGGGATTTAGATGTTGTTGTTAATCAGGTAGGCTTCAAAAACTTTTTTATGGAAAGTAGAAAACTGTAAGGGGGTTGTTCATTATAATATTTTTATGCACCATAATTGGTTGAACAAAACTAACATTAACATTTCTAAGAGGGATACGCCTAACCCCAAATTAAATATATCTACCTTATGTCAACCTTATACATCGTTTACAGGAATTCCTAGTATGTGCGACGTGTTGCGGCCGCGTGCAGCTGTACTCCAGGATATCGCACCAGAAGTACCTCATGTACGCCGAGTGCAGTAAACGGGTGGCGGAGAAGAGAATGCACAACCCCAGCAAAGACACCACAGTGATCCTCAACGAATTGTTAGCGGACGAAGTGTGGCTTTCGCAGGTGAGATACTGTTCTCTTTAAATATTTCGTTTCTAATACTGCGATAACCGTAGTATTGTGTGTGGTCGGAATTGTGACTTACTTTTCCATACCAGAACTCATATTTATTTTATTGAAATCTGAATTTTTTAGCCCTTGAGGTTGACGAACATAAACAATATATTAGATGACTAGGGTTTTCATTTTACAATTTTACTTTGTAAGAAACAACCTTAATAATCTTAATAACCTTAATATGTCGACCATATGATGCTTTTTTGGCATATTCAGGATTATAAATGTACCAAATACTTTTTATAGACTATATGTACATACCTACTTAACGCCTCGGTGGCCGAGTGGCAAAGTGTTCGGCCCGGTACCCGAAGTTCCTGGGTTACCAGGAAATTACCAGGTTATACCACCAACCTGCATTTGGCAAGCGTGGTGATTAAGCCGTTACCCATCAATTGTAATGATGGATTGATTTCAATGATAGAGGCCTTTGCCCAGCAGTGGGACAGTTGTAGGCTATTTACTTACTACCTACTTAACTCTACTTTTTGTCAATCGTAGTTGTTCCGGGAGGTACGGCACTCGTGGGCGGAGGCGGAGGCGTGGGAACGCAAGCTGCGGCAAGCGCTCGGTCGCCAGCTCATATAACCCGCGCCCGCCCCGCCCGCCGCCGCCGGCTAACGCACCCAGGCACGAGCGAGAGCGGGTACGACTGGGCGAGCGGATTTATAGATCGTTGCGCGTTGGGTTATGTTGACACGTCATTGTCCTGGACGTTTTGATGAAGTATACGTCGTATTGAATAAACAGTAACGCCTGCATTGTACACGCATTGTGCAGGCGTCTGTACAGACGCCTGCACAAATTGTCAACGATAATGCAGGTAATGTTATCTATTGCAAGTATAGTTACCTAATGTGCTTAAGCAAATCTGCGTATAACGGCTTACTAATAAAAATGCCCATAAACAATTATATATGTAAATAATAATAATATTAATTAAACCATTCACACGACTCTTGTACTGCAAAAAAGCGTGAACACCTCATTACGTTTAACGTATTCAATTTGCAGTGGCGCATATAGTACACCGTCTCTTTCTTATGACGCGGTGCCACACGTTTTTATCAAATAAAACTCTGAGTGATTGATGTAAGAAAACTGTGACAGTTCGTTTTCGAATGAAAATCGAGTGAACGTCCCGTCCTCCTTGTCCTCCTCTTTGTACGTTTACAAATAAATAATGGGAAAGACGTACAGTACAATGCCGTGTGAACCTAGCTTCAAGGTATACTACGGCAGTCATAGCCAACAGTGATAGACAGAACGCAATGAACTAGAAATGCGCTCGCTGCGTTCCAAGACGCCAATGTTCGCGGCCGAGCGGTAACGGACTCATTCCACGCGCAGCGCAGTGAGACACGTGCTCTATGTTATTCATTACGTACTTTTATTATACAGTGTTCTAGCATTTAATAATATTTTTACAGAGTACAGTGCGAGATCTGTTATGGTGAGTCCGCACTGCGGTCACTTTACGTGGAGTAACGATTTGCGTCTATTAAATATAGAAAATTACCTACTTCAGAGGCTTTATATGTTTCTGTATTGCAATGCATGCAAATTTCAAAGTTCCAACTTTTCCAAACCCATAAGTAAATTGTAACGAAACTTTATATGCTTAAAAACAATACATAGTTAATAGGAAACATTTAAAAAAAAAAGTTTTTATGAAACTGAATTATTGCGATTTGAAACTTTCCATAGTGGACTAAATATATGCATGCGAGCATAAATGCTGTTGAATAAACTTTTTTAAGCATAGAAAGTTTAATTACAATTAGGCTTATAGTTTTAAAAAATAATAAACTAGTTTGTGTGACATATCGATATGTATAAAGGCTCTTTAATAGGTGTTGGTAGTAAACAGTGAGAGGGTCGTACATATATTTTTTTAATTTTAAATAGCTTATAACATATTTGCAACATGGCGCTCTAAGTTACGTAACTGCGGTGTGGACGCACCGTTAGTATTAAGCGGACTATTAGTGTTTCGATAGAAACTGTCTTGCGACCGTTTTTGTTTTGGCCGCTCGTTGTCGACGATTCGTGTATGCGTACGGTGCCATTTCGATGCTGCGTTTATATTCGATTCAGTAGTTGCCGTGGCCTAAATCGTGCTTTGTGATTACGAATTGGGATAATCGGAAAAACCAAAAGAAGCCCGTCTAATAGACAAATTGAAAGCAATATTTTTTATTTAAAATCTGTTTACAACGTGACGTGAAGTTGCGATGCGGTCGATCATGTTGAAATAAGCTCCGTTTGTCTTTATAAGCTCTTTTTCGGCTACGGACATAATCGCACAAAGTATAAACGCACTTTATAAACAAACAATTTTAAAAATATGTGATATAATATAGTGTATTTTGTATTTAAAATGCTACTTATTGTAATTGGTTGAAATCTTTTAGAATTCATGGTAAACAATGTAAAAAAATTGTAATTGTCAAACATAATGCCCGAACAAATGTATAGTCCAATACAAAGTGTTACCGTTCTGATTGTACACAGTCCCAATGAACAAACAAAGGTTTATCATTATACTATTTAGACAAATTTATTTCTCTCTTAACTTATCGACTACCCAACTTTCGAGCTGGTCAATTCATTAAATCAGGTAACCTGAGAGCTGGCAATATTGAACACCTTAATTTTAACTTTATCCCCTTGACATAAGGTCGAAATCAATGAAAAAAATTAAACATATTGAGCCTGTTAACAGTTTTGTTAAGTAATAACTAAACATTGCTTTGTTTCTTTACCTTTAAATAGCCAGTTAGTCCATATAAAACTATTTACAAAGTGTTAACCAGACAACTCTTATTGGTGCCCAACCCAATGCTATTTTTAATTTAATAATGAGTTTTCAATTGAACTTACATGGTAGGATTACACTGATTTTATTAATTTAATTCTTAAAAATCATTGTAAAGTGCGGTTGTGCTATGCTTATTTCAGTAGAGATATGCAAACGCGACATATGCAGTTGGTAGCGATTCTGTACGTAGCGGTAATTGTGCTATGTCAGTTAGGGAAGCGGTTGGCCACATCACCTGCTTACTATTGATTCGTTACATCTAAACTAGATCAGGTATTTTAAAATTTTTGTATTCTAACACGAACACTGCACATTCAAATAAAACACTTACAGATCTACTGGCGTTTATTTTGCATAATTATTTCAGCCATACTTTTATCTTTACGAATACTCGGTGACCACGAACTATGTAAAGAGTTAGAAATGTCTGGTTTTTAAGAAAACTTAAACACGAGTAGATCCATATGCACATGAGTAAATACCCGAACGGAGTCCAAGCTTCCTTAGAGCGCGTTGCGACAGTTACACTTCTACTAGCACGGTTATGTGTGCGTGACCTCTCACCGACGGGTTCACGTACGCACCGCGAGAGGACGAACCGGTTTACACCGGCACTGCCAGCAGACAATATTCGTGTCACACGCGTTGTTTCGTATTGTGAACTGTCATCGCTCGTAAAATAATGTAATCATTTGAAGTTTTGTTATGTTTCATTTAAAGTAGAGTGGTTTACTGTAAGATATTAATTACTGTACAGTGTGTATGAACAATGCCATAAATATAAAAATATTGCCTATTTCACTTAGTTTCGCAAACACTTCGATCATAAAGCAAACATTATAAATGTTGGCACTAAAATCTTAGAACGTATATATTGAGTATGTACTGTACATTTGATCTGCCATGTGAGTATTTTCCAATTCAGTATTTTTTTTTCATTTATCTTATCGTCATGTGACAACCCTACCAAAGTAAGTGTAAATATTGCGCGAAGCTTGGACTCTGTCGGGTATTTACTCATGTGCCATAAGTCTGTATTACAATTTTTATTTTTAACTTGTATTATTTTGAATTGGCAACCTGTATTGTACTTTAAGCGCCTTACAAGTAAACAAAGAATAAGGTCCGAATAGTTATTCAGTGTTTTGTTCCTGTCATGTTAACGTCATTTCAAATTAGAGTAAGAAACAAAACACTGAGTAACTATTCCGATCTTATTCTTTGTTTATTTGTAAGACCCCTAACCCCCCTATTAATAAACAAAGTGTAAGCTTGGAGTAGTTACTCCGGGTTTTGTTCCCGTCATGTAAACTTTGTTTCATATTAGAATAAAAGAGACAAAACACGGAGTAACTACTCAAAGCTTACACTTTGTTTATTAATAAGCCCCTAAAGGTATAACCGAATACTATGCTCTCGATTTAACCCGTTGATAGTGACAAAGAGAGCTTAATTTCTTAATGATAAGCATATAAAATAGTCTTCCCATAGCATGTACATTTCAAATAAAGTGATATTAAAAACATCATAAGTAAAATGTGTCTTAAACGGGATCTCTTCACGTGTCCACCCCACCTTTCTGTTCGTCTATAGTTTTTGCTACAATAATCTGACCCAGTAAATAATGTCCTTTTTTAGAGACTAAGAAATTATGAACACATCAGAATAATATATATTACGTGCAGTATAACAAATAGGGAATGTCAGAGATTAAATGTTATGATTTATAGACAAATTTGTATGTATAGTATATTTTTGTTGTAAAAGTAGTGATTATAATAAATTCGTAATGCCAAATGCGTAAAGAACAAAAATGGCTTATGTCAGTTAACTGTTTTGTATTGTGCGAGTATCCAGCTATTTTTAGCTACAGTTCTTTATTTTTTTTTTGTGAAAATTTTGTACTGAATATTTATGAAGGTTATGGCAATATTAAAAGCAATAAAATATTATTCATAATTTTGGAAATTCTATATTTCTTTTGTTATAAAGCTGAACGAAATAAGGCTTTTGAAGATTCGTTGTGTGATTCACTTAAATTCGATATATCGACACGCTGCTAAAGCTAGTAAATGTTTAGCAAATGCTATTAAAAATTAAAACAATAGTGAACATAAAGCGGAAGTAAAAATTAATACTGTAACTTACATTCCTCAAAAAGCAATAATTTTGGCCTTTATCGTTGTTTCTCATAAAATGTAATTTAATTTTTTAGGATGTGTTATTTTAAAGCATCTAATTTTATCTGCCCTAACTTATAAATGAACAAAATGTGACGATATTATATTTCTACTTTAAATATACCTAAATAAGTACAGTATGGAAAGATATTTTGTATAATTGCTTTAGGTTGTATCATAAATAATATTATGATTATGTTAACTACACTGATGTAGTTCATAATCTTAGCGGTTAAGTAGCATTGTAAAAATAACAGGTTCTTTCTGGTAATTAAAGTTAAAGAGAACTTTATTTATTTTGTTCAGATTGGACAGGTTTAAATGATGGTCTAATGGACATCTTTTATTATTAAGACATCCTAAATCGCAATTTTATCGAATAAAAAGTTTCAATAGCACATGCAGTTTTTTTTTTATTTTTAGGGTTCCGTAGTCAACAAGGATCCCTTATAGTTTCGCCATGTTCTTCTGTCTGTCCTCAGCCTATCTCATAGACTCAGTATTAGAAAGCTGTAATTTGGCATGGATATACATATTAATCACGCCGACAAAGTGGTGAAGTAAAATTTAGAAAAATATCTTTTTTTAGTTTACCTCCCCTACACGTGAAGTGGGGATGTAATTTTTTTTCTTGTCTACCCCATAGTGTGGGTATATATTACTTTACTCTTTGGTGTGGGTTGTCGTTGGATAGCAATTTAAAAAATATTGCGGGTTTGTGGAATCAGTTTTTTGATTGAGGCATCTCCGTTTGTGAACTATTAAGCTTTAAAGTGCAAAATTTTGTTAGAGTCAAGTGTCCCCCCTGCCAGCCAAATGATTGTTTTTGGATACGTGAAAAAATTCACGATAGTTGTATATATGACGAAGTTAAAAGGAAAACTATCATAGCTAAGTAGGCTTTACAAGTTTACGAGTAACAGTCGACCAACTTATAAAATGTACTTGGCGCAGTACAAATTCCTCTTTGGGAACTACTTAAATAACATTGTCAGGTGTGTGAAACCGGTAGAATCTAACCCTACACTGCGCGTGTCCCGACACGCACTTCGCTGGTTTTTAATTTATTTTAAAATGGTTTTCTTATCCAACTATCAGGACTCAGGTGGCACACTGAAAGTCGAGACAGCTAGTCCGTAGCGCACGTTAGAAATTATTACTAATGAATTCAGTAAGTAATAGTTTTAGTTTTATTGCAGGATTCGTGCAGCTGTAGTGTCGTAGTGGTGCAGAGAATTTTAATAGAATAAGTCTATTTTCACGGCACAGCTCCTACACGCGACAAATGACTGGCGTAAACGTGCAGTTGCAGTTTTGAATAGAATTGACCTACAGGACCTAGGTACTGATTCCGACTAAGTAAACGATGGCCACTGTAATAATAATCACTACGTTATAATAATAATAAAACTTACATGTCAGCGTTTCATTTTAATTTTTTTCGTCTGGGAAGTAAAGTTAATATCTATGAATAATAAAATCATGGTCATCCTACTCCTCCTTGTTACAAATAAAACCTCTTCATAAGTATCTCCTAGTAATCCCCCCTTATCTTCATAGATTCGACATTTCGAAACCGCTTGACATTTTGGGAATTTGACATTGTGGGTGATTATGGACTGAAAGGCTACCTACTTCGATGTAAAACACCATCTAGTATAATTAGCTTTTGTTATCCATCTTATCTCTTATCTTATCTTAGTGGGGCCTGCCGAGGTTTCCCTCTCGCAGTAACACCTCGACCCATCGGGATCTTTTGTGCAACCCCATCCTTTCACTCTTCCTCCTCCGCAAAATTTTGTTATCCATACTAGATAGCGCTAGGTCATGAAGTTTTTACGTTTAAATGAAATAATGAATAAAAACAATCATGTGTTGTAGAATACTTTTAATTTGCTTGCACACAGCCTCTATTGAGAACAATGTAATGAAATAGTGAGGAAGCCAGGACAGTTACAAAATTAAAATTCTTTTAAGTAGCGACATCAAATGACTAGTGCAAGCCCCGAGTGTCGTCGCATCGCGCAAGCGGATTCAATGCATGAATCAAACAGCCGACGAGTCCAAACTTGACCGGAGTGTGAGCGGACGCACCGCTAAGGAATTAACAGCGAATTCATACGCTCCTCAATCCGCTTGCGCGATGTGTCGTCACTCAGGTCAGGACTCGACCCAAAATATGGCCAGTTTAATATGATGTCGCATTAAGTCATTCATAGTATAAACATTGAAATAAATTTTTAATACATTCACTTTAAAAACAATAATATTTAAAATTTGCGTCTAATAGAAGCAAAATTAAATGGTTTTACAGTATCAGAAAAACAAAGTTGTATATAATATCTTAACATATAATTACCATTAAATAAACTGTATTAAAAGTACAAAAAATCAATGAGATTTGGAAAGGTCCCGGTAGGAAGTGTTTTAGTCCTGTACTTAAATTATCACGAGAACGAGGCACGCAAGAGGTACTGAGCGACGCCCCGGGCCGCGGCCGGCCGGCCCGCCCCACACCGCGCCATCTAGTCACCTGTGTGACCATAACCTATACAAGAATCTAGAATTACGTAACTTATAATAATTGCAATATATCATACATCTAAATTCAAGTAACTTATTTTTTATTGAGTTTCATGTTTTATTATTTTACTTTTTTTTTATTATTTTTTTTATTTATTTTTATACCATAATCTCTGTTTGCCGTTTACCACAGCGCGTTGTTGCCGGTGAAATCTGCCTTCCACGAATGATTTTGTCCATCATAGAATAATTATATAATTTATACGAAGCCGACGCGGCGTCGAGCCCCGCGCACTATTCGACGTTTTCCGGTTTGCGCGCGTAGTGCGGGCGCGGCGGGCGCGCCGACGGCCGGGGCCCGCGCGGCCCGCCCCGCCCGCGGCTCTTGAACCCGCCCTGGTAGCTCTGCGAGCTGTCGCCGTACCGCCCACCGTTTTCGTGCTCGCGGTGGTCGCCGGTGTCCCCGTTCCCGTAGTAGCCGTCGTCGCCGGAACGGTTCTGGTAGTCTTTGTGTCTGTTCTGGTAACCGTCGTACTGTCTGCTCTGGTAGTTGTCCTTGCCGGATCTGTTCTGGTATTCGCCGGGGTGCCTGCCGCGGTAATCGCCTTGCCTGCCGGGGAAGGTGCCGCGGCCGCGGTGGCCGTTGGGCGCGCCGCGGCCGCCGCCCCGCGTGCCGTAACGCCGGAACCTGTTCTGGCCGTCGCCCTGGCCCTGCGTTTTACGCTCGCCAGTTTCGTCCTGCACCGGACTGCGACTCTCCTTCCACTCGTCGTCCCTGTCGTCGGCCTGCGGCGGTGGACACCGCTCCTCCGATTCGTCGATGGGGGCGGCGTTCGGGGCGGCGACGGGAACCGGCACTGGGGCGGACGACGGCGCGGGCACGGCCTGGATCTGCTGCGCGGTAGCCAGCGGCACGGCGTGCACGGCGGGCAGCGAGCCCACGTGCGCGGCGTGCGCGGCGTGTGCGACGTGTGCGGCGTGTGCAGGGTGCGCGGGGTGCGGCAGCGGCGCGCCCATGGCCACGGGGAAACCGGCGTGTTCGGGGTGCGGCGGGAAGTGCGGCTGCGGCGGCAGCGGCAGCCCGGCGCCTTCGGGCACGCGTACGAAGTGCTGGTTGGTGAAGGTCTGAGTAGGAATGGGCCCCGGCGGCGAAGGCTGGTTGAGGATCGGCGGGGGCTGAGGCGTGCCGACGGGGCTGTCGAGCTCAGACTCTTGGAGGAAAAAGAAGTTCTGGGAGCCGATGACTTCCGTGATCGGTCTCTGCTGGGGGTACTGCGAGAAGTAAGCATGCTCGACCTCCTGCAACGTCATGGGCGGCAGCGGGCGCAGCGGGTAGGCGGGCGCGGGCACGACGGCGGGCGCGGGCGGCACGGGCAGCGCGCCGGCGGGCGGGTAGGCGTTCGCTTGTTCCACCTCGATCTCCTCCTCGTTTGGCTCCTGAAGCTCCTCCGGTACGATGACCAGGTTTTCCACAAGCTCCACTACCTCTTCCGTGCGATCGAAGTATCCACATTCGTGCACTGCGGTAACGATTTCCTTAATGCGCGTGTACGTAGTTCCGAGCACTTCTTTGGGTTTGCCATCGATAATCGCGTAC
Organism: Eudonia truncicolella; assembly: GCA_949315975.1. Classification (NCBI taxonomy): domain Eukaryota; kingdom Metazoa; phylum Arthropoda; class Insecta; order Lepidoptera; family Crambidae; genus Eudonia; species Eudonia truncicolella. The sequence continues at coordinate 8,387,939 of OX438829.1, read as the reverse complement.
AGATGTTCGGCAGCTCTGGCTGAATGAATATGAAAGGCCGCATGGCCTTCTTCATTAACTTCATGCTTAGGTGTCACTTCTGGGTATCTGGAAATAAATAGTATGTCTTTTTATATAAAGCTTAAGATTAATGATTTCTTACAAACTAATATAAGTTGATTAAGGCAGAATTTCTTGATTTGAAGAACCACCTTTTGATTGAATAGATTGATTTTAAATTTAAGGTACTTACAAATCATCCAATATTTTAAGATCATCTTCAGTCAATTTGACTGCGCCATTCACGCCATTAAGGAAGTCATCTCTGGCCTCTGAGTTGCCCATTTGCGTCAGACAATCAAGGATCAGCAAGACTTCCCGAATTTTATTGGTGTCCGCTGCATAGCGCACCCAGGCATCCTAAAATGAGCATGAATTATAAAATAAAATATATTTGTTGTTACTGCAGAATGAAAGAAAGAAAAGAAATAAATAAATATGATCAGTTATGGTTGTTTTATTACTTGATTAAAAATTATATTTTCTCTGACAAATGATTTAAGGTTTTTTTAGTGAATAATTTCTAATTTGAACCACGTAATGTCATGTCAGTTAGCTGTTGGCCTTAACCATACCAGATACCAGGCATTTCGAGATACAAATTGAAGATTTTCTATGATAAACTCACCCTTTTTGCTTGTTTCTTGGCATCTCGCTCAGCTGACAGAACTATAGATGTGACTTGCTTTGACAGGTCCTTAGCAAACTCTAAAGTTTGTGCGACTTCATCATACTTAGCAACAGCTACTTTCTGATCCGAGTTAAGGTCCTTGCCTGCTTTTTGCAGGTCACGGTAAGATGTCAACTTGCTCTAAAAATATATGCAGATTGAAACAAAGTTACAAAGAAAGATAAATTATACTGTACATATTACATAAGATTTAGTAGCATCTATACTCATACTACCCAGGCATGTGCAAAAGTTTTTTTTTGTTAATCAACTGTTCAAGCAAACAAGTATACATATAATTGCTTATAAGTTAATAGCTTTTACTACCATCTGTAAATAATGGAATATGATTTCTAAGCTACTAAGTCTTCATTTAGAAAACAAAATTAAATAATTTAAAGGATCAGTATAATGAAAGAATATTAGTAGTATAAAATATTAACATAAAAGTGGACCAAATATTAGGTAATAAGTCTTCCATGAAAAAAAAACAGTATGACCTTATTACTTGCTCATTTTCAACCAAAGTGGTGCTTGTTACCTTTGCCTTTGAAACATTGATATTATTTATTTATAATCAATTGATATTGGCACAGGAAAGGAAAGTAGTGATATTGGAGCTAAGTACATTTATGCATATTCAATATCTTCAGAGCTTAAGTATAGATTGTTAATTGTTGTAAAATTCACTTTGATAACTCACATACGCAATCTACATTAATATATCTGCAGATACTGCTTTATATAAGTATCTAGTTACTAAAGTTTTTGAATCAATTATATTAGATAAAATAACATTTCAATGTAATAAACAATGTAATGGTTTCCATGAAGTGGTCAGTGGGCCCTTTCTAGAGCTAAGTTTACTGCTTCCTTTCAAAACATGTCACAAAATAAAATAATTTTTATTCTAAAGATAAGACTTGGATTAAGAGATTAAAAGTTGATAGTTATCATTGTTGTTACTATTTTGGTGAATGACTTCGTCACTTAAATTCTAACAGCGCGTAAATAAAAAGTAATAAAAAAAATTGGTTATTTTGAGCTAGGCATGTTTTTGGATAGAAAATTAAAGATGCATCTTAAGACCAATTACAATTATGTTAAACGACGTAAACAAAGTCAGAGAGTAGTCACAGTGTACACTCAAATGCTAAGTAAATAACGGCTTTTTTGTCTCCTGCCTGAATAGTTGACCATTTTCAGTTGTGCGGTGTTAAACTTAAGCAAAGATAAGTCACTATGTCTTACTTAACTGCTCATATGCAGAGAACAATGATCAGTGCCCTAAACAATTAAAGTACTATTGTGTCTGTATTCACAGCAGACAACTAAAGTATGCTAGGAGTAACAGTTTTGGTCAAGCAATTAGCTGTTGTAAAATCAACAGTCATAGGGCGGAATCCCACAAATGGGATATGCTTGGGTATTGTGCCAATCAAATTAATTATCTAAACAGAACAAAGTAAAATTTTCTGTATTGTAGATGCTATGGAGTTTAAGATGTTTAAAATTGTATACTTGTTTATTTGTTTTCTAGTTACCACAGTACAAGCTCTATTTAAGTGGGATAAGATAACTGGTGTAATTGTGGTAAAAAAATATATCATGCTATTGTAACATGTCCATAACCATTCCAATTAAAGTAGGTACCTACATAGGTACTTGAGATTTTAAAATGAATAATTATTACTGGTAAATTTGATGGTAAATCACTAATTTGGTAAAGTAAACTTATAAAACATGGTAGTAAATAAAGAAAATTTTAGGGCGTCATAGGAAATGCATATTGTCTCGTCAACATAGCAATGAGCACATGTGTGAAAATGGCGTCAACCGCAATCGGCGCCTTTATTTACATACAAAGTACACATCCGCCGACTCTTACTACCATATTAAAAGAGGCTTAAATCTAATTACAACCAGAAAAACTAAAAATAGAATTACAAAAACTCCAGGAAACAACGTGCGTGTTACATTATAGTTACTACTATTGGCAAGCTAAGGCGCAACGTACCTTTCTTTTCTCCAAATTCCTGATTTTGTGTTCAATTAATGTCATAACTTGCCGCATAGGTGAGTTATCCATAGCCTCCGAAGAGGCTGGTTTTTCAGATTTTGCATTCGCAGCTGAAGGCATCCTTCACAGGCAACAACTTTTCCAGGATTGGGAATGGTGGTGGTTGGTGAACAGAGATAGAATTTTTAATCTATCTATTTCCCCACAACGCAACTGTCATTCTTATACCGCGACCTCACCTCACTTCACTACTGAGCGTGTTTGTTTGCCGTATTCGTCTAGTGTTGCCGTGTGGTGTAGTGTAAAACTATAAAAGCGATTAAAACCCGGACAAAAAGAATTGAACGAAAATAATTTTCACCGTGTCCGTTAAGCTAGCATACAAATGGTCTAATTCACGTTTATTACGTTATGCCCTCTTTTAGTGCGTAATTAGTGCTTAGTTAGTGCAAACATAAAATAATTAGTGTAGTGCCTCTTTAGTTTAAGAAATAAATACCTTTTTAGTGTGTACGCTGGCATCAAGATCAAGCTGGCGTACACGTGATCGTTCTCGAAAACTATTTATATTTAAGCAACGAAAGGAGATGGTTAAAGAGTGGTAGTTGAAAACCGCCAGCAATGAAAAGTTTATCATTCGAAAGCTAATTTATGCTATAGCACTATCAATTTATTTCAATTTTTTATTTACTCCCGTTTTATTTTTAATCACAAATTAAAATTGCGTATTTACATGTTGTTGTCCACCTCGATTATCTACAATTTGTTTACTCTGTTCCATTGAAGCACAAACTAGAAAAAGAAAAGTGTCAGTGTCAGTAAAAAAAAAAGTCAATCAAACTTAGAATTATTTTAGTTATTAATTTATTAGTTAATATTTTTTGTTTCATGGTTTAAAAATCACGCAATAATTTTTTAATTAAAAAACTTTTCTTATATTCGCACTTATTGTGTTGTACTGTTGTGCCGCAGTCCCCAGTCAAATGAATAAGGCACGCTGGCACGCACGAACAAGCGGCCAATGTTGCCAGTTCAATTATTATGTTGAACTTTTGAAATTAAATATTTAAAAAACGGGGGTACTTTAAAATCTGATATTTAGGCAAATGATAAACAAAAATGGGAACTTTGTGTCATTTAAATTTCAAAGCAGTCGGTGTTCCACTACCAGGCTCCATACAAAATCTATACCGTCTCCTTTGCACACACATTTAGTGCCTTATTAGTGCTCCCGCTGTGTAAAGTTTCATAAGGATTGCTCTTAAAGGAATGGAGATATTAAACAAGACTTGTGAATGACTGGAATAAGCTGGCGTCTATACAGCATACCCATATTAGTGCTTACAGAAAGCGAACCTCCCTTTTTATAATTGTTATATGTATTATTAGTGCGTGAAATTGTGACTCTATCAGTAGAAATAGTTTATTTAAATTCGCAGTGGAACTATGTAAAAAAATATGTAAAGTTCTATTCATACTAGAAGTACAGACAAGTTCTTATGTGTTTTCCACAGACGTATAATAAGAAGCAGACCAAACATTATTTCACAACTACAGAGATGAGAATAAAATAATAATTCTTCCTCTCCAACCACAAATTACTTAAACTATCTCGTTTCTTTTTACTGTTGCAACACTTCCACACACATAGACAAACTGGAACGTGAGGCAAAACGCCATCTTGACAAGCTACAAATAAGCAACAAATAAACTTGTTATCAAGCGGCGTCTAGAGTTTGCTTTTCGCTTATTTTTGCGATTTAATAAAGTTTTTGAGCCAAAAGTAATTTAATTTAGCTTCAGTGCAGCAATTAGCACTTGAAAATAAAAAGTAAAAATTTACTATAGCGTTGTGTTATCAAATGTGGTATTTCATCTGCAAAGGTGAATCTGCATGGCCATCGATTGCAATGACCGTTGGATAGATGGCGCACAGTGCCGCTAATAAGCACTCAAAAATTAAAAAGCATCAAAAAGATACAAAATTCAGCGCTTATGTCAGCTTTCCCGGTAGCATAGCGGTCAGTGCAGCCGCCCGGATTGCGGAAGACCCAGGTTCGATTCCTGGCTGGGTCGGGTGGGTGTTTAATTTATTCACTGTTTTTATAAAAATTTAATATAGCTTCAGTGCAGCAATTAGCACTTGAAAATAAAAAGTAAAAATTATAATTTTTATTAAAAAAATTACAGCAGAGTAAGTATGTTGTTGTTTTTATTTATTTAATTTTTTTAGTTTACCAAACTGTTCTACTATTTCATACATTTTATTTAAGTTATATATGTGGCGTCGCAGGCTGATATAGATACAGCGATAGCCTGACACTCAATGATAGATAACGTAGCATCTACTGGTGAAAGATTTTTTAAAATCGAATATGTTCTTCAAATCTTTTTATAATATTATCCTCTTTATAATATTTCTATAGATGTAGGTATATACTTGAGGTCCCTTGCGTGCCTGAGTTCGGCCCCTTTTATTGTAAATGTATGCGTGAAATTTGTCTGTAGGCGTATTTGGCACGCTTTTTTATTGTAATGTTACGTCTGCTTCTTATTATACGTCTGTGGTGTTTTCTCTACCTCTAAAGTTGTTTTTGAAATACTGAATTTGATTTTATCAAAAACTAATATAGCAGGAGATAATATCGTTAATTATTGCAGTTTGCGCTTGATCTGCGATTGCTAAAGTAAAGCAACTTTGGCAAAGGCCTCGGATGGGTAACTAAAAGTTTATCATCTTGTGCTCATCCATACTTCGAAAGTCACGTAAAACTGTTAGATACAGCTGCATTATGTTATTATGCATTCTGTAGCCGTGCCAATAAATAAATAAAAAAAATAGAATTCGTTAACAACTACCAATCTGCTCCTGTCCCCGCGTGGTAGTGTAAGGGCTCCTCCTTGTAACCATGTGTACGCTACCATAACGGACACGGAAGTTATTTTCGTTCAAGTTTTTTTGTCCGGGTTTAAAATAGGTTTTATAGTTTTACACTAAACACGGCAACACTAGACGAATACGGTAAACACGCTCAGTAGATAAAACAGTAGGTAAGCACTATTATTCAGTACTCAGAGACTATTATGGGCACGCTGTATAAACGCCAGTTCAAAATGTCATTCACAAATCTTGTTCAATATCTCCGAGTAATGGTCGCTAATCTAAAAGTGACCCAGTTGCCATAAATAAAAGTTGAAGTTGAAGTTGCTTTAAGAGCAATCCTTCTGAAATTTTGCATAGCGTGGGCAGGGGCACTAATAAGGCACTAAATATGTGCGTAAATTTTATTGCTATAATATAAGTAGTTTGCGATAAGTACATATCTGTCGTCTCTGGATTGTTTCATTAATTTACAAACGCTTTCGGTTTAAGCTCATGCTGATTTGTAAAATCGTATTTTACCCACTGCTTGGAAAAGAGCCTTTCCTATGGATAGATAGGAAGAACGAGCCATAAACCACAACTCGAGCCCAGTGCGGATTGGTGTATGTTAATAACTGCTAAAGCAGCCAGAGCGGGGCTCAGGAGTTCAAGACTAACAACTTTACGTGTGCCTTCCGAAGCACGGAGGAGCTTCAGATGATAAACTTTTGGTAGCCCAAGCGATGACGACAGGTCTATGCGAAAGTTGCTTAACCTTGATAATCGCAGATCGGGCGCAATCGTCATCGAGCTCCTCGAGTTTGCTAAACGCAAATTAAAAGATGTTTAATTAAAATCGTATTCATCTCGTTATTTTATGAGTGTGTGTCCTATTCTGTGGATAGGTAACCATACCGGTTAAATTTTCAAAGCGTTATCGCCCTAAGTACAATAACAACAAAATAATTTCGTTTCCATTCCTTGAAACCGGTTTCGAGAACGTTATTTTCACAATAAAGTTTTCGGTTATGTTTGCGTTCTTTACCGGTTAATACCGGTTTATATCGTATGGAGGGGGAAGCTGCCCTGCACGACTTGCAGTGAACAGCTGTGAATGTGTGGTGCCGGCCGCGCCGGGTCACTCGAATGTAAATTTTTTTACCAAATAGAATCAGTCAGCGCTACAAGTTCGTCCGAAAGAGAGATGAGTAAGCTTATGACATATTTATGGATTAAGATAAGTAGTTATTTATTTACTTTTTTACAGCCAACATCATGTCGAGCTATATTTTCCAGTATAAGCTGAACCTTGAATTGTATCAAATGTATACAGTCTTGTATTTAAAATTTAAATTACTAGTTCAATCTAGAGCAGGAGTTCGCAAACTTTTTCAGCTCGCGTCGCAGAAGTTTCGTATTTTGTCTCGGCGCCCCAGTTAGTTGCGATGACGGGGGAAGCAAGATCCTAGATCTAGAGTATCTATACAGGTTGAATACAAAATCGTGTAGATCCTTGAAACCATCCAATCAGCTGCTAAGATACAAACTGCTAGATTTACTATGAGAGCAACATCAAAATCGTCAAAAACTGAATATATTGGGTCAACGAATTACACGATTTCGTATTCAACTTCAATTCCGTATATACCTAATAAAAACCTACGTCAACGTATTTAACTTTAAGGTCTCTGTCTACTACACCGTATCACCATGGCCCTGATATGAACGTGTCAGCAGCGGAAAAATATCCGTGCATGGTACGCGTCGGTGTTGGTCGTAGATGGAATGGTCTGGTGGGAGCAGTGTCATACATTTCAATACAAAGAATATTTTTTCCCTGACTCGTTCCTAACACATTCATGGTATGATAAATGGTATATTAGGTAGAGATCTTTAAGCACGCCTTCAAATTAAACGTGTGAGGAAGCGCTGCTCTAGTAATTTTTATAATTTTCTTTGTAGAAGTGCACTCACGGTAATACCAGCGCACCACTAATAATTTTGATACAGTTTCTAGAAGCGCAGTTGCAGCGCCACTGTCACACGCGAAATGGTATGAAAATTAGAAGTAGCGCTGGGACTGTGCTTCTACATAATTATTCTATAAAAAATAGTAATACACCGCTTCCTCCTACTTTTGTACTTGCAGGAAAAATTTATTTATATATTTTAAGTGGGTCAATTATTACAAATTTTTACAAATTGTTACAAATTTTTACGTGTTTACATTTTATTACATACTATGATTATGAAGCGATATTTTTGCATTTTAGAGATCGAGGATATAGCGTTTCAACAAAACAGCCAACCTTTTTTTACTGAAACCGAAGCTGATGAAGATTTGAGACCATGTTCCATAGTGAAAGGTAGGTATGAGTACTCACCCACTTTGTTTCTAGAAAAATAGCAATTTTACCGCAGTTTTATCAGACTTCTAAAAGGTTCTATTTTTGTCTGTATGGTTCCCTTTTAGGGTCAAATCCTGCAGTGGCGCCACTGCCACTACTAATTTTCGAACAGTTTCTAAAACCGCAGATGCAGCGCCACTGTCACACGCAAAATAGTATAAAAATTAGAAGTGGCGCGGGTAGCGCGCCTCATTGGCAATTGGACTGTGCTTCTAAATTCTTTTCATCGAGGAGAGGGCCCTGAGCACAGCACCGCCGCACACACAGGGCCGCGTGCTCTCTGAAACAAAGATTTCCCTACAATAGCCAACTGTCTAGGTAGGATGGTGGTGATAATCACCATTGAGGTACCTATCTGTATGGGTTACTTTACGATACACATTGTGATCAAACTATGGTCCGGATTCTTGATGATTAAAGTATCCAAGCTAGCTTATTATCTGCCTCTAACTCCATTGTGAATTGCATTTTTGGATGTATGGAGTTAAGATGATCTAGAAAAGCAGACACTTTACCAGTCGCTGCAGGTTTGAACTGCAACTGCGCAACGCAAATAATAATGACGCGGGCGGGCCGCGCGCGCGGGGCGTAAGCGTTTATTTCGGTTAAGTAATGATATGGATTTCGGTTTCGCTCCGAACGGAACGATATTGCGGAAAACGTTATAGAACATTATTAACCGTTATTTTTCAAACCGGTTCCGAGCCTTGCATTTAAGAATAAATATATCAGCAGCGGCAGGCAGGTAGAAATAAAAAAGACTGTTTATATTATAATTTAAAGTCATTATTTCTTGAGAGAAAGACAACAAAGTTTTCATCTGTCTTTATCTGAATTGACCTTTTTACAAAAAAATGTATTCTATTCTTTTCTAAAATATAAGGAAATAAAAGAAATAAGGACATAAAGAAGTTAAGAATTTTTATTTCTATTTCTAGGAAAACCAGTAGAAAAGCTCCCTTGGCCTTTCTTATTTACGACGCTTTTAAAACTTATAATTTTTGACAAAAAATTTACAGTGGTTGTCAGTCATGTCAGTTGTCAGAGACTTCTTGGCGGGACAGGACTTCTTGGCGGGAAAGTGAAGAGTCATGTCTGCGGTTTTGTTTTATTTTCTAAAATTTTTGTTATGTCGAATATTAATGTGAAATAATGGTGGATTATTAACCGTTAAGTGTTCGTAAGTGTGCATGAGTGTTGGAAAATGAAACAAAACAGTGCAACGTCGCTTTTCAAATTCTCTCAAAAAATCTGCGTGAGGACTTAGTAAAGCCCCACATCTTTACTGAGATACTCGAGGGGTTGGGGGGTAATATAATTTCTCACTTCCCATTTCTATTATAATTCATCCATCATCATCAATATTGTATATTTATGTATTACATAATAATATGAAGATAGAACGTATTAATAGGCTTGATGGATTTCATCCGGAGTCGTAAAACAATAAACAAAAAAAAAACATGTCATTGTCAGTCAGCCAGCCCGCTAGTCAGCAACTCAGCAACCAGCAGTTGGGACTTCTTGGCGGGAAAGTGAAGAGTCATGTCTGCGGTTTTGTTTCATTTTCTAAAATTTGTGATAAATCGAATATTAATGTGAAATAATGGTGGATTATTAACCGTTAAGTGTTTGTAAGTGCGCATGAGTGTTGGCAAATGTAACAAAACAGTGCAACTTAACTTTTCAAATTCTCTCAAGAAGTCCGCCTGAGGAATTAGTAAAGCCCCACATCTTTACTGAGATACTCGAGGGGTTGGGGGGTATATCATTTCTCACTTCTCATTTCTATTATCATTCATCATCATCATACTGGAAGGAAATATTGTATATTTATTTATTACTTGTAAGAAAAATTACTTGACACTGGCTAAATGTGCTAATCGCACGAAGCCATAAACTAAAGAAAAAAAAACCAGCAGTTGTCTTGCTTGGTTATTGCGTTGGCGCTAAATATTTTAAGTAACGGTAGGTAAGGTTTAAATAATTAATTTATCCTAGCATTACTCACCGTATTGTTGAATGAAATAAAGTAAGTGTTTTATTGTTTCAGATTTCATGTTAAACTAGTTCTGAAATCTGAAAAAATGTTTAAACAGGTAAATAACTTTTATTTTGTTACCATACCGGGGCGGTTGATACCAACCTCTACATCTAAATGTTTCGTAGATAATTCTCTGTGTTGTCTTGGGTGTTCTTAACAGTCTTGAAAAGTTTTATTTAAATACTGTTGCACATCTGTATTTGCTTGTGATGGTTTACTTTACATAACCTAAACAGCACGTCTTGTTTATTGGGTAAGTTCTTTACTAAACCTGGTTTTGTTTTGTGACTTTTTATGCATGAAATAGTTATACTTACAAGGTGAAACTATTGTTTTTATATGTCAGAGCTTCTGTCTACTCTTTTCTTGAAATACAAATTCATTATTGACGAGCATTATACTTTCAGGTACCCAGGACAGTAAATAGGTTAATACGAGTTCAACAGTGCCGAATCAACACTACTGCAGTTGCAAATGATAACCAGAAGACAGAAAAAAGTAAGAATTTAAATTATAAAATAAAGCATTGTAATTATATTAAAGTACACATTTGTATAAGTATAATCATGTATAATTGTATGATTGGTTACAGCCATAAATCAAGTAACACTTTTGGGAAGAGTTGGTGCTGATCCTCAGAAGCGTGGATCAGAAGAACATCCCGTTGTAAATTTCCCTCTTGCAACACATTTTAGCTACAAGTATGAGTCAGGAGATATGTTGCAAAGAACCGATTGGCATAGAGTAAGCATTTTTAGACCTGGACTTCGTGATACAGTATATAAATATTTAAAGAAAGGCCAAAGAGTTTATGTCACTGGCAAATTGTCATATGGAGAAGTGAAACTAGATGATGGGCAAGTAAGAACAGCCTCAACGGTGGTAGCAGACGATGTGATATTTTTCCAAAACCAGCAATCGGAAAACTGATTGTAATGTTCTATATAGTTATTAGACGTAAGTAAAATTTTAAAAATATGTTTTGTACAAATACTTCTTTATTCTGTATTATTGTTATAAGTTCTGTGTTATTAGAAAGAAACTGCTGTGACAACATTCTTTGTACCTACCTAGCATATTTTTTTAATATTGCATTTGTCAACAATGGCCATTAATTTTTAAAAAGTTACTCAATAAGGTGATGCCAATGATTCTCAATAGTCACATTATATACAACTAAATAATTAAACATTTTTGCAATATAATAAGTTTGTGTATTTCTTTTTTACATGTTTGACATAATTATGGTCAATATTTATGTTGCACTGATAAAAATCAGTTCACTGATAGATGATGATGATGATTGATGATGAATGGATGTTGTATATTTCATCTTCTCTAGATAAAAGCTGATCAATGTTATTTCTATAAAGAAGCAGCTGACTTCATTGGACACAAGGTAAAATGCTATGGATATAGGTACTCCAATAAATTGATAACTATTATTTGTTATTCATTGGTAAGACGCCAGGCACAAGTTGGGTAGGTAGGTAGGTATAGCAAATACAAAAAATGCATTAAATACAGGAGGATCTATTTAAGTCTATTTTTTTTTTAAATACGTAGGTGAACGGTTATGTTAGTCACATAACTTGTCAACAGGTGGTGCTGCTTCTATCCATTTCAAACCAGCGTTATATCAATGGTCTGCTAGATGTTTAACCCCATTAGCTAATAGATGGCGTTGGCGGTTTTACGTTAATTTTCGATCATAAGTAAGTAAAGATACTCTGCAGGTAGTAGATTACAATAGGATAGTAAACACATTTGATTGAAAACACTCGACCACGTCATGTTGCTGTGGATGGTGAAAATAGTTAATATACGGTAAGTTCAAATTTAAATTGCTCATGTTCAGTATTCGGACATCTTGCATTGTGGATATAGTTAATTTAATGAAATGTCATAGGTAGGTACCTCTAACGATCTTTTGACTTTTACCAGTTTCTTGGTAGGTGACTGGTGCCCACCCACACCATTTCAAATACTCCAATTTCACTGCATCCCTCTATGTGACCCTATCCCATGTATAGCCAATGAAAACCTACTACTACCTATATCATCAACCTAAATTAACTTTACACTGCTGGGCTAAGTAGTTTGGCCATACCACACTGGTCCAATACGGGTTTGTCGATTTTTACGAGTGTCTTCTTAGGAGAACAATATTACATCTACTAAAGAGATTTGTTAATAAACATAATTTTCATTAGAATGCGGCCCTTTGGATTTAACTATGCATGAACACTCATATTAAAAGTCATTAAAACGCAAATTAAACAAATTTTGGGATAACATTATTCTCATTTATTTTAAGTTATAATAAATCTGACACAATTTATATGAAACATGATGTTTTTTTTTATTATTGTGTTCAACAAGTTGGAATTTATGGCATGCACTTGCCGAAATAGAAATAATTGTAAAAATACAAACACAGTTGTAATTCTTACTCATAAACTAGGTACTTTGATAAAGCTCCACTTTGTTTTACAAATCATACATACACTCTCTTTACAGTCGTTTTTTTTACTCTAACTTATATTTAACCATATAATTAATATTTACAAAATCCCTAATAAACTACGTAAACTCTATGACATTTACCTATATTGATAAAAGAGATCACAGAAAATTGTAGCTGGAAATCTTTGAGTAAAAAGCCCTAGCCATACTCTATGTCTACCACTTTATATTTTTATCACAGTGGACGTTTTCTTGTAGTTTTCAAGGCATATTCTTTAGGTAGAAGATTGTTCGTCATTATTGTCTTTTTTGTCCCAAACACCCAGTGCAGCCAAGTTGTCATTAACTTCATTAAACTATATTATTTAATTTTTAAAGCTGCTTTATACTGACTGCTGAATTTCCTTATAATATATGCATACTCCAGAAACACATTTGTGGTAGTTTTTTTAAATTTACACTTGCTACAATTTACGATTTGCCAAAATGAATCCATGGAAGACTATCAATTCTATGTTTAATAATAGTTACTGCTTCGAGTGTTTATATTGTGTTTTGTAACAATTCTATACTCTTTTCAGCAAATTAAACAAAGATATAAACATAGATTAATAACTAATTAAATTATAAAATGCATGATTAAGCGCGTACCTTTATACGCACATACAGATAGTTTTGGCAACTTTAAAAAATCTGCAACTGCTCTATCTTAGCAGTTAGATAAATGGTCCATTGCACAAAATAATAAAATAGTCTTTACGACTTAACACACATAAACTCTTGTCCGCTTTTGCTAACTATTTGGGTAATTGACACTATTAGATAAAATCACTTGGCACAAAGGCATCGTTTAAGGTCCATACCCTGTTAAACTCCAGAAACCATACTAAATCTGTCAAAGTTCTCTCAGCAGTTTAAAAAAATATATTTTTTATTATTGATATTTAATCAAATTTGTTAATAACAATTTTACCGGAAGACTTAAACGTCATTTCTGAGAGGAATTTGACTAGAATTTTAGCGGGTGGAGAAGTTGTTACACACTAAACAAATAAAAACGCATTGCACTGCAAGTGTCCAACGTTGTAAATTGTCGGTGATCATTGTTCACATTTTTCACTTCTTAGGTTTAGCGCGTAATTTTCAGCACTATACTCTGATTCACGTTTTGGGATGAGGTTATCGCCAATGAGGGCACTGATGCGGTGTTTGTCATGTTGCGACGAAATGTTTGTAGGGTCGGGCCGCGCACGTTTCCGCCAGGGCTCCGACGCTGCCATGCTCAAGTCGGTTGGCATATCTTCGTCTACGGGCTCATCGTCACAGCGTTCCTCCTTCATTTCTGTTTTTACGACTGGCTGTGGCGGAACTCTCGTGGGACTCATTTGCTGACGCAAAAGGGAAATGTTCTTGATATTTTTCAGTTCAGTGGGGTTCCTCAAAAATCTACAAAAAAAAAAACATTTATTAGAGATTACGGTATTGCACATTGTCCGAAAATCTACAAAAAAAACATTTATTAGAGATTATTTGCACATTGTCCGAGAAATGTAAGCTTTAATAAGACAACATTTTATTAAAAATGTGATCGATTAATACGTACTGGTAACAGTGTCGCTCTCCCTGCACTTTTCGTAGTATGTTCACACGATAGTAATATCTAAGAGCACGCGACATCTTGTCGTAGTTCATTGAAAGGTGATTTTTCTGAATTCCCCACAGCTTCGCAAGACCAGCAGGGTCGACAATTTTGAAGACACCAGTGTCACGATTCTTCCAAGCAATGTAGTTTGTGTATCGCTGGGTAGGATCATTAAGAAGTTGCTGTAGGAAGTCCCATAAAAGTCTACCATCTGTGGAAAGAAAAATATTTTTAATAACAATGCTCAGCAGTGTCTAATTAACTAATCATCTTCTACATTTAACTGTAACTATAACACTTACTGGTATTTGATTCCGGTATGTCATTGGGGAAAAACTCTCTGTGTTGTGTACGGTAGTGAGAATGTTGTGCCGCGTGAGTTTGTGGCGCCGGACTCGTGAGAGGGGCTTCTTTAGGTGATCGCGGTGGCGGGGCGAATTGAGCTTCTTCATCAGAATCTGAGTGGTTACTTCCAGAACTTGCAGCTTGAGCTTGAGGGGCAGGAGGAGCATACGCTGGCGCGTAGCTCATTGATTCTCCACGTTGCGGGCTGCCTGAACTGTCCACTGAAGGCGCAGGGCTTAACGTTACGGAATTAGGTTGGGCTGCAGCAGCAGCCGCACTATGGAAGTGGTGGAAGCCATCGACGGTCCAGGTAGGGGTAGGTGGGTGCGAGTGTGGGGAAGGTGGGTAGGGTGCAGCGCGCGCTGTCGGCGTTACTGGCGAAGAAGGTACTCTTCCTAGAAGCGCGGCATCGCGAACTAACATTTGAAGGACATTGTGTAAAACATCACCAGCTCCTGGGCAACGTTCTCCCAAATCAGTTTTCGTTAATAAGCATAACGCTTTGCCTGTGGACAAATAAATCAAAGTTAGAATAGGGCTGCTTAGTTGTTTTTATGTGTAATTCCAAAAAGATTTACTGTATTCGGTTTTCTCCATAAAAAAGGTAGTTTACCATTCATTTGGAAGAGATCCATGTCGAAGTTGGGTAGATCGAATTCCCTTTCGCACCATTTCAGAAACACGACAACATCTTCCCTTGTCCATAATCTTGGTTCTGGTGGTAGACCTGCTGGCAGCTGAGCTTTAGTGTCGCCGAGCGGGGAGGGGGGCGGTGGCGCCCAGGGCAGGGGGTACCGCCATAAAAGTTCCGTCGGGCTGAATGGCAGCGGAAGCCGCTCCATACTGGGCCCAGACGGCAGTTGTAGGCTAACTACTTTCATTACGATAATCTGAAACAAAAGCATAACTTTTATAGGATTTTGAATGCGGATCAAAATTATTCTTATCTAAAAACGTTAATAATATTTTTAAACGTATAAATAATATTAATTACTAATTAAATATTGTAAGTAGGTAGTTATTGGCTATTATTACATTATTTTAATAGGTACCTAATTAAATTATATCATGGTTGGGGTTCTAAGTATATAAAAACGATATAGGACATTTTGGACTATTTTCGTCTAAGCTAATATACTCGTTTTTTCTTAATCGGGTTTCATTGTACTGAATGGCACGTTGCATTGGTGCACTCTATTATTGGCATCAAGCATAATATTATTGTTGGTAAACATTAACCCAGTAAGCAAACAAATTATTTATATTGTCGCCGCTTCTGTGCAAGAGATGGCGCTGCCGACTAGCAGAACAAAAGTAGCGTTTTGCAAAAACCTACATTTAATTGTGTATCAGAACTAGATATTATGAAATGATCAAATGTAGTTTAAAAATTGAATTTAACTTTGTTGCTACGTTATGATTATTCTGCTTTTTATTACTGGTAGAAATATTATATATTATATTATTTGTTTAGTTTTTTACGACGCGATTTCAAAGAAACTACTTTACACAATGTATTGTATGGAAAACACAATCCAATGATGCATACATTTCATCATGTTCATAGTAATACAAAACTTTTTCTTTGTTTAAGTGGTTGCATGTTTAAAAGGTTTTATAAAACTTTTACGTATACCAAACTGAAAATGTTTTTCTATACAAAGTGCCTTCTTTTGCTTATGAATGCAACTTAAATCCACTTACTATATTATCATACAGATGTAACAAAGTATCCAAGTTGCGAGA
This sequence comes from Eudonia truncicolella, assembly GCA_949315975.1. NCBI lineage: Eukaryota > Metazoa > Arthropoda > Insecta > Lepidoptera > Crambidae > Eudonia > Eudonia truncicolella. The sequence goes on along the minus strand of OX438829.1, from coordinate 8,371,696 downwards.
TAGGTAGGTATACGTCCGTCACGTTATCTGAATTTGATTAATTATTATCAGTTGGGTTTTTGGATTATTGAAAAATACAAAAGAGTTTTGTTACTTTATGTAGGTACATGTGTTAACGGTTGGGTCTTATTTATGTTAATTAAAGTCCTATTATCCTGTTTAGAAAGCTCAATACGCTACCACTACTGCTACTAACAGTCCTAGCTTTCTAGAGAGGATAACAGAACTATAATTAACATTATAATACCTAACAGCTCTGCTCCAGTATTGGTTCATTTCTACATGCACATGAACCCAGGTACATTGAATCCTGGGCTAAGCTGAGTGGGACAGAGCTGTAAAGAGCCGTTAAAATAAAGAGATTCTATTGGCTGATTTCCATACAACTCGGCTCAGCTCAGCTCGGCTTCAATAGAGTGTCACCCTAACGAGGCTTAGGATTAAACATGATTTTTTGCATTCAAATCGAGCATCTTCCCGTTCGGATACCACCTTCTATTTAATTTGCCAGGTTATTGTTTTGTAAAAAAGTTTTTTTTTCTATAACCATAGCAAAAACTTATGGTCCTGTTTCAAAAAATTAACAATGTAGTTTTTCTATGAAGGGGGCGTAAGTGACGTATCCCATATTATGCGATAAACGTAGGGTTGTCACCTGCTGCTTCTTTTTTAGGGATCAAATAGAAATGGTTACAATATAATAGGGGAGAGCATTATTATATTATGCGATGACTAATCCGAGGGGGATAAATAAGAATGCAGAAAAATGATTACAGGGTGTGTAGTGTTCGTTGCCTGTGTATTTATCGTTTAATTTTACAGTATATATATGCACGTGTTTATTGCAGTACGAGTATAATTTATTTTACTTTTAAATGTTTAAAAGGTAGCACACGTTTTTAATTAGTTACAGTACTCAGATTTGTATATGAAGTCAATGTTTTGAGTGCTTTCTAGTGTTATATATAATACATTGAAAAAGAAATTGTGGTGTATAACATCGAGCAAACTTTAATTAATATGTTTGTTGTTCGTCGCCGGATTTGAAGTTCATATTATCACGCGGCACGACTCTGTCCTTATCGGGCGCGGTCGGAAATGCGTGAATGCGCGATATCGCAGTGTGCGATAAGCACCGCTACTTACCGGCTGAGCTGATCCGGAACTGGTTGCGTCGTCAATAATCCTAGAAGACGATAGCCGGAGAATTCAGCACATATGCATCGTCACTTCACAAGAAACACAGTATCCAAAGTTCATAGAGCACCAGACACACGCGTAGCGGTCCCTCCAAACGTGTCGTGTTACGGCTCGCCGTAAACCAGCAGCGTATCTGAGGGATCGAGCTCGCAGACGAGCGTCGCGGGCAGCTCTCCGACGCGGACTGATGATGCGGTGGCGGCGCGGGTGGACGGACGCGCGGCCGCCGGCTCCCCCCGCCGGCCCCCGCCGGCCGCACCGTCCTCCGCACCGCCCGCCGCCTCACATATTGCCGAGATAAAACTTCGGGAGCAAGACCAAGACCCCATTTTTAACTAAAAGTACTGCACGAACAATGTTTCCGCAAACTGTTATCGGGGTAGACGATGTTGACGAACTACGCTACAGTCAGTGGTCATTTGTCCTTTGGCGTTATATCTTCAACAGTCAATAGTGATACTCACATTCTGAGGGCATACGGAAGTGCCAACGGTGCGATAGGATTACGTCAGCGCGCCAGTTTTTAATAACTCGCATTATTTCCTTGTTTGTACAGTAATCGCGAGTGCGACACGATCACACGACTCGTTTTTTTTTTAATTTAACTAGACATATGCTTACTTCATTGTAAATACCTATGCATTCTTCATAAATAATACTCACATTATGCTATGTTTCAACTGTAATTGTGGCATATACGTACAAAGTATTACGTTACATGTGTTACTAAAAATCTATTGCTCGTAAACACATAAACAGTTTTCTTGAGGGTGAAATTTGTATGTTCTAGATGAAATATTGAACTATTCAGTCAGTATGATTGTGTTACGTTAGGTTTTTCATTGATCAGTTGTTGTCTGTTTATTATAATTGAAAATAAGCTTGTGATCTATAATGGCAGCTCATGATGTCGTGGCAACGTTGAGACAAAGCACAGGAAACGTCTGAGCAGCCGGACGGCGGTTTCCTGGTGCAGAGTGAGACAATATGGGCGCCAACCGGTTTGAGCTGAGCTCATTCGGTCCAGCTACATGTGTAGTTTGTATCTATAGTGGTTCTAGTGAATCACAACTGTTGGAAAAATTCGCTATAAGGAAAACTCTCATTATTAATAATAAGGAAACAAAAGGTTAATTGTATATCGAGGATCAGCACATCGCTCTAAGATTAATTTTCATTTTATGCAATAACGATAAGGCAGCACATATATGTAGGTACTTACCTATCTACTTAAATATACGTTAAGATATGTTAAGCTTTCAAAATGACAGACAAAAGTAGTTCCTGTGTTTCTTCGAGAACAACTTTAGTTTTGCCGAGTATGGTTACTTAAGTTGACTAGATAGTTCCAGTGTGGAAGCAAAGCTCTTTAAAGACGGAAACTTCTACCGGTATTTTTACATCTGATATGAGGCCGATTGTAATACATGTAACGTGTCTAGTCTACCTCTTATTAATTATTTTACAAATTATACACACATGTATGTATGTACACACATAAAAGAGTGATAAAAAAGGTTTTAAAAGTAATTTTAGTACAAGTATTATCATTGATTTTCATAAACAATACATTTGTTTTTGTGTCATAGCATATAAAAACGTAATCAATGCTGAATGGGTTAGGAAATCTTGTAACAGGTGACCGTTGGGCAGAGTTCCTTGTGTCGAACTAAGTCTACCAATTCGGCAGCCAAAGATTCATGTGTGTTAGACCACGCGTGTCGGTTGAGTTATCTTGTGTGCCCTGGCGGGCGTCCCACTACCGGTTCGAGACAGAAATATTCGGCAGCCAAGACGGAAGTGGCCTCGGAATCTTTACCTGTTGCTCCCTTCGCCCGCTCCGCGCTCCCTCTATGGTTCCCTCTCGCTTGCTCGTTCAGGCGTCAGCATTCGTTAGTGCGGCACGCAGGCAGGCCTCTGCCGTCGTGGAGTTATGTGCAGTAATTCGGAGCTCTCGAATAAAAGACTACGATGTTCGTCCATACGTGACCGTGACCGCAGTTCTCGCCGCTACTTTCTTTGTCAACGTTATGTTATTATGGTGTTTACGTAACGTACAAATTTTATTAACGCATTATCTTATCTATGTCAGGTGCTGGGATGTTTCAAATAAGAATGTTATGAAAAGGCACACTTTAAAATCGGATCCTTAATATTACCTAGTACATCGGAAGTGAAGCTATTTACATGATCTGTTTGTTCCACATGAAATGGAATGCACATGTTTTCATAATTTGCCTTTCATGTCCCGTTCCTAATTTTATTTTGGGTCTGCGCAATTTGTTTTGCCTTTCTTCCTTCTAGATCTGTTGTCATTTTAAAATTAAATCCTTTCTTTGCCATAATATCTTCACACAGTATATTTATATTTTCTTCGGTCTAACAGGATGTTCTTTAATAAGTATTTGAAGACGGTTTCGAAGGTTTCGGCAAGATGTGGACGAGTATGGCAAAACCCTGCTTCATTGAACCTGGACTTCGCTTCTGCTTAACATCAAATAGAGCGGAGAGTCATTTACCTACTATTCAATAGGTTTGGATACAATTTGGAAGCGCTTGACTTTCATATCACCTGATGGTACAGCGAGTTACCGATAGTGCCGAACGATAAGACCAAAGGTGTAAGCATACTTTACTCTGAATTTACACAACCGTGGTACTTACCACAGACTACTAAGTGAACAAGTGTACTTACTACTAGGCTCAGAAATATCAAATGTCACTTTGATTTTAAGTTTTGGTATCTACCACAGACCAAATATTTTAATCTGCCTAATTCACATGTCGTGTAGGTTATGTATGTAAAAGATAGAGTCTATCTTTTAGGGCCTCTTTCACGATCTACAAGTAAGTTCCCATTAGCGTTTACTTGACAGATATTCCATACAAAACTGTCACTTTATCTGCCAAGTATCTCCTAATCAGACATTGTGAAACAGGCCCTTAGTGTATCTGATGGACCCTTGCTCTAAGGATAGACCATATAAATGCTATGTGAAATTTAAGGATATTACTTTTCAAAATTTTCCACCACCTAACTATTGCTTACTTCACTACTAGTAATTTTATTTAAATACTAGCGGCCCGTCCCGGCTTCGCACGGGTGGTCATTTCTTTTATAATATAGCCTATGTTACTCGGCGCTGATGTAGCATTCTAATGGTGAAAGATTTTTTTAAATCGGGGTAGTTATTTTTGAGGTTAGTCGTTGCAAACATACAAAAATACAAAGCGTTCCTCTTTATAATATTAGTATAGATGACGTTTGTGGCTCAGCCGGAATGCGACGCACGCCGGACCTGAATCCCGAACACATGCGGAAGTGCTCGAAATAAGTTCATTGCGCGCACGCATACTTTCAGCTAACTGAGCGTGGGTACCCCGTTACTTTTACAAAGAATAATAATTGGAGTTTGAAAACTTTAAATTAATTACATTTTTATGTTTTCATATAATAAAAAGGGAAATAATTTATTTGTATTACAAATTATTATTTGGTCAGCAGAATTATACAATCGGTCAGCATAAGAATCCCAAATTACTGCTGGTTAGGTTATGTTATTTTTTTTTCCCGAGCGAAGCGCAGCGTAGCGAGGGCCAGTCACGGAAGGGGGGAGCGGCATAAGACTGCTGTTCAGAATGATATAAGTTGCAGACTGATTTAGAAATATTTGCTGACCTTAAGTTGCTGCCCAACTAGCATTTTTTTGCTAACAAAAATACTAATACTTTGCTAACCGTTTAAATAACACCCTTATATAAATCTGTTAAATAAATGTAATGGAGATTTTCAAAAACCTCATGTTTAAAAATTACGAGTAGGTATAATCTTCAAGTCTTACCCAAGTAAGAAGCTGCTATTCTCTTTTTTTTAAATGGAAAAAAACTGCTTCTCTTTCATTACAAACGTGGGCTAAAGTAAAACTTTGCTTACTACGGAATCTGTCTTATTTTTGTTAATAAAGCAGACAATGTCAGTTAAACAACGTTTAATAAAAGTCCATATTTTTAAATGAAGAGGGCTAGAGTAGGCTTTCAGAACAATAACTATTGTTCTGAGACTACGCTAGACACCATCGATAACACTTGTGAAGACTATTTCACTTATTTTAATGATGTTTATAATAATCAAGTGCGAAATTAAAATTCTGTCATCCAATCTAAAAACCAGTAATACAACCGGCGAACCAATACGCAGTCATTATCAATCACTAACGAACGCACTAAAAATTTTATTAACAACCGAGATTTGCAATAAACGTTAATAGGAAATGAAAGACATGGAATAGTTTAAGCCGGAAATTAATACACGCGGGAAGAGGAAATTAGGCAGCGGCGGCCTGCGGGCGGCGGACGTGCGAGGGTCGAGGGAGCGGGGGGTGGGTGGAGGGCGCGAATCTGAACCAACTTCCGATGATGGCCGCGGTACGGAAAAGGAATGTCCGTTACGGAAGCGCTGTTCCGGCGACGTCTATATGCCTACCGTAGTATATAAATCTGTAACCTACGATTATTTTGACAAAGTATATATTTCGACCGTTTTATTTAACAGTTTGAAGTAATAAAATGTTTTGTTTTTATAATTTATAACGCAAATTTTGTTGCGAAACAAATTACAAAAACACAAATGCTGCTCGTGGAAATTTTTTCAACATTGTGATTTTGTAATTTGTTTCGCAACAAAATTTGCGTTAAGAATTATATAAACAAAACAAAACATTTTATAAATAGCTTGCCTACTTCCTAACTGATCTTTAGTATTTTTAAAAATGTTATCATCGGATTTTAACGACGGTAGTTGTTGACATTGATTGGGCGCCTTTCGGCGGGCTGGTTAGAACCACGATAGCTCAATTGGGAGAGCACCTGATCCGGTATGTCAAAAGGGTGCAGGTTCAAATCCTGCTTATGGATTTTTTTTCAACATTTGTGTTTTTGTAGTTTGAAGTAATGTTCTGATGTTCTTATTATGTTTAGAAGTTATTAATGCAATAATTTAAGAAAAACAAGTACCTAATTGAGAAACTTTAGTAGAAACACCATGAAAATTAAAACAAAGAACGGTGTTTATTCACGTACCTACATTGTTTAATATTATAATTCGATCCTCAACCACAATTTCTCGCACTCAATCTGTCTGTCATCCATCACATCAGCTACCTTTGATATTTATATTAAAAATGCTGAATGCATATTAACTTTAATATAATGTATTTCAAGATACTGTATAAATAATCAATCAACCATTAAACTGAAAAAATATTTTGATTGGACGAAGGTAGGCTGGGAAAAGCGTTGCTAATTTGTCGGAAGTCTACACCGGATGCCGATCCATTTCGAATGCAATCATATGGAAATGGCAGCACTTCCTGCGTGCTGACCCGGATCGAACTTGTTTTTTCCTTTTAAGTCGCTCAACAACAATAGGTGTTTTAATAAGGAAGGGTTGAGTGTTACTACTTTGTTAACCACGTTTTTATGACGACGTGCTAATTATCATTTGAATTGAATAATACAAAAGAATGCGATACAATAGAATTTCAATACAATAAAAATCAGTCAAAACTTAAAGTTACTTCATATTAGCTGGAGTGGAAATACAGAAATGGCTTCCTACGATTTCAATTGATGTCAGAAGTGTGTAGTATCTTCAGTTGATCGCTGCGGCTAAGCGCCGTAGTACCAACAATGAGGGTGTTGCAACGTCTGAGAACGCACTTCCGAGCTGTGCGGGCGTCGTCGGTTCGCGAGGCGACCTCGATTCGGCTGTTGTTCTCTCGTTACATAATGAGGTGCCACTCACAACTAGGCAACGATGTCACTACTCCGAAAATTGCGCCACTTACGCTGTTGTTGTCTTGAGAAATCAAGCCTAAGAAGGAGTTGGACATAATGGTCAACGCTTTAAAAATACTCCAACAGTTACTAGGATAGGCCACTAAAGGTCGCATAATTACCGTAAATAAAGGCGTAGTAAAGTGTTTTACGATTACACCTGGCACCAATGTACCACGCTAGTTTCAATAGCTGCCAACTTATAGTATAACACTATTTTAACTCAATTTTGTTTTACTTTCGTTGCGGCTCTGATAGTGTTTTAGAATAAATCGGAATAATCTTAGGTTGACAATCTAAAAAGTTTAATGGGCAGCCGTTTGCATGCGACCTTTTCCTTCACGAAGCTCATAATTATAGTTGGTAAAGAAATCATCTACTTCCGTCGACCTCAGGCGACGCGTCCGTCCACTTGTGGTCACGCAACGAAGTAAAATGTTAGCTAAGTTTACGAATTCAGCTCCAATCCAGTTATTTTCTTGAGGGACAATGGCAGTGTTAATTTATAAGCTTCGTGACTTGACATAATATGTGCATACAACATACTGGACGTTTAATGACTAGGTTTTTCAATATCAAGCTTTGGGACCTTATTTTGTATTGTAATTAACTATGAGGCAAGCGTGTGTTATCCAATGGTTTAAATGTTGTTTTGTATTTCGAAATCGATATTAACGTTAACTGCTCCTAGTGAATAGACAATTAATCCATGATTTTAACGAGTAACCCCCTAGGCGTGTTGAGCGCACAAGTGTCACATGACAAAGCGACCCCTCGCTTCGTTGGGATCGACGACGACGGTATCAAAAAACCGGGTAGGGAATGCACCCGTATTGAGATGAGAGGGTAGAGCGAGCTCATGTGGTCCGAAGCTCACGTGTTATGATGCCATGTTTTTTTTATTATTTATTATTGACGAAGCAACTTGTGTTGTAGATTATATTATAAATCAGTGTAGGCAATGAAAACTTGAAATTTTACCAAAATACTTTAAACGAATTGTATTAATTAACCACTAAATTTGTACCAGCGCAAGTATTTTCGAAATTTCATCAAAGGTCAAGCAACAAAGTAGGTCATCATTAATGAATTTATTAAAACAAAATAACTTTCGTATCGCTAGTTGACACCGACTTCTAATTACTGTGAGATGTCATTAATTTGTTCATCAAATAAAATTAACATATTTACATGACGATCGTTTGTCAGTAGCTACTAAAAAGACTGACTTGTTATATAGTGTCATAAAAAGTGTATCGTCTGGGGGCTCACTTGGTATGTCCCAATCGGGCCATGTGCGCGCGCTCCCACGCGTAGTTGACGCACAAGTGTGCGCGAGCGCCACACAAAATACCTACTTACTAACTCGTATCGCACTTCCTATGTGTGAGTAGCCGAGCTGCTACTTCCTGGTACAACGAGAGACGCTTTATTTAAATTCTTCCTTTGTGTGCGTACGCAATATTATTTATATTCAGTTACCTCTACTACTGGCCTATAAATGGTACACGAATATTATTACATTAGTGACATGTGTGTGCGTCTTTAATCTCCATTGTACTTCCTGATTGCTAGTTTGTGTGTGTGAGCCACTTGTTTGAGTGCTAGGGTAACTTTATCTCAGTGAGGGACAGAGTGCAGCGTCCGATTACTTTAGGGTTGACGAAATGTTTGTTATTTATCGACATTCGCGTACTACCCACTACGTATCGAATCGAGTTCAATGTAAATGTTGCTTGTAGTTGTAACATACCGAGAAAGAAAGAAATTTTCCATAGCGACTTAAATTCGCATGAATTTTGATTAATAAATGCTTTATTATTCCAGATATTGAACTTTGAAGTTTGTATGGGACACCGTGGGGCGTAAAAACTCTTAAACGCAATTCGCTTCGAGTAGGGTACCTACTCAGTAACCGGTCAAACAAAGAGCCATGTTTACTTTCCCATTGGAAACAGGAAGCGTGTAGTCGTTGTCTTAATGTCTCAAATACATAATGTTCTTGGTACGAAACAATACCAGTTCCGCTTTGTTTGCAAAACTGTGACACTTTCAGGAAGTGACCACTCGTCGTTGATGTTACCGTTTTTATTAACAAAATCATCAAGATATTGCATATTATTAACAACATTAAATATTGTGTTTTCAATGCCCTAATTTTCGATAGTTACCCTGTAACTGGTACTATTATCGACGACATTTTTATGGTGGTAGAGGTCGATATTGTCGTGGGTTTATCTAAAGCCAGCACTAATGCGGTATTAAGCTGCAAGTGGACAGATGCGGTGCACATCGAACAGTTTGCACAATTCGGAGGGTCGCTCATAGGGAGTGCCATGAATTCAATGCTAAAGCCCTGTCGCTCACATCTGTCGCCTCAATCGGCTATGGATTACGCACATCCAAGGCGAAGGGTTAGGGTGTAAATTCAATGTACTGCATAATTAATTATTAGTTATCAATCTCTAAAACCAATATTTTGTGAATAGAAATCAACTGTTAGTCGTAGCGTGTTTGATTCAGTAACGTTCGGTTTTACGCAAAATTAGCTCTTTGCTTCTTGCCGTGTGGTGTTGGAGCGGCTACGGCTCAGTTTACCAAATGCTTCGTGTTAAGAAACGTCAGGATTTAATAATAATGATAATGAGCGGGAAAAGATGTATAAAAACTGTTTAGTTCAACTTAGTAGTGTTCGCGTAAACTTTAGAAGTGATCTTTTTGTAGGGTTTGTTCTAAATTCTAATTGGCTATCACTGGCTATCACCGGCTATCACCGGCTATCACCGGCTATCACCGGCTAACTCCGTTTTATCCGATTCTGTAGCCATAATAACAGCATTGTTGTGTTCAGAACTTCAGACAGTTATTACTAGAGATCGGATATTCGGATGCATATTCACCTAAAGTTCATTTTTAGCTACAATATTATGGAAGCGGCTTCTTACAAAATAATTTTTTTAAAATATGAATCCCGATATTCTGGAAAATTAGTGAATGCGATCTCTCTAGTCGATATTATGGTGACAAATAACGTTTGTAGCATGTGGCATTTTTTTTGCTATCACTGGCTATCATTGGCTATCACTGGCTATCACCGGCTATCACCGGCTATCACCGGCTAACTCCGTTTTATCCGATTCTGTAGCCATAATAACAGCATTGTTGTGTTCAGAACTTCAGACAGTTATTACTAGAGATCGGATATTCGGATGCATATTCACCTAAAGTTCATTTTTAGCTACAATATTATGGAAGCGGCTTCTTACAAAATAATTTTTTTAAAATATGAATCCCGAGATTCTGGAAAATTAGTGAATGCGATCTATCTAGTCGATATTATGGTGACAAATAACGTTTGTAGCATGTGGCATTTTTTTTACCGACTTCAAAAAAAAGGAGGTAATATATCCGATTGGATGTATTTTTTTTTTATGTATGTCCGGCGATTTCTCCGTCATTTGTGGACCGATTTGTAAAATTCTATATGTATTCGAAATAAGTGTAAGTCGAGGTCAAGTGTAGAGGTAAGTGTAAATTTGGATATAACTCTTTAAAAATTCGTACTCTGTTTGGAGATTTTAAAATATTTTCTTTACATTGTTAATTAAAGTGTCTACATCATCGTAGCTTAAACGTATTGTCTCGGCTAATCTGTGTAGGGCGTGCGCTAAACGCGTAAAATGTTTCAAATTGGGAAATGTATTTTTTAGTATTCTTCCAGCCAGTAACATACACGCTACGCTATCGGTACATAACATTGAGACATCCTGCACTTTACTGTCGAATTCATCTCCCCATAAGTCTTTTAAACATTGAATTACAAATTCAGACACAGAATGACCGTTAACCACATCTAACGTTTTGCAACATAGTATGTAAATTAGCCCAGATATGTTTTCCCTTAACGGTTTTACTAAAAAATGTACCACATATTGGCCCAGAAAATCAGTGGTTTTGTCTAGTGATACCCACAGTTTATTGTTTTGTACGTCACTACGAATTCTTTTTAATTTGTCTTCATAAACTTGACTCAAGTATTTTTTTCTCGACAACAACAAACAAGAAAAAGATAGAGTTACGCGCGCTTGTTCTTTAAGTTTGTGTTGGTCTGTACAAGCCGTGCTGTGGACATCTAACAACGTTGTGCATGAGCCGTCTATTTCTTTTTATAGTGCCAATGGCTATACCATAAACAGAAAAACAAGAGATGCCTTATTGACAGCGGACAACCACTGAAATTAGTTAAGTTGTTTAACACCCGCCACCGTTGTAGGAGGCAGTGAAATTACATAGATATTTTGTATCCTAAACTTTCAACTTATTCGTCACATGCGATAATGTGAGTAAGTTATTAGTTTTTAGAGATTTAATTAGTTTTTCTTTGTAATTCGTGTTATTATTAGTTTGATAAAAATCTTTTGAAAATTAAAGAAAAAATATGAGGCAATCGTTATTTCTGTTATAAAAACATTGAATTTGTCGAATCCAAAATCCAAATTCTTTTGATACAAAAGTGCACTCCATATTAGCACCTTAAAATAAGTAAATATAGCTACACCCGATTTGATTCTATAATAAAAAACTAAATTTGTCGATCCCGGAATCCTGGGATTTTTTCGAAACGAAAGTGCTTTCCATGTTATGACAACACCTCAACTTTAGGCAAATATGCATCCGATTATCCTATCTCTAGTTATTACCCAGTTACATACCTAAAGGTACCTTATTATTAGTTGAGGACGTTGAAAGCTGAGACCTTAGAAAGCTTACCATCAGGTGGGATAGCGGCCAAGAGCATCCCCATCATTTAATACCTGATCAAAATATCATGTTTAGGTTATTGTTTACATATTTTTTTCATATCTGTTATAAAATAGAGGTACCGTATTATCTGTACCTGCTATTATTGATAACATTTATTTTATTTAACGAGGATCCAAGAAAAAGTGTACATAGTTTCCTGATTGTGTTGTATGAACATTTTAATCTGTATAGCTACCGAATGCAATTCTGCCAGTCTGCGCTGTAGCACAGTGACGCGACTCTGTAATGTAATTAAATGCCCTCAGATAAGCATGCTCTGTTGTCGAAGGAGGGACGCAATGAGGGACACTTGTGGTGCTTCTATCTGACGTAACCCTGTGCCCTTGCCTCGTTAGAATACCGATGTGCATGAAGTAGCTTCCTTTTCACTACAGAAGTTATGTAACTTATTTTATAATGCATTTACTTGTACGCGTTGGCTTAAACGTATTTTGAATTAATAATTGAGTTAAAAGGATAAATAATAGAGGAAGTGTTATATAAAAAATAAAACGAACGAGCCTTACAGTAGCTGCATATGATGTGTAACATTTGACATCTCACCTTAGTAACAAACAATTTTAACATTATATTCTGCAAAATATGGGTCAGGTATTATTTGAAATGATTTTTCATAACAAAGAATAATTGTTTTGAGTAATGCAATACCGCGCGCTCATTCGTCAAATCAAATGGCGCGCGCTTCCCAGATCGGTTGGTACCATTCGACGGCCAACTCTATCACCGCGCGCTCATTCGTCAAATCAAATGGCACGCGCTTGCGCGCTTCCCCGACTTCCTGTTATACACTTCCGTCCCATTTCACGAAATCACTCCCACAAATTGCAAGAAAGCGAGAGGAAAGATGTTACACATCAAAAATAAAATCGAATATAAAATGAATTAAAAATCAAAGCTTAATTCTTACATACTACCAAAATCGTAGTTATATTATAATATAAAATATTTATTTTTATCGATTTCTAATCTTTTTGTTGGACTATAATTACTAAGTATTGTCAAACTACCTATTGTTCTCAAAAGTTTTTGCATCTCCTATTACGAATATGGCACGAATGTACGACACGAACCACATTTTTTCTTTTTATCATCTTAAATAGGGGTCAGCAACTGATTTTAGTCTTTAGCAACAATTGAATACAGACCACCTGCTTTCTAGTTTTCATTCTATGTTATGTTTTGGCGATAAAAATAGTGTCAAAATTCAAAATTCATAAAAAATCAAAATTCGAAATCATTTATTCAGTTTAGGCTACAAGTAGCTCTTGTGAATGTCACTATGCCATCGGTTCGTAAGTCTACTCTGGGCGGGAGATCTTGTACTGAGAAGAACCGGCAAGAAACTCAGCAAGTGTCCAGCTCTTTTCTCCCTTGCAGCGTCAAAAATATTGGAAAATGCGCTATCATAGCAGAACACTTTCCATTACAAATAAATACAAAAAATTATAGAAGACAACCACAACATGTAAAAAAACATAATAAAAATGTCTAAGTAAACAAATTTACATCAGGTAAAAGTTTCAATTTCCACAATGTCATACAGTACCAGTACAGGGTGTGCCTGTGTGAGTTTCATTCGTCATTCGATCACGTTAACGAAAACGAGATTTTTTATGGATTTTTCAAACTCTTTTCGTGTGTCGCCAGGTGGCGCTGCTTCAATGCCATACTAATTTTCGTTTTCGTAAACGTAATCGAATGAATACGGGTAGTTAACAAAACTCACACTAGTCACCCTATACTCTCAAAAATTGTTTAAGAAAAACAAAGTCAAACTATAGTGAATAATACTAAAAATAAGAAAAGTATGCACTGTGTCGAGCGCTGGTTCCACTACTCTACTTTGGTTTTGACAAGTACAGTACAGTAAACAGCCTATAATTGTCCCACTGCTGGGCAAAGGCCTCCATCATTGAAATCAAGTCATCGCTACAATTGATGGGTAATGGCTTAATCACCACGCTTGCCAAATGCAGGTTGGTGATCAGGGCTATGCATCGAAAAATCCGAAATACATTTTGCTCGACCTGGGAATTGAACACGGGACCTTCGGGTATCGGGCCGAGCGTTCAGCCACTCGGCCACCGAGGCGTTGATAAAAAAGACATTAAAACTATTTTCACCAATATACTTACATACTTTAAAACAAATGAATATCATTAATTTTCGTTTCTACATTCGTCTCTGTTCTACCCTTGCCGCAGTTTGAATCCTTGCGGCTCTTGGTGCATGCAGGTGTTTAACCCCGATTTAAAAAAAAACGAGAGCGAGTTGAACCTGACGTGTGGTATTATATTTCAATCCGGTGTCCCCACTGACGATGTGAGTTTTGTTCGATATTAAAGGGTATATTATTGTAGGTGCTTAACGGTTGTTTTAGTTAGAAATCCTATTTTGTACAATAGCTAATAATTTTTATGCTTACCTTTAATTATTGTGTCGATTGCAGTAAAAGTTAATTGTATTAGCAGAATTTATGTTTTTTTTTTTAAATTTTAAGTGTTAGGTTCCTTTCTTTCACTATATTGAAAGATTGCACGGATTGTACGCACATGAAGAAGGGCAGCTATCCAAGTGCAAACTTGTCGAAAGCCTTTGCGATGTCAATACTATCGCCAATACTTCGCCATGCTTGTTGATTGGCTTCATCTCAGAGGCCCATTCCGTAATGCCACATAATTACCCATAACCCACCTCAAACGATTAATCTGTCTGTCGTCGATCATCTGAGGATCGATATATTCTTTTTCGACGAATAAGACCCAAAGTTAGTATAAGTAGAAAATGCGTAATACAAGTAATGTGCCATTGTTGACGACAATTAGTTTACAAACTTTTTGTTGTGCCTCCACTTCCCAACATGGGCTACTACTACCACGTAAGAGCCGATGTGTCATTGTATATTAGACAACCTTTGCACTATTCAGCTATGCATTAGAGGGAGAATTTAATCCCTTTTAAATTGCTCCACAGGTGTAAATGTAATCTCGGGCCACGCCTTTCAACCCTTGCTCTAGGTAGTCTTTCGTGTGTGAATCGTCATCAACATCAATATCATTCGGATTTCACGGTTAAACATTTATTAAAATGAAACATAGATTTACTCGGTTTTTCTTTATATTTCACTTTAGACTTCCTTTTGGCACCCGTTGCAGATTTCGTGGTCGAATGAAGACTGAGGCGTCGGCCGTCCAAAAGTAGTAGTCAAAATAGATATTTGGAGATTAGAACATTTAGGGAAAACAAATTAGGTACTTAACTGATGTGTATATTCTGAACCGATGAAATAACTATTGCAGCAATCTATACATTGAATATATATATTTTTTTATTATTATACGTAGCTCGACAAATGACTCCACTCCACCTGATGTTAAGTGGAAATGGAGTCCAGACGCAAGGACAACTGGCGCAGCGTGAAAACAACGCAGCATCAGTCACCCTCGCCCTGCCGGCCCACAAGGTGCCTCTTCACGCCTCGTTTGAGGGACCCCATGTCATAGGAAGGAGAGAAAACGTGTGCTGGTAGACTATTCCATCTTTTGGAAGTGCGACAAAAAAACGAGTCACCAAATTTCTTTGTGCGCGAGGGAATGTTCGAGACAGTACAGGGGTACTCCGGAGAGCAGCACGCGTACTCCTATGGAAGAAGAGAGAAGGTGGAATAAGGTCTAAATAAAAAAAGTTGGCTGGGGATACTTAGAATCGATAACAGACGTTCCAACAGGTTTTAGAAATTTTGTCAGTTTGTCTGTTTGTCTGTTTGTCTGTTTATTTGACCGCGCATCACGTAAAAATGGCTAAACGGATTTGGATGAAACTTTGCACATAGACAGACCATGACCAGGACTAGGATATAGGATACTTATTATCCCGGTAACAGGTTCCTGTGGGATAGTGTAGGCTTCGCGAACGAAGTCGCGGACGACAACTAGTTTCCTAATAAATATGTATGTCTACCTGCGTGCATTCGTCATGTAAAATAACAAAGATACACAATAAAATTTACCTTCATATAGGTATGGTGATCGATCACTTCCTGGTACTTAATTGTGTTTCGTCAATTATTTCTGTAATGATTATTTATAGTAATTGACTTGCATTGCATAATGCAGTACGTACGTTTTACTCGTATGTCTATGCATTGCTATTTAGTCTTCCTTTTTGAATGTATCCACACGATTTATGTCTGTGGTCACTTCACTATCTTGGCTTCCTATTGCGCGCATTCAGTATTGCGCTAGCGGTAAAACTAATATTATACATCCTTAGTATTACATCAATGCTTGCCAGTGATGCAATTATTATGTCAGTCTGCGGTTTGTTCACGAAACTCGCTCGCAATATTGAAATTAAGTTTCCAAATTATTTTTACATGGCAGAAGAGTACCTATGTACTTGTTTTTATACACAAAGCTAATAAGTTATTTGATTTCGTTCTTCTGATTGTGTTCCTAGATATTGTTCTTAGAAAAAGTTGGAGGAAACGTAGGGAACTAAAGACTCATGGTTAAGTGTTAAGTACCTAAGTACAGAATTTTCCTCTAGCATGACTATTATATCTAAAGGCGGTAAAATTAATTTTATAGTACACCAATAACAAATAAAGCCTAAATATATAAGGATACCCGTTCCTTTTTAAAGTATTATTGTAGTACCTAATAAATCATTTGATGATTTATTTGATGATTTATTACTAAAAAGAACTAACTTCCATGCAACTTTAGGATAGAAGTAAATATATATATATGGAAAATGGTCAAATACTGTGGATCCTTTAATTACAAAGCAAATGTATAATTGACCTAGAAATAATCAATGTACTTCACAGTCCGAAAATAAACTTGATAAATAATATTGTTATGGACCACTGTGTTTATATTTCACAAAACAGTGAAAAATATCAATACTTTAACGTCCGAGTCGCATGGAGCATAAAAATATTCACATTTTTGAGCAGCATCTCGTCTAGATTGAATAAAGCATTTGCGTTGAACGCCTAATTATCTAAGCTATTAAAAATGAATCCATTATAATAACGATTCGATAAAGAATGGAACAAGAAAAGAACGATTACTTTCTTATCTGTTTCTAATTAAGTTATTTTTCCGGTTAAAATTGTTGGTCAAACTACATCTTCCTGGAAGACATTAACACACGATTCAATTAAATGATTGCTCATCTGAATAAAGTTAATTTGAATTTGGAGATTACAAAGAGGCCATATTGTCAAAAGTTTGTTAATATTCTATTGTAAACTTGTTATTTTTCTGCTACATGCAGATTAAAAAAAAAAAGAAAATGAAGTCAAAAATATCTATCCCGGGTTTGAAATATATTCACTTAGAAAAATTTTCACTTTCAGATGCTTTCAGTAACGTCTAAAAAACACTATAATAATTCACCTCCACTGTATGAAAGGTAAAAAACTCATTTCAGCCGAGATTAACAAGGGACGCGGCTGTGAATACACGTCACATCACCCGTGAAACCTCAGCTTTGTGCGGAGTGTGAAAGGGTTCACTCATTAGGAAGATTGCGAGGGTGCCGGGCGAGGCTGCGGCAACATTGTCTCTGGCAGTGTTGTTACATTGTCTTCGCCTGCCGTTATCCCCGTCCTGATTCTGTTCTCAATGCTATATGTATTTCTTGCTGCCAGAAAGTCTACGATTTCCACCGTTAAAGTAACGAAGATCAGCCGTAGAGTACGTTTGGTTGATTCAACTGTCAATTTTAAAACTAAGTGAAGGTTGTTGGTATATATCAAAATTATACAATAATATATGCGGAAACACACCTGGGACTTTACTTACTTATAAGAACACAGCCTTTGTTATTGTAATACGCTATTTTTAAATTGTTTTTTGTTTACCTAGGTCCTAACCTAATGTAAAGAAGGTACCGACATCCTAGTTAATTAGCAAGTAGCAAGTAAATAATTAAATAAAACATTTGTCTATATATTCAGGTACACAAAATGCTTTGTCACATACAGTTTAGTACGAACATAGCGACACGGCGCCTTGCCATTCGAGTTAGATCAAGACAAGATGGCAAACAGGAAGTGTAGTAGAAAAACTTACTAGCGTCACCCAAGGCCGCCGCCGCTGACCAGCTCGCATACCATTACACGCCGAGTCGGCACACACTGATACATTATCTCACAATTAGAGACGTTTCGGTGGATCTTATTTAAAACACAATAACAATTTACAAAGCGTACTGTACTTATAATTTGTTCCTCTTTCAAGGCGAATTATTTGAAGTGTCCTTTTGTCAGTGAAACCTAGTAGCTGCCCATATTTTATTACGGCAGAGCTTTTTAGTTCGCTTAGTTAGCAAATGACGTCTTATCTATGTTCACACTTTTCTCTAGATGTGAAATCTATAGTTATAACATTAGCAATATTAACAGTAGCATTGTTGTGTTTTAAGTATTTAGAGGGCATTCAAAGGTTAGTTTTTGAAGTCTGCCTTTGTTGTTGTTACGCACGGTCTAAATCTGCACATTTATATGTCTTTAAAATCTGATAATTTAACAGAATGTAATATGGTGGTTTTCTAATCCATTATTTATAGATAACCTATTTCCTCTGATTACGGCGTTATCGGCTGTATACGCTTCTTAGTAGAGAATCATCTTCAGTGATCAATTACAATGTCCAGCCCCCTTATAAAAGGTATTGAGCGTTAGGTGTATTATCCGATCCGTTCGTCGTGGACATTTGCACTATTTTTAACGTTCTTCTTATAATAAGTGTGCAATCCGCATGCTCACTCTTCACAACTGCAGGTAATATTTGAGCGACTACAATAGATACGAATTTCGTTCGGCTAAAATATTAACTTTCGCACAAAGGGGAGCTTTATATTTCCAAGTACGGGGCACTTCTTCACTTCCTAACAATAGCTTGAATGGATAACGAAATGGTAAACAGTGGTTCCATTGCAGATTCCAAACCTATGCGAGGTGGTCAAGTTTGTGATAAACACGGTATGATACTATAAAGAGAGATTCGATAATGGTTTCTTAATCCGCTTTAATAGGAGATATTGTTGTTTGTAAAACAGTTTTTTAATGTACCAATTTCTCATGGCGATATCTGACTCTCCTACTCGAAAGGTGTTCAACCTTATTAGTTAATTAAATTAACATAAGCGTACAATAATAAGGTCTACATCCATACATGTATGTATGTTAACATATTAAATACTAGTTGTCGCCCGCGACTTCATTCGCGAAGACTACATTATCCCACAGGAACCTGTTACCGGGATAAAAGTATCCTATATCCTAGTACGGGTCATGGTTTGTATATGTGAAAAGTTTAATTCAAATCCGTTCAGCCATTTTCACGTGATGCGCAGCCAAATAAACAGACAAACAGATAAACAGACAATTCTGTTATCGATTCTAAGTATCCCCAGCCAACTTTTTTTCGAATATCTTCCATGTACAGATTTTCGACCCTCTTTAGCTTTATTATGTTTATGTACCTAGATAACAAAATTAAAAATTAAGAGTTGAAGAATATTTGATGATAGATAAGATTATATATTCAAACATAACATAAAATACGTGAGATGTTTATGGGGGGGAGGGGGTCGAGTCAAATCTCATCTAATCTTACGTTGGAGAGAGGGGGGGTCTCGGCAAATATCACGCAATTTTTTTTTCTGATTAAAACAAAAAAAAAATTATACTATTTTGGTCCATTTAATCCAGATTGTACATGCTTAAGATTTAATCTTAAGCGTAATCGTAATACGATTAAGATCATTCACTAATTCGTTCGAAAGAAAATAATTTCATTCATACTTCAAATTTGTTTTTTCTTTTTACAATCACAATCCAACGCGTTTACGTAAGAAACCCATATTTTAAAAAATCTCACGTGAGATTGGGGGATGGGGGAGGGGGTTGAATAAAATCTCACGACATCTCACCAGGGGGGGAGGGAGGGACAGAAAATTCAAAAAAACACCTCACGTAATTTATGGACGCCCCCCAACCTGTATTATCCAGTACAGGTTGTTTGAAAAGGAGTCGAAAGGAGATGGTACTTTATAGTAGGACCTTAATCTTAATAAAACATTAATTAATGCAACTTTTATCATGAAACCATATTATTGGAAATCGTGATAAAAAATACTGTTCCATATATTTTGAGAGGTATTTTATCTTGAATTTAATAATGCTTAGGGCGGATTTTTCAATCCTCAGATAAGTCTTATCTAAAGAATATGATTGTCATTGTGACATATTTTCTAAAGAGAATCTTTCATTATGTCGAAATTATTCAATGAATAAACTTTATCTGACGATTGAAAAATCAGCCCTTAGTTGACTTAGCTGTTTGCTGTAGTAAAGTTGCTTTTAATGAAGGGTTGCTTTTTTCCCTTTCAGAATGTTTCAACGTGTGTTCAAGCTAAGTTAAGAGGTGTTGAAACGGTTCTAAACTCAGAAGTCTATAAACAATTGATGTTTATTGAAAGTGCTTTTATGTATGATAGTACCTATTATATAACAAGGTAATGTTATTGAAGACCTTTTCGTCGAAAAAAGGCTAACCAAGCTTTAATAGGATATTGAACATACACATTATTGTACCATGGAAGCAGTGAGGAAATAAAAGGTTCAAGAACTTTATGGGATTTCATTATTTGAAGAGAAACACAAAAGAATGCGGACGAAATGGTAAGGAGGCGTCTAAGACGAGACGCGTATTCTCATAGACGCCGGTGTTTTCATAAATGCCCTTTGAGGTAGATACTGGTGCTTAAATTCTTTTTAAAAGCATTCAAAATGTTTTCTAAAAAAGAACTTATAATAGAGAAATGGCACCGGCTTAAAGTAATAGAAGAAAAAATTAAATATATTAATTACCTACGTGCTAACATTTATGTCTTAACTGTCACTGATCAAGTATTTCGTCTACATCGCTGACACCAGAAAAACTTATAATTTGAAAGCTTAGTAAATTATAGAATGAGACTCCTTCATCTTTCTAGCGTTATCAATAACGTGATCAATATTAGCGCAGTGTCTATCTACTTCAAAGCTATATGAGTTGCGCCGAGCGACGCATTGTCTGCTCGCTCCATCACATCCCAAAGGATTCCTGATCATTACAATTCCGGCGAGCATTTCCATAAAAATGATTCCCGATCGTTATCTACGTGAACAGGTCGGAATCTTTTTTTTCTTAAGAGCATCATTTATTATTTTTAAGGGTACACAAAAAATGTTGGGCCCTTTAAAGCGCCGCTGTGTCCCTTCTAGGAAGCGCTCTTGGATTTATTTGACACTCATCTGTGAGATATAGAGCGGCCGTGGTAGTGGACAGGTTTGCCCGCCAATCCGGACATCTTTGTGTTTAGACGCTGGACCAACAAAGACGTGTGAATTTACAATTTTGCACTTAGAGATCAGGAGATATGGCGCCAATGAAGATAAGAATGATAAAGCGACATGACGACATTCTAGTTTTATGACCAGACGATGATTTTTACAAACTAAGAGACAAGTGAATATTGTCATTAAAATTTAAAAGACATGGATGTGCCCGATGGATTACTTACATAATGACAATTTTGATCTACATATTGCATGCAAATGTGTAGTTGATAAGATTGTTGAAGTGCAGTTAGATAGTTTAACATACAGGCTCATTCACATTGTAAAACTCATATCGTGAGAGAGGTATAATTTTTTTACCTAAGTGCCCAGCTAATAACCATCTTTTTTTATTGCCACTTTTATCGTTCACGCGTTAAAATCGTATTGTTGACAACAGAATAATGTTCAGGCTGCCGTGTTCGACTGTTTTTATTACCTTGGATTATCCTAACAGGTAATGACTGAAAGGGTTTGATAAAAAGCCTTCGCTTTTCAACATAGGTTCCAGTTCATCATTGGACACGATACGGTGCTCGATAATGAGACGGTTCAAGGATTTCTTATAACGTAAAACGGTCGTTGTGCAATTTCCCACAGGGTCTCAAAAGCAAATACCTTCTTTAGAATCAAAATACAATGGTGGGGCAAGAGTCAGGTAAGCGCCTCACGCCGCGGGGTTCCATAGCAGAAGTTTTATATTTCCGCTTCTTTGTCATGAGCTCGGAGCCAATTAATAATTTCTCTAGATGACCGAAGTCATTGTCGAATCACCCGCGCACTCGGTCCCATGGCCGCGCCGAAGATTGATGAACTCCCTGTGATTGTCGCGTTTTTACGTTGATAGACTGCTTTTTGCGTTGTTCTGAATGGCGTTACGAGTCCACTTATTGTGACTTCGGTTTACGAGAGCTTCGGATTCTTTGTAACTGTCGTTTAAGAAAATGCCTAGTGATGTATGAGTTTAATATTAGAATCCGTGTGTTATGTAAAGTTTGTGAACAATGATAAGTAGTGAGTAAATAGCCAAATCATGTGCAAATAGAACTTTTCTGATATTTAAATAGGAAATAAGATGATAAAATATGTTAACTCCTTCATTTTTCGTTTGACGTCAATGGCGAATTTGATAAACAATAAAGAGTTCATCCATACGATTTTTTCAAGATTTTTTTCATATAGCGTCGGCTCATTTACAATTTGATATCAAACGAAAGAGAAAAGATTACACGGTATTTGTATATAAACCCAGATCATAATTTCGCAATATTAAAATTTATGGTACCTATCCCACTACCTAAGTAGTTAGAGTTCCTAATGATACGCGCAAATTAGTTATTTGCCTACTGTCATTCCACCTCATATTGTGTTGTATGCAAATGTGATGATAAGGGATATTAAATTAGTTATTATATTAAATTATTTTTTTACAATAAAAGCGGAAATAAATTCTTTCATAGAAATTACCTTATATTCCATTTTTTTAAAACGAAGCTGCATCTTGCTTTTCTAAAAATGTTTCGTAAGTTTAAAAAACAAATATTGTTGATAGTGTTCTTATTTTTATTGATTGATATGATACCAATGCGCATCCATTTTGAAATTAAAAACGGATGTTTTCGTAGCAAATAAAAAAAACATTCTGCATTTTAATAAAATACATAAAACTATACAAATTGTCCGGAACTGTGTAATTTTCGGACTCTGGGTTTGTCTCGACCGTGTTTTTGTCCCACATTATACATCACACACGCTCTGCACGATTGCTCTATCAAGACGTGGGTAGGAGTCATCAGATACAGTATTGTAATCCTTGGTCGTAGTCCACCAACTGTTTAGATTAACAGGTAACATTTGATATTGTTAAAAATATATTGAAGTAACTCGCAATTGTCTTATAAAATCGTCCTTAAAAAGTTGATTACTGTCAGAGTCAAAGTCAGAATTTCTTTGATCAAATTGTCATAATGCATTTTTGAAATGTAGAAATTGTTTTCTTTTAATTATTATTTTCTTTATCTTTCTTCAGCAGCACCAGGATAGTTTGAATATCAGCAACATTTCCCTCACAACCAGTAAAATGCCGTAAGTATGACATTACACTATACTGACTGCGTATGCGTAGGTGACTGCGGTATGTTCAGCTTAAGCCAACAAAATACATCTGTAGCCCTGTTTGTAGTGGACAGTTTGGCCTTGCAAATAAAATATATTATAGACAGCTTTACACAATTACGCTTCGTACAGACTGTAAGAAGTTGACATGGTGTACATTTCCATATTCAAAGTAATTTTGCATGACAATCAAAATAATAATATTTATAAATTAAATAATATGTTACATCATTATGATAAGTCGTGACAGTAATGACTTTAAGCTATTTGATAGCAATTTATTTACTAATAACTTTTACCTGATTAAAGGTAATATGTATCTAGCTAGACGATGTAGACATAATATATACCTTATATAATACATAAATAATACCTTGTTGGCAAACACTATCAACTTAGTATGTAGTGACAAGACAGTAACCACCAATAGTAGTACAAATAAAAGCACTGCAGCAAATTCTTTTTTAGGAAAATATGGTTGACTAAGGAGAAGTGTAATAGTGTTTGTACTTTAGTTCACCAAAATGTCAATCGCTTCTCTGGCAAATTATTAGACATTGAATTAATGCTAGACATATATAGCGTGGACATATTATGTCTAACGGAAACATGGTTGAAACCAGAAAGCATGTATTTTCGGTAAATAATTGTAAAGTAGCTAGCGTGTTCAACAGAGACTCTGTTATAGGGGGCGGTTGCATAATTCTTGTAAAACATTCAATTAAGTGTAAAGAGCGAAAAGACATAGTAAGTTATTCTGTTGATCGCGTATGTGAAATTGTTAGCGCAGAGTTAGATGGTTTTCTCATAGTATGTGTATTTATCGACCGCTTTCAGGCAACTTTACAACTTTTTAAACTATATTAGAAGATTTATTAGTCTTATCAGAATTAGAATT
Organism: Eudonia truncicolella; assembly: GCA_949315975.1. Lineage (NCBI taxonomy): Eukaryota > Metazoa > Arthropoda > Insecta > Lepidoptera > Crambidae > Eudonia > Eudonia truncicolella. Next base: position 8,347,427 of record OX438829.1, on the reverse strand, counting down.
AGATTTATTAGAATTTTTTATTCTCCAGAAAAGGGCAGTCCGGTTTATATACCAGTTAAAGCCACGTGATTCCTTACAGGATTTATTTAAAGGTATAGATCACGGATTGAATACAAGGAATCATAGTATATTATGTGCATCGAAGCTTAGACTCAGCAAGAGTAGTAAATCCTTTATAGGTAACTCAATTCGATTTTATAATAAAATACCTGATGATTTATCTGCGTTGACAGATAATAAATTCAAAACGCACGTTAAACATATTTTAATTAAGAAAGCTTATTATGTGGGGGTATGACTATTACACACAAATGCGTGTGGAAATAAGTCGCCTGCACTGGCTTGAATATTATTATTAATGTGTACAAAATTGTACAAAATTTCTATAATATTACATGAATGTAATTTGGTTGAAAAGATGGAGAAAAACAAATAAGCCTCCTGAGTTTCTTGCCAGCTCTTCTCGGTCGAAGGCTCTCCCAAAATCCGAATTGGTGGTAGATTCAGTAGTTTAGTCTAAACTAATTTTTTAGTTTTATGATTTATAGTTTTGACGTCAATAAACACCTGTGAAGGCCTATGTTGAATAACATTATTTGAGTTTGACTTTGACTTATAAAAGTAAACTAATTTAGCTGTACCAATGTCAGTTATCAGACGAATTTTCACTATCGCAAAAGCCGCAGAGCCTTAGACTTATCTAGTTGATAATTTATCTATATGTGGGCCCCACTGAAGCTTGGCATCCAACGTACGCCTAGAAACACTGGTGTCCACAATATTTAATTTTTACGTTGGTTTTTACCTCCTTAAGATTAGGCAATACAAATCCTATACATTTGGTTTTTCCTTCATATAATGTTTGTAACTAAATTGTTGACATTTATGTCTTACTTATTTAACATTTTGATTTATACTTACTTTAACATTTTCCTGAACTCAAAGACGTACCTACCTTGGTAGGATTAGTAGGATTTAAAAATGGATTTCTATGTAAAATCTAATTGATATGAGAGCCACTAGGTATTCTAAATCATACTTAAGAATAGGGAACTGTACGTAAATTATCACCACATAACTAAAGCATCGAAATACTCGTACCATTTAAACATCTTTGTAGTGAAATTTACATGAAAACTGTTTGTATCACGTTTACTTGTGGCGCTTCTCCTTTGTTATTTGCCTTTTTTTCATTGAAGTTGTGGCACCACAGTATTTCCTGTTTGCGAAATTATATTCAAATGTATGCATACTTTTTGTCGACAGTTTAACAAGTCGCCGGCTTCGCAAGATGATGTTTCGTCCGTTGTCTTGGGTCGCAATAAAAACTGACATTTAAAAAGTTAAATATAGAATTATAATTTTTGATCTCGTCATTCACCTCTTCCGGGTTCAACTGATCGTCATCATCAACAGCCTATAAGCATCCTACTGCTGGACTTAGGCATTCCCACATGACCAGTTGTTAGCACATGGGGAGACTAGGCGCATATTTACCCTGCTCTGGCTCAATGCGGTTAGATTAAAGACTTCCATCTTACACCAACCAGAACAGCTTAGAACGTTTTATCTAGAATATCTCAGGAAGTCATGTAGTTAGCATTGAGTACTAGTCCAGTGACTTCTTCTCCAGCGAGGTCCGTCTCAATTCTCGCGAAACAATGCCTGCAACGCAAGTGTTGATGGTGTGTACATTTATGATGACAAATAATAATTCCTATTGAAAAATGTTATAGATTAAACCAATGATTCTCTCCAAACTCACCTACCTACACAACTACTCGTTTCTGATTGAATTCTTTTCTGCTGGGGAGCTAGCTATCTTATCTCTAACGGTTTTATGTCGGAACTCAACGTCTTTAATAATATTGTTGTTATAGCGTCAGACTTAGATAAGATGGTTGTAGTGGTAGCTAGCCAGGCGGATTATGAACAAGCTCTACCGCCAACCAACCCGAGTACAATACGTGCCATTGTTAGACCTCTGGGTCTAAGATCTTAGGATAACGCAAATATAATAGTTTCTGTTAATCTATTAGAATTTGAGTTACCTAATTCTGAGGAGATAATGAAATAATCCCTACAACGACAGCGATTAAATGTTCTTAATTTATTATTAGGGTTACTTTGCATTATACCTATACACAAAATAACATGATTCAGAACCAGTTAAACAATAGGTACCTATGATGGTAAGTTACGGTTTAGTTTGTGACGCTTATTATATTGTAGAGTTTCTGAGGCTAATTGACAAATAGATCTACACTTTTCCTTTTCCAGAATGTCAACATAATGCCTAAGTAGTACAATAATTACTAACTTTCCGGTTACATAAGTTAAATCTTGTCGAAATTAACACTTCTTAACTTGAAAAAAGCAGGTTAGAGTTTATAACTAACAATATTTTATTCTACGGGACCATTTCTAAACTAAATGAGTATGTAATTTGTATTCTTCGTTGAATGGAATTTGAATAAATACGTATTTCCCAGTTCATTATCTTGTATCCTTTTAAATGTTTAATCTTTATAATATGGTTAATAAGATTGGTAAACATAATAGTGTAATTTAGTATTTATTTTTAGAATGACATGCAGGTATAAAGTGAAAAATCTGATCTGCTCTCTGTTTTCGATCGTTGCAGATAACTTTAAAAATTAAAATGGTTTTTAAATGATTTTGCGGTAAGAAAGTTAATATAAACGTAACGGTTGTTTTTAAACCACAGGACATATTGTGAATACGTGAATACTATGCTAAACCATATTTTTTGAACCTCAACGCAGATATACGAGAATGAATTGATGATAACTAATAAAACCGTTTCCATAAGCCTAATCCTTTTTTGTAGTGTCATTATTTTCGACTTTATCAATCCGAATCCGGTATCTAATAACTAAGATTGGTATTTTTACCTGACCTAACATGACTTGTGCGGCTGTCCGGCAAAAAGTTGCGACTATCAGTTGAATTGTGAAGGTTATAATTTGCGCTGTGGATCGTGACAATGTTCACGGTGGGTGAGGCTATCAGTCCGCTAGGTAAGTGTCACCTGAGGCACTAGCGGTCCCACCTGCAGTCTAGTTGCGCTTTTAATTGCTGACGCACACCGCATGCAGCCATGCACCAGCCACCAGTCGAACTGGACTGGAATGCGAAGATTACTCGGTCGGTCGGGACGACCTGTCTGCTTATTACTTACTCAACTTAAACAAAAAAAATATTGTATTGGCCTTTCTACTATATTTAGTTGGTAGTTTAGCTATTGCACATTTTTACAGATATTCGGCCAACAATGTATTTCAATTTTAGTTTAAGACCGACATGTAAGTTATTAATGATGTTGTAAAATATGTATCATACTCTCGTTTCAAACACCGTGAAGACATTATTCTAAATTCTTTAGTGTGTTGGTATATAGAACTAAGACCACTTAACAGATATAGGATGCGTCCGCTACTTCACCCACTTAGCCAATTCCTCGTAATTAGATACCCTTCGTCATCTGTCGGCGCGTTTACGGTACGCAATGGGAATGCGACGGTTATAGAAGTTTTTGTGACGTTTAGCGCTGTGTGTATGGCAGCGTGCGCGGGCGCCGCTGGATCGGGGTCGCGCGTCGCGTAACGGGCGAGCGCTAACGGGAGGCCGGCCTAGGCCGCGCAGCGGGATGATGCACGCGGAAGTTGGGAACGCGGACGCCGATTAAAGCCTACCGGCCTGGTATGGCGGCTGCGTTTACGCAGCCTTACCCGTGCAATATACCTACTTGGGCAATAACACTAGAGAAATAAAAGTAAATAAGCTGTAACTCGACACGGAGTTCCTTAACATACGACGTTCATAATTATTAAATACCTATAAATGCAAATCTAAGGTGTTAAATTGTATCCCGTATTACTTGAGTGTACGACGTGTAGGTAAACTAATAATGTTAGTACCTATATTATAGACCAGTCTTTAAGTTGTAATAAGCCACTTACGATTTCGACCGACTTTATAAAAAGCAGTAAGTCCTCGTAACTTATTAACACTTATTATACCATAACCATGGGGATGCATACTGCATAAATGCACATGCCAACCGGCAACCCTGTTATACTACAATGAAACTATGCAAAAAAAGACATTTGTGTATCGGTTTTAGCCCAGTAATTTAACTCGTTCTCATACTTGTCCTTCAAACTAGAACAATAAATAGTCTATTATATGATCTTCTTGACGAAGGTTGATTTTATTTACAGCTGCCCGAAACAATAAGTCGGTGCTGCAACCGAACTACTTGCGTAGTTTCATAATCTAAGAATTTACACTCGTGGACAAATAATACGGATCAGCGACAAAATCCTATGTATCTTGTAAATTAATAATGTTACATGCATGAAACTGTTACTTTATATCCTACTATATAATATTATAAACGCGAAAGTTTGTAAGTATGGATGATTGTTTGTTACTCTTTCACGTAAAAACTACTGAATGGATTTTAATGAAACTTTCCTCATATACAGACCATGACCCAGACCAGCATATAGAATACTTTTTTTTTACTGTAGTCTTCGCGGACGAAGTCGCGGGCAACAACTAGTTAAATATAATTTTAATATCGTATGACATAAAACCTTAAATGTTAGAAGTATAACTTATTTTGAAAAAAAATTGACAAAGGTTCGAATTTGGTAATAAATTTAATTCATGCGTGTTTTACTTTTGCTTGTTTTCTCACTTTTGTTTTCAATCTGTCAAATCAAAATGATAAAAGGCAGTCATCATCGTCTTTAACGTCATTATTGAATTACTATCATGTCGCTAACGCCAGAAGAATATATACGTATCTTCACTATGCTAGAAGAAGGCAGAAGTCCGAGAAGTACAGCGAGAGTAACAGGCGTGTCACTTTCTACGGTGTAAAGAGTCGTGCAATGTCTACGAGAAACGGCTCAACATTAGAAGACCAGGAACCGGCAGACCGAGATGTACTATTACGGCTCGAAAAGATCGATTTATTGTTACGACCATGCTTCGAAATCGACACCTCACGGCAGTTGAAGGAACAAATCAATTTCAAGAGACCCGAAGAGACGAGGTAAGCGAGCGGACTGTAAGACGGCGACTCCGAGAAGTTAATGTGACACTACATAGACCGACAAATGGCCCAAAACTTGCAAGGGAACATCGAGTAGAAAGATTACGTTATTCCCGCGAACATGCACAATGGGGAAACGAAGAATGGGCAAGAGTAATTTTTTCTGATGAATCTAGATTTATGCTCTATGCACAGGATGGGCGGCGAAGAGTTTACCGACGGCCAGAGGAACGTTTTATGTCAGCTTGTTTTGAGGAAAAAGTACCTTTTGGCGGAGGATCTGTTATGGTTTGGGCTGGAATCTCTTTAGAGTCGCACGGAGTTAGTGCTGATAGAAAATGGTACGCTAACTAGTGCAAGATATGTAGAAGAGATCCTTAATGAATAATGAGTATGTCGGCCCATACTTGATTAATATGGGTGAAAATTCCATATTATATTCCATTTATGCATGACAATGTTAGACCAAATACAGCTCAAATTGTAAATGAGTAAGTATATTCAGGACGTAGGCATTAATTGCATGGATTAGCTCTCGAGAAGCCCGGATCTAAATCCGATTAAGCACGCTTGGGACGAGCTCGGAAGGCGTGTGAGAAATCGAAATCCCGCCCGAGCTAGACTTAGAGGTCTGAAACATGTGTTAGTGGAAGAATGGAACAATATTCCGCAACATCGCATAACAAACTTAACAAACAGCATGCCCAATCGTCTGGCAGCTGTAAGAATAGCCCGTGGAGACAATAATAAATATTAATATGGCTTTAAAGTTCGTTTTTATGTGGTGTGAGGTAATTTTTCAACGCAAAAAATGTTGATATTTCTTATGTAATTTTATGAATAAAAAATAACGTTTCCACCATTTAGTCGTTATTATTACCTACAACATACCTCTATTATTTTAAGAGATATTCGAGTTTTTCGTACTAACCCGTATTATCTGTCCACGAGTGTATTTTGTTAGCTTTCCTGCCCTCTATATGACAAATATATATACATTTATATATGATAGACCACTTTTCTGTCGGAAATCTAGAACATAATAATTTTCTTGCAAGACATTGCTGTTTGCCGTCAGAATTTTGTAGGCAGTATTACGTGGGAGCTATTTTTACATTAAAAATGATTAAACAGACACTATTGAAATATCTACCTATAATTTGTTTATTTAGGCACAGACGCCTGCACATCAACCTATCCAAAACTGTCAAATTTCTTCAATACATTGACAACCATATGCCTTAATCATAAAGTTCAAAGTCTATTGAGGAAATTTGACAGTTTGTGGTAGGTTGATGTGCAGGCGTGTGTACCTGACTACTTATCGCTCGCAAATTTTAGTGCCAAAGTAGTAGGTTGTGACTCTGAATACGAATGTGAGAGGTAGCACTCGTAATTATGATAATATAATAAAAATAATAAATCTTTCTTGAATAAACATATTTTACAATATAATAACTAAATATTAAACATATTAATAGAGAACAGATAACACAATGTGCCTGGACTAGGATATTCCTGTTTTCCAGGCATAAATAAGAATAAGGTCTAACAAAACTATCTAAATGTGTAACTTGCAAAAATACAGTTCTATCTCTAAAGATAGAAGTAAAAAGAGTAGATAAAAGTAGTTAGTAGCTAAATAAATTAAATTACAATATTAATTATGAACCTAAACTAGTGATAAAACAGACAAAATAACATAATATTCCTTCAACAATAATCAATAACTTTTCTTTACGTTCGTAGGGGTGAGAGTGTAGAGTATTAGTACCGTAGTGTGAGAATTACTGTCACCGGTTTAAAAATGGTTCCTGACAGGTTCTGTACGGCACGCGAACTGTACACATTTCTTTAAATCTGATGGGATTTTTAGAAGTTTAATAACTTGTCCTGACACAATAGTGTTTGGTAAAGTCAGCGCAGTTCACGGTTGGCCGACAGGGGGCGCGGCGCAGTAGAAAGCAAGTTCACTGTCACGGCCGCCGTTCGGTGCGACAACCTTGCGCCCGCGCCGCGCCGCCTTCGCAACGCGTCTGCCAAATTTTACTACAAATTGCGCTATTATACAACGGTTATTATAATCTCGACTGTTTTTGAAGCTGCAACTCTTATGTGTCATGTGCAATAGAAGGTTTAGCTTTACATGGAGCCATATCCGTTACTTTGTCCACGAGCACGGCCACATTTTATTGTCGGGAATTTGTGACACTTTCAAAACAGTTTCTCGCAACATTTCAATCTTTTGACAAAAGCAAAGCTAAGGCTAAGCTGAGGGTTTATTAACGATTTAGTATTAACTTTATGTAAATTGTTCATATATTATTATTCTATCCAACGTCCAATCTCGATCGACCCTGTAAAGGATTCAATGTGTAAAAACCGGTTTGAGGAGACTTATTGTTAACAAAGAATATTGTAATTATATTAAAAATATTGAAGGATTCAATGTGTAGTTTTCGTGAAAACTTTGGAAAACGATATATAAGTAGTTATATTGTACTACTAGTTGTCCATTAAAAGCGTTTTAATAAATTAAGACGTTATAAAAACTGGTTTTAGGAGACTTATTATTAACAAAGAATATTCATAAAATTTTTATAAAATACAGTGAAAAAATTAAACGCCATCAAAGAATATTGTAATTATATTAAAAATATTGAAGGATTCAATGTGTAGTTTTCGTGAAAACTTTGGAAAACAATATATATGTAGTTATATTGTACTACTGGTTGTCCATTAAATGCGTTTTAATAAATTTAAGACGTTATAAAAACCGGTTTGAGGAGACTTATTATTAACTAAGAATATTGTAATTATATTAAAAATATTGAAGAATTCAATGTGTAGTTTTCGTGAAAACTTTGGAAAACAATATATAGTTATATTGTACTACTAGTTGTTCACTTATGCGTTTTAATAAACTTAATACGTTATAAAAACCGGTTTGAGGAGACTTATCTATATACATATAATGACTTGACTGACTGACTGACTCATCATCGCCGAGCCTGAACCGCTGAAGCTAATTAGATACAATTTGGACTGTAGGTTAATTGAGTGACGTAACCAGCCACTAAGAAAAGATTTTACGGAAATCACAGCCTAAGGGGGTCAAATAGGGGGTGAAAGTTTGTTTGAAAGTCCGTCAGTTTTGAAGTTAAATATATGAAAATTGGTATGTGGGTTCTTGAAAAGAATTAAAAAATGATCTGTCTCAGGAATTTTGTTTATTTTTCTTTAAATGAGTAAAAAAGGGGAAAAGGTTTTTTGGAGAAATCATTATTTTTAAAGTAATAACTATAAAAATAAATATTTTAATCGATCTTTAGATTTTTCAACAAAAATAAAAAAAATGTGTTTTAGCGTTTTTCGTAAAACCTCCCCTAGAGAGGTGAAATAGGGGTGGAAAGTTTGTATGGAAATCTGTAATTTCTTTGGTATTTGGCCTGGTTTGAAATTACGAAGAGTTTCAGGATTTTTGGAAAACGATCCCTTAAGTAGGGGACGACAATTTGTACAGGAGTTTTCAGAACGGACCAAAATTAGCTATACAGAGTGATTTTTATTACGCGGTTTTGTGCTTACAATTTTTACTAATTCTAGCTCGCATGGATGGGCTTTTTAGTGATACAAAATGAAAAACTTAATGTTGAAATGACGTGAAATGTTTAGTTGTCTAACCCTTATTAATTATACCCTTATGATATTTACCTTTAATAAATTTGGCTTGTATTACGAACAAACACAAGTCATGTAGCCTACGTGAGCAAAGCCGCGAACAAAAAGCTAGTTTATTATAAATAAGTATATTAAATATATTAAAAATATTAACACTAGTTGCAATGCCAATAGTAACCAAAGTGTAGGTAAGTAGAACTTAATGAATCATCAATACACGATGCTTGTTACAGATAGATAAAATCGTATGACAATATCTAGCAAATTTTTGTAATATGTTTATAGACAATACGCTAACTATATACATATAATGACTTGACTGACTGACTGACTCATCATCGGTGAGCCTAAATCGCTGAAGCTAATTAGATAAAACTTGGACTGTAAGTGACGTAACCAGCCACTAATAAAAGATTTTACGGAAATCACACCCTAAGGGGTCTAATAGGGGGTGAAAGTTTGTATGAAAGTCCGTCAGTATTGAAGTTAAATACATGAAACTTGATATTTAGGTTCTTAAAAAGAATTAAAGAATGATCTGTCTCTGGAATTTTGTTTATTTTCCTTTAAAGGAGAAAAAAAGGGAAGTAGGTTTTTTTGGGGAAATCGTTATTTTTAAAGTAAGAACTACAAAATTATTTGTGATCTTTAATACGCGGTTTTGTGTTACACTTTTAACTAATTCTCGCTCGCATGAATGGGCTTTTTAATGATACAAAATAAAAAACTTAATATTTAAATGACGTAACATGTTTTTAATACTTTTAATAAGTTTAATAAGTAACTTTTAATAAGTTTGGCTTTTATTACGAACAAACACAAGTCATGTAGCCCACGTGAGCAAAGCCGCGAGCAAAAAGCTAGTATATTATAAATCATTGTTCAACGAAAACCGCTTTGACTCATTAGTTATCAGATATGATAAGTATTAAGTTAGTTACTTTCAGTTTCAGCCTACACATCAATCCCTCCCGATTCATTCAATGCCACTTTACACCCTGATACACTTGCAGGTGTAGCAGGCTGCATAGGTCCAAGACACTGTAGTCGTTGCTGAAGAGTACCACGCTTTACCAGTTATAGACATGTAGGTACTTTGGCGATTTTCTCTTCCACCCTGACACGGTCAATCCGAGCTATGGCTTTTAGAGGCACGTCATCTTATTCGAACTTCTTGGAGAATCTAGTAAGCTTTGGAACCGCGTGATGGTGTCCCCCAGAAAACCTCAGGGGGTTTGATCGGTATTACGGCATGAGGAAACTAAAGTTTCTCGCCGCCCAAAAACCCGATTACGCTGTTAATGCGCGGCCTAAAGTCTGTGAACACAAGAGAATCAAGAAAAAGCTATTGATCACCCAACTGCGCCGAAGTTAAATTAACTTTTGTGACCGCAGCAAATATGTAAGACATGTTCGCGGTTCTACCTGCCTTTTAAATATAAATTTTCCTTGAGTACATAATCAACGAATGGTCGAAACCAGTTGAAACAGTTACACGCACTTTCGACGCGTCAGGATATTTCATACGAAAGCAATGCATCACACCGTCACACGGATGGTTTCAACGAAATAGCCAATGCGTAGCCATATCTGTCTATTGATATGGTCTTGTCTATTATACTTTATTCAAAAGTCCTATTCTACCGTAACTGAGTACAACTTCTCAACTACACTCACTAAAAAAACATTGGCAAATCATGCTAAGTAATCCTTAATATGGAATGACGTCTTTGAGTCCGGCAGTAAGTTTTGTTTGTATCTAGAAACGATACCTATTCAACATGATGTTGTTTGTTGTGTCGATATTAACATAAATTAAGTTAATTGTAGCACTAACGGACATCTCTATATGTTTTGTATTTTTAATAGGGCCAGGCTGGCGCCGCGCCGATGCGGCGTTGTATGATGGTCTAAAAACTTAATTTTCTCTATTAATTTCTATAAATGTAATATAAAAGTATCGAAGAGTACAACTATGTTTCAGCTCATCCCAGATGATAAAATATCCGTTTAATGCAACATTGGGTGGAAGTGAAGCTGGGCCAGAGCACCGTTGGTTGGCGGAATGTCACTGGATCCGGTTCGAGTCCCGGCAACGACGAGCTTGCACTACATCATGTGAACTCATCCCGTTATATGAAACTCTTGGATATATACTCTGTAATACTGTCTGTAAAGCGTCATTGCGATTTAAACGCCTCTTGGTCTACAGGTTAGACAACCGGTCTCAGTCCCAGAGGTTTCGGGTTCAATTCCAAGCGGGAGATACATTAATTTGATACGGAGATTCTGTGTGAGGGCTTGTTATAAATCTGCCTGACTAGCTACCACCATTTTGTTTAGTTTTGTTGCTATAAAAATGTAAAAAAAAAATCTTAGTTAAGTTCAGACATTGAGCGATGTGTCAGTTAAAAAGTTCCATAATAAAGTTTTCAGTATTTTTCATTTGTTTTATCGAGAAATGTTTTTGTAGCCGCATAATTACTTCGATTTTGTACCAAGTAAGAAATATTTTTGTAGTTTTAAAAATTCCCTTTTTACTTCTTCATAAAAATAGGAATCGTTTACTTTAAATTAAAAATACCCGTTGGACTAATGGATCGTCAGTAATTTCGATGCAAACTCAGTAGCTATTCAATCTTGTATGTTTGGTCAGCATCAAATAGACAGACTGGCTCAGAAACCAACGTTGACCTTGAGTATTTACGTATGCCAGACGGCGAATTCTATACACCTATGTGGACTCCCACGTGTTGCGTAAGTCTGAATCACAATCCAGAAATGCAGCGAGCAGTCAGCATAAGCCGCTCATACCGTGATTCACCGCGACCGGAAATATCGCCATGTTGGCTGCGGCCGCCATGTTTATCGGCGCTCCGGAAGTTGCGCGCGCGCCGACACCGTCTTTAGACAGCATTTCCACGGGCACGACGGAATATGAGTCGGAAATATTCAGCGACTATTTTCAGTGCCAACGTTTTTCCGCTCCGCGGAGACGTTAGGCAGTGTTTATCATATAGAGCCGTTGTATTTATAGAGGAAATTGCTTTGCGACGTATTTAGAAACTCGTAATTTTGTCTGGGCCGTTGTTTGTGGCAGGCACGGTATGCGCTCCCAAAAGCTCGCAGCGTGCGTAGATTCGTAAATAATTCGGTGAAAATGCGTAGGCAAGGCATATGAAAATCTAATTGTATCTAATTGTACCTAATTGCTAGTTTGACTTCAGAGAAACATGGCAAACCAATATGTATGCATATACATTTTGTTAATAATAAATTTATAGTCACGTTTATAAAAGGATTTTCTTTTTTGTTTTATGGTATTACCGAAAGGTTCCTAACCTTCATCAGAATCTTAAATATTGAACTATATAAATCTTGTTAAAAAAGGTATTCTTCCTGTAAACATTTAAGAAATGATAAAGTAGGTAATACAATGTTGTTTATAGTAAGATATGAGGAAATTCTTGATAGGTAGTATTTGTTATAGTGAAACCCTTAATTTTGCATTCGATATTATATGTTCTTTAATACATTGTTGGCTGACAAACACCAGTTCAGTTAGGCTTGTATTTCCGCCCTTATTAAACATAAAACCAGTTGTTCGTGTCCAAAATTATTGTACTTTGTGTGGATTGTAAGGGGATGTAAGGGGGCACAAACACTATCTCAGTGCCCTAAGTCAACCTCACCTGCTCGTGGTGCATCCTGCTGATCAACGGACGAGACAATGACGACCGGCAGATGGCGGTATATCGATTCTAAACTAGGCGTAGCCAAAATAACAAAGTCCGGTGACGGGCAGCAGCGTCACCATTTCGAAGAGCTACGTCCTGCGGTCGCTAACCTGAAAGCCCAGCGTGGGGACTATGGGCAATACTCCCCTTATGCAGAGCTAACATAAAACACGGCCCCTAGTTCCCGGCCACCCCGCTATTCCTGACCAAGGCGGCGGTCATGGTTACGGCGGAGCAGGGGGTGCTAAGAATCTCCGGTCTACATACGGCCGCCAAAACATCTGACATTGGCAACATTTAACGGACGCACGATAAGGCTTGACGAACCCCTAGAACCCCGCTTTTAGAGGAGGAACTGAGGAGCATAAGATGGCACGTTCTGGGGCTATGTGAAATCCGAAGAGAGTGAGAGGATACCGTAACTCTTGAATCTGGCAATCTTTTATTCAGAGAAGGTGATCATCGCCTTGGGAAAGGCGGCGTCGGATTTCTGGTCCACAAAGACCTCTCTAACAATGTGGTTGAAATCTCCAGTGTGTCGACAAGGGTCGCGTACTTAGTAATCAAACTAACCACGAGGTATTTCAGGTTCAAGGTTATTCAGGTTTACGCACCCATGTCGACGCACTCGGATGATGAAGTGGAGAGCATGTACGAGGATACATCCGGAGCTATTCATCACACCTCTAGGGCTCACTTTAACGTGATCATGGGAGACTTTAATATGAAAATGGGAGTACAGACTTGCAGCGAATCTGTAGTAGGGCCTCATGGGTTTGGGAGCAGGAATCATAAGGGGTAAATGCTGGTTAATTTCCTAGAGTAATAGGGGCTTTTCTTGATGAATTCTTTCTTTAAGAAACAGCCCCAGCGGAAGAATCTGGAACGTAGTATTTCGCCAGCGAACCAGAATTACTCTAAGAATTAGCAAGCTGAAGTGGCAATGGGCTGGTCATATAAGCCGCAGGACCGATAACCGTTGAGGTAGACGTGTTCTAGAGCGGAGACCGCGACTCGGCAGACGTAGTGTAGGACGCCCTCCGGTGCGGTGGAGCGAAAATATATACAAAGTGTCAGGCAGTGGTTGGATGAGAATAGCCGAAGATCGGGCTCAGTGGCATGCATTGGGAGAGGCCTATGTCCAGCAGTGGACTGATGTGGGCTGATTATGATGATGAGGATTGTGTAAATTGATACAAAACTTAAGATAAATAGGTATCTTCATCAAGGCATGGATGTTAGAGACACTAAACAATAAATTACTAATGCGGTTTGCTTCGATAATTATTTTTGCTTGTTCTGTTATGAAAAAAGTTGTGTAGCAATTCACATAAATAATCAATAAACTTATTATTAATTTCCATGTTTATGTGTAAAATATTAGATGCCGTTTACGTAATAATATAGTGTAGTTATGTATGCTTATTCATACATATCATGTACCCAGTAACGTTTATTACAAAAAAATTAAGAACAATTCAGTTTATAATGGCTGTGACAATGACAGGATATATTAATTAAATTAACCTAATACAGCGTGACAGACCTCCGAGACAAATTCATTGGCGATACAATGGTACTTGCGTTAGTAATACATGCGTCACGTATTTGTATGTTACTAATTTTAATTTAGCAATTAGGTAGGTTGTGCGCCGTTTTAGGTTTCTGTTTGTGGTACATGTTTTTGTAACACTTAATGTTAGGTTACGTAACTTAAATAACGTTAACAACAATACTCAGCGTGTAGACCGGATAGGAGAGTGTGTTTCTGGTTGAGGGACCCTCGTGATCGCGCACAATGAGGCCCCGTAGATCTCGATAAAGATGTACGAACCTGCTCTGGCTTAGGAAGGGTGTAGGTAGGTACACTACGATCGCCATCTACCCACCATTGCGAGATAACGCGACCTAGATCCCCTTCTCTAGTCTTAGCTATACCACTATCCTGTATCGTCTAGTGTGGCTGGTAAACTCTTCTTTAGCGTGAGTTGGCTAGACAGTATAAAGCCCAGCCTCAAGTTAGACCCCCATAACAACATGACAGGAACAACGACGACATGTCCGGTGCCCATTCAATTCGGTCACAGCGTAAACAACAAAAGGCTGTACTGGACTGGATGCGAAGGGCGATCTCTGTATGTGTTCACACACGATACCAAGCTGTTCGTCCGGTAACTTTGTCTTGGATGTTACTGATATACCGCTCGCCTGGCCTAAAGGAACGGTTATTTATTGTTACTTCAACGGTACTTTTATTGTTTACTTAGGTCTTCGAGCGAAGGCATGGAATTAGCCGTTGCCCAGGGTGTAATGACTAATGACCCGTCTTCGTCGTCCGTGTTCTCGTATCGGAACACGGCTGGTGGAATACAATCACTTGAGTAGGTTATGGACATAATACATATTATATACTTATATTTTAAGACATGCGAGTAGTTTGTATCCTATGTGATGTAATGTAAATACATACATATACATACATATAATCACGCCTCTTTCCCGTAGGGGTAGGCAGAGACCACTTCTTTCCACTTGCTACGATCCTTACATACTTTTTATTACTTACATGTAAATACAACGTACTTAAATAATATTTCATCTTGTAACGGAAATATTATTGAAAAAAATAGGCTAACATAGGTGTTTTGATAATTACGTACTTATGTTAACCTAAAAAGTATTCTTATTATGATAAATGTTTACCGTATTATCCTTTATACTTTCTTTTTTTTAGATCTATGACAGATCTATCATAGCGACTACTTACAAGAACCCGTTGGTTTTGTTACGTAAAATTTTAGACATTAAAACACAAATAAGTGCGTAGATTCAGAGATAGGGTTAAATATATTGATAATGAGTCATGAATACCAAAGATACGTTGCGTTGCGTCCTAAGATTACTCATCACAACAATCTGCCAGAATTCGTCAGCGGGTGTCAGCGGTCTTGCAGCCGTCGTATTTATTTATAACAAAATAAAATTGTACTGTATAGTATATTAGCATTAAAGTTAAAGTGAGAAATTAAGTTTATAATCATTAATTAGGTGTAAAAAGTGCTCTAGTGAAAGTATCGCCAAGCTGCATGTCCTGCATTGCTGTCACGGTTCGAAGGACTAAGATTCCAAATAGTAACTTAACGCGGAAGTTATTATAAAATATACTTTTTCGCTACAGTGATCGCTTTCTATCAGGCTATATGGAAATGGAAAAATAAAGAAATAATCAGAAATACCAGTGATTTCTGTATCAGTTCTGCTATCAATAATATATCGGAAAAGCACTTATTATTATAATATCTTTAGGTGAGATGACCTTATATTAATACATAAATAATATTATATTATTAAGAAAGTCATAGTAGACAGCTACATAATAAATTTGATGTAGTTTAAAGACTAATATAATAACGACGGTCACACAAGAATTTAAAAATTACAGCTACATGCAATGCAAGTAGCAATGGGAGGCAACAACCAATGTTTAAGTCGACAATAATAAACGCACTGGGACTCGGAGGGTGAGCGGGCGCTTGGAGGCTCCACAGGAATGCGGTCGGGCGGGGGAGGGCGGTGAACCGGAGGGGGGAGGGCATAAAGCCTGGGACTGGTTCTGCTTCCTGTACGTGTCGGATGTCCTGCGGCTTCCTGCCCCTCTTGTGTGCGCAGGCGCAGCGCGGCCACGCAATGAGATAACACGCAGGGCTGTGCCGAAAAGCCTCAAGCGCAAAGATATATTATTATTATTTGTCGACATCACAGGAGACCGAAGAGCTGGCAGCTATCTCGAATTTTTGTCCGAATCCCCCCTTGAATCCCCGTTTCCCCTTTGAATAGCTAAATTAATTAAAGAAGTAGTCTAGCTATTCAAAGGGGGAACGCTGCCAGTATCTTCGGAACCTTGCCTAAAGGGACTCCTTTTAATAATATATTTTAGGTATTATATTATATTTTTTAAGGTTTTTAGTTTTAGGTTCTTTGTATTAGTAATTTGTCATTTATGATGATTACCTACACTATCTGAAGTGTTAGTTAAATGAAACTTTATAGTTAAATTTTTTTAAATAAGTACCTTCTATCATCATAAGCCGCGTGATAGGATTTTCGAGCTCAAATTTATTGTATCAAATATACTCTTGTACACATTTTATGTATAGGTATAGAATAATTAATTCAGCTTCAGTGTAGCAATTAGCCCTTAAAAATAAAAAGTAATAATTTTCTATAGAATACACTTCAATTAAAGATATGAAATTCCCAAAAATTACATGCTTATACAAGTACAGTAAACGTAATAATGTTGTGTAGGTAGATATTATGGAAATAATTAATGTCATTGTCATAATAAATAATGTCATTTGCATTAATTAAATTTTGTGAGCCAGAAATGAATGAATGAATGAATGAATAAACATTATTGGTAATACACTACACATAACTACACATGTAATCATAAGCTTCATTAATAATAGCTATTCATAAATTTCTTACAAAAGTGTTGCAGTCGTTTATCAAACCAGATATAAAAATAAAATTGTTAAGTGACGCAGCCAACTACTGATTATCGAGTGAAAATAGATATAAAGTTAAATTTAAAAAATCTTTTAAGAATTATGTCTTTTAACACTACAGTACTACAGTATACTTACTTACCTTACCTTTGATATTTCGGCATACCTATTTATACATAACGTAGAGACTACACTAAGTTTGACTCAGTTAAGTACTCAATGCTAGCATAATTGATATCAATGTTGTTTTAAAAATTTAACAAAAAGTACCGACATTCTCACGTCACACTATATATTTTTTTTAATATTAAAAGGAGGCAAACGAGCAGTAGGGTCACCTGATGGAAAGTAATCATCGCCGCCCATGGACACCCACCCGCAAAACCAAAGTAATCGCAGATGCGTTGCCGGCCTTGAGGAAGGAGTTGGATCTTAAGGAGGGAGTAGGAATTGGGAGGGCGGAGGGGTGAAAGATGGGCCTCCGGTAGGTAGGTATTACGCCGGGCGAGCCGGCCCATTTCGTGCTGCAACGCAGCGTGTCTCTACCACTCAGAATATATTTAGTAACCTTAGGCATTTCGGCATTCATTTACACCATTTTAATTATAGGTTTATTTATTAGCCTTACAAGTACTTAAGCAATTCAAACTAATTGAAAAAATTAAATTAAATTGTGACTTTAATACTTTAATATTACTAAACTCACTTTGGCATTTTAGCATTTATTAATAACAAATTTATTTTTCCAAGTAAAACATATTCTGAAATGAAACTTGGTACAACAGCTTAAACAAAACCATACAAGGGAAATCAAATTACGTAGAGACTACACCAAGTAAAAGAGAAAGCCCTGCCCGGCTCCAGGTGGAATATTAGTAGAGAAAAAAATTGCACTGGGTCAGTGTGAGTTTCATTTGCCATTTGATCACGTTAACGAAAACGAGAATTTGTATGGCAAAATTTTAACTCTCAACGTTTTCCGCCAAGACGCACTGCTTCAATGCCGTACCAATTTTCGTTTTCGTAAACGTGCTCAAATGAATACGGATAGAAACAAAACTTATCACTCTGTAGGCACCCTGCGCAAGAGTGCCGACCCTGCGAGCGGGCCACGCTCGATTGAGGACATTCTCAGTTTGTTTTTGTTGGTCTGCGGTCACTGTAACGTAATACGAGCGCCTCCAGGAGTAATCACGATACTCTCGGCTTTTTTGTGGTCCTCCGTTGATTTAGACGGTCAGTTGGGTGGGAGGCAGGTTGACAAATAGTATTTTGTATTAGGTATGCTGCTTGTGTAAACCACGTGTGCAACATATAAACACAATAAGGAGGCTGCAGAAAGTAAGCTTCAAACATACGCGCTCGAGCAACGCACACATAGACCATCTCACATCTCACAACAGCTGCGTGTGCTCGGGCTGGTTCGAGATGGTCCGAGATTCCGTGTCCGTGAGGTGGTCTATGTGTGCGTTGCTCGAGCGTGGTACATACTAAGCTTACCTTAATTTGTGGTGTAACTTTCTGTACCAAATCTGTTTACCTGCCCAAGAACTGCCAAGATATGGATTAAATTGATTTAGATGGTGAAATGACAAGGATGCAGGTTGACAATCAGTATTCTGTAAATATGCTGCTTTTATATACCATGTAAGCAGTGTATGTTTTTCTCTATTCAATATGCATTGTATGCGGTGCGGATCATATAAATAAATGAATGTGTATGGATTGGATGACATTTGAGCAAGGAGAAAGTAGAGATTTGGTTCCCATACTATTATAAAATATTTGATACGCAAGTCTTTTAGATGATAATATTTTAACTACTTTATATACTCGTCGTAAACAACGAGTATCTATACTTCGAAGAGTATAGTCAGGTCGCTTTTCGAACTTACACCACCATTATACCACTGAAACGTTTACCATTAGGCGAGAGCGAGATCAAGGATTATTTATGTGAAAAAAGTTTATTACCATATTTATAGTTTCGTTTGATTGGAAGAGTCATACATTTCATGAATACAATTTTAAACAACACGTGCTCCTTAAAGAATGCATAAATATAACAAAACTGACACTGAACTTCTCGTGTGTTTGTTTATTTATTGTTTTGTAACTTTAACCTGTTTGTTTGCTTTGACATACTGCGCATGTGTTTACCTAATGAATTTGCGATGGGGAAAACATATCATCGGTCTTTACACATGTTTATCGCTTATGTAATCTTAGTTCATAAGGCACGTAAATGTCAAAATCGAATACTTGCAATACTTGGGAGATTATAATTTAAAAAAGGTGTTAAAAAACGAAAAATCGAGGTTTTTTCAACTTCTTCTTGTCTTCTCTTAGACGTTAACTTAATACTTTTCCAGATCCTTTTTTGTTTTACACATATAACAAATAATATAAAAAAATACTATTTCTGAGTTTGAAAAATAATAGTTTCTATAGGCGAAGGCTCTCTTGCAAAACTTCTTTCTTCGGTCATAGGTATGTTTAGGTTTTTATAGAATAAATTAAAATGGTCTAATATTCCAACGCTACGTTGAAAAATTACAATACATTATACTTCGTTACAGTTGCCTTTGTTCTGTTTACTTCCTAGTGTCTCCAGCCAAATCCAAAACTTGTCAAACTACATATTTTGCGTTCGCCTGTTGTACCTGTTGTTGTTGTGTAGCAGGGGGCTTTTGTCTAACTTCAACCTTTATCACGATACCTTTCGAAGGTATTTACGCTTGTAATTTTGCATAGATGGAACATCAATTAAAAACGCGCTGCGATCGCAACTGACACTTGTAAATTAGTTAGAGGTTCTTAAATAGCTTTCAAATGTCAAATTGAATGGTATTATTATTATAGGTTAATACCTTATACCCCTTATTGTTTAACTCTATTGAGTTACAAAAAAAACAAAAACACAAATGTTGAAAAAATTTCCACGATTTTAAAGCAGGATTTGAACCTGCACCCTTCTGACATACATAATAAGTTGCTAGCTTGGCTTGTCAGGTCGTTGGTCGTATCCGCTTCCCTGCCCCGCGCGTTCTCGCGCTATCGATCTACGTAGGTAATCTACGCTAAAACAATGCGCTTCCGCGTCTTCGCTTGTTTCCACTCGCAAGGCTATTGCCAAGGTCTCGGCTTTCTACCGCACGTACTACTGTCGGAAAACGTCGTCGGCGAAAAAAGTCTAAAAGTAATTAATTAATGATGATTCATGATGCCTCATTGTCAGGAAATTTAAACATTACTGCGTACGGAGGCTTAAGAACTCGGCTGTTATCTTGTGAGTTTATGATATAATCACTATACACTGATTAAATTAACCATTTCCCTGTTCCATGATATACTTACATAATTATTGTTTTTCGAATATTATAAAATAAACAACAACAACAACAACAGGAATTAAACATAAAACATTAACAGTACAAGTAACAGCGCTCAACCTAAAAACACGAATTCTTGTAATCTAAAAAGTGTGTAATAAACACTTATTTAATTGATGAAACTATAAGTGACGTTACGAATATACATACCTACCTAGTCGTTGTTCCCTTATTCCCGTACAATTTCTATGAAAGTATCACATTTTGACAGGCGCTAAACAATTTAATTATTGACAAGCTATAGCTGTCATTGTTCGCTGTCTCTACCGTGAAGCTGTAGATAGATTTAAGGTCTCTACTTGTTTGGTATGACGAAAATGGTGAAAAAGTGGCATTGCAGCATCAGTTTTGAAGTTTTCAGCAAAACTTTTTTCAAACTGATTTATTGTATACACAACACGATTTTTTTTATACAGTTCCTCGCGTGACCACGGACCCTGCAAAGTGTTCGAAACGTCTTGAATAAAATATTTAACCAGTAAATTTATTTTTACTTTAAAAGTTACCACAAGTATTTGATTTACCTACCTATCTGTTTATGTTACTTACAAATTATACTTATTACTTACGAAGTAACAGAATATTAATAATTATGATAAAATCTTGTGATGATGATACGTGTAGTATATTAAATATAAACTGTAAAATAATATGTATCCCAATACTAACGTCTATTTAAAAGTCTTATAACTCAAAAAGTAACGATAAGTGCAAAGTTTTTATTGTGAACAGTTATTAGGATAATTGTATAATTAGAAGAGCCTCTGCAAAAAATCACTAGGTAGCAGTTACACTTGGTCACTATGCGATAGGTAAGTAAATGGACGCCATAAAACGTAATGGGTGCTTGCAACATCCGCGATTGCGTCACGCGAGCCGAGAAAAACTTCTGCGACTGAGGAAAATGAATGGCCTGTAGCCGGATGCCGAGGTTCACACGGACAATTAGATGAAGCAGCCTGCGCGGGGCCGGAGCCAGGATTGACTCCTAGATGTCAGCTTTTTCTTTTAAAAAATAAGGCACTTGGCCTTCATCTCAACTAATAGTAAATAATGATAATGCCGAAGATGGAACCACTCTTCATTCGGACTTCTCAACCATTGAGATATTAGCTATCGTATGAACACAACAATGCGACGCTATTAGATAAAATGGTGGTAAGCTAGTCAGGGGGACTTAAAACATACCACCAACCAAACCGATTCATGTACCCCTCGCTACAGAACCTCTGGATCTAGACTTGTGATCACATCATGTAAGGTAGGTATGTAGTAAATTAACAGAAAAACCTGTGACAGATTGTTTATTGGTCATTCATTTCATTACCTTAAAACAATCTACGATCTACGAAAATTAAAGTGGTTGGAGAATTTTATTAATAAAAGTAAAGAGTATCACAAAACAAATATAATAAGTATATATACTACTTGTATAAGTATATATTGTACTTTTTTACATTTATGTTAGTAGATAGGTAGCAAATAAATAGGAAAACTTATGACACATTGTTCTAGACTAATTAACGAATGCTTGAGGAAACTATGGTATTTGGGAAATTCCGATGATATAGAAAGATAAGGACTTTGTATTACCTATTACCAAAACAAGGCATACTCAGACAGAATTGTTTAGTCTTAATTACCCAAAGCAAATGACACCTGTTGGATTTACTTACGTTGCTCTGTCTATATTTTTGGTATTATGACGCACGTTTCACAAACATTTTCAGGTTACGAAATGAGATGTATTCTAAATAAAGAAACAAACTTAATACTTACGACAAAGATGTTTATAAGATGAAGTGCGTTTTCGAAACTCGCTCGTGCAATAATGGTTTTAATACTATATCTCAGTATATGTTTTTACAAGTTTTCTACGCATGATTGTTACAGTAGGTTGAATTTCTTAATTGAATGAAATAAAAAAATAGTCCTTGTAAGTACTAATCTATCATATCAGCCCTTACTGCGTCTCTGTGGGCAGAGGCACGAGAGCGGCCCTTGCACTTCCTTGACGGACGGGACAGGACACAAACAGGCTTGTGATTGTTCAGGACGGGTGTGTTCAGGATTCAGGATGTAAACGAATGAAACAACACCTCGCTTGCAATTAGGTACCACCTACGTTAATTGTTAGCCACAAATACATTTACAAGACATTACATTTCAATTTGTCTCTATGATGTGCCATGTTATGTACTGACTTTATTTACTTTAAGTTTTAAAAACTTTCAATTGTTAAATATTTCAGTCATGTTAATTAAACCCGAAATTATTTAAATATATTTTCGTTTACTTATGGTTTAAAATTCTTCTAAAATCATCGCGTAAGAGTCAGCCCGTGTCTGTCTACTACTGAGCCCAATCGTCGGCTCTTCTCACCCAATTGATGCCAAACACACTTAAAATTCAAGTAGAAAAATAATAAGATTAATAAACGCCCTATCGTCTTTTTAAACAAATTTAATGAACTGATTGAAATCCACTGTAAATGAATATCACAAGTCGGTCTCAGAAAACCATTTCTAAATGAGATTCAAATAGCTAAGTAATTATTGTTAAGATAATCTATTGTTGATTCCCAGCATACTGGCACAACGTAAGCAGTTACGATCTCATTGTTGACGAAGAGTTCATTGTCGCCGAGTTTCGCAAGATCTGCTCACGTGAAATATCTGCGGCTCAGAAAGTGGAATGGTTCTTGCGCGGACGCATGCGACCGAGACGCTCGGTGAGAGTGATTAGCAGTTCAGTAGGTACACAACGAACTTCCATCGGGGTGCTATTTTTGAATGCTAGAAATAAAAGAAACACTTCTGTGTATTTTTTTGCATTTTAACAATTTGACATAATAGTTAAGGTGAGGTGAAGTGGGGAGGGAGTTCCTGAAATCGATATCACACAATGAAAATTATTACTTGACAATACGGTAAGCCGTTTCAAAAATGCACGTCTAAATCGTAAAGTAGATGCAAGAACGTTCGCAAAAAATTTTGATGAAATGACGTTTTGTCCAATTAAAATGGTCTCACGCTGGTTGGTGCTTTTTTAACGGCAATTAAACGAGTATTGTTGAGTTATCGATAACTACCAGGAATCAACGGCTTCGAGTGCCTACTAAAACACGGAGGATCGCGAGATACAGAATGATTTGGTCATCAATCCGCAGATCCAGCATTGCATAAGTTGCTTAACTTGCAAGAATGAAACTTGAACGCGTGAGCCGCTGTTCCAGAAAGACCTATACTATCTTATCTACTCTACGATATACCACGATGTTGGCGGTGGACTGTATGATTAATTTGGGCTTCAGGTCTAAGATTTAGGATCTGGTATTAATTGACAAGCTTCTGATTTTTGTTGCTTTCTTCCGTAGGTGTTAATAATACAAAATGTATGATTGAGTCTAACTGTATAGAGCATTAGAGTTGTAGAGTGATAAGTTTCATTTGTTGCATATTTTCCTTGTTTTTAAAAATTATTGATTTCAAAGGAACATATAAAAGTAAATGTTTACTCATAACTTCAAACTAATTGTTTTTGGGTTTCTATCTGTGCTAGATAAAATATTTCAAGGACAATGGACTTTATTTAAAAAAAAAGAAGCTATTTTCTTCCCTTTGCCTTCATATTTCAATTACTACCTTAAAACGTAATTGGACGACGAAAAACTTAATCATCAAACCGTAGTTATAGACCAAATATTACCAAGATATCTTCGGAGACGTAGCTATAAATCGGATGACGAAAGCAGAACATCCGAGAAAGCCCCTTAAGGCTTAGACCCCAGCTCAGGTTGACCGTATCGTGAGGGAGAAGAAAAGCTCCCAGACACATAGGTCTTCATAACTGTACTTGTAAAAGAGCGCTTATGACCTAGATCTTCTTCTTCATGGGAAACAAATACCTACGGTGTCTGGGTACACACTCACTCATTCTTTTTTTTATAGAGAGATTCCTGATTGCCTCATACGGCATTTTCAGCTTCACCGGGCTTATTTGGGGGCGGCGAGGAACGTAAAGGGTCCCTCAAGCCGTGTGAAACGAATCACCTTTAAAGGTTTTCTACAGGCAACGGCAGTGCTAGTGCGCGTCCCCGTGCCCTACTAGATTCTTCGAAGGGTTCGGATCGGATCGGACTGTATACATACGTATGTATAGTGGCATTGGATGAGCCGGGAGGAATTTATCATGTAATGAACACTATATGCTCATGATACCTATGTAATAAGCTGGTATTACGTTTCGAAGTTAAAAGTCATGCTCATGTCGCTCGGTGGTCACGCACACGCTTAGAAACTAGGAGCACAAAACAAGGAGGCTGCAGAAGGTCAGTTTCATACAAACGCGCTCGAGCTACGCACACATAGACAACCTCTCGCGGACACTGAATCTCGCAACAACTGCGCCCAAACTGTAGGCTTAGCCAAAGTAACATTAAGAAAATGATAGCGAAGCTGCGCTAAATCACGTGGTCAATCTTATGTCAATCCCATACATTTTATTCTTTTCGTACTTCGCTATCGTTTTCTTAATGTTATTTTGGCTACCGCCACTGTTCCAACATCCGTGTCCGTGCAAGGGGTCCGTGTGCGATTTGCTCGAGCGCGGTATGCACTAAGCTTACTTTCTGGGTCTCCTTGTTTTGTGCTAGGGGCGTCGACAGCATGCGCACGCGACTCGCGCGCTGTCACTCTCTTCTGGCGAGAAGAAACAATGTGATTTCTTCGGCGACAAAAAGTCAGCGTTGGCTTCGTGCGAATTATGTATGATCTAAATGTGCGTCACTGAATTGTTAAACTGGGTGCCGAGTACGAGTTTCATTCGCCATTCGATCACGTTAGCGAAAACGAGAAATTGTATGGCAAATTTTTAACTCCCCGTGCCCCAGCTATGGGGACATAAATGCGCTGATGATGATGATGATGATGATGATGAACTACAATTAGTTGCTGAACCCTACTTAGCATGATTGAAGGAAAAAAAGTCGATCACTGGTTCCTGTCGAACTCTAGTGCCACTACCCTAGGAACTCATGATAAGTGACGATGCGATCGAAGGTTGCAGTGCACTTTACCCAGAATCCACACTACTAAGGAACTGGCTATCTTATCTTTAACTGACGGAACACGGCAATGCTACTACGAGTTATAGTGGTGATGTACTTTACTTAGACTTGAGATAACATAGTATAGCTATATGGTATTAGCTAGCTAAGGGAACATAGAAGCCTTACTTGGTTCGTAACCAAACCTAATACCTACAACATTAACTTTTTCAATACCTAATGAAGCTCCACTTAGTAATTGACCCAGATAGGTACCTTATGTATGCGGAACCCAGGACAGAGGTCTCAAAGGTTCAATCTAACTCGACATAGACAGGGTATCTTATTGAGATTTGAATGTTTTTTATTTATATACTATTCATGTTAGCGCCTTTCATCGGCGGCCGGTGTGTAGCGAACTTAAAATGTCTTCACAAAAGATTCAACACATTCTTAAACTTGACTGACGTCCTCATCAGTGACAAACGAACATTACAAAACGTTTTCCTCCGATAAGGAAACCAGTTCATGCACCTTATTATTTTGCAATTTTGTTATCACAACCCGCGCAGCCCACGCAGCCATTGCAAACATACATTAACAGAAGCTTGAACCTAGATAACGTACAGTAATTGCATGTATAAACAATTTAATCCTGATCTATTGACCTATCTTCTCACGGGTTTGTTAGAATGCAGCCCGGCCGTATACGAGTACAAATTGTATAACGTAATCTTGAACATGTAGTCATCAACATCACATGTCTTGAATCCCAGAGGATGCTAAAACTGACACATTTAATGTACTAATGGTGTAGTCAAACACACATCGGACGTAACAGTAATAATATAAGGATCTCCTATTCTCCTCGCGTTTCATATAATAAATTTAATTTGTAAATTCTACTGTCAACAATTTTAATCGGGTGCGTTCCGATTTAGGGATTGTATTCTATAGTCTTGTCTTTCGTATACCCTACGGAGATCCGAAAGAATTTCATGGTAGTAGTTTAGTACGGTTACGAACATTCTAATACATTTTTTTTATAAAAGATCCACATAAAACATGCCAGTACGAAACGAAATGTTTCATTTTAATTTATGCTTAGTTATAGGTATGTCATTATTATTTATTATCGCGATGCGATGTTCCGTATGCAGGCACAGGGCTGCAGCGTATCGATCATCCACCTCGACAGCGGCCCCGATAAGCGTTATCGACGTCCGCAGCTGCCCGGAAATAGTTAACGCGCAATCAGACCTGCTGACGGCACTGCCCAGGAGTTTATCTACGACTGGTTGGAGCTGGACTATGCATAGGACCTCATTTATGATGAAACCACAACAGGTGACTTAAAAAAGAAATCATCGGGCTGTGCCTACCTACGCAAAGCCCTCAATTGCATGCACTAGTGTACTCATTGCATTATTCGATACATAGCTCGAGTTTCTGATGACCAACCCGCATTTGGCAAGCGTGGTGATTAGACCACTACCCACCCATTGTGCCACGTGTTACAATGACTTTGTTTCAATGATGGAGACCTTAATACCCTACTGACGCTACTGCCCAGGGACTTTATCTACGAATAGGGCATAGGATCTCATTGTTATGAAACAAAAACAGGATGAGCCTGTATACAAAATAATCATCCGGTTATAATGTCCCAATGCTGGGATCAGTCCTTTCCACATGAATATGGGAACGGCTGAAGATCAGGTCATGATTTGTTTCTGTTTTATAAAACAAACAGTACATAATGTATAAATATAAGTGTAAATTCAGATAATCCCTGAAAAACAAACATAGTAAAAAAACTAGGCTGTGTAAGGTAATTAATTAGGTACGTACGTTTTTCTCTTGTTTTGGAAGACTGTGTTTCTTAACTCCAAAATAAACGAACATTATAAAGTAATATCAATTTTTTTTGAAAATAACCTTTCAGATGGATCCTTTTGTTAAAATATAGGGTTAAGTTTATTTTTATTAGGTATGCTTTTAAAAATAAGTACCTATTTAAGCATTGAAAGAACATTCTAGCCTGTTTTAGATTGAAGATTACGTTGAGTTTATTGGACGTCATCTCGAAAGCGGAAGGGTGACCGGTGGCCGTTGTCAATTGAACCAATTGCTACGGTAAGATCACAGGCTGGTGTGCGTGGGTGTCACAATTATGTAAGCGTTGCTATGCCAATTGGAACTCAAAGATGAAGTGAATAAAGCACGTCCACCTACATATCTTTTTTGACGTTTCGTTATATGGGAAGATTAAATTTTCTGCAGTGACGAGTCTGTCCAAATGAAGGTAATCAATAAGAGTTAAAAACATAAGAAGTATTTTTTTTGCGAAGCTGTATGACTAGTCAGTTCTATTGTGAAATAAATAACTTAACTGCGTACGTAGTACGTATACACCATAGTATTGACGTGAATTGATCAGGTGCAAAAAAGTGTTGACAAAATTCTCAACGAGCGGGACTCCAACCCGAACATAAGGCATTTGCCCTGTGATTACCTACTTTGTCGGCAGTATCCATTATTTTGTATTTCAAAGTGAGCCTTATTTTACTACTACAAAATATATAACTCATTCTTGGATCTTGGATTAAAGGTATTTAGTACATTGAACCATCGTTCATCTTACATTATAATTCATAGACATCGCATAGTTCTTCATTAAGCACGTCAGCCAGTTAATATCTCAGCGACAGATGTTCGAATAGATTTGATGAGGAGCCCAGGGCGCTTCAGCTGAGTAGAAAGCGGAAGGGTGGCGGTGCCGTCAATTGGCACAATTGGCAGCAATTGTAGGCGGTATGTCCGGGCGCGCCGCGACCCCGGCCGCGCGCCGCCGAGACGCAGCCTACGGAAATGCAGTGCTACCAACACTGATAATTCCACATTTAAAATAAAACTTTCCATTAGGTATTGTTACACTGTTAGGACCCAGCCCTGCCCAAGTAAAATTTGCAATTTAAAACCTTTTTGTATAACCTTACGGTTGGTAGGAGGTGCTAGTACAAGTAATAATTCTGAAAAATAGGCAGTGGACTATATAGGTACGTGTTCATGGTAACAACTTCCTAAGACACTAGTCTTATTAGTACCGGATGAAGAAAGAAAGTTTTTCGATTTCTTTCGATATAAGCTGACGTTGATGGTTCTCTGCGCGTTTTTGTTAGTTTGCTTGCAGCGCGTGCTAACGCTTTCTTAACTTTTTCGTTGGGCAGTGATGAAAATGGTTATGTAAAGGCAATTAGAAGGGTTTGTTAGAACGGTATTTAACTTGCAACTCCTGAGGAAGGATATCATAATTAAACATCTATAAGATTCAACACTGAACTGTTTCGCTTTTGTCTTTTCAAGCGTGATATTCGGATGCAAGCAAATGCGTAGTCTAGCTAGTGTATAACACTGCAATCAAGTTTAAAATATCTACAATTTGATCCCTGAATCGTTATAACGTCGGTATTAAACCATTTACTTACATATTTTACATTTACATTTAGGTACACACGCCTGCACATCAACCTACCCAAAACTGTCAAATTTCTTCAATACATTGTCAACCTTAAGCCTTAAACATAAAGTTCAAAGTCTATTGAGGAAATTTGACAGTTTGTGGCAGGTTGACGTTTAAGCGCTAGTGGAGGTAGGTTAGTCAAATATGTAAAGGAAGATTAAATACAACTTAAAAGCTGTGGCCAGTATTCAATTTGTGAAGATTTATGTATTTAATATCTTGTCACACAAAAGTAATTCATTATATTTCAATAACATACCTAGGTTTTTTAGACTGCGGCCAAATTATAGCGTCGCATGTTTCTGACTGCACACAATCAACTAATAGGTATTATCATACAGTTTTCTACGCGTCGTCATGTAGATATCGGAGCTATGCCAATCCGAGCGAGTGTTATACAATCTCTGTACATACCTAACATAGGTACCTACTCGTTTACCTACCAATAAATTAGTAGGTACATACATATTTGACGAAAAAGTTTATGTGTAATATATGCTTATTTCTATTTTACTTTTAATATGTATAAATAATTAGCAATTCTGTCTTTATATCTCATTTTCTGAGCAGTATGCCAATGCTCCCATATTTATTTTATATAAATCTTCTTTATCACTGTAAGATGCTTTTGATGATAAAACCATTCTTTTTACAACTTCAAAATTGTTTTTTATTGTAACATGTTGTTTTTTATTATGAAAGATACAAAAATGGAAAGAAGAGACACCTCTGCCTAGTTGTGGGAAATCATTATAGTTTTTATTGTGTGTACAATATAGAATAATCTATTACTATTAAATTATGAATTAACTTTTAATGGTTAAACAATTGCGAGACTGTGGTTTAAATAATGCATGCGGCATGAGGCGCGCAGGCGCAGGGCAACGCGGAAGTCGCACACACTTCCGCGTGCCGCCATCTTGGCATACTCCTCGTGAGATTCGCCTGCGATCTCGTTCTCGCCACATTTCATGTATTTACCCAGATCTAATTATATACACCACCAAAGGAATCCCCAAGTTGACACAATTTTTTTTAGACTAAGTTCCTTACTAATGCACAGTATTTGCTAGGTTATGAATAAATATTTCGTATTTTGTTCCTGTCATTTAAACTTCATTTCAAATTAGAGTAAAATAGATAAAACACGGCATACTTGAAGGTTAGGACCTTTAACTACAAAACAGTGTTTAAATTTCAACAATGGCTAAAACGTGTTTAAAATGCCTCGATCCGATCCAAAACCTTCGGAGAATCTAGTAGGACACGGGGACACGCACTAGTGCGTGATGCCGTTCCCTCTAGAAAGCCTCTGAAGGTGATTAGTTTCACACAGCTTGAGGAACTCTTTAAGTTTCTCGCCACCCCCAAACAAGCCCGGTGAAGCTGAAAATCAGCAAATTCTCTCCAAAAAAAGTGTTTAAAATATGATGTCTCTGTCTAACAACTTAAGCCATCGTTTTGTACTGTTACTGTTTAGTTAATAAAAAATATTAGTTTTACGGGATAAGAAGAATGCATGTCACTAAAAGAGTGAGGCTTACTAAAGACATGGATGGACGGGAAAAAGGAAACAAAAGAAAATATGAATGGATTGTGTGAGGGATGATATTAATGAAAAGGGGTAAGGGCTGATTGAGAAGAGTGGAGATAAAAGAAAATTTTGCAATCGATTGCAGGATACATGAGACCAAAATACATGAGATAAATGAGAGTTAGAAGAAGAATCATTTCAGCCGAAAGAAGAAGAATAACAATAACTATTAGTATAACGAGCTTTTCCGAACCACCGACCCGCATTGTGCCAGCGTTACTACGCTACATTAGCTATTATAAGGTTATATTATATAAGGTTGGATGTGCTGGTGGGCTGATCTATATTTTTTTTAAGTTGCAAAATATCACAAAGGGGTCCTTTTCATCATTGAAATGTCGAAGTCTTACCTAAGTATTATATTAAGTTTAGAGCCGAAGTTTATTATGCTACGTCGAATAAATGCTTTAAGTACCTATGCATGAGATGTGCGTGGCAGACAAACAGTTCAATTAAAATGTTGAAAGTGGTTATTGTAACGATTATTGACTAATGCTTCTCTACTTCCTAAAACATTCTATTGACGGACTCATTGGCACAGGATTGCAGACTTAAATAAATAAAAATTGTAATAGAACATTTTGTGCAGTTGATATTTTTCATTTCTAAAAACTTTGGTATTAAAGCGCGAAATTTAGAGCTTTAATTTTTTATTGGCAGATACTAGTTGCTATGTGGGTTAAGTTTCATCATAATCATTATCATCATCTCAGCTAAAAGACGTCCACTGTTGGACAAAGGCTTCTCCCAAGGTTAGGTTTAGTCCATATAAAATTAAATTACACTATTGGGGGACGGGCGTTGCCCTATTTTAGAACTGGTTCTTCTTTGTTGACCAATTTCTTGACGCTTTGTCTGTCACCATAAGCATTTTTTGTTCTCCATAGACGGGCAGCTTGAAGCAGTCAGGATGCGATTATGCGACTGCTTTAAGCTGCTACTGCATAGTGAACTACTGTCTTTTATTTACATGGAACATACACGGAACCACTCAAGCAGTTGCGTAGTTCACTACTCGGTCGCAGCTGGAAGTAGTCGATCCTGACTGCTCCAAGCTGCCCGTCTATGATCGCCATAAGGCATAAAAACAAATCATCCTACAACTAAGACATTAACTAATTCGTGTAAACTGTATCTACTGTATTAAATATATGAACGCCTAAATGTTCGCATAAATAAAGAAAATAAAAAATTCTAATCTTATCACACCTCTACGTAATTCGTACCTGCTGATTCGATAAGATAACACGAAGCTATTTACAATGGCGACGGCTATAGCGACCTGTTGATCGTAACATTTGAGCATCGAAATGATATTACCCGTTTTTCAGTGCCGTAATAAGGAAACGGCAACGTTAGCTTGTTTACACACACGTAATAAGTTAAAACGGTTCAAGCATATTCAAATGGCATGAGAACCACAGTGGTACTAGTATCGTAAGTGCACTCACCCCCTCTTTCTAATTACGGAATAACGTGGTGGAACAAAAAGAGATGACCCACTTTCGGGACCG
Source organism: Eudonia truncicolella (assembly GCA_949315975.1). Taxonomy (NCBI): domain Eukaryota; kingdom Metazoa; phylum Arthropoda; class Insecta; order Lepidoptera; family Crambidae; genus Eudonia; species Eudonia truncicolella. Next base: position 8,315,342 of record OX438829.1, on the reverse strand, counting down.
GTCGTGCGAGATCGGGTGCGCACCGGTGCACGTTACGTGTCGGAGATGGGGTTATGCACTGAGCGAATAATCCGCCTAACGGAATACGTTCATGTGAATTTTCCCGCCCTAGTATCTATCATTTTTTTCCGTCTGATTTGGTAACGTGACGGCACTTGTGCAATGAAGTCGCAATTCGACTGTATGCGTAACGTACGGCACGACTCCTTTTTATTAAAAACTCATTACTGCTAACTTCTTGGTTGCGTTTTCTTGATTTCGCGAGTAATGTTGCCTTTGTAACGATTGTATTTTCTAACTCCTCTTTTGGCTCTTAACTTTATCGGTGTGTTAGGTATCGATTTGATGAGTTTTTTAAATACCCATTACTAGTTTCAGGCGAAACACTATTCTAATTCTAAGGATGCGAATGAATAACTTAGTTATTGAGCAATAGGTATATTTGCTACCTGAATCCGTCCTTGTTAAAGCATTTCCTAATATTGATGAGCATTCGGTTGTGTGTGTTTTTCCTGATATTATTAGGTTCAAATTTCAAGATAAGTAGATAAGCGATAAGGAGTCTGACATTATAAGAGTATTTAATAATTTTCATGTATCATGCCTATGTCAGTAGGTATCTAATCTATACTTCTTAGGATACTGAAAATAACTTGCTTGATAAATAAGTAAAACGTGTATAATTTTGAGATCATTGTCTTATAACTATGAACTGAGAGTGTTAGATTAAGGATTACCTTCGGGGTGTTGCTGGATTTGTTTATATAGAATTTGCAATTGGATTAACCTAACGATATATATCAGGGTCTCAAACTAATAAGTAACACCATTCGGCCACTATTTATTATCCTTTCATTTCCTTTGATGCTACAAAAACGCACACGTGGTCTATAAGAGAAAGCAATAAATGTCTATAATTTTTTTTTGTTTTGTTTTTACAATTTTTAACGCAATTTTTTGTTGCGAAACAAATTACAAAAACACAAATGTTGAAAAAATCCTGCTCGTGGAAATTTTTTCAACATTTGTGTTTTTGTAATAAATGTTTAACTTACTTTACTTTATAGCTAGGACCAATCTAAGTATTCATAATACGATGTTTGTGATGATGATAAGCTCCTTGCGCCCATTCTTCTTTCTCCACAGCTAAAAAATAGAATTATATAGCTAAGTCTTGAATGGGTAGTAGGTAAAAAAATGTTTGGACTATTCAAAGGACTTTTGTAAAGTTTATTTGATTAAAAAATATTTGACTTTGAGTTTGACGTAATGTAATAAGTAAATATTTTAGTCGGCCATATCCACCCGCAATAACTTCAGTACCTAGGTATATACGTAAACAACTGTGCCGAAATATCGGATGCTTAAAGCAAAAAAAAACCATAAGTACTAAGAATCCCGTTAACTAAAACATGGGAAGATCTAATGTAAGTGAGCAATGATAGTTTAAAAAGTAATATAATATGGATTGTATTATGCACAATTAGTACTGTCAGTTTATTTTTGCAAGCGAAAACAGACCTTAAAACTATGTGACATTCAACCGAATTTCAATCTTAAGGTTGGTAGTCAAGACGACACGTTTAACCGACCGCACGTTGCAATATTGACCTGTCAAATCACAATTATGCAACCGCCCCCGACGCAGCAACAGACGATTTCGCAATATCCATATTATAGTGTTAGGCAAGCCTGAAGGCTTAGGTAATGCAGCATAGTTCCGAGAGAGATTATACATCCTGCATTGCGGACGAAGCCATAACATTTGTTTCTTGACTGTACATTCACTTAAATAACACAAAATATTTATCTTATAGTTGAATAATGTAGATGAAGTAAAAACAAAAAAAGTACCAAGGCCATATGCAGATGTATAGCTATTTTAAAGATATTAATTCACAATGCTGTATTTATATCGAAACATATAAGATCCCTTGATTTTTCAATACGATTTGCCCCTCAGGTGGTACTTCATTGAATCCCCGTCTTTTCGCAATCAAGAAAACAGCTCTTCAACTGATAATGGCTTTCTTGTCTCATTTTTCATTTGCTTGTATTTAAACGTATTGCTTGTATTAGCTAGCGTTGATTCTTCGATGCTTAGTTATTACACCTTGGACATCGTGGGTTCAAGTTCCACCCCTTTGTCGCACCACCATATTATGGGATGGTCTCCAAGTACACGTATTTCTTCCTCCCTACACCATAGGGTATTTTAAACGAGGAGTGAAAAGGCAAATTGCATTTCAATAAAATACATTTATTTATTTATCGACACATCCAGAGCTCAGCAGATAAGTGATGTCTGCTAGTGAGGCACACAATCCTGCTCCTTATAGTATCCTACAGACATAGACATAGTGCCTTACAAATAAACAAAGAATAAGCTCCGAACAGTTATTCCGTGTTTGGTTTCTGTCATGTAAACGTCATTTCAAATTAGAGTAAAAGAGACAAAACTGTGGATAACAATTCGAAGCTTATATTCATCGAAACCGTGATCAAAACAGCCTCACGAAAACTCAGTATACTGAACAGGGTGCGGCGATTCTTTACGCCTGACCAGTTGTGCCTTTTGTACAAAACACAGGTACGGTCTTGCGTGGAGTATTGCTTGCACATCTGGGACGGTTCCACAAAGTACCTTCTGCCTTGGACAGATTGCAGCATCGCGCTGTACGCATTGTCGGCAACGCAGAAGTCGCAAATACTCTTGAATCTCTGCAATTACGTAGAGATGTTGCGTCTCTTAGCGTGTTTTACCCCTTATACCATGGCGAGTGCTCTGAAGAGCTCTTTGACCTCATCCCACCTTCTCCCTTCCTCCATAGGAGTACACGTGCTGCTCTCCGGAGTCACCGCTTCACGGTCTCAAATATTCCATCGCGCACTAAAAAATTTGGTGACTCGTTTCTTTGTCGCATTTCCAAAACATGGAATAGTTTGCCAGTACATGTTTTCCCTCCTTCCTATGATATGGGGCCCTTCAAACAAGGCGTGAAGAGGCACCTTTTGGGCCGGCAGAGTGATGCTGCGTTGTTTTCACGCTGCACCAGTTTCACGTTGCATCTGGATTCTACATATATTTACTTAACATCAGGTGAAATGGAGTCATTTGCCGTGCTACGTATATAAAAAAAAAACTTTGTTTATTTGTAAGACCCAATAGAATCTAGATGGGAAGACTCCTAGCTGTCTTTGTATCTTGACTCCGCTTCCGCTAAACATCAGGTGGAACATAGATATTTGCCTACTCATCTACTCAAAACGAAAACTCATGTCCTCTTTTTATAAGTTGGCAAAATGTCGTGACGCATGGATGGCTCGACCCACTATGAGGAACGCGAACGCAGGAACGTGAAGGGTTCAAGTCTCACTTAAGCGCGCTATTTTCAGTTTATTTATCGGTCGCGCTAATTAATAAATGTTCCGTACAGGATTAAATCTGTAGTTTTATCGCCAATGACACAACGCCTTTTAATACAATTACGATAACAAAATGAGCCAATTATAGTTTAGCGATAATAAATAAGACTTTAATTGTTTCTAAAAAAAGTGTTTCCGTTAAAATAGGTATTTGGTCACGGTTGTAAAGATTTGCTAAAAGCTTATGTTGTAATTTCTTCATTTATTGCCAGTCCAGGAGTCAAATCGTTTGCGATGCGGCTAGCGCGTTCGTTTTGCTTTAACTTTTGTAATACCAGGATGAGTGACCAAACTTAAAACTTCCCTAAACTTCCCCGTGCGTATGAGCGACGTTATGCCGTGTTGGTTCCAGTTGTTATAGTAGAAAAAGAAACACAGAAGAAAAATTTATTTAATATGAGCTGGTCTAGAACCCGCACCTTCTGACCACCCGGGCCAATGATAGATAATTTTATCTCTCTGTATAAACTTATACAGAGAGATAATATAATATAATGTATAATCTAATAGCTAGACTTATCTAAGCTGAAAAGGGGTCGCTTGGTTTCCCACCTTTCTCAAGTAAGTAAGGCTTTTACGTAGGATTTAGTTAGGTATCTCTGAAAACCTATATTGCAACCGTTTGACCTAAGTTACCTCAATACTTGCATGGCCAGCTCGATTGGTGATGTAACGAAGGTATCAGGCGTTCTTGACTTTTCTCAAGAAAGCGTATAGTTATCGTAATAAGAAAATGAATATTTGTGTAGCTCAGTCTCATTTTCAAAAGTATTATTTCAGGGAGTGGACTTACTTAAAAAAAGTAAAAACTTGTTTCATATTTGCAATTGCCACCCTTCAATGCTTAAAGCTGATCTATGTTTCAAGAGCTTGATTTACTTCGGCGGTCCCGAACGTTTATGTTTTCGAAATATTATTTTTATCTTAGATGTAGCAATTTCTTTGACGGCCAGCTAGTTTAGTAACGGGCAGAACGATCCCACTTTTCATAAGCAAGGATAGTTCTATGACACTAATTACGTTTCCAACTACTAGCTTCCCTCTCACACTGAAAGCGTATGTTGCAATAGCTACTCATTGCACGGCCAGCTAGACCAGTGTGAGGTAACATGGGTCGCGATCGTTCCCGCCTTTCTCAAGCAAGGATAGTCCCCGGCACGGCAACACCGCAGCTACGTAATCCCACCGCAACGGCACTTCCTGAAAGGTGGCGCAAGCGGCGCGCGAATGTCGGCCGAGCATTTCGCGCTACTTTCGTAATTTTGTTGCGTGGTGCGACCGGCCGCCTCGCCTGGCCCGCAGGAAGTAAAAGTTCGAAGGTAAGAAAGTAGGTCTCCACTGTAATTGGCAATGCGCCTGCATACTGATGTCCACATGATTAAATAGGTTGTGCCGAAACCACAGCTGCGACAATTGACGGAGTCCCGAACAAAACACTAACCGCAATTAACAACAGACAAAGGAGTTTTAAACGCATCGGGCGGCGCGGCGGTCGCGATACTCGCGATAAATACTCCATGGATATGCAGCTGAAATAACAAATTGATCGGACACAAAAGTTGTGCCACGTCAAGTGGCTATTGAGCTATCATTAATTAAAGTTATATAACGCTGCGTTGTGCAGTACGAAATTAAGGGTTTACTACTTACGCGTGTGTTACGCACATGCCTCGTAAGTACGGCATACATAACGTGAGTCGAGTGGACAGCGCCCGGCGCCGCCGCCGCCCGCTGACCCGAGCATGACGTAATGACAACAACGTGCGCGAACTAGGCCGAGATACAAGATGCGCCGAAACTAATCGGTTGCGCAAGTCTGTGTGTGCTCGCGAGCGACCGCATTATTTTGACCAATTAAATTCACAAACCAACAACATTCGCTATTAACTAACACTAGGTGTTGTGTTGTAAAGTGTGATGCTGCATTTTTGAATATTCTTACTAAATGTTTGCGCTAAAGTACCTATGTTTTGTTGTTGTACCATTGTTTTCTGAAGCGTATTAGTGTTTAATAAATACGGCTTGGCTTCAATAGAGAATACAAAGAGGTTTTAACACAGAATAATTTAGATGACCGTGTCGTTTGCAAAATACGTGAATTGCATCAGTTGGCAGGAAGTTTAGTTTTAGAGTTCTAATCATAGCAATGAGGTGTTAGCTACAATATAGGGCTGCCGTTAGATTTTATTAGCGTTGACGACTTTTAATTAACGTATTTTATCATACATTTGTATCATAAATTTAATATTCTAATGGCCCAAGTAGAGTTCGTCTACTGCTAAGATGTTGATAACATTTTACTCTTTTTTTTAAAAGGTTGCAAGTAGAAACTTTTACTTATACTTACTACAGTATTTCGCACGTTGCCGACCTCGAGGTCTTGTTACTAAATTACTATGAAGGCAGATCTTCATGCCCAGTCATTTTAGTGGATCTCATCGATTTGCAAACCGGAATATAGCAATGCAGGGTTGAACATAAAAAATGATGGCATTCACAATGAAACATTTGTTAAATAATTTATTTTATTTTGATCATTAGAAAATTTTGCTTGTATGCAAAACGTACAGCATTTTCAGCACACATTAGCGATGGAGAGAGGAGGACGGGTAACACAAAATATAGAAAAAGAGGATATGTCCTCCTTTGCGATATCTGGCAAACCTTAATGCAGGACAGTGTTTTGCTAGGCAAAAATATAATACCAACAATCATTAATGATGTACTCTTTTTACCTACAGATAAGATTTATAAAATAGGTAGTGCCACTATCTAAAAAATTGCGATTAGGTACCGAAAATTTAAAAAGAAACAGGATTTGCGAGCACTTAAATTGTTCATGTTATCGTAATTTAATTTTAATTCAATTATCGTTATCGTGACATAATAATCAATTGATTGTATTACGGTATTTAATTTGCGATCAATAAATAACGTCATTTGACGAACATCTTATCCGCTTTGTCTGATAACATCCAAATGCTTAGGAACTCAAATCAATAACTGTTAAGCGTATTTTTCTGACCCCAGTCACAATACTTATAGAGAAAATGAAGTACTACCTAATACCTAGTAAATACCTACATATATGTTTGAATTGAATCTCATTAGACAATTTCTTGTAGAGATAAAATTACTTCAAATAAAACGAATTTATATAATAGAAATACCTTTTGGCCGCCACAGTATAGATGGGTCGCCGCGTCCTCCTGTACGCCAAGCGTTCAATTCAGGGTAAAAATTTACCAGAGGAATAGAGATTCAAAAATGTTCAAAAATCTTTATTTTGTGTTTTTGTAAACTATAGGTATTGTCCTTGGCATGCAGGGTACGCTATTGCTTGTCGATTATAGCCGACTGTGACGGTCAAAAGGTTAAGTGCTCATAACCTATGATTTGGCTGCCTATCTTTCGCGTGCTTTGCTGTGCACACTTCACTCGGAATCCTCAACTCCAAAAGAATTGGCTATGTATGTTACTAACATTGTCTTATTAAGAAACCAATCATCTTTCCTCATTCGTTTTGAATAACTCTACAATCAAGATCGAGCTATAACCCAAAAAAAATTAAACTGCATAAATTGTAGTAGCCCACTATACTCGTATAGTCCACTGCGCTACACTGGCCCTACACGGAAAGATAAGTTATAAAAATATATTAAAGTAAAAAACAGTAAATAATATATCTAGCAGCCCTGCTATAAAATGATCGCTAAATTATACAAATTATTTGAACAAAGTACTTCGAGTTTTAACTTCACACTGTTGCTTGTAAATGTAAAAAAAAAATCACAACTTGTAGCAGCCCTGTTATGATGTGCAAATGTAGAGGCCGCAAGGCAGAGAAATTAGGAGGCAGGCAACGGCTTCCGCAATGGAGGAAGCGGCGCTCGCGGGTTTGCGACAGAGCTGCGCCCGCACCGCCGCCAGCCGCTTGCCCAACCACCGACCGCACCGCACTCCCACCAGGAAATTCATTTCTAAATTCTGACACATGATATAGTTATTATAGTTAGGCTGAGATCACTGTTGTTAAATGAACGTGGTTAGCCCACTAACCCACATTGGACTGATATGGTAGGTTTATGGACCCATCTCCTTTAAGTGTTAGTGGAAAGGTCTTAGCATAGCTGTGGGACGTTTATAGGATGATGAATGGACCAAATTATTTAAGGATGTACTGCTATTGATTATAAATGGCGACGCTGCAATTAGTTACTAGTTCTTACGCGGTCTTATACCTACCCGGACGCCCTGGGTTCGATTCCCGGCAGCAGTGTGCGCATTGTATTGAATTTGGTTGGTGGTAGAGCTAGTTTAGTTCGTCTTACTAGCTACTACGACAATAACACGAAGCCAGCAACATTGTTGTGTCAATTCTAATAGTTTGAGTTTTCAGTTGAGGGTTTGTGTGCACTTCATTTTCTTTCTTATCGTTACTCACCTTAAAGTGATAAAAAGGCCAAACGATTTAAAGAAACCATAATATGAACAAATTATCTGTTGAAACTATAGTACGTACGTAGGTATATGGAACAGAACTTACACAGACGGTTCGTTATTCTTTTTATTCTGAGTTTTTTTCCTAGTGCTGCTGTAAAAATAATATCCATCTATCTGTTTATGTACTTACATGCACCCACTTGGTTTCATACAATTATGTCCAGTAACTTATCTTTCTTGATTAACTAATACTTACATAACATGTTATTACCGCGTTTATGTAGATACGTGAGTAATTCGATTCACTTGTGTAGCTTGTAATTAGCAATTCGCATAACCAGAATGTTCTACAGATTACAGGAATTCAGGTTTGCAAACAGGAATAAGAATAACCGATTAAAGCGGTCTACTTGCTAATGTAGAAATTGGCTTTCGGTAATCGAGGAAATCTATGTCCCGCTTGTACCAACTTGTTGATTTATTTATTATGTCCCGTCCGTAATGAATGATAGAGCGATCCCAGTAGAGCGTTGCATGACCATTTTCGAGTACTGGCGCAGGTGCGTATTTATAGTACGGCACCTCCGATTCAACAAGCCCATGTCCAAGAGCAAGTTGCTGGTAAATTATTCTGGCTACTTGGTTGTGTTTGTGCATATACTCTCCGTTAGCAAGATGAGAACAACCAGAAATAATATGTCGGAGTGATTCTCTTGGACGGCGGCATGCCCCATTTATTATTATTATTAATTTAATTTCAAGTAACAAATACTCATAATGGTTAGTAACAATGAAACTTAAGGGCTATGTTAGTACATAATACAATTAAAATCCAATCAAATTAAAATCAAACTAAATTAAAATAAAATAAATTCACATTCAATTAAAATTAAAATTAAAATCAATACAATATAATAACAATTCGATTAAGATCAAGGATGTGGGTAGATGGAGGCATGCAGGTGAACCCAGTGGCGCAAGAAAGGCGAGTCCCAACCCAATGGTCCGCGATGGCGCTCGGGATGGAGTTGCGCGAGGCACGCAAACGCGCCCAAGTGGAGGCGCAGCGCTTACGCATCACAGCGTGGAATATTCACTTAAAAGACGTATAGGTACTCTCTATAATTCTGAATAGTAATACTGTCACTATCTTTAAATAATTAAAATAGCATAAATCGAGTAGATCTGTAGTTTACGTTTTATTCATATCAGATTATTTGCTTCTAGAATTAAGTATTGAAACGAAACAACTTTTACCGATCTACTCGCGATTATTTTACAAATTAGTTTTAATTAATGTTTATCCTGACGTTTCGAAACTAATGTGTAAAATAAACGCAAGTAGATCCGTAAAAGTTGTTTCATTTCAATGTGTAGTGTTCGCGTAAACTTTAGAAAACAATATAGAATTAACTAGCTGACCGGTGGACTTCGTACCGCTTTGACAGTTTCCATGACAACACTACAAACAAATCATTTTGTATTGGAAAAATTTCAAAAATCTAAAAAACCCTTAACATTTAGGGGGATGAAAAATAGATGTTGTCCGATTCTCCACCCAAGCAACCGTTTCCGAGGAGTTCAATAAAGTACACCGTGACACGAGAATTTTATATATTAGAAGAAGTAGTTAGGCATTTTTGTTATATGTAATTCTTCGTTGTGTCAGGAAGTGAAGTGCTGCTCTACATAGAGCAGCGGATAATGCGTTCTTGTTTGCAATTTTGCATGTTAAGTAACTTTCGTAAAGCCAGGTCACCAGATGGGTAACCAAAATAAAATATCTTGAGAACTTCCGCACCTCAAAGCATGTAGCGGCAACGGGGCCAGCGTTATGGTTCGATCTCTATTAATCTAATATGCTATTGTTCATGGAAAAAGACCCAACAGTCTTATCGTGTGATACTGAATAACGACACGAGACGGGAAGCGTAGGAGTTTTTAGTGGGTGTCCCTCCTTCTCCCTTGATGGGTGGGATTTTTATTTATTTATTTATTTATTTATTTATTTATTTATAGGAAGACGAACAGCTATGATACAACTTAAAAACTTAAAAATAATAACAGAAAAGCCAATTATAGATCCTCACTAATAAAAACAGAATTAATAACAATGTGATGCACTTAACAAAAGAAAACACACACTTAAATTTATTTATTAAACTACTCAAAAAATAACTGGCTCATGAGCCGTTTCGCCGATGCATCGCTTGTGTCGTCTTGTGTTTATAGCTAACTAACCCTGGGCGTAGTGGTAGGTATGCCTAATGTATTTTTTATAAAATATTGAGGCCGGTGGTGGTAAGTTTAAAGCTGATTCAGATTGAAATGAAACAACTTTTTACGGATCTACTCGCGTTTATTTTACACATTAGTTTTAATTAATGTTTATCCTGACGTTTCGAACCCTTTGCAGGGTCCGTGGTCACAGGGAGACCTTGATTCAGATTATTATGACTTTCTGACGGTGTAACGTTAGTAACATAAACGAACAAAGTGAAAAATGTGCATTACCAAGAAATAGCTTAACGATTGCGTCCATTCGAGTGAGAAGCCTGTCCCATAACGGGCGAAAAGGAAACTTCAAAGGCGGCCGGAAACCGGAACCGCGGTAAGGGTTAGCGCGGAGACGACGCCCGTTTCCGGCGGAAGTACGGCGCCAGGAAGGTAGATAGAGAGAAGATAAATAAACCGAACGACGACGCCATACTGTCGGACTGGAATCGATAATTCCGTACGGTTTTGCATGCCCACGTATATACGAGTATATACGACTTCCGTCGCCTGTTTACTTTCATGCTTCCACTGCTTCCAGCTGCGAAAACAAATTGTGTTATTAACGATTTGTGCCAAATCGAACTCAATTCATTGGTTCTGCTTGCTGTATGTCTGTGTCAGGCTTCGATTCGTAAGGTTCACCGAACTGTGTTGTTGGAGTTCAAAGTTCAATAACTATGTATGCTAATATGCGAGATATTAGAAGTAAGCGTTTTGTGAATCGCTGACTTCTCACAGTGATTCACTAGGGCGCTAGTGGTTGGGTCACAGTCCGCGAGCATTGTTTAACACGCTTTACGTTGCATTTATCGCGTTACCCTAATTATGGTAAATCAGCTAACAATTTTATCGTCATATTTTGTTTATAAATAAAATCTTATAAACATAGGTATTAGGTAAGTGTTATATACTAACAATATTACGGGACCTGACTACAAAGTTATAAATAAATTTACTTTATTCATGCTGTAGTTGATAGCTTAGCAGTCGTTAAGAACCCCATCTCCACTGTGCCCGCGTAATGGCCCGTTCTCCCTGTGGTGTTGCCATCCACAGTCAAGCCTCGTGCCTCAGCATGGGTACAAAAAATGAGCTGATGAAGGTCAAGGTGAAATTGATAATAATAATTTTGAGAATTGTATCTGGAGTAAGATGTTCTACACTGTCCTACTGCTAGCCTGTATCGTTGAAATCACGTCATCGCTACAATTTATGGGTGGTAGGTCAGTCAGTCACCACGCTTGCCAATTGAACGATGTAGACAGAAATGAGGAATTTTTACCTAGAATCTACATTGATTTTGCTTGAAATTTTTGGCCGCCTATGGCTCTTGCCGCCCTTGTAGGTCTTTCTTTGCTTCATCTTGCCAGCGGTACCTATAGGAGTTGTAGGACTGCAAAAAATCTGGATCCGCAACATCCTTGCCTGTGACGACTATCGAGACGGCCGCTTGGGTTTAGTTGTTTGCTCTCTGCACTGCAGACTTCTTCCAGATTTACCAGTGATATGAGAGAGCAAAGTACAGGATCCAGCGGAGTACAATGCATCTATTTTCTTATTAACTCTCGGGAAACTTCGTGTTTCGGCTGTCGTCGTCTATCCGATCCGAACCCTTCGGAGAATCTAGTAGGGCACGGGGACGCGCACTAGTGCGCGATGCCGTTCCCTCTAGATAACCTCTGAAGGTGATTCGTTTCACACGGCTTGAGGGACCCTTTACGTTCCTCGCCGGCCCCAAAAAAGCCCGGTGAAGCTGAAAATGCCGCAGCGGCAATCAGAAATCTCTCTCAAAAAAAAAAAAAAAAAGGCTGTCGTCGTATTTCTATCATTTCTAAGAGTATATAAAGTCACAGCTTCTTTGACATGTTATTAAAAAAAAATTTAAAACGAAGATAAATACTATTGCGTCATACGTAATTGATTTTTAATTTATAGTTTTATAGTTCCCGCGAAAATCAAAAACAAAACAGCAATAAAGTACCTACGTTGTTGTTAAGAATTATTACACATGATAAATTTCAATAATTAATGGACTTGGAATTTAATATAAATTTCTACTTTTTTATTTTTAAGTGCCAATTGCTGCACTTAAGCGGATTTATTTTTTTGTTTTATACAATTTTTTAAGGTAGCATAATGGTCAGTGCAGCCGTCCGTCAGGTTCTATTCCTGGCTGTGTCGGGTAGGAATTAATTTTTTTCACTGTATTTTATAAATATTTAATTAACATTAAGTTGCATTCGGAAGTACGATGATGATCGAGAGGAGAGACATTAGGATTATTTCCTCTCTGGTTTGGCTCTTACAAAGTTATGGTATGAGCTACGGCTGGTATCATGCTATCGCTAGAGCCTAGCGTTCCCCCGTGCTAGATGCTAACTTACGTATTCTTAGATTCTTCTCTACTTAGATTCTCCGGTGCGTTCAAGTGGACAGCGTGAATTGACCGTGTCGGGGAAAGGCCCTCGTACATCTTGTCTTGAAACTGGTAAAGTGCAAGAATACTTAAATATTAACGTTTTAATTTTTAATCTTTCTTTTCGTGTTGTATTTTTTAGTACAAATAGCTAACGAAATGTGGTAAGTTTAGATGTTATCGTTTATTTTGAAGAGGCAGTATATTTTTTGTTGACCCAGACTTGTTTTGTATTTTGCAGCACTAAAAGGCCACTTTGTATGATTCTCGCTATTTTCCTACGATAATTCAATGTCAAATTAGGGTCGTTACAGATTCTATGAAATTTCTCTAATAATCGTAAAATTATAATATATTATTGGAGTGGTAGATATTCAATTTAACACATACATTTCGAAATTATGTGAAAATCAGGGGCATTGCTAGAAAACGGAAATGAATTTAAAAAAATATTTTTTTTTGGATTATTGCTCAATGTGGCCTTTTTAACCCGCCGTCGCCGGTTACAACAAGACGTGAAATGTACACACACATGTAGGCACGAGGAAGGAAACACGTTGATATTTGGTGCGAGACCGGTTCTGCAAGTGTTATTCCGAAACAAGATGACTCCCGGGGCGGGGCTTTCCGATCGCACTGTTTTGTTTAAAACAGTTTTTTATCTCGCTCGTGTTCTTATGCGATGGTGAGACAGCTACAAGTGTTGTGTTTACGAAATACCTGGATCGAAAAAAGATAGCAATGTAAAAAACTGAATTTATTTGCCAATTTAAAAATTGGTAACAATATTTTTTTTTATTGAAATTACGGATTCGTGCCCGTGCTCATTAAGTCAAGAGCCCAGCAGTGGGACTTTTATAGGCAAATGATGATGATGATGCGTAGCACTCGCTGCTGTTTACAATTTTGTAGCGCCTCTACATATGTTAATAATTAAATTATTAAAGTAAGTATAGTATGTATATGTTATTTTTTAAGTTTATGTTTGTAAATACATAGAAATAAGTTGTAATGTTATTTAAAAAAGTAAAAGGAAACAATTAAGTAATACCTCAATCAATTAAGGCCTTTAACTTTGCGTCCATTACAGGTGATTCATGGCGTAATGCACACACACATATATATATTAGTATTCTGTGCTCTATGCTTAGCACTATTAGATTTAGACAAAGTGCTAATTTTTGTAGCCCGTGTGACATTTACAACGGATGTTTACAGTTTTTGAGATAGACTGAGAATGTATAAGCAGTTCTGAGTGCCTAGTGTGAGTTTTTGTTTACTATCCGTATTCATTTGATCACATTTGTATGGCAAAATTTTAACTCCTCTCGTATGTCGCCAGGAGGCGCTGCTCCAATGCAATACAAATTTTCGTTTTCGTTAACATCATCGAAGGTCAGGTGCTTAGTGTGAGTTTTGTTTCATATCCTGGCGACATACGAGAAGAGTTAAAATTTTGCTATACAAATTCTCGAATTGGCGAATGAAACTCGCACTAAGCATCTAGATAACTCTTTGTTGCAGGACATTTAATTTTTAGCGGCATAGGAGTTTTTCTTTTAAGAAACTTGTCAAATATCCATTTTGGTTGTGTTGCTGCGACGTAAGTACGCGTGCACAGCTTTTTACGGATGAAACGTCGAAGGTCACGCGGAACTGAGTCTAGTCCGTCGGGATTTTTTGTCTTGTATCTTGTATCACGAAGGAAGTAATAAAAACGAACTTCTTGGAATCGCGAACTTTATAGCATGTGCTAAATATTTTTGTTAAAGCTCAAAAAATTATTATACGTAATGAGCATTTTATTAATATATCGTAATTGTATATAATAGTAGATTATGCACCAAGGGAGTAAAGCAATGTCTTACGTCACGGGTGGCATATTGGACCCCGAGCGTAACGAGGGACTCGAGTTAACTCCCGAGCGAGGGAGTTATTTAGAGTCCGGAGTGAAGCGAGGGGTTCAAGCCACCCAAGACGAAGACATGCTTTATCCCGAGGTGCATACTCTACTTTTCACACCGTCTCGTCTGCGAGAGAATAAAAGTTAGAGTTACATAAATAAAGCATTATAAACAAAAAAACAAATAAAAAGTTAATATTAATATTGGATACATTAGTCCAATTATGGAGAGACAGAGTAATATTATTGTTAGGCACACTTATCGATATTGTAGCGGAATTCATTTGAGTACTAGTACTAAAAGATTCAAAAACTTGTGTCTGTGTCTAATTTTGATCGGTGAATGTTGATGAAGCTGCGTTCTTTGAAGTTGATGGCTGTGGTGTCCAAGTACCAACAACAGAGGTACTATTCGAATAAGTTGCCGTATTTATGTTTCCATTGATGTGGAAACTTATTTTATTCTTATTTTGAACTGAATCTTCAATGTAGCCCTGCTACGGCATCGGACCGCCGCGCCAGCCACCGTGACGTTTTATTTGTGTTATATCAGCGCCAGAATCTGCCAAAATTATAGCTGATGTCCTCCTAAGGCAAATATCCTGTGTAGTGTTCTGCATTCTGCAATTTTAGGAATTTGGCGATTTCCTTTGAAATACCACCAATTTTATTTTTGCCAATGACTTGTTTAGTGCATTTGCCATTATTGTAAGATAGAAAAAGTCTGTTAGAATTAATGTTAGAAGGACGTACATATTGATATTTTTCGACAATTCTTGCTTGCTCTCCATGGACTACGAACGACCGCTCTCTCTTCGTTTTAGTGTCAGGCAACTTTATCAACAATCTATTTGAATGTTTTTTTATATCGTCGATTTTTATGTTTACCAATTCGTTGTCACGACAAGCGCCATTTAATCCAAAAATCAAGGCAACCTATAACAAAAAATAAGCAATTAGATGCTAATATGAAAAACTTTATTTTTAAAGAGAAGAAGAAGGGTTTTTGGATATTCTACAGTTAGTCGAACTATAAATAATGTAGTCAATAGGTAGATAGATATTACTTACTTTCATGGCAAGAAAGCTGTCATCTGGTGCTTCATTCAGAAAAGTGTCCACATTTTGTGTTGTGAATGCTTTTAACTTTTTTGCTTGATGACTTTAAAGATAAAGGTATAATGCGATAAGTCTTTATTTTGCAGAAACAAAATATTTTATAGAAAACCAAATTACCTTCAGATTTTCTCTTTAAAAAAGCCAACAATCTGCTGTATGTATTGATTTGGATATTGTATTTGATGCTTATTTTAGATCTGAGCATTGAATAAATGCACCATAGGCTGCTTGACTTTCGAGTTAATGCTAAGTGTTCGAAGAAAACTAAGAGGACTGATTCCGACACAGTTTTGACTCATTTTGTTGTTCTCCATTTATTGAAATCTTCGAAGGCTTTATAATATTTATGTTTTGACTTTTCCCGTAGAAGATTATTAATTATCCCTAAAGCGTCCGATTTAATAAACTCCGGAGTCAAATGACTATCGCTTGACGACATTTCAGCAAAAATAACACCACCAAACACTGTTTTAATTTTTTTTTCTATGGTATTTTTTTTATCCTACTTTTGGTGGCCAGTTCGATTTTGTAAAAAAAACTCGACTCTTTACAATGCCCGTACATTGATATTAGAGGTAAACCTATATGCTGATAATCTACGTCAAAACCGTAGCTTACTAGATTTTTGGGGACCATTCAAATGCCTCCTTTGTGAATGGCATATGTCCGTGTGCTAAGTTTTCATACGAATTTCAACGTTCCAAACTCAAAAACACTTTAATCCCGAGGGAGTTTCATACAACATTATCTCCCTTGGGAGTTTCATACAACATCATCTCCTTTAGGATTTAATGACTTGCTTTTCGTTGAGATTACTAGGTCTGTAATCCGAGATTCTAGAGCTGAAAGTGTGAAAACCTATTTGCTAAGAACCTACGTCAAAACCGTAGCCTTCTTAGATTTTTGTAGACCAATCAAATGCCTCCTTTGTTAATGGAATTATGCCCGTGTGCTAAGAGTTTCATACTAATTTCAACGTTCCAAACTCAAAAACACTTTAATCCCAAGGGAGTTTCATACCACATTATCACCCTTGGGATTCAATGACTTGCTTTACGTTGATATTATTAGGTCTGTAATCCGAGATTCAAGAGCTGAAAGTGTGAAAAAATATGTAATGTAACGGGCAAGCATACTAATGTTTTGATAGAGTTAGATAGTAAGTGGAATGGTAAGAACCATTAATACTTTCATGCTATCGGCCCCTTTAAAACAATATCTTATCTACTTAACACACAGTACATACAGTTATGCCTATAATTATTATCATTAATATTTACTATTATCGTATTTGATTTTTCTTTTTTTTTATACGTAGCTCGGCAAATGACTCCACTCCACCTGATGTTAAGTGGAAACGGAGTCCAGACGCAAGGAGAACTGGCGCAGCGTGAAAACAACGCAGCATCAGTCACCCTCACCCTGCCGGCCCACAAGGTGCCTCTTCACGCCTCTTTTGAAGGACCCCATGTCATAGGAAGGAGGGAAAACGTGCGCTGGTAGACTATTCCATCTTTTGGAAGTGCGACAAAGAAACGAATCACCAAATTTCTTTGTGCGCGATGGAATGTTCGAAACAGTACAGCGGTGACTCCGGAGAGCAGCACGCGTACTCCTATGGAGGAAGGAAGAAAGTGGGATAAGGTCAAAAAGTTCTTCAGGGCACTCGCCGTGGTATAAGCGGTAGAAGACGCTGAGTGACGCTATATCTCTACGCAATTGCAGGGGCTCGAGAGCATTAGTGACCTCTGCATATTGCCGATAATGCATATAGCGCGCCGCTGCAATCTGTCCAAGGCATCGAGAAGGTACTTTGCGGAACTGTCCCAGATGTGCGAGCAATACTCCACGCAAGACCGCATCTGTGTCTTGTACAAAAGGCACAACTGATCCGGCGTGAAGAATCGCCGCACCCGGTTCAGGACACCGAGTTTACGTGACGCTGTTTTTATCACGGCTTCAATATAGTCCCTCTGATGGTTCAGATCGCAGCGAATCTCCATACCGACCATGTTAATACTGCTCTGCAGGCCGAGTGATGTGCCTTGAAAAGTGGGAAGGGATAGGAATGGCGACTTTTTTGCCGTGAACGCGCATATCTGTGTTTTCTTGGGACTCAACAAGATTATTGGAGCCCCATTTAGTTATGAGGTCCAATACCCGATTGAGCTCAATGACGAGAATTACTCGTTTCTCTTCAGTCTCGACCTGCCCAGCCGCTGGGTGAGCCGTTATACCCACCGTGCACTGTACTATCATAGAATAGAATAGAATAGCATAGAATATTTCCAAGTGGAAGCATATCAATGATATGCAGAAGGAACAGCGTGGGGTAAAGAGCGGACCCCTGAGGGACACCGGCATTCACTGATATGAACCATGAAGCGCATCCGTCCGACTTCATCCGACTTCAATGAACATAGAAAGCAACGTCTGGAGCCCTAAATTTTTTTCAGAGCTAAATTGGCGTTTAATGGCGAGGCTTATATCCAGCAGTGGGTGTTACGGGCTGAAATGATGATGATGATGATGAAAAATTAAAATCATACGCGTTATTGATACGATTTATTTCGAAATAAGGTGGAAATTTTCCTCAAAAAGGTGACAATGGCAAAATTGAGAATGGCATTTACAGGATGATATAGTTTTCCATGATTAATCTGTATTAAATGTTCCCATTACAATATTAAATATGTTTAACAATTAACATGTTTTTATTATTTCTGTATTTCTTGGAAACCCCGTTTATGCACCACGACACCTCTACATGCTCAGAAGCTCAAAAATCCGAATCGATTTTAATTTAATTAAAGTACGCTTACTGTCCTTAGCCATGTTTTGAAGTGTTTGTAATTATTATCTACATATTATTGTCTCTAAAATACTATAGAATCTATATAAAATTATTGTACTGAGAAGTTTTTAAACTGCACTGGTAACTACTCATACTTGTATTTTATCAAAATGTAATTAATTACAGTGGTTTTTTTTATCACTTTTATCGTTTCCATTTCCGAGTAAAGTTTAATTACTTAGTATTATTAATGACTCTTATTTTTTTAGGAGTTATTATTAAAAATGAGCTCTACAAGATTGTGCCGAGGCATTTTACGTTTTGGTATCCTATAACAGAGGCTGTAATTATTAATCATTAATGACTAAAATCTAATTATTACAAACTAAAATGTCTTTAATATAAGTAGATATTACCTGCAGGCTTGGCTTGGACGAATTAACCAATTCGTCCAAGAGCCGAATCTAACAGCTTTGCGTGCCTTCTAACGAACATAGAAGCTCGAGGTGATAATTTTGATCACTCATCCGATGACTGGCCTTTGCGAAAGTTGCAGCTTAACTTCAGTAATCGCAGACCGACTACGTTAACTACTGTGCCATCAAGCTCTAATTGGTTAACTCACGTTCTTATCTGGAGCTTTCTGGAGAGTAGAGAAAACTGTTATTTTATGTGTAATTAGACAAGCAAAGAGAGGCATATGCTCAGCAGTGGGTCGAGAGGGGCTGATGATGATGATGATGATGATGAAAAGTAGACTGTGAAAGACGATGGGTTTGCATTTAAATACACCAGGCGATTTCTCGACACTAACTACCAATTAACAATGAAAAATTTGAAAGTAGGCACACTAAGTTATTGAACTCTGGAAGAAAACTATTATTAGGGGCAAGTTTTCTGTCATAGTAATATTTATGACAATAATGCAATGGTATACAAAATCACAATCAGTAACACACTCCAAATGAAATTAGTGGGTGGTCCATTCCTTCCATTTTACGATTTACTGAAAATTGTCTTACGAATCATGCTATTTCCTAAAGTAACACAATTGAAATGAATCCAGTTCATGATACTGAAACAAATTTACTGTTGCTATGGACCCTATACCACCTTAACTAAAGTAAACATATGCGTAAAAACTTTAGATACACACTAAGTATCTAAAGTTTAAACTAGGCCTCGATACTGCTTTTCTAAATCTTATCTCATCTTAGTAGGGACTGCTGAGGTTTACCTCTCCCAGTAGCATTTTGACCCATCAGTATATTTTGTGCAACCTACTTAAATTCTTCTTCCTCTGCAAAAACGATGGAAAAATAAGTTTGACAACGTCTTTGAGAGCGACAAGCCTGAAGTTTTCTGGTTTCGTATACGCCAAACCTAGGAGTCCCATTAAATGTTTTTGTTATTCTAAGCCTTCCACTGTCGACAGCTTCATGGTCGTGTCTTGATTTTGACATTGTGTAATTTTGTCTAGAACAGGCAACTAAAATCGATTGAGAATGTTTTATTCAAGATTCTGTTTCATTACAATGCCTTATTAAGGAAAGCAGTTAAATAAACAGTAATGTTACGATCATAAAGTACACACGCCTGCACGTCAATCTACCACAAACTGTCAAATTTCCTCAGTAGACTTTGAACTTTATAGCTAAGTAATATGGTTGACATTGTATTGAAGAAATTTGACAGTTTTGGATACTTTGATGAGCGGGCGTCTGTACCTTTAAAATATTAACTGTTAATATTCTTTACTACCAAATACCAACCAAGTACCAACCACAGCATTTAAAATCTACAGACACTTTGCAAGGTTCTAATTTATTCAACGAATACTTACGAGAAAACGTTACGCAAATATTGTTTGATCATACATTGACACTAAAATTCAATCTCAGTCACACACAACGCATACAAGAATTAGTAAGTGCCTACCTATATGACAACTTAAAGTAGGTAACCACTTATACATAATCACAAAGCGGAACTAGCAGTCTTTACCTTCCAGTAAAACTTGGGCTATGTAACTTCCTCTCGTGCGCATTAACAAAACAAAATGATAGGAAGTTCGAAGCACAGTAGAGGCTCCAGTTACAGTGGGCATATTATTTAACTGACATTGACCTCTGGCGCCTGGAGCTTCTCTCTGGCAGCATAAATATTCATAACTGTTATCTCCATATTAATGAAGGTACAAGAGACGCTGGGACGTGGTCTACGCCAGTTAATTCCGCTTCGTTTGAAATTAACTTTATTTCAAACAATATCAAGGTCAGCCGCCGTTATCAACCACCAATACGCACTGTGCCGTTTTCATTTTAAAAATATGTGTCCATCCATAGAAAAGGGCCAAGCAGTCGGGATATAGATGATGATTGAACGACGATTTTTTGTGTTTTACCCGAACATCTACCCGTTCAGTCACCGCGAATGCCTTAATAATAATTATAATTAAAAACAAGGTAGTTGGTATTTACCACAGTAGGTAAGTATGTATTGTTGAAAATTGTATTGTATTGTATTGTAAGTTAAGGTAACAGAAATCTTCGACTGGTGCGTCAGACAGATATGGTAATAACCTGAACAATGATAATTCTAATTTATTCTAATAGGAAATACCACTTTTATTTCTTGTAGCAAAGCAAGTGACTGTTTGACAACTACTATCCTCGTGTAGGAGGTACTGTACTTAGCTATGTATTATTTAAAACACATCAGTAACTATTTATAATAGGTACTATAAATATATAGTTATTGATAAATAACCGCAACTCAGTGATTTTCAAATATACTCTAATTTCAGTAGTAATATTTATTTGTGTATGAACACAAACGTAGGTAGGTACCTAACAAGTCTAGCCAGGTAAAACAAAATGCCTTAACAATAACGGGACAGTCCCATCGCTGATTTTCCTTACTGCAGCTACTTGTTGCGACCAAGCGACCGCAGAAAAAAGCCCCGAGTGAATCTTAGGTTGTTCCAGCCCAAGTTATATATCTGCCAACACATTTTTGTCTAATGTAATATAATGTTTTATGTTGTTATCATTAACTAGTAGCTATAGGTACACCTTCCATACACATTCCACGGCTGCATATACATATATAATATAGTCCATGGTCATACAAAGTGAAATAAAATAAGTGAAATATATCAAATCAAAGCCTTTCACAGGCACTCACTGTAGGGACAACTAAGTATAAAAATCGAAATAATAATAAAAATCGGGCAGTGCAGAGGTATTTGCCAAAACCTAAAAAAACCTACCTACCTACCTAAAAAAAAAACGAAAATTAAGAAAGCTTTTGGCCGAGAAAAGCTGGCAAAAAACTCAAAAAGTATTTTTTCCATTTTTTAAACTATAGTTTTGAGATCGGGCTATACCCAGGACGAAGCTGCATGATCAACATTATAGGCAGCTGAGCTCCTCAAACTTATAGAAATATTAAAAAAAACTTTGTCTGCCACGTAATAGCTTGTATCCAAAGGTATAAGATGGG
The DNA here is from genome assembly GCA_949315975.1 of Eudonia truncicolella. NCBI lineage: Eukaryota > Metazoa > Arthropoda > Insecta > Lepidoptera > Crambidae > Eudonia > Eudonia truncicolella. The sequence continues at coordinate 8,293,460 of OX438829.1, read as the reverse complement.
AATAGGAAATCATATTGGAAACCTTGAGAGTCTATTTTATTATCTTATGAAGTTTTACAGCATGATACCGACTCTCATCTAACCGAAAAAATTATATGTTCATATTGTTTGTTTCCTAAATAAAAAATAATTTAAGTACTTGTTTAGAACTGCTACGAAGTTACAGCAGGAACAATCTGAATCGGATGTTTGGAAACGATAATGAAACTCGTCGTGATGTCAACGACAATAAAGTTCGATCGTTATTGGTGACAACTGACAGTCAGTCGCATGCTGCATGCATTAAACTTATGTAAAGACACGTTTCTCACAAATACACCTATTACAGCTAATACAAAACAAACTGCGGTACACACTGAGCTGACGGGACACCTTTTTATCTTCTTATCTTATGTCGCCATTACATTATTTCTTCTGTGCCCTCATATATAATAATCTTATCTCTACTGACTAACTACCAGGAGGTACTGGCTATCTAGCCAGTACCTCAGTAGTTGAAGATTCTGGGTGAAGTGCGCTGTCACCTTCGGCTTTATCATCACTTAACATCTGGTGAGATAAAGACCAAGTGCTTACCTGCAAGATGTAAAAAAAAACGAGCGAGCTTTACAGTAGTCGCATATGATGAGTAATAAGCAATTTTAACAATATATTTAAAAAAATGGGTCAGGTATTACATTATTTTATAACTATAGAATAAATGGAGTAAATACTCATTAGAAGACATTTGACATATCATAATGACCTTTGATAGTCAAATGACACAATATGTCACATATAATAATAATATGTCATGTTCATAATATCTACTTCAAATTAACAAAATAGCGCGCGCCTGCGCGCTTCTCCGACTTCCTGTTACACTGTTACACATACTTCCGTTCCATTTCACGAAATCCACTTAACACGTCACACTCCCACAAATTGCTTATATAGAAAGCGAGCGGAAAGATGTCACACATTAAAAATGCGCTGATTGAGAGTTATATTCACCATTCGATCACGTTAAAGTTAAGATTATTTTTTGAAAATGTGAAGCTGCGCCTCCTGGTGAGAAATGAGGTGAGTTGCAATTTTGTCACACAAATTCTTGTGATCGAATGTGAGTAACACCTCGCAATCAGCACCCTTTACTTGAGTATCTGTTTGGTTACGTTAGTTGTGCCTACTTTGTATTATTGTTTCAATTTAGCTTATAGAAGATACTGTCATCATGAGCAATAGTTAATCATCATGACCAGCTTATTTTATTTATCTATATATGGATAAGGAGAACGGGCCATAGACCACCACGCGCGGGCCCAATGCGAATTGGTGGTAGTTAACGACTGCTAAACCAGCCGGGACCAATGGCTTTACGTGCCTTCCGAAACACGGAGGATCTCGAGATGATAAATTAAGGTTACCCATCCGATGACCGGCCTTTTTAAACTTTACCTTTGCCAAAGTTGCTTAACCTGACCGGGCGCGTTATCCACTGAGTCATCGAGCTTCTCTAACGTACCTAAGTATAAGTGACTAATTGTTTATACTTACGTGTAATTATTAATAAGTAATTGTTTATACTTACGCCATATTCATTAAGTCTTATGTAGTTACAAAAAAATAGAAGTACAAAAATCTTTATTTATATCACAAGTCGCTTTTACAGATTAGGGTATGGATCTCATCCTGTTAAGGTTTTAAAACCCTGTATTAGGATAAGACCGCTCTTCTAATAAATAATCAACAATATGACTTGTTACAAAGTCGAAAATAAAAGATGTACACACGCCTGCACATCAACCTACCACAAACTGTCAAATTTCCTCAATAGACTTTGAACTTCATGACTAAACTATATGGTTGAAAATGTATTGAAGAAATTTGACAGTTTTGGATAGGTTGACGTGCAGGCGTCCGTACTTATAAAGTAATTTAAACAAAACGAAGTGTTCCAGAATTGATAAATAAAATGCGTAAGTATACAGTTATTATAATACATAAATATACTATTGTTATAATATATATTATCTATACATATATATAAAATATAATATATACATAAATAAATATTTCATGTGTACAAAAATAGATGATGTGTTACCATTGCGTATCATGTCTGAATAAAGTTTCGGTACTCTCATAGTCGTGTTCTTTTTAGCCAAGAAATAACTATTTTTTTACATTCAAAGTAGTGCACTCTGTAAAACTTTAGTTTCCTATTTATCTTATTGTACAAGTATATCGATTGGGAATTAAACTGAATAGAAGCAAATTTCGTTTTTACGGTTGGGGGAAAAACAACGGAATACGGGTTCCGTTTAGTAAAAGTTGTGGAGTTTGAAATGACTGCTTTATGTGTTTTTAGAATATAAAGTTGTCTTACAGTTAGAACATTACATTCTCGGTACAGCTCAAAAGTTCGAGATCTAATTTCTTTGAAAGTCATGACTAAGCAATGATCGCTGAACCCTCTCGATTTTCATCATTTTGGTTTTGTGAGTACCACCCCATAGTGGTAGACAGTAAACAACGGAATACGGGTTCCGTTTAGTAAAAGTTGTGGAGTCTGAAATGACTGCTTTATGTGTTTTTAGAATATAAAGTTGTCTTACAGTTAGAACATTACATTCTCGGTACAGCTCAAAAGTTCGAGATCTAATTTCTTTGAAAGTCATGACTAAGCAATGATCGCTGAACCCTCTCGATTTTCATCATTTTGGTTTTGTGAGTACCACCCCATAGTGGTAGACAGTTACGTATAACAGATTGTACCAAGGCAGTATAAATGTAGGTTATAAGTTGTTTGTCGGTGATGTGTCTTATGTATTTGAACAACCATAGCAACTTTCTAACTCGGAGTGTACACATGTCAATTTGTTTTTGCCAGTTTAGTTGCTGATCAAAATGTACCCCCCCCCCCCAAGTTCTTGGTAAAGGTCACCTTTTGTTATTTTATTTTGAAAGCCCAATGTTAAAGATGTTTTTTTTTTAATCCGAATGTGCGGAACTAAAGGAAGCACTCCTAAGATATAAACTCGTATGTTGCTATCCAGGCCTTTCGTCAACTTTATTGATTTACTCCTCAAGAAATTCACGAGAAGTGATGAAGTATCGGAATTCGTTGTATCGGCCTGTACAGTAAATAGGAGAACACCATCATATGGAGCCGCCATCGACCTTAATTTTGAGCGAGTAAAATATGGAAACAAAACTGCGTTGTCAAAACCGTAGCCTCAACTCACAATACATACCCGCTTGCTATTCCTTTTTGCTGGGCGACAACAAAACGGATTGACAACATAATTGTTGTATACATGCAACGTTAGACTACGGTACGCGGTGGCCGGTAGACAGAAGGTGTAATCTCAGGCGCGAGTGAGCTGCGCAAGAGTGGAGGAGAGTGCGCCCGCGCAGGGGGCATGCGCGCGCGGCGTGACAGCGCTCGTCCAATTGGTCGAGATTGCGCATTTCCGCCGCGCCGCTTCCGGCCTGCGCCGATAACACCAAGAGCCGACTTGCGACAGCGGTCAATGTACCAGAGTCTACTTACGTGCACGCCAAACCCGTCGGTGCACTGTGCGACTTCTTCGCTGCACTATTTCGATATGTTCTTGTTATACTAGCAAATAACACTTTCTACATTTGAATCTCGGTCGTCTCGTCGCACAGAAACAACGTAAAGATACTTGGAAATATGAAATTATCTAAACAAAATATTGTCAGCCTTGTGGTCGTGACAATAGCTTTTATCGGAACTAACCAACAAATGTTTTCATGATAGAAAAACCAAAGTGCGTATATCATGAAAATAAAGCATGGTTAAAAAGTTTACAAGTATTTTACTCGCCGTAGGCATAGCCCAGGGCTGTACCTACTGTAGCCTTTACTACTGTGTAGGTTTTCACTTAAATATTTATAATTATAAGTACAACCCAAATAACCTAATTAAAACGAGTGCTTTCTAAAGAACTGAGGTAAATCTCAGTGTGATACTATTTATCACATCGATCGTTTTTGAGATCATGATCAGCCCACCGGCCGCCTAACTCGATCGCTTTCGATCGCTTTGAAGGCGAGGCGAGGAGGAGGCGTCATCTTGTCATTTCGATAGCAATATGAAAGCAATATCGATAGCTATATGCTTCCTATACATATAACTTAACCCCAGTTCCTAGAATATTTTGTTCGTAAGCAAAAATAAATAATCATACTAAGCTCCGCTGCTGTTAAGTACTTACAAAATAGCATTATGTCATTCACGATCAGTGCGTAAATCAATCTCATTTTACGAGAACGGCGGTACGTTTTTATGATGTTTATAAGTGGGAAATAAAATAAAATTATTGAAGGCCGTAATTTTTACAGCCGTCATGTAACGTTTCACGAATATTGCGAAATTTACAGCCGCGCGAAGTGGTGAGGTGGTGACATTGCGACACAGCCCTGTCGCCGTGTCGCGCAACTTTTAATGATTCGTTAGCGTTGTAGTGGGACCAAATATAGCGACTTTCCTATTTTTATATATGTAAACATAAGGGTGCTTTTCCATTAACATGGAGATGAGCGAAGGAAACGTACAGTAATCGACTAATCACATTGATTGGTATCCACATCTCTTCTCTGCACCGCTTCAATGTAAAAAGTCGTAGCAACGTAGATAGGATTGGGATTTGGCGAGTAGGCAACAGTGCGATCGTCTCCGTTTCAGTGAAACACCCAGTTTTTTCTACAGCTCCGCTCTGCTCATCTCCACTCATCTCTGCTTCAGAGAAAACACACCTTTGTATTACATTATGCCAGGGTGTGTCGCCCTTGCATCGGACATTCAGCCACCAGAAACGTTGACACTGTGACACTCTGTATATAACGCAAATGCCTTTGATCTGAATTTGATATTGAAGAATCATTAACGAGAACATTGGTGGCCAAATAGCAAAAGCGCTCGTCTCGAAATTTGGAGGTCCTGGGGCAATTTTCAGGTCAGGCAAAGTGTGTTTTATCAATACAATTTATCCCGAATTTTCGATGTCCAACCCACATTTGGCAAGCGTGTTGATTTAAGTTAATACACATCACTTGTAGCAATGACATCATTTCAATGATGGAGGCCAGTAAGCACAATATGGTAGCTTAGTGTCAAAGTCACATCTATATAACAATCGATGTTTAACCTGATGATGATTTATAACATTTACCCTCTCACTGATTGATTCAATTGGTCAATCACTTTATTTACTAAGAAATGCAAATCATGCAGTATAGTAGAAGTCGGTACACCCACTAGAATATAGCTTAGTAAGGTTACGTAAGTCAATAAAATAAAAATGAAAAAAATAACCTTTTTATGTTATTTTCGCGCACACGTGTAAAGAACTGTTTATAATATGTTACCTACGTAACAGCAACTGCCAAAGAAACAATTTAGAAATACATCCTCGCATGTTTGTTTATACACAAAGATTAAGCATAATCTGAAATTGAAGAAATACATGACTTCAAAGAAAACGACTTCCAAGGCACCACAATCGGTATAGACAGTGGATTGTGCCCGACAATCTGTGAATCACGTTGCTTACACAGTAAATAAAAGTGTTCCATTAGCCACTCGCGGAGGAGGAGCCCGGATTCCTTGAGAGATTAATGTGTGTCTACGACGCTTTCAAATGCCATGGTGTTGTGTTGGCGTCGATGTTATGACGGACATTGTTTAGGGCAAATCGACCTCGACTTTTGTAAACACAGACTACTTGGAATTTCAAAGCAAATACAGTTTTTCATTTTTCGAGCATTGTCATTTGCTCAGAAACAACTTAGTTTATAACAACCAGCTGTTCTCTATTCAACTAAGCTACTTACATTAATACTATCTTCTCACCATAGTCCACTAAAAGAAATTCTGTTAGCGATAAGTGTACATACATATATGTACCTACTACTGTGAAAATAAATAGGTACAAATAACAAGATGCTGTTATAAGTAGAAGTTTCCTCCAGTATGCAAATTCGGTTCGATCAAATGTTTTATTTAGAGCGTTTACCTAGTATTTACATTTTAACCGGTTGATATGGTGCCACAAAGCACATGAATGGCTAATTTATTAATTATTGTTATATATTTTAGACAGTTATCGTAACAAGGTAAAGACAACTGTCCAAGACATTCAAGTACTAAGGGTCACCCTACAAAGGAAATAGCTGAGAGTGTGTCGGCAAGTAGATCGGAGCGGAAGCGGCGGCCGTTCCCACGGACATTCATCCGTTACTTCACCTCGCACCCCCCCCCCCCCCCCCACACTCCGCGCCCCGCTCGCCCTTCACCTCCTCAGGAACCCTTCTTACTTGGAAAGTGTTGACTTATTAAGTTATTAGTTACCAGAACTCCAGTACTAATTAAACGACGCCAACTTATTTATTAATTGCGGACAGATTCGAACGTACCGGAGAAGCAAGTAAATGGGGACACACTCGCATGATGCCGATCCCTAGAAACCCCCAGAGGGATTGGGTTGCCACTGTTTGATACCACCAAGTGTCATGACGACAATTAACTCGGTTGCGTTGTAAAACCCATAGGCAGCCTGAGGCCTAGACGACCGAAGTGTTTGTGAATTAAAGCAGCCAGCACCAGCAGTCTAACTAAAGAAGTGCCGGTTTTAATTTCTATCGGAGGTTAATACTGTGTATTAAGTTGTTGGTAGGGCTTGTTTTAAGTCTAACTGTTTAGATACCTTCGTATCTAAGTCTGACGCTATAATTAATAGCAATGTAGCATTGTTGTATTCTGACAGTCAGAGATAGGTAGTCAGTTTTTCAGTAGTTCCGAGTTCTGGGGGTGCGTTTCCACCTTCGTCCTTATCAACTCTACCACCAGGTGATATGAAGGTCAAGCTGTTCTTTATAAAATAAAAAAGTCCACTGAGCTAAAATTTTCCATTAGTACTATACAAACTTACACATAGTGACTGTTATGAACAATATCCTCATTGATTGGCGCGTTATTGCATCAGAGGGTACCCGCAACCATTTTGAATGGTGTCGTTGTTGCCACCGTGATATCAGGGCGCAGCTGATCTCATTGTTTAGTCTACGCATGTACGCTGGTTAAATTAACACTAACTAAACTCAATATAACCGGCTTACTCGTATTTTTCATTTAGCGTCTGAGCTTTGATTGGACCTATTTTAAGAGTGTTCCAGTTATGCGTCTCTTTATTTTTAGTTCGTTATTTAATTAATTTAATTTAATTTAATTTAATGATATATGCTTTTGTCTGCATATATTTTCTGCATCCAGACTGGACAATAATTTTCGATGAAAACTTGGTTTTGCTGCCTTAAATTTTATTAGGTAAAATCATAGAAAAGTAGAAAGTATAGAAAAGTAAGCTACAAGCAATTGAAAAATTGCGCTAGGGAGAGCGTTCGCCCGGATTGCCATAGATCGTGGATTCCTAATTTGAGGCAATATAAATGGAGCTGCCATATCGTACAATTGGATGCAAAATGTGTATAATTATGGTTATTTTATGTATTCTGTTTACATAGCAGACAGACAGATAATTATATATAATTATATATACAAATCAGAATTAAAATTTATATAGTAAGTAAACAAAGTAGGTAACTTTGCAAAGTATTATCAAATTTACCCAAATAAAAATAAAAATAAAAAATTGATTTTATTGTTTTATTTTTATACAAAAATCAAACAATTATAATAAACAAATTGATATTGTATGATTTCAGGGACCTACAGCGGTTAGAGTAATTTAGTTTTACTGGCAGCCCAGGACAATTTTAAACCTGATTATGAAGCAGAAGTATGTGCGTTTCACGCTCGATGATGTTGCTTGGGTTCGTTAAAGCAGTGGGTGTATCGTCGCGGCATCGGCACCGGATCTTCGCGCCGCGTGCGGCGGAAGCGCGCAAGACTTCCGCGCCCACGGGAGGGTCACGCACCGCCGCGCGGTGTCTTACCGGCCTCTCACGACCGGCCGTTACACCACGACCAATTTCAAATGCTCTGTCAGCTTACGAGGTATACCAGCGGGATATGGAACGCAGCATAATTTTTATACAAGGAGAAATCTATCACTTTCTATCTTAAGCATAGGGGAAGCCCGCTAGTTATGTGGCGACGCTCCTCCAAGCTAGAAGGCCTCAAAAATGATTTGGGAGAAAATAGGCATACCCACAAAACCATCTCATCACATGTCGCGAAGGTGGTTCGGTACCACAGACAGCAAAATGTGAATTCCACCTTGCAACGGCCCGCCAATGAGAAGAACTCTTAAGATAGTTTGGGCGCCCTCCAGTGAGGCTCGTGCAGTGCGGCTACGGCGCTGTCTTACCGGCCTCTCACGACCGGCCGTTACACCACGACCAATTTCAAATGCTCTGTCAGCTTACGAGGTACACTAGCAGGCTATGGCAGTATATTTTTTATACAAGGAGAAACCAGCGACCTTGGGGAAGCTCCCTCCAAACTCTCCTGTCAAATTCCGAAAACCTTGACAATGATTCGGGAGAAGGGAGATACCCACAAAAACTCCTTGTTCCATATAATCACATGTCGCGAAAGTGGTCCAGGACCACATGCAGCAGATTCTGAATGGCCACCCAGCAATGGCCCTCCAATGGAAAGAAAGCCCGGGATAGTTTGGGCGCCCTACAAACTTCCGTAAGGCTCGTGCTATGCGGCTACGGCGGTTTTTTACCGGCCTCGACCGGCAGTTACAACAATACGGATTTAAAATGTTCTTACAGCTTACGATGCCAGCGTGCACTGGAGTGCAGCATATTGAGATTCCGCATCACGGACTGCATAAGGAACTCGATTATGCGCTCCAGGACCAAGTTTCAGGTCGATCTCGTAGAAATATGCCCAACGAGAATAGGTTTGGGCCGGCCTTTGTGCTTTGATTGTTCAGCCATATCAGAGTGAAAGAAAATATCAAATGACGCGTGTTGACAGCATCGACTTAATATTGGTTGACGCCTTTTCAACCAATATGTTTTTATAAAAACAATTTTTTATATACTTTTACTTGTACCTTATTTACAAGTAGTACATTTTATAAAATATGCCGATTAATAGTGTGTCGACGCCTGTATTAAGTTCAACGATTGAAATAGAATCTCCACCATTGAACACTCTTCCGCCATTCGTGTGCTTTAATCCGCGAGAGAAAATTATCGCAGAAAAGGTATTTAAATAAAATTAATTACAAGTTTATTTATTATAATAGCTAGCGACCCGTCCGCTACTTCGTTTACGTAAATAACCACCCACAAGGGGTACACATTATTTCTTAGCGGATGTTATTCTTTAAGAAACCTTATTACATTGTTCTAATCCCTTATTAGTAAAAGATAAAAGTATAGTAGTTTTACATTGATTCATCATCATCATCTTCTTAAAGTAGTCCATTGCTGGACATAGGCCATATTTAATTGATTGCTGAGCTTTAATCATGCTAATTAGGTATCGTTATAAAAACAATACAATAAAGCCTGATTTTTTGATCAGTTATATTAAACCTGCGCACAGGCAGTCAAAAGGGCTTGTTGGAACTGGAATATAATTAGAAAATTAAAAAGTTGTTTCCTACACTGCTTATTTTTATTGTTTATTGAAAAGGTTGACATAGATGAACTGGTCCCGCAAGAGGAGCAACGTAAAGGAAGGGCAAAAGGGCAAATTTTTCCTCAACCATGTGCACTACTAGAGATACCGGAGCCTCTGCATCCACTAACGATCACGTGGTCACCAGACGTTATGTACTTTGAGATAAATGAAGAGGTTGTCGAGCAGAAATTGTGGTATGTCTCTGTATATTATGCATTGAATATAAAAGCAATCTTCTTTCTTTTGCATTGAATGAATGAATTTATTTTATGTAAATATCTCTGTATCTTACTCAATACCTACTGATATAGTAAACAAAATATTATTATGACGCCTATCTACCACCAGGAAAAGCGTATGCATGAATATTAAATGTTTAGCTATTCACATGAAACTAAGAGTCGTCGTCGTGCGTAAAAAATTGGCAGAAAATTATGGCAATTGGCATAAAATTGGCAGAAAACATACCTCAATAATGTTCCACAAAGTACCTGTAGTGCATTTACTTTTTAATTCTTAGAAAGGAATATTCAATATTTCTTTCTTTTTTATTTTCAGACACGTTGAATCCCGTCTTCGTATATTTAATGTAAGGCATCAAGAAAGATTCAAATTAAATACTGATTTAAGGACCCCAAAATATACTGACCACTGTAAGGGGGTAACAGTAAATATGTTGATTTCAGGGTCTGGAACACTTGCGATTATACAATTTACATACATTGCTGTGACTTCTGGGGCGAAGCGGCATATTTTGGGGCAAAGTGGCGGTTCTCTCCCCAGACCAGGTTTCATCTAGCACCAGGTTTGAAGGGAGAGATGTTGATCCGCGCCACTCCGAAGGAAGACTCGACCGTGCCGTGTGCCAATGCATGTCTGCAGATAGCTGCGGCTCACAAACGCGATATTGTGACTGGCTTCTTCGCTGTACCTGTGTTTGTGACGTTTAATAACTTTGTAGCGTATACTGGGGGAGGCGGCTGAGAAAAGCCTAGAAAGAGAATTGTGAATAAAATCATGTCAAATTGTGTTTGAAACATATCATTTAGAACAAAGACACACCTAAAAGGTTATTTACTACAACCAAAGTTTTAGGTAACAAACATTAATAAAGGTAAATCTCCAGTTTCTCAAAAAATAATCGGATCAAAAGAAAAACACATTCTTAAATCCCTATAACAGTCAAGAACAGGAAAGACTGGATTCCGCATTAAAATTACATACATCCTTAGACGAAATGACTTTATTTTTACCTTGACTTTGAAATTTGACATTGGAGGAGCAATCTTTAGAATAAAAAATTGTAAAATAGATAATAATATCGTTGCATATCGCCCGCCACCATTATAACACTTTAATAGTTCCGGTATTCAAATGTCAATTTTGTACATAATTTCTCTAGACGTTAAATGGTGATTATTGATATTATGTTATAATGGGCGTTGTTCTCAGTTTTCTGATGACTTCATCGCAGCGATTTCTGAAATACCCTAGCTAGGTGGTTCGCTCGGAATAGCAATGAAGACGAATCACTTGGTGAGCGCGTATGTGTAATATTAGGCCTAATAATCTGGTTGGTGAGTCACTCCCTTTGTCCTCTGGTGGTGGGTGAAAACCGTGATGCAACGCGCTATGATAAATCGTTACAGAATGTGAATGATTTAAATTAGACACGTATACTCAATTGTTTACTGCCACTAGTGATTTTTTACATTGTAAAACAATGTTTATTTTAGATTGTTGTTAACCCCTCTCACCCTCTAGATAAGTAGCCGCACATCGCCCATTGATATCTGCAGCATTCTGTAATTTCTTGCCTACAAGAAGACTGTTTTGTTTTACCTATGAATTGCACTATGAAAATAATTAACTAATATAGCAATAACTTTGCTCGATACACTCCTTATTAAAGTAGCGATCAACAAAGAATTCTGGACTGAGGAATCATCCACAATCAAACAGTTTTCCTTTGCAGCTTTTGCTGTTTCATCGCCCGACGTACGCGCAAGTACTTCCCATTCGTTACAAGTTTAGTTTTTTGATATAACGTTTATTGCCAACGTCCTAATAGCCCGGGGCTGCAATGACGCGAGAAATAGATTTTACGAGAGCGTGCGCCGCGGTATTTACGTGTGTTTACACTTCAGACTATTTTATAGGCTCAATGACACCGTCACCATTGCCTATCAGCGTTTAAGATGGAATGAAAAGCACTTGGGACACTTAAGAAATATTTCAAATGCTTAGCGAAAGATATTTTTTTATTATTTTAATGGGACAGGTGAGTCGTAGTTATCATAAATGTGAGATAAGAATGACAAATTGGTACGTAGCATGTTTTAAAATTATAAGAATGTTAACAATAACAATTAATATTTAAACATTGAAGTACAAGTGACGCAAACGCAACAGTTGTACAGAACATTATTTCTGTTATTATTTTTAAGTTTTTAAGTTGTGACATAGCTGTTGGTCTTCCTATAAATAAATAAATAAATAAATAAATAAATAAATAAATAAATAAACATTAACATTTTTTTGGTTTGACCTAAATACGAATTTCTGTAACCCAAAATGTGATTAATTATGGTGGAACACAATAGTGACGTCATACTATGGGAAATTTGTTTTCAAAAGTGCGTGATTTAAATCTTTATAGAAGAGTTGGCAAATGACTCTGCCTGATGTTCAGCAGAGGCGGAGTCCAGATGCGAGAACAGCTAGTGTATCTTAGCTATCCGGCAAAGCATTTCACTCTTAAACTCTTCTATCTTCTTTCTTCTTCATGATGTGTTTGTCATAATCACATACTAAGTGGTTGGTTCCCATCTTCACCTAATAAGCGTCCATTTCTAACTATAAAGTCCCCACATTGCATCGTGGTCGTCGTCCGCATTTTTATTTTTATTACAGCACTGAGAAACTGTTGTGAAACCTGTCCGAATCAAAAGAAATATCGTTTGTTTTCGATTTGAGTAGCACTTCTTTTTATTTTATATAATCTTTTATTAGGGCTTTGTAGATGTTGACGTATCCACTGATCTAAATAAATCACTTTCCAATTTATTTATTTTATGTTTAAGTAATTAAATTGAATGTCGAAAGGCTTTGATTTTATATAATCTATGATATTTATATGAAACTCAGAATAAAAACTAGATATGATCATTGTCTATAAATAGTAAAATGGTTTGACTTGGTTTAAGAGTGACTTAAATACACCTGAGTACCATAAATTTAGATATACCTTCTAACCAATAAAGTTAAAGTGAAGTTATGGATTTGAGAAAATATTTCTACGCAAACCGTCTATGAAGGAGCTTTTTTAAGGTCCTCATTATTGCTTTTTAAAAAGTAATATATCATTACATTATATATCGAAATTGAAACAGTCGCTCTTTCTTAATCACAATAGTCTTAAAACATGTTACACATTCCAATTGTTTACAAGTATATCATAAAATAGTGAATGTAATGTAATGTAATCATTGTAATAATTACAGCAATAGGTACCTCACCTCTTGGTACCTATGGTACTTACACAACTTTCAATTTGAACTGAGTGCCTTAGTGTGAGTTTTCTTTACTATCCGTATATTCATTCAATTACGTTTCCGAAACCGAAAAGCATGGCGAAATTTTAACTTGTCTCGTGTGATATATTTTCTAAAACTTCTTCTTGTATTTCGCTAGGAGGCGCTGCTGCTTCAATTCAATACTAATTTTCGTTTTCTTTAACGTGATCGAATGTCAAATGAAACTCACACTAGGCAGCCTGTTGCATTGCCGATGTACACATGTGCACACAACGTTAAAACATCGTCTGTCGGCGACAGCGCGTCGCTCCGCCATGGCTTCCGGGTGCTAATAGCCGCTGATTGATTTTGATTCCTCTTATTGCCACCGCTAACCAGAGGCTGACACTTGTATAGCATCACACGAGCCTTTGTCTCTTGAATGTACCGACGTCATTCAAACATAGGTAGGTACATACAGTGTGATAAAAATCTTCGCATTTAATTTAATCTCTGCGGTGTAGTTAGGTAAAGTTGTTCGTGAGCATTGCAAAGTTGCATTAAGTACGCTAGCTAACACAAAAGTACATTTTAAATATGTTTTTAATAGTCATAATGAGCGGCGCCATCGGTTCGTAAGTAGGTATATCGCGGTAGTTACACTATGAAAAACCAGCAAAGAACTCTGGAAGAGCTTTCGTTTCCTTCTTTTTCTTTTAAGGTGACACCTTGGAATTTTTCCATATACTTCCCATTACAAATATAAGTACATAGTAACCCTCCTTCTGACGCAGTCGGGTAAAAATACAAGTCTTTGGTAGCAACAGAGAGTATTTGGAATTAAGGGAAATGGTGGGAACCTTTCATCTTCCAAATGATTGACTACCTACGCAAATTATTACTAAGAATCTCTTTAAATTTTTTTCAACATACTAGAAAGTTACCCTGAAAAGGTTCCAATTTCTTTTTTATTGTTTTTGGGACCAAAATATTCGTTCTGATCAAGTATTTTGAGATCAAAGGTGTTTCGGACAATCAAGAGCTTTTCCTTTCCTCATTAATAACATAAAACATGTTTAACAATATAATTTCACCGTTCTCTCTGTGATATCTTGCTACCACAAATTATCGACTCGGTTTGATCCCACGCCCAAAATAAAATATCATATTTCCTGTCGGCCGAGCGAGCTTCAGTATTCGAGTGTCTTTTTTCTAATGGTTTTTTTTCAGCGCATCATATTTTTTAAGGAACTGCGTCGCACATGTTTGTTCAACATCAGAAGCATCTTTATAAGTTAATTTTTTTTGCGTCTGGTTGCACTGGAGATGCTATACTGCTATCACAGACGGTTGACTGAAATTGTATTAAAATAATATTGTGCGTGCTAGGAATTGCCTATAACTTCACTAGGCATGTGTAGTGGGGAACATACGGATAATGCAATATACGGAAAAAAAACAAAATAAACAAAGAGTCGTCGCGTCGTAGATACTCGTAGCCTACAACATTACAATTATACATTTTCGTTTAACAATTTCTAATGTTGCAGAAAACAAGAGTGCCGTAAGATAATAGGAATGGGACCACGCAATACGAGTTTATTACATACGCTTGTATAGAGGTGTTACAGTATGAATAAATAGGGTGAGAGTATGTAGCTGATGGTTTGTAAAAAGTATGCACGTACACCCGTCAGTGGCGTTGTGAAGCGTGGTCGTGCCTAGCGGTGGTTAGGGCTGCCATCACTGCCATGTCAAGATGTATATTCTACAAGTATAAACGTTTTCTCTATTATTTTACATAACTTAAATAAGACTGGTTACTTATATCGGTGCATAAGAACGAAATCTTTTTTTTTATTTGTCTTTAAACCACCTATTTGCTCTTTATTATGAGTAAGTACCAATATTATTTGGGTTAAAATATTATAGTCTTTGCTTGTAATCAATCGTAAACATTTATTTTGTTTTGTTAAGGCGTTGGTTTCCATTGTAATCGTTAGATAGCATTCGTTAAGACCTACCAACTCGCTTGGAGCTACCGTGATGAGATATGGAGCGATCTACATATATGCTAAAGCTCAGCAGTGGGATGTAGGCCGACGATGCTATATGCTATGCAAAAAGTTAGCTCTAGCGGTGGTGTATTACAGGTGTTGCGCCGCTTCTCACGAAGCGGCGGCGGCGGGCGCCGGCGCAGTTCCGCGCGGTTTCATAACGGACTACGCGCACGTAACACGCCGTAACACGCGCATTATGCATGTAGGCCACTCAGACGGGCACAAGGAGGTTCGAGTGGGTACAAACTCTATTTGTACGCCATGTGTTCCAATGAGGTTGAATTGCAACGGTTTGGAATACCGTCTGATGGCCATAGTTGTTATATGTCAAAGGAGTATAAGTTGCAGGTTATCGTCGCCGGTACAAATAATCATTATACATGTAGGCCTCGGAAAATAAATGTGCCTACTCTAGCAAATCTAGCAAATATAAAGATAGCACTAAAACTTTCCTACGTTCTAAGAAATATTATAGTAGCTTTAATTGAAAATGAATAAAGGTATTTTTTTGGCTGCGGTTCTATTTCAAGGACTCAAACATTTGAGTTTGAGTAGTAGAAAAAAATTAGCCTAACGCATAAAGTATGCTACTTCAAACACAGTCGATGATCACATAATGAGGTCACCAAATGCAAAATCGGAACACGTTTAAGAACCATCCTGCCAACTCTATTCAAAATCAGATACGCCGATGACCGATGACAATCTAAAGCTGCCTTTTATCTTGTCAGCGGTAGCACATGCTGCTTTTGTGAAGGCACAAAGGCTCTCCATGTAACATTAGAACACAAGGCAAGCACGAGACAAGATTGTCTCCCGTAGATAAATGCGGAATCGCGCATCAACAAAATATCAGATTCCGCAATCATCCGAGGCAGCCATTCTGCGGAAGCGCGCAGGCGCCAGCTGCCAATGCAGTATCAAATGCCAGAGATAATAAAGGATTCCTTAATAAGAAAAACGTAAAACGAACCACAGGCAACGTTCAGAATGCTTTCACGCTAAATCGCTTGCAGACAGTGTGGTCTTGTAACTTACACCGACCGAAGTTGAGTCTCGCATTGAAATGTGCCCTTTTTATGCGTGCCAATTTGATTGAAGGGGACTCGTTTTATGAGTTTTGGCTTTGTAATATCATCGATTTGAATATGCGTTGTACTATCATCCAACACGAATGTAGATGGGTGATATATTGATGAACACCGCACCAGCCCAATGCGGGTTGATGAGTTTTAACGACTGCCATCTTCAAAAGGGTTAACGTGACTTGCGAGTACAAGACATAATTTGGTAATACTTTGCGCGACCCGGGATTGTGTTGCCAAATTGCGAGTTTTCTACCCGAACACTCGCTGCGGCGCCATCAAGATCTTCAATAATATATTAAACTATTAATGCCTTGCCTTCCGTTGCTTGAACGTTCGTCATTTGTCAACCGTCACGATAAGTTGACGAACTTTAAACTACACGATTATTAACCGTCACATCTCGAGCATCGCTTAAAGCATAACGTCTGGTGTCGAGTTTCGCAGTAGGGTCCGCCAGTTGCCACTCAGATACGCGGATTAGTTAAGTGTCCGATTACGCGCCTGCCGCAGCCGCTACCGCTGCGCTGGCGTGGCCGATGAGACGGGCATTATCTACTATACTAGCAAAAAATAAGGACTGAGCAAAAGGTAAGCTTCTTACTAACGCGCTCGAGCAACGCACACATAGACTACCGCTTAAGGACACGAAATCTCGCAACAGCTGCGCTTGAAATGTTCCGAGCTGTTCCGAGATCCGTGTCCGTCTTTGTATGCTCCAACGCGCTATTGTATTAAGCTTACCTTCTGAATCTTCTTATTTTGTGCTACTAGGCAACAAAAAACCCCACGATAGAAACTATGACTTATATAATATGTCGTCATACCATCAATGTTAGTAGCATTGTTGTGTTCCGACAGTTAGAGATAAGATAGTCAGTCGGTGCCTTAATAGTTGAGAATTCCGGGTGCAGTGCGCTTCCACCTTCGGTCTTATCACTAAAGATCTTCAGTATTGAGATGAAGGTCAAGTGCTTACTCGTGAGGAATTGAAAAAAACTGGCCTTAAGAAGACTACCGGAACGCACGCTATGGATAGTGAACCTGATAGATGCTTTAGAACAATTTCCTTATTTATAATTTATATCATTATCATCAGAGAAGATCGATGGCTTAGCGGCCAGCACTTAAGCCAATGGTCTTGGCTGTTGTCGTAAGATAGCAGTCGTTAAATCCCACCAATTCGCAGTCTCCAGGTCTCCTTCGTCCAAGAGTTCTCCACATGTGCTTTTGTTCATAAGGCAAGGGGCGTATAGGCTGATGGTGATAATGTTAATCGTCATTTAAGCTGGGAGCCATTCACTATAGATTCGACCTTTGTCACAAATTCTACAAAGCAATTCGTTTTTTAGGCCTTCTAGAAGGAAAGCTTTTTTGGTTGGGTTGTAATTGTTTATATGATTACACATTTCTGTATTAATTTACATCACAATGAAATAAATGGATTTTACATAACTAATATTTCACTTTTAAAAAGTGCCTACTTATTTAAATAATGAATTTGGGCTCAATAAAAGTTTTTAAACTTTATTGCACGTTGGATTTAAGTACGCCGTTAACACTTTCTCAATTTAGCTATTTCATTCTAACATACCTAGGTACCTAGATTAAAATAAAATTACGGTTTTAGTCTAAAATATGACTGGATTTAATTAATTAAGGCATTTATGAAATATTCAAGATAATGTAATGTTTCTTAACAAAATTGTCTAAGATATTTTAATATTTTGTTTAATACCGTCAAAAGTCGGACATACTTAGCGGGAATAAGGCGGGTGCGGAAGTGCTGTGACCGGCTACGGTGGGGGTGGCGGGCGGCATCCGGCAGCGTCCTCGCCCTTCCTGGTTTCCACTTCCGGTTTGCTATCGACGAGATTTTCCCGCCGTTACATAAGTAAAGAGAAAATAATTGCTATAATCAATGTAAGCATATAAAATGTTTTGAAACTATGTTTTGGAAATATATTCAAAAATGTAGGCACAATTTCACGAAAGATCTATCAGTTTTCGCCTGGAAGTGTTTTTGTACTCGCTTTAGATGTTGGTAGGGGTTGTTCTTATTAAGTCCGCCTCGCCTGGCTCACTACATTAATACTTTCTGGGGCCATATAACATTCTTTAAAGGATTCTTGTGTTCCGATAGTATAAATCCAACTAGTTCTTTCATTCATTAATTATTTTTTTAGTTCCTAAAAGTTTGCGATATCCAGGTTAGGAGCGCTTCTAATTTCAACAATATCAATGTCTTTATTTATTTACAAGATGTGTTTTTGGAATTCTCTAAGATATATAAGTTTAAAACTGTATATTTGGTAAGCGAGCCTTCCTTTCGAGTACTTTATAGGAATCTCGTTTTACTCGTAAATAGGTTAGGTATATACTGAAGTAGGATTGTTTATTTTGTCAATTTAAATACCTCTATGGTCTAGTGACCATGACAAAGTAAACAAATTGACAACAGAGTACACAAACGGTACCCCTACTGGGAATCGAACCCGAACAACTAGGTCTGAGATTGGTCGTCTTTACCACTAGGTTAGGTTAGGTTAGGTGCCTCAGTAGTTGAGGATTCCGGGTGAAGTGCGTTTTCATCCGGCTTTATAGTCACTTAACATCAGGTGAGATGAAGGCCAAGTGCTTACCCGAATGAAATAATTAAAAAATCCTACTAATAATATAAACGCAAAAGTTTGTAAGTATGGATGGATGTTTGTTACTCTTTCACGTAAAAACTACTGAATGGATTTTAATGAAACTTTCCTCATATACAGACCATGACCCAGACCAGCATATAGCTTATACTTTTTTTTTTACTTTTTACTGTAGTCTTCGCGAACGAAGTCGCGGGCAACAACTAGTATATAATAATTTCATGTACTATGAAGTGATTTTATCGCAAAAAATAATAATGAATTTCATTGAAATTTAACTGGATGATAGCTAGGAAGTAGGTAGTAGGTATTCAATTGTTGGTAAAGTAAAAAAGTGTCGATCACAGTGGCTCCTTTTGAACTCTAAAATCTCCACCTTCTCTACCTTACCCGCCCGCCCCGCGGCGACGCGCAAGGTATGTAAGTACTCCATGAAGTAATATTAGTGCGTAGCTTTGTCGCGGCGGCATCGGCGGCGGCGGGCGGCGCGCTATCGTGCGCCCGCCAAGCGTCTCCACGCTCGCCGTCTTGCGCGTCGCGCCTCCGGAATCGTAAACATGGCATTCCTCATGTCTCCCGGAGAGTTCGGCTGACGCCACGCAGGATAATGTTCACGTCAACATTAGTTATATTACATTACAGATAAGATCGATATGTGATTCTACCTTAACTTTTGACAGTTCAGAAACCTACCTTCTTTTCCTTTTTAACTACATTTTGTTTAACACAAAGTCATGTTTTGGCAAGAGGCAATAAAGTAACAAAGTTATAATAATAATAATAATATAGATTTGACTGCCTCGGTGAACTGGGTACGTTTCGGTGACCTGTTTGGGGAATCCGAAGGTTTTGTCTGTGCCATTGGAGATTTTGTTATCAAGACGAATTACCGGAAATATATTATGAGGGACGGTACGGTCGACATCTGTCTGGTATGCCGCCGTCCAGGAGAATTACTCCGACAAATTATTTCTGGTCTCTTCTCATCTTGCTAACGGAGAGTATTTGCACAGACACAACCAAGTAGCCAGAATAATTCGCCAGCAACTTGCTCTTGGATATGGCCTTGTTGAATCGGAGGTGCCGTACTATACTTAAACGCACCTGCGCCAGTACTCGAAAATGGTCATGCAACGCTCTATTGGGATCGCTCTATCATTACGGACAGGACTATTGTCGCCATATAAGCCTGACATCGTGGTGGTCGACCGATCCCAGCAATACTGGTTGATATTACTATACCTCATGATGAGAACCTCGTGAAAACCGAGAAGGACAAGCTCAGTAAGAACTTTGACTTGGCTCACGAGGTTACCGCCATGTAGGATGTGGATTCAACCATTATTGTACCCATAGTCGTTTCGGCAAACGGTCTTTTAGCCAAGAGCCTCGATCAACACCTAGAGAGGCTCTCGCTGAAAGGTTGGGTCAAGGGTCAGATGCAAAAGGCAGTACTCCTTGAAACGGCACGTATTGTCAGGAGGTTCCTCATTCTGCAGCCCTAGTCACCGATAGCTTGGGTCTATCCCCGCTGCCGGTGGCAACCTATATTAAGTTTTTTATAATATATTGTAAAAAAAAAAAATCTTATGAAATATATTTAATAAAGAGAAAAATAATTATAATAAATTTATTTAATATAACAATAAATTTATTGTTTTTTTTGACCCAGGAAAAAATCTGCTCGCAGATTCCGTGGATCCGGGGATGGCCTTGTCCTTTTCTAAAAAGGATTAAGACCGACCCGGTAAAAACCCCTGGGGTTCGCCTTTGGCCTTTAAAAGGGCCGTGAAGGCTACCGGAACGCACGCCCCCCGGAGGCCGGGAGGCGCGGTAGGCGTTACTCAGATAGAGTCGCCAAATTTATTGTTCAACAACATCATATAAATAGTATACAGTAATATATTACTGTAACTTTATAAAGTTACAAAAAAAACAGAGCTTAAAGTTAAAGTATGTCTCTGCCTCCTAGGTTAGGAAGATCTGTATTCTAGGAGACAGATCCTTCCTTTTCTTAATGTCTAAAATACTACTTTTATCTCACAAACATAAAAGTGAATGGATGTGTATGTTTATAAGGGTGCGTGCGTGTTAGGGTGTGTGGGTGTATATGTGTGTTCAGATAGGTACTTGGTATTATTTTTTTTTTGTCTCTTTTTCTTTCCCTTTAAAAAAAATAACACAAATAAGAACTTCTAGTTTGGTAATTATTGTTTTACTTAATGATTATTATATTTCATTATTAACTTTAAAATATGTTATTTACAGTCCAAATAATAATATGTTCTGTATTATATTATTCTATTATAGCCAATCTCATGGTTTTATTTTACATGGCGTTTTTGTGAATTGTATATTTCTATATTTTTGTTAATCTTGTTGTACAAATGCATGAAAACCTTTTATAAAAAACGTAACCCAAAAATTATTTAAATATTTATTTTTTTAATTAAAAAGAAAAAAATACGCGAACTAAAAAAATATATACTACTCAAAACAAAATAAGGGCCACGAGGTATTTTGTCTGTACCATGAAAATAATAAAACCAATATTATTTTTTTTGTCTCCATAACGAAAACTAATGTTGTTTTTACCGTGTAGACCAATAAATTTATTCCAATAATAATGATTAAAAAGTTTATTTGCTTTTGAAAGAAAAAACACATTTAAGGTTAAAAATAAAAACAATGTAAAGTTACTGAAAACAAAAGAAAATACTCCATGCTCATCTTTTAGTAACGGGTATGCCCCCCTCGTTTCGTTACGCACTCCTGAAGCCTGGAGTGCATGCTCTCAATCAAATGCCTGACATTTTCCATTGGAATCTCTTCCCAGGCCCTTTTAACAGCGTTGATGAGTTGCTGTTGGTTGTGGATTTCCTGATCACCGTCTCTAACTCTTCGTTTCAACTGATCCCACATGTGCTCTATTGGATTTAAGTCCGGACTGTTCGCCGGCCACGGCAAGACTTGAATTTGAGACGCTTCCAGTACAAACCGAGTCGCTTGAGCCGTGTGTGCACGAGCATTGTCTTGCATCAAGATGAATCCAGGACCCGCTCGCTGGGCAAATGGGATCACATGTGGTCTGACGACTTCCTCAATATACCGCTGAGCAGTAACAGTACCCTCATTTAAAATAGCGAGCTCAGTTTTGCCGTGTAAGCTTATCCCGCCCCAAATCATTACATTTGGACCACCAAAACGATCGACTTCATGGATGCAGGCTTCTGAAAATCTCTCGCCGCGTCTTCTCCATACTCTAATACGCCGATCGTCGTTAAAAAATTTAACTTTGCATTCGTCTGTGAAGAGCACCATGCCCCATTGGTTTATGTCCCAGTCCAAATGTTGACGGGAAAATCTTAAACGATTTGCACGATGATTTCTGGTTAATGGAATACGGACAACTCGCCTTCTTGATGCCTGCTGGTCTTCATGCAATCGATTACGAATAGTTTGGTCACTGACACGAGTACCCGTTGTGAGCCGTAAACGATTTTGCAGCTTGCGGGCCGTCGTTGTGCGATCTCGGCGCGCACTTAATCGAATGTAACGATCCTCTTGAGCTGTTGTAATGCGAACTCTGCCCGAACCAGGTCTTCTTCTAACACTGCCGGTCTCTTGGAAACGATTCCATAGATTTTGAATAGCTCTTCGAGAAAATCCCAATTGCAAACCCACAGATCGCTGCGAATGACCTTCTTCAATCATTGTAACGGCTCTGGTTGCTGTCAGCGAGTCCATATGACGCCTGCGTGCTTGTGGCATATTGCAAAAGATGTTTCTGACTCGAGATATCAATGAACTCTGATAATTTCTAATAAACCAAGAAGCTAAGGAAAGCAAAACGTCAAAGAAAATGGAATCAAAATTTTCAAAAATAATTTTAAATCAAATTTTATTTAAAATTGTTGCCAGCATTAGATGAATACTACAATATTAAAAAGTTTAGGTATCAAAGAGTTTGTATACTCAATATTTTACTACTTTCAATATGTAAATGTTTAATAATTTACACCAAAATGAAAAAATACCTCGTGGCCCTTATTTTGTTTTGAGTAGTATATATATTTTAGTAACATGTTAACAATAACGTTGTAACGTTAACGTTGTAACGTTAACGTTATAACGTTGAACGTTTATATCCCTTCGCCCACATTCTCTATACCTTCATCACCCTGAACAATGTATGTTGGACGACTTACATAAGTACTTACATAGGAACAGTGCAAATTAAATAAAAGCTTGTAAAAAGTAGTGTTGTATTTAGAGAAATACAGCTTTTATTTATCCTACATATTTTTTTTGCTTTTCTTTTATCAGATTCCAATATTGTTGGGTCATAAATTAATTTGGAATGCTGTATCAAAACCGTTTTTAAAATAAATAGTTATATTAATAGGTAAAATAAAATATCAATAGTTTTAACAATTTTATAATTACTAAAAGAATGTTCCAAAAAATGGTCTTAATTAACAAAGTTTAATCTCATATTTTATAAGTAAATAAAAAATGGTATCTTTTATATCGCAGACTTATATTAATTACATAAATTAAATTAAGATTAATTAACTTTTAAAATTAAAAAATATTAATTTAATTAATTTTTTTTTTTAAATTTATTTATTTATTCTTTACGCAAATGTGATTAACTGATCTGATTGATCACTAACCGTGATTTTTTAGGTATTGCTAATAAACTACCCTACTCCTAATCAGCTTGAATTTGTATGTAGACTTTTTTGTATTCTACCCACATAATAGCTTTCAAATTCAATACTTTTAATTTTAACATAAGATGTATGAATAGGTAATTTCGGTAAAATTATAGTCGTAAATAGTTAAAATTGTATTATTTTGTGTAATAGTTACAAAAATAAGTCCTTAAGAGAAAAAGTCCGCCGACTGGATGTTTCTCTGCAGCTTGATTGTGGCTGAAGTAGAAGTAAGGACGTTACAAGTTTTTTTTTGTTTTGGTGAACAGAACAATTACTGATCTAAAAGTTAATACCAATTTATAGTTCATCAGACGTAACTTTGGTAAATATCACGATGGCTCGAGGTCGGTTAGAAAAGTTTATATTTCCGGTTTTTATACGGAACAAATTCTGTTTTCAGCATAATTCAGTAGAACATATCCAGATCTAATTCTCTGCATCACTCATAAATCTCCCAGACATGGAATCCCGCTTGGTGTAGACACATGTCTAACAGCAAAAAACCCACATTATTGATACACTCAGTAGTACAAAAACTAAATGGTTTGAATGTCATAACTTTTAGGACCGATCTCTGTACTCTTAGTGTGGACAATAACGTTGTATGCCTGTTGTATGGACAATAAAGGTATGCGTACAGTTGTTGTACACTTTGTTAAACTCCCTAAAACTTGGTTTAACACGGAACGCAAAAGTTAAAATGTGTGCCTACTGTTTCTGACTCGGGTCTTCAGACATTTCTTCTTGTTCAGCGCTGGAATCGCATTAAATGGATGTAACTTTGCTACATCTAGATAGGAAAACTACCACATTTCACTTAATTATCAATTACACAATACTGGTGCAGATACCTTTATTATTATGGTTAAGTTGGAATCCAAATCTTTGTAGGCATATTTATGCAACTTAAGTCTTATGTTTCTGTTGAACTATTAACTAAATACAAATCTCGAATCAGCACTTCTCGTCAGTTTAAAAACAATGCTAACGGTGTTCAATATCTTATTCTTAGAACAACTGTTCACAACAAAGATATTAGTGTGTGTAAACCTCGTCAAGTTTCACAGAGACCGCGGGAGGGCACGAGTTATTAACGTTATCGCCACGACGAAGTGCGTACCTATATATTAGTATAGTCAAGTATAGATCAATCCCAAAAGTGTACAATTTGAAATCAAAGTGTCAAGATTGCTCTAATCAATTCATCGGCTATTTGTGGAGAAATACGATTTATTGTTATACAATGTGAGCCTGGTATACACAAACAACTATATTTGTGTTTTAATACTCGTAATCGTAATCGAGCCTAACTTTGTATGGAAATTGGTACAACGTCACCAAAAGTCGTAAATGGAATTAACGACATTGCGACATCGTAGGTATAGAATTTATGATGCTCAATAAGTATACTTACTCTCTTTGCGAGACGAATTCGATACATGGCTGACAGTATGGAGGACGAAATAAAGAAATGGGACTATTTACATGTTACATGCTTCGTTTGACGAACGGAATATAAACTTCTATAAAAACCCAAGCACGGTAGGATAGCATATCAACGCGTGACAAAAAGCAAAGCTCCTATTACAAAATGAGACCTTAACATTGTATCGAATCAACAAACAAACGTAAGACGGCAATGTCTGTATCGCCAGTAAACAGCAGGATATTACGGGACTTATAACTTCCTCACAATGTATCTTAGGATGTTCACACGTGTGCCGTCGATCAAGACAAGTGCAGCGGTTCGATTCTCGGAAACGGGTTAATTTGGTACGTGACGTCACGGCGTCGCTGCGCGCGCGCATCTTCCTTGTTTGTCGGCGGAATACGATGGACCGCGCTGACGACGCGACGCGTTCCCGTAATGAATATTTGAATTCATTTAGTTCCTGACAGCTATGTCGAAATATGTTCGTCGGAGTGACTTATTATTAGAGATAAATCTATTTAAGTATCTTAAAATGTAACTTGGTCAAAAGAGAATTTGACGGAGCAATGGCTATGACGAATAGTGAATTTGACATATGTAATTTGAGCTAAATAAAGATTACAGTAATGTTTAACGAATCGTTTTATCTATCACCCATTTTACTTACTGAATAGGTACCTATAACATTATTATGTTAAATGTATCAAAATCTTAATATATGCTAAACTTGGGATAAAAAGGTAAGTGTGTTTAGTTCTTGGTGTAGAAAATTATTCAGATTTAATTCCAATTTACAATATAACTACATAAACATTAGAATATCAAAATTTCAATGGGTTGAGCTCTGGTTTAATTGGCAAACTTACACTTTGACGTAAACTTTACTTGTTATCAAGAAAATGTAAGTATTGTAAAAAGTAGACAGACAAATAGACAAGTAGACAGAAAAAACCTACGAGTTTCTTAAGTTTATTGAAAAATCACAAAAGATGGAGGGAAAAGTGGAAGATTATCTAGTGAATAACAGCAACAAGACGTATCTAATCCTATTTGGTGCAGCTACTTAGTATTTTTTTAAAGTTTAAACGCTTTATTTTTTTAACATATGCATTAAAAAAGTTTTAATAAAAAACAGTTGCCATAACACCACGTTAGATTGATTTGACAAAAGTATGTAGCTCATTATTTCGCCGAACGCCAGATGTTCGAGTGGGCCGCAGCGGGACGTCCGAGCGGGCTTTGCGACACACTGTTCACTACACTACATTCACAATTACGTCCATTGTTTCCGCTGAACTGTTGGGGTGTCCCCCGCTCTACCTTGCAGGCGACAAAAAACAGCAACAACTTTTCTATCTCCATTAATTTTGAACCGTTTTTGAAGTAGGTACTACAAAGCTTTTTTGGATGTTTTTTTATTTCGGAGAATGATACAAGCATAATTATTTTGATGAGCTTTGATTTTATATAGGTAGCATGTTAACTTAACTAAATTATATAGATAAACACATAACAAATTCGTTGTTAATTCCATATAAAACTACTTCGGTATACCAGTTTTGGGAATCTAAGATAGTATCTGGACTCTAGAATTAGAAATTCGTATTCTGACTTTAAAGAATAAGTATAAGTAATAAGTAAATATAATATACATATGTTTAAGTATATAAGTATGAAAAGTACCTTCACTGACCGAGACAAAGTTTTACTTCACAAAAAAGTACTTACTTAAATGATAAGTTAATTGAAAAATGGAACGACTACTTACCCGTCATCATATAATCTACCCATTTTAACCTGCATTAGTCAGTCATATAATAGTTTCATAAAAAATTAAAAGCGTCTTCGTCGGGCACTGATTGGAACCACATGACGGCGCCGAACGACAAAATAAATTAAAAAACAATCACCAGATCATTTGAGTAAACAGAAAAAAGTTTTGAGGCTCGCTGCCACCGAGACATTCGCCCCCGTAAACAGTCTCGCAGCGCATGCCGCTGCTCTGTGGGCCTTCATAACACAAAGATTTGAGTTTCTTTTAAGTTTATAAACGAAAGTGTGTTACGTTGAAACGTAAACGGGCACGTTTCGGTTTCAAGGGCTGCAGACGCAGCGTGGGAAAGCTTGCAGAGGTCAGGTGGAAGCACATGTGGTGCACTCCCGTTCAGTCAGGGTGTTTAAAAATAATATTGAACAAAACACAAGCGTAAGGTGTCTGGGGGATCGAAGCTTCGCGGGAGATACGTGATACGTGCACACGTTATCTCTTGGCTGGTGGTCCATAAACAATAACACTGAATTATTTATCTTAGTTATGGCGAGCGTTTACGATGGCCCGCTGCTATAGCATGCACACTCCGAGGTGGGAATTAAAAAGCTACACTTAAAATCACTCCAGATTGCTCCCACTTGTTTAGCGAAGTCTTCGGCTTTTGCGGCGAAACTCGTAGTTTTATATTAGGCGTTTAAGAGATTTTTAAATAGTTTAGTAGCACTTTATGGCTGTTGTAATATTTGAATTTAATTTTGTTTATGTAATCCTATTAAATCGTCGAAGGAGGATAAAAAGTTTAATTATCCGAAGTCTAAATTTACTAACAGAAACTAAATAAACTAACTCTAAAACCTCTTTAGGTTTTGAGCGAAGCAGATAGAGCAAAACAAAAGAGAGTTGAACGATTATAAAAAAATAAAAAAGTTGTTGTACAATAAAAAAGTATTTACTCCGTAACACAAACTTATGCGACGTACTTAAGTGATTTTTTTACACTAAAGAGAAGATTCATTCTTTTCCACGTGGTGTGCTGAGAAAAATGACCGTTTACACAAAAAACTGAATCAGTGCATCGCGCCGCCCATCGCTGGCTTCTGTAGCCACATGAGCCCGTGGGACTGCAATAATGGGCCTACTACGTGGGTGTTCTTTACACATCACTTTTTCGATCACCATACCATTCATTTTCTGCGCAACGATGCGCATTTAATGCAAGCTTTGTCAATGAACAGTATACGGCATGAACACGCCCAGTGACGCGTCAGCGCATTCTCTGGTCTACTTGCGCGTGCTACCAAACAATTCTTTCCTCAGATGTAATACATGAGTTTTTTTTACAATGTTATAAAGGCAAACATTGAGCGTTGTAGCTTTGTGCACAAAGCATAGCCGCAAATGTAGAATCGTAAACTTTAACAAAATACGGATATTACATTTTTGCCAACGCAAAAGTTCAATGAATTGTTGAGTAAATTGTAAATTGAATTAATATTTTTTTCATGAATTTTTTTTTTATTTGGCTTTACTCACTAAGATGATGTTTTTAAATTGTTATTTTACATTGAAATTGATATATGTATATTAAAACTGAAGACAGCACATGAAAAATGGAAACTCGTCTCAGGTAGCTTACTTACTTTGTTCGTTAATTAAGTTAAAATATTATATACCTAACCTAACTTATTTAATTTAGGAATTCGCAGTTCAACTATTTCACTAATCTTTTTGCAACTTCCTAAACAAGTTTTTCACAACATTCAGTGATCGTCATGGTATGACGTCATCAATTAGAACTATTTAGCAGTGGGAGGTACTAGGTAGCAACGGGCGCGACCGCAGAACACGACAAAATTATGCGGAAGTAGGTATACTGCCTAAATGACATGACTACTGTAGGTGTAGGAAACGAAATATAAATAATGGAATCGTAGGTAACTAACTACTCAATCATTCAGCATTTTTTTTACATTATCATTGCAAATCATAGACCCTACTATGATTCATATGCCCATTCATTTATTGTTTTTAAGATTTTTAGTATTTTACATATGTATATTTTGTGAGCATTATTAAAATGGTTATCTTATTTATTTGTATTATATTGTTTTCTGAAGTTTACTCGAACAGTTGAATGCGATAATTCGCGGTTCAATCCCCATAGCTCCGTAAGACTACCTACTATGACTTAGTAGACACTAACGTGAACTCATTACTAACACAAGCGTTTCTAAACTACTTAAATTTAATTTTAATAAAAGCACATTCATGATAAATTATTTTAATACAAAACTAAAGAAACTTAAGTTACCGCCTTTTATATAGCTTTAACATTACTTACATAATAAAAATTAGAAAAAGTTTTGAACACTTTTCCACCAGTGTGATAAAGTAACGAGTCGGTAACTACCACGATAGCCTAACGGTAGAGCCCGATGCGGGTAGCCAGGCTCTAATCCGACTGATTACATATTTTTTCTGACTTATAAAAAAAAACTTAGACACCAAAAACAAAACACCACCGCTCGCCCCTAATACCCTCCATTGTTTGTTAAACAAGCTCTACCTAGTTACGATTGTAACAGGCCGGAATCTGCGAGTGTGATAGGAATACAGCTCGCGAGTCGCCTTGACTGGCGTTTCCCGGTTCAACGCACGTCAATGAGATCGCACAGGCGATGACTTAACGCCTAACCCGGGAAGTACTTAACGCAATATTTCTTTAAACGTTATGCGAATTAAAGGCGACCTTAACGGGAACGCGTGATTTAACAGCTTCCTATCATTCGTTTTACTAATCGATAATTTCTTTTGTCATCTACTTTACGGTTATGACCTCAGCTCAGACCGCACATGTAGTAAGCTATAGGCTTTTGTTCATCACCGCTTACAGTAGCGCTTTTACAACAAAGAATAGGTAAATAACTACATGGGCATTTAAAGTAGGAAGAAAGGAAAACATAGAAAGGATAATTTTGTACAATTTGCGATACGTACGATACTAAATTATAATTTGTTGCATCTTTTGTTTGTGAGGTTTGATCAAATGTTTTAGAGGTTACGCCATAATTGTCATAGTTATCACGAGTGATATTTTCAATTACGTTGTACACACGCGTGCACATCAACCTACCACAAACTGTCAAATTTCCTCAATAGACTTTGAACTTTAAGTCTTAGGCACATGTTGACAGTTTTGGATAGGTTGATGTGCTGCCGTCTGTACTTATCTGTCTGTGAAAACTACGAGTATTACGAATGCTTTGGAGAATCAGCTGGCTGGTGATATTTGACTAACTACCATACACTAATTGCAATGCGCATCAATATTATGTCAGACTGCTCAATTACTGTTTAACGCGCTTTCGGCAGTAAAAAGGATATATATAGAAAAATGGTATTTATCAAGCTCCTCAATCATTTACTGTTAATAGCTAATAAAACAGTTTATTGTCCCTAAACGTACAGACGCCTGCACATCAACCTACCACAAACTGTCAAATTTCCACAATAGACTTTGAACTTTATGTTTAAGGCTTAAGGTTGACAATGTATTGAAGAAATTTGACAGTTTTGGGTAGGTTGATGTGCAGGCGTGTGTACTTTTAACAATACTTACAGATATGAATCAACTAAAATAAGGGGTTGTGACAAAAAGGTCTATGACTCGGGCAGCAGGAAACCCGCTGCCACTGTTATTTTGTCATACCAAAGAACAGTTTTGTAGACGTTTTATTATAGTTGTGAAGCATAATTTAAATATGCTTTAGCCACACTAAGGTCATCTCAAAATACTAAATCTGCAAATATTGTTGACTCCTGTAAATCATTAACATTTTTTTATTCTTATTTTTTTATTTTTAGTTGATTGCTTCGTGCGATTAAAACATTTAGCCAGTGTCAAAGTAATTTTTCTTACAATTAATATATAAATATACAAAATATTTCCTTCCAGTATGATGATGATGAATAAGAATAGAAATGAGAAGTGAGAAATGATATACCTCCAACTCCTCGAGTATATCAGTAAAGATGTGGGGCTTTACTAATTCCTCGGGTGGACTTCTCGAGAGAATTTGAAAAGTGAAGTTGCACTGTTTTGTTTCATTTGCCAACACTCATGCGCACTTACGAACACTTAACAGTTAATAATCCACCATTATTTCACATTAATATTCGACGTAACACAAATTTTAGAAATTAAAACAAAAGCGCAGACATGACTCTTCACTTTGTCGCCAAGAAGTCCAATCATTAACATTAATAGCAATTTTTTTCTTCTTTTTTTAAAATGATCGTAGTTATATAGATTATAACGACTCTTTATTCGGACTTCCTCAGTTAAGTGTAGTGAGCCTTTTCTAAGTCTCAGCGACTGCTCTTTTAACTGAGCAGTGTCGTTTGGTGTACACACGCCTGCACATCAACCTACCACAAACTGTCAAATTTCCTCAATAGACTTTGAACTTTATTACTAAGTTGTACGGTTAAAAATGTATTAAAGAAATTTGACAGTTTGTGGTAGGTTGCTGTGCAGGCGTGTGTACTTGTTTTCGTAGCTTCTCCCGCTTTTATAATATTTTTTTGTTGTTTTCTATACCACTAGTAACAAAGTTAAGTTTCTAACCGATAGTTGTACCTCTACCTACCTAACTGTTGGATACCGAAAGACATACAATTTAACTTTAAGTTTATAATGCCTTAGGTCGGTAAATACCTACGTGGTACAAACCAGTAACTACCTAGGCGGGAAAATACTACTTGACTTCCAGCGGGTTATTTCAAAAAACTACCGGTAGGATATTTCTGGAAATTTTGAAATTTTGAAACCTTTTGAAAATTTTGAAACCTCAGAGGCATGACGTTATACTTAATATAGTGGTTATAAGTATTATAATTTTTTTACTATTACATTAGTAGCATTTACAAGTGCACCTGACCTCAGAGGGTGCGGTTTAATTTGTAATAAATTTTTAATTTGTAATAAAAACTTTTTGACGGACTTAATCTGTGGTTAAGGCTCCAAAAATTGTCGCATTTGACTAACTACAAGCTTGGCGTTCAGTGGCGTTCCATTATTTTTTTCCACCTCTCTAATCGGGCTAGTAAAGTGATTTCTTACGTCATAGCCTTGAAATGAAACAGGTTTCCGGAAAAGTACCGTATATCCACGGCCAAGCTGAACGCTTAATTTGAAATGTAACCTAAAGTTCACACAGTTACTTCCGTAGAATTGTCATTCTAACTTTTTGTAATTCGATCTTGTTTTTACTGGCTTTGGACACTGTCATAGTTGCGCTAATTATTACTAATAATCAAAATGTTACAACATGTTTAATTATGTGTACCTAAACACGGCACTTACCGTATGAACATTCTTTATGCACCTTGTTCAATTATTATAATTGAAAAGTAAGCTGTTTTTAATTGTAACATATTGTACTACGAAATATTTAAAGAACGAACAAATTCAAACATATAAGTACAAGTATGTTATTTAATATACACATGTGTATCTAATATGTATAAAAAAAAATCATGACCGGTACTACTCAAAAACATAACATCGAAATGTCAGAAAGCTAATCGAATCACACACGACACGTAGAATTTTTTTCTAAACTCTTCCGTCAGGTCTGGCTGGTCAGGCCTGGTCAGGCCTGCACATCCAAATCCAAAACTGTAAAATTTCTTCAAAAAATGTTCCACCATATGTCATATACATAAAAGTTCAAAGTCTATTGAAGAAATTTGACAGATAGTGGTAGCCTGATGGGGCAAGCAAGCGTGTGTACAACCAACTTACAACCAACCTATGGAAATCATTGTTCACTTAACGAATGATTTTACAGCTCAATTTATTATCTAATAATAAGGCAAATGTGTTACAATAATAGTATTATAGCAAGCATAGCAAGCAGTATAGCAGAAAGTGCTTATTAGATGATGTCATTCGAGCTCAAGTGCGTAGATGTCTCATCATCAAAATAAAATGCATTAAGCAAAAACTGTAGGTCTGTACAGTCGCCTGCACATCAACCTATCCAAAAGTTCAAAGTCTATTGAGGAAATTAAACAGTTCGTGGTAGTCAGATGTGCAGGCGTGTGTACAATTTGATGTGTAACATCTTGTGTGGACGGCACTCGGCAGTCCCTATGTTTTATTGTATTAATGTAATTTAACAGTTAAATTGCAAAAAGAAAAAGGATAACTAGATATTATCTAAATAGTGTAAAAGTCAGATTTAAAAGTACATATACACTTTTTGCACTTGACTGTACTAAAAAATAGTTGACAGTTATAAAGCCAAAGGACACTGTGAAGTCCTTTTGCGTAAAACGGAACACATCCAAAATACATTATACTTAATATTGTTAGACGGCCAACACACCAGTAAAAGATTCGAATAAATAGTTTCATTTCAACGAGATATTAATATAATCTTAGTCAACTGTGGTTAGTGAGCAGGCAAAGCTACTGTACGTTTTGTAGCCTAAAATTATTTTTAATCATATTTTTCAAATAAAAAATAAATCAGTTAAAACAGAATGACGACTTTTATTACGGTTTACAGGCTAAGATAAAATAAAATAAAAAGATAATTAAGTACGTTGTTTTGAGCTAAACATGATCTTTACCAACTTTAGAGTTCCTTACTGCTATCGCGGCAGAAACCTCGACTTTACATCGCCAATACACCAGCAGAAATCTGATACAATTTTGCACACAGAACAGTTAAATAACTATTCCGTGATTTTGCATCTATCTATCATCACTGATCTTTCCTCAATCACTGATGGTGACCCTCATTGGGCGGATGGTCTGCCTCTAGGTTTTCACGTCTTTCATTGCGCGCCTGTTCAATGCGTAATATTACCCGGTAGCACCAATCGCACGATACTTTTACGCTTTACTCAAGCTTACCTTCCAAAAAGTATTTAACCCTTTAACAAATAAACTGTATCAACGTTAAAATATTAAACCATAAATCTCAGATGAACGCAAGTATACAGGAGAGATGGGCTGCGGCTATTATTCCGCGCCCTCGACCGTGCAGGCACTCCGATTGTTTACATGTGACACGAGGAAGGGCAAGGGACAAACCGGAAATGGTCGGCGACACTGATGTTTTCGTGTCAAGAACAACCAGCTACTAGAAGGTTTTGTAACTGATCTCTACTTTTAGGTAAACAAATCGTGGGAAAACAGAATGTATGTTACCTAAAGTTTATAGTCAATAATATCTGTAATGACTGCTTTTTTTAAATATTATTTCGGTCTTCTACTTAATGTTATTAAAATCAGTTTAAATCAGAAACTTATATAAAGGTGCTAACATAACTAAAATTCACACGAACCTTGGCAGGCATTGCAACGTGGAAGAGAAGGGTAGACATTTATCATAAATCATCTTTGAAATATTCGTCGACTGTATTAACAACTACTTTATACAACAGTTGTCAGAGATAGCAATTTTTTTGAATGATGTAATGATGTAATAATAATAATTATGTCACATGTCTTCATCTTTATCTATATATTAATACGTGAAGCAAAAACTTTGTACCCCTTTTTACGAAAATTGCGCGGACGGAGGAGTACGAAATTTCGCACACTTATAGTTTACATAGAGAAGGTAATCCAAATTTTAATATTTAAAAAAAATATGTTTAAAAATACATTGCATCAATAAAACAAATATTTCTCACACTACCATGTATTTGACACACACGCATATATTTTTCACACAGGAACGGCCGAAATCTGTCAATGTCTGTCAATGCCAAACCAAACTCATATTCTATCTTTTTTAATTTGTCATTGCTTAGGAAAATCCGTGCAGCCTTAATATCTTTCAATAAAAATTACGGTCGAATATCGGCCTCTGGGCGACCACTAGCTACTATAATATTACTAGTTGACCCAGTGGTCTTCGTATCACCTAAATTGACAACTATTGACATCCAAGTGATAATTTTTTATTTCTAAAAAGATAAAAGACATCAAATGTTTTTTCAAATCAAATTTTCCGTTACTTATTATTATTTATGTTTCTCATCGGTTAAACCTTCCCTGAACTTTCACAAATATTTCAAAATCAAAATTAGCCCAATCAGTCCAGCCATTCTCGAGTTTTAGCGAGACAAACGGACAGCAATTGATTTTTATATATATATATATATATATATATATATATATATATATATATATATATATATAAAATATATATATATAAAGGAAAGCTTTGTATTTTTGTATGTTTGCAACGAATAAACTCAAAACTATTGGACCGATTTAAAAAATTCTTTCACCATTACAATGCTACATTAGCGCTTAGTAACATAGGCTATATAAAAAAATGTCCACCCGTGCGAAGCCGGGACGGGCCGCTAGTGTGAAATATAAAGGCTCTATAACCCTGCAACGAGTGTGACAGTCGAAACACCATGTATAAAACAAATAATTAAATAATATTATATAGACGCGAGTAAAACTGTATTTTAAAAAGTTTCATTTCATTAGATTTGTTCGTGTTAACTTAAGAAACAATATGCAATAAAGATATTGAAGTGCATTCATTTGTCAATTTATAGATAATTATTACGATTCTGTTTCAGTCGATATTTCTTAGAATGAATACAATGAGGTTCGATGTAGGACGCCATAGGATTCCGGATGTTGACCAACAAGCACCTAAACTGACAAGTCACGTTTCCATTCAAATTCAAAATACTTTTTTATATTTTTTAATAATGACTTATATTATTACTTTTTAAGCATAGAAAACTATTACTTATGGTTTATCTATTGTCATTGTTTGGTTATTTTTTTCAGGCATCCTCTTCTCGAAACATTCGATCATCATCATCAGCCTATTCGTCTCACTGCTGGGATCAAGCCTTCCACATGAACATGTCGCTACATGTTCACATCGGGCCGTAACTCACCACCCCTGGGCCAATGCGGGTTGTTGGGTTGTAAGTACATAGAAGTTACCTTCGATGTAACCAAAGTTGGTCAAAGTATCACTATCGTCACATATTCTATGTAGGCCAAGGCACTGCGGCGACGAGCGGCGTCGACATCGGCGCAGTCGGCGCGGTAAAGCAAATTACATCAGATTATACAAGTCTCAAGAACCACGTAACTTGTAGATCGTGGAGAAAGCCCGGCCTTGGCAATGAGGCTCGCGCAACGCGTAGCCGGCCGCGCGGCGCGTCGTCCCTAGGGCTGCTAGCTGCTAATTATTATTATTACTATGTTTGTCCTCAAAAACAAAGTATGCTTGACAGGCGACAAAGCAAGTAATAGAATCTACTCATTGTTACTCTACGTATTGTTAAACCGCGACTATGGGAAGACGTGGATGGTTATATGGGGCTCTATTCCTCGCACCCTGCCCAATTCCGAGAAGTTTGACTCGGGACCAGGAATAGCAGGCACCGAGTGATACACCGCGGAGGCAGTCCCAACCCGGTCAACCCGAGCCAAGGTTCTTGTCTTTATAGGCACGCTCGGGTTGTTCTGCTCTCGTTTCCGATTCGAACGCCTTGAGGAAGTAGGGAACGGGGACACGCTTTCGTCATCTTCACAACAATCTCCTCTAGAAACACACGACTTGAGGAACCTTAAAGGTTTTCGTTTCCCACAAAGTCTGGTTACCTACGCTGCGGTGTAAAGGCAATAAGTGGCTAACAGCATTCTCTTTAAAAAAAAAGGTTAGCTACGCTACGCAAGAAGGTACAATCGTCACCGCATCCGTCTACTGCGTAAAACGAACAGCGTTTATCAAACGCCTACGCAGAGAAATGCTAGTGTGAAGAGGCTCTTCTTAGTCTAATCATAGTCTTTGTCTTCAAGAAAAATCCGTACCAACCCTAGCGGTCGCGCAACACGGCACCCGCGTACCTATCGCGCCGGCCTGTCGTTCGGCGCGGGTTTCCACGCATGCACAGCACTTTCGTTGTCAATGAACTTGGAAAGCGGGGATGCTCCGTCATTGTCTTTAGATCGCTGGGAATGCACTCTCGCCCGCGTAACACGCGCTCCGCTATTTTGCACGCAATTACGCAACGACCGATCGGATTTGTTTCACAATCGACTACGCCTCGTTCATCGATGATGGCTTATTGTTTTTTTTTCTATTTATTTTAGGAGTGTTGGAGAGCAAGATGTTGAATGTCCTAAGGGGTAGGTAGACTTAATCGTTAATAACTTCTTTCATTCCGGAGTAAGCGCAACAGTGATGCGTCGCAAAAGAGCTGATCGAACCACCGAGAAAGCAACGGACGTGAGCGTACCCATTGTCGCCAGTGAGAACGTATTTTCAATTTACGAAACTCGTAACTCATTTTTAAACCTCATACATTTTTTGTTCTAAAAATTTCATTATAAAACAAAGTCGTGATTTTATGTTTTTATGTCGAAAAGCAGTTATCAATAAATGTATACGAATAATTGTGTATCAATTTCTCACATAATTTAATTTTTAGTGCAATTTTAAACTTAAAAACTACTTTCGGTGTTTAGTAGGCTAATTACCAGCTGGGGTTAGTTGACTTGACTATGGTCTATACACTTTTAAACTTTCGCGTTCCATAGTTAAACAAAAGAATTTAAACGGGGATTAACGCAAACTAATTAGTAAAAAGGTATGGTAAAATGGTATATACCCAATGGGTATAAAGAAAGTATGATACAAGGAACATAGCGGAGCAATTTTGGTATGTTATTTTTTATTGTACAATGATTATTTTTTTTTACAGAAAAAATAAACTGACAAAAGAAATTCCTCTCGAGCAGGAACTCCGAAGGATTTCATCGAAAGAGCCTGCCAAGAGGTTTTATTCGATTATTGTTAGTTCCTAATTATTAATTCTTAAGAATATTATTTAGTTTTGTAAATAATTCTGCATTTATGTTCTGAAAAGTTAAGATAGGTGATTATGAATATGATTAATAAAAGTTTATTATTAAGTTAACTTTTTTTAATTGAAATCCCATTATAACAGGTTTATTATGTACCTAGGTGAACTTACCTCGGCCCTGGGGCAAATTGACCATTTTGGATCGGTGTGTTAAAACAAAAAAAAAACACACTATTATGTATAAATTTTCATTTATGACTATTTATTTAGATAGCCAATGAACCCTTCTATAGTTTCAAATAGTTCCTTATCATTTTAATAATAGTTTTATTTCTAAACAAAAAAACACAAAAAGTTAGTCTACTGTCCTGGTCTGCCCTAATTGATATCGTCAGTGGAAAGGGAAAACTGCTAGAACGCCAAAAACAATTGGTAGGAATTGTATTTTAAACTTTAAATTCATTTCCCCTTGATGCATGCCTTTTTGGCGTTTAAGCAGTTCTACTATTTTCAGCTATTTTATAAATTTCCTAAATTAACCACAAACTAAGTATTAACTGACTTATAAATTAGTATACCAACGTAAGCTGTGCCATAGAAAAAATAACGTTTCTTGCTGTACTCTAAATTTTAAGCATATAGATACAAATTATAATTGAAAAAAAAAAAACTAGCGATACTTAGCCCGTTAAATCGTGCATGACAGAAAGCTCATATTATTCTTTGTTTTTTCTTATAATTACATCGAAGGAAGTAGTTAATAAATACGTACAGATTAATAAATCTTTCAACTTTTCAACCCTCTGCAGAGTACATAGTGCCAGTGCGAGTTTTATTCACCACTCGACCAAGTAAACAAGATTTTCTATTGTATTTAAGAAGTAACAAGTTCGTCACTGTGGCGCTATTTTGATCCCATATAAATTTAGTTAAGTTTACTCGTTGTCTGTGCTTTACTGTAAAAAAAACCTCTCACTTAAAGCACTGAACTGACGAATGCCAACGCACTGAAATCAGCTTTCCATGAGTGGAGGTAATTAGCCAGTAAGGCTTCGGATGACGAGACACCGACGACGCCCGACAGGCTATGGGAAAGTGTGGGCGTTTGGTCGCACTTGACGCTCCACTGGCCACGAAAACTGCCTCGCATGCTGGACAGAGGCGGGGGTGGAGC
Source organism: Eudonia truncicolella (assembly GCA_949315975.1). Classification (NCBI taxonomy): domain Eukaryota; kingdom Metazoa; phylum Arthropoda; class Insecta; order Lepidoptera; family Crambidae; genus Eudonia; species Eudonia truncicolella. The sequence goes on along the minus strand of OX438829.1, from coordinate 8,254,569 downwards.
GTCTGATGGGACATTTTTTTTCTTAAAAGTTTATTTTTAGACGTTTAGTTCATATTCGGTCATAAGCACACAGATCAGAAATACTGGTTGTCGTTAATATACTTTTCTAATAGAATTAAATAGTATTTTTTTCAACAGCTTTATGAATGCTTTATTTTACATGCGCTCTCTCAACATTGTTTAATGTCACAAGAACAGCTTTTTTTAGATTATCGCTTCTTTCTCATAGCCTGTACCAATATATCTATTTTTTAAACTTTACCTATAACGGAAAGTTAAATACACCTTTATACTGTAATCGGAAGGTGGACAACCGAATTCGATATATCATCTCAATCAGGCAAAGTTAGGTACGGTACGTAACTTTTGACGTAAGAAAATCGTAATCGCTGGTTCGTGCAGCGTTAAAAGTGCGATTCGCACTACCTCAAAAAAAAGTTGACGATTATCAACTCCATTGCTCATTGTTTATAAATCTGTGCTTGTAATAAGAAAGGTTCTTGGGAAGCGCGCTCCATTGGATTCGTCGTTACGGCCCTTCGCCGGTCGCCCAACTGACGCCGACTACGCGCCGCCGCCTCCGGGCTACGGAGGCTCCCAACCTAACTGATTAAAAACAAAAGAACACTAAATATATCAAACTAGTTTACAAAACAGTAAAATTTAAATTGGGTACAATACTTAGATTCAGAAACGACATGAATAAGTACGTATGCCGTATGCGAAGATACGTGGTTTGGATTTGGAGTACCACACCACATAGAAGCAGAAGTTTTATCAAGTGATACAAAATTAACTAAAGAAAACTAATTTATCGAACTAGTTAGACATTACGTACATAGGTACCTGATGCAGACGACATGAATAAGTAAGTTTGTGAAGGATCATGTTTTGGTGTTCAACTTATTAGTTTTTTCTGGTTTTTAAATCTAAACAAATCAAGGAAACTCTTTAAAAGTATAATAGAGTGCGCTTAAACTTTTAAAAATGAGGTCTATTGATGACACTCGGAAGCTAATAAAAATTTAATAGCTTTAAGGTTAGTACACGCAGACAGTTCAAGCACATGAGTAAATTTACTCATGTGGTTCAAGGGCACAATGTCATTATGAAGAATGCGGCATATAGTTGAACTGGATTGTAGAGCTATTTGATAGTTAAGTGCATTCAGTAGAATCTTACAGTAAGCAGTAGCTTACACTTGAAAATGTTTTTTTAAACATTAACTTATTGCACAGCCTACGTGTTGTTGTTGTTGCACGGGGGCGGGAAGCACATCAGGCTCTGTGCAAAGGAAGTGAGCGGCCGCGGCCTTGACATTTCCTTCGCAAGCACAGCCGTCGTCGCCGGCACTAGGAAGTAGGAACACTTGCTTCCAAACAGGGTGACCAAGGCCACAGGGATGGGTAGGACTTGGATATAAATTGTACACGAGCAATAGGATCCGTCACTTGAGACAGTGACCTTGACTTTTCTTCAGAATCGCAGACGACACAAGGAAGTAAGAATAATTGCTGTTACACATGGTGACCATGTTCACAAGGATAGGTAGGATTTAGATAAAATTATTCTTAAGCTATTATTAACATCGCTAGACAGGTTTAAACAAGGAAGTAAGGTAAATAATTAATAAAAGCGTCAAATCCATCAAGTATGATAGAGCGACGTATATGAGTGAGATGATGGATGGTATCAATTTGCTTACGCCAAAATTATATGCAAAAAAGCGTAAACAAATTTCAAAAAAGTAAGCGTACGCAACTCTTACATTTGTTGCTCTGTTAAGCAAGTTTTTTGTCTGTTCGCCATTAACTGTTGTGTTAAAAAGCAATCCATTGATTGGTTTTCTCATTTTTACAATCACTACCTTCACTGCCTAACAACTATCTTGAACTTTTCTTGTAACTTTTCTATGAAAGTTAGAATCCTTTAAAACTTAATGGTAAGTATAGAGAATGGTTGAAAAAAACTCCGCACTTCGTAAGGCATTTAAGATTTTGGTCCCAGCTAGTCCTAGCTTTTTTCGTAAGGTGCCAGTCGCTAACCCGCATTGGGCGTGCATGTGGGCTATTGACCAATCTCCCCACTTACTTTTCATCTCGGAAGGCCCGAGCAAAGCAGTGGGACTTTAAACACTTCGTAAAAATTTAAGGTATGTTTTCAAAAAAACATCCCTGATGGTTATCCTACTTTGTTTTACAGCGTGTGGCTTGCCTGATGCTATGACATGTCCGCCTTCTCGGGGCCTTGAACATTTTACTGGTTTTTTTTCATCTCAATAATGGACGTCTTTACTGAGACGAGAACAAAAGAGTAAATATTTTTCTAGGATATTTGTGTTGTTTTCGTAAAATAAATTTTTGGACTATTTTTTCAACATCTCAATGAGTGCCTAACTTAGTAAGTTTACCGGTAACGGTAGCTAATAGCATAGAAATAGTGTAATGTAAGGAAAAAGTGGCAAAGAATGATGAGGAATAGATGGAATAAGGATGGGGAGGCATTTTCCCAACAACGGGATAATACGGGCTAATTGTAACTACCTATAACTCTAAGGAAGGATTAAATAATCAACCTTTATTAGTATAAAACTAATCGTTACACTTTTTGACTAATAAAAATGTCGTAAAGTAGACAGCGGGCACTGAACACACGGCATTATTATAATGTTAAGGCAATCAAAGCTTACGATGTCCTAATGAGCGAACAAAAAGTCAATGAGATGTCTTTTGAGCGGTTCAAAGAGCGCATTGAAGCACATCGTGAACAATATACCCGCAGACCACAACCACTCGAGTTTCAGAACTTAAATAAAGCTATGACAGGCCCTCAGGACCAAAAAACCCTTTCATGCTTGGATAAACTTTTAATGATCTAGCTAAAGCATGACGCAAGTTTTGAAATTACGATATATTACGGACTGAGATTGTCCAAAACTGTCAAAAGAGTTTTCAACGCTAAGTAAAAGATTTGTTTAAATATAAAAAGGGCAAAATTTGTTTAATATAGTATCTACCTACTACGTTTCTTAAAACTTATTGTCACTGCAAAAGAAATTGAATATTAGAAAGGTAGGTACACTACTCCGCTACACATTTATTAGAATAATTAAATATACAAAATATCTACCTACCTATACTTACCATCTTATTTTAGGATGAAGCTATCATTCATTCATTATTGGTTTAGTAGTTTAAGATATCAACAACCTTGTAATTTAAAAAATATCTGATTTTTGCCATTGTTGTTATATTAGCTAATAGTATTAAATTAACCAATATATTTTTTACATTGCATATTGCTATAGCATTAAACTATGACTTATTGCTACCTACCTCAGAAAAGATAATGACTACTAAGATTTAAAAAAAATACTTTGTTAGTTGTCCTTGCGTCTGGACTCCATTTCCAATTAACATCAGGTGGAGTGGATTCATTTGTCGAGCAACGTAAAAAAAAAAAATGGGAACAAAGAAAAGCTTTCAATGTAACTTTCTCGTTCTAACGTTTTAAGACAAAGTGCTAATGTATAGAGTCGACTAAGGCTTAGCTCCCAGAAGCGTAAGTGTAATAAAAAAACGCTCATTGTTTGGCGGGCGCCTCTTCCGTCTACCAAACTATTTACATTAACAATAACCGATGTATTATGTCGGCAGCGAATGGGTCTCCTAAATTTGGAGTCTACAATACGACTGTCGAATGCCAACTAGGCATATTATGCGGTATTGTAATGTTGTTTCTGCCCGGAATAAAAACTACAAATAGTTTGGACACACATCAACCGTGGGAATGTTGTGATTTTACACATTAAAACATAGTTAATTAAAAAAAACTGTTTCATAAATTTAGCAGATATCTGCATTTACAGTTTATTTCCAGGGGCGTTAATTATTTCAGAATTACTATTAAAAAATACGTCATTAGTGTAATTTAGACTCATTTGGAGAGCTTACCCTTATATTTTCACCAACAACAAGATTTCAAACGGTTTGAGGGAAACCTCGACCCAGAATTTATCATATCAATCATATTCACTTACAAACAAGTTCAAACTTAGATACTAATTTGCGGTTCAAACATATTACAGTTCACTAGTGCCGCCACCTATCGGTGAAGGGTAGAACATATTTGGTTGTACTTTTCGCCGCTAGAGCGCTAATGTATTAGAAACCTCTTGAAAAGCTTATTCAAAAGAAATTTTGTATCTCGAAATAAAAATGGTAGGATAATGCATGCTATACCATGCATTATATATTTTATATTTTTCTAACAGCATTCATGAGAATTATTTTACAGGACTAATATCTAAACAGTGAGCATTCTCTGTCTCATCTCATAGTCAGTAGGCGTGCTCTTCTCTTGTTTGACACAAAATATTGATAAAACAAATGACCAAGTATTTTATGTTGTGTCAAACACCTAGTAAGGTCATTGTCAAAGAAAATAATTCTCCTTCAGTCCGATAGCCTGCACTTAAGTAGAGGTCTTGGCTTTTCCTGACTTATTAAGGTAGTTTATATCCTGATGAAAGTTAACGAAAGATAAAAAGTTTAGCCAATAGCTAAGAAAAAGAAGTATACAACCTAATTTATTATTAAGAAGCTTTCCTCATTATCGTAACACTTTCATGTTTGTGTTTCATTTAGGTAGCTGCGATTTGTAGCTATACGCTTTAGAAAAATTACACCCGTTCAACACCAGCATTTCGTAGAACAATCGTGACCGGAAGCAATTACACTAGGATTCGGGGTATCTATTGCCATATCCAAAGATTTTCACATGACACGTGCCGTACGTGAAAATACGTATAACAGTGTACGACAAAGCTTTAAAAACCACTGTATCGGTGACCGCTTCGACCGCCAAATATCGTCATTTGTATTCATGATGGCTGTGAGGTACACGCGGCATCTAAGTGCTGCTCAAGCGTCCAGTAAACAGGTAAACTTATGGCAACATCTAACTAGATGTCTAGATCTAAGACTTTATTACCTAGATCTAAGATTTTTTTAGTCACTGAAAGGCTGAAAAATTGTAAATCACTTGGTCCTGCGTCTTTCTAGAATATAGAGTCTGAAACCTGATTTTCAGCCAAAATCGAAACCGAAACCAAAACTTATTTGGACATAATTTTAAAATTTCTATTGTATACTGAAATTAAGAGTATTTTTACACATATACAGACGGTTAACCGTGTTAAATGAAATAATATAATCATTTAAGGTTGTAAGTTTTTTTTTAAATTATGTTTTAATAAAATGTTTTTGTTTTGTTTATATAATTTTAACGCAAATTTCGGCGGGCTGGTTAGAACCACGATAGCTCAATTGGAAGAGCACCTGACCCGGTATGTCAGAAGGGTGCAGGTTCAAATCCTGCTCGTGGAATTTTTTACAACATTTGGTGTTTTTATGTTTTAATATTAATAATTTACCATTAACCAAAATAGTAAACATTTTAATGATTCATTTTCAGATCAGAACATTCTTTTGTAAGTAAACTTAAAACAAAAAAATTAAGTCAAAAATCAACACATCTATAAAGACATATATATAAAGTACAGACTGTTTAATAATCATATTGAGTATTTTTATTGTGTTCATTATATTTAATTATTTATTTATTGAGATCTTGCACCTGGTGACCAATTTATTGTCAGTCTCAACAAAGAAAGAAATGAAAGAGAAATACCTAATTACCAGCCAGTTTCGGTCGAAACCAAAACTGTGGTTTTTTGGCGAACGAAACCGAAACCGAAACCGAATCTTCGGTCGGTCACTAAGAATATTTAAGCGATCATTTAACAGTCGAAGGGTTTGCTATATAAGGTGGCATTGAATCCAGTGCGTAGGTATATAATTTATTTTACGAAGTAATATTTTTTTAATTGTACGTAAACGAGAATTATTAGTATTTGCGTTCGAGCAGCGCCTCCTGGTGAGAAACGACGAGAGATTTTTGCCATAAAATTCTTGTTTCACTAACGTTATCGCATGGCAAATAGACTCGCACTAGGATTCCTGATTTACACATTTGTAAAGGAAAGAACCGATTGACAATGTGTATTTATAAGTAGGTATCAACGCTATGAAAATAACCCAAAAAAAATTCTAGTCAAATATATTCCAAAAGTCCAAAAGATATGCTTTTTGTGTCAAAGTGGAAAATAATGCGGTCAGTTGTTTATAACGATAATTTAAAACTATAATCCACAAAACGGAATGTTAACGTCAAAAGTGAAAAACAATATTTCAAAGATAATTTACCACGATACATTTCCAATGTCGTTGACCAAGCCCGCTGTCCTAAAATATTATTTTTCGGATATTAAAATATCAAATAAGCATTGCTAATGTTCGTCACAGTAGACCTTTGTGCAATTTTATAGCAGTTTAAACATTGAGCTGTCATTGTTTATTACATTGTATAACATACATACCTGCCATACTATGATGTAAATTCTAATCCTGCTAGCTGTATGAATTTAAATAATATTTGAATTCTCTATTTTGTCTACCATTTTTAGAGGTAAGTAACACCATATTTCAGTTGTAGAAATCGTATGGGCTCCTTATATTGTATGCGTAATGCGTAAACATCCTTTGAAAAGTCAATCACCTTTATCAATTTAATTTGTATTGTGTCGCAAGAATATATAATAAAACATGGGTTTGATAACACCCTAGGTACCTAATCCCCAGATGCCTGAGGTAAGACATTTGATCAATACATAGTCCATGTTGAAGTTACATCTCAATTTTGACTTTTCCTTGTATAAAAATCTAGTGATTTATAAAAAGCAGGTCAATTCCATGCCATCATGATCATATTTTTATCAACTGGCATCAAATTTGGGTTTTCGTAGTATCATTAATTAGATGGATATCTACTTTTACAAAAGTAAAAATCCCGATGGGACAAAGTGCTACTGTTAGAGGAAAACTTATACAGGCCCCATTAAGACCCCGCTAGTGATGCGTGAAGGGGATGTACATTTAAACAGTAGTTTTCCACATAAATATCCAACTCGTAGGACGAGTTTTCCATCGTATTCAACCATACTCAACCACCTCTGTGGTCTAGTGGTTAAGACCACCGGGTTTAGACCCAGAGGTCCCAAGTCCGTTTTCCTGCGGGGAGTACGTTTGTGTATAGGTTATGGCATTTTCCAATATTTTTGACGCTTTATAGGAGAAATGAGCTTGTCACTTGCTGAGTTTCTTGCCGGTTCTTCTCCGAACAAGGTCTAGCCCAGAGTAGACTTACGAACCGATGGCATTATGACGTTCATAAGAGCTATTTGTAGCCCAAACTAAATAAATGATTTTGAATTTTGTGTAGGTACTCGGTTTGGTTGGTGGAGGGCTTGTTTGTCCGCCTGGCTACCACTATTTTATATAGATATGTCGCCACAACAATAATGTTTGTAGCATTGTTGTGTTCCGGCAGCTAAGTGCTTACCGGTAAGATGTTTAAAAAAAGTATTAAAAAATGCCCCATTAAGATAGGCATCCACTAACTGTAGCAATTAAATATGTAACAAAATCATCACACAACCGGTAAGTTTCCCTCTGATTAATCGTACCACCGCCGTGTGGCTATGCCTCCTTACTTTGAGAGGTCAAGATTCGCATTAGGTATTACAAATCATAACTGTTTCTTGTGTTGGTTCAAAAAATTTGCGAAGCTCTAGTTAGTAACAGCCTCGCTAACGTTAAGCTTTTAAAATTACGATATTTTATTTAATACGGAAATGCGTGGGTAGAAGCAGAGAAATTCTAGGTGGAAACAGCTATATTACGGTTGTGGCCTGCCTGAATGAGCAAATTTTTACAATTTTTTACCGTAAAAGTTCACAAAGGCTTATTTTGGCTGTCTTTTGTATTTTAATTATTTAAGTCTGTTCTGTTCGTGTTGAAACAACAAAAGAAATAGTTTTTCATTCTTTCTTCTAACTTCTTCCTTAACTTTGTTGACTCAAACCGCTAAAGGGTAAGCTTTACCTACAGAATTAGTCGAACTCACGAAGAATGAACAAAAGAGGTTTTTCCCGTCCGTCATTGTAGTTTGTAGGCAATCCATTCCAGTGCCGTAATGTACAATTAAATTACCATAGCCGTCGCTGGAACGCGGACAGCAGGAAGCGACGCCCGCGGCCGCATACAGATGTCGCGTTGTAGGCAATCACATAAAGTCGCCTACTTTACCTAGTCCAGCTAGTGTCTTTCTTTGCCTGCAGTGAGAATTCAGTAATTGGTAACTGCCTTTGTGGTCTAGTGGTTTAAGACCACCGTCAGATCCTAGGTTCGATTCCCAGCGAGGGGTATATGTTTGTAGTTGGTTTGGTTGGTGGCAGGGCATGTTTTAAGTACGTCTGGCTAGCTACCAACCATCTTATATATTATGTCGCCATAACATCAATGTTAGGAACATTGTTTTGTTCCTACAGTTAGAGATAGCTGCATTTCCTAACTAGTTGAAGATTCCGGTGGAGTATTTTTATTTTGTCATAAATTTTTACCTTATATCTAATATAAATTTATACCTTCTTCGGCCTGTATTGTAATTAGGAATGTCAAGAAAATACGTATTGCTCCGGCAATTAATATTTACAAACACATCGCAAAACTTCCAAGTTCCTTTACTTAAAGTCTTATTTAATATCGTTCCATTTTATGCGCACATACCGTGCCTAATGATATGCGCCACTTTCGTGGAACGCCGCCGCCTCGACTCATCAATATGACAATGACGGCAAAAAAATGACAATTGTTAACAGGTACTCGAGAAGTGTCAACATGAATAGTTTCGCACCATTCTCGCTAGTTGGGGAGTCCGCGACCTTACCGGAATACAAAGGCCGGGCGGCTCCTAACTCAGGTCATTATGCAAGGCGTCACACGCGCGGTCAGCGACTCCCTGTCCCCCCCCCCCCTCCCACGCTAAAGCTCCTCCCCTCTCTTCTGTCCCCTTCCCAACGTTCCCTTCGATCTGCCTCCATCCAAGCCACGTGCGTCGATGCGCCCGCGCATACGTATGGCAAAAATGGGCATTTCCACGAAAACGCCGGAACTTTTATTATAACTCATAAAATATTTTATAATAATTGTTGTCACAAATGACGTCGTGTCTCTATTTTTTAAAGTTTATTATTGTAACTTCAATTTGTCTACAAGAAATCTGTTTATATTAATATGGCCTTACTATAAATGATTTTATTTATCAGAATGTAATATTGTGGTAATATGATATTGTGATGTTACTTGCAATTACGCAATTAGGTACAATCTTTAGCTGTATGTTCGTTTTGTAATTTGAAACTCTTTTGCTGTATTTCCTATTTCCCAAACATAGATCTATATTAGCGACATGAAATGTACTTTATGACATGTTATTCAGCTACATTCCTCCCCATATCGTCATCATAAAGAACCAGTGTTAGCCTTCTACTAGACTAAAGCCTATCCTGCATGCTAAAGACACGATTTTCAGTTCTTCACATCCAACTGCTGCTAGCTGCTTACATATCGCACCACCTAAGGCGGAAGACGTCTTTACAATTCACGATACGTCGTTTGCTGAGTTGCAGTCTCCACTGACTACCAGAACACCTTCACCCTAGCGTGTCATAGCGTGTGTATAAGTCATGCGGCTAAATATGACCAGCCCACGATACTTTAACTTGCTTAATCTTTGCCTCCTTCTTTTATAAAAAAAAACTACGAGTACATTGGTATCTTTAGTGATCTGGCGGGTTACTTCGTTCCGGTTTCGATTCTTTACAGTAGCACCGATCATAGCTGCAGCTGGCTTGAGAACTTTGAATTTGTGAACCATTCAGTTTACCACGAGTGTCCATAACTCGGCACGGTATACCAGAGCAGAATGTTTCGAAATATTAGAAATTTTAAATAAGGGTCGTAATAAGGCTTCTAGTGTTTGGTAACCAGGACGCAATCAACTCTTGACGTAACACGGGCGCAACCTTTCCGCTGACGCAACTGCCGGTCCTACGGCGCTATCAGTGTCAGTCGTGGTGCCTTTACGGAAATACTTTTGATTACGTCACTAGATACGAAATTACTCGCTGTACGTACACTTGTAGTTTTTAAGAGATTTCAAAAGAAGGACGAGTTTCTATAGCTTGGTTCTTTTAACGGCCGTTTAGTGCACACCTCCGTGCTTCGGAAGGCACGTAAAGCCGTTGGTCCCGGCTGCATTAGCAATCGTTAATAACCACCAATTCGCACTGGGCCCGCGTGGTGGTTTATAGCCCGTTCTCCCTATCCATCCATAAGGAAGGCTCGTGCCCCAGCAGTGGGGACAAAAATGAGCTGATGATAATGATGAGTGCAAACCAATTCTTTTTTTTGTTTAATTAAACTTGCTAAAAAATTATTTTTAGAATTATTCAGTACAATAATGGATTTAAACGACAATCATTGAAAAGGCCTTTTTCACGATTCAATAGGATGCCACTTTGAATTAAGCTCATATTGAGTTCTAGCAAATGGTTGGATACCAGCCAAAGTTCATATCACATAAGTGAAGGACTAAGAACAAAATTATGTGTAATAAGACAATACCTATGTAAATATTTAAATCAATAAAAGCTGGCAATCGCTACAGGCACCCGGACACACTTAAAATGCTGTGAGTGCGGGCGGCGCGCTTTGTGATTCCTCGTGCGCGCCGCATTGGTCATTATTTTAAAAACAAAACACAATCGTTGACATAATCGCACCACCATATTTGGCGAAAATACATTGTTTAGTGTATGCCCGAACAATAGAGTTAACAGTAAAGCTGCTTCTTATTCCGTTCGGATACGGACGCGGCCCGGCCGCGGCCGGTCCGAGTCTGTAAATTTCGTACATTGTAATTCAGATTGTATGTCGAAACGCACGAGCCGGTATGCGGATGCTTTGAGCACTTCGAACTTTGACTGTAAAAGGATCTAATGACGCTAATCATGTCAATAATATGCGTGATTTAATTTGTTTCTCGAGGAGCTCGATGGCGCAGTGGTTAACGCGCCCGGTCTGCGATTGCTGTGGTTAAGCAACTTTCGCAAAGGCCGGTCATCGTATGGGTGACCAAAAATGTTCCATCTCGAGCTCCTCCGTGCTTCGGAAAGCACGTAAAGCCGTTGGTCCCTTCTACATTAGCAGTCGTTAACAACCACCAATCCCACGGACCCATTCTCTCTGTCCATCCATAGGGAAGGCTCGTGCCCCAGTAGTGGGGACATTAAATGAGCTGATGATGATGATGATGATGAATTTGTTTCTTAAATGATCTAAATGTGACAAAAGCAACTTTTAATTAATAAACTTTGAATATTTATAAACCTCAATTTATAAAACTTAACGGAGCTTCAAGCTATTTAAAGGTGACCGTTTCAGAAAAAAACATTTTTTTTCTTAGGCGTCCCAAACGCATGGGTTCTAGGAAGCGACATCGTTAGCTTCTTCCGCGTCTCCACCCACTTTATTAATCAGTGAACGTCTAGCGGCCAATAAAAGTGCGGCATTTATAGACTGGCCGTATAAAACACATAAATTTAAGCCAAAAGAATGGCGATACCCGTCTAACATCAGAGAAACGGGATTTCAAAGGCACGCTGTTTTTCATTGGCTCAATAAACTCAGGTGTTTATGGGACATTGTCATATTTGCGTGTCTTTAACGTCGTTTATATAGGGATACGGATATAAACTAAGACTTAATGATGTTGTAGGGGCTAATGATATTGCAACGATAAAAGTGGATTTTAAATGATCTTGTTCAAATAAAAGCTTCCTTCAATGAGCTGTACCTACAGCTACTTAGCTTAAACAGCAGCCAGTGTGACGTAGGGGGTTTGAGAAAAAACACCCGGTCCACATAAACAATAATATATTAAGAAAACTATCTATAGTTTAAGATACAGGTCTATAGGGTCGAATGGCCCGTCTAATAATGCCTCCGCAGTCCGGCACTTCCCTGCAACGGCTGTACTGCAACCGGCGATGAGCGACGTGGTGGAAGGGGAGCTGCCAAGCCTCAAGCTTCAAAGCTGATCCTTGGACCCTGGAATTCACATTTGTGTCCGGTTAACAACCGCCCTTGCTTTAGACCTCTGTATGTGTCCACCTCACGGATGACAGCTAAGCTACATGAGAAGACCAAAACGTAGAAGGTGAGGTGGACGTGATGAAAGGCAGAATGGAATTTACAATATGAAGAATTTACAATAAAAGCAATTAAGAAGATGTACATTATCTTATAATGGAACATTTTTTATAACAATGTAGGTAGTACAATTTAAATAATTTCCACTATATCCACAGTAGGAAATTACGGAACATAATAACTTTAATGTTAACTGCAACTATAATGAATTACATAAGGAGCTGCACACCGGGAAATTACAAACACAAGCACCGGCGGTGATAAGCGTCTAATAATCTTACACTAAATGATTTAGCTACTATAAAAGTAATGTTCAACACTTACCCAATCGGGGTTAACACTTTTTTTATTAACGAAAACACGCCAACAATGCGTCTTGTGGGAAATGTAAATTTTAAACTTTTGTAAAAGCAAATATAACGTCTACGTCGTAACGTCTTTACGAGACTATCTGCCAGCCTTTACACCGAGAGACGTGCGCCTGCTTTGGGATTGCGTGGCTTAACTTTACATCAACAGTGTACTATCGTAGGTAACTTGCGGCGTAAGTCCTCAGTAAAAATAAAAATACAGATATCGATTCAAAGTAAAATGTAATTACACGCTTGACCAGTCCTCTTAACTAAGTAAAATTATTTTGTTTTATTTACTTATAACAAAAAAGGTCCCTATACTATACCTATCTATAATCTTAAAAATTGCTACTTGATACCTACTTATTTTTATTTTGCAGCGTCAAGCAAAAAAGCAATCGCTTTTTATTGCACATGCTACTCACATGTACACTACTTAGGCATAATACTCGAAATATTTAGACAACTCATCAAATTCACCACTCTTTGTAATTTGAGAGCGCGTTTATTCTCACAACATGCGCTTTTGCAGCAACTTTTGTTTGACAACACGTCTCGAATTATACCTTTGATACATCGGGAGCCAGCAAGTTCATACAGAAGTGCCGAATCTATAGTTTTGCTATCAAACAATCAAAATAGATCCCTGATTTCTTTGTGTCACTACAAACAAACGGTTGCCGAACTTTTGTCGATACTTTGGTGGCACGCCGACAAAATGAAAAAAAAGGTTGACGCTTAGTACACTTGGTGAGAAAATATTTTTTACGCGGGTCACCTAAACGTTTTGTTACTTAAATTTTTTATTGCTTCAAAATCGGATTACGGACCTGCTTACTACATATTTATACAACTATTGATAATTTCTAATTCACACATGTGAGGTAGGTGTGACGCTGAATTTACCACAAAAGGTTGCTCTGTTATGCATTTCTTCTATTGGATGTAAACGTTCATGCTTCTGACTTTGTCTTGTGCCAACTCTGGGTGTAAGTCCTTTTTTTTATTATTCCACGAGAGGATAGCACTCGGCCTTACCTATATTACTAACGCACGAAGGCCTAAGTTGGCAAAGCACTTCACTCGGAATCCTCAACCATTGAGGATCTAACTATCTCAACTCTATTATATACAAATATTATTGCTATACAACATTTATAATTATAATTTATGATTTTTCTAGAAAAAAAATTGTATTTTATAACTATGGTCAATACAATTTTATGCAAAAAAAATTGGCAAACAAATTATAAATTAAAAAGCGTGTTTAGAAAAAAAAACCACGTGGAAGTGCACCTGACCCAGTATGTGATGGGGTGCGGGTTCGAATCCCGCCCGTAGAAATTAACATGGCGGTAATTTGCGGGCTAAGCCCAATCCACCATCAAGCTATCATCTATTAGCTGAACTTTGAAAGGTCTTACGAGCCCTTAAGGACGATATTCGAAAAGGTTTTTATAATTAAAGCTCACTTAATAAAAGTAAGTGATTTTACACTTACTCGCAAATTTTACTGTAAAATAAGGTTTACTTATAAAATGTTTTTGTTTTGTTTATATAATTTTAACGCAAATTTTGTTGCGAAACAAATTACAAAAACACAAATGTTAAAAAAACTTCCACGAGCACGATTTGAACCTGCACCCTTCTGACATACCGGGGGTCTGGTGCTCTCCCAATTGAGCTATCGTGGTTATAACCAGCTCGCCGAAATTATTCAACACTATTTACTTTTTTACTTTGAAAGTCAAAGGCGCCAATTCAATGTCAACAGCTACCGTCATTAACATCTGATCATAATATTTTTACAAATACTAAAGATCAGTTAAGAAGTAGGCAAGCTATTTATAAAATGTTTTTGTTTTGTTTATATAATTTTAATGCAAATTTTGTTGCGAAAACAAAAACTCAAATGTTGGAAAAATTTCCACGAGCAGGATTTGAATCTGCACACTTCTGACATACCGGGGGTCAGGTGCTCTTCCAATTGAGCTATCGTGGTTCTAACCAGCCCACCGAAATTATTCAACACTATTTACTTTTTTACTTTGAAAGCCAAAGTCAATTCAAGTTCAATGTCAACAACTACCGTCATTAACATTACAGGTGCAGGTTCAAATCCACGGTAACGAGATGGCGGATGCGCTTGCCAGGGAAGGCTCGGAGACTCAGCTCATTGGTCCTGAGCCGTTTGTGGTACTTGCACCAAGTACCATTAACAAGGCCTTAAAAGATTACACCGAAAACAGGCACGGCATCGAATGGAAGGAGCAGCCGGATATGAAACATTCCAAATCCTTCCTTGGCGAAAACGCCTTAGGACGGAGTAAGTTCATATGCGGAGGCGGTAGAAGGCAGGCCCGACTAACCATCGGTGCCTTGACAGGGCACTATGCCACAAAACAAATGCTTCACAGAATTACCTTTCAACAAATAGTTTGTGTAGGGCGTGTGGAGAGGAAACGTGTGGAGAGTCGATGCAGCACCTACTGTGTGACTGCGACTCTCTGGCTAGGAAAAGAATGGGACTCCTGGGGTCGGCCTATCCGAAACCGGAGGACTTCAGGCTCTTCGCTCTTAAGGACGTTGCCAAACTTATGGCCTCTACCTTTACAGAGGAGGAAGAGTGAAAGGATGGGGTTGCACAAAAGATCCCAATGGGTCGAGGTGTTACTGCAAGAGGGAAACCTCCTAGGGGGGACCCCCTCTCAAGAGGGACCCACGTATCTCTTGAAAAAAGATAAGTTATTTGCCTTATGCATTATTTCGATATTTTGACACAGATTATCATAGTGGCACCGCAATGCAGTGTTCGACACTGTAGGTCCAGTTTCGTCACCAAAAAATAATATAGAATTTTGATATTTGACTGAATAATAACTATGAAGCAGGTGGTAGGTATGTAGGAAGGTATCTATTAAATTGGCGCTTAGTCACCAATCAATTGCTAACCCCTATTTCTAATGATTAAAGGAAAAAGTGTCGATCACTGGTTCCTGTCGAACACAGTGCCACAGCACTACTCTAATACTATACTACATCTCTCAGAACAATAGCTAAAGTTATTATTCTGAGTACTACATGTATGTACATACTAGCGCCATCTCAAGAGTGGAGAATAGCAATAGCAACATCATTAGAAGTTTTCGAGAGAATGTCAATAGAGGGCAGTAGTAGCAGCGATTAGAAGATTATTACTGAAAAACTTCAAAATAAAAACCAGTTACAGCTTCAACATGAACTTTTCAGATATAGTCTGACCTCCGGAGGCTTTAGAGGAACGGATAAATCATGAACAAAAAATATGTCCATGAATATTTTAAGGTGTGGTCCGAAGCATGCGTGTTTGTGCCACGGCATGCCTTAGTCCTTACGATTGCTTTTATTTCTAAAAAGTCATGGTAGCAATCCAATTTTGTGAGCTTTGGAAGTTTCAACTAGTTCAGTACTAATACATAACTACTATGAAGGCTGCTGGTAGTACATACATACATACATATAATCACCCCTCTTTCCCGCAGGGGTAGGCAGAGACCACTTCTTTCCACTTGCTATAATCCTTACATACTTGTTTCGCTTCGTCCACTTTAATTTTTCCCTTCATACATGCTGGTAGTAATAAAATACAGAAATGATACTTTTATAATTAGAGGTATCAAGATAATAACAGGGAGTTTCACCCGAGTTCTTTCCGTAATAACACGTGTTGTGAGTGAGACTCAATTTTAATTTCTATCTACCGTACAAATTGTACCCTTACTTACCTTTATAAAACCCTTGAAATTGGCTAAATGCTACCTAAACGCAAAGCCGCAAGCCGCAAACGCAAAAACGCATTAATTAAGATAATTCATTAATAATATCAGCTTGATGTCACAGTTATGTCTCACAACTTTACTAAAACTTAAAATGATCTTGTCCTATGATGAATATCATTCTTCGTTTTTTACCATCATCTCTCGTCATTATATCAATAGAAATAACCAAAAAGTTAGATGTATGGGCTATATCCCTTTTCTGTACTAATTAAAAGAAAAAAAAATTAAAAAGTATGAATCGATTGTTTGTTTGACATGATTTGAAATGTAATGTAAACTGTCAAACATAAATGAATCTTTTCTTTTGCAAATTTAAAAACTACCTTTAATATTCTATAGAAATAAATGTATCACAACTGGATTGTACCACAGAATAAAATGCAAAGCACCATCAAAGAACTTTTGGATGCCTTGGGGTAATATTTCCCGTTACTCTTGTTCAGAAGTGAGGTTGTTTGTTTGTTATTGTAAGTGGTTGTAATGTGATTTTGATTCAATTTACAGATGTAATTTAGAAGCAGACACTGTATTAGACTACATCCAGAATGATCCCAATTATGGCAATTGCAATTTGACCAGCAAACAAGTGAACGAATACGCCCAAAGATTGGCGCTAAAAGCATCGAACGCAAAGGGTTTTCTGAAAAAGTATGAGGATTTGAGGAACCACAAGTAAGTGCCTATGACAAAAATAATTAAAATTATAATTAAATATTAAGCGATCTAATGATGTTACTGGAAAAGGCGTGTGTTCATGAGTGTATGACTATGTAATATATATATATATACACTCATGAACACACGCCTTTTAAGTTAAGAACTATGGTGGTAAATATTAGTAACCATTCCAATTTTTTAATAGTTTAGAGAACATTTTTGTTTTTAATGTCAAATATTCTTGCAGCACCGACAATTTGTCTGATATAATATCATTGTTCTACAAATTAGTATGTGATGAAAAGAGATCAAAAATTGGTAAACCGAAAGTTGCACCCAAACCTATTCTAGGCGACAACAAACATCAAATTACCAAAGAAGATTTACCACAGGTAAAAAAAGATTTATTTACCAATATTTAATGTTTTCCCTAGGTTTCACAACCTCTCAATAAGCTCTTATATTAACTCTATATGTTATTACTCCATCATTTTCAGTGATTTCAGTAATTTTTTAACATCCTATTACCTTATTATTTAGCTTTCTTATCTCTGTTCTCTGGTATCATGTTTAAGGGCACAGCTTTAGATTGATTTAAGAAGATGGTTAAACACCCACAAGTTCATTTATTTATATAAAACAGTATGTATGAAGTACCCCTCTCTGACTGACTAATCATTAAATGTCAGAATTAAATCATACAAAATTTACATTCAATCATTATATAATCAAAAATGAATCGCTAAATGTGTTGCTAATCGCAAAACTCTAGAATGGCTGAACCAATGTGGCTGATTTCTTTATTGTTGTGTTTGATGAAGGTTCTTATGAAGAGAAAAAATGTAAAAAATATGAGAAAAATAGTGAAAACAACAAATTTGGTTTCCCATTCAAACCACTCTCTACTGGACCAATTTAAAAAATTCTTTCACCATTAGAACGCTACATTAGCACTGAGTAACATAGGCTATATAGAAGAAAAAAATGTCCACCCGTGTGAAGCAGGGATGGGCCGCTAGTTATAAGTATTTTTTAGATTTATGTTTGAAAGTAGATAAAATATTGATGGTTCATTTGTTTATTTTCAGATAAAAGACAAGTTACTGAAAGCTGTTGATGAGAGCAAAAAGTTAGTCATGAAATCATTTGAAGAGAAAGAAGCAAGACTTCGTCCTAATTGGTATAGTAGCTTAGATATGCCTAATTGGCAAAAAGATCATCCAGCAATGTCCTGGGATTTTCCTAAAGAACCTGTGCCCATTATTTCCTCCTTAGGTAAGTATAAAAGATAGATCATTGTTGTATTTTACCCATTTAGATTGTCGATGCCTTTTTGTGTTGTTGTAAATGAACTCTTAAAGTATATTAGTGTACATCTATATAATACTTTTAGGGGTGTTATAACACCCTGTCTGGCTAAGTGGGTTAATAAAACCTTTTACTTTTTAATTTTATGTTAACAGAGTTTTTACTATCCATATCACATCGGATATATCTGAACACAATGTTCCACCTTAGCTGTCTTGAATAGAAATTTGTTATTCTCTGTTTTTATATCAGGTTTTTCTGTATTCTTTTACTGAACTGGTCTCTTTTCCATGTGCTTTGTATCTGGGTCTTGTGCTTTATGTAAAAAACTAAGGTTGAGCATAATATTGTAATTGATAACTTTTTAAGTTTACATTATGAGCTTCTACAGATTATCTTTAAGTGTAACAAATTCCAATGTATCTGATAAAATTAAAAATGTTTTTTCAGCCGGTGTGCCAATCAACTCTCAAGAAAATATTAGCATAGATGAGCTGTTGTATGTATTCTCTGGTATTCCTGGCAACTACATTGTTCACCAACCGGTGAAAGATACGTTTGATCCTCGCACTTTTCTTATATCAGATGATTTGGATGATGCCTTGAAGCAGATGGTACAACAAATGTTACCACTAGCATCCAATTATTCAATTGTCAGAAGGTTCATTGAGAACTGTGATATGTGGTCTGGACAAGTACTTCATGCATTAGTTGCAGCTATTGAAATATTGCTGAAAGACTATTATGTATGTAAAATTTTTAAATATCTAAATTTTTATTATTTTGAATTTTGCATTAACAATGCTATATATTGTTACAAGATAACTCCGAAGTGAAGAGTTAAAGTTGGTTAGATTCCCACTCGAGCTTCCTGAAGCTGGTTGATTTGTTGTAAAATTTTATCTTGTAAATATCTAAATTTTTTATAATGAACTCTGTGCTAAGTCAATCCATAATTATTTAATTATTATAATTAATATTTACAGTCTGGCTTAACTGGTTCATTGTCTAAAAATATAACAATGGTTTATCAACTGTAATGTACCATGTGTGGTCTGTGAGACTGTGAACCACTTAAGTGTCTACAATATAACATAGTTTTAAACAAGCACTGGTGAAAAACTACATTATCAGTGCGGAGATGGAGAAAGAATACTATTCTCCGCCCCTCTCCTCTTGTGGGTGTCTTACTGACGTCTGGCCAAAGCTGTGCAATCGAACCAACCCTGCCAACCCTCGCTGCCACCATTGAAATGTCCTAACGGAACTTAGCTCACAAGCTGCAAGAGAAGGTCGATCTCCTGGCCAAACTCTTTGCGGCTAACTCCCGAGTCGATGACTGCAATGCACAGCCACCTACAATTTCTCACTGTGGCCACACAATGATCAGGCAGTGTGATGTCCGTGCGGAGCTGCAGTCAATCAATGTCCGGAAAGCTAATGGCCCTGATGGCATCCCTCTAATAGTCCTAAAAATGTGTCCAGCGGAGTTGTCCCCCGTGTTAACGCGCCTTTACCGTCTCTCGCTCTCTTTAGGTTGTGTGCCGGAATCTTGGAAAGAGGCTTATGTGCAACCGGTCCCCAAAAAAGGAGATCGGTCAGATCCATTGAATTACCGCCCCATAGCCGTAACTTCAGTTTTGTGCAAAGTAATGGAGCACATTTTAAAGAAACAACTTGTCTACTACCTAGATGAACACTTCATAGTTAACGATCGCCAATACGGGTTTCGGCCGAAACGGTCAACGGAGGATATCCTAGCGTACGTTGCACATCTATGGGGCGAGGCTATTGACAAGCGTGGTGAGTCGGTGGCTGTTAGCCTTGACATAGCCAAGGCTTTTGATCGGATCTGGCACAAAGCTCTTCTCTCCAAGCTCCCGGCATATAATCTGCCTGCTCAGTTCTGCATTTGGGTTGCTGGCTTCCTGCATGAGCACAGAATCCGTGTTCTATCGGATGGATGTGCTTCGCGGTTCATGTCAGTGAACGCTGGGGTCCCTCAAGGCTCCGTTCTGTCCCCCACGCTGTTCCTTCTTCATGTCAATGATATGCTACCACTTAGAAATATTCATTGCTAAACAGATGATAGCACAGTGCCTGGGGGGGTATAACGGTCACCCAGTGGCAGGGCGGGTCGAAACCGAATCGAGTGAATCTTGTCATTGAGCTCAATCGGGTATTGGACCTCATGTCAAATTGAAGCTCCAATGATCTTGTTGAGTTCAATGCCAAGAAAACAGGTATGTGCGTTCACGGTAAAAGTCACCATTCCTTCCCCTTCCAACTCTTCAGGGTACACCTCTAAGCCTGCAGAGCAGTATCAACATGCTCGGTATGACGATACGCTGCGATCTAAACCAAAGGGACTACATCGATCAAAACAGTCTCACGAAAACTCGGTATTCTGAACAGAGTGCGGCGATTCTTTACGCCGGCCCAGGGGTGCCTTTTGTACAAGACACAGGTAAGGTCTTGCGTGGAGTGTTGCACGCACATCTGGGACGGTTCCGCAAAGTATCTTCTCGATGCCTTGGACAGATTGCAGCGTCGCGCTGAACGCATTATCTAACTCTTGAATCTCTGCAATTGCGTAGAGATGTTACGTCACTCAGCGTGTTTTACCGCTTATACCATGGCGAGTGCTCCGAAGAGCTCTTTGACCTCATCCCATTCCCTTCTCCCTTCCTTCATAGGAGTACACGTGCTGCTCTTCGGAGTCACCGCTTCACTGTCTAAATATCCCACGGCGCACAAAAAAAATTGGTGACTCGTTTCTTTGTCGCACCTCCAAAAGATAGAATCATCTACCAGCACGTTACGTTTACGCTACGTTTTTCGTCCTTCCTATGATATGGGGTCCTTCAAAAGAGTCGTGAAGAAGCACTTTGTGGACCGGCAGAGTGAGGATGACTGATACGTCTGTACTCCATTTCCACTTAACATCAGGTGGGATGGAGTTATTTGCCGAGCTATCTATAAAAAAAAAATTAAAAATAATTCTAAATTAAAAAAAGATACATATGATAAAACCAAGATTTTATTTCAGACAATGATAGCCCAGTTGGAAACAGAGCATATGGCATCAAATCTAACTTTACAGAAGCTTTGGTACTTTGTCCTACCTACCATGCATACAATGCAAGTTCTTGCCGCAATTGTTACAAGCATTGGAAAGGTAAGCTAATAAAAATTACATAAAGTAATACAGACGAAAGTAACATGTAGACGAAATTAAATAATTATTATTGTTACTGAATACTAATTTATTAGCACTAAGCAGGAGCTTCTTTTCGTTGTCATTTCATTAGAATTGCAGAAAACTTAATGCAATTAGTCTTGCAAAAACTTTATTTTTTGGAAAGTTTATGCAAGCATCTTTAATCATCAAATTAATTATAGTTTAATGAGTGTAGATATAGTTGTTGAATTTATTCACCTTTCTGTTGTAAATATTATTTTGTTTATCTTCAAAAGTAATGTCTAATTTCAATACTATCATATTGATCTACTACAATGTCTTTTTAGCAGTTAGTGTTTGACAATCTTATTTCAGAGTGAACTGCGTGGTGGCGCTGTTTTGTCAGTGCTCCATGACAAAACCAATACCTTGATGGGTGACGTCAGAGCGCAGGAAATTTCTTTGTTCCTAACCGAGCGTGCTTGCCGGCCTTACCTCGATATCCTGGACCAGTGGATACACAAAGGCACTATTATAGATCCATATCAGGTGATTAAATTCATTTTAAAATGTTCACTTATTTTATGTAAATTAATGTAAAGTAGCGCCTTTTAAAATCCATTAGCAATTGTGCAGTTGATTGTAATGTTGATTGAAAATGAGTGCAGCTGAAGAGTACATTATAAGTCGGAAATGGTTAGAGTTATGAAATGATTAAAAAAAAATTGTCTCATATAACCCAAAGAGGCATTTGAAATAAGATTTTTTGTCACTCATCATCAGTATTTGCGACACAGGCACAGTATATATAAGCTAAAGCAGTACCGAAACTAGGCCTTTTTGTTGAGATAAATACCTACGCGCCAATTGAGCGTTAGGGTTGTCCTCCTATTTTTGTAAAATTTTAAAAGCTTTTGTTTAGTTAGGGCTGTAGCTCAGCTAGTTAGTCCTTTTTTGAGATAACTAGCTACTCTTCATTAGAGCATTAGGGTTGCCACTCTTAATTTTTAAGGTATTTTTTTTAATTATTTGTTAAAACGTTTATTTTGGTTCTATAATGATGAAAATAATCGAATTAATTGACTATTTTACAAACAAAATTGTGTAGTTAAAAAATCTTCAACATTTTAAGAAGTCTTCGTTAGTTATTATAAATTACTCACTGAAAAATACTTTCGCCTGCTACGATACGTTTGAAAAGCTTTATTAAATACTAGTTGGCGCCCGCGACTTCGTTCGCGAAGACTACACTATCCCACAGGAACCTGTTACCGGGATAAAAAGTATCCTATATCCTAGTCCGGGTCATGGTCTGTCTATGTGCAAAGTTTCATCCAAATCCGTTCAGCTATTTTCACTTAATGCGCGGTCAAATAAACAGACAAACAGAAGAATTCTAAAAACTGTTGGGACATGTTCTGTTATCAATTCTAAGTATCCCCAGCCAACTTTTTTCGAATATCTTCCGTGTACAGACATTTAGCTTTATTATATGTATAGATAGAAGATAGTGTAAAAAATTATCATTCTAATGAATAGCTTTATTAAATAAATTATCGGAAAACATGGACACGCACTATAGAAATGATTTTAATAATAATAATAATTCAATTTATTTATTCAGATATCAGAGATCCTATGGGTAATAACAATGTGCACTTAATAACTATGTTAGTACATTTTAATTCAAAATTCAATAATACTAATAACAATAATTCAATAATTCATAAAGTACATATATAATTTTATTTATTTTGTCTTGTTCTTTGTAAATTAATACAGGTACTTTACAATTTATGTGTTCTCTTTGAAAACAACAGCGAAAACTTTCTTTCATTTTTTCGAAATTTTGTACAAAATCATCCGGTGGTACAACTAGTAAACTTCGGTTAGTATCTTTTCTGTATTCTTTGTATCTCATGTAGTGACTTTCTAAACTAAAGTTGTGGACCGTTTGATTTGGTTTCATATATAATTTCAGAATTTGACAATCCTTATGGCGTTCGGTGCATTTTTTTAGGAGATAGCCACAAACATAAAAAATAGAGTTTTTTTTTCATGGATTATCTATTTGGTTATATTCTGAGCTTATAATTTTAACGTTGCTGTATAGTTTTGCGGCGGGCGACTTGTTCAACAAATCTTCTCGAGATATTAAGCGAAGCCATTTGGAACGTCTGACAAAGATAACAAAATATGCATGTACTGTAATTTTAATAAGAGCAGGTAGGTTACCTACCTGCTCTTATACACGCTTGCACATTTTTACATCCCTACCGTAGGTATGTAAAAATTTACAAGCATTCTAAGTTTTCTTAAAAAAATCTCGTATTAAGTTGTTATTAATTCAAGATTAATAGGAGATCACACGGACCCTCAGGTATCGCTTTTGAAAATTAAATTAAATATTAACGCATAAACTACAGAAGTATTAGGTAATTATTATACCGAGATGAGAAATAAAACTAATACAGGAATGAATAATTTTTTCATACTTTTATAACAACAAAGTACATTATTGCTTATTTTTACACAATTTTAACTGCTTCTTGAGATATATTTGTTTTCCGATTAGCAAAATAAATTGATATATTTTTAGCAATATTAGAACGCCTGTAGATTAAACATAGCAAAGTGATATGTGCGCTTGGAATGTAATTGTAAAATTTAAGGAGTTTTACTTGTGAACATTCCGTACATTATGTTTAAATATCGTTATACGACAAACCATTATGCTTTATAACTTTATGGTTTTAGATTATTATGACTAAAGTAAATATGCGAAAGAAAATTAGGCGTCAAAATTTTATGCCGAATTAGCGTTATGCGAAAAGATGATTATGCCAAATCAGTTATACATTTCGAAATTATGATTTTAAATTTTATGCGACCCAATACATAGCCGACTTTTCGAAGACATTTTGTATGGATTTATTAGACAACAGAAATACTAGCTGCCCTACTCCTGTAGGTCACGTGATAGGTTAAAAATTTAAGACAATTGCGAAGCGCAGCGTATAGATTGTCTTGAATTTCGAGGTTATATAGGAGAGGACAACAGAAATTTAGCTCCATACAAAAAAAAAAAAAATATGGACCCGATTTTCAAAGCAAAGTTTAATAACGATGAAGTTTCGTAGTATCAATTCTTATTATTTTTTACCATTAAAAAAACGCGGCAAGTATCATATAAACAACTAAACTATTAAAAGAAAAAGCTTTTTTTTTGGAGAGATTGCTGATTGCCTCAGACGGCATTTTCAGCTTCACCAAGCTTGTTTGGGGGCGGCGAGGAACGTAAACGGTCAATCCGTGTGAAACGAATCACCTTCGGAGGTTTTCTAGAGGGAACGGCATCGCTTACTAGTGCGCGTCCCCGTGCCCTACTAGATTCTCCGAAGGGATCGGATCGGGGAAGAAAAAGCATTTCATTTAGTAACAAGCTGAACCGGCGGACTTCGTACCTCTTTGACAGTTTCCATGACAACAAAACAAACAAATCATTTTGTATTGGAAAATTAAATTGTCGTTTTTAGTATTTTCCGTTACTTATTATTTAGTTTCTCACCGGTTAAACGTTCCCTGAACATTTCAAAAACAAATCGGTCTAGCCATTTTCGAGTTTTATCGAGACAAACGAACAGCAATTGATTTTCATAATATAGATAATAAATCATTCTTACCTTTCAACATCAGCAGGAAGTTTAAAAAATTAAAGCTCCGGATTTGAAGAAGCCGAGTTCAAGCAGCCGTATACTACGCAATTCACTCGTGGCATTTTTAAAAAGATCTTTACAGAGAAGAGAAGAAGAAGAAGAAGATTTTTACAAAGAGTGACCACTCGTTTCGACCATAGAGCGTACATTCACATTGTAATACACTCGCGACTGACAGCACTCACTGCGATGTCCGCTTAGAGGTCTTGTTTAGACGTGCGTCGTTTCGAACGTTTGTTCGTACTTTCTTTACTGCTTTAGCTTATTTATATACTGTGACACAGGTCTGCTTGAGCAAACTGGAAATAGAGTTGTTGGTTATCTTCTGTTTTCTTTTCAACTGATCAATTTCTAATATTTTTTACAATTAATAGTTTATGTCATTGTTTTAAGAGAAAAACAATTATGTTTTTTATTTAATTTATTAAAAATTGTATGTATAAGGTGTTAGACGAAAGAAAGCCAGTGTGTATCTTAGTTAGAAGAACCTTGTTGTATCTAAACAAAAAAAAAATTAAAATAAAAATTTGTACTAGGAATTTATGATTGAGGATAACGAACTTGTAAATAAAGAAGAGCTGCCGGTCGACTACTCGGCAGACTACTGGGAGAAACGATATTGTGTACAGAGTGATAGAGTGCCCAAGTTCCTAGAAAAATTCACGGACATCATACTTAGGACTGGAAAATATCTGAACGTTATCAGTCAGTGTGGTAAGTGTAAAATTAATTCAATACCTTTTGCCGCCTATGGCCGTATTCGGACGTTTAGGTGTGGTGAGAAAATAAATGAGGAGCTCGATGGCGCAGTGGTTAACGCGTCCGGTCTGCGAGTGCTGAGGTTAAGCAACTTTCGCAAAGGCCGGTCATCGGATGGGTGACCAAAAATATTTCATCTCGGACTCCTTCGTGCTTCGGAAAGCACGTAAAGCCGTTGGTTCCGGCTGCATTAGCAGTCGTTAACCACCAATCCGCACTGGGCCCGCGTGGTGGTTTATGGCCCGTTCTCCCTACCCATCCATAGGGAAGGCTCGTGCCTCAGCAGTGGGAAAATAAAATAAGCTGATGATGAAAAACTAAAAGTGCATGTAAAATGGTGCCGACGTTTCGGCATCATTAAATATCTTTCATTAAACGTTATTTAATTCTAAGATGTTTATTGTATGGATAAGTAAACAAAAAAGAGACACGTGGACAGTCGCCCGCCCCTTTTATAATGCATTACCCTAGCAACGCCCTCTGGCCACATAGTTATGTAAATGTTAGCAAAATTGATGCGCGTGCGCGTGAGTAAGCATCTGTTTAAATTGCAAGCCGTTTAGTCACGATTCGGCTAGATGGCGCTGCCTTACAGTGCCTTAAGCCGTAGTAAACGAACATCCTCAAAGGGTTTCTAGAGGGGATGGCACCACGCAAGCTTTACTGTCCCGTACTAGATTCGCCGAGGCAGGTGTTTGGAAAATAACTTCTTCCCTTGTGATAATGTTCCCCTATTCATACAATTTGTAAAAAAAACCCTTTCCGATCTGAAAGAGGTACACAGAGGTATACAAATAACTGTAGCAAAAAAAAAATATTTATAAAAATAAAAGAGTTATCGTAATTTAAAACGCAAATTTTTTGTACCGAAATTGCTGAAATTACCCCAAAATAATGCTAATTTTATAAATGTGACCACACTTTCCATCAATGGCGGCGGCGCCAAAGGGTCCTACAGACCTACCGAAGCGCCGACAAAAGTATTGCCGTGTAAGTTTTGTCATTTAACAAATTTTTTATCGGGGTATATTTTTTTCACTTATTATTTTAAAATAATTAGAACTTAAATAGAACTGAATCTCGATACCTAATTAACACGTTTACGGATCGGACAAGGTTTTTTTTACATATTGTATATGGTTAACAGACCAGTTATTAGCAGGTTAATAGGCTAGCAATTATGATTTGGGCTATGAAGTGAAATCGGGCAATATGAGTTTGGCAAATGAACTTACTGAAAACATTTAATTCCAGGTAAACCAATCACGCGAAGCAATACCGAAGAAATCAAATACTCCCTCAGAGAACAAAACTATGGTGCCATAATACAGAAAGCGTACGCTTATGCCAGCAAATCCCTGCTCGAGTTACTACTGAAAGAGTATGATCTGATGGGAAGACTGAAATCTGTTAAGAATTATTTCCTTATGAGCCAAGGAGACTTTATTGTGCAATTTATGGACGCAACTGAACAAGAGCTTTCTAAGAAGATTGATGATATTATACCTTCCAAATTAGAGTCGCTTTTGGGGCTATGTTTGAGGTAACGTAATTCTTAACGCAGCGTCAGTGTATATTGTGTCATAAAAATGTTATACTTATTAGTACTTTTTAGTAAAACATAATTAAAAAGTTATAATGTTTCTCTATTTGTGTGTTATATATAGGCTATCCGCAGCTAGTCACGATCCATATAACGAAGATATGAGGGTCGAACTCTTGCCATATGATTTGCAGTTCCAGATGTTTAAGATTTTATCTATAGAAACGGAAGATGAGAAAGGTAAAACTACTTGCTAAAGAAATTTTTATTTGATAACTATGTGGATAAAAAAAAATCATATTTGAAGACCTTTTCAAAGTGGTGTTTTTGTCAGTCTGTGGGTACAGACTTTAGTTATCTTTTTTCATAATTGTTGGGCCTGCAGATAAATAAAATAAAATGTAGCAAAAGTTGAGACGTCTAAGAATCCAGGCGATAAAAGCGTCTAG
This sequence comes from Eudonia truncicolella, assembly GCA_949315975.1. NCBI lineage: Eukaryota > Metazoa > Arthropoda > Insecta > Lepidoptera > Crambidae > Eudonia > Eudonia truncicolella. The sequence continues at coordinate 8,226,612 of OX438829.1, read as the reverse complement.
GCTTAAGTTTAGGGGTAAAATTACCGGACTCAGTACCAGAGGTTCGATTCCTAGCTTATTTATTAATTAATTTATTTATTTATTTAATACAAACACATGCAGGTTAACAGAAAAGGTATCCAACACACCAGCAAGTTATAAAAACAACAAGTTAAAATCCTATTACATAACATAGGCTAGAGACAAAAATATAAAGCCATAACTAATGACAATTCTTTAAATATTATTTACATCACAAATATCAATACTAAAAATAGATCGATTAGAAATAAAAATGAAATAAACAGACAGAAAAAACGCAAATTATCTTTTGTACTCAGTTTGAATGGTGGTATGACGTGTTTTAATTCAACCTGGCTAGCTTCCATTTATCTCATTTGTTGCGTTATGTCAGTTAGATTGAGGTAAGTGTTAGGGGGATTCCACCTTTCGTAACTTATTATCAGGTGGGATAAAAAGCATTAAAATCAAAATAAATAATTAAAATCGAGCAACCGGTATATAGACGCAGTGTAGGCCTCCCGCAAGGTGGACCGACGATTTGGGTGCCTAGTATCACGTTACCAAAAATAAAAATGTGTATGTCATTGAAACATTGCCTCCTGGTGGAAACCGAGAAGAGTTAAAATTTTGCCATACATATTCTCGTTTTCGTCAACTAGATCGAATGGCGCATGAAACTTGTACTCGTACTAGGTACCCTGGTGTAGGGCGCGGGTATATAGCCACTGGATGCGAGCAGTACAAAACCGGTCGTTATGGAGACCAGGACCCTTGGGGGAGGCCTTTGTTCAGCAGTGGACGTCTTTTGGCTGAGATGATGACGATAATGTACTGTTTATTCAATAAAATGTTATTTCAGAATATAAACAGAACAAAGACTGCCCGCCGCTGACTGGCATCGAAACGTTTTCGTTCGGCATGGAGGTGAAGTGGCCCGTCTCGCTCATTCTTAACCACAAGGCGATTGCGTGCTACCAGATGATATTCCGTCACCTGTTCTACTGCAAACATGTGGAGAGGTTACTGTGCAGGTTAGTACGAGAAAGTGTTCACATAACTGCGTTTTATAAAGATTAGCCATGTGTAGCTGAAGCTGAAGTTCATAGTTGTCAGCCCCTTAAAGAAAAGCTTAAAGCTTGAAAGTGTCTGATTATCAGGCTGATAATGCAGAAAACAAAACAGCTTTGTAATGCTCCAACCACTCATTGGTTATAGTAAAATTGTATATTGAACTTTATAATATTAAATACATTTTCATTTACAATAATTTATTAATATTAGTTATTTAACAAATCCAATATATTGAACTTTATAATATTAAATACCTTTTCATTTACAATAATTTATTAATATTAGTTATTTAACAAATCCAATCGATGCCATATCGGCGGTCAAAACTACAGAATGTCAAAACTGACAGTGTTACTAGTGATGCGGCTTTTTAGAATAGCGTGTTGTCCATAGCGGTCGATTTCTTGTCTCTAACAGTAACAACATAATTGTGTAAATGACATCTTCACAAATCATCGTCATCATCACAAAGAAGTATGTCTGTAAAGCTGTGCAGTTATAAGACGTCCTGAATGGGAGGTATTTAAGAGTGCGTCGTCCGTAAGTGACAAGTGTCAAACTGTCAAATATAGGTTTCTGCAGCGGCGGCGTTGTAGTAGTGTGTGTGTCACGCACACTACATCGATAAATCTATTCAAGCTCGCACAGACAATGCGCAACAAAACTAAGTAAGTCAGGATTTAGAAAAAGTTACTTACTGCCGTACTCAGAGATGTCAATTAAGTTTTAATGACAATTAAGTCCCTTGCTGTCACTTTAGTGCTAAATAGAAAAGGAAAGACATTTAATTGTCATTTAACTTAATTGACGTCTCTGAGTACGACAGATAGACTTATTTCTCGTCGAGCAATGTAATTAAAAACAAGTATTTGTAAATAAAACGTTTTTTATTTAGTTAGTTCAGCAGTTTAACGTTTAGTAGGTATTCGTTCTAGTTTCATGTTTTTCTAATGCTTCAAGATTGTAATCTGATTTTGAATTAGATTGAATTTCCATTTTTCTGTCTATTCTAGAGTCAATTATTTCCGGTAACAAACAATTAAAATAAAACATTGAAATTGATTAAATCTTAATTAATTTGATTAGAATATATAAAAGATATTAAAAAAAATTACTTATCAGTTAGAATAGAATAAATAAGTAGGATATAAGTGTATACTTAGGATGGATAGGATGAGTTTCTGAGCGCGGTCGCCCGTGTGTCGGCGCATGACCGCTTGCGGTCATAGGTTGGCACACGGGCGACGGGGTGGCCGCCGCGTGGTTAATCCCCAGTGGACTGTACCGTTGCAGCCACCTCAGCTTTCAGCTTCGGATTGTGGGCCCCCAGGGGTTTAGTGGGTATTCCCCTCCGTCTCGCCCTCTCAGCCGGGACTTTGTCCTGGCAGCTGCCTTGGAGCCTCTCTCCCTGGCAGTGGGTGTGGAAAGGCGGACGGGCGAGTCCCACATAATCGGTGCCTCTTCAAGGCGCCGGTACTCGTAACAAGTTCCCCTGGAAAAAAAAAAAAAAAAAAAGGATGAGTTTCTGAACGACGATGAATAAATAAGACATGATGTTGAAGGGTGAAAGACGAGTTTGGAGTTTGCTATGACAATGGTGAAGTGAGGATAAAAACATGTGTTAAGATGTGTTATGTATTATATTTAAGTTTTTTGAGGAGCTCGATGGCGCTGTGGTTAACGCGCTCGGTCTGCGATTGCTAAAGTTAAGCAATTTTCGCTTAGGCCGGTCATCGGATGGGTGACCAAAAAAATTATCATCTCGAGCTCCTCCGTGCTTCGGAAGGCACGTAAAGCCGTTGGTTTCGGCTGCATTAGCAGTCGTTAACAACCACCAATCCGCACTGGACCCGCGTGGTGTTTATGGCCTGTCCTTTCTATTCATCCATAGGGAAGGCTCGTGCCCCAGCAGTGGGGACATAAAATGAGCTGATGATGATTATGATATTTAAGTATTTATAATTAAATTATGTAATATCTGTATTGTGTAAGTATTTATTTTATATACTGTACTTAATGAAGTGACTTATTATAATAACACAAACCGCTGAAGGAATATTTTTATGATTTGTACGAATATTAATTAATTTAGGATTTAATATTTTTATGAAGGAATATTTTATTGACGAAATGGACCTAAAAAGAAACAAATATATTTTGTTAATATAATTAACCTGGTAGCTACTTTAGCGACTGGTTGCGCCAGTTGGTAACTTTTAAATTTGCTGCGCAAAAAGGGTTCGTGCATTTCGCTATCATAATATTTTCCTATTAGATAAATGTAGTTTGGCGCTATACTAGCTTCCTTTGCCTATATCCCCTCCAATACATACCGCAATATAGAACGCCGCACGCCAACAAGCGCTGCGGCGGCAATCGCAAATTAGTGCATTGACAGGCTGACAGCGTCTAGGGTAAGCCTAGGGTTTACTAGAAGCCAATAAAGAGTTCCACTATCTATGTCCCGGCTCCATCATCAGGCTCTCGTCACCAACTTTAATGCATAGGACTTAATAAAACAAACCAAATGAACTTAAACTCGAGGAGTTTACTAGTAGCCAATAAACACCATCCAATCCAAAGTAACCAATCCACCATCTACCTCCCGGCTCCATTATCAGGCCATCGTCACCAACTGTAATGAATAAGACAGGATAAAAGTAACAAATTAAAAATAAAAACTAAACTAAAAAACTTTTAAATAATTATACTTACTTTTAATTTTAAACAAACACTTACTACTCTTTTCTATGCGGCGCGCAGCGCAGAGTAAATATACACGCGTATTATGCGATCTATGCGTCGCTCTTCAAATGACCCACTATGAGGCCTCGAGGGCGACTGAATTTTCAAGCTTGAGCATCAGAGGGGTGAATCTTCCATACATTTAATGAATCCAAAAATTTCATTTACAGCGCCATCTTCCGTCGGTGGAACCTCAACTTACTAACTGGTTATCCATATAATGTCACTAGATGGCGGTAGTATAGAGTATTTTAAATTAATAAGCAACTATATCCTAGAATTAGCTAACGTTACTTTACCTTACATCTGGCTAACTTTTCCTTAAAAAATTAAAATCAATCACAGTATATATCAGTGCTAAGAGAAATCTTCGAAGCTACATGCAGAAAGGGTACAAACAAATACAGCGCCATCTACGAACAAGTAGCAGAACTAATGGACGTTACGTTTAGTTATTTTCTAGTAACTTTCTTATAACCACAACTTTCGTCATCTCAACGAAGTGCTCATTGGCCGAGCGGCTGCGACGGTGCTATAGTAGTGATAGAGAAATCCTAGGTTCGATCGTTCGGGAATAATCAATGATAACTTTTTTATCTTCATTTATTTATAAGTTAAATATGTTTATATCAATTTTACAATTATATTATACACAACAAAAAAAAATGTTTACTAGTTTTTTGTAAATACTTATAAATATATTAGCGCCATCTATCAGGAAGAAACGTAAACGCGCACGCAAACATCTACTATCGCCATCTATTATGCAGGGAACCTAATATTCCATATTTTTTTCTATGAAAGGTACATCTATACCCAATATTATACATAGTCTATGGTGTGCATCGCATATGGATTTGATGCCGCGCGGCTATACTAAATTTGTATGCGGAATTTAGTAAGTGAATGAAATATCAGTAAAAATATAAAAATAAAGGTATTTAAAAAGTTGTGTAAAGCATTTTATTGTCACATATTCTTTTTCGTAAATAAAAATGTTTTATTATGTTGAAAAATAATTATTTAAATAACTGCTTGATAAATCGAAAATGTAGATTACCCATTTGTAGTTAAGCCATTGGTGATTGTTTAGACCAAATCTGAGGTACAGACGGCAGCAGATCAACCTACCACAAAATGTAAAATTTCTTTAATAAATTTTGAACCTTATTGTTTTGGTACAAAGATCAATATCGATTAGAGAAATTTGACAGTTTTGGATAGGTTGATGTGCAGGCGTGTGTACAATAATTTAGATTAACTATTAGAAATCAACTAAACGCCGCCACTCGTTTTCATGATTTTTGCCCAATTTTTAATGATGTTGTAGAAAAAACTATAGTGTGCTATGAATTTATGGATCGAACTAATTATAAACACGGTTCCCTTTGGTACTAAATATATATTTTGTTTATTTAATACGATAGTATTTTCAATTATATCAACTTAACCGTGACTGCATTTTTGACATTTTTTGGTCGGCGCACCCTTAAATATTTTTGTGCCAATTCAAAAGTGTTTATTTAGGAAGTTATCCTACTAAAATTATAAACGCGAAAGTTTGTAAGTATGGATGGATGTTTGTTACTCTTTCTCGTAAAAACTACTGAATGGATTTTAATGAAACTTTCCTCATATACAGACCATGACCCACACCAGCATACAGGATACTTTTTTTTTACTGTAGTCTTCGCGAAAGAAGTCGCGGGCAACAACTAATCTTGAATAAAGATTTATTTCAATACATAATATATTTATTTATTTATTTAATATAGGACACAGACAGAATACCATAGGATCATGAACATGATGCCAATAAGTAATATTATGATTATGATTTTTACTATTTCTCGATTGTTTGTTATACAGGGTGTGGCTTTACAACAAGGTGGTGAAGCGGTTCTCGGAGGCGCGTCTGTACGCTGACGCGTTCGCTCTGCGCCAGCGCATGCTCAGCTGCATCCAGCACCTGCAGTACTACATGTGCGTGGAGGTCATCGAGCCGTCCTGGTGCCAGCTGATACAGAGCCTCGACAAGGTCAGTGCTAGTTATGTTATGCTCTACGCCAGCGCTTGCTCAGCTGCATCCAGCACCTGCAGTACTACATGTCTGTGGAGGTCATCGAGCCGTCCTGGTGCCAGCTGATACAGAGCCTCGACAAGGTCAGTGCTAGTTATGTTATGCCCTACACCAGCGCTTGCTTAGCTGCATGCATCTAGCAGCATCTTTAGAACTACAGTGCGTGGAGGTCATCGAGCCATCTTGGTGCCAGCTGATACAGAGCCTCGACAAGGATAGTGCTAGTTTGCCTTAACATTTATTTCTACTAGTTCCAGTGGTCAAAATTCGACCGGGAAATGTGTCACACCAACATTTCAGTGATAAAGAATACCTGAAAAATTGTTTAATATTTAGTAGTAAAAATAAAAAAAAATAAAAAGTTATTGTTTTGTTTGACATTGGCCGATTAAATTCACCACCCGCATTTTGTATATTACTTTCAATTTTTTTTACAATTAATCAAACTCTTTTAGAGCTGCTTATCTACTTGAGTCATGCCTCATCAATCACATAGCGAGTCACAGAGCTTCTACAATGTTAAACTTAATGTTAAATGTATCTTGATATTGGTGGTACTGTTAATACTACATGTAACGTAATAAACAACCCTGAAAATAGTTTGTTAAGTTGTTGTTAACGCGCCCGGTCGCGATTATTGACGTTAAGCAATTTTCGCAGAAGCCGGTCATCGGATGGGTGACCAAAAATTTATTATCTCGAGGTCCTCCGTGCTTCGGAAGTCATGTAAAGCCGTTGGTCCCGGCTGCATTAGCAGTCGTTAGCAACCACCAACCCGCACTGGGCCCGCGTGGTGGTTTATGGCCCGTTCTCCCTATCCATCCATACGGACATATGGGCTCGTGCCCCAGCAGTGGGAACATTATAAACTGGTGATGATGATCTTTCTGCACTCCTTCTCTATGTGATTTCTTTTTGTCCATTGAAAATAAAAAATATATATATAGTCACTGTCTCGTGACGTCATTAAAGACATCTTTGTCTTCATGAGGTTAGCGGTGGTGAATTTATGAATTGGATATCCTCACTGCCACGAACCTCGGTGGTCTAAAGCCTGACGTAACAGGAGCGGTTTCTCCACAAAGTACAGTCTAAAACATCTATTTTTGTAAAACAATATTTAAAGCATAAGTTTTAAGTCTATATTTGTTTGGATCAATAAAGTTGACAGTGTTAGATAAAACAATTCAGAAATAAAACAGCAATCATATTGACTAACCAGTTTATTTTACGAAATAGTTTTGTATCAGTTAATTAATATATAAAATTATAAAGTATATACCTACCTTACAACGTACGTACTTCACATAAATTAGCGGAAGACAGTTACTTATTAATAGCGATTTTTTTAACATAAACATATAATCAAAAAACGACAAACAATTATAACATAAATGCAGTTAAAAGTGTAAATAGTTAAAACATTTAATATAATTAATAAACCTTATAAACAAATGGAATCAATAACTTAATTTTATATTGTAATCACTAACTTTTATTAATACTTATGGTTGGTTTCCAAAGCTTGCAACACCTTTTTTAAAGTGTTATCCAAATTTTCAAACTTTGCTTCATATTCGGTCAGTTTATACTTTATCTCGTCAAATTCCGAAACATTTGACTTTTTTGTGATGACAATCTTAGCATTTTTTACAATTTTTCTTTCCAATCTATAGTTTTGGCAACGTTCAAAGCAACAGCCGCCGCCCTCAATGTCTTCATAATCGTCTCCGAATTTGCCCAGTGGCTCAGCATGAGGAATTTCAATTATATTGTCTCGGTTTGGCTTAACGATGATTCTGTACTTAGGTAAAAAGTGTGGAAATAGAGCCACACGTTTTGCGAGTGGCTTAATACATAACATTTTTGGTTTGATTATGTGCAAGTTCTGCAAGTAAGCTGGCCATAACCAGCATTTTGTTGTTCTTGCATATTCTCTAGCATTACCAATGAGTATACTTTCGAAATATGAAATGAGTTTTATTCGAGAAATATGGCCGACTAATTCAGCATCGGCCCTGATTTCTTGTGTGTCACTCACAGCCAAACCGTTAAGCAAATTAAAAAGGACAATAGGAATCATAAAGACAAACACGATGAATATAATGTGACTGGTCACAGGAAATGTGCTGAATTTGATCGAACCAGCATCAAATTCCCCAGTCAACATGACGATCGTTTTAAAAAGTGATCTTCCCGGATCATCAAAAAAGTCCTCTTCTTCTTCTCCCTCTTTGCCCGTGTTATTGGGGTTTGGCGCGACTTGATCATCCTCAACCACTTGCCTAAACAATGTATAGAAACTTAAGGCAAAAGCGATTATCAGAATGCAATACCATAACAAAAACTTAAAGAAGTTCCACGAAACCGTTTTTAGCATGACAATATTCGTTGACAGCGTAGGAAATTGACCGATGAGGAGGACTAACTCCGCTGATGATAATAAAATTGCTATAGCTGATAATTGTTGCTTTGTAGACTCTTGTGCAGAATCGTAACACACAATCCACGCCGTTACAAATATCAATGCGATTTCCATCCAATTTTCAATGCTCTGCAAATATCTTGTTGGTGAAACTAGTAACTGAAACGTTTCTCTTAATATTAATACTATCAAACCGATAATGGCACCAACGTGAGTAACAACGTTCAGTGCTTCTATCGCATTTGACTGCTTCTTTTCGATACCATAACCTAGTATGATGTAAAGAATTAAACACAACCACAACAAAGAGTAAAATGTTATGTTTGCAAAGAAAAGACAACTTATTCTTTGCCATTTCAAGTACAAAAAGCTCGTGATGACTGGATGCTTCAACAATTGACGTAAGTCCTCGTTCCGTGTCATATATAGGAGAGCATCTGTTTCGGGTGCTAATATTGCATCGTACTCGTTGACGTTGTTGTTTGCATTATCCATCAAAGGCACTTTGCTTAGTTCATTTTCAAGTGAATTATTTGGATAAACTAGGAAGCTGTATTTCATGTGTATTTCGTAATCATCGTCGCTCGGTCGTTCGCCATTGGTCGTGATGCATTCGTCTAAGTATGTTTCCAGTGTTTTAGCATTAATGTCTGCTAGTGGTGGTTCGTTAAATTTATTTCGTAGTCCTATGCAGGCACCTTTCCTGAGTAATTCTAAAACTGTGTCGTTATCGCCATTTCTTGCTGCGTAGTGGAGTGCTGTATTATCTTTCATGTCGGGATGGTTCACATTTATATTAACTTTAGGATTTTCCAATAATAAATTAAGACAACCTTTATAGTCACTCTTAGGATTTTTTGAATATGACCTCATTCCTTTTATTGTAATTTGTATTAAAGATTCACCGTTAACGGAATCGAATAGAGTTGATTCGTGCTCTACGTACTTCTTTAAAACTTTAAGAAATCCATTTTGGCAAGCAATTGCAATCGGCCGATGTATATTTCCTGAACATGTTGCATTGGGATCCGCACCATTCGCAAGTAAATTTGCAACCACTTTTTCCATGCCTTTCTCTGTAGCCAATTGCAACATAGTATTCATACCATTACTAGCGGTGAATGCAGTTCGGTATTCATTCTTTTGGACAAGCTTATTGAAATCACGAATAAAATTGTCTTCCTCATGTCGACTGAGATATGTAAATAGTTTGTCGTTATCAATTGTTTCTTGAACCTCCCCAGAAGAATCAAATCTAGCTATAAGATGAGGAAAAGCTTCCTTTAGAAAGTAACGTGCAGTTTTGCCTCTTCTGTCCTTGTAAGTGTCCAAATCCACAGGGTTCTTAGAATAATCTAAAATCAAAGTAATAACTCTTTCTAGACCTTGTTTAGATGCTAAATAAACGGGAGTCACACCTTTTAAATCCGGGCAATTAGGGTCACATCCGTTTTTCAACAGTACCTCTATCATGTCTTCATACACGACCAAATCATGTTCGCGATCATCTTCTAGATCTTCAATTTTCTTAATTGCTAGAAGCAATGATGTGTTGCCCTTACTTTTAATGTTAACATCGATTCCATCTGCTTCTAACAAGGCTTTCAGAGCTTCTAAATTGCCACATTCAACAGCCATATGAATAGGCGCCGAACCATGTGTTTCATTGAATTTGTTAACGTTCACTTCGTGGTTGATTAAGAGTTTTACAAATTGCTCCTTCCCGGCTTCGGAAACAGCCAAGTCAAGACAAGACTTATAATCTGGATACTGGTAGACGTGTTCAAGATCGACGGCGCCGAAGCTGACCAGTTTCTTGAAGGTCGCATAGTCGTTGGAGCGTAGAGCTGTCCTTAGTTGTGTTTGTGGATCTGATCCGAAGAGCGATCCGCCCCTTGACAACCGATTGGTGTTCATCTCGTACGTGTCCCGCGTCATGACTGCAGTCTGTCACATTGGCATCTGAAACAATAGAAAAAAGGTTGTAGGTACAATTTTCTCATTGCGGTCAATTATCTTCAGTGGCGTGTAGTACTACAAAAGCGATCGTTAAATTGATTAACTAATTGTTTTCAATTATAACATAATGCCTACGAAGACATCTGGTCAGCATTTTTTATTTCAAAAATGTAAACTCATCGCGATAACCATTCCGATTGAAGGATGCGAAAGTGAAATGCTTAAGCCAACATGTTGATTTAATTAAAATCGCTAAACGATCACACAAGCACTCGTGAGAAACTACCATGGTTGGCATCCAGTAGGTCTTGTTCCCGTTATCTGTTTGTTAATCTATTGAATGGTTTTACTGTTTTACAATCTTTTACGCTTTGCAAAGTACCGTACAGAACTGTTGAGTCTAGGCAATTAATACGATAGTAGATACAATTATCGTATGGTTATTTTGCTTGTGTCAATACATTTTTTTTATTTTAACACTTATAAACTGTTTTTAAATGTAAGTATCAGTTGTGTGCTTCAAAACAACATTATTTGCTTACTTAACCAAAGCTAAATCTTTGTAATTCTTAGGATATACTGTTACTAATAGTACCTACGATGCACTTAAGTAATTTAAACTTAAGCTTAAGCCACGAAACGAAAAAGAAACGAAAAAGAAACGAAACTTAAGCCACGAAATAATCTACTTAGTCCAACGTTGATGTCATTGTATTAAATGAGCTCACTTCATACAAGTTAATATTTACTTTGACGGAAGGCATAATGAAGGGGCAATTATTCCGATTTTCTCTTGCCACCATAAAATTAATGCTACGCGCGTGCCTCGCTCCCCTCTCACTAGAATCGTTGTAATTGGACCGATTTACGCTCTCTTATATTATTAATTGTACAACAAAGCTGTTTGTTGCCACTTATCTAGAAAAATGAACTCTAACGTGAAGACTTTTACTACCATAATGGTAAAACAAATTTGCTTCTACAGCTCCCAATTTGTACACGATTTTATTGCAGTATAATTGATGTTTGAAGATGAATCAGTAATGCGCACTGTGTGCATAGTTGTTTTACAATTTGCAGTCTGATCAGAGTGAACATGTTAAAGGTATTTGACTAAGACGTTCGATTGAATTAACGACTCTGTTTTATAGACGTTAACGTTAACAATCGGCCATCAATCAATTATAAAATCGGAAGTTAGTTGCCTTGTAGATATAAAACATTGAAAGAAGTTTTCTTTTTGTGCTTGTTTAAAGATAATCAGATTTATAAAGTTCGATACGCTTGTCCGAAAATTGCTAAGATGATATTTGTCTTCAGTAAAAAATCTCTTAATACACCGTATCTAAGCCTTGCCTTGACTTTTAACTGTTTTAAACATTAGGATTACCACAAATCTTATGGTAGAATACCATTTATGTTTTATTAAAAGGGTAATTTTTATAAACAAAAAAAGAACGCGTGTTCTTTTTTTTGTTTTGGTATGCATATACCAAATAATAAATAATCTAAGTGAGGCACTCTATTCGAGCTTCGAGATAGCAAGAAAATTCATCGTCATGTACTTAGTGTAAAGGGGAAGCTGATACCCAGCTGTGGGTGCTCACGGGCTGAAATGATGATGACGACGATACATAAATACCTAATATATAGATAATAACCATACCAACCAAGCTTTTTTGCTTTCCACAAGTCTCATGCATGTGTTATTGGTCATTTACATTTGACCGTATGGCACGGTACCTTACCACCAGAATAGAGGAAAATCAACAAAAAGTTCAAAGAGCCATAAACCGTTTGCACCAAACAATAGCAGCGTTCGCTCATTGGAACGCGATGAGATGCTCCACATGTTCCAAACATAAATATTTTCCTGGATTATTTTATGTCTTATGTTTATGGGCACAAGGACACTAACCAATGGTCAGTTGCTTTATCTGAAATGTTCTCAACTGTTTTAATTATTACATAATAACGTCAGCGCCACTTTGCATGTACAAAACTACTTATTGTTTCGATCTAGTACCAACATTGATAACAATATAAGCAAACTCCTTGCTATGTTTCTCTTGTAATCCGGAAATTAAAAGAAAACACTGCATAATATTATTGCTACCTATTTTGACGAAGCCGTGTAACACGCAAATGTTTTTTTCTGTCTCTTGTCTGTGTTGAAATAAATGTTTTTCTTCTTCTTCTTCTAAATTAAGTTTTGAACGAAAGTAACCATTAATTTTAGTTTAACACATAATAAAATTAATTAGTACAAATCAGCGATCACTCTTCCTATCTTTATAATTCGTAACGCTCCACACGAATAGCCGACATTTAGTACTTGAGCGTTGATTAATTGACGGTTTACGAGATCAATGGTTGAATAATGAAGCTGCTCCAACTCCAACTATGTGTCCAGTTACTTCGGCCTGCGTACATTTGTAAAGTGTTCGTAATGTATTAGTAACGTTTCTTAACAGTTCATAGCTACTTTATAAAAATGTCCATAAAGTATTTGAAGGTATGCTTTGTGAATACCCTTTCACCGTTCTATTCAAGTATGTATAGCCGACGTTAAACCGCCTTTGTTGGTAGTTGGTACCAGATTAATGAGAAATTGAAGCTTTATAATGTGATTGAAGGTTGACAATATTAAGTACCTATTTATAATAAATAGGTAGGTTTGAGGCGCATCATTTAATCCGATTCTGTGGTCTAACTCTAAAGTCCTGGAGTCTAACATTTGGAAGAGGAAATGTTAAAACAGTGCTTGGTTTTGATAGCAGTAGGTTCGTTCTATGTCCCTTTAGCTAGTTACAAAATAAGTGTCGGAAATATTCCTATTGAAATTGTCGGAAAATAGCCCCTTGTGTACCTCAGGACAACCCAAATTATATCAAGCAGATGTGCTTCAGTCCTTTATTTTTCCTCGACGGTACAAGTCAAAAGTGACATAATAAAAAACTATTATAAAAAGAACATGTTTGAACTGAATCAGTGCCAGTATTTGTATATAAAACCTATACCGACAAAAGAAATTGCGCTTCCATCTTTCGCATTATAGTCATTTATCGTTAGATGACAAGAAGGCCAAATGCTTCACCATAGCGGTATAAAAACTTTAATAAAAGTTATACTTCCTACCAATAAACATATCAGTATGAATTGTACCCATTATGTTATTGTATACAAGGTGTTAATTCTTCAACATAGTCCCGTATTAAATTATCGTCATATACGTGTATGCAATGATGTCTAAATATAATAATGCTGTGCTAAACATATTAGCTTTGTTGTATTACGATGTTTTATGTACGAATAACGAGTGTATTTATTCCAATGAAAGTATATCTCTGATTCTAATCGCGTTTACCTTTTAGTAGCCATGACATTTCCTATGCACGATAAGGAAGTTCATGGCAGTTGGTGCCTCGTCATGTTGTTACCATAGGTTTATGTACTTACAATTTGAATAATAAAATATTTTAATATTTTTTAATCTTCCTCAAAACTATACTTAGGTAACACTGTTGAGTAAATATAAATAACATGTTGACTATTTATATTTTTTTGATATTGTGGTTTTTTTTAAAGAAACGGTTTGCCTTGTACTTTGACTGGGCTTGCTGGGCTGATTAGGTATCAAGAATTCTGTAGCATATCTTTGCTTACAAAAACTCCCTAGTCCGCTTCCAACTATGATTACCTGATGTCCGGATTTTATAGTGGTGCCTGGCCTGGCCGGCTTTTACGGCAAAATATCCGGTACCTCCGAATTCGGCCTTTCTTTTTCGGATCTGGTAACCATCGGTCTAGCTATCCTTTAAATATCTTTCATTATCCCATCTGTTTTCGCTGACGTCAACAAAACTTCTTTCTACTTAACTTATTAGTTGTTATCATCTAGTATTTACTTAGTCATTTCGTAAATACATACATATTATAACGTTTATATTTACAAGAGAAGTAGGCAGATATCACAGACCTCTAATAGCGACGGTCCTGACATGATTCAGTATTCTGATCTCATTCATGATACATTAATCTATTAGTTCTATAGTCTCTACATACATCATTTCCTTTTATTTGACAAGGAGGTAGCGCTTGGTTCATATCTAACTTGATGGGAAGTGACGGTGAGGCCGAAGCTAAGAAACGCACTTCACATCCTCAACTACTCAGAAATGAGAAACTATGGGTGCCTAACCCTGTTGGAATATAACAATGTTGTTATGGCGACAGACTTTAAGGTGACACGGTGGTAGCTAGCCAGGCGGACTTAGGAAAGTCCTACCAACAACATAACAGAAAAAAAAAGTCTGTAAGCGGTAGGCGAACTACTATAGATAAAATTGTATAAACCATTTCAAATCATAAGCACTGGTTTTCAATTTTTCTTTCTACACATTCGGCATTCCCTTATATTGCTTGTGAAATACATGTCATATAGTTACTCGTATGTTATTTAAAATGTAATAACGTCTACAATAAAATGCCTTGTGTTGAAATACCGGCTACAGTCAGAGACCTTGGCTCACCTTTACATGTCAATAATCACTTATTCACATTTATCTATCAGTAACCCCCATCGCATATTCAGTGTTTACGTAAGTGTCAGAGGGATTGATTCACGCATAAATGGTGGTTCGTATTATTAGTTTCAAACTTTAAAATCTAGAGGTAGGTTCTTAAAATCGGACACAAATACCTCGTGATGTTATTTTTTTTTTAATGTGAATATATCGATTTGCTTTTTGGACCGATCTTAATGGCTTAGACCAAGGGTCGGCAAACTTTTCAGCCAAATACGGCAAAAAAGACAACAATAATTATTAAAGCGCCACAACTTTTCATTCTGTCTAAATATACTTTTTTGAATAAGTGGGCTGTGTCTCTTCAATATAAAAAAAATATAGTCTTATACGAAATTGAAAGAGCCGCAAATATTTTTCAAAGATGAGGCTCGCGAGCCGCGGTATGCCGACCCCAGGCTTAGTCCAAAATCTTAAATCTGAGTTAAGGTAAACTTTGGTTTAAGCCATTCTGTCGTACAACTGGTATAAATTTAAAGATGTTTTTAACAAAATTTACCTAAATATAGACTTAAGACTTATTAAGTTTCAAGACGTAGGTAGTCGTCGTCGTTGACATGGTTCTCGCAGGTGGTTGTGTGGTTTTCGTGCTAAACCCTTCTGGGTTCCACTGACTATACTATTACAACTTTATACTTACCTTCTTTTATTTATATCATTCGAAGACTGTTCCGAAAGTCTGATTACCTCAATCATACCAACAATTATATAATTTGGTTTCTGTTTTTCTTTAATCTCATTCGTTTTTTATCTCAACGCTACCGTGCCGGTCGGCTTAATTGTAGGCCACGCCTCTACTTACAAGAAAATTGCTTCAAAACAAAATTATATTTCATATTTTACCTTGTACCTACCTACTACGTGGTTTGGGTGTTATCAGACATCTACCGGATTAAGTGAAAGTTCAATTTAGTATACATAATAATAAAAAGTCTCGTGCGTTAACAATGAACATAATTGAGATTACATTACCAAAAATAAATTATGTACGTGACACATTTTCTTGAGAATTCATTTACGTAAATGCCTACTAAGCTTTTTACTCTTATTACCGATTTCCATTTTCGTTTTTGCTGATGAACTGTTTATGTCCTAGATTAAAATACTGCATACCTATCAAAGGCTTTAACTTAAATTTTACGCGAATTTCAAAACTTCATACCTACTCTAACGTACAGAATAGGCACTATTATATTAACAAACATGTCAAACATAATTAGACAAATAGACTTTGCTAAGATGGCACTTAGGTACTTATAATAAATATATTAGTCAATTCTGTATTGAAATATGTCTACAACATTTGTAACCGCAGATTTGTTGTGGGTTTTATAATGTAAAACAATCCATATTGTATTACAACGCGAAAACAAAACAAGGTGGAAATAATGAAACACAGTCGCTCAAGTTTCACCACTTTTCCACCAAAACACGTATAGAGAATCAGCCTATAAGACCCAGTTCCCTTTACTGCATGTAGTAATATTAAGAACTTGATACTAATTAACATAATTCAAGTAAACATTTAAATGTAAAACTAAACAAGTTTCGGTGAAATACTGACCACTTCGCCCCAGAATAACGGTGATTCTAGCTGTTATGAATTTCAACGAGGCTATGGTTAATTAAGGCATCCGTAAAAATTTTAATCGCTGTGTAATATTCTTCAAACTACACCTCTGGTTTTGTATAAATCATGGTGAGTGTAATATAGGTGCTCTCACATCCACCGTTCATAAAGGTAAGTTATGACTGAAACGTGACCAGTATTGCAATCTCGAGAGGATGAAATTATTATTATACTCTATTCGTGCATCCAGAGATACCGGCGCCAGAACTATCGCAGTAATTGCAAGTGAGTTCGTTGCCACATATCCGGTGCTTGACCAACAAACCAGATGAAAGCCTTCCGTTCCGCACACGACATTTCAATTTGAGACTCGTCTCGGTTTCGAGAGCGCTGCAGCAGCCGCCGCCGCCGCACCGTAGCGCCTTTTTGTCAACTTTGTGCTTAATTTGCTTCGCCCTAAAAACGGGAATTTCACTTTCGAGAAAACCAACGATGGATTATGTACTTAGTTTCACATGCTGTTTGATTACCGTGCATACGTACTACCTACTTAAATGTGAATCATTGCAGAAATGCGTTCGATGTTAAATCCGTATCAACATAGCATTCGGCCAACAGACAACGAGTGTTGTTGCACGCCGATATTATGAGTGTTCGCATTGCAATGCGAGCTGATATTCGCGTTTCTGATACCCTGTATTAATGATGTTGACTTCAACGAACTCTGCATGAACTGCTTAATAGCCCATAAAGATTGATTGAAAATGCCAGATCTTTTACGACACCCGTAGTGCGGGTTAAGAGTGTTGCGACTTTGAGTTTCTATTTCGAGTCGCTGGAGCGGCGCGGGCGCACTCCACTTGCGATTAGCCGTTTTTACAGGCGTCTGCGCTTTTTTCTTAATTTGTTGTACTGGACTCCGCTTTCTATTGGTCAGTAGTATCAATTCAAGCCCTTTTCGTTGTAATTGTAAATCAGAAATACTTTAATTGTGTAGAAATATAATTAATTAATTCTTTATTGTACAAAGCAATCAAATTTAAACACGTTACACAGGACATATACAAAGGTGATTAATAGTAGTTTAAAGTTTTATAGGATATGGTATTTTTTTGTATTAATGGCAGCATACGGTCCGCCTGATGGTAAGCGGTCACCGCAGCATATTTAGATTTGCGATTTACATCGTGGTATAATGTTGTAGATCCTGTGGCATTACTTAGTTATAATTTTACTGAATCTCACTCCTTAAACAGAAACACAGCAATGCAGGATACTGCTGCTTGTCGGCAGAAACAGGTATGGGAATGATAGCCGTCCATACTTGTTCTGATCGCGGACCCTACCACATAGTAACTAATAGGAGGTACTATAGTACCACCCTATTACCACCGGCTAAATACTATTTTAACATACTTACAATATCCATATTACTAATTACGCGTTGTACCGTCTGTCTTTTACTTGATGTAATATTAGAGCCGACTTTGGTACCCACAGAAGTGTGTATGCCATCAAAGTGTTGCGTCGCCAGTTTGTATTTGTTTGACACTTCCAAATATTGAATCGTCTAATTCTTCCATTGTAACACTGTGCAATGGTGTCGCGTGTTGTGGTAAATAATTGTCGCTATTTACTTTCTTATATAGGTTTACCGTTTTTTACGTTGACGGTCGTCGATAATATAATTTATGCTCAGGGTATTTTGGGTTGGTGACAGTCGAAGGTCCATATTAGGCGTCGTGATGCGGGCTCGTGGGCGCGCTGTCGTCATCGGCATCGACCAGCAGTTGCACCAACGTTTGTACAGCGAAGGTGATCGATGAATAATGTGGAAGGATTGCTTGTATTTAATAATCAACGAAAGCAATATTTTATATGTCTATATAAAATTTTGCATAGTCTTACGTTTGCAATTTCAATAATAGATTTTGGAACGTTAACGTAGTTTACATTAAAATATTAAGATTCATATTGATGAATGATGATAGAGCGATGTGATAACTACGTGCATCAAATTAATTTTCTTCCACAAAGTTTTATATCGATAAAATGTTTTTGTTTTGTTTATATAATTTTAACGCAAATTTTGTTGCGAAACAAATTACAAAAACACAAATGTTGAAAAAATTTCCACGAGCAGGATTTGAATCTGCACCCTTCTGACATACCGGGTCAGGTGCTCCTCCAATTGAGCTATCGTGGTTTTAACCAGCCCGCCGAAATTATTCAACACTATTTTATTTTTTACTTTGAAAGCCAAAGGCGCCAATTCAATGTCAACAATTTTTGTCAGTATTTTTTTTTTTTTTGTAATTTTATATCGATTTCAGTATTTCAAACTTTACTACACAGTACTCGTAAACTGTCGCTCCTCCATGTGTTCAAACGCATTTTCGTGTTTCCCCGCAATTTTTGTATAAACGTGAGCTACCGTTCTATTACACCTACTTACACTCACGACCGTGGGAACTCTTTCTCTATCGATAGTGTCCCGATTAGTAGGTATTGATGAGTTTTCAATGAAAATCGACACCTGTCCGGTGCAAAGTTCACCGGGGTCACCGCCTGTCTATCACATCATTGTACTCACTCCTCTGTATAGAATTTACTAGTTAATTTGGCGTGTTCATCAGCATTGATCTATGACGCCAATCTTTCCACTGATGTAACGACACTTTAGGTAGGCACGTTTTGAAATAAGGTGGTATGTTCAATTGTTTTTTTTAATACAGTGTTTTAAAAGCCCTAGGGTGTCTAGGGTTCTTTGGATTGCGGGGATCTTTTAAGAATTGTTTATCGTGCGCTATAATCTGAGGTCCTTCAAGAATCTTGTAAACAGAGGTCTCAAAGTCAGCAACTAGTAGGAGATCCCCAGATGCTGCAAAAATGCAATATTAAAAGGTGGCGATAACAGCTTCTCAATAATATGTAACCTGCTCGTTTAACATCTTTCTCTCATAAAAATGCTTACTAAGTTATATGTTACTCTACTCAACATAGATCCTATGATGTAAAATATGACGTTGTTCAGCACACAGTATTGGCTTTGGGTTCTTCAAAAACATAAATATAACCTTACATGAATGATCGTTTCCTATAGTACACACAACGAAAGCTAGCATAACCAGTTTTGCAAGTCTAGCTGCGCCTTTGCAATTTTGTAATCTCGCTGCAGACGAGCCGTGCAGATGCATTTAAAATCGAGATGAATCATTGTCTCTAAAAGGAATATTGGCAAAACAAATATACAACAAAAAATAATAACTTATAAGTTATAAGTTTACAAGATGTACCTCATAACGTGAATCAGTATTCTAAGTCCAGAATGTTTTCGTATTCTTTCTTCTGTTTTATTGATTAAACTTAGGAATGTAAGGTCAAAGAAGTCAAAAGATTGTTTAATCATAAAAATGTAAGGCTATTTGAATTCTTGAATAGCATTCGCCATGTTATACCAAAGACTATAGTTCAACAAAAGCATTAGCAAAGTGGTAGCCTTTCCGTACATTTACTTAAACTTAACCTTATCTAAAGCTAATGAGTGCATCGTTCTGTTTGTGTTTCTAAAGCCATCGCCGGATATGTTATTGTTAATTTCAATACATCGCGGTTAGTCGCCCACTCACGCGTATGTCTGCCGCGTTATTGTCAATTACACTTGCTATGACACAATATCCTGCGTCGACAGTGGCGTATAGAGTTCGCTATATCTCATAGACTTGTTTGGAAAGGATCGTGATTAAATTAACATATAAAAAAATATTTAAATTCTTTCAAACTTCTGGACTTCGCACAGGATTACGAACAAAATTAAAATAATAATATGTTTTTTTTTTATTATAAATTAATTACTTTTGAAATCCGGTAGTAAATAGTTCTAAATAACTCATTAGCATCAGTGTACAAAACAAAACTAATTTTGTCGGTTTTGATTAATTAATTATTTCCTTTCCGCCTTGTGTAGTCCTCGTTTGTATTGTATGAGCTCTGTTTATGTCTGCTCCTAATTGAGGGGGAATGTTTTATCCTTATTGCGGCCACCCATATGTCCTGAACCATCACAACTTGGTGACGTCATCCGGTGACCTTGCCTCAGGGTTAGCCGTCCATTACATATGATCTCTTTAAAGACGCCCACATACATGTTTGGATTCTACTTATAAACAAAACTAATTGCTTCACTTTTCATTTAATAGAAGCTTAACACACCATCAATGCTGACTAATGTCTATGGTATGGCTACCTGTGTCCTAACTTATCTACTTAACATTTACTTAAGATACGCGTTCACGCGTCCACCTATAATGGTGGACGATATCGGCTACACATTTCGCAGGACAGTGAAGGTAGGCGAATTTTTAGATATAGGGTTCCCTTTGATTAAGGTGGATACTTTACTGACGACGTTTTATGAGTCGACAAAAAACTTAGAAAACCTATAAAACCGAACTGTAAAACCATTTCTTTCACGCTCGGACAACATTTATTTACTTTTATAATCACTTAACTTTTTACAATCGAACGCTTTTGGTGTCAAAACATTTCGCTTTGTTTGCATTTGCAACAACGTCCGATGTTGCTGCGAAATAACATGACACTCGAAAACGTCGCTACTTTTGCAAACTTTTATTGCAGTTTTCTCACACATTCTTAATTTCACGGACACCCACCTGAAAATCGCAATTGTGGGAACTCTTAATAGTTTACACCAGTCACCAGCTACACTTGGTTCACTCGGTTCACTTGGTTCACTTGAGTTGTTCGTACCATAGCGCGGCGCGGGCGCACCAGGCGAATGCGACGGTGTAGTGAGCCGGCTGGTGTGGGAGGCGCTCGCCGCTCGGCTCCTGCGCTGCCCAAACTCAATTACCTACCGGCCACTGGCACAACTACGTAGTATCTCTACCTAGTTTGTGACAACTACATTGATTAAGCGTTAGGTCGGGCATGGGCATGTGCATGCATCGTTTGTACAATGGTTAAGTTCAATATATTATTGTTCTTTTTAATTTAAATTGATTAAGCAATATATTTAGGGGACTGAAGTAAGTAATTCGTAGTATGGTTTTTATTTTATATATAATTCTTTATTTTTTTACAACTAATTGTTCTAGACATATAGTATAAGTACATTTCCTTCTTTCTGATTTATAAATAGGAGGTCGAATCTACATAGGTTAGCAACTTCTATGTTATAGGTAGGTTTTCATGGTGTGAGCAATACTATGACTGTAACTGTTTGTTTAATATCTCTTGTAACTTTTAGTATACCTATAGGAAAAGTCATTCCAATAAATGCCAGTTTTATTGCTAACTAATAAATAAGATGACTTGTTCTACTTTATCAAGTATACAATATAGCATTATTGGTAAAGGGAATGTTATCTAATAAATCAAATGTTACTTGGCTTTTACTCAAGAGATTACGAGAGATCAGCCATTTTGTTTTTTTTTTACCTTACCTCAAGTTTTTGCAGTGGGCGGAGCGGTACACTTGTTAATTTTGTAGGCGGTCCTTTTACTGGCTCACTTACTAATACGTCACAAGGTTGTACGAGTATTACTCATTCTCTCGAATCTCAACCGCTGTCTGATTAATGTGTACCTACTTCAGCTCAGTGTAGTAAGGGTTGACTACTGATTATAACATCAAAGTGCAAGCCAAACAATAAAGAAAAAAAGTATTGTTTATTTTATTTTATTTACAACGGAAAAGTGTTTTGCCTTCATTTATCATCCACAACAGAGATGCGCGACAGACTTGGATAAAATGGTGTTAGTGAGTGGTAGCCAGGCAGGCTAAAACAAGTGCTATTACCAACCAAACCGACTAATATGTAATCTAATTTACTTAATCAATATCGTAGCGACTTAGTCGTTGAAACCATTTTCACATTCAACCGTATCGTAGATCTACCCTTTCGGTACGGTTAATTGGAACTTCGTTCGAACTACTTTGAAATCGAATGTTAGTATGAAAATGGTTTCAACGATTAGATCGCGCAGTTTCTTTTATGGGAATCAGGAGGCTATAGAAAGTGGCCATCATCGCCAGTAGACATCTGTAGCATCCGGGGATCGGCCTATAAGTTATCGACTTTGGACCCTGTATGATACATTGAGACCATTGGGATATATCAAGACCTCGCTGTCGCGATCTACAGAGTATCGATGTTTGACATTTCGAGTAGAGCCTTAAATTTACCCCTCGTCCAGTTCGCGTGACGTTACATGATTGTAAATTGGTTTAAAAGATAGAAAAAAAGAAAAAAAAGCCTCCTGAGTTTCTTACCAGCTCTTATTCGGAGGTTCTCCTAGTATCCGAACTGGTAGTAGATTCGGTAGTTTAGTTGAACTAATTTTTTGTTTATTATTATTTTAAATTCTAAATTAGTTTTGACGTCAAAAAGTGTGTGATGGCTGTGAAGGCTTATAAACGATTTGACTTTCACATTATGTTTGTTATTTACAGGTGAACAACGTAGACGAGGTGTTGGAGCGCCACAACGACTTCCTCGAGTCGTGCCTCGGCGACTGCATGCTGACCAGCCCCCAACTGCTGAAGGCGGTCACCACCCTGTGCCTCGTCTGCGTGCAGTTCTGCACCTTTATACAGGTAAGCTCTTGAGGTAACAGCAGCTTCCTTGAGTCTGACTCGGTGAGTTCATGAAGGTTACTGGACCTTGGTGGTGAAGTTACGTGGCAATGCGCCGTTTTTATGTAGTTTCCCTAATTTATTTAATGTTTCATGAAGTCTCCGTCTCGGTCTTAAAGAGATTAAAAACCAGAATCGGTCGATTATGTTAGCTTCAGCGGACATTTAAAATAACCGATCCGATACGACCCCCGATCGATCGATCAACTATCGATCTGTCAATCTACTAGGAAACGGGGACACAGCCCCCAAAAAGTCAAATAACGCTGAAAATGCCGTTTGAGGCAATCGGCAAACTCCCTTAAAAAATAAATGAGTACCGAACGTTAAATAAAAGGATCTTATGCCTCGCCTAAGAAAAATTTCGTCGAATGGTGGGTAGTAGCACTTCACTAAGCTTGAATTAACTTCTGGTAACTACTGGTTTTACCATTATCTTTTATCAATCAAATCATGAAGGTTTGATGTGCCAGCACAATCCTATTGCGGTCGATAGCGCAACAAGTTTAACACTTTCTACTTCGAACATTTATTCCATTGTGTTTTTATCACACTGTAATTGTAAACAAATACACACTATGTGTATTTGTAGTAAGATACACATTTGAAGCTGATTCTTGGCAGTAAGTGACAATAAAGTGCATTATTTGCTGTCATTAATGATAATTAACACTAAATACTTCGATCTGTACAACTCTATAAATACACGAAGTCTGAATACAAAGTATAGCAAAGTAGCAAAATTTAATAAATTGAGTTGGAATAATATTAACCTAATTTAGAAAAGATTTACTAGGCAATTATTATATAAATAATAGCGATTTCATTGCAAATATTGCTTTTTTTGGTATCTTTTAGACTTTCAGGTAATTTTAAGATTTTCTATTTTTTCTAATTTTAACTTATGTATTTAATAGAGCCACTTTTTATGACTATTGATTATTCTTTAAATTATACAACTGTGACTGTGGAACGAGTGATGCTACTAAATCGACTGCGTCAAATTGTTTTGCCAAATTTTAATTATTATTAGTAAAAATAAAAAGCTTTTACTTGAAGAGAAAATGAAAAAAAAAATCAAGTTCCCTTCTTACTAGTAAAAGAAAACTAACTTAGTGTCGTTGACACAAATAATGTAAATGTTTGTGTCAACGACAATCAAGTACTGAAAATTCTTCAACAAGTCACGCTGTATAATGCTAATATATGTAAAAAACGTGAGCAAGATTTTTCTATTTTGGCGAACGGTATTTTATAAGCAAATTTTTATCACGTATCCCCTTAAATAGCTTTAGCGTTTAGTATTTCTATTATATTATATGACTTCTAACATTAATTTGTTTTTTATTTTCTTTTAACGCTACCAAACACGTTAATTGGCAAAGGAGATGCACAAGTACTTCGTGGACGCAGAGCTTAACAGTATGCTTGGATCAACGTATGACAGTTCAGAGTATAGTGAGGTATATCGCAAACAATTTGCGCACATAAACAATCAGCTAATCAATCGAAGCACTAAATCACTAAGTATCACATCAGACTTACAACCAATATGTACACAGCCTTATGTTTGTAGCAGATTGTCACATATAATTGTTTCCACCGACCACATATCGTTCTGAATGTTAATTAAACATCTATGTGCTTAGTGTACAATAGGCTATTTGACTGGTCTTTTAAATCATCTTACATTATTTATCGATCTAAACAATTGTAAATTTTTAATTATTTGATGTATTTTTTAAAAATTGCAAAGATCAATTCACTGTTTAGATGGGAATATAATAGAATTTGCTATCTTGAGCAATATGGTGTTGAATTGGCCCATCTAGTTAGGAGTTAGCAGTCAATTCAATTCCATGACTTCGTAAACCCTACGGTGGAGACCTTGTACCGAGAAGAAGCCGCAATAAACTCGGCAAGGGCAGAATACTGACGTGTATCTTATAGATTCAGCCACTCCAGACCATTTTTAACTGACTTCAAAAGAAAGGAGAGGGTTCTTAATTCGGATGTGTAGTATGTTGTTTTATGTATGTTCGCGCATATCTCCTTCAAAAAAATATCTCCGACATATATGGACCGATTTGTAGGTATTTTTTTACATGGCGAGTTTTCATAACTATTTCAGAGTGAATGTCATAACCACGCTAGTAAAAAATTTTTTTTTTTAATTTACATTGCACTATGCACTATGCAAAGCCTATAATATTCTAAGCGTATTTCAATAAATATAACATTATTTTTTTTCACCGTCAAATAGCCTATTTTTATATAGTACAATCTCGAGCATAGATATGTATGTATACACTTTGACTCTTATTCCGTTGTATCAAGAGTTACAATTGTTTACATAATCTTGCTCGTGGCTGCGTGGAAACCATTGTCATTGGCGGTAACTTGAGAAGGGCGTGCACACAATGTCGCGTAGTTGTCGTCGTACCACGAGTGTAATGCTTCCATGTAGTATTTGTGAAACAAAACGTTGTTAACCGCTTTCATTATCTACTATTGTTTTTTTTTTCATGACTCCTCTGTGTCAGAACACCATGGTGAGTACAGGTTTAGTTACGTACAGCTAACACAGCTATGCATTATATTTCATAAACATTTTATGGCGGCTCCACATTAGTGCCGTGAATTCACGCGCGAATTCACGGCACGAGTTCACGGCACTAGTCGTGCCTTCCACATTCACGGGATGCTCACAATCGTTCGTGAAACCCGCCGCGGAATGGACGTAGAAACTGCTGCTGTAATAACTTGGTTTGCTGTGGCAATATATCACTATTTAGACGTCCAAAACAAGAAAGTTATTAGAAAAACGTTGGAAAAAAATAAGATGGTGGATGACTGAAATACATCGTAACCGATGAAGGTATGTTTGCTTGTGTAGTGAATTTTTAAATTGACCTATTATATGATTAGAACTGTTTTTATCAATTATATAAAATTAATTTCAGAGTTTCTATGGAGAAATTATTTTCTTTTTTAATTCTTTGATTTCAACACCCATTTGAGTACTAATCCGCCTCCAGGCATCATGACTCTTGTTTTTTTTTGTCTTTATGATGCGGGTTTTTTGCATCCCACAGTATATTTTCAGTATGGTAATGCTCTAAAAAGAGCATTTCAGTTTCGTTATTCCAAACGTTCACACGCGACTCCATTTTAGCGCGCGCACAGCGTCTGCACACGACCGCACGCCTTTGTAGTCCGGAGTTAACTGCCACGGGGCCGTGAATGTGGATGTGTACGCGCGAACGACGCGCGAACCCTTTGTCGCGGGACAAAATACCGACTCTGATTGGGGAACAGACGTGAACGCGCGTGAATCCCGCGAAAACCGTCCACATTCACGTTCACGCCTGTTCACGGCGCTTCACGGCACTAATGTGGAGCCGCCATTAAATCTGTATTGTAGCTAATTCCTGTCAGTGTATGTAATTAATTATTTTTTCATCATCAGATCAAATGTCTTACTTATACTTACAACTTATCCATTCAATACGTAAATCAGTTTAATACACTTGCTATAATGTATACTCAATCATCTTTGTATTAGCGTTCTACGTATACCGAAATGTATTTTCAAGCATCATTATTTGCTAAGATCGTTAAGGTCATCAGAAGCACCACCACGTCAATTGTAATTCCATTGATATATTATGTTCAAACTGTATTAATTTCATGGTAACGGTTAGAGTGAGATCTTATTATTTTACATTAAAGTATTAGCTATATTTTTGTCACTTTTTTTATAATATTGTATTAAGTGTGCTATTATTGTGGTTGCAAATTTTTTTAATGTTCCATTTCTGTGGTTCAAGACACACTTAAACATTAATCGCCACTAAATCGGTACTTACCGCAATTAATACGACAAAACATAACGTTAAGACCCATTTACCTTTAATAGGGCTCTGGTTTATATAGGATACTATAATTTTAACTTTGTCCCTATAAGGTCGGAAACTAATGAAAAAATTCAACATGTGCCTGACAAAGCATCAACTCGCCTTGTGCCAGGCTGGTGGGCTAGGGACCAGTCTGCCCATTTGCTATTATCATGATTGAGGTTAACGTCCCTTTTTTTATTTGTGACCCGTAAGGGAGCTCACGAACGTGTCTTGGACCACACGGTCGATATATTATATGGGAACCTAAAGGTTTGAATTTGAAATTGTGACGATAGAAGCGATGTATTTTATAGATATTATTAACGGGATTATAATCATGTTTTTGTTGTTTTTAGTATGCTGCGATGAGTGTAATCCGTAATCAAGACGTAAGCAACTGTACATTATTCAAAAACATGGTAGTTATCCCATTAATAATTAAACCAAACGTTAGTGATCATTACAAAAACACAATGTTGAAAAAATTTCCACGAGCAGGGTTCGAACCTGCACCCTTCTGACAATTGGAAGAGCACCTGACCCGGTATGTCAGAAGGGTGCAGGTTCGAACCCTGCTCGTGGAAATTTTTTCAACATTGTGTTTTTGTAATTTGTTTCGCAACAAAATTTGCGTTAAAATTATATAAACAAATTAAAAACATTTTGTTAGTGATCATGATAGTTTAAAAAGCGTCTCATTTAGTTAATCAGTTTGTCACGTATACTTATCTATAGTGGTTAAGATTTAAATCGATCGCAATGTCCAGAGCACCGGTTGCGGCGGCGCCACCAGTGCCGGCTCCGCGGACTCGTTCGCGCGCTCGGTGTCGCGGTACGGTCTGCGCTTCACGGCCGCGCTGCTGTCCGTGCTCGCGATCATCGAGCGGATGGCGCGCGATAACAATACCAACAAACTACTCAATATATCCGCCAGGTGAGATTTTTTATTTGTTTCTTTGCAGCCAGCCTTGAAGAGGTCGTGTAGTAAAAGTATCTAATCTTTTAAATTAAGAAAACCTTTTTTAGCAAACACCCTCAAACTTGCAAATTTCCTCAATAGACTTTAAACTTTATATCTATGGCATATGGTTCAAGTTAAAGTAATACTTACGTGGTTCCATACAACGTGGTACTTACATCTATTATTTTAATATGTACTCACTTTTTTTGACATTAACTAGTTGCCACAATACAATATCAGTTAAATTCTGCTGAGATAATATGGAATAATATGGAATAATATGGAATATATGGATAAAGATAAAACGTTTTTCTTCCTCCAGGTTGAATTTCAACACATACTACGTGAAGCAACTCGAGAAGTTTTGCTCGGACGACAAGCTCATGGACGGTGAGAAGAAGCAGAGCGCTTCCTAGCGCCGGCCCGTGCGCGCGCGCACCAACCTCGTCACCTCTGTGTGACGTCATTAGCACTTACGAGAACACTTTAGAACTCATCGAGAGCATTCGTAGCACGCGAAACCATTCGTAGAACTCCATATGCTATAGGCTATCGTTAGAATACTCCGTTCATTCCCCTCCGTAGTCCATTCGCGTTGTTCTATCGGTAATTTGTAGTGAGTGAACATGTTTTATTTTTAGTTTTGGTATATCAATTTCAATAATTATTATTCAACAATAATATATAACGTAGTATGGGAAGTTATTGGCCAATGAAACTTTTAAAAAATTTCAAGGATGGTCCTAAAATAGATTGTTATGTATTGTACAATAGTAGTGGTTAAAGATTTTGATAATATCTCGAATTAAAAATTGGGAATTTGATGTAATTCAGCTAAATGGCCTAAAGGGGCCGTAGCCTTACAGTGCATGAAATTATCATGTAGTCGTTTTAATTTGTTGACACCCAGTTACTCGCATAACAACTATAAAAGAACGGCCCAAAGAGCCTAAAACTGTTAAAAGACTTCTGAAAATTTGGTACAAATTGAACGTCGAACAAAGTAGAGTAGTTTATATTTTTTACCCATTATATATTGGTTTTATTTTAACGAAGTACAAGCCCAATCGAATATTCCTTAGTCTAAAAGCAATGTTAAATTTTGATGATCGATAAAAATGCTGATTATTTGTGATTTCACTTCTATCGAGTTGAAGTTAGTGACGATTTAGGCACACAGAACAGTATTTTTAAAAGTAAATTAGTGATTAAAACTTAATATCAACATAATTTGATTAGATGGCTGGAATTTAACTTTTAAAATGTATACTAAAGTAGAATAAATAAATTGTATAATTAATTAGCTAGTAATGTCTGATATATTAATTATCGTCAGTGTCAAACTAATATCTGCTATGTGCTAGATGGATATTTTTGAAATATCATAAAATTGTAGCTGCTGTACAGTACGATATGAACGGAAGTTATGAGCACTGTTTTGTAAACACATTTTTGCCGGTACACACACTTCACAATCATGTAGTCGAAAATATTTTGTAATTTAATAAAACAAACCTTATTACTATGTGATTAGAGTGTAGTAAGAGTAGTAGTGAGTTAACTACTACTCAAGTGACAAAAATCTTGGTAATAAAGTTACATAGCACATCGTATATATAAAGTTGCCAGATTCGTTGTTTAGTGCGTTTTTGCAATAACAGTAACTTTTATAAAAAAAAATAATCCTAAAAAATGCACATTGTAGTATTAGTTTAACAACGACGTAATATATATTACTAAAACGTTCGGATTTCTACCAAACGAACACATAATTTAAAACAAACTTTACCCATTAAGTTCACAACTAGTTTTAGCTAACAATCTCAGTAAATTTAATAAGTACAAACTAATCGTAGACTAAAGAAATACACATTGATACTAATAATATTTTTGAATTGACTAATATTTAGAAACCATATTTATATAAACAATATACATATTTCTAATAATGTCCATTCAAACAGAAGTTGCTTTGCCAATGAAATATCACCATGTATTTTTGTAAAACAAGTCTTGGTTTCTCAATAGTAAATATATAAATCAACTAATATGTGGTATTCAATTAATGTAAGATAATGGAGTAATACAATCACAGTTGGGACGAAAATCTAAATTTAAATCCTTGCCATAAATAATATGAAATATACATATATTGATGTATGCCATGACATTCGATTGTTAATAGTTGTGTTGTGACGTAAGAGTGTGTGCGATAGTATTTATATTAACGCCTGGACTATCACCGTCAAGTATTTGATAAGTCATTAATTAACTACTAAAGAATTAGAAGACTTAAGTAACTCTGTATTACTTAACGTTACTAGTTTTTTCTGAATTTGTGAAGTTTCTCTTCTGAGTTTAAGAGTGATACTAATATTTTAAGGGATGCTTGTATTTTAGAAAGAGCTAATTGCTAATTTACAGAAATTTAAAAAAGATTGGGGGCAATAATATTCTTCATCTATTACTATTAACAAAAGAAATAAATATCTTCCGAAGTCTTGTCTGTATGGTCTACATCCCTTTGTTTTTGATATAGGCGAAGAAATCCTTGTCTTGCTAGTGTAGAAAATGTGTTACTATTACACAATAAGAGAATCTCAATTCAGTCCAGGCGTTCAAACAAACTTCCACTAATAGTTACTTTAGTATTTCAGGATTTTAGTTAAGATTGAAATTTACATTGGTTTTTGGCTGTGCTGTTTTGCCTATTATTTTAGGTACTTTAACATTGCCGTATTGTTGTTAGTGTAACGTGCCATTTTGTTAACAACTGTGTTGTTACCGAGTTAGATGCGTTCGAATATTACTTGATACGCTTCTGTTAGTGTTCGTGACTGCAATTTGTTACCTTTGTTGGAGTTTTGTTGTGAAATGAGTTAGTAGTTTTCATATAAGTACATATTTCAATGTATTGTGTACTTTGTACTTCCTTGATGCTGAGATTATGATGTTATCCCTATTCGAAAAATCAATTGGTTTTATAGGATTTTTTTAATTAATTTCATTGTTATCATCTGTCCCCTAATCACACCAAAACTCATATCGGTTGTAAATAAAATCGATATTTCTATTGCAATAAACCCAAATTAAAACAATGTATTTTTTATTACTCCTTATAGATGAATCGAATAAAATAATTGATATTTAATTGGTTTGATGACAAAATAAAGAAATAACAGTATTAAAATGACGATATTCTTTAATAATTAACAGACTTTTAAATACAATCTTACCTCATGTAACGTACAATTGGTTTCAATCAATACATAAAGCAAATCACACCTTGACTAACAATAAATATATTGAATCATTGGAATAATCGCTACTCTTAACTGATGTTTAAAATTAAATCACTTTTAGTGTGGACAATGACACGAAATGACTTGAAACAGTGTTCAAAACTTAATAACACAGCATGCGGAATTGTAACTAACTAATTTGATGAGGAACTACATTTAAATAAAACATACTGCATGATCAAATTTTATATAAACACCATGATCGTATGGACACAAACGTAACTAGATTAAAAATAACCAACCCTGTGTTTGTAAAAAGAAGCTTGAATTAAAATTGATAAATTAGTATCGTCTGAAGCTTGTCAGGAAACCTACGACAAAACGCGACAACGGCTCGAGCCCTAACAACGATGACAGTGAGTTTACAAGTAATATCACTGGATTAAACTACAAATAGAGTACACTTCAAGTTAACCTACCATATGCACATATTACAACAAGTGAAATGGTAACTGAAATCTAACGTCATATTTGTGCAATAAAAAAACTCGGTAGATGATAAACTATTCAACTCATCATATAACTCAAAAGTTGGCACAGTGTTAAACCTGTAACAACGACATTATGCCAAATAAGTACTTCATTAAAAATGCCTACGGTAAACAAACTTTGCTAAAAATAACGGTTGCCTGCATTTATGTTAAAAACTAATGAAGCATGCGGTGTCCCATTCAATTCGCCAACTAAAACTAGCACACATTTGCTATCTTCAATACTTTCTGTTTTGACTCGAATTTTTGGTTTCACATATACGAAAAAAATTTAAGACAATCTGACCCTTATCAGACATCCGACTACTTAATACTTAAAGAGAGAGCTACAGAAAATATCGGAAGTAGCAAATGAGTGGGTGTGTAACGTTCCTGTAAGTAAATAAGCCTAGTGCACATAATTTGTCTATGTTAAGGTGTATGTATATACAGAGCGCGCGGCTCGATTTCACTATTTCACAGACTAGAGTCTACGGCCGGGCGGTATCACCACATGTGCGTCTCCCGGATCTCGCTTATGATTTGGCCGGCGCGTTGCAAAGCCTGCAAACAAAATAACAAAACGGTGAAACAAAGTAAAGTAAAAATATATCGCTTAACACATTCACTGCCTTCAAATGACAAACAATTGAATTTCTATTGTGTCTCCACGCGGCGCCGTGTATTTGGTAGTGAATGTGTTAATGAGCATTTTTTGAAATTATTTTTTGATTATTGTACCATTTAAAAAAAAGAAAGTGTTGAAAAACGGTCGAGACTCAAACCCGCACCCCATGACATGCCGGGTTAGGTGCTCTACCAAACCACTTTTTAATAAATTTAAAGATCGAAGAATAGGTAATAATAAATTTAAGATTTTTCTTTCACACCGGTTAATTGGCGTTAATGGCGTTAATAAGTCAAAAATAGAAGCATAACCTATCCTAACCCAACCCACATTTGTACTATTGTAATGGGTCGATCACCCTATGTTACCACGAGTTTATGCGGCAAAGCCGGTGATAGTCTGGTGATGATAATAATCTTCCGCGATCGTGTACAACGCTGAAAACATAAAAAGGGAGGGCTGTTAAACCTTTAGCATATCTGCCGCCTCCTTCCTCCGCTGCGCGATGTGCTCGGACTCGTTGAGCATGCTCTCGGCCTGGTCCGATTTGTACAGGTGGGTGACTAGTTCCGACTGCAGGTTATCCTTCACGAAGTTCACCAGGAAATGCATCACCGCCTTAGGCACAGAGTCTTGGATGGACTTGCGCACGATGTAGAAGTAAGACTTGATAAGGCGCTCTGCAAGATTTAGGTATTGGGGTTAAAATTCAAAAGATGACACTTCCTATTTATTGTATAGATCGCGTCACGTAAAAAGAGCGCTTAGGTCGAGTCCTGAATGACGGCGGATCGTGCAAGCGGAGTCCGCGGCGCTCGAAACAAACACTCGACAAGTACGAACTTGTCTGGTGTGCGAGCGGGCGCACCGCTAAGGAACTACCTGCAAATTCACACTCTCCGCAATCTGCTAGCACGATGCGCCGTGTAGGTACTCAGTCAGCAGGACTTTTACTTACTGTTACTGGGGGGCGATTTCTAAACTCACCGGTGATCCCGAAATTAAGTGACATGAATACACTACGAAATATAATAAGTTTTACATTATTTACCATTTCATTATTAAGATACATGCCGTTTGAGAATTTTCGGTGTCAAAAACAGGTTTGAATATGAGAAAAAAAGACCGCTCGGGGCTCATATCACAGCGTGATAATAATTGGTCATCGGTTCGAAATCGCTCCTAGGTGCGAGCTTTATTCACCATTCAAGCTAGTTATTGTATATAGCATCGAAGGATTAACAAGTCGGTTACACATGTTCCTAACTAGATGGCGCTGTTTCAATCCCATTCAAATTGTAGTTAACGTTGCTCGTTCGAATACCGAACATACTTGCATTCTACACACAGCTGGTTATTAATTGGTCTGTAGAAGAGCAAGATGGGGATTGGACACCGCATTGTATTCTGAAATTATTTAATGTTGTTGCTATTGCCAACATCGTTTAACGCACTTGATGCACTGACAATTTGCGTTAAACGCATTCCTTTTTAGCTCTCTTTTTACGTGTCTTGATCTATCGGTTTACCAAATCACATTATCTCATTGACTATTCTACTCTTTGGGGCATAGTGGTTGATTTGTTTACCATATATTTCATTTGGCTTTCAATCTTATCTCAATCACATAAAATTCAAATATGTGGTAAAAAAATCAACCACTATGCCCCAAAGAGTTAACTGAAAACACTTAATTTTTAATTCACAACATAAAGCTGTGCTAAGATTCATTCTCGTGACAAGGCACTAAGCAATTAACAGTCCTGATTAAGCACATACGGTACTGGTCCCTCATTCGGCGAGAAAGGGACGGCGGGGGATGCTGCTCATTTTTTTCCGTTCGAAGCGACATCTAATGTCATATTATAATGTAATTGTAAAGGAAAGAGTTGCAAAAAAAAGTTGATCGCTAGTCACACAGGCGAGGGCTCGGCCACTAGTTCAGATTACATTACTCTTTCTGTCTTCCCTTTTTTTTTATTTGAGAGAGATTGCTGATTGCCGCTGCGGCATTTTCAGCTTCACCGGGCTTTTCTCTCTTCCCGATTGCCCACTGCTGTATGTGGAACCAGTCCCTAATTGTACGGTATGGATTAAATGATTAAAAATAATGAAAACTATTTTGTGGCAAAAAAATATAAACACATAGAGCTTGTCTCGCATTTTTGTTCGTTTTTTTTTAATCCATTGACTTACAATTTAAAACCTCGTGGAATTAATTTGTGCTCCGTGTTACGTTACGAACTTAGAAGAATTTTACCCATCTACCCGCATCTGCACGTCATCGTCAGTGAGTGCCACTTGACTTAAGCAATTAAGGCATATCGTCCTCTGAAACTAGTAAGCGGCAAGCAAGGAAAACCCCCTTTTTTTTTAATAAAACGGATGAGTATTTCTTCTATTTTACAAACTTTTTTATAAAGTTTTATAAGTTGTTATTAAGAAAATAATAAAGGTACGAGGTAAAATAACGGCATGTCAGGCGTAAATCGGTTGCGGTTAAGGCAACCTATGAACGCTTGAGACTATATTATGGGTGACACATTGTAGACCACGAAACCTTAGTTCTGAGCCTTTAATTCACTTTTTTATTTGTGGACTTACAATGACAATGCAAGAAAGACATTTGCATTATAGAAATATGTTTTATGGTAGTACGTATCAATCACAAGCTCTGTGCGGGTACCCTAACATATATAGGCGTCATCTTTGTTTGCCGCTATCTTATAAAAATGTTGTTTCTTTATTAAGTAGCGATTGATAACGACCATTTTTTAGTAAGAAGTGCGATTTGCAAGAAAAGCCCTGGCGTTAAGCGAACAGCGTAGAACAATGATAGGTGGTCGGAAAAGTGTTTAAATGAGTAAAGCGTCGCTTGACATCGCCTCTACGTTTCTCACCGACAAGATCACCCATCCCATTCAAGTGCATCATCGAGATGCCTTCAACGGTATTTCCGTTAACGTTACAATACGTCGGTTGGTCGCTCCGTCCACCTAGCATCATACAAACAATTCTTACATGTAACGTCAAGCATATTATTATTATGTAAATTAATAAAACTATTTGATAGACGTCTTTCCGCCGAGATGATGAATATGATGAAACACTTTAAACTATGACATCACTTAATGGCGTCTTAGCTTTAGTAAGCCTTTTCTAAACATTATTTATACATACATAAATATACTGTTTTGACGATGTTAACGTTTCATTTAGGCCCGTTTTTTCGATCATCAGATATAAGTTTTATCCAACGAATAATATTGTCATTGTGACATATTTTTTAAGGAGAAACTGTCATCATGTCAAAATTATTCAATGAATCAATTTTAACTGAGGATTGAAAACAGCCCTTAAATTGATAAAATGTAAATTGACAAACGCTTAACAATTTTAAATTGAAGTAAAGTAATTATATTTTAAACAAGAAAGCTACGCAAAATTTAATATTCTAGAAATTAACATAATTTTGACAATTATACAATAGGTAAATGGTAAATGCGACAACAAAAGTACAAAAGTAAACTGTGTGATTCAACTTTAAAGTGTGATAAGTCCTTGTCTAGCATAATTTAAGACATTCCGCCGGCAAATGCTAGACATCTTTAATAATCACAATCTGGAGACTTATTTGATTAACAAAGTCTACTGGGTATAGTAGAATCTAATTAGATAAAATTTGGACTGTAGGTTAATTGAGTGACGTAACCAGCTACTAAGAAAGGATTTTAGGGAAATCACACCCTAAGAGGGTCAAAAAGGGGGTGAAAGTTTGTATGAAAGTCCGTCAGTTTTGGAGTTATACATGAAAATTTAAAAGAATGACTTGTCTCCGGAATTTTGTTTAATTTTCTTTAAATGAGTAAAAAACGGGAGAAAAGTTTTTTTAGGGTAATCGTTATTTTAAACTAATAACTATCTAAATGAATATTTAATCTGTCATTCCTTAAATTTCGGTATTTGGCCTGGTTAGAAATTACGAAGAGTTTCAGGATTTTTGTAAAATGATTTCTTAAGTAGGGGATGACAATTTGTACAGGAGGTTATAGAACGGACCAAAATTAGTTATACAGAGTGATCTTTATTACGCATTTTGTGTTACACTTTTTACTAATTCTAGCTCGAATGGATGGCTTTTTACTGATACAAAATGAAAAACTAACTGCCGTACTCAGAGACGTCAATTAAGTTTTAATGACAATTAAGTCTCTTGCTATCACTTTCTTATGTATAGTGCTAAATAGAGAAGGAAAGACATTTAATTGTCATTAAACTTAATTGACGTCTCTGAGTACGGCAGTTAATGTTGAAATGACGTCACATGGTAAGTTGTCTAACCCTTATTAATTATGCCCTTATGATATTTACCCTTAATAAGTTTGGCTTTTATTACGAACAAACTCAAGTCATGTAGCCCATGTGAGCAAAGTCGCGAACAAAAGCTAGTAAATAATATATTTAATGTACACCTGCACATCAAACTACCAGAAACTGTCAAATTTCCTCAATAGATTTTGAACTTTATGAATATGGCATACGGTTGAACATTAATTGAAAAAAATTGTCAGTTTTGGATATATATTTATGTACATTTTCTTGTTATTTTTGTGGTTTCTTTATTTTAACTATTTCTGCTTACTTCTATTAGTTTTTACTTAATAAACAGGTATGTTATAGTACAAAGAGGCGTTATTTCACTCACCGATGACGTCACAGTCATGCTGCTCGCGGTCGGAGAGCTTGCGCGAGGTGTGGCTTGGCACCTCCGGCAAGAGGTTGACTGGCTTCTGTGGTGTCAGTACTTTATTGTCTGGTGTACCGTTCACCTAGAACGTTTGGCATGTGACTTTAGACAATGTTTGATAATTTATTTCAATATTCACCTAAAGTGATGCCAACACAATATTTCAAATATTTTTATAAATTTATTTAATTTTTGATTTAAATATTATTAATTTGTTTCGTGGTTTGTTCATTTAAATTCAATAATTTACGTTAAGAATTAAAATTTACGCCCATAAAAATTTCAGTATAGGGCATACAACTATTTTAAGTCGACGACTAAATGATATTTGTGCTGCGTTATTTTATCGATCACTACAAATTAATAGCTTCCTGGTCGAATAAACATATTTTTTTCAGCGCCAAAATATGTACTTCATTATAATCCTTTATGGCCTAGATTAGTCCACTGCTGGAGGGTGACCTCTCCAAGTGCACGCCACCGAGCACGATCCCCGGCTACTCCCATCTAGCAATTGCCAGCCACTTTGCGAAGATCATCGTTCCACCCAGTCTAAGGGGGTATGATGTACTTAGCGTTGTAAAATGTAAACATACAGACACATAATGAAGCACAGATGTTACAAATCTATAATATACTAGCTGACCGGCGGACTTCGTACCGCTCTTTGACAGTTTCCATGACAACAAAACAAACAAATCATCCGTCGTCCGCTTAAGAACACCCGTATCCCATGATGGAAACCTATAGCAGCGCCACCTACCAGGTCCAATTGTAAATAAACCATTCTCGAAACCACTTAAACACACACAAAAATAATCATTCAAATCGGTCCAGCCGTTTAGGACTTCAGTGACATAAACACGCACAAGATTTATATATATAAAGATTAGGTAGGATTTATATATATAATAACTTTCTCCAAGAAAATAACAAAATAACAACACAAAAATAGTTTAGTAGTTCATAGGAAACTGTGCGCCAAGCTTTATTTAGTATGTGAGTTCGAAATCGTTGCCATATACTTACCCAGTTTTCTTGGTAAATAACTTTCAGTGTCACAATATCTAAAAATCTTTAAAAGGAAATACAGGAAGATACTGACTGACTTACTTACTGAAGACGCACTAAGCTAGACAAAAATGAATATGACCTTAAAACTAAAACCACAAAGCTGTACCTGAGCTGATAATGGTGAATCGCCGAGTGAATTCTGCTGCGTCGGCGATTTGTTCTCAGAGCCGTCAGTGATCGCCGCGACATGCTGTAAAACAAATGACACAGTGACAACAAGCACGAACATCATTAGTATGACACAACATGCGTACGAGAACAGATTAGTATGATATCTAATGATTCAGTTTAGCGACAAAGTGCGAAAGAGAGCCCCCATATGTTGAAGCTGTGACATGTAAAGGGTATGTACACGTTTAGCGATTGCGCCTATTTACGAAAAGACTCGTACGTAATACAACATACAACAGAGAAGTAAAAAGGAGCGAACTCTAGGGACGTTCGATGATCATCTTTGTTTCAAATGTTTCAAACATTGATGTTCCTATTTATCAAACAATGCCATGAACGCATTATCGGACAGAAGTCGCGCCATCCAAACGATTATTTTCCAAAGATGGCATAGAGAAAAAGATTAGTTCTTCTTTGATCTACTAGCTACAAATTATTGACAAATAATGTTGGGATTTATAACCAGTTTAATAGGTACACTTTATTTCATTAAAAAGTCCATTCAATTTAAGTAATTCTAACAATGTATGAAAAAAACATAGATTTAGACCAACATCGATATTTTATGTACGATAAACATCGAGCATCAAAGTTAAGCTATCGATATTGATATTAATGTCGACATTTTAGTAATATCGATCAACCCTAGGGTAACCTTTTTTATTTTAACGTCGTATAAATGTTCGATTCTATACTATTTATTCTTAGGGAACTTAACTGAATGCGCTAATTAAGCGAGCAATGAGTAGTGCGCGGAAGTACCAACAACACCATCCAGACAGCAACCGCAAATCAATTTGATGGGGTGATGTACAAACACTCCACCACTTTATTATTACCTTTCCAATTTCATACTAGATATAGAACTAACCTACTCATAAGCTTCTTATTAACACTTATTATGAACCTGTGTAAAATGGACAAAAAAATATTTAGATACTTAGTAACTATCTAAATAATATTTTTTGTTGTAGTAACTATAAACTTTGCATCGGGATGTGACTAACATGAGTCGGTACAGCATAACAAGTACAGCATAAAATCACACTGCACCTTTAATAATGTTACCTGATTGTACGCTTGCCATACTTGTCCCAAGTATACAAGGGTGGACCCTCTTTCACCCATTTGTCGTAGAAACAGCTACAAACAACAGAAATACTTAGAAAC
Organism: Eudonia truncicolella; assembly: GCA_949315975.1. Classification (NCBI taxonomy): domain Eukaryota; kingdom Metazoa; phylum Arthropoda; class Insecta; order Lepidoptera; family Crambidae; genus Eudonia; species Eudonia truncicolella. Next base: position 8,187,093 of record OX438829.1, on the reverse strand, counting down.
AGCTGCTTTTATAAATAATATAAGTAATAATAAATACATATGAAATTAAAAATAGTATTTTAAACAAGCATTTATAAAATTAAAAAAAAATATAGATGAAAAGTGATGTGCGGAAAGAAAAGATAAGAGTTAGTCCACTACTATTGTGATAGTTTTTTGCATATTTGATAAAACAAGATTGAATTTTTTGCCGAATAAAATTAAACTGTCCGCGAAATTGTTAGCCCTTGATGTTGACTTTTAAGTTTGTCTGTCTATCCACGACTATGCAAAGGACGGATGTAAAGTAAATGATGCAATTAATTACTAATAAATTAATGCATTAAACATGTCTATTAAGGTTTACGACCGCGCTGCGTGGTGACATATCACAGCTTTGTTATTGTCCAAATAATAATTATTATGTTAAAACCCTTCGAATGACGTTCAAACAGATTCTATTAAATGTATATTAAAATCAAACATTTATCAATCAACCTTTTTGTTTAGTGACAATGATAAATTATTACTAATTTATCAGTTTCAGTTCAGCTTTACAAGCAGCTAGTGAGAATATGTAAAGTGAGAAAATACAAAACCAACGACCAACAATAAACTTACCTTCACTGTTTTCAATTATAACAATTTAGACTACGGCACTACAGCGGCCGATAACAGGAATCATCTTACCTTAAAGTTATTCGAGTTAGCTCCCAAACCCACATGCAACGGGCAAAAATAAATCGAGCTAATATATACTTTGAACATGGTGGATACCGGCGAGGGCGTGGTACGGGGCGTCTTCTGCCTGAACATGGAACTGTTGTCTTCCAAGCAGTCAGTGCTCTTGAGCAGACCTGTCACTAGCGCCGCCTCGCGATGGAAGTCGGGATGCTTGGTGTTGATGTACGCTAGCTCGATCGCAACGAGGTTTTCCACCTGTTTTAAGTTTGCATTACATTTTAATTTATTTTATATGGTTTAAGATAGCTAACAGTTTACAATAGAAAAAAATTATGACTATAAACAAGTTATCTAATTTGTGTGTGAAGTACTCTAATGTTCGAATGTGTTAGTTCATATATTATTCGGTGACAAGAATGTTGTGAATAAATTAGTTTGGAAAAGAGATGAAAAAAAATCACGAGCGGCATTTGAAGCCGTACCTTCTTAATGTAAGTATTTGCGATAGTCAATCAAGAAATTTATTTACCCCTAAGAGGTACAAATGTTTTCTTTACGTATTAATATATAAGATAAGAAGCAGGAGTCTAAGTACTATGGAGTTGGTGGACGGCAGCCTTGTCCGCAGCAGCTGCGTGACCTAACCAAGTTGCTTTAAAAGGCCCTACTACTAAGCAAGTGTTGGTACAGTGCCATTGAGACAGCATCCCCGTGCACCTGACCAAAGCTTGACCAGGCTTGTAAGTATAAAGGAGCTCGATTTCTTTCCGCAAAGGCCGGTAACAACCATCAATCCGCACTGGGCCCGCGTCGTGGTTTATGGCCGGTTCTCCCTGTAGTGTTTCCACCCATAGGGGAGGTTCGCGTTCCCGATGGGGACATAAAATATGCCGAAAATGATGATAATGGTGTCAAAGTACAGTACCATGGAGTTGGTGGCCGGCAGCCGTGTCCGCAGCAGCTGCGTGACGACGTCCACGATGCGCTGGTGCAGGCGCGGGAAGCGCAGCATCTCTTGCTGCACCTCCGTGCCGCAGTGCTGCACGATGCGCTGCATCTCTTCGTGCACCTGGACAAGTACAAATCTGGCTTGAACCCTCTTAGCCCAAAAAGCTTTATAATATCTATATAAGTGTTAAATAGATATTAATGCGTTAATAGAATTAAATTAAGAATAGAGTTTATGCGAGTGCTGAGGTCATCAGATTGGTGAGCAAAAACTTATCATACCGAGTTCCTCTGAGCTTCGGAAGGCACGTAAAGCCGTTGGTCGCGGCTGCATTAGCAGTCGCTAAAAACCTTCAATTCGCACGCCCGCGTGGTGGTTTATGGCCCGTTCTCCCTATCCATCCATAGGGATGGCTCGTGCCCCAGCAGTGGGGACATAAAAATGGATGATAATGATGATGATGATGATGAGGGTAATTCAATTGAAACAACTTACCAATTCTACGCATCGAAGCGATGGGTCCTCCAGCCTTCTTATTTGCCTTTTGACTAGTAGTTCGAACGAGACTTCAGGCACAAACAAAGCAGGCCGAGGGCCGGTGGCATTGCGTATGGCGGTCAGTATGTCCATGCGAGTTAAACCTTAAATAAAATACCATCTAAATATTAATATGTAAAGAAAAAACTTTGTACCCCCCAAGAGAGTGTAAGATTTGGCATAGTTAAAGTTCATAGTCAAAGGAGAGCAGAAAGATAAAATGTATGTTTAATATTTGTTAAATTGTAAAGCTAATGCGACCATATCGATGTTTCGTACATATACAAAGGAGAATGCCCATTCTTGGTATCGTCCTTTGTTTGAATTGTACCTCCACCTAATTTATATCAAAAATCAAGTTTTTTTTTTCAGAGGCCTTGTGCTCTATTATGCAGGTATATGAACCATTTTTTTCTAAGGCCGCTGTTACACTATCATAGATGATCATAATAGTAGAAACATAATGTCATATTAGCACGTATAGCGTGTAACATCGGACAGTTCTGACATCATAATGTGTTGTTAAATCTGTGGTCCCTAGACGGTAATGCAGCACTAGATGCTTGATGAACAAACCGTTTATTTTATCATATCAATACGAACGAACAGCATTCAATCTAGGTACTGGCAGTTGATTGATGAGTCCCTTTTATTTTTCAGCATTTACATGCTGACAAATAAAAGCTATGAATGACACGTATGCATGATCGTCTGTCATGTCATGCACGTTGACGTAAATGCATTTGATGCAGCATTAACGTTTAGGGCCATACCTACATGTATCATGTACGACCCTAAGGCCGCTTGTTAACGGCTGTTTTTTTACTGGACACCGAGCCGGTGCAATATATACTACTCAAAACAAAATAAGGGCCACGAGGTATTTTGTCTGTACCATGAAAATAATAAAACCAATATTAATTTTTTTGTCTCCATAACGAAAACTAATGTTGTTTTTACCGTGTAGACCAATAAATTTATTCCAATAATAATGATTAAAAAGTTTATTTGCTTTTGAAACAAAAAACACATTTAAGGTTAAAAATAAAAACAATGTAAAGTTACTGAAAACAAAAGAAAATACTCCATGCTCATCTTTTAGTAACGGGTATGCCCCCCTCGTTTCGTTACGCACTCCTGAAGCCTGGAGTGCATGCTCTCAATCAAATGCCTGACATTTTCCATTGGAATCTCTTCTCAGGCCCTTTTAACAGCGTTGATGAGTTGCTGTTGATTGTGGATTTCCTGATCACCGTCTCTAACTCTTCGTTTCAACTGATCCCACATGTGCTCTATTGGATTTAAGTCCGGACTGTTCGCCGGCCACGGCAAGACTTGAATTTGAGACGCTTCCAGTACAAAGCGAGTCGCTTGAGCCGTGTGTGCACGAGCATTGTCTTGCATCAAGATGAATCCAGGACCCGCTCGCTGGGCAAATGGGATCACATGTGGTCTGACGACTTCCTCAATATACCGCTGAGCAGTAACAGTACCCTCATTTAAAATAGCGAGCTCAGTTTTGCCGTGTAAGCTTATCCCGCCCCAAATCATTACATTTGGACCACCAAAACGATCGACTTCATGGATGCAGGCTTCTGAAAATCTCTCGCCGCGTCTTCTCCATACTCTAATACGCCGATCGTCGTTAAACAATTTAACTTTGCATTCGTCTGTGAAGAGCACCATGCCCCATTGGTTTATGTCCCAGTCCAAATGTTGACGGGAAAATCTTAAACGATTTGCACGATGATTTCTGGTTAATGGAATACGGACAACTCGCCTTCTTGATGCCTGCTGGTCTTCATGCAATCGATTACGAATAGTTTGGTCACTGACACGAGTACCCGTTGTGAGCCGTAAACGATTTTGCAGCTTGCGGGCCGTCGTTGTGCGATCTCGGCGCGCACTTAATCGAATGTAACGATCCTCTTGAGCTGTTGTAATGCGAACTCTGCCCGAACCAGGTCTTCTTCTAACACTGCCGGTCTCTTGGAAACGATTCCATAGATTTTGAATAGCTCTTCGAGAAAATCCCAATTGCAAACCCACAGATCGCTGCGAATGACCTTCTTCAATCATTGTAATGGCTCTGGTTGCTGTCAGCGAGTCCATATGACGCCTGCGTGCTTGTGGCATATTGCAAAAGATGTTTCTGACTCGAGATATCAATGAACTCTGATAATTTCTAATAAACTAAGAAGCTAAGGAAAGCAAACCGTCAAAGAAAATGGAATCAAAATTTTCAAAAATAATTTTAAATCAAATTTTATTTAAAATTGTTGCCAGCATTAGATGAATACTACAATATTAAAAAGTTTAGGTATCAAAGAGTTTGTATACTCAATATTTTACTACTTTCAATATGTAAATGTTTAATAATTTACACCAAAATGAAAAAATACCTCGTGGCCCTTATTTTGTTTTGAGTAGTATATTTATCTTTTTCTGAACCCCTTGATAGTAAAGACAGCCGTATGGTACCGGCCCGGTATCCGGTAAAAAACGGGTAACAAGAGTTCTAAACTTGTATTGTAGACTTTCGAGTCCATACATAGTTCCATACAGATCCGACTACTTTTTTCGCGACAGCTGTCGCATTATAATACTGTAATGCGATTCATTATATTTTTCATATCATATTGAATTATTGACACATAAACATCTCGTTATTTTAATGAAATAACTAAAATTGAATCGATTATATTTTGATAAATCGATTGGCTTGTTACAAAATGGCAACATCGAGGAGACAATGACAACTCGACATGTCAAAAAAAAACAAATTAAATGGAAGTGAATTTAATTACTAAATAATATGGGGATTTCTCGTCGGAGAAGTTAAGACAAATTATTTAACAGGGTTTTATGAAAATAAAAAACATGATTTTTGATATAAAAATCATCATTGTACAAAATTATTTGTAGCGAGCCCATACTACGATGGGCATTCTCCTTTACACTGTGACTGGCTAGACGACGGACGCGTTAAAGGAGGTGTATAAGTCTAACCTGTTCCATTAAAAATTTAAAAACACCACCTTAATATTTTACTTTCTTCCTAACTGAAATAGCTTTTCTGCTTATTTACAATTTACATTAATTTAGATTAGCTAGGCGTTGTCCGCGCGTGCGGTGACCTTACTCGCACGTGTAGTACATGCGAAATGCCGATAGTTCACTTTTTAAAAAACGCGTAATAACTCGCGTGTTTTTAAATTTGCTATTACCTTTTCTAACTGAAAGGGATGTAGATAAGTTACTAGTTTACCTCCTTAAACGTCTGTCGTCTAACCTGACACGCTGTATAGGAAGGATTTTAAATAAAAAAAAATGCTAGCATGTCTTACCTACTAACGGGTAAATAGAATCCAGTGTCCTCCCGAACGTCTCATGGAAAATGTAACAAATCCTGGCGCCTCCACACAATTCTGTGGTCTCAATATTCCTAGCGGTACCCTCTATGGTGGAGCAGTAAGCGCTCGCAAACTTCGTTATGATCTGAAGAAGCGTCTGCGACTTGTCCGACACGTCCTCCCCGTAAGAGTTCAATAGTGATTGGAATTGTGATATCATTACATTCACTCGGACCTATAAACAAAATGCTAGGTATAATTAACATTTTACATAGAAACGCTGCGATCAATTATGTACTAGATTCCCGATGAGCGCTTGAAAAACGGTAGGCGACCAAAGAGGCGTAGGCGAAGTGTAGGCGACGCGTAGGCGACGCGAAGGCAACTTTGGTCGCCTACTGTTTTTCAAGCGCTCATCGAGACCCAACGGACCACAGAGCCAAAATGACGTTTGTGGCGATGACAGTAAATATTAAGGACAAATATTTTGGAACCTTAATTTAATCTTTATATTTAAGATTTAAGCTTCATAGTAAGCTGAAGTTGTTGATGCTATCCAGTGTTTTTTCAGATTTTGTTATTCGAAATTCAAATGTATAGGTACAAACAAAGCAAACAGGACCACTTTCGAGATGTATTTTTGATCCGGATCCTTTATCTAGTACCTAATTAATCGAAGTTGAAAAGTGATAACTTATTTATTAGTTTTGCTGGTTTATTACCAGCGTTCGGAAAAGGTCTACCTTTTCTACAATATTCACCTTCATTTCGCGATGAAACACAACATGGAGCTGTTACCTCCGAATGATTTTATTTTTTATAGTTGAATGCACGGCCAAATGTGACCACTCCACCTGATGTTAAGTGGAAATGGAATTCAGACGCGAAGACAACTGGTGCAGCGTGAAAACATCGCAGCATTAGTCACACTCACCCTGCCGGCCCACAAAGTACCTCTTCACGGCTCGTTTGAAAAACCCCATTTCATAGTGAGAGAACAAGAGAAAACGTGTGCTGGTAGAATATTCCATCTTTTGGTATTTCCCGAATTTTAAAAATAATCAAATCTAACATTAGAAAGTTTTTGATATTTCAATGCAACAATCCCAAAACTATAAAGTTAATATATAATTACCGAAACACTAAATGCCGGTATAAATTTGGAGGTATTAACAGCTCATTACTATGCCCCGCGTCGTCGTGAAGTTTAGGTGAATACATCTATTCCAATCACTGTTTATTATTTTATTACCTTCAACTCCGGCAAGCAATCCCTAATGTGGTGCATTAACAGCCTGTTCAGTGTTTTAGCTAAGTATGGGGTGCCGTTTCTTGTCGCAATAGTTGGGTATTTTCTTTGGAGATACGTAGCCTCATCTTTTAGAGCATCCTGAAAAATAAATACACCATTAAATCTTTGTTAAAGAATATCAATTGCCGTTATATGAATTACAGTCTGTAATCTACAGATAATGAAATGTGCAAATTCATTTTATCATAATATTGTCGTGTTAACTTCCTGAAACTGTAGTTACTTTTTATAATCTATAACTAATCATGAAATCCTGTATTAAAAGATTCACGGTGTTATGTATCTAATTATCCATCTATATGAGAAGGTAAAATAATAACTGATACAATGGGCCTTGAAGAATACACATTCACTTATATCTCAGCCGAAGTAGAAATTTTAATGTAATTTTTTTAAATATTAAATTTATTATAAAAATATTTAGTAAAAAAATAAAGTTATCATCTCCACCATGTAGATTCAAAAAGAAAACAAAAAGATCTTTACCCTTTGACTAACAGAATCATAATATTTTGGAATATAAGATTAATAGATAAAATCATGACAAATTAACTTTTTTGTGATCAATCATACAATTGATAACTTAAATAAGTATACTACTACATACAACTATGTATATATTTTGGAAGAAAGTCAATAACTACTAAATAAATTTCCAGTGATACATTTATTATTAAATGTTTTTGTTTTGTTTATATAATTTTAACGCAAATTTTGTTGTCTTTGGCTTTCAAAGTAAAAAGTAAATAGTGTTGAATAATTTCGGCGGGCTGGTTAGAACCACGATAGCTCAATTGGAAGAGCACCTGACCCGGTATGTCAGAAGGGTGCAGGTTCAAATCTTGATTGTGGAAATTTTTTCAACATTTATGTTTTTGCAACATTTATTATTGTAAAAATATGTAAAGATGATATAAAAAAATTTACCTAACCATGATGTATCAAACTTTCTATCTTCCCGTCTCAATGGCTTTACACGGGACTTAACGCAATTACTCCTATAGCAGTCTCATTGACATACCAACTTTTAACTAATCGACTTTAACTTACACCAATTGATTTCTTATCAATAATGTCTTGTTGTGACCTGTTCACAACACCGATGATGCCAAGCTTGACGGGAATCACACGCCCACACAAGATGTCGATTGCGTCAGTGCCTGTAACAAACGATTATTTACTGCTCAAAATTTAAAACATTGAGTTTTCCTTCATTCATTTTAGGCTACAACTAGGAGAACTACAAGGAGACTAGGAGACTTTGTACTGAGTAGAACTGGCATAGAATAACCTAACCGCTTCTATGCACAGAAATCTGACTATTACTTAATCTGTGCCACCAGTTTCAAATTCAGACATTCCGGGTTCAATTCGCAGCAGTATTCACATGTTACTGCATTAAATTTGGTTGGTGGTAGGGTTGTATTTACCATTTTATTTAAGTCTGTCGCCATATCATCAATGTTAGTTAGTATTCACATTCGAACAATCGGTATTTAAACGACTCAGTATAGGGATGTCCGAAACTATAGTAGATACACGAAATCTGTTTCGAAAACCGTGAAAACTTGGTATGGAATAAATTAATAGCCTTTAAAAAGTTATTATTATAATAGCCATCACTGTCCTACTTCCTGGGCAAAGGCCTCCCCACACTTTTTCCACGACTTCCGTTAAAGTTTTTTTTTATTTTTCAAACCAAGAAGTCACTTGAAGATACTGCGATGTAAGTGTACTATTGAAAATGCTATATCAATAAAAAAATATAAAAAAAGGACATTGAAATGACATTCAAACAAAAAACAACAAAACGACATATGAGATACTGGGATCTCAAAAAAAACTGCACTGACCTGCATCCATGAGATCAAGTTTAGTAACTACAGCTAACGTCCTCCTTCCATCAGGATCCACATCTTTGGACAATTTAATTGCTTCACTGGTCGCCATGTCGGTGTTAGCGGCCGTCACGGCGAGGATTATAGAATTAGGGTTGGCAATGTATTTAATTATGAGATTCCTTATTTGGGCCTCAATATCTTCAGGCTGATCACCTATAGGCACCTGTTGAAAAATTAAATGTATGTTATTTAAAACTATAACTCTAATAACGAATTCTGCATTCTTTTTTATGTTTAGGTGGCAAACGAGCGAGTCCTGATCAAAAGTAATCACCCATATAAACCCGCAACACAAGAGAAATCGCAAATGCGTTGCCGGCCTTTGAGAAAAGAACATGCTCGTTTCTTGAAGTTCCCTAAGTTGTAACGGAAGTCAGATACCGCCACTGTAAGCTGGTTCCATTGAACCATGGATCTTTCATTAAAGCCTTTAGCAGCATTTAGCTTTAGGATTAGTAGAGCAAAGGATGCAAAAAATCATACTTTGATAAGGCTTGTGTTTAAACGCGTACCAAAAATGTATCAATTTTACTACCAACAAAATTCGAAACGCTTACCAAAACGGATAAATGATCACCAAATTGTGTTTCCTTAAATATTATAAAAAGGATACAATTTATATTTTTATTAAATGCCTTAAAAATATATGAACACCTTTTAACTGCATTTCAGACCAAACATGTTATATTGTCACCAAATAGATAATACCAATATTTTATGCCTCGAGTTTCAATTTGGTAGTTTTTGCTTTCTGTTGTCTAATAAAAAAAAAATACCTCGAAATTCAAGACAATCGCTACGGTGCGCTTCGCGATTGTCTCAAATTTCAAACCTATCACGTGACCTACAGGAGTAGAGCAGCTAGTATCCTCAATCATTTGAATAATAGTGTAAATATTTGGTGATCATTTATCCATTTTGGGAAGCAAAAAGAATATTTGTACAATATATGAAATTATTGTGATGTGTGTTTATTTATTTTGAACCATAATATAGTATATTTTAGGACCCTTTTTATAAAGAAATTTAATTTTTTATGGAGTCAATAATTTAAAAGGAATTTAATTTTTTTTGGAGTCATTTAATTTATTTAGTGCTTAGGGTCTAGAAAATATTTCTGATAAGCGTTTAAATTAAAAGCATTTTACTTGAAATGTACAATAATAATTAAAAAATTGACTGACACTAAGGATTGAATATTCATCTTGTGTTAATAAATAACAAATTTGCTATGATCCTGAAACCACCTCTATTCAATTCATACATAATACTAGTGGCCCGCTCGCGACTTCGTCCGCTTGATAACACCCATACCCCATATGGACCCTTATTGCAGCGCCTCCTACCGGGTCCAATTGTAAATCTAAACCATTCTCGAATCCACTTGAAAACACAATAATATCATCACAATTGGTGCAGCCGTTTAGGAGTTCAATTACAAACACACGCACAGAAGATTTATATATATAAACTAGCTGACCGGCGGACTTCGTACCGCTTTGACAGTTTGCATGACAACAAAACAAACAATCGTTGACAGTTTCCATAACAAAAAACAAACAAATCATTCGTCCGCTCATGAACACCCGTATGATGGACCCCTATAGCAGCGCCACCTACTGAGTGCAATTGTAAATCTAAACCATTCTCGGATCCACTTGAACACACACACAGAAAATTTCATCATCCAATCCAAATTCATTCATCTATCTATTCATTAAATTTGATAATAAAAAGATATGAAATCTATAACCATTCTCTCTCCTTGATAAAATAATGTCACAGCAGATAAAACAAAATAGCTTTGTTTTAGGATTAGTAGAGCAAAGGTTGCAAAATATCATACTTTGATAAAGCATTTTACTTGAATAGTACAGACGCCTGCACGTCAACCTATTCAAAACTGTCAAATTCCTGCAAAACATTTTTAACCATATTATTATGGCATAAAGTTCAAAGTCTATTGAGGAAATATGACAGTTTGTGGTAGGTTGATGTGCAGGCGTGTGTACAATAATAATTAAAATAATGACTGACACTGAAGATTGAATATTAATCTTGAGTCAATAAGTAACAGCTATGAACCCTGAAACCACATCTATTCAATACATACATAATATTTATTTATTTTTATTTTTACCTCCTGAAGTCCTGAATAAGTGCTTGTAATGACCATGTTTACGAAATGATCCAATTCTTTGATCAGAGCCACCATGTCGAGTTTAATTTTGAAATATTATATATACCTATGTATTTTATATTTTCTAGATATTTTTTATCATACCGTTAATAATATTATCTAGCAGATTCCAACGAAAACATCAAAAAACTACTAAACTATTAGTACTAAACTTTTAGTTTTCCCTCATGCTATAGTCATTAATTAATTAATTGTTTATAAGAGAAAAACAAATATAATAAATTATTAAAAAATTTGGAAATCCGCGTGATTATGACGTCTTTAGTATGCTTCGCCGACATTAATAAACGAATGTTACAACAACTTTGTTTCGAGCGTCGAAGAAAATTTTGATAATAATATCAAATTGTTTTACCGATTTATTAACTGTAAAATAGAAGTTGCACTATTCCTCAGACAATGAAAGACGGAAACGAAACTAGTTCGGACAGCGTGCAAATTTGTGAAGTTTTTGCAAAATATTTTGGATCGGATTACGAAAACTCCCCTAGTATCTCGGGTCACACATGCAATGTTTCTACAAACAACTGATGTAATTTCCAATTTAACCATAACGGAGGAAGAAATACATAAGTTAAAAAAATTAAACAGCTATAAGGACGCGGGACCCGATAACATATCACCTTCAGCTTTTATAAAAGCATACTCCAAAGAATTTAGTCTCCCATTAACAATTATTATTAGTAAATCCCTCCATTCTATTGTATTCCCTGCATTATGGAGGGTTGCCCATGTCCCTATTTATAAAAATGGGTGTAGATCTGAATGTGAGAATTATCAACCCATTAGTATTTAATCCTGTCTCGCTAAAGTATTTGACTCGGTTATATACGGCTATATTTATAATCATGTGGAGCAATCAATTTCTGAAAAACAACATGGCTTTGTAAAGGGTCGCTCTACTATTACTAATCTCCTAAAAATCCGTGAAATTCTCAGTTCGGCATCTCCCACTTATAAATAAATAATATTATTATTATAAACGTTATGTTTGGACATACGGCATTAAGCTTTGGGGCACAGCACCAAACCGCGAAGAGAAGTCTATCAGGATAAATTATCTAACCATGTCAACACCTTGGCTACAGAACTTAAAGGCACTGGCAGTGTCCTTTTCTCAAGACTAAGGATGAAGTGTCCCAAACCTCCAAAATCGATTCCAATAATAAGTGAGTGTGGTCAGTGGACCATCTTCACAGTTTCAAGACACTAGCAGACACATGTCAAACACAGTAGCAGCTAAATGTGGAAAAACAGATTGCTGTGACGAGCAAGATATAAAAAAGAATATTATAAAAAAAAACTTCATAAAGTTGTCAACATTAACCTAGAATAAGTTTTCAATATGTTATATTTTTATTATTCACCATTCTATGTATATATTAGTTTTTAATTGAATATAGTTTTAGATTTTATTATTACTTTAACATGGACGCTTATTATTAATTGTGTTGTGTACACATGTTTTATATAGGAATTTAGCTCTTATACAATTTATAATGCTTTTTTGTTATTTTTTAATTCTAATAAATAAAAAAAACTAACTTAACTGATCTTTAGTATTTGCAAAAATATTATGATCGGGTGTGAATGACGGTAGTTGTTGACATTGAATGGGTGCCTTTGGCTTTCAAAGTAAAAAATTAATAGTGTTGAATAATTTCAGCGGGCTGGTTAGAACCACGATAGCTCAATTGGAGAGCACCTGACCCGGTATGTCAGAAGGGTGCAGGTTCAAATCCTGCTTGTGGAAATTTTTTCAACATTTGTGTTTTTGTAATTTGTTTTGCAACAAAATTTGCATTATAGTTATATAAAAAAAAACAAAAACATCTTATAAATAAATAAATAAATAAATAGGTAACCAATTACAGATTACCTATATACCTTACCTTTTTATTAATAGGTAATAATTTAATTATTTAAACCCATCATTGGCCGAGCACTCCGAGCACTCCGAGCGACTCCCGCAAAACCAAAGTTATTGCAGATGCGTTACCAGCCTTGAGGAAGGAATTGGATCTTGAGGAGGGAGTAGGAATTGGGAGGGGGGAGGGGTGAGAGATGGGCCTCCGGTACTTGCACTCACCGGACGTAACACAACAGCTACGAGTGCCACTGTTTCACGCCGATATGAGAAAAATTCAAATAGAAATAAAACTAATTACCTTTGTGATTCCTGGAAGGTCTACTAATGTTAGATTAACTACTCTGGTAGAGAATATCTTCAAGTTTATAGCTTCTGGACAGATGCCCTTGTTGCTCCCGGCCATGCGATCTGTTTCTTTTTCGATTTCTTGTCTTATCTCGTCGAAATCTGAATAGACCCTGTCTTTGACGTGCAGAAATTTGCCCCATTCTTCTAAATTCACAGTACCTGTAACAATGACAAATTCATTGTTAAAAAAGACATTTAACATAAGTTGATTGACATTACTTACCATTAATTATAATGTAAGTCATAGATTCAAAGTAGTCAATTACATAGATAATAATTACATGCTGTGAAGTCATTTGCCATGCTAAGTATAAAAAAAAATTAAACAATGCAATATGTAGAATTATGAAGTATTACATAGATGATTCAAATGCTTATTCACATGAAACTAAATAGACATAAAGTGTGCTAAAATAGTGATACAAAAGTTCTTGTAAATGCAGCGTGCATTTTATTAACAACACAAAAACAGTACTTTACTATCAAGTACGAACCTTTAGTAAACATAGATTTTTGAAGTTGAGCTATTGGGTTCCATGATGCAGCCTCAGAACTCTGGTGTCTTAATACTAATCAAAATATTAAAATAGTAACTTTAGTTAATTAGTAAATTTTAATCAAATTTTAATTATTTTAGTTCTGAAATTATTACTATGATGAATTATGTTAAACTAATTTATTGATTTTGATATTGTTTGTGTTGTGATGTTTATTACTTGTAACCATAGTCCATGTTACAGACGCATTTTATTGGGTTATAGTCTGATCCAATTATTTTAAGTTTCCCCAATATTATTGTACTTACTGACTGTAAGTACAATAATCTGTATCTGGTGTTGTAATAAATAAATAAATAAATAAATAAATAAAAATACTAGCTTTAGGTCACATATTTTTAAGACTCAATCTTAACACTAGATAATGTGCCAATGAGATCCTCAGTTTATTTACTAACAAATAAGAAACACAATAAAGGACTAATGCGCTGTAATTAACTGCTTTTATTGCTACTATGAAATGATAATAAGAATTTACTTTTACCAAAAAATCATGAATCTAGTCATAAAACAGAATTTATTTATTAACAGATTTCTAAGCTTTGACTTTTTTGTTGATTTAGCAGCTCTGTTTAGGGCACATGAGATGGATGTAGTGTTAGTGCAGATTAATTCCCGAAAACCACCCTATACTCCAGGGAACCCATGAGAAACATTTGTTTCTTGCCATAGAAACATTATTACTATTTAGCTTCATTTAATTCATGGCAAAAGCAAGAAAACAATAAATTGTTTAGTTGTGTTGTACATTTTACTACTATTAACATTTATAAAATTCAATTGCTATTTTAATAATGATTTTTATAAAAATAATGACAAAATAAGCAAACATAAAAATAAACAAATGCACAATATTTTAAGTTAACAATACTAAACAGAAAGCAAACAGCCAAAAGGTTTACAAAATGTAATAAATAATCAAATAATACAGAAATATAACAAACCTTCTTCAGCAGAACGATGTTCCTTGCTTTCTTTGGGGCTGTAAACCAGCTGTAGGATGAGTGGGCGTCTGGTGACAATGCCTGGTCCTCGAGGGAGAAATGAGCGGCCAACAAGACTCTCAATCACAGAACTCTTGCCAGAGCTCTGCAATACAATGAGACACGATGAGAAAATTGGTCATAATGTAGGTAAGTAGGGATGCAAAACCATTGCATTGATTGAATCAAATGACAATGATGTATTAGAACTGTATCATCCAGAATTTTAACTTATGTGGTTTATGTTACATGTCTAACTTCAGAGTACAGCAATAATTTCTCGATGTTACTAATTTTACTGCACTTGCCAGTTGTCACTGATCTTAACAGGACTATGTGACCACAATAGATTTCACATGAATTAATCACAAAAATAAAACAGGGCACGGTCAATGACAGAGTAGTGCATTATATTGAATTGAGGACAAAGAACTCTGGTGACATAGTTTACATAATCATTTTTAAATACAGGCAAAGGTTGTCGAGAACATAAGTAAAAAGGCATTATATATATTTCCAGTTAGAATAATTAAAAATATTAACCTGGGTTCCTAGAACTACAATTTGAGGTAATTGGATGGCATCCGCTCCTACTGTATTAAAAACATCTTGTAACTTATTAATAACAGGTATAAGTGCTTCCATTATAATATTTTTTTTAAATTTCAAGAACTGTATTTTGTAGGTGACACAGTTTTTTTAGAAAGCAATAACTTTGCTTTTCAATTTTTTATCAAAACAGTCAGTTCAGTACTGACCGGTAAAAGTCAGCCATATTGATTTGTTTTTTTTTGTTCAAAACCAGAGACATTGTAGAATACGGACTGTCAAATTTGGTTAAGAGAAAATAAACTTTAATGATTGCAGTTACATTCAAAAATTGTGTAAACGTTAGATTTTGTTTTCTACTGTCGTTATAGATAAACAAAGAAGTCCTAGTATTCCAGCCGAACCCTACATATTCTTCAGTATTTTCATTTTGATCAGTTATGTATCATAACGGACATCATTATTACTGATCAGGAAGTCGGAATTTGTCGGTCATTCCAGATTCGCATTCAAGGATTGATTGGGGGACCCTCTTTTTATATTTAGATGTGCCAATGAAAGAAAACTAGTAAATAGTCTTTACTTAGTCACTGTGCCTCGAGTCGAGTTATCGGATCTTAACAAAATTATAAGTTATGTATGTATGACACATACTTTTAGGAGTTTATGTGTAAAAAATTCAACGAAGAGTTTATAAAACTTAAACTTAATTGGATATATATACAAATTGTCTTGCCTTTTAACGATTACTTTAGCAATACAATCTAACTACAGTCTCACATGAAGATATACAAGTATATACAATCGTTATAAGTAGTACATAACATTTACATTTAATTTTCTCAAAATCATAAATCTTTTGGATTCGAACATTCATACTAATTAACCGTCAGAAGTACTTACCTGATAGATAACACATTCGGTGATAGGAACAGAGAATAATTGACTAAATGAACAAAAAAAAACAGAACGGAACCCCTAAAACTTTATCAAAAATAAATAGGGGAGGAGTTGGCACAATAGGCACACAGCAGAGGCAAAGGAGGTGAACTTTAGGTAGTAACACTAAACAGTTCATTACTCCAATCAACTGATTGATTAATGTTGTCTTAATGTCGATAAACTCGTATTATTTTCAAAAGTATGTACTTCCACGATGACCGAGATATCAAGAAATGTTTTGATGTGTACCAACTCACTAAAAGTAACTGATTAGGTACGTGAAATATGGCTGGCCCTGCTTGATACAAATTGTATTTGCAGGCTATGTAAAATGGGTAAATACGTTAAGCTCCATTTTGTCTTCACAATATACATAATATTGTACCTAACACATTTACTTTAACCCTATTTAGAGCAAATAAAATTATTTGTATTTGTATTTGTATTAGTTTATGGCCCGTTCTCCCTATCCATCAATAGGGAAAGCTCGTGCCGTGCCCCAGCAGTGGGGATATGTAGCCTATCCAAAATACCCAGTTTGTGTTAAACCCCTAACCTCCCTAACCCCAGCTGTCACATAAGTTGTAACATTGTTTTGGACCGGAATGGTCATCTTTTCGGTACATTTAGCAATTACGTAGAAGAGAAACCATTTCTGTTATTATAACCTCTATTTTAAGGTTGACTGACGGCCCACTGAAATTGATCAATCCTTCTTCCAGGAATCCAGTATAATCAGTTTAAGGGCTAAAATCAGGTTTCATATCTCCATCACAATCGCTCCAGGTAGACAAATCGTGTCCGTTAAGCTGGCGTACACATGGTCTAATTAACGTTTATTGTTATGCATGCCCTCTTTTATTGCGTAATTAGTGCATAATTACTGCAAACATAAAATAATTAGTGCCTCCTTAGTTTAAGAAATAAAGAGACCTTTTTAGTACACACTAAAGCCAGCGTACACACGCTGGCATCACAATCAAGCTGGCGTACAGGTGATCGTTCTCGAAAACTACTTATATTATAGCAACGAAATTTACACACACATTTAGTGCCTTATTAGTACCCCCGCTATGCAAAATTTAATAATATTAAGGATTGTTCATAAAGGAACGGAGATATTGAACAAGACTTGTGAATGACATTTCGAGCTGGCGTCTATACAGCGTACCCATATTAGTGCTTACAGAAAGCGAACTTTTGACGTGACAACGTCTTATAAATTGGTTTGCCGGGTGACACTTCAAGAAACTGCGTTACGCTCCGCTCACGTTATGCGCTCACAATGAGAGCGAGTGAGAGGCACGCGTCCCTTCCACTCGGGCATGGTTAGCCCGCCTAAGAGCGAGAGAGACAGACATAAAAAGTGAAAGGTAAATACGTATGTATGTGTAAAGGTAAAAATAAAATTTTGTTAATATGAAATTCAGTGCGAGATTCTTTGTATAAATTAATGTTTTAAATATAATTCTTTGTATAAATAAATGTTTTAATTTGTTACTATTATTTCATCCTTCTTCCTACTATACGAATGAATATTCACATTAAAATTATTTTACCACTCAAAGTCGTTGTCACGTAAAACTTTCGCCCGTATATCGACTTTACAGGCAACCAATTTTTATTTTTATAATTATTATAATGTATTATTAGTGCGTGAAATTCTGACTCTGTGAGTAAAAATAGTTTATGTGAATTCGCAGTGGGACTATGTAAAAAAAATATGTAAATTCATACTAAAGTACAGACAAGTTCAAAAGTGTTTGCTCTACCTTTAAAGTTGTTTTGGAAACACTGAATTAAATCAAAAACTAATCTAACAGAAGATAAGATCGTTTATTATTGCAGTTTGCGCTCGATCTGTCATTGCTAAAGTAAAACAACTTTCGCAAAGGCTGGTCATCCGATCCGATTGAACCTGCACCCTTCTGACATACCAGGTCAGGTGCTTTCAAATCCTGCTCGTGAAAATTTTTTGAACATTTGTGTTTTTGTAATTTGTTTTGCAACAAAATTTGCGTTAAATTATATAAACAAAAACAAAAACATTTTATAAATAGCTTGCCTACTTCTTAACTGATTCTCTCAAGAAGTCCGCCCGAGGAATTAGTAAAGCTTCACATCTTTACTGAGATACTCGAGGGGTTGGGGTTGGGGAGTCTATATATCTCACTTCTCATTTCTATTATCATTTATCATCATCATACTAGAAGGAAATATTATACCTATATTTAATTTTATGTACCTATATGTAAGAAAAATTACTTTGACACTGGTTAAATGTGCTAATCGCACGAAGCCATCAACTACAGGAGAAAAATCTTTGGTTTGGTTGGTGTGTGAAAGGTGATAGAATGAACCAAACCAAAGGGACTTCTTGGCGGAAAAGTGAAGAATCATGTCTGCGGTTTTGTTTTATTTTCTAAAATTTGTGTTATGTCGAATAT
This sequence comes from Eudonia truncicolella, assembly GCA_949315975.1. Lineage (NCBI taxonomy): Eukaryota > Metazoa > Arthropoda > Insecta > Lepidoptera > Crambidae > Eudonia > Eudonia truncicolella. Next base: position 8,168,482 of record OX438829.1, on the reverse strand, counting down.
TAATGTGAAATAATGGTTGATTATTAACCGTTAAGTGTTCGTAAGTGTGCATGAGTATTGGCAAATGAAACAAAACAGTGCAACGTTACTTTTCAAATTCTCTCAAGAAGTCTGCGTGCGGACTTAGTAAAGCCCCACATCTTTACTGAGATACTCGAGGGGTTGGGGTTGGGGAGTCTAAATTTCTCACTTCTCATTTCTATTATCTTTCATCATCATCATCATACAGGAAACAAGACAGGACAAGTAACAAAGAAGTAACTAATGAAATTAAGAAACTAATGACATGGCAGCATGGTTTATGACCTTAGCCGGTTACTCAGAGAACGAACTACACTTAAAAAAAATTAACCAAACCTAGCTTTGTTTGATTGTTTGATTGATTATATTTACATTTACCTTCCTAGTCCTACTACCCTTGGCAAAGAATTTATATTTCTTAAATCTATCCTTCTCGACGTATCTCCTCTAGAAACAAGCCAATAACAAAATTTATCTAGATGTCCAACAGCTTTTCAAAAATATTTTTATGACCTACGCTTCTTGGTGTCACCGGTCGTGTGCCTATTCAGTCTTTAATTTTATTTGCAATTGCAAATAAATAATTTAAAATTGCGTCATTGCATTTTCCTATTGGCAGTTTCCTAATGCTGCAGGCGGAGGTAAATGTTTCACGGTAGATAAACAATAGGTTTGCCTTTTTAAGTTTCTATTAAGGGTTCTTGCAAACAAATTGATTAAAATTTTCAGGACAGTCGCATAGATGCTGGGCGGTATACAACCAACTCACAGTCTATCCAGTTTGGACCTTGGCACATATCTTACGATGTGAGTTGTATCCTACCAAGTGTTTGTTCCACCAAGGTTGTGTGTGAGCGTGATGATGACCAGTATTGTCAATTTTGTATGTAAGTTGCCCTTTTAGAATCGTAACCAGCTATTATCTTTCGTATCATTGAAGATGTACAAGACAGCTTTTGACCCGGCTTTTGACTCATTTATGACAAGTCAACAGGCTTCTTAAGTTTTAAAAGCAAGAAGGATATATCACTAAAATATACATACATTGTTGTGTTTTATAAAATATTATTTTAATTTATCTTTATTTTTTTAGATACTGCAAGGAACTTGAGATTCCACATTTTCCAGATATGGTCTTCCCTAAAAATATATTGACCTTAAGTTATAAAACTGGTGCTAGAATATGTTTTGATCCTCTTGATGCATTGAGATGTGTTGCTAATACAGTAAGAGCTATAGAAGTTTCATGTTCAGAAGCTTGGCTTGAAGCTCGGTAAGTTAAATTATAAAATTGCATTTCAGTATTAAGGATAATACAGTGATTTTTAAACATATTTAATTTAAAGTCCAATTAATAAAATGTATTTGTTATGAGTAAAAAACTTACTAAAGCTTTAAATGGCATTTATTTGACATTTATATTTTATTTTATATCCCAAAACTAATATTTACAAATTGTCATACTATTATTATAAATGCGAAAGTTTGTGTGTAAGCGTGTATAATTGTTGCTTCTTCACGCTGCAACGAATGGATGCATTTGGATGAAATTCAGCATACAGGTAGTTTATAACCTGGATTAACGCAGGATAGTTTTTATACCGGTAACAGGTTCCTGTGAGATAGTGTAGTCTCTTGCGAACAAAGTCGCGGGTGACAACTAGTATTATATAAATTTTATTGTTTTATTATTTTATTATTAGTAAGTACATAATGTTTTATTTGTTTTTTTTATGTCATTATGTTTGAATTAATTTTAAGTCCTGATGCTGAGAGAAAAAAGAAAACTTTTGATTGGACTTTTTCAACTGATTACAAGGGGACCCTTTCTGGCAACATATCTGTGGAGCCCACCAATGAAACAATCAACATAGATCTTCTAAAACAAAAAGATCAAATTCTCTTTTATCATGATCTTACTTTGTTTGAAGATGAATTACATGATCATGGAATATCTAAACTGTCTGTAAAGATTGTGAGTATTATACAACAGGGCTTTACAACATACTATCTTCACTTGAAGTGTCTTGGTGGTCACCAGTGATCAACAAATAATTTAATGTCCATTAGGTTTGGTAAACCTTAAATACTTGTTTACTTATATAAACTTATGTTTTAATAGCTTCCACCCGTTTATTTTATCTCATAGAACATAGTATATGACTACTTACAGGCACACTATTTTAATGAAAAGCAGTTAAAGTGTGAATTCTACTTGGATGATACATAATTAAAATAGAGTGATTTTGTAATAAGACAATACTGAAATGAAAATCAAAATCTTATGTTTGTTATGTAAATGTTGAGTAAGGCTTTAAAGTATCGGATTTTTTTTTGTAAGATAATATGTAAGGACATTGTGAAGAGATACTCATTTAATGATAGATAAATGTTCGAAATGGATTTGAATATGATTTTAAAAATAAGGAAAAGAAAATACCTATTTATTTTCACCATAACAAGCCCTTTATATTGTTATTCTTCTTAACAAGACCACACTTTATTTTTGTACCACCTCTTTGAGTGGTTATACCTACAATTTGATAAAAAACTTTAAACCATAATGTTATGCTTATAGCACAGGAAGAAATAATTACAGAATGTTGGAAATTTAGTAACCTTGTTAGGTTTGATGTCGGACAATCATTGATTCAGTGGGTAAAGTTGTATAGTACATTATTTAATTATTTGTTTGTTTTTTCAGAGGGTGATGCCAGCCTACTGGTATATATTATTGAGATACTTCTTAAGAGTCGATGATGTGTTGGTAAGATCCCATGAGACCAGAATGTTCCATATGTTGAACACAGACTATGTCATAAGAGAGTACACCGCAAAGGAATCAAAAGCAAAAGACTTACATGTAAGCATGAAAATGTAGACAGCCTTTTATAAAAGGCTAGCACTTTATTCGCGACACGTGCGCGTGGATTTGAGATTTAAAAAAAGTCTTTATCAAAATATAATATAGCCTATGTTATCCGCAAGGAATGCAGCATTCTATGAGTAAAAACATTTTTGGAATTGGATCAGTAGTTCCAAAGATTATCCTCTGCAAACAAACAAACAAACCAAGTCCGAAAACATTAATAGTATAGATTGTGTTAGAAGAGAAATATTCTAACCATTATGTTTTTTTAACAGATGCCAACAAGTCTTATGAAGGATGGCGATGATGTTATTCCTTTCCTTGCAGTAAAGGAAAAAGTAACTGAAAAATTAATATTTAGTGAGACTACTTTATAGATTCCAAGATCTCTTATAATAAAATATGGTAAGCAATAAAATGTATCAATAAACGCTAAAAAATTTTCAAGATTTTTTTAATTATATTCCCATAAAAGTGGTTATTATTAATTAAACAGTGCAAATTAACTGCTACTTGTGACAATAAAAGTTAAAGATAGGTACCTTCATCTTTTTTCTACATATTTAATTACTTAATATAACTATTCTTTATCAAAATAAAATGTAGCCTATGTTATCTGCAAGGAATGTAGCTTTCTATATGTGAAATAGTCATTGGAATTGGACTTGCAGTTCCAGAGATTGCCCTCCGCAAACAAACAAATAAACAAACAAACTCACAAACTTTACCTCTTTATAATAGTATAGATAGAAGATACTTTTCTTTGCTAATATTTTTTTATATGCTCAACATGTCTTTATTTAATTTTGACTATGTAAGTAATAAGTATACCGATTAATGAACTTTCGACCCCGTAAACCGCAACTCGCTTGCAGGCGCTTGCGGGTCACGGTCGACTATCCGTCGCTTGCGGCAGGCTGTAACGGAGGAACAAGCTGCAACCAAACAGAGTGAATATACAGAAAGCTCCTACAAAAAATACATAATAAAATCGGGGAAACCTCCATTGCAGAGCCAGTGTTGCGGTATCACACTGTAACTAGAGCGGGCATAGAGTCAAAATGATTCGTTGCCTGAATCCCTAGGACTGAAGACAATAACAGACAGCTTTGACGTCACAACTTATCGTGCTATCGGTTTCCATAGCTGAGGTGCTTAGTGCGAAACAGCGCCACTTACCTAGTGACGTAGGTAGGTATACTCATAGTCGGGAGCATATAAACAATGTAACTCTTAATAAAACGATCTTAGAGTCCTAAGTGTATACATGTTAGTGCTCGTGACTGTACTTGTAAAATTAATTAGTCAATAGTTGGTGGCATTGGTGCTGCTTCGATTCTAAATTGTAGTAAACTTTAGACTCGATCGGATTAGAGTAGCGCCCCCTGGGAGCAAACGAAGAGAGTTAAAATTTTGCAATATATATCCTCGTTTTGGTTAACGTGATTGAATGGTGAAAAAAATTCGCATTAGACACCCTGGCCTTGGGTGCTTAGCGTGAGTTTCATTTGACATTCGAATACGTTGCCGAAAACGAAAATTAGTATGGCGATATTTTAGGCGATTTTTACGAAATTGAATTTTACGAATGTTTCTTTTATTCCATCACGAGCTAGACATTGTATTAGGTAGGCAGGTCGTTATTAAAAACTTGGCAAAAAAATACACGTAGGAAAGTTATCTGATAGAGATAAAAGAATATTGGTTGATAAATAGTTGATAACCAATTAATTGATCAACATCTGTATAAAAAGAGGGGATAGCTTTGCTAGACCTATCACATGTGATACAGCAGTATGTAAGCTTTCATTTAGTATGTGCGAGTGAAGTGGAAATGTGCTCAAATATGTATACAACAGTGTTGACTTTTTTTGTATTAGGTTAGTACTTACTTCATTTCAACCACGACCTACTAAAAGCTCTTATTAACTATTAATTTTCATTAGGTTCTTATATCATTACCAGCTTAAGCTGCTAAAGCTAAAGCGGGTGCCCAAAATTGTCTAGCATGTACCCTAAATTGTCTAGCGTGTGCTAAACATTTTCTAGCGGCTGGCCAAAATTGTTTGTCGCTACTTTTATGGGCAATGGCACGAGCCTCCCTATGGATGGAAACACCACGAGAGTAGGTACGGGTAATAAACCACCACGCGGGCCCAGTGCGGATGGTTTGGTTGTTGACGACTGCTAATGTTACTAAGACCAACGGCTTTACGTGCGTTCCGAATCACGGAGGAGTTCGAAATTATACATTTTTAATCACCCATCCGATGACCGACGAAAGTTGCTTAAACTTCAGGGTGCCTAGTGCGACATAAATTTGACATATGATCACGTTAACTAACGAACTTAAACTCTTGTCGTTTTCAATGCCATACAAAATTTACGTTTTCGTTAACGTGATCGAGCATCAACAACAACTCCCATTAGGCACCCAGCAATCGCAGACCGAGTGCGTTTACTATTGCACATATTCGTGACTGCATCATCGAACTCAATATAAGCTATATTGAGTAGGTACCAAACTTTTTAGCACTTCAATTTTTAGGTCTAACGTACGCAGTAGGTATTAAAGGTCTGACACAATCCGAATTTGCAAAAGATGCATTTTATAAATGATAGATGGCAACTAAGAGTGCCTAGTGCGAGTTTTATTCACCATTCGATCACGTTAACTAGAACGAAACTTTGTATGGCATTGAAGCAGCGCCTTAGTTGAAAAACGAGGATAGTTAAAATTTTGCCATACAAATTATTTATTTTTGTTTTCGTTAACATAATCCAAAAATCAACATAATAACAAAAATAGCACTAGGCATTGTCTTTGAAAATAAATAAAGTCTGTATTTCTAAAAAAACTAGGAATGCATAAACTAAGTAGGTAAACCTACCTAATGGAGGAAAGTCGTTATTATTTAATAGACTATTACGTAGCGTAGACATTGCAGTATCAAATCTAATCTTGATAACAATAATAAAACACCGGCTAAGTTGGACGGCGGAGTTGGACTCGCGCACGAAGGGTTCCGTACCATTATCTAAAAACGGCAAAAAAAATCATGTCTATTGAATGGGAGCCCTTAAATATTTATTTTATTCTGTTTGTAGGGTTCCGTAGTCAACAAGGAACCCTTATAGTTTCGCCATGTCCGTCTGTCTGTCCCCAGTCTAGCTCATAGACTCTTAGTAAATTTTAAAAAATATTTTTTTTTACTTTACCTCCGCTACACGTGAAGTGGGGATGTAATTTTTTTTCCTTGTCTACTCCATAGGGTAGTTGAATAGCAATTTCAAAAATATTGCGGGTTTGTGAAAACAGTTTTTTGATTGAGGCATCCGTTTGTGAACTATTAAGCTTTAAAGTGCAAAATTTTGTTAGAGTCAAGTGTCCCCTGTCCCCTGTCCAAGTGTCCCTGCCAGCCAATTTGTTGTTTTTAGATACGTGAAAAAATTCACGGTGGTTATATAAATGACGAAGTTAAAAGGAAAACTATCACAGCTAAGTAGGCTTTATAAGTTTACTAGTAACAGTCGACCAACTTATAAAATGTACTTGGCGCATTACAAATTCCTCATTGGGAACTAAACGTTTTCAGGTGTATGAAACCGGTAGTATCTACATTTAAGTATATGAGCCATCGTTAAATAAATGTTCATTAACAGGTTCATTGTCCCGCAGACCACATATGGTCCGTAACAATTGATTTAACCATTGTTATAAGTTTTGGACAGTGAACCTGTTAAACAAAAATACAAAAATACAAAAATACATCATCTGTGAAAATTTTAACTGTCTAACTATCACGGTTCATGAGATACAGCCTGGTGTGGTGACGGATACGGACAGCGGAGTCTTAGTAATAGGGTTCCCGTTTTACCCTTTGGGTACGGAACCCTAAATACTAGCAATATTGATAATAATCAATTGTGAAAGTTCGATAATTTAATTAATCAGTCATGACAAGACCAAGAAAATAATTGTATTAAATATATATAATTTTATAAGTTTTACCAATAAACGCTAATTATTAACATTCTAGTTTTATTTAAAGTAAATCATTATGGGCCTTACAAATAAACAAAGAATAAGCTCTGAATAGTTATTCCGTGCTTTGTCTCTTTTGCTCTAATTTGAAATGATGTTTACAAGACAAGAACAAAACACGGAATAACTATTCGGATTTACTGTTTATTTGTAACTCGGTCACAAAGATGGCTGATAGCATTTTAAGCCGTTGGCCCCGGTTGTTGTAAGAATACACTCGTTAAGTAAACGTTCGATCACTAGGGATGTAGTAGGTCTGCATTTTCCCCCAATACTTACCTAAAGAAAAATAAGTTTTTAGGAGCTACTTATTTGGTAACTTTATTTACTCATTTGCATAAAAAAACAGGTCATTTGTAAAACTTTACTAAGTAGTATATCAACATAGCGAAGATCATATCAACGTATCGACTGATCCATGTGATCTACCCACACACATTTTTATATATATAAATCTTCTGTGCGTGTGTTTGTAATTGAACTCCTAAATGGCTGGACCGATTTTGATGAAATTTTTTGTGTATGTTGTTGTTGTGTAAGTGGATTCGAGAATGGTTTAGATTTACAATTGGACCCGATAGGTGGCGCTGCAATAGGGGTCCATCATGGAGTACGAGTGTTTTCAAGCGGACGAAGTCGCGAGCGGGCCACTAGTTAATATATAAAATACTTATGTAGGTACTACGCTTGATACAATAATAAAATAATGCAAAAATAGATAATACAGAGATGTCACTCAAATGGTCGTACCAATATACGTACCAATATCTATAAAAACGGCAAAAAAGTCATGTCTGTTAAATGGGAGCCCCCTTAAATATTATTTTATTGTTTTTTAGTATTTGTTGTTATAGCGGCAACAAAAATATCTACATCATCTGTAAAAATTTCAACTGTCTAACTATCACGGTTCATTCATGAGATACAGCCTGGTGACTAGGGTTGCCATCTTTTTAGACCAAATATAGTATTTTTGGATTCAGTACTTACCCATAAAAATATAGTAGATAAGGAATTAATTAATAAAATATAAAATGTTTTTGTTTTGTTTATATAATTTTAACGCAAATTTTGTTGCGATACAAATTACAAAAACACAATGTTGAAAAAATTTCCACGAGCAGGATTTGAACCTGCACCCTTCTGACATACCGGGTCAGGTGCTCTTCCAATTGAGCTATCGTGGTTCTAACCAGCCCGCCGAAATTATTCAACACTATTTACTTTTTTACTTTGAAAGCCAAAGGCGCCAATTCAATGTCAACAACTACCGTCATTAACATCTGATCATAATATTTTTACAAATACTAAAGATCAGTTAAGAAGTAGGCAAGCTATTTATAAAATGTTTTTGTTTTGTTTATATAATTTTAACGCAAATTTTGTTGCGATACAAATTATAAAACACAATGTTGAAAAAATTTCCACGAGCAGGGTTTGAACCTGTACCCTTCTGACATACCGGGTCAGGTGCTCTTCCAATTGAGCTATCGTGGAAATAGTGTTACGTTTGTTGTTGTTACGTTTTACCCTTTGGGTACGGAACCCTAAAAATGACGATCACTGGTTTGTCCAACACTGGCAACACTACCCTAGCTCGTAATGGCATATCTAATAAAAAACCGAGCATACGAGTGTTTCTGATTGAATTCATACTCTTGTAGGATACCTCCACGCCACAAATGGAAAAATCCCCGTCTACGATATCCAATTGAAGAATCTTCTGAAGATGCAACAAGGCTTAGGGTGGCCGCACATGCTGACGGTCGTCGTGGGACACGATGCGCTGATGAAGATTACCAAGATAGTCCCCAATCAGCAGTCTTGCGATATCACCACACCTTCAGGGGTGACTTTTAATATCGCCTCACCTCCGAGTGACCGGTAGGCTTTTTCTGTTGATATATATATATATATATATATATTTGTTATCTTATACAGGTAAGCACTTGGCCTCCTTCATTTCACCTGATGTTTAGTGATGATAAGGCCGAAGCGCACTTCACCCGGAATCTTCTACTACTGAGGCACTTGCTATAATGGCTATCTTATCTCTAGCTGCCGGAACACAACAATGCTACAAACATTGATGTTATGGCGACATATTTAGATAAGATGTGGTAGCTAGCCAGGCGGACAAACAAGCCCTGCCACCAACCAAACCGAGTACACAAACTGTGTGTTTGGGTCTAAACCGGTGGTCCTTATCACTAGACCACAGAGGCGGTTTTGCTATAAAAGATAGGACTTTCCTTTTTGCATTTATCTAGTTGAATGTTATTATTGGTTTCTTTTAAATGTATTTATTCCAGTAAAGAGATCGCTTCAGACAACAAAGTGTATCGCCGTCCATAAATCCGGTTATATTTAGTTATCTCCTTTATGACCTTCTTTAAAATGATTATTCTTAAAAAATCATCAGCTGTGTCGTTAAGCATATACGTAAGCTTTTCGATAACGAAATGTTATCAATAGTCTAATCGAATGATTCGCAGATCTAACAATGTTGCCTATCGTAAAATTAAATAAGATCGACATTCAGATACTACGCTAACAGCAGAAGCTACGGGTACATAATTGATAAATGAAGCGTAAGGCTGGTTACTGCTTTGCCGCCACATGCTCGAATTATAAACACAGAAAATAAAAGAACTAAGACTAGTGATACCAATCCTATTTATTATGACTATTTTTTTTTTACTTTTTTTTACTTGATTTGCCATTAATGTCACCAGAAGGCGGTGCTTCGCCATACGAATTCTCGTTTTCTTTACCGTGATTGAATGCTGGTAAAAGTCGCACATGACACTCTGAGCTCTGCTCCACCGGTACGCTATAATGTTATAGTTATATCTTTAATAAATAATAAAATTTTGCCCGGACGTAACATATTTTAGCGATGTGTAACTACGGGTCTCCTACGTAGTTTCGAATGACGCTGATGCGAATTTTTTTTCCACTGCCTCATAGTCTCGAAAGCTTATGGACTCGAATGATGTAGTTGCGAACGACGCTGTTTTGAAAAACATTTTCTCTGCCTCATACGCTCGAATGCTTGTGTCTTCGATTTATAAGTCATAATGCCTATAAAAAATATTCAAGTAGTAAATAAAAAACAAACATATTCAGTGTCAAATTGCCATATTATTTTCGCTCGCAACTACATCATTCGAGTCAATAAGCTTTCGAGAAAATGAGACAGTGGAAAAAAAATTCGCAACAGCGTCATTCGAAACTACGTAGGAGACCCTGTAACTACCTACCATGTAGGCTATATTTATTTCCATTCACCCTAGAGCGGCACGTTAAGTGGATGTACCTACAGTGGCTATAGTGGGTAGGCTCCTTCTCCCTAATCCCCGTCAAGACCCTCGTGCCTGGGCAAGGAAACGAAAGCTGGAGGGGAGAACCCCACATTACCTTCCGTGCCTCCCCGGGCGCGATGGTACTCGGGCGACGAGTTTTCCACTGTAACAAAAAAAGAGCTATAATTTTAAAAAAAGACAAAGAAAAAAAAATTCCACAAGCGGGATTCGAACACTTTGTCTTTTTTGAAATTGTAATTTGTTCGCAACAATATTTGCGTAAAATTATATGTAAATAATCATAAAAGGCTATTTATTTTATTAATTATTTTTTTTCTTCTTTCAATACAGATACCAGGTGTGGGACTCTGAATGCGGGGTGAGGGTGCGACACGTCGTTATGTCGGACTACGGCCGTTGGCGGATATCTTCCTATTCACCGAGAGAGTCCTTCACGGGGTGGATAGAAGTTTACGTAGAAGGTAGGCGATCATCATCAGGTCATATTATATACCCACTGTTGGGGCACGAGTCTTCCCTATACATGGATAGGGAGAACGGGCCATATACCATCACGCGACCCAGAACGGATTGGCGGTTGTTAACGACTGCTGATGCAGCTGGGACCAACGGCTTTACGTGCCATCCGAAGCACGGAGGAGCTCGAGATTATACATTTTTAATCACCCATTTGATGACTGGCCTTTGCGAAAGTTGCTTAACCTCAGCACTCGCAGACCGGGCGCGTTAACCACTGCGCCATCGAGCTCCTCATGATCGGTACGTAGGCGATGCTGACTGCGATTTTTTAGAACTATCTATTGGTTAGCACTTCATTTTCATCTTACCTGATGTTAAGTGACGATAAAGCGGAAGGTGGAAGGAACTACTGACGCACTGCTAGGCTATCTTATCTCCAGCTGCCGTAATGCTACTAACATAAATGTAATAGCAAATGCTTCGCATTCAAAAAGTTTTAACCGTTATCATATTATTCATGATGGAATAAAGTGACAGTAGACACCCTCAATTCTAAAGCATGTTTTAATTGAATTGCAGAAGACACATCGTCGTACGAAGCGCCACCCATATCTCTGGTCGACGGGGAGCAACACACATCCCTAGACCTCAGCTCTCTTGATAACTCTTACTGCTTGGTAGCCCAGCCGTTTGCGCAGAGTTCATTGGTGCCTGGTCATTGCCAAGTGACGTTGGACAAAGCCACGAGAGCGGTGCAAGGCAAATGGAACATTGTGATGGGTTTGCCTGGCAAAGTGACGGAGTTGCATATTGATAGGCAGGTCACTGTTGAAGGTAAGTCTTCTTAACATACATTTTGATGTTCCATATAAACTTATTAGAAGTCAAATCATAAGTAAATCAATAAGTAAATTTTAATGAAACTTTGTCTGCTTTACCACAAAACGCTAATGGCTAAAATTTAGTGTCAGATCCGTCCTACGAACAGTAAAAAGAATATATTGTGTCTGTGTTCACAGCATACGATAGAACCCTTTCACATAGACATCAGAATATTTAACATAAAAAAATATTAACTGAATTTATGCGAATTGAATTTGAATTTGAATTTGAATTGAATTTTCCGCGCCCTGCCAGCGGAAAGAGGATCCTCCTGAAGTTGTGTCCACGCCGGAGCTCCAAAACTGAATGTTATTCACCGAACAGTGCTTGAATGAGGTATGCGCTATTTCAACTGGAGGGAAACTGAATTCGGACCAGAAGTTAAGGATACATAATTTGTGCGGAAAAGTAAACAACGGAACATCCCAAATGGCCGTCCTTTACCAGTCCCTTAAACAAAAAGCCATTCAAGCTCATTCTTCCCTTCATGCCCTAAAAGATAACCATGACCTTTCGCATCAACTCCAAGAACTGAAACAAGAGTATTGAAGAGTCCTCAAAACCTGCGCCGGGAACTGTTTCTTTCGCCGATATGGTTGAAAAATGTGCAAGCCTCTTCATTCAGCCCAGCAGTATCAGCTCTGTTGCAATTTATCCCACGGATAAAGAAAAGTCGAGCAAGGAGACACTTGTTCAAAAATTAATCAGACCTGATCAAATGAAGCTGCATGCGAGAGGGTTGCGAATAACGAAGAACGGCGGTGTTATCATCAGCACCGATATCACAGAATAATTACCGATACCAAGGACGACATCGAGAAGCTGCGGCAGTCGGCGCAACTGACGATCTCTGGCCTCACTGTGGATGAGCCACTTAAACGCAAGCCAAGAATTGTGGTCATTGGAGTGCCCGCGTCTATGCCGGAAACTGAAGTGTTCACCTGCATATTCCAACAAAACCTAGCCGACAAGCTGCAAGATGCGATGTTATACTTGCTACAAGTTACAACGTTAGAACGTTATTCCTATATGTTTTCTTTTAAATATTAAATTGTGTTAACCTATGCCATAACAATATTTAAACATGCTCGGTGTTTTTCTTAGCTTTCTTAGAATTAAGAAATTATTATGGTGTTTAGTATTGAATTTATTGATATTTTTTATCAGGCAGGTAATTTAAACACTATATTTAGGCTGGTTTCCAAAAAGTGGCGATGTTCTTTTTTGAAAACAAATAGCTTATTGCTATATAAGGCTTATTAGGCTTATTATAAGGGCTTATTAGAGCAATAAAGTATTTATATACCAACCGGCTTTATAGGCGGCGAAAACTTTGGCGGTAGCTTAAGTTATTGTTCTGAGGTTCAAGCAGTTTTAGAAGAGGAATAACTTGAGCTATAAGTAGTGTTTTCTTATTTAAATTTTTGCATTAAATTTCTGTTTTTTAAATTAAAAATTGTATCCTTTATGGAGTTCTAAATAACCAGAATTATAAAAAATCTAAAACGTTCGACAATAAAGTCATCTATGTCAATCTCCACCTGCCGTAATAAAAATGAAAGCGTTACCTATTTTGTGATGATAGAGTTTTTTAAAATTAAAAATTTTATTAACTTTCAGCTGAACGCCTCGACGTCGGCTACATTCACGACAGAAATACAAACAAGATACATCTGTACTGCAACATTGTGCAAACAACGAAGAACGTCACTTTCTGTCGCTTCCAGAAAACCACTGATGTTAGTGGATATAATATCATGGAAGGCCTTAGCGACGGACTACGCAGGTATCTACAATTTTTACTTATCACATCATCACCAGCTCAGTTTATGTCCCACTGCTGGGGCACGAGCCTTCCCTATTTATGGATAGGGAGAACGGGCCATAAACCTCCACGCCCGCGTGCCAGTGCGGGCGGTGGTTGTTAACGACTGCTAATACAGCCGGGACCAATGGCTTTACGTACCTTCCGAAGCACGGAGGAGCTCAATGATACATTTTTGGTCACCCATCTGATGACCGACCTTTGTGAAAGTTGCTTAACCTCAGCAATCGCAGACCAGGCGCGTTAACCACTGCACAATCGAGCTCCTCCAATTTTTAAATCCGTTGTCCGCGTAGTCTGTATTTCAGCTTTACACACTCGTAGTGTACACACACACATACTCTACACAACACGCACACGCACACGCACACACACTCTTGATAAAAATCAATCATTATAATCAATTGTGTTGCGAAAATTGTTAATCATGATTTGTGCTCGTGAAGCTGATATAGTGTTTCCACACGTGTTTTACACATTCAGTACAAAATGTGAACTTTCCTATCTTTAAGATAATCTACTGTATCACACCGCAGATCAAATTTAATACGCAGAACACTAAATCAAATAATTCAATAGAGTTACGAAACGATACCTGTAAAAAAATCGCTCAATTCTTCTCTGATTCCTAACAGAATATACCACTACTATGAAACTGGCTTTCTTATCTCTAACTACAATCGGAACATAACGTAGTATCTGGGTTCGATTACCAGGACGGGCAAAGTGTTATTTCGGACATTTAGCAAGCCTGATGATTAAGCTATATCCCATCAATTGTAGCAAAGAATCAAAAGCGAGATTAAAATAGTATAGTGTAGTAATAGTGGCAATATGCTGTCCTACTGCTGCTTTGCAAAGACCTCCATCATTGAAATCAAGTCTTCGCTACAATTGTTGGCATACATGGCTTAATAACCGGTAGTCTTAACCACTTTCCATGACAACAAAACAAACAAATCATTTTGTATTGGAAAATTTTATTTTATTTTTTGGTATTTTCCGTTACTTATTATTTATGTTTCTCACCGTTTAAACCTTCCCTGAACTTCCACAAATATTTCAAAATCAAAATTAGCCAAATCGGTTCAGCCATTCTCGAGTTTTGGCGACTCAAACAAACAGCAATTGATTTTTATAAACATAGATGTCGCCATAACATCAATGTTGTAATATTGTTGTGTTCCGGGTCCGGCAGCTAGAGATAAGATCAGCCAGCTCCTCAGTAGTTGAGGATCCCGGTTAAAGTGCGCTTCCACCTTCGGCCTTATCATCATTTAACATCAGGTGAGATGAAGGCACAGTGCTTACCCGTAAGATATAATAAAAACTTACTTAATTATATTTAAAGTTTATATGCAACATTCCAGTTACTACGGTGACGGATTTGTGGCGAAACAATGTGGTATAACGATTGAGACGCCAGCTGACAACGATTTTGGCACCTGGCGATGTTCGGTGGGCTCCCAGCTGAAGGTAAAGGCAATATATTTACGAGAACCTAATGTATGTTTATAAAAATATTGAAACTTTTTCTAAAAACAGTGATATTTTACAATGTAAACACTAGAAATAAAAACAAACTAGCAATACCTTAAACTAGGAAAAATGTTTGGACGATTCAAAAGCACTTTTCTAAAGTTTATTTGAATAAAAATATTTGACTTTGAAGGTCGGCGCGGAGTTGGTGCAGCAGACCCCGATGCAGGCGCTGATCAACATACCGTCTCACTATAGTACAAGTTGGTACAAGGGTTTTTTTCTTTAGTTGATGGCTTCGTGCGGTTAGCACATTTAGCCAGTGTCAAAGTTATTTTCTTTCAAGTTATCTATATAAACAAAAATGAATGTTGCTAACGCAAAATTCGCGACTGAACGGATTTAAATGAAACTTTGCATACATAGATAGAGCATGATCTAGACTAGGACAAAGGATACTTTTTATTCCAGTAACAGGTTCCTGTGGGATAGTGTAGTCTTCGCGAACGAAGTCGCGGGCGACAACTAGTAATGAATAAAAATAACTTTATTTTTCTCATATAATTCACTTAAAATGCTGTAACAACAATAGCGCCGCCATTGATGGAAAGTGTGGAAATTTATAAAATAAGCATAAACTTGGGGTAATTTGAGCAATTTCGGTACAAAAAACTTGCGTTTTAAATTAGGATATCTCTTTTATTTTCATGAATAATATATATATACTACTCAAAACAAAATAAGGGCCACGAGGTATTTTTTCATTTTGGTGTAAATTATTAAACATTTACATATTGAAAGTAGTAAAATATTGAGTATACAAACTCTTTGATACCTAAACTTTTTAATATTGTAGTATTCATCTAATGCTGGCAACAATTTTAAATAAAATTTGATTTAAAATTATTTTTGAAAATTTTGATTCCATTTTCTTTGACGTTTTGCTTTCCTTAGCTTCTTGGTTTATTAGAAATTATCAGAGTTCATTGATATCTCGAGTCAGAAACATCTTTTGCAATATGCCACAAGCACGCAGGCGTCATATGGACTCGCTGACAGCAACCAGAGCCGTTACAATGATTGAAGAAGGTCATTCGCAGCGATCTGTGGGTTTGCAATTGGGATTTTCTCGAAGAGCTATTCAAAATCTATGGAATCGTTTCCAAGAGACCGGCAGTGTTAGAAGAAGACCTGGTTCGGGCAGAGTTCGCATTACAACAGCTCAAGAGGATCGTTACATTCGATTAAGTGCGCGCCGAGATCGCACAACGACGGCCCGCAAGCTGCAAAATCGTTTACGGCTCACAACGGGTACTCGTGTCAGTGACCAAACTATTCGTAATCGATTGCATGAAGACCAGCAGGCATCAAGAAGGCGAGTTGTCCGTATTCCATTAACCAGAAATCATCGTGCAAATCGTTTAAGATTTTCCCGTCAACATTTGGACTGGGACATAAACCAATGGGGCATGGTGCTCTTCACAGACGAATGCAAAGTTAAATTTTTTAACGACGATCGGCGTATTAAAGTATGGAGAAGACGCGGCGAGAGATTTTCAGAAGCCTGCATCCATGAAGTCGATCGTTTTGGTGGTCCAAATGTAATGATTTGGGGCGGTATAAGCTTACACGGCAAAACTGAGCTCGCTATTTTAAATGAGGGTACTGTTACTGCTCAGCGGTATATTGAGGAAGTCGTCAGACCACATGTGATCCCATTTGCCCAGCGAGCGGGTCCTGGATTCATCTTGATGCAAGACAATGCTCGTGTACACACGGCTCAAGCGACTCGGTTTGTACTGGAAGCGTCTCAAATTCAAGTCTTGCCGTGGCCGGCGAACAGTCCGGACTTAAATCCAATAGAGCACATGTGGGATCAGTTGAAACGAAGAGTTAGAGACGGTGATCAGGAAATCCACAACCAACAGCAACTCATCAACGCTGTTAAAAGGGCCTGGGAGGAAATTCCAATGGAAAATGTCAGGCATTTGATTGAGAGCATGCACTCCAGGCTTCAGGAGTGCGTAACGAAACGAGGGGGGCATACCCGTTACTAAAAGATGAGCATGGAGTATTTTCTTTTGTTTTCAGTAACTTTACATTGTTTTTATTTTTAACCTTAAATGTGTTTTTTCTTTCAAAAGCAAATAAACTTTTTAATCATTATTATTGGAATAAATTTATTGGTCTACACGGTAAAAACAACATTAGTTTACGTTATGGAGACAAAAAAATTAATATTGGTTTTATTATTTTCATGGTACAGACAAAATACCTCGTGGCCCTTATTTTGTTTTGAGTAGTATATATATTTTTTTTTTGTTATATTTGTTTGTACACCTATGTACCCCTTTCCGATTGAACAGGGTTTTTTTGCAAATTGTATAAGTTTCTTTCGTAGGTACAAGAGCGCAACGCGATATACCCAGAGATGAAGAAGACGGAGTAAGGACTACTGTAGTGCAAGAGAATCTCAGTTTCACCATTATGTGCAGTTCGGACTCGTCATTGTCGTATTGCTGGTTCCTGCACCCTAATGGTACACAATACTCGCCGCTCGTGCTGACAACTGAAGATCAACAGTTTTGGTAAGTACGAGAATTGAAAAATTGCTATTTGGTTAGTTAACAGTTATAGTGGTACGACTTTTTTTCCCTTAAATCATTAAAAATAAGGTTCAGCAACTGAATTTAGTCTTTAGCAACAATTGAAATTGCTTCTTAGCTGTCACCCCGAAAATTTCAATTTTTTTTAAATTTTAAAAGGCAAACGAGCAGGTGGGTCACCTGATGGAAAGTAATCACCGCCGCCCATGGACACCCGCATCTTGAGGAGAGAGTAAAAATTGGGAGGGCGGAGGGGTGAGAGATAGGCCTCCGGTATCATTGTTTCACGCCGATATTCTGTGAGAGCTGAGAGGGTGGTATTACGCCGGGCGAGCCGGCCCATTTCGTGCTGCAACGCAGCGTGGCTGTACCACTCAGACAGTGTCACTCAATTAGCACCACCCAGGGGTCACGTGTAGGGTCTCAAGGGTAAACCTACGGACGCGAGTAACTTTAACGCCCAAAAATGAAAATCTATGCAATTTTTCAATGAAAATCTATGCTATTTTTTGGCGAGGGAAATTGTGTCGAACACTGGGTTTAAAGTGTCGAACACTAATGCCAATTAAATAAAGAATAAGGTCCTAATAGTTATTCCGTGTTTTGTCTCTTTAACTCTAATTTGAAATGACGTTTACATGACAGGAATAAAACACGGAATAACTATTCGGACCTTATTCTCTGTTTATTGGTAAGACCCCTAACTGCCTTACAAATAAACAAAGAATAAGGTCCTAATAGTTATTCCGTGTTTTGTCTTTTTAACTCTAATTTGAAATGACGTTTACATGACAGGAACAAAACACGGAATAACTATTCGGTTCTTATTCTTTTTTTATTTGTAGGGGAGCTTGTGTTTTTCGTAGCTAACTTTACAAATGTAAAATTTACTTTTAATGCCAATACAAATGTTAAACATGTCATTGCAATTTTCATATATTACTTTTCAGGTACTCAGGAGAAAGCCTACAAACCGGAGACTGTGGTGTCACGTTTGCTCAGGCACATCTCGGAGACGCCGGCGATTGGATCTGCCACATGGGGGCTACAAATCAACGAGGTTTAGAAGTGACCGATACAATAAAAGTTCGCGTAACTGGCCCATTAGCTGCGCATAAGAATGCGATCGATGTGACTATCGGACAACGGAACGCTACAATTTACTGTCACACAGCGAACGGCAATAGGCCACTGGACTACTGCAGATTTCTGAGCCCCACTTTCGTAGGCATCAATCTGGATGATACGGTTACGAGACAAAAGTAAGTATTAATTATTTTTTCTTATTTTAAATAACAACACCCCCCCCCCCCCTTCTCCCTTTTCTTGCCATCTTAAACTGATCTTCAACTGTCTCCGGCCAGCCTGGGTCGAACGAATCTAGATCGGTAATGTGATAGCCAGAATCTAAGTCTTTCATGGTGCATTCGTCCAAGATGTCCTACCCAGTCTCAGTTCGTAGCCTGGCATCCCACATCGATAAGTCCAGTTCTAGTGGTACTGTGAATACGATCGGCTCGTTTAGAAGTAAGATTTTGATGAGAGACAACGATTCACCTGTGGTTGTGGCGTAAACTTAAAGGCTTGTCCTGACTTGAATGACGATAATGTCCTCACCAAAGTATCCGATACACAATTATAATAATAAAACAAAATATTTTAAATTAAAAATTCCTGTTGGAGAGGTTGACCGCGGTTCGCATCCGGACCACCGACCTATTTTGTGCGGACCGCGAGAACACAGCAACTTGCACTACAGAGTACGTAATTTAATAAATATGTAATAGCTTGCGCCAATTTTACTCCAAACTTCAGACAGAAAGTCCGCATCAAATAACGACATTTATCTCGTCGATATGTAATAAAATACCTTTGTTATTTCCTTAACTACATTTGTTTAATAAATATTTTTTTCTATAAAATGTTGTGCGGACCGCGATGATCATTTCATTTCTTAAAACGGACCCCAAGCGAATCTAATTGGTGACCCCTGGGTTAGATCATTAAAGTCAGGCTGTTTTGTAATTTTGACACTTTATCATAAAGCTCTTATTTATTTGTGATGTTATAACCATCTTACTTACTAATAAACAACTGCCAATAAGCTAATACTACTAATAAACAAAGTAAAAGCGAAGCTTCAAATAATTATTTCGTGTTTTGTCTCCTTTACTCTAATTTGAAATGACGTTTACATGACAGGAACAAAACATCCAATTACTACCTATTCGAAACTTAAACTGTGTAGTCTTAGGTCTTAGCACAAACTTCAACCGAAATCATAATTTCTTAGTTTGTGACATGCCAATGTCATTCAATTAATAAAATGACGTCTGTCGATTGTTTGTTCCATTTACGGACGTTGTGGCGCTGTTTTAACTTTTATACAACATTCCTACAGTTACTCTACGATACGAATACAACCGGAGTTCTGCTAGGCCCCCTGTTTTTAGTACCTACGTGGGTCAGTGTTTAATTTCGACGTTTTTTACTCCTAGTGCCGTACTAGAGCGGTATTACTTCACCCCCGGCCGCTTCCTGCGGAGCGGCGACTGCTCGCTCACCATCACGGCGGTGCGCGCGGAAGACATTGGCGAGTGGACGTGTGCTGCCGTCATTAATACTGACACTGTTGAGTCCAGCGATACGGTCACTTTGGCCTTGACTTCAGGTGAGGAGTCCATTCTTTCTAGTGCTTTCACCAGTTCATTTTATGTACACACTGCTGGGGCACGAGCCTTGCCTCTGGACGGAAACCACAAGGTGAACGGGCCATAAAGCACTACGCGGCTCCAGATTGGTGGTTGCTAACGACTGCTAATGCAGCCGGTACCAAAGGCTTTACATGCCTTCCGAAGCACGAAGAAGCTCGAAATGTCACCCATTCGATTAACTAAAGCAATCGCAGACCGAGCACGTATACCACTGACACATTTGAGTCTAGTGATACGTTTACTTAGCGAACATTCTTTACTCCCAGTGCTGTAACAGCTCGTTTTATGTTTCCCACTGGTTGAGGCACGAGCCTTCCCTATGGATGGAAAAACCACAGGTAGAACAGGCCATAAACCTCTCATTTTATTTATTCCTAAGCAATCAGGTGTAATATGTCAATGGTAGATAATTCTGTTACTGTTCTGCCGTATTGGTTGGAAGTCGTAGTTGAAGATAAGACTTCGATAACATAAGTATTTAAATATAAAATAAAACAAAAAGTAATTAGGTGCAAATTATAATTATTTATTTAAATTTTTTAATGTTCATTTAATGTGTAGGGTGCGTGCGAGTTTCATTCGCCATTCGATCACGTTAACGAAAACGGCGAAATTTTAACTCTTCTCGTATGTCGCCAGGAGCGCTGCTTCAATGCCATACTAATTTTCGTTTTCGTAAACGTAATCGAATGAATACGGGTAGTTAACAAAACTCACACTAGGCACTCTGTTAACACATGGATAATAAAAGAAATGAAAATAACAACAATATCCTTACCAGCCTCCTATTGTTTCAGACTATTCAAGACCATTAAGCCGAGCTGGTATTGTAGGAATGGCTGCCGGAGTATCTTTCCTACTAGTTATATTAGGTGGAGCAATGTGGTACAGAAAGGGTAAGCCGTTGCCATGGCGCCGAGAGAGTAATCAAACCAGGCCAGTAATTCAACAAAATGTTCGCAACAACTCTTTCGATATGATGTCATTCGGCACGAACTCCAGTGACAGTGTAAGTGTGTTCGCCGTTGGAGATGATACGTCACAAGTCGTTGTGCCTGAAGCACGCTCGGATCCTTTAGGCGTTATTGCGTCACAGCGATCTTGAGCTAGGTAATCATAATCAGCTCATTTTATGTCCCCACTGCACGATGGGGCACGAGCCTTCCCTATGGATGGATAGGGAGGACGGGCCATATACCACCACGCGGGCTCAATGCGGATTGGTGGTTGTTAGCGACTGCTAATGCAGCCGGGACCAACGGCTTTACGTGCCTTCCGAAGCACGGAGGAGCTCGAGATGATACATTTTTGGTCACCCATCCGATGACCGGCTTTTGCAAAAAATGTTTAACCTCAGTACTCGCAGACCGGGCGCGTTAACCACTGCGCCATCGAGCTCCCCGATCGAGCTAGGTAATGCCGAATAGATAATTTTAGTTTCCTTATGTTTGTTCATTGAGTCATCGGACCCTTAGTTAGTAATAGTTGACGGTCGCAAGCTACAAATAGGCCATACACCCTGTAATGTAATATATGCGAGTAGACCTGTATAAAGTGATTCAGTGCAAGGTGTAGTGAGTAGTATTAGCGAAAAATAATGTTTATTCACTTGTTGTGTGTTCACTTCAGTTTTACGGTAGAAGTTATTTATTTATTTATTTATTAATTTATCATTATTTCATTTAAGTCATTTGGAATAAAGCACTTTATAGATATCGCTATTAGCTTAAGCTTTGGCGCTTTGGCTTTTAAAGTAAAAAAATAAATAGTGTTGAATAATTTCGGCGGGCGGTTTGAACCACGTTAGCTCAATTGGAAGAGCACCTGACCCGGTATGTCAGAAGGGTGCAGGTTCAAATCCTG
Source organism: Eudonia truncicolella (assembly GCA_949315975.1). NCBI lineage: Eukaryota > Metazoa > Arthropoda > Insecta > Lepidoptera > Crambidae > Eudonia > Eudonia truncicolella. Next base: position 8,146,393 of record OX438829.1, on the reverse strand, counting down.
CTCGTGGAAGTTTTTTCAACATTTGTGTTTTTGTAATTTGTTTCGCAACAAAATTTGCGTTAAAATTATATAAACAAAACAAAAAACATTGTATCGCTATTAGCGTTAATTTTTTTTAGCATGTCGCATTTTATGATGGCATTATCAATTTCATGATTAAATAAAATAACAATATATTGTGACTATGAGTATTTGTAATGTTATTGTTCGAAAGAGAGTCCAGCTCAGAAAAAATAATTAAATAACACAAAAAAAATCTTTTAAACTTTAATTAAAACACTTTTCACTTGGATAGTTCAGTCCTGTCGTGTTTTTACAAAGGTATTATTTTGACACTCTATCAATTTGTGAGAAAAGATAGGTAGGTACGTGTGGTTTTAATAATTTGTAGTTTTCTCATAAACTTTGGACACACACACAAAATGTTATGTGGTATGTGGTTATGTATTAACTCTTCATGTGGTATAAGGCTTCTCTCATCATCGTCATCATCATCATCTCAGTCAAAAGACGTCCACTACTGGGCAAAGGCCTCCCCTAAGGATTACCATAACGAATGGTTTGAAGATCCTTAGGGGATCTCCTAACCGGTCATTGGACGGTGTGCAGCTCGCATCCAACGGCTATCCGCGACCTTCATTATTTCTCTCTTTTCATTTCTATTATAAAATTTCTATTATAGTTAAGTGTTTTTTTTTTATATATTTTAGCGTTTTATTAACGCTTAAATATACTTAAGTAAAATTTAAACACTGAAAAAAGACGACAACCTCAGGCGGGAAGGCGGCTTTTTTTTTTTTTTTTTTTTTCAGTGTTTAAATTTTACTTAAGTATATTTAAGCGTTAATAAAACGCTAAAATATATAAAAAAAAAAAACACTTATCTATAACGCAGCTTCATCTTAACCGAATGTTCAAATATTTGTAAAAATATTTCTTTCGGATCTCAGAGGTGAAAACTTCTAAGATTGATGAAGCAATGTTGACTAAAAAACATAAGCATCAAGCACTGAAAAATTTCGACGGGTGAAAGCCAGACCTCGGTAGCCAAGTAGTTAAGGCAGCCGCCCGGAATGCGGAAGGTGCGTGGTTCGTTTCCCGCCTGAGGTTGTCGTCTTTTTTTTTTCAGTGTTTAAATTTTTCTATTATAGTGTTTTATTTAATGCATAGTTTGACTAAAATCCATTTAATTATATTAAATTGTTATGTTTGCATTAACCTGTTAAATTTTTCAAGTGTTATATTATGATTTTTATAAAATGTTCGTTGTATTGTCTATAGGTGATTTTTTAGACTGACTTATTTTATTAAGGAGTGGTGTGGTGGGATTAATATTTAATAAATATACTGACTCAATGTAATTACTTATTATATATTAATTATATCCGATGATTAATTCAAGTGCTATTGGAAACGCAGTTTAATTAATTTAAAGTTAAAATGTAGTCTGTAGTACATTACCTACCTTACCTTACCTTGAATTTTTGGTATCTTTGTATCGTTGTATGTGTACAAATAAAACAAAAGTGTAAAATTTAAAAAAGTTATGTTTAATTTCTCTTCTAATTACCTTATAATAATTATTTACAAAATACTCTCACAATTGAAATAACAATCGCATTTGGCATAACAGCACTGATAGTTTGTGTAACCCAACCTCTATAGTTGTAAATATATAATTAAATTGCTCATAAGAATCAATAAGTTAACTGGTAAATAAAGTACACACGAGTACAAGTTATGTTGCAAAAAATCAAACCACATAATTACAAGGTGGTTGCAAGACTTTGTCACTAGATGGCACTGCTTCGATCTCATACAAGTTGTAATTAACTTGATTCTACTCTTAAGAATTTAATTGGGAATTTATTTACGATCCAGTAGATATTAAATAAATTTCATTGTAGATTTAAATAGAATACTCTCCAAATTATCGGAAACGTTGTTAGCGACCTATACGAGTAAACTTGCGTTTGTCACTCATTTGTAATAAAGCAAAACTAAACCAGGACAAATATTTGTCGAAGATTCTAACTTAAAACAATATTTTTGTCGAATAAATTACTTGTCGAAAAACGAATATATCTGCCGTCTTCGCCTTTAAATATACAAAGCTGCTCATAAAATGTAAGGTCAACGTTTTCAATACTATCATCTTTTAACACTCCCATGTTACTCCCATGAAACAGGAAAATGTCTCTTACCGGTTTAAATGTAAATAAAAATAGTTTTTAGAGGTCGGTAATTTAACAGAATTGAAAGTTGTCCCAAGGTTCCTTTTCTTGGCTTATCCTCATACCTAATAGTACGGTTAAGTATATCTATAGTCTTTCTTTGTAGCCGATGACCAATTTCGTTACAGGAATACTAGAGAAGAATTTGTTGATAGACTTGACGCAGGTCACTACTATCTGCTTGATAGCCGGAGGTGCGAGTTCATCCATCAGCTGTCTCCAGTTCTGGTTTGCAAATTGAAGAGTAGTGTCCGCTGGAAATGAAACATGAGCATTGAATTGCGTGTAAAAACAGGAGCAGTGGAGTGGTGATTGTCCCCGCCTGCGACAACTATCATTATTCCTTCCTACTAATATTATAAACGCAAAAGTTTGTAAGTATGGATGGATGTTTGTTACTCTTTCACGTAAAAACTACTGAATGGATTTTAATGTATCTTTCCTCATATACAGACCATGGCCAAGACTAGCATATAGCAAAGTTTTATGGTGTTTTGTTTTCGGGTATATTAGCAGATTTTATTCCCATGTTTAAAAAACTCAAAGACCTTGTTAGTCAAAAGTACTAGACGTCAAGAGTTTCGTTTTTACGCCTTAATCAGACTAACATATGCTATATAGAAAAGAAATGTCCACCCGTGCGTAGGCGGGACGGGCCGCTTGTCATTATCACTACATAGTATAAAACAAAGTCGCTTCCCGCTGTTCCTATGTGTGTATGCGTTTTTTTTTATTAGATAGAGTGATTCAAGAGGAAGGTTTATATGTATAAATGCATGCATAATATAGTAGAGAAACACTGATAATTTTAGAGGTTTCACATTTTTTTGCGCTTACATTTCAAACGCTGGTTAAACCCTACGAGATAGATCAAAATAATGTACTATAGTATTGTACACCTTAAAATGGTCTACAAAAAATATGGTATGATAAAATATGGTAAAATATGATATAAAATATGGTATATGTCTATTTCTTAGGGATAACCCACAATAATATATTTTTTATCTTTTACTTTTTACGAGAAATAATGGCTTATTTACGACCTGATTTTAAGCAATACAGCATTAACCCTTATCCAATTAACACGTTGACTGCCGCAAAACCAGACACAATAGAAAATTTATTGTTTGTCGGTCACCGGTGACCACCACGGCGATTAAAGACTTAAGTACCTTAAATACATTGTGCATTTAATATAGATCAATATGGCCCTTCACAGCATGTAATTTAAATGATTATTTTCGAAGATATTACAGATTTAAAATGCAGGGACATAGCGGTTGCGTGTATCAGCATTGCACTCGTGCGAACCCGGGGCGGGTCGCTAGTAATGAATAAAGAACAAAAATGGCGATCAATGGTGCCACCACCTCAGGTGTTTTATCGCACTAACAATAAAAAAAAATACAAAAAATACTACTGTAGAAATAATAATAATTCCTTGTTATTAATAGGTAACCAGTAACTACCTAGTACTTGAACGCCTCGGTGGAAGAGTGGCAGAGCGCTCGGCCCGGTACCCGAAGGTCCCGGGTTCAATTCCCAGGTCTTTTATAGCTTTAGTAGCTGCATAAAAACGCTCGTTCGTGTAATTAGATCTTTTGCTATATAATCTGATCCTAAATACATAATAGGTGCGTATTCATTGTATACGTTTTTGAAAAAATACTGTGACCGTCGAAATTTAATTGTAACTTACCCAATTGCTTGTTTCCATTGAAAAGGTTTTCCAAGTTGAAAGTGGTACGGTCGATGTCATATTTGTAAGTCGGTGTGATGAGTTTTAAGTGTTCGCCTTTGCTGTTCTTCGTGTGGATGAGTTTACTGTGAATGAGTACCTCAACGCCCTCTGAAAATTCAAGATAAAAATTACTAAAAATATTATTTTGGTAGATTAAGGATTCTTGTGCAATACAAAAAATAATAAAAGTAACCATGGTTATCTCTCCAGGTTATTGTTGCCGACCTAAAAACTAAACTAACTCTATCTTTATATATAAAAATCTTCTGTGCGTAGGTTCTTCTATGCTACTGAACTCCTTCTAAACGGCTGGACCAATTTGAATGAAATTTTCTGTGTATGTTCAAGTGGATTCGAGAAAGGTTTAGATTTACAATTGGACCCGGTGGGTGTCCATCATGGGATACGGGTGTTCTTAAGCGGACGAATGATTTGCTTGTTTTGTTGTCATGGAAACTGTCAAAGCGGTACGAAGTCATCATACGAAGCAAAAATCAATTGCTGTTCGTTTGTCTCGTTAAAACTCGAGAATGGCTGGACTGATTTGGCTAATTTATTGGCGAAATATTTGTGAAAGTTCAGGGAAGGTTTAAACCAGACTGTCTTTCTCATAGACCACTATGAGAAAGACCACTATCAAAATTTTGATGGTTGCGGTGGACCCCCTGCCGCTACATTTGTACCGTATTTCCAAAACTCAACAAAAAATGTGAAAATAGATCTAACTATGAAGATTAGCATTGCGGCCGAGTACCAAACACGAATTAACAGTTTTCGAAAATAAAGTGAGAATTGATTGGTTAATTAATTAATTGATTTGAGTGGATACCAAAAAAGTAAAGTTGGCCAATCAAAAAAGTGATTCCAACCAACTTTACTTTTTTGACATCTACTCTCAGCACAATACACCAATAAATTCTCACTTATTTTATTTGAAAAACATCCCCATTCGGAGTGGTGAAAATAAAAAGAAAAATTGTAAATTTTCTTGTGTTGTATAACTATTCAATTATATAATGTAATATAATTAAAATTATACATTAATAACGTATCGTAACTTCTACAATGACGATCACAAAAAAATAGTTAATAATAAACCTCGACACGTTTTTGTACTGAATATGAAATATGCAAGTTTTTACAAGTAACAGTCGCTGAACTACTTAACATATTATCTGCCTACATTGATAGGTAAGGTCAAACCAATATTTTAATTCTTCACTGTCGAAACGTGATAACGATATATAATTTTCGTGAATCCCCGCTTACGAATTGTGAACCCCCAATTTTTGTCACGCCAACGTAGACCCCCATCGTGCACCTGGACCATCCCGCCCGATCCTGGACCACTTTGGGAATCAATGGTTTAAACGGTGAGAAACATAAATAATAAGTAACGGAAAATACTAAAAACGACAAATTAATTTTCCAATACAAAATTATTTGTTTGTTTTGTTGTAATGGAAGCTGTCAAAGCGGTACGAAGTCCGCCGGGTCAGCTAGTTATGTAAGCATTATAAATATGATGTGACAATGATTTATCAGTTTCTATGTAACAGTACCTACGTACTGTTATATTGTTATACATCAGGCATGACCCACAAAAATATTTTAACTTTTGTCAATTTTGAATATTACTTAAACAACCTGTTTGGATCTTAATTCGGTAATTAAGTTAGATAAAACTAAACAAGTTATTGATGTGAATCATCTTTCCTCTCGCTTTCTTGCAAATTGTAGGAGTGATTTCGTGAAATGGGACGGAAGTGTGAAACAGGAAGTCGGGAAAGCATGCAATCGCGCGCCGTTTTGTAAATTCTGTAATCGATAATATGAACATGACAATAATATTATATTATTTTATTATAATATATATATATTGTATTATATAATATAATACAATAATAATATAATTCGTATATGATAACTAGCCAAGTCAGACCTTAGGCTTCAATATATTATCCTAAGTTATAAGAATAAATTATATTTTAAGTTGTTATAAAATATTTTATGTTATAAATAAATTTCAGGACTGACCATTGAACTTGACACCCATTTAGATCTCACTTCTTTTTTCGTTGAAGTCAACAACCAAGGCATATATCATAATATTGAACTTGGCTCTCATTTCACATTTATGTTTTGATGGGATAGTGACTTACGTGCAAAAACTAAAGCATCGCCTTTCCCCTTGATAGGAAGGATGAGGATTCGTCCGTCCACCTCGTACTTAGCAGTTAGGCTCATGTTGCCCTTGAACGACAGGGTGAACTCTTCGTCCTTCTCTCCTAGGTTTAATCTGAAAGTAGTAGATGAGTATTATTAACTGTTAAAATATTTTTTATTTTTATCTTAAAACAAACTACTTACTCATCTGCTCTACCAACATAATACCATGTTTGTAGAGCAGATGAATAGTTTATATAAAAGTCCTCATCTAGACACAATATAGTTTCCCTACTAAGGGGATTGAATCATTGTAGATACTTTGTTCAGTAAGTTTTTTTACGTTGACATTAAACTTGTGTTAGCTGTTGTAGAAAATCTTTTATATCTTCTTTTTTGACTCTTTTTATAATTTGCATATACTCGTATTTCACATGAAATACTTATAACAATCAATAAGGTGTCTGTCTGTCCCATAACGTATCGCCTCTTTAATTTTCAAACATGCTATTCATCATCGTCAATATCTGTATTAAATAATAAATTAACTGGTACGATTAAAAATCAGTTGACGAACGATTTAAGGACATTCGCGATTAGCATACAATGTGAAGCGGCCTAGGAGTTGCGCAAGTACCTGCGCAAGCATCGAATCACACAATAATTAATTGATTGATTTGCGATGCATCAACTGTCTGCGCATGTTGGACACTTCCGCCCTTTATTGGCATGCATGAGATCTATTATTACAGGTCATTGTTAAATCTGGATAATTAATAGAAAGAAAAAATGTCAAGCTGGTTTTTTGCATGGATAAAAATTATGAGGTTGTTTTTAATAAGGGTGTAATCTTAAGCCAGCCCTTTGTTCTGCAAAGGTAATTTAAGGAAGGCACGTGTCCTCGGTTTCCTTGATATAGCAACAACCGTTCAAACCCACTTTGTGCCAGCGGCGTGGTGGGTTATGGAAATAGTGTACCTATCTTTGTGTTATTGCTCATTTGGGAATGTTCGAGTCCAACAATGGGACGTTTATAGACTGATAAAAATAAGGATTCGGAAAAAGTTATCAAAAAATTCTACGAGCACGGTTTCAACCCGCAACCTCTGACATAGCGGTCAAGTGCACTACCAATTAGACTATTATGGCTCTTTCCGACTCAAGCCATTACTCTTAGTTTGTATATAGGAGTCCTTATACCAATGCCAACTTCGCTCATCAAATAATCACCTTCACGCCACATTCAGGATTCGTTCACGGTTCAGGCCATTCAGTTATGGAACGCTCTCCCCGAAAAAGTCAGACAAGCTCCAAGTAAAATGGTCTTTAAAAGCAATGGTGTATAAACTGTTTCTACAGGAATCAACACCCACGTAAGAGATTCCCATCATCTTTTCTTCTGTTATGTTTAAGTATGTTCATGTTGTCTATTTTTATTTAAGTTTTTTTTATGGTATGATGTGTTTGTTGGTGTGTTTATTAGGTTGGGGAAAAAGTCTTTTCGCATAGTACAGTATGTATGAACTTGTAATAAAATCTCTTTGGCTATACTATTTGTATCTGGCTGGTTTTGGTATCATTAAAAGTTTAAATTTTAAAGAAGATAATTTCCAAATTCAAATGTGATTTTCATTTGTTTTTCTTACTGTCAAGTCTGGTCGCCCTATTACGGATAAAAAGGATGCCATTTTTTAAAAAGGAGCAAGATCGGGTCTATTAGTAGTTACGACGTAGCTGAAGAACTGGGAATTGACCACAAAACAGTTTTGGCGCATTTGAAAAAAAATGGGTATTCAAAAAAGCTCGATCTTTGGGTATCACGAGCTCACTGAAAGAAACCTAATGAACCGTGTACTCATTTGTGATTTTTTATTACGACGTAATGAAACCGAACCGTTTTTGAAGAAGCTGACAACTGGTGATGAAAAGTTGATCACGTACGACAAGAACGTGCATTCTTTGAATTGAATTCGTGAATTCTTTAAGCAGTGTCAGGTTAACATCACGAGAGGACTGCCAAAACCACTTGTCGCGGTATTTTGATCAGAATCCCCAAAATTTCTATAGCAATGGGATCATGTCCCTACCTACAAGATGGCAAAAAGTTATCGAACAAAATGGCACCTACATACTTTAGTTAAATGTAAATAATCTATATTAACAAAATGTTTTGAATTTTCTTAAAAAATGCGAAGAAACTTTTTCCCCAACCTTATTATATTATTATCAATTAATTTAATAAATTTAATATGTATATTTCAGTTCTTATAAATTTATGTAGTATGTTTCATTTACATTCTTTGTCGCACCGCTTACCAATTTTTCTGCCTAGCCCTTAGGTCGACTGGTAGAGAATGCCATTTGGCATTAAGTCCGCCTTTTATAATAAATAAATGTCCATTAGTAGACAAGTATAGGCTGATGATGATGATGATTACGATGCCATGTCCACAATTATGTAATCGTATGTATCTAAGAATCCTGCTCGTGGTATTCAACACTTTTGCCGAATTGTAATGTCGATTAAATTGTCAATTAAATGTTTTCTATTCTTTTTTTTTATAATTTGTTCGCAGCATTGGGTATAATTTTTTTATAGCCATCTTTATGATGTGTTCATCTGTAGGATGTCGCACAAGCGGCTATATAAACTTTGAGAGAATATGCACTAGTGATAAAAGTGGTTGCAATGGATTTTAACGAGCTTCGTTAACGAACCATAAAACAAATGGTAATAATATTTTCCTTCTGTTTATACCTACTGCTCTGCAGTATACGAGTAGAACAGGGTGCCAGTGTTAGTTATGTTTACTACCTATCCGTATTCGTTCGATTACGTTTACGAAAACGAAAATATGTATGGAATTGAAGCAGCGCCTCCTGGCGACATACGAGAAGAGTTAAAATTTTGCCATACAAATTCTCGTTTTCGTTAACGTGATCGAATGGCGAATGAAACTCGCACTAGGCACCCAGATAGCGGTTCACATCGCACTTTGTTCGCATCAACTACCCGTATTCCGTAATCTCAGAGGTTTATTTTTTATTTCTTCTTACCCTATTTAACTTTTCTTGTTTTTTATCTGTCCGGTGACATGACTTACACATTCACCGTCACCGCATATACTACATTTTACAAACTTTATTTCTTGGTTCTTCTTTTGATTTTCGGATATTCTGAGCTCAATTAGGTACTAGGTCGAGCCAAGTCGGTGAGTGTGTGCATACCTATAGTGTAGCCCGGGTTTGTGATCACCAGCCTGATATTAGCAAGCGTGGGGAATGAACCAATACCTGTATATTGTAGAGATGACTTGATTTCAACGATAGAGACCTTTGCCTATCAGTGGAACAGTACTATTTATTTATCTAAGTAATAAAGCTTACTTCAAATTTGTAAGTTGACTGTTACTCAGGCCGTGCATAGCGGCTTCTGTGAACGTCAGGGTGAGCCCGTTCCCGTCAATCTTGATGTCGTCCAGGTTCACAGGGTCTAGGGATGGCACGTTCAGCTCTGGCACCCCCTTCGTGAAGTGTGGGAGACTAGCTTCGATCTGCTCTCTCACACACTCCGTCAGGTTTGCGTCATCGATGTCACACAGCTGGATGTAGGAAGCTGCAAAGACAACGAATAGATTTTTAAATTATTTATTTATGTAGGTATATTTACTCGTATATATGTATATTTTTAAAGTATTTTATGTATTTGTATTTTATAGAATATTTATGTATGTATTATTAAAAGTTTGAATCTTTTTGTTACACTGTTTTCTACTTTTGTTGTCTCTCAAAATTTGCAACTCCCATGTCATTTCTGCACCACCCTATGGTTGACTGGTAGAAATTGCAGCAGGCATTAAGTCCGCCATGTAATATTTTGTTGCAAAAGTTTAAAATAAATAAATAAATAGATATAAGGCATTATGTATTAAACTTTTTGTATGATTACTTTCGATCAATTAAGTACCTACTAGATAAAGGAACCGGAACAAAAATGCATCTCGAAAGTCCTGTTTGCTCATACCTATTACATTTTAATTTCGAAAATCGATAAACAAAATCTGAAAGATCCATTGGATAGCATCAATAACTTCAGCATACCTTAAATCTTAAAAAATATTTAATGGGGTTGCAAAATATTTGTACTTGATATTTACTGTCATCTCCAAAAACGTCATTATGGCTCCGTGGCCCTAAATTCGCCTACCGTTTTTCAAGCGCTCATCGGGAATCCAGTACTTACATAATTTATCGAAGATTATTACATATACAGTCATAACATTTACATTACCTATACTATATTAGGGTATCGGCACCAGTGTGTGAGACCGCACACACACATTATAAGTAGGTAGTATAAAATATTACTTATAATAAGCTGTTTTGAAAATAAAGGAACGTGTGTTTCTCTTATTATTAGTCATGTTCAGGGTGCCTAGTGTGAGTTTCATTCGCCGTTCGAACACGTTGACGAAAACGAGAATTTGTATGGCAAAATTTTAACTCTTCTCGTATGTCGCCAGGAGGCGTTGCTCCAATGCCCTACTAATTTGTGTTTTCGTAAACGTAATCGGTTGAATACGGATAGTAATCAAAACTCACACTAGGCACCCTGGATCCTATAGCGTAATACACTATTAAAATATTTGATCTGCATAAAACCACGTCATAACAAAAAATACAAGGCGATGGTCAAGGTTCGTCCCAAAATATTTGTTAAGTATTATGTTCGTAGTTGGTCTAGTCAAGATGTGCAAAGAATATTATTTGTTTTCTTATTATAGCTCAAAATATATTATATTAGGTACACTCGCCTGCACGTCAACCTACCACAAACTGTCAAATTTCCTCAATAGACTTTGAACTTTATGTCTAAAACATATGGTTGAAAATGTATTGAAGAAATTTGACGGTTTTGTATAGGTTGATGTGCAGGCGTGTGTACACTAGTGCGCAACTTCGTCCGCTTGAGTAAACACCTATATTACAGCGCCACCTACCGGGTTCAAATCCAAATCAATACCAATCAGAGACCTACTCAAACACACACAAAAAATTTCCTCAAAACTAGTCCAGCCGTTTAGGAGTAGGTTTATTATTTTATTATTATTAATATTGCCATTCTTACTAAATTCAATTCAATTCAAAATTATTTGAATTGACTAAATGATAGTAAACTAGTCTGAAATGTAAATTTTCTTATTATATACTTAGCTATTTACATTTTTGTCTACTAAAACAACACAACTTATTCTAATACAATCACTTACTATGACTACTTAGTAGTACTCTATTTATTTTTATTTCTTACATTGGCACTTTTATATAACCACCTTTTTTTATATAATTTAATGTGTCATTTTTAGACATATTGGTTTTTGATCAGAACACTTTCTGTGTTTTGTTTGACGAAACCATCTATTTTACATTCTCGCTTACTAGTATCTGAGCTTAGCATTTAGGAGTAGTTCAGTGACGTATAAGTACATACCTACACGTATTTAAAAAAAGATATGTATATAAAGATAATTCGAATATTTTCGGCATATTTTAAGTATTACCTACCTATCTATCACTTAAGCTGCCTAATTATCTAGAATAATAAAATATTTAAAATTTATTTTAAATCGAGAGTTAAATTTTTATAGCTTTTAGTCAAACACTGTTGTTACTAATGATATATAGACCTGGTGATCGTTATAAATGTTATGTTCGATTCCCAGCGGGGGTTACATGTTTGTGTACTCGGTTTGGTTGGTGGTAGGGCTTGTTTGTCCGCCTGGCTAGCTACCACCATATCTTATCTAAATATGTCGCAATAACATCAATGTTGTAGCATTGTTGTGTACCGGCAGTTATAGATAAAGTTAAGATAGCCAGTGTTTTTTTTTAAACTTAGCACGGCAAATGACTCCACACCACCTGATGCTAAGTGGAAATGGAGTCCAGTCGCGAAGACAACTGGTGCAGCGTGAAAACAACGCAGCATCAGTCAACTTCACTCTGCCGGCCTACAAGGTGCCTCAGTGTCTCAGTAGTTGAGGATTCCGGGTGAAGTGCGCTTCCACCTTCGGCCTTATCATCACTTAACATCAGGTAAGATGAAGGCCAAGTGCTGAGTACCGTAAGATATTAAAAAAATGTTTAGCTAGAAGCTATAAAACATTTATGTTGTATATTGGGATATATTCGAAGTTCTTAGAACAGAGACGCGGGCACAGCTAGTTTAGTAATATTAAATACTACTAAAGAAAGTAAATACTTACTCAGGTTATAACGGTAAAAGAATGCAAAGTCCAAATTTCCGTCTAAAATATTTGTTTATCTATTTATATTTGGCAAAGACGTGCAAATTCTGATACCTGTTTGTTTCCTAATTTGAAGCTCGGAAGTTAATAATATTCTGCGTACATATTTTGCATAATCTAGACACATGACCTATGCTAACTTACTATAAAAAAAAAAACATCTACGGAGCCGTGCACATGTTGAAAAACATATATTTATACCTATTGAGATTGACCTTTTTATCGTTTAGAAGCCAATCATTCTTGTTTTTAATTTTGTGATTTGTTGTAAAAAAAAAGTGTATTTAGGTACTTTTTAATTCCTAAAATACTAATCTGAAATTCTTGTTTTGAATAGGTACATATATTAGACGATCATAAAACTCGTTTTGAGATATGAAGTGTGTGGCACCTTGAACTTCCAGTCTCGTCTCGAAGCCAACGACCTTGCATCGCGTTTAACCATAACTGTATGTGAAATGATCTTTTAATTTTGGCAGTCGTTAAAGTATCCCGTTAGTAAGATTACGTTGATCAAAACCGATTCGCATAACAATCATTTATAGTGGTAAGTATTGGACTAATCTTTATTTAAATAAATCTTCTGTGCGTGTGTATGTCACTGAACTCCTTAACGGCTGGACAGATTTTGATGAATTTTTTTGTGTGTTCAAGTGGATTCGAGAATGGTTTAGATTTACAATTGGGCCCCGGTAAATGGCGCTGCAATAGGGGTCCATCATGGGGTACGGGTGTTTTCAAGCGGACGAAGTCGCGAGCGTGCCACAAGTATTATTATATTATAGCTTTGATTGAGTTGAAACCCATAATTTGTATTGATTATCTACTTGATTTCAATACTGGAAGCCTTTGCCCACCAGTTGGTTAATATAAGGCTATTTGCTTTACGCTACAATGTGGTATAGAAGCTAATTATACGAAGCGAACAATTAAGTTCCGATTAAAGGTATTAAAACATGTAATCGGATATTTTATCTGTGGTAATAATAAGTGAAGTGATTGTTTGTGTACCTATGTGTCCAGTATTAGAATCTTCTCGGTCATATTAAAAAAGAGAAATTAAAAAAGGAAATTACACATTTTTTTTACATATAAGTACCCATACCCATAGTTAGATACTTACATACAAATTGAGATAGTTTTAATTTATCTATTTATGACAGGTATTAAAGCAAGGAAACGCTGCCACATGAGCTCATAGTCGGATATCGAAATGAAATAATATTATTTTAAAATTAAAATAATATTTTGAAATATTTTTTTTGTTTCTGAGTGTAAATTTTCGCTTTCTAGTTCCAACGATTTGGGCTAGGAGTTGATGAGCTACTCTTTACTCTATTTTAGATTTATAATCGTAGGGCCTAGACCTAACACTTTGAAGACTACATACTGGTTACTTTGTTGTGAGTCACGTTGAAGCACTATAGTCTATAATAAAATACCAGCATTATGTTTGCTGCGTTAGATAGATACCTACTTTTATTTAAACTCACTAGTTACAAACCACAGCATATAGTTATTTTAACTAGTAGAGTAAAGCTACTAAAGAGCACGCAACACCAAAGAGTAAGCAGTGCTACTTATTGTTAACGTTATTTTTGATGGAATTGTAAAGGTGTAGGTACGCTCCATTAAGGTTGTCTGAAAATCATCTACGTACTACGTAGCAGCATTAGGGTTAGACCAAAAAATAAGTAGACTTCTGGGTCTACTTAATTTTTCAAGCTTAATCTTACATACCGCGCTCGAGCAACGCACACATAGACGCCTTGCACGGACACAGATCTCGGGGCATTCCGAGCGCAGCTGTTGCGAATGTTGCCACCTTTTTTGTGCAATTGAAGTACATTAATTATTACAAGGTAGAAAAAAAGTACATTGTGTCAAAATAAAGTACGATTATTTATTTCGCTTAAAAACATATTACTCATTGTTTTTTATCAACTTAGCAACAAATGATTATCACTGCTAAATATCTGCACAGCAACTTTTTTGTGTGTTATATGTAAAAAGAATCCCAGAGAAATAAAATATGTGAAATAAAGTATTTTCGCGTATTTATTGTTCTCATAAAGTATAGAGTACAATTACCCGAAATAACGTACAGACGCCTGCACATCAACCTATCCAAAACTGTAAAATTTCTTCAATACATTCTCAACCGTATACCTTAGTAATAAAATTCAAAGTCTATTGAGGAAATTTGACAGTTTGTAGTAGGTTGATGTGCAGGCGTGTGTACAATGCTTTATAATAAAGTACGGGTGGCAACCCTAGTGAGAGGTTGTCCATGTGTGCGTTACTCGAGCGCGTTTGTATGAAGCTTATCTTCTGAAGTCTCCTTATTTTGTGGTTAGACCTTAATGCAACTTAAATGAAGTAACAGCAAACAATAAATACCTATTATCCACTTCTGGGTGAAGTGATGATGAAAGTCATTGGGGTCATTGCTATAATTGATGGTTATTGACTTAATCATCATCAAATGTGGGTTGGTGATCGATCACAGGCTTGGGCTACGTATATTAAATACGAAAAAAACACTGCCTGGCCTGGGAATTGGATCCTGGCTCACTGGATATCCGGCCGAGTGCGCTTTGATACTAAGCCACAACAGAGGTGTATAAAAACTTAATATTTTCGTTAAGTTTTTAAACCTTTGTAACCATAAATATACAATTATTCAGTACATACTTACTACATAAATAATTGTACAAAAATTATCTAGTTCTCTATAATAATTGTTCAATGAAATCTATAATTATGAATATGTTCTATGGCACGAATGGAATTAATTGACTAACAATGGTTAATCATTGTGCAGGTCATACGAATAACTGCATCATATCTTGCAATTCCATTATATAAGCGTCGTATGTCTTTTATATTTATACTTATATATTAAGCAACCGTCAAATGGGAGATCTCATCATCATTGTAAGGCTTTAAAGCGGATGCGCACTTTACCCAGAAATTCTGGGTTGGAACAGCTAAAGATAAACAAATTGAGTGCAAATAAGTATATTACGATGTACCCCCAACTGGCTATCGAACCCGGGGTATTTTGGTTCGAGACCGGGTGCTTTAACAGTTAAACTACAAAGGCGGTCGTAGAAGTACCTAATCAAACGTAACTGCATAAATATATAAAATTTTGTCATGATGCCCTCATCTCTTGACATGTGTCTTGATATGACACTTTTACGATTGCTCATTTATCTGTCATCCAAGAAAAGACGAATGACAATTCATTAATGGTGTGTTAATGGCTGTTTATTGTTAACATGTCTCCTTTATTTGTATAACAGTTAAAAAATATACATTTGAATAGAGAAAATACTCGTAGTATAGATTGATAAACATAAATATTGAAACATATATTAATTATACATTTATATCGATTTTAATTCAGATCGTTTCCAAAATGGGATTAATCATTTAGGTCACCGAAAATAATATTTTTTAGATAATTTTGTAATACACTGTAAGTTTTCGTTTTGCAATACAAATAGTCAAAATAATAGTACTACATTTACAATTAATATATGTTTTATTAAATTAAACTTACGTAAAGTAACTTTTTTCTCTCCAATTGTGGCACAGACTAAACTAATGATCACTAAACTGATTGTAGACTGCATTGTGCTGCTCATAACTGTTTAATGTTTATTTTTAATCTGTAACCCGTTGCCGCCAATTGCCAGTCAAAGAGCTCGGCACCTACTGTGGGGGAGTTGGCAATGACAACCTATTTATGTGGCGTTCTGATCCGTCATCGCGCGGTCACGGCATTTGGATGCTCAAAAAAGGCTTTCAGGGCTTTCAGGGCTTTGTTAATCTGAGAAACTAAAAATTATAAAAAATTAAAATAAATAAAAAAGGCTATGTAGTACAAACTTACTTGTTTGGATATAAACATCTTAACGTGTGAACTGGAACCTAATGAATGGTGACCCTGTATTTTAGGACTCCAGGACCCAACACACGCCTGCACATCAACCTACCACAAACTATCAAACTTCTTCAATAGACTTTAAACTTTAAAGTATATGGGTGAAAATGTATTGAAGAATTTTGACAGTTTTGGATAGGTTGATGTGCAGGCGTCTGTACTATTCTGTTATGAAACACTTTATATATGAAACTAGCTTTTTGTTCGCGTTTTTGCTCCCCCACGTGAGCGTACATGACTTGTGTTTGTTCGTAATAAAAGCCAAACTTATTAAATGTAAATATCATAAGGGTATAATTAATAAGGGTTAGACAACTAAACATGTTACGTCATTTCTACATTAAGTTTTTTCTACAAAAAGTGTAACATAAAACGCTTAAAAAGATCACTCTGTATAACTAATTTTGGTCCGTTCTGAAACCTCCTGTACAAATTGTCATCCTCTACTTAAGGGATCCTTTTCAAAAAATCCTGAAACTCTTCGTAATTTCTAACCAGGCCAAATACCGAAATTTAAGGAATGACAGATTTCCATACAAACTTTCCACCCCTATTTCACCTCTCTAGGGGAGGTTTTCGAAAAATGCTAAACACGTCATTCTTTATTTTTGTTGAAAAATCTAATCTAGTTATTACTTTAAAAATAACGATTTCCCCAAAAAAACCTTTTTCTCTTTTTTACTCTTAAAGAAAAATAAACAAAATTCCTGAGACATGTCATTTAACTTCAGAACTGACGGACTTTCATACCAACTTCCAAACCAACCAACAACCAACCAACAACCAACAATCCAAATTTTATTTAATTAGCTTCAGCGGTTTAGACTCGGCGATGATGAGTCAGTCAGTCAGGACAAGTCATTATATGTAGTACATAGATATGGTCGTCTCAAAATTTTGTAAACGACCAACAACTCAGTCTTTCAATTACCCAGACCCTGCAAAGGGTTACGGACCCTTGGAACGTCATGATAAAATAATAAGTAGGTACTTGTAAATAAACGAGAGAATAAACAAAAATGCAGTGTACTTTGTAGATTCGTATTTAGTTACAAGATAAAATTTTACTTGAAAAATCAACCAGCCTTTGACTTTCAGAAAACAAAAAATTTGATTACTGACTTTTTTATTAAATTTTCTTATCTAAAACTCGACACTTTTGGTAGCACCACATATATTCTGTAATAAAATGCAGAGACACAATTTTAGAATATTTGTTTTTGACTAAATACATTACTTTACATATTATCACAAGGGAGGTTAAAAGTTCAACAAACCGACTGACCGACAGCAAATTAACATCAAGAGGAAAACTCATAGTCATGGGATTGTCAGTATAACGTCAGGTCAGGTCAGGTCATGGACGCCTTAAGAATGATATAGAAGGTACGTTACTTTTATAACATCGAAGTCAGACAATGAGAGTAGTCAAGGTCAAATATAAAATATCTTAATTCTAAGGCACCTTAGCACCTTAATACTATTCAGTAAGTATATTGTGCAACCGACACAGGTTTTGCATGGCTTTCGACATGCAAGAAGAATCGTAAATGAACAATTGGGCAAATTAGTATCTATTAGGCGGGAGGTAGGTCTTGTTTGATTTCTACCTTAATTACCACCATTTATAATTAATCTAAGTAACTTTATTATTTACAAACAAAGACAATAACAAGTAAATTAAACTACTTAAAATGAAACTTAACTATTAACTAGAAATAAAAAAAAATTGCCTCAAATCATCCCCATCAGGCAGAGTGCCCAGTAAGCTAGCAGCATTGCACGTTTGATAGCAATGCTTATACGCTGACCCAAGTAGCTGCTAGCTCTGGGGTCTCGGGTGGTTTCTGCTAATTTAATGGAAATATCTTGAAATAGTTTGTGAGCACTCTGGCCCCATGTACCTAATGTCCCTCTAACCCCAAACGGCTCAAATATGAGATCCCCAGTCAGATTCTCTCGCCGTTTGAGGTTATCTGCATGATGTAGCATTATTGTGCGATAGAGATAAGATAGGCAGCTGTCTTCAGCTACCATCAGGCAAGACGAAGGCCAAGAGATTCTGATGGAAACACTTTGTTCTAAAAAAATATAATTAAGAGTTCATGCCTGTTTAGGATCTTATATATTTCATTACGTATGATAACTTTTTATTAAAAAAGTCTGCTGATAATGGAAACGATTTTGAATAAATAAAATGAACGAAGGCTTTTGAGTACGCCGCAAAGGTTTACTGTAGAACAAAGTGCTTGATGCTCTTATTATTAACCTTTGCACCACGCTATTTGTAGAACAATGTAAATTGGATCGTTTTCCACGGCACTTAAACAAATTAATGCAATAAAAGTCAAGCATTGACGTGGCATTGTTTATTTACTACGAGTTACGACATTCATCTTATTTCCCATACATTCAGTTAGGCTGATGAATGTCTGTTGGACTACTGGTTGATGGCAGGTGTTGGCATTCTTGTACAGCCTTAATCATGATACGCATAATGTATTATATTACCCTAAAATGTAACAATTGATTGTCTTAATATTTCAGCTAAAACTTTCGTCACCTATTAGGTAGTCTTAAGCCTCTTGTTTCTTGCCTTGCCAGGGCATAAGAATAAGACACATTTATTGACCTGCATAAAACAACATATTAGATTATATTAGGAACACTTACTTATGATGCCTGCAATGTAAGAATCAGCAATCAAAATTGATGACAGCTGTATAACGAGTGCAATACCACCCTTAATTTTTAAAAAATCCAAACATATCATTTTTAGTTCTTATAACGAAGAGTACCTATAGACGACTTTCGTATTTAATACGTTATTATTTCATTTCAATGTTATTAACTGGGATTTAGTATTAATTATTATTTCAATAATTAGCGCACATCAATAGTGTAAGATAATTCGTTCCTTATAAATAAATTTCAGGACTGACCATTGAACTTGGAACCCATTTAGATCTCACTTCTTTTGTCGTTGAAGTCAACAACCAAGGCATTTATCATAATATTGAACTTGGCTCTCATTTCACATTTATGTTTTTGATGTGATTGCTTCTTACATTGTTTGTCATAACCAATTATTTTCTCTGATCTCATGCAATAACGCGAGGGCTGGATTATGATAACGATTACGATAGCCACTGGTGTTGATCACTGCCCTTACAAAGTCAGAGCCTATTGTTGCTACACGTGTAGCTTTAATTTTTTCCTTTTGCTCTCGGTTGCCAGGGCATCCGTTTCGAGAGTTCGCTGATTGCCACTGGGTATTTTCAGCTACACCGGGCTTTTTTGGGGGCGTGTGAAACGAAACACCTTCAGAGGTTATCTAGAGGGAACGGCATCACGCACTAGTGCGTGTCCCCGTGCCCTACAACATTTTCGGATGGGTTCGGATCAGATCGGATCAGGGCGTCTGCTGCGTTGGCCGTCGCGGGGACCCGCGCCGTGCTCCGACGCGAACAAATATGGCGGCATGATGTGTCAAAGTGCATATCAGTGATGAATCCTGCGAGCGGACGAGCGTGTCCCGACCGCGCCGCGGCGTGTGACGAGCGACCCGCCACACGCAGTGCTGCTCTAAGAATTTGCATGAAACAACACGCAACTTGACGCAGCAGAGTGCTCGCACACTGGGCCACTAAGTTGCGGGCGAGAATTTACAGACAACTTGTATGGCATCTGTGCATTGAGCAAGCCACAAGCTGCGAAAGTGTCAGAGCTCGCTAAATATGGCCGCGTTTTGTTTCCGTCTCCCGCTCTAAGCGATCGAAGTCGCCGGCTTCTCCCCACCTGTCAAATACTGAGGGAAATGAACAATCCTATTCAAGCCACTAGTGGCTGTGTCTTGTGGATTGACTTTTAAACACTAGTGGTCGCGTATGATGGTCGCCACCAGTAGCCCAGTGTGCGGGCGCTCTTATTGTAACTACAATTATAAGCATTTATTTCTTAATATCATGAAAATATACTCGTAAACAATTTGCATTCATATCAACCTCATCGTTAAATCTTTTATTTTATATTATTCTCATATCAATTAACATGAAGAATGCGTTTTGACTTGATCGGAACACGCACCTCGGAAGTGTACAATTAATTATCTACGTGTAATAATTACTGTGAATCAACTTCCGTTATTATTTTGGCGCTAAAGAGAGTGAGAATAATAATTTACCACTTGCCTGGAATTTCATAATACCCACAATCTCAGCCCTAACACCACACTATACCAAAAAATTCTGTAAGCTAATTTTGTGTAAAAAAAATAATAGACGTGTTTTATTTATTTATCAGTATGTTTAGGTGTCTGTAAGTCTTTACAAGTTACAAATTAATAATGAGACGACCAACACCTCAATCTTCCTGTAAATGGTAAACGTCAGGGTATAATATGTAAAACTTTAAACGCGACTACATTCTTTAAAAGTAATTCAATTCAAAATTATTTTTTTAAATCAATTTAACGTTCGAACAACTTTTTTGTTCTGAATTTCCGATTTATATATTATTTATAGCTAAAATATGATCAGCAAATGAAGCAATAATCAATATAATTATCTATTAAATGGATTCTTTTTATATACACAGTCAGGTCATAAGTATTGTCACACAGTAAAAACTTTTCTTTTAGAATGCTGGCCATAAAAACGTTTATTGAATTCAAATTTCGAATTGTTCATGAAAATAAAAATGTATACTTTTTAGATTTTTACTCATTTTTAAATATGGAGTGGACGCTTAAAGAAGACCGTGTTGCAGTTATTGCGTTGCATCGTTGCGGTTACGCGCCAATTCAAATTTTTGAAATACTGAAAAATTTGAATTTAACCAAAACATTCGTTTATCGTACCATCAAACGATACAATGAAGACTCTAGTGTAGATGACAGGTCAAGAAGTGGTCGCCCTCGGTCTGTTAGGACTCCAACAGTGATAAAAGCTGTGAAGGCGCGAATTCAAAGAAATCCCGAACGTAAGCAGAAACTGTTGGCCCTTCAGTTGGGGTTAAGCAGAACCACGGTGAAAACGGTGTTAAATGAAGACTTGGGCTTCGGGCATATCGAAGAAAAACAGGACATCGTTTGAATGCTCGTCTAATGGACCTGAGACTGAAGAGATGCCGCGCTTTGTTGAAGCGGTATGCGGGAAAAAAATATCGGGAAATTCTTTTTTCGGATGAAAAAATTTTTACCGTAGAAAAGAGCTACAACAAACAAAATGATAAGGTGTATGCACACAGTAGTGAAGAAGCGAGCAACCGTATTCCGCGTGTCCAACGAGGTCATTTTCCATCCTCGCTCATGGTATGGTTGGGAGTTTCTTATTGGGGCTTAACAGAGGTACATTTTTGTGAGAAAGGTGTAAAAACGAATGCAGTTGTGTATCAAAATACAGTCCTGACGAACCTTGTGGAACCTGTTTTTCATACCATGTTCAATAACAGGCATTGGGTATACCAACAAGATTCGGCGCCAGCTCAAAGAGCGAAGAGAACACAAGACTGGCTGGCGGCGCGTGAAATCGACTTCATCCGGCACGAAGACTGGCCCTCCTCCAGTCCAGATTTGAGTCCGTTAGATTACAAGATATGGCAACACTTGGAGGAAAAGGCGTGCTCAAAGCCTCATCCCAATTTGGAGTCACTCAAGACATCCTTGATTAAGGCAGCCGCCGATATTGACATGGATCTCGATCGTGCTGCGATAGACGACTGGCCGCGCAGATTGAAGGCCTGTATTCGAAATCACGGAGGTCATTTTGAATAAACTTGTCTCAATTATTTTATTTTAAACATGTGACAGAATTTATGACCTGACGTGTATAACCTGCTCTCAATAAAATTGTAATTTGTTGGCAATAAAATCAATTTGCGTCTAATAATATAGTAATAAACATTGACTCTTCCTAATCGATCCTTGATATTCAAAAATGTTAAGATATAAAATCGGATGTTGGTTTGTATAACGTACTTACTTGTCGACATTGAATAAGGATGACATTGACTTCCAAACAAAGATTTTTTTTATTTCTATTTCTATTCTACAAAGTAAGTAGATATTAAATTAATCATTTATTCGTATTATTAAATGTGGTAAGTGGTAAATAGTGTTGAGGAAACTTGTCCTGTCGATCTGAATCCTTCGGAGAATCTAGTAGGGCACGGGGACGCGCACTAGTGCGCGATGCCGTTCCCTCTATAAAACCTCCGAAGATGATTCGTTTCACACGGCTTGAGGGACCCTTTACGTTCCTCGCAGCCACCAAACAAGCCCGGTAAAGCTGAAAATGCCGTCTGAGGCAATCAGCAATCTCTCCCCAAAAAAAAATAAAAAAAATGAAACTTGTACGGGTCAGAGTGCTTATTGTGAGTTTCTTTGACATGGGACACAAGCCTGCACATCAGACTACCACAAACTTTCAAATTTCCTCAATAGGTTTTAAACTTTATGTATATGGGATATGGTTGAACATTTATTGAAGAAATTTGACCGTTTTGGATAGGTTGATGAGCAGGCGTCTACTGTACGATTTATGATATTATGGACAATTGTAGGTAGTGCTCGGCATTGTCCATAATGTACATTATACAACACCTTTTGTAATACTTACGGTTGGCAATAAAATATTGAATACTGAATTACGTAACGTTTGGCTTTGAAGCAGCGCCTCCTGGTGGCAAAAGAGGAGAGTTAAAATGTTGCCATACAAATCTCTCGTTTTCGTGATTGAATGAAAATGTAAACAAAATAATAGAAACCTAACAAACAAAACGTAATAGCAAACAAAACTCGAACTAGACTAGACACCCAGGTACAGCCGCGATAGACTAATGATAGGATTACCCGGAGTGTTAGGTGTTCATCGAACTTTGCATTGCATTTGATAAGTACCTATATAAATTCAAAAAAAGAAGCCGTAGATACAAGCCCTTTTTCAAATTCCGCTAACATTTTGTTTTCGCTTTCTTTTATTTTACACGCGAGAGCAATGAATCCGGGTCACTTAAAGAAACCTATAAATCTCGGAAACTAAAAATGCTAGCTTAATGAAATAAATTGTGTTTAATAGACAAATTAAATTAAATTAAATACTCCTTAAATTAAAATTATAAAACTTCTTAGTTATTGTAAAATTATGTTACAAAAAAAATCAAATTTGAAAAAGGGAGACTTTCGAAGATGGAACTACGAAATGACTGCATTTGTTTTTGCTTTTGTTTCTAATCGTCATCATCGAAGAAAAAGTAGCCTACGGTGGTGGGTCTTTACTTGTGTCGGCCGGATTTTTTTTTGAGAGTCGCACAGACAGATCTCATGTTCATAGAAAACGGCTCTTTAACCACTCACACATTCAAAGCGCGCGGTCAAGGTCGCCCCAAACGTCCGGCCGATGTCGATCGCGCACGAACTGTACCGTGCTTTTTCGTTCTTGCCTAAAACAATTAAAAATCTCCACTCTGCGAGAGAGAATAGGTATCGTTCGGCCGGCGCATCGCATTTGTAGTAATTTTACAGTTGTATTTATCGTTTTTATTGAAATAGGATAATAAATTCATGCTTAAAAATTGTAAAATCTTTATTCCTCATGAAGTAACAATATCTGGTATAACTTTTGCTCAATAATATTATTGTAGATAGGAGAAAGTCACAGTTAACTTAAAGCTATTTTCAAAGTTTTTTTGGTTTAGAATAAGATTTTTTTTCTATGATATCTAAAAATTCCGAGGTCGCTACGAACTATAGGACTTTTTTTTATTATTTTTTTTTTATTTCATTTGTTTAGAACAGTAGTTCAATCTAGGAGCTCAAAAAAGTGCCTTCGCGCATTTTATGAAAATCTTTTTTTGCAATTTTGGGTTTAATTAAAAAGTTAAGCAAAATTTACAAAAAGCGACGCCGCTACGAACTATACCAATAGCTATTCTACAAAATTGTTAATGTATTTTGGTTTCTGAGCCAAACGCCAAAATTGGTCATTTTACACAAAAATCACAGTCGATATGTAATAGGAAGTATTTATTTAATCAAGCTCGCATTCTTAGTTTCCGAGATTTATAGGTTTCTTTAAGTGACCCGGATTCATTGCTCTCGAGTGTATAACGTTTTATATCGTATAAGTTTAGGCTTCTCACTATCTCTCAGACATGGTAAGTGATACCTTAGATGGGAGCTACCTATCCAACCTCTGCAGGACCATTATTTTAACGATGTTATTACAGATTATAAGACAGTGTTAGATAACTTGGACTTAGAACTAAAGTGGTATCAGAGTAAAGAGGCGTTCGGTTATGTAGTGTAGAGTAAGAGTATTGAGTCTTCAAGCTTTTAAGATTCAATTAATAGCATAATCTGTAGTGATTAATCTATGGAACGGAGAGCACCAAAACCTCACTAAATCAAACCAAATTTAATTATTTTACTGAGACCAGAACGCCCTAAAAATCTCGCTACATATACTAGGTATATTGAGAGATGGAACGGCAGTTTGAACTTCTTGATTATCCCAAAACACCTCACTTTGAAGGCTTTTTTAACAATTTATGAACGCAGTAAGTAGGTACAATTTACTGTGTTTGTGATTGTGATATTTGAGGCGCTGACATTACGATCTATTTTCTCGAAACGGTTCATCACATCACATGTTCATTACTGCGTTCATAAATTGCGCGGCAGCATAGCTATTCCCATAGCTTTAAGTCTTTCTATCATAGAAATAATTGTTCTATCAACTATGTATCGATTGTGATTAATAAGTTGTTTAAATACCTATTAGCAGTTTTTAGAATAAAATCAAGGCTTCAAAATTAATAAAAATCAAAATTCAAAATCATTTATTCAGTTTAGGCTCGAGTATCTCCTAAATGTCATTATGCCATCGGTTCGTAAGTCTACTCTGGGCGGGAGACCTTGTACTGAGAAGAACCGGCAAGAAACTCAGCAAGTGTCAAGCTCTTTTCTCCCTTACAGCGTCAAAAATATTGGAAAATGCCCTTTATCATAAAAGGAAACTGTTCATCGCAAATAAAACACAAAATATAAAAAATAAATACTTAAATTAAATATTTAAGTTTGTAAAAACATCTTTTACCAGTTTATTTTTTACAATGTCATTCATGACTAGTAAAAGTCAAAACCTGTCTAAGAAAATAATAAAAATAAGACAAGTATGCAAGAGCAGACCAGCCTCCACACTCCACAGGCGGCACCCGTTCACGAGTATGACATATGAATCAGCCATCGCTTCGCTTAACCATATTTTTAGGGAATGTAACGACCCGACGCACACGCCACCACCGCAGAGACCATAAAGAGAGCATGACACACCCAAGCTTCTCTAAATCAAAACTAATTGAAATGTTAGACGCAACGCTATTGGTTATCTGTAGGACACTGTTTATAACAGTATATTTTTTTATTATAAAAAGTAGTAAAGTATGCGTTTTTTATTATAGCCAGGCTGTTTTTATTGTACATACAAGTAGGTATTGGCTTATCTCTATCGGCATCTCTCAATAATTAATTACATGTTCCTCTATAAGTCATACTTATTATGTAGATAGCTATACATTTCGGTATAACGATGTTGCTATACATTGTAAACAAAGAATATTCTTGCAAATTGCTATGCTTGCAGCGTATTGCTGGTAACAAGAAACTTCATAATTAGTTCACGGAATCGAGAAGACAGTGAATTGAAAATAGTACGATGAGAATGCGAATTAATTCTATTTAAACAGTAAGTACCAATAGCAGCGGCCAGCCAACACGTTCGGGTAACGATCGTGAAAACTAAGCAATTTTAGTAATGCCGGGAAGTTGGATGGCTGATCAAAAGATTTGATCGAGTTGTCCTGGTTGCTACAATGGGATGGTTGGTTTTTTCTATATTTTATACTATTATAAATAAATAAATGAATTATTATCAGCTATTACTTTCCCACGCAAGCCAAAGGGTATTTATGTAAGTATTAGATTAACATTATTAAAATTAAAATATTGAAATTGGTTTGAAATTCGTGTCTTCAATCAATTTATTTCTTCATTTGTATTAATTGAGTTAATGCCAAAATAAAGGTTTAGTATACAGATCGCCGGGTCAGATCTAGAGGTGTCCGTGTAGATTGTTATCGGTTAGGTATTGTATTGAGTACCTTACGTATTACAATTGGTATAAAGTTCGTAGAAAATGATATAACTTTTAATAGGAAACTTGAATATTTGCAAACAAAATTAAATGTTGTTGTTCAATCACAGAACTCTATGTCGATAAAAGTCATAAATAAAGTAATAATAGTAAGTAATAATAATATATTCATTTAAACATTCAATTTATATTTTATTATCATTCTCGTTACTGTCCTTAGTTAAAAGTTATGTAAAATACAATGTTTCTAAAAAAAAATGTACCTCACTAGGTTAAAAAAGTAAAGTAGTAAGTACTTACGACCCCTTTTTTCATATTGTTTTTTTGGTTTATATAAGATTATGGTAGCTAACCAGCCCCCTAACCGCCTAACCGATTGCTTTGGCTACGTGTATAGTTTATGAAGTCATCTTGTCATTTTGTACCGCTTATGAAAGCAATATCGAAAGCTTTAGGCTATAGCTTTCGATATATGATATTAGCTAGATGACAAGATGACGTCATAAACTATACACGTAGCCAAAGCAATCGAGTTAGGCGGTCGGGCCCCTGGTGGATTAAAACATACCACCAGCAAACTGGCGTATCACCGCGTTTGTCTGACACCGGAGCGGAGGTGTTACTTCTAGATCATAAAGCTGGTACATTACCCAATATTGTTTACTTTAAAAATATTCGTTTCGACAATTAGTTTTTATACTGTACTTAAATCATATATTTTTTTAACTGTAAATAGGTATATACTCGTAGATAGAAAAGATAACAGATTAAGTCATGCATTTAACAATTCATTTAATTCATAGAATAGGCACAAAATAAGGTGTGGTATAGGCCATTATAATATCTCCTAATATCTAGGTATGGTGTTTTTATTGTTTAAAATTTTTTCTAGGTACGATGTTCTTTTGTAAGCATGCAATCATTCTTGAACTGACAATATTTACCAGATAACTATAGCCGTGAATCGAAACCAGATTTAGGAAAAAAGGAAGTCGTAAGTAGGTAGGTACCTACTCAACGAATAGCCGTATATTGTGTTACTTCGTCGATTTCCTCTGTCATCGCCGCAGAACTTTTGTCAGGGTTCAAGGTGCACAGGAAGCTCCAACCGGTCCGAAGACTTGATGTCATTGACATTTGACATGTAAGTACAGGTAGGGCACTGAAGAGTTTCCGTGTTCCCTTCAATATAATTTAGAGAATTCATTGTTTCTTGTACCTACTTCCCATCTTGTAGGTATGTAAGTACACCAAATTTTAATGCGACTGCATGCTACATGCATTACCCTTTCACAGTCAGAGGGATGTATATTCCCATCAAATTTTGAACTTTATGTCATTGTGATAAGATTGAAAACCAATGAAATATTCAAACATGTTATGCCCGTTAAAGAGTTAAATTACACGATTATGAAAAGTAAAGACCATTAATTTGATTTAGTAGGTAGTTCGAATTTTTTATACCTATATATTTTTTGTCATGCCGCTGCATAATTATGCTGCTGTAAAGTGCCCTGCAGCAGCATGATTTGCAGTAAACTGGCACTAAAAAATATTAGTTTTTTTTATAGGTATTAGGTATTACACACGCCTGCACAAACTGTCAAATTTCCTCAATAGACTTTGAACTTTATTACTAAGTTGTATGGTTGATAATGTATTGAAGAAATTTGACAGTTTTGGGTAGGTTGATGTGCAGGCGTCTGTACTACGTAAATAAGACTAATATTTTTTGGTATTTAAGTTTTTCCCATATATTTTTTCCCATTGATAGGCAAGGGCCCCCATCAATGAGATCCGAATGTGCGCTTCCTGTTTTATAGATTCTAAGTTCTCTCCTACATCCGTATGGTTATCTGGAAGAGATAGAAGATAGTCTAACAGCGATAAGACCACCAAATTGTATCATAAAATTATTATCTATCTATGTATTAGGCAAGTGGTAAATAAGAATAGGCTGCATGATGGATGTGGATGTGTGATTGATGGTACATACATACTTGCATAGTAAGATTTATTTGAATTAATATAAACCCTCTCTCTCTCTTTACTTAAGTTAGCCATCCTGAATTATAATGGTTCCTGTCGGCCGTCTTCACAAGGGAATTATGTCTATCTATTAAAGTACATAGATACATATAAATTAAACAGTTCATGCCTACACTACATACAGAAAACAAATAACAGAACATTTTAATACAAAAGTAGACAAAGGTGGTCTCATCGTCATTCTGACAACCTTTGAGCCATAGGACAAATAAGTAGAAAATAAGAAGTAGCGTCCCTCTCCTCGGCAACTAACAAAATTGTTATTATTATTATTATTATTTGTTTTATATTAGAAGGAGGCAAACGAGCAGGCGGGTCACCTGATGGGTAGCAATCACCGCCGCCCATGGACATCCGGAAAACCAGAGGCGAATCGCAGATGCGTTGCCGAATTAAAAAATAATACTAAAACTAAAATCTTTTCACTTTATATTTTACTTAATAATGCTACATATACAATATAACAAACATTGTTTTATAAACTAAATAGATTTAGTAATGTTGTTAGTCTTTGGTTTCCTAGGTCATGTGCTGTGGTGGTGCCGACATAAAGCTGCAATTTAGAGTCAAATAACGTCACTAAAATGTTAACTATGCAGACAAGATAGCGAGGTTTTGAAATTGCGTTGCATGCATGACAACATTAAGATCCTGACACTACATTTTTACGTCCCTATTGGTATAGACGCCTGCACATCAACCTATCCAAAACTGTCAGTTTTGTTCAATACAATGTCAACCATATAACTTAGACATAAAGTTCAAAGGAGTTTCACCCGAGCTCTTGCCGTAATAACACGTGTTGTGAGACTCCATTTTAATTTCTATCTATTCTATCTTACTACTAATAATAATAAAAATACTTGAAATTGGCTAAATGCTAAACGCGAAGCCATTAATTAAGATAATTAATTAATTAATTATAGTTCAAAGTCTATTGAGAAAATTTGACAGTTTGTGGTAGGTTGGTGTGCAGGCGTGTGTACCATCCATATCACTTCGGTATGTACACATTTATGAGAAGGTGAATATAATTTATTACCGCCTCTGTGGTTTATTGGTTAAGAGCATCGGATCAGACTCAGCAGTTCCAGGTTCGATTCGCAGCGGGGAGACACGATTGTTTTATTGGTGGTAGGGCTTGATTTAAGTGCGTGTGGCTAGCTACCACCATCTCATTTAATTTAAATAAATCAATGTTAGTAGCATTTTGTGTTTTGACAGTTAGAGATTAGAAAGCCAAGTTCCTCAGTGTTTGAGGATTCCGGGTGAAGTACGCTTTCCACCTTATCACCACTAAATAAGATGAGATGAAAGCCAAGTGTTTACATATATAAAGTAACATACTTTTTTATAACAACAAATACACAAACATACATCCATACGGGCTCCCTTGTAAATCAAAGGTGACGTTACATAATATTCAGCGGAGTCCTATTCGTCGAACCCTTGTTATTGAATTACCTAAGTAGGTGGTCGAGATAGGCTACGTCGAATAAATGCTTCGACTTGATTTCATATTAAGATCATGGGACATAACTATACCACAAAGTAAGGGAGTATCCTTAGGAAAATAAGCTTTATACATACCGCGCTCGAGCAACTCACCCAGACCCCTTGCACAGACATGGATCTCAGAACCGCTCGGAACATTTTGAGCGCAGCTGTTGCGAGATGCCGTTTCCGTGAGAGGTTGTCTATGTGTGCGTTGCTCAAACGCGTTTGTATGAAGCTTATCTTCTGCAGTCTCCTTATCTTGTGCCTATACATTAGCAAATATTGTATTCATAGGACAAGCCACGTAGCTGTACCTATTCTGAAGAATTAACAAATCAGAAGCTTTTACATTAGCAGATCTGTGATTTAACTTAGTATGACGTCATCAATTGTCCACTGCGGGCGAACGAGAGATGACGCTATGCCCCTTGGTGGGTGGGGGAGAAGGCACTTATTTTTGCGGCGTTCAAGCAAGAAGTACACAACACCGCAGAAGAAAGAATCAGCTTTAGTGAAACTTTTTATAAAGAAACTGTATAAATCGATTTTAAATTATTCTAAAGAAGGTTTGTCTGAATATACAACGGACCGTGATTATTTTGGTCAACATTAATTAGTAAGGGCGGTGACACACGGCGACTTTTTGCAGTGATACAAACGTTCAGTAATAAAAACAGAAAAACTATTGTGAATCGCGCGACTGCTTCTCGACAATAGCGATTCAGGTGTAAATGCTAATACTAATTAGGCGTTTTTATTGATTCAACAGCGCGATTGTATTGATGCAGACAGCGTGTCCAACTGCGCATTTTTGAGGCATTATTATTCTTAAATATGCCCATGCATCGTGATTGTATTACTGCAGATGCCATGTGGGAGAGATATAGACAGTAATAAGCGACTGTATCGTGGATAAATCACTATTTGGAGTTGCGCTAAGGTTTTTTCTTTTTTTTTGTAGAGAGATTGCTGCCTCGGGCGGCATTTTTAGCGTCATCAGCGGCGAGAAACCTAAAGGGTTCTTCAAGCAGTGTGAAAAACAGGTGTTAAGGTAAAAGGTAAAACACGGTAAAAAGAATAGCAACTATATCACTACTGCATAACGTTTGGATCGCTGCAGAAGCGCTGCAAAAAACTGTAACGCGACGTCTGTAACCGCCCTTACCTATTAATAATTATTTACCACTATAGATTGATCTCACAAGTTTATATCGTAACCAGCATGAAACACAGCTGGACAAACACTTGATGAAAATCTAGTATAAGCATGTTTCGATGACACGGCTTGAGGTACCCTTTAAGGGTGCGCCATCCGTAAGTCATATATTTTATTTGAAATGTCTTCGTCCATATTTATTTGATGCCGCGCGGCCATACTAATTTTGTATGGGGAATTTAACGTGTTAATTTGAAAAATAATAATTTAAAAAACCGCTCGATAAATCAAAAATGCGAGACAGACCATTTGTAATTAAGACATTGGTGATAGTTTAGATATAATTAGAGGTATAATAATTTAGATAAACTTTAAGATATCAACTAAACACCGCCACTCGTTTTCATGATTGTTGCCCAACTTTAAATGATATTGTAGAAAATACTATAGTGTGTTATGGATTTATGGATCGGACTAACTGTAAACATGTTCCCTTTGATACTAAATGTATATTTTGTTTATGTAATACAATAGTTTTTTTAGTCGGCGCACCCTTAAGTTTCACGCCGGCTACAAAACGTCTGGTGACGCTGTGAAAGCTCAGGAGGCCAAAAGCAAATTTAAAAATAATAACAAACACCATGTAACCGTTCAATCAGTACAGTTTAATTAATGGAATCAGGCGTTATTTTGCGGAAATCCTCATGAACATGACATGATGAACATGTTCGTTTGCACCCATTGTTAACACTATTTACTTATTATTTTAATTACATTTTTTTAGTACAACAACCTACAACTTTCTACAACTTCCTACATAAGATCTGTAGCTTCAAGGAAGGTAAGGCGTACTTTAACAAAGTGACAATTTAAAAGAAGTGGAGTAGGTTATAGCAAATTTTTGATGTGTAACATCTTTCCTCTCGCTTTCTTGCAATTTGTGGGAGTGATTTCGTGAAATGGGACGGAAGTGTGAAACAGGAAGTCGTGGAAGCGCGCAAGCGCGCGCCATTTTGTAAATTCTGTAATCGATATTATGAACTTATCATATTATTATTATAATTATGTGACATATTGTGTCATTTGACTATCAAAGGTCATTTTGATATGTCAAATTACATTTTTTTAGTACAGTTTAATTAAACTACAAATTCATGTGTTGTTGATTGTACCAATGTATTTTTATTATGATCGTTCCACTTTAATTTGGCGCCTGAAGTTTTTCAGACATGAAACTGGAGGATTTGCAAGGAGCAAATAGAGCTTATGCTTGAGAGGGCGGCCTATTTGGCAAACCTTGAGAAGCGAGATACTTCGATTTTCAGAGCTGCAATCTATAATGAAGTAATTAAGTTTCAACTCTGCTAACGTAATTATGTAATCAAGTCTTATGCTATTTAAAGCGGAATACAAATAATACAAACAAATACAAACCTCTCACTTGCATAGATAAAAAAAAAACAACATCACATACGTTGTTCTGATCCCAAGTTAAGTAGCTAAAGCACTCGTTTCATGGAAATCAGAAACAAACTTCCTACAACTCCTGCTCCGCTGTCTATCCTCGCATCTGGACTCCGCTTCTACTCAAAATCAGGGTAGTGTGAGTTTTGTTTACTATCCGTATTCATTCGATAACGTTTACGAAAACGAAAATTTGTATGGCAAAATTTTAACTCTTCTCGTATGTCGCCAGGATGCGCTGCGCTGCTTCAATGCCATAACGTGATCGAATGGCGAATGAAACTCGCACTAGGCACCCAGTTAGAGCAGAGTCATTAGCAATCTCTGCTTAAAAAAATGGAAAAATACATTCATGTTTCAGGCATTCACAAAATCTCAGGAAATGAGAAGACATCTGATTAACAAGAATTATCAATATATTAGTTAACGCTGACGAAGTCTCGAGCGGTTGCTAGTAATTAGCGATAGGTAGATCATTCTTTGCTTGGCATAACCTGACTGGATGGCAACCACCTTAATATGTATTTCAGTCGACAAGCAGCATTGTGCTTTGCTGTGTTCCGGTTTCAAGAATACTAGATTCAGTGAAATTACAAGACACAGAGGCATAAGATCTGTAGCTTCAAAGAAGGTAAGGCGTACTTTAACAAAGTGACTATTTAAAATAAAGTGAAGTAGGTTATAGCAAATTATTGATGTGTAACATCTTTCCTCCCCCTTTCTTGCAATTTGTGGGAGTGATTTCGTAAAATGGGACGGAAGTGTGAAACAGGAAGTCGGGGCATTGTCGCGCCATTTTGTAAATTCTGTAATCGATATTATGAACATAACATATTATTATTATAATTATGTGACATATTGTGTCATTTGACTATCAAAGGTCATTTTGATAATGTCAAATGGCTTCTATAGGTGAAGTGAAAGGAATGAGTATTTAGTGCATTCTCTTTGACTTGTAAAAAAATATACGTCATTGTTAATTCTATATTCTATTTTCTATTGTTATATTGATTTCAACCCTTTCGGGTGTAATAGACTTTATCATTATTTATTTTATAGTTATAAAATGATGTACCTAATAACAAACCTATTTCTTAAAGAATATAATGTTAAAATTGCTTATTACTAAGTTGAGATGTCAAATGTTACGCATCATATGCGACTACTAAGGAGGTAAGGCTCGCTCATTTTTATTTTTTCATTTCATTTATAAAACATTTACAGAATTATGACTAAGTAACCTAGTGCTCGCAAAACCTATTATTGCCTTGCTTTGATTGCTATTAGCTGTAACAGTAACTTCTAAGCAGCTATACTACTCTAGTAAAATGTAGTATAACGTATAAGTTAATACTGCTATAATAATATAAAATATCGAAAGCAAAGCCAACGATTAGTGCTTACGATCGCAGCGGATCGTCAGGCGTCGCGTGTTGGTAACGACTTCGTTAAACGCAGTCACTGTTTAACTTTCCAGTTAAATAGGCCTCGTGCGAAAGACGCATAGATTGAAAAGCAACTGTCACTGTATAGTGTTTGTATTTTGTTTAAACAAAACATAATACAGCAAGTAGGTACCTACGTCATCATCAAATATGTATATGTATACAAAAAGAAAAGTTCGGGCTCAATCACTGACTGACTCATCCACGCCTAGCCCAAACCACTGGACCTAGAAAGCTGTAAATTTTGCGTTATATTATAAGTACCTAGTGCTCTTCCCTTTAAGATGTTGACAAGGAATAGCGCCGGATTTGTCGAATTTTTTACGGGATTGTGGGATACAGTTGTTTATGCGGACGATGTCGCAGGCGATGGCTAGTCAACCTTAAAACGTCCTACTGCTGGTCTCAGCTCAGACCTTCGCACATGAATAATATAGATCGAGCTATAGGCCTATACTGCACTAGCGCAATGCGAGTTTTTGGGGTTTTTCCGACTGCTATATTACGACAAAACCGGGATTAGATAACATAATTTAGTCACCCATCCGGTGATCCGTCATTTTGGAAATTGCTTTACTTACAAGACCGCAACACGAATGCGCCAACCATAACTAGCAAGAGTTACGGATACCATTAGCACATATTAGTTTGTGAAGCAAAACAATAAATATTATTAGAGTAGGTCAGGCGATCGTAGATTTTGTATTGTATATAATGTTTAATCCCTTTCTAAATTATTCTAAACTAAACTATTCTAAACTATTCCTATCGTTTTTTGTAATAGAAAAAAAGGTTATGGTTTTTCTTGTAAACAGCGAGAAAGTGATGTAACTTGAAGACTTATAAAAATCTAACATGAAAGCTTTGAACTAAGACACAAAGTGTGGGCACTCCCTTAGGAAGAAGACTCACAACTTTCTACGAACAAAACAAAAGGCTACCAGGAAAACTAAGGAATGAAAACAAACAACCAACTGCTTATTAACAACGGCGGCAGTCAATGGTAGATGCACCCCTCTCAATAAAAATACAAGTTAGCATATATCAAAAGGAAAAGTTGAACGTGTTTCTAAGCGTCTCCGAATACGAACAAAGAAAGAAACAGAATCCTTTCTGCGGACACAAAGAAAATTCGTCGCTATATTGGACAAGTGCGTTAAATAAACTTTTGTCGCTGAATGTACATGTTCAAGTCCAATTTATGTATTTCGGCTTTCAGCGTGCGAAATGCTGAAATCTGTCCTAAAGCACCGTCCGTCCTGCAAACACTCGGAGACGGTTTCAGTTATTCGCGAACCGCTTCCGCGGGAGCATGTATAGCGCCCTCCTTGTTACGATTCGCGATAGAAACTTCGTAACTTTACTTTCAGTCGATGTGTGATATTGGTCTATACTATTTCTGTGTGCTTATACATTCATTTGTTTGAAGTGCGAAACAATTGAATTTATTAGTTCATAAACACTTGACAGTTTGTTTAAACGAAATGTGTTGAAGTACGCGAGTAACAAATTAAAAAGAAATAATTGTAACAACAATTTTGTGTTGGAAAGGCTAAAAGTGTTTGAAAACTTTTCTTTTTAAGGGGAAGCCTAATGAAGAATTCTGTACATGTGCACATCTAGTAGGTAGAAGTTAATTGTTGTTTGCGAAAGATTGATGGCTTTAATAAGAGAATGTCGTGTTCGAGATAATTTATCACCATTGGCTCAACTGTAAGCATTTAGTTTTGTTTTACTGAACGGAAACCCATTATCTTTGTTAAGAATAAATAACATTGGAAAGAAAACTATTTGGTAGCAATGAATTTGAGTAGGTAGAGCGGAGTGAACTTTATTTCTATTTCGTTTGTGACTAATTGTAAAAAATTTGTTTGTTGCTGTTTCTGTCCTAATTACGGTTCGTATATTTTAAGATTTTACCATTAGCTTAGTCAAACATTATAGACTCGATATTTAACTGATCTTAAATATTTTCAAGAAATTACTTGCTTGTGACGTTGTTAATTTTGACGCACAGT
The DNA here is from genome assembly GCA_949315975.1 of Eudonia truncicolella. Classification (NCBI taxonomy): domain Eukaryota; kingdom Metazoa; phylum Arthropoda; class Insecta; order Lepidoptera; family Crambidae; genus Eudonia; species Eudonia truncicolella. Next base: position 8,110,209 of record OX438829.1, on the reverse strand, counting down.
ATTTATAAAGAAACATTGTTTTCTAGGTGCTTGTCCAATACAGCGTATTTGATCGGTTTAAATATAAAATAATTATTTTATATCTCAGTTCAATTAATCTTTGCCACTTTTTATTTCGTAAAAAGTATGTATACCTACGTAGGCTTTGTCTAGACTTTTCTTCAAGCTTATATAACGGTACGGCATTGCAGGTTATTTACTTCTACTGGTTTAAACGTCGGCTTTTCTTTCTTGGGAATTTATTAATTGGGAATTTGAATATTTAAGAATGTTCTCTAGTAAATTCTGATTGTACATACATTACAACAACAAACTGGGAGGCTCATAAAAGCTTCGGTCTCGATACCATCAGCTCACACTAGTCCACTGCTGGACATAGGTCGTAAAAGCTTATATGCGTAGGTGCCTACTTAATTCAATAATAGAAGATTTTTTATGAAAAATTTAAGTGACTTTGTGTTTATAACCTAAACTTTATAGCTTTTTAATATTGCAAATCCACGTTTTGTTTTAAATCATATAAATATCTGTTGTAGTCAAACATTAAGACAAACTATCAATGTTTACATTATGCGTTATTCCGTTTAACTAGGTAGGCATTTTTTAGCTCATTTTATGAATGGAACTTTAATATTCCATTCATAAAATGATTAATTCTTTTGCAAAATGTTTTTAGGATTTTTCAATAGATTTATATTGAATTTATTTATACTTATAATGAATAAATGAAAGAATGAGTAAAAGTTTATTTGGCACGAATATACAACAATATGTTAGTTTAAGTAAATATCTTTCCATTAGCATAATAAAGAAACACAACATAGCAACTTGATTATGTTAGATAGGTTACAGGTTTAACTAACATTTATAATGTAAGAAAAACAAAGAGGCAAAGAAGATCTACCTTCTATATTTAACTTTAAAAATTTCAACGCTGAGTGCTATTTGCCATAAAATTGATAAGACACACACGTGCCATTTAGGGTCCAAAAAGGTTCAAGGTGAAATATATTTTAAGCCTTGAAGAATCTACTCAGATTGATAATACATTTTTGATATTGTTATATATATTATAAAAATCTTTCTTTAAAATATTTAGTTAAAATGAATTGATTTATTCATTCTGAAGTAATCAAAAACGGTTCACATTGACCAAAAAGGTTCAAGGTGAAATATATTTTAAGCCTTGAAGAATCTACTCAGATTGATAATACATTTTTGATATTGTTATATATATTATAAAAATCTTTCTTTAAAATATTTAGTTAAAATGAATTGATTTATTCATTCTGAAGTAATCAAAAACGGTACAAACAGAAAAAAAAACAATACGGATCTATAGTCGCGTTAATTTGACTTATTATTATATTTTGCCGTTTCATATTTTTAAATTAAACGTGCAAAAGGGGGTTTGATTTACAAATTGTCTAATAAAATCTGTTGGCCCAAAATCATTACATTTTTTACAACGCGATATTTAAGTTACTAAGACTTTTCTAACAATTAACCGATTCATATCACATTAAAAGGCATTTGAAATAGAACCGATCACAGTTAATACTGATTTCCCCGATAACCCATTTTGCGTCTGTAGTAAAACTTTCTGGAGAGTCACGACACGAGGCTTACGTGAGACTTACAGCTCTTTAAGACCGTGTTGCTAAGAATCTCGTAGAACCTTTATCGTTAATTACACGATTTCAGTGGGGATTTGTCTTTATAGAAAGTATCTAAAGTTAAACGCTTCTTATTACACACAACTTTCCTTCCTTTTTTTAGAGGTACTTGGTAACACATTTTTTTATTATATTCTGTTGTCAAAGTCAAATTAAAAGTATTTTTTTAAATATTCAAATAAATTTAAGAAAAGTGCTTTTGAATCCATACATTTTTTACCTTCTACCCATTTAGGACATTACATATAAAAAAACAAAAACCCGCCTGCGTAAATAAAAAAAAATAAAATAAAATAAATAGAAAATCAACTGAAATGGCCGGTACAAGATAAAAATTCAATAATTACACAAAGCCAGCGAAATAAATCGAAACAATATCAAACATAGTACTGTATACAATTGAAAATATCAATACGGTAGTCCTTCGAAATTTTATGCAACATCATACATAACACACAGTCGGAGGCAAAGTGAGAATGATTTGACTTATCATTAAATTTTATGCCAAATAAATAATTATTATTTTGCTTTAAAAAAATATTTATTTATTACATTATCTTCTATAGTTTACAAGAACAGTAAATTTTCTGAATTTGCTCTATTGTTTATTCTGTTTGTTTTTGGTAACATTATCTCATTGATAAAAGCTTACGTCACTCGATTTCCAATTTCCGTAATCTCAAAGGCCGTAGACTAAGATTGATGATAAGCTTATTATAATTTATCTGTTAGAACTTAGAAGTACGTTGACTTCATAATCCATTCATGAAATGCGGACTGACAACAGAGAGCACATAATTGGAACGAACCGTTGCCTTCTTTAAGCTATGAGAGCTTTTCAATTGAGTGTCCCAAAGATATTTCAGAACCACTTCAGAGTACGAAGCAATCCAATTTTGTATAAGAGATTAAGAAAATGTGCAAACGTTTTCCCTTTACTTGTAAATGTTGCAAAAAGAACACCAATCACTTTAAATTGTGTTACATCTATTTCCCCTATGAAAAAGCTCAAAATATTGAGACGTGCTTGATTTTACGTAAACATTGATAGATAGTAACGTTGATTTTATTATATATAAAAAAAGATATAAAGTTCTATACAGATACCTCTATCTCTATTTGCCTCGCCAGTACCAGCTAATCATATTAGGGACTAAGAATAACAGATTATTTACGCTGGCATTCCATAAAAGCCACCCTTATGATGAACGAACGAAAGACGAACATGACTAGGGGTGAATACGCGTCGTCACAAATACCTAAAACATGATATATGAAATGAGGTCTTTGTTGAGTTATTGTATCTTGTCAAATACCTACTCACATATGTTAATAAAATCACAGACATTAGTCACTAAACGCTTCACATTAAAGTCCTGTGCTGATAGAAAATGAGATACCTACTGAAATTATGTACCCATACAGTATATCTACCTATATCGATGTATCCACAACATCGACATACTATATATCGATAATCCATGGTTATACTCGTAAGTATGTGTGTACATTTTGCCGTTCAGTCAGTGTAGCTACAGCAAAGGGGGTTGTATAGTTATTTATTGGCAGGTTAACAAAAATGACAATGTATTCACCATTACGAAGAATAATTACTACGTAGACTATTTATTATTTTTAACGTGAAGAGAATGAGCCGAAACATTTGTAAACTTTCAATGTAAAAGCGATTCTTGTTCTATTCCATTATGTATTTCGTGATACTCTTTTAAAACGTTTATTTTAAAGGTGGCATTATATAAAAATGCGGAAGCATATAGGTTTGCTCACGTCTGAATAAAAAAATATTTAATATAAGTTTTAAATTTACCCTTGTTATTGAGAAATAGTCGATTAGAAGGTGTTATTCAATAAGTTTAAAGCCGCGCCTGAAACATACGCACTTAATTTAATGACATCCAGTAAACGCTCAATGAGCCACAGCAACACAGTAATTAATTATATTTTTATATCAATATAGCGCAGTTAATAGTGAGAACAAATGTCTAGAATGTACTCTTGAGTCCAACCGAAGGTCTTCTCCTAAGAGAATGCTAAAATAAATTCAGTGACTGTGGATGCGGGACTGATACGAAACTTTGGGGAAGGATGTGTGATTCAGTGACAAGGACCACGTGACAAGATGTGCAAAAACGTCAAGAGTGTGGCGTGGGAGACGGAGACCCTGATGGGGACAACTCCCAAGTCCAAGTGGGACACGCTCTGTCCCAGAGCGGCTTTCTCCCACGTGGGACTCTTTGTGGCGCTGATGCTATATACCGCTGGTGGGGGCTTAGTAAGTATACCTAAAATAATTTATCATATGCCACTGAAACCCTGATGGGACCAACTCCCAAGTCCCAGTGGGACGATCAGTCCCAGTGGGACGATTAGTCCCAGAGCCGCTTTCTCCAACTCAGGACTGTTTGTGGCGCTGAGGCTTACATCGCTGGCGGAGACTTAGTAAGTATATAAAAATATTTTCACGTTCTAGACTGAGACCCTGATGGGGACGCCTCCCAAGTTTAAGTGGAACGATCCTCCCAGAGTGGCTTTTTCCCACGCATGACTGTTTGTGGCGCTGATACTATACACCGCTGGCGGGGGCTTAGTAAGTATACCTAAAATATTTTTTCATATGTCATCGATACCCTGATGCGGACCCTCCCAGTTCAAGTGAGACATGCTCTGTCCCAGGGCGGCGCTCTCCCACTTAGAGCTATTTGTGGTGCTGATGCTATACACCGTAGGCGGAGGCTTAGTAAGTATACTTTAGTAGTTTATCTTAGGCCACCGAGACCCTGATGGGGACATCTCCAAGTTTAAGTGGGACACGCTGTGTCCCAGAGCGACTTTTTCCCACAAGAGACTGTTTATGGCGCTAATGCTATAGGTGCAGGGCAGGCGGAGCCTTAGTTAGTATACTATAATAATTTAGCGTTGGAGGTTTATATCTTTAGCCTCTAAACGTCCTACTAATATTAAATAGTTTAACAAATGTATGTATTATGTAAATGGCACATTTAAAGGTGGAGGTGTGGGTACCGGCATGAATGAAACACCGGATTATGTAGCGCCCATAAATCTACTGATAAAGGATTACACGGCCTCTAATGGCTTTTGAATGTCCTCCATTGCTTGAGTGAACATTATACTAATTTGGAATCACTTTTTTATTTTATATGCTTCAAATATAAACAAGTTGTTAGTTGGTATAACATTCGAATGAGAAGTTGGGTTTGAATTCTTGAAATCGCGGGTTTAATTTTGCGTTACACTACTGACGTGTACTTGCTCCTAGCACAAACGTAAATTAGCGTTCTAGATGGAACCGCTAGTTTATTACACGTCCCTCTTGATATGCCACCGATTCGTTAGGCTTAGTTTAATTCGATTAGCAACAACGACCCAATTCACAAAAGGGACGGTTAAAACCTCCTCATTTTTTGAATTCGGTTAAAAAGGCCTTTAATCAGGATTGTTTTACAAATCTAAACTTTACTTTCATCTTTACTTTTTACTCATAAAGTTGTAAAAATATAGCTAGTATTATTATTTACGTAACTTTTTGAATTTGCAAATGGATTTATGCACAGGCCTTTATGTGTCTACGGACAAAAGGACTTTCAAGAGTTGCTCTCTTTAGGTATACTCTATTTTCTTGCGTTTTCCGATTCAATATGGTGGATATAATAATATGTGTATAATTTTAAATACATTTACTTTTAAAAGCAACAAAGGCTTTGTTCCATCTATACGGTTCTACTGATTTCGTTTAAAGGAAAACACAAAAATATTGTAATTTAAGTCTATTAATTATCATCAAAGCTTAACAAACTTGGCAAGCAAACACCCGAGAAGCTGTATGAATTGTAACAAGTCCGCTAGAACTTGTAAGATATCAATTAGACACATGAAATAATCGTTTTAGGGAAATACAAATCTAAATTAAATGTCTTGTTTTCAATCCAGGTCTCATAGATTTCCATCTTAAAACAAAAATAATCCTTATGAAACTACTTAAATTAACTAAATATTAATATCCTTATTGTTGGTACATAGCAGTCAAAAGCTGCAGTGCAGGTCTCGTTACTTGATGAAGAATATTGTAATCTTCACTAGAAATCTATAAAATCTTCTTCAAACAGGCAGACAGGACTTTCCTTTATTTGCTCTGCATCGAATAAATCGAAGTTAGTTGTGTCACTAGGTGATTTTATCTTTGGTACAAAAGGTGGATGAATCCGGCAGTTTAAAAGGTTATCCCAGTCAACCTCTTTGAACCACTTGTGGTTTTTGAAATCTAAAGTTCCGTCCTTAAGATTTCCATAACGTCGACTAATTTCAACATGAAGGATATGTCCTACAAGATCTTTTAGTTCAGATGAAAAATGTGAAGGGCATCTATATTTTCCTGCTACAATCTTTTCATAGATTCTCATCGGATCTGAAGCGTAAAAAGGAGGATGACCGGCATTCATTTCAAACAAAAGTACTCCAAAAGACCACCAGTCAACTGATTTTCCATATCCTTTGCTGAGAATAATTTCCGGGGCTAAGTATTCAGGAGTACCGCAAAGGGTCCAAGTACGACCTTTTAAGATTTTGCAAAAACCAAAATCAGTAATTTTAATGTATCCAGTTCGATCGATTAAAATATTCTCAGGTTTAAGATCACGATAGACTAGATCACAAGCATGAAGATACTCCAAAGCCAATAAAACTTGGGCGCCATAAAATTTTGATGACGTCTCTTCAAATTTTCCCATTTTTCGAAGGTGAGAGAACATTTCCCCTCCAGCTACAAATGGTAAAACAAAATACAAGTAGACGTTGTCTTTAAAGAAATACTTCATATAAACCACGAATGGGAAATTCAATCCACATAAAATCTTCTTTTCGTAGTAACTATGTTCTAATTGCTTTAGTTTTATAATTTTTTCCTTTTCCAAAATTTTCATTGCGTAGTACTTTGAGGACACTAAATGTTTTACCAAATAGACAACGCCAAAAGCTCCTGTCCCTAAAACTTTATGCATTTCGAAGTTTTGTAACTTAGCATTATGTTCCGTCTTTACGGCCCATGATTCAATAAAGTCTTCACGTAGTTTCCGCAAGTATAGTGCGTACTGGTCCTGCTTTGATTGGGAGTATCCGCTTGGGTGTGGCGAATGAATTTTGTGCTTTGCATCTTCTGCCATGGTTAAAAGTTTTTTTAAATTAAGAGGCAGCTTTGCTATAGTTTTATAATACTTTGAATGAAACGACGTTATACTTACAAATCTTATTCACCGTAATAAAATAATGTTTTTTAAAACAAAGAAGAAAAGCCATACAGATATTTATGTCAGTATGAAAGCATTTTTATTAAATAAAAGTCAAAGAGTAGGTTTTTTTATTAATGTATAAAATTCTCTATGTTCATACTGATGGTATAACAAACAATAAAACGAACTGTAATACCTCGATCTGATGGCAAATGTTCCAACTTACATTAGGTAAAACCAGGGTGTTGGGAATAAATCGTCTCGATATATACTGTGAATATTGTATTGTTAATACTGGTTTTAACATTATTTCTGTTAATAGGTACTTTAATGCAAATAATCTGTTTACATTAGATTACATACGACCCATTGAGGACCTCTTTAAATTTCTCAAAAATAAATTGTTTGTGTTGATCTCGTTTATATGAAACTATTAAGGAACTTTATTGTAATGAAAATACATTGTTAAACAAATAGGAATTATTAATATGAACTGGAAAACGTATCCCAAAACACCACATGCATTTCTAGTTCCATGAAACGATAAATTAATGAAATTCTACTACACTGAACAAGTGATTTTTTTAATCCACCTTTCTTATTTTTACCAAATGGGTAAAATATAGTGTATTTGTTTGACGTACTCTCATGAATGAACCCTTATGAATCTGAAAACCCCTAAAACTTGAATAGTTATGCATTCCACATTTTAGTTGTATGAGAATCGGTTTCGGCACCAGAAGGAACCAAAAAGAAAGGTTTGATTCCCTGACATGATAAATAATTTTTCTAAAATCTAGTGACGTGTTTTTATTTTGTATTAAAATCTGCTTCAAGACCCCTTTGACTGGTTTTTGCTATTACACATAGTTTCGGATTTTCAGATTCAGATCATACGTATTATTATATATTACATATTTATTTATAATCGTATATGTCGGCGACATGGCGCTAGCATCGCTTAGAAACGACAAGTATAGTCTATACTTAGTGTGGTCTGCGCAGCCTATGCTCTATAATGCGCGAAACGTCAACGTCAGTTGGCTTGGCGCGACAACGGACCGGACACATTTGAACGAGAGCGGTCGAAGCGTACGCACGCGCAGAACTCACTTCGTTTCTAAAATCCATTTGCGTCGTCCACTGTTTCTAAATAATTTATTTGTGATATTAAAATAATATTAAAGTGACTGTAAGGAATACGAGTGCGTCTTTATTTTGAAGATCCAAGATGAACGGTGTTATCGGCGAATCCGAGTTTTTCTTTCTTTTTTTTTTGAGAGATTGCTGATTGCCTCAGACGACATTTTCAGCTTCACCGGGCTTTTTTTGGGAGCGGCGAGGAACGTAAAGGGTCCCTCAAGCCGTGTGAAACAAATCACCTTCGGAGGTTCTCTAAAGGGAACGGCATCGCGCACTAGTGCGCGTCCCCGTGCCCTACTAGATTCTCCGAAGGGTTCGGATCGGATCGGAAAATCCGAGTTCGCTCGACCTACCTACCTACAAACAAACCAAACCTCCCCGCCGCCGACATATATATTTATTTATTATCGCTCATATTATCTTGAAATTGTTACGGCTTAGGGCTAAACTGTCAAATTAAATATTATACATCTAGATGCCCTCTATACATATACAAAGTTTTATTCGTGCGCAGACATTTTCAAAAAGGCACCAAACGCACCCATTGTCCTTTTGCATGTTTTACAATAATGTTTGCCCTTTGAAATATAATTATATTTTTCTTAACTAATGGATGAGCTTTAAGTTTTCTTATTTCTAATAGGAAAACTAAAGAAAACTGTCGTTTAATATAATATAATAAACTTTTATTTGCTTTACAAAGTCTGTCAAAACTTTCCGACGTAAATATTCGTGTCACCTTTAAATAAATGTTTTGAGCTCAGAATCACCATGTATTACCTGTTATCACTCCTCAGAATAATGACTTTATTGTAGTTTTTTTTCTATACATCATTTGTTGCCTAAATTAAATGATTTATTTTAATTTATTGTTCTGAGTATCACCCAAAATAATTTAGCCGAAGTTGGAAAGTAGCCGGACTTTGATATGCTCTTTGTTAATGTCAATAATAAGTGTCAATAATAAATGTCAAAATAATTTTTACTCGATATGTGCGAAATATTTATATTTTCATACAATGATTTTTAGACATTTTTTATATTTTAGTAGAGATAAATATACTTGAGGACTTAAATGGGCTGTAGTTTCTTCAGTGGGGTATGTCCAAGTCTTATACTCAACAGAACCATCAAGATCATACCAGATATTTGGACATGCTAAAAGGTGAATTCGTAAAAAAATTTGAAGACCCACCACAGTTTGAGAAGACTCGGAATGATTTTGACACAATCAAAGCAATCGGTAATGGTGCATATGGTGAAGTCTTTCTTGTAAGAGATAAAAATACTTTCACGTATCATGCTATGAAAGTAGTGGATAAAGAAATAGTTGTGGAAAGAAAGCACGTGAAGCATTTAATATTAGAAAAGAAAATTCTGCAATGTACTCATTTTCCATTTTTGGTATCATTGGACGTTGCTTTTAAAGATAACTTGTATCTATATTTTATATTGCCATACATTTCTGGAGGGGAAATGTTTACCTACATTCAAAAATATGGAAACTTTTCTGAAGATTTAACGAAATTTTACGCTAGTCAAGTTGTACTAGCTTTGGAATATTTACATTACTGCCAGATAGTTCACAGAGACTTAAAACCTGAAAACATTCTTGTTGATACCACTGGTTACATAAAACTTTGTGATTTTGGATTTTGTAAAGTGGTAAAGAAGAAAACATGGACGCTTTGTGGTACACCAGAATATTTAGCACCAGAAGTGATAATGTCAAAAGGTTACTCCTTTCCAGTAGACTGGTGGGCAACAGGTGTTTTGATATTCGAAATGCAAGCGGGACACCCACCGTTTTTTGCGTCTGACCCGTCTAAGCTGTATGAAAAAATTCTTGATGGCGCTTATAAATGTCCAGATTCAGTTAGTGCAGAGTCAAAGAGTCTGGTAAAAGGTTTACTACAGGTGGATCCTACTAAACGCTTAGGTTCTTTAAAAGGGGGCGTTTATGATATCAAAAGTCATGCGTGGTTTCATGATGTCGTATGGCATAATGTATTGCACCAAAGAGTTGATCCACCATTCATCCCCGTATGTACATCACCTGGAGATACTAGTAACTTTCCCGATATAGCTCAACCGAAATTGAGAAAAGCAAGTAAATGTGTATACCAAAAGGAGTTTGAAGAGTTCTAAATGTAATTATTAGAGGTCTCGTTGGCATTATTCTTTAATGAAAGTGATGAATAACAGAATAGTTTTTACTGTATAATTTAATCTTATTATGATGCTTGATAAGTGAATGAACTCAATTTCAGCTTTCTTAGTTAATAAATAAACTCAATGCAATGCAATGCAATGAATAGCAAAAACATGCACTGTTATGAAATTTAAATGATGTGCTGTATAAACCACAATAATCGTATATTTCGCCTTTTTTGTAATTGGAGACTATATTTAATATGTAATAAAGAATTGGAACGAACACAAATGTTTTGTCTCTACATTTTCTACCATCTGACTTTTGCTAACGGCCCTAACCTTAGATCATCAAAACTATTTCCCTACATTAAAATTGATATCCGCCAAAAGGCAATGTTTAAAATATAATACAATTTATTGCAAACAGTAATTAATTTAACATTCCTGCTAAGGATTCTTAATACATGCAAGTAATTCACAACAAGCGTTGTCGTTACCTTCCTCAAATTCGATAATCGCTAAACGCAATTTTAAAAAAAATATATTTTTTACGAATGTTAATATATACATATCAATTACAAAAACACAAATATTGAAAAAATTTCCACGAGCAGGATTTGAACCTACACCCTTCTGACATACCGGGTCAGGTGCTCTGCCAATTGAGCTATCGTGGTTCTAACCAGCCCGCCGAAACTATTCAACACTATTTACTTTTTACTTTGAACGCCAAAGGTACCCATTCAATGTCAACAACTACCGTCATTAACACCCGATCATAATATTTTTACAAATACTAAAGATCAGCTAAATATGTAAATTATATAAACAAAACAAAAACATTTTATGGATATACATATTAATCATGCCGACAAAGTAGTGAAGTAAAGTTTTGAAAAATATTTTTTTTTAGGTTACTTCACGTGAAGTGGGGATGTAATTTTTTTTGTTGTCTACCCATAGTTTGGGGTGTCGTTGGATAGCAATTTCAAAAATATTGCGGGTTTGTGAAAATAGTTTTTGATTGAGGCATCTGTTTGTGAACTATTAAGCTTTAAAGTACAAAATTTTGTTAGAGCCAAGTGTCCCCCCCGGGGTCCTGCTGTTTGACCAAAAGTCATTTGACAAAATTACACTTGACAAACAACGTTTGGCAAGAAAATGGTTTCGCCTATTGATCATTTTACTACTAATCATTTTACAAATTTTTCCAAATGATCAACACTTAAATTTACATTTTATAAATAATTATTTAACACAATGAACATTTAGCAACTGAGTTATCAGACAAAACTACTATTGGTCTAAAAACGACTACAACTAGTCTAGATTTCTTTGAAGTAGGTAGTGGATATTATTGAAATGGTTAAGGATACTAGCTGCCCTACTCCTGTAGGTCACGTGATAGGTTAGAAATTTAAGAATTTCGAGGTTATTTTTTTTTTACTAGACAACAGAAAGAGTTTCTTTTTGATAATTTTTGTCTTGAATTTCGAGGTTATTTTTTTAAAATTTGCGATACATATTTATACATTTTAATATTTAACACATTTAACAAGTGTAGTTAAGCTAATGGATCATTTGCTAAGCGAGTTTTTGTAAGATGAACGTTGTTTGTCGAATGACTATTTGTCAATAATTTTTTGGTCAAACATTAGTAATCCGGCCCCCCCGTGCCAAATGGTTGTTTTTGGATACGTAAAAAAAATCACGGTAGTTGTATAATAATATGATAAAGTTAAAAGGAAAACTATCACAACTAAGTAGGCTTAACAAGTTTATGAGTAACAGTCGACCAACTTATAAAATGTACTTGGCGCAATATAAATTCCTCATTGGGAACTACTGAAATAACGTTGTCAGGTGTGTGAAACCGGTAGTATCTACATTTAAGTATATGAGCCATCGTTCAATAATTGTTCATAAAAGCCCTCTTCTCAGAGTCCGCATTATTGAGATGGGCTACGGAACCCTACACTGCGCGTGGCCCGACACGCACTTGGCCGGTTTTTTTACGTAGTATGTCATGACATCCATCAGTAAAGGCTTCTGTAAACATTGCTGCTGCACTACAGAACCGAGAATGCCCATTAGCATCCTGAAAGCATTGTTATACTGGAGGTGCAGAGAGCTGATGGCCGCTCTGCGTGTAGCTGACCCACAGACGGCACTTATGCTTTAGTTCTTGTTATGTGTGTTGTTGTTATGGTTTAATGCCATGTGTTTTATGATCAATTTGTTATTATTTATGCTCCATTTCATGTTTTGTACAAATATAAGTAGTTTACAACAATACCCAGAGAATTTCTTTTAATTATTTAGGCATAGTGCATGTAATCATATTATTTTTGTAAAGCAGCAAGTATAGTAGGTACCTATTAGAAAAAAAATACTAATATGCTTAAATGACTAAAACAGCATATTACCCACATTTTTTCGTATTTTCCACTCAGGTGACAAAAAAGGACTGCAAAAAACAACAAGGGTTGGTCAAGTCAAGGGTTTTAATATCCACTTCGCAAAATGTCCACTGGTCGCAAAAGGTCCCTTCGCAAAATGTCTCTTTCGCAAAACGTCCTTTTCTCAGAATGTCCATTTCGCAAAATGTCTCTTTCGCTGAATGTCCTCTTCGCAAAATGTCCATTTCGCATAATTTTTTTAAAATGTTAATAATGTTCCTTTTTCTTCAAACTTTCTATTATCATATTCACATGTTTGACTGGTACAATTTGTATGGATATGGGTAACAATTATTCGAAATAAAAGTATAGTACAAGTCTTTATAGTATTTTTTATAGATAAAACCTGATATTATAGTTGCTTGATTGTAGTAAATAAATAAACGTGACTTGTACTTTACTTTTATTCTGACTTTTTTGCCGTGAACGTAAGTACATACCTGTGTTTTCTTGGCATTGAACTAAACCAGATTATTGGAGCCCTAATTAGATATGAGACCCAATACCCGATTGAGCTCAATGACAAGATTCACTCGATTCACTTCGGGTTTGACCCACTCTGCCGTTGGGTAACCGTTATCCCGTTACCGTTATCCCTCATGCACCTTGCTATCATTTGCATAGCAATAAATATTTCCAAGTGGAAGCATATCATTGATATGCAGAAGGAACAGCGTAGGGGACAGAATGGAGCCTTGAGGGACCCCAGCGTTTACTGACATGAGTCGCGAAGCGCATCCATCAGATAGAACACGGATTCTGCGCTCATGCAAGAATCCAGCGACCCAGTTGCAACTTATAAACAGTTAAAATACGGCCATAACGTAGGTAAGTAAATGTTATCAATAGTCGTTAGACTGCACCTTAAGTAAGCAGGACACTTCATTTCAAGTTGTAAGGGGAAAATAAATGGGGTCTCACTCATTCCAGACTGTAACGTAGGCATGTATCGCTCTCAGCTGACGCAGACGGACGACGACAGACGACGCGACGATGACCGACGGACGGGTCAACGGCCGCCAGTCCGAGTTTGCGAATAGTAAATAATCGTTATATTAGTTTTATTAGTTTTCTATTTATTTTTTATGTTGCTTTAAAATAAATTGTATACCTACAAATAACTTAAGTAATTAAAATTTACTAAATGCGTTATGTGTTTTAAAATAAAATTGAAAAAAAAAAACACTTCTTTTTGCCACTTTTATGTTCAAAACCCTTGACCTGACCAACCCTTGTTGTTTTTTGCAGTCCTTTACAGTCACCTTACATAATACCTTAGTTTGATACTTCCTGCGCTGTTGCAGCTAGGGTTATTATCCTCAAATTGATAAACCTGTTTACTGTGAGTTTACCACGACATTTCGAAATTAATTTAACAACTATCCACAATTTTATAAATTCCATTAATGTACTATGATAAAATTAATAAGTATGCACAATATTTTCAATCCCATCAAGATCGAAAGGCCTTAGATCTCTACGATAAGCAATAGAAAAGCTTACAGTTCTTCATACTAAACGTCCATTCGACCAAATGTTCTTTCGATCAATGATAGAAATGTCAATGGTTATATTGACAAAATATATTTTAGTCAATTGTTTGTTCAATAATCAGGAACAGAAAGGCCAAATGCTTTGTCGACCTTATGTCAAACTCGTTTACTGTAGGTGATATTATCATCATCAGCAATAAACGCAGCTCTGTAGGTATCAATACAAAACGAGAAACCCATACTTATGCTCCGAATCCGAAATAAGCAACGCGTTCCTTTAATCTGTGAATTTTGAAAATAAGTTATTATTCTGAGTTCTGAGAGTTGGGATTAAAAAAAATAAAGTGACATAAATAATGCACATTGTATGTCATGTGTTTGATTTCTGCAGTTCTGATGAATTTTTGTACGTTTTCAGAGTTATAATGCGCATTATAGTCTTCTCAAAAATTTATTATCAATATTCTACTGCTTACAGTTAGACAGTTACATAATAATTATATTTCACCTGCATTTGAGATAATATAACATCATTTATGTTTAAAAGCTCTGGAGACAATAATAGTTATTATAGTCATGGTCATCAGTTGGCTCATAACCGATATTTAGATGTTTTGAAGCAAGAATTTGTAAACCGTTACAATAATTCAGGTATATGTGATAAACCTGCACATGACTTTGATTTCATCAACACCCTTGGTTCTGGTGCGTTTGGAACCGTATACTTAGTACGTGACAAGTTATCCTTTTATTACCACGCAATGAAAGCAATTGAGAAGAGTCTTGTTGTAAAAAAGAAATCGATTAAACAGCTACTAATGGAAAAGAAAATTCTGCAAAGCGTAGGCTTTAGTTTTGTGATTTCTTTAGATTTTTGTTGCAAAGACAATGTATACGTTTATTTTTTACTACCATTCCAAGCAGGTGGCGAAATGTACTGTCTTATTAAACGACTAGGATTATTATCAGAACCATTATCACAGTTTTATGCGGCACAAATGATAATAGCACTGGAGTATCTACACCATTGTGGTGTTATTCATAGGGATATCAAACCCGAGAACATATTAATTAACGAATCCGGTTATTTAAAACTAGCTGATTTTGGATTCTGCAAAATAATGAAAACAAGAACGTGGACTTTGTGTGGCACTCCGGAGTATTTGGCACCAGAGATAATATTGTCCAAGGGTTACACATACTCTGTGGATTGGTGGTCACTAGGGGTTCTTATTTATGAGATGTGTGCTGGATATCCTCCGTTCTATAACTCAGACCCTATGAAACTGTACGCGAAGATTTTGACTGGCCAATTCAAAACGCCTGAAGTGATGACGCCAGTATGTAAATCACTTGTTAAAGGTTTACTAGAAGTAGATCCGACGAAGCGATTGGGTTCTCTAAGAGCAGGTGTGTTTGATATAAAAAGTCACGGTTGGTTTATTGATTTAAACTGGGATTGGATTCTCCATCAAAAACTTACACCACCGTACGTGCCGCCAGTTAAACAAGGTGTGGCGGATAGTTCTTATTTTCCACACCATAAAGATGATAAAATTAAAACGTCGCCAGTATGCCTGCATGAAAAAGAATTTATAGATTTTTAAATTTATCTATACGAATATTGTCTTTATCTTTATTGTGTGCGGAGTATGTGATGTTGTAATTGAAAGATTATATAATTAAATAATGTTTTACTGTCTTATTATTATCATCCTTACTTCCATTTCTTACAATTTTCTAGCAGCAAGGTATGACAATATTCTATACAATAACTATTTCAGACAAATGTTCCATTAACTATTAGTCTTTTATTATTTCAAGGTATTCCGCGCGTTGGAGTATCCTGCGGAGCTGGCCAAACAAGAATACCACAGAGAACGATTGCTGACAGAGAGATGGAACTTGATACGGTTCGTATCTGAACGCAACGGGAATATAACGATTGACGCAAGCGTTGAAAAGCTGCTAAGTGACCATTTGGCCTTGTATGAAAAAGTAAGTGAAGTTTTAACGTTGGATAATCATTTAACATTGTCTCTTTCTTAAGATGTCAGAGTCATCCTAAGAAAGAGACGATGTTATGTTACTAAAATAAATGTTACTAATAAATAATAATAAGCTAAAAGACGAAATTACAAATGTTTATGTAAAAAGTAAGGCTATCTTCTTATGGCGCGTATTGTGTTCTTTTGGAAGTGTTATTTATTGTTATTATTGTTCTTTTATACAATTTGGCTATGTTGTTATGAATGTGTAATGTATTTAACGCTAGAGAACCAAAATAAAAAAAATAACATAATATTTATTTTACATTCTAAAATGTTTGTCAGCCACGACTTTATTCTATCACCAGTTCTCAAAAAATTCTCGTCTGACTTGCGTTACTTCTGTATTGTTAGGTCGATCTTATTTATATAAATTTATTTTTAAGTCAGAAACCTTAAGAGATACAGAAGAAAGTGTCTTAGGAACCATCATGTCCTTTTTTTTTTAACAATTTTGGCATATCAAATTTTTTGGTCAAGAGTGAATTTATCGTAAAAATTTGTCAAATTGATATTTTTTTAAATTATTTTCTATTTTATTTTGTGTATGAATAATTTCACTGTATCGGCAGACAAAAATAGAGCAGCTGAATTTAGTAAAATTTATGAAATGTTTTTTCATACAATTGGTACGTAAATGGCCTCGCATCTTGCTGTATGCAGGTCTACGTGAACGTTTCACAACAGCTCTAGTGGCTTTTGACAAAGATATCTGGTAAATGTTGTTTAAAAGAGTTGAAGGTGACAATTTCTCTGTAACTATTACGATTTCGGACTTTCTCATACTGACCCAGGAAAAAAAAAACTCTCTATAATGTAATTTTATATTTTTTTTATTAACAGGTGTTAGAAGAAGCCTCTTCCGGTGGTTTATCATTAGAAGTAGAAAGGAATTTTCCACCAGCGGAGGAAAAGTGGAGCATATTACAAGCCGTGTTCTTCTCCTCTACTGTGCTCACCACAATAGGTGTGTAAGACCATGTAAGCATTTCAGCAAAATTTGATTGTTATAACAACCGTGGTTTAATGATGCATTAAACGAAGTCATTTTAGTACGCAAAATATGTTTTATGAAACATTTTTATTTAGAGATCCATCAGATGCTGATTTGCCATCCTTTTGTCAAATATAAGTTAAGTTTTCAATTCTATAAATTATACCTATATATATTACCTATTACCATAACTATTCGCCTTAACTCGCGTTTATTTTATATTTTGATTTAGTTTTATTTTATCCTGACGCTAACACCTTAGTTTCCCTGTAACCACGGACCCTGTAAAAGGTATGAAACGTAAGCATAAAATAAAACTAAATTAATGTGTAAAATTAATACAATAAAGTTGTTTCAATTCAATTTGAACTTTACAAAACAAACCTATTTATGTTGTTTTCTTTTATTTTAGGTTATGGCAACATTGTTCCGGTAACATTCTGGGGAAGACTATTTTGCATCGCGTACGCACTTATTGGGATACCCCTTACACTGACAGTGATAGCTGATTTGGGCCGAGTTTTTGCTACATGCGTATCCTTCATAGCCAAACGATTACCTGCAATGCCACGTAAGTCAATTGACAATTCTTAATTTTTTTAATATTTTTCCGGCATCCGGGATTCGATAAAAATAAATTACAACACTTTGGTGGTTTTAAACACTCTTAGTAATGTATCGTCGGCAACTTTAAAGGCTTCGTCATTCCGATCCCTGTTTATTAGGCACAAATAAGCAATATTTTTTATCCTGACCTTGTTAATTATGTAATTTGGATCAACTCCACCTCATACGTGGGAAAGTTGCAAATTTTGCAATGCCCTGCATATTTACGTGTAGGGTAGTTTGTGAACAGTGGACGAACCTTTTTTCTAAGTCATATAACTTTCTACAAAATTAAGCTAATAATTTCGTTTTGATGTTATGTTTGATGTTATCGTTTAGGTAATTTTATAAGGTTTCTTCATTCCGGGTTACAGAAACTCAGAGAAAGACACTAACCCATAAGCGAGTTTAAAAAAAATGAAATTTGGCTCACTGTGTACTAAGGTTAGTACACAGTGAACCTACTAGTAGTTTACACTGAACCGAACTATTTCAACAGTGAACCATACTTACATTACCATTAAAAAATATTTATTTGTGAAAAGAAACTAACTTTGATAATTATCTTTTATTTTGGTCATAAAAAATACTAATAAAAGAAAACATGTCTTTTAACAAAACAAAACTTAAGATATCATATAAAAAAACTTTTTAGATAATTAACAACATACTTTTCGATGGTATAATACAGTATTTATTTAAAACCGCGGAAAACAAAGAAACACAAAAAAATATTATCACAACTCAACTTCAACTAAAAATTAAGTTATCATATCACCTACCTAACAATGCTAAAGTTATCATAGAAATGGATAATTAACAATCAGCCTTTTCATAGAACATTAATGCACAGTCCTTGTAGTATTTTCATAATATTTGTTCTTGTTCTTAAGTAAATACTTTATTAATATCATACCTAGGTACACAAGTGATATATTATCACCATGTACGTTTTTTTATTTATGTAACGGCGCAATGTCGGATACGGTGTCTTCAAAGTTTTTGCCGCCGTCCTTATGGAGGTCCCATCATCCACCAATGTTAATGCTGCAATCATGTCCTCTCTTGTGTGTTTGCCTATTTTTCGCTCTTTAGTAGTTAGTTGGTCTTAGCATTCTAAAACAAATAAAAATATTATTGATTTTTTTTCACTATCAAGAAGCAGTGAACCAGGTACACAGTGAACCGGTTCACTGAGTGCTATGCGGACCTGGTTCACTGTTTAATACACACACTATTCAACTTACAGTAAATAAAAAAAATTGTTATACACTAAATTGTCACAACGCAATAGGCTCATAGAACGACTAAAACTACAACAATGTCAACACTACATAGCTTTTGTTCTAATGATTAATAACAAAATATACAAAAATCGTACGTGAGAAAATTATGGTTTTTTGGCGAGAAACAAAAAATTCACTGCTACACGTCACGCTCTAGCCGCGGCCGCCGGCCGGCTCACTACGGGAGAAGGCAAGGCAAGTTTTATCGCGTTTGGTCGAACTGGCAACGTCGCATTTATTTGTCGCAGCGGTGGTCCACTGTATGTGGTTGGTTCACTGTTCGACAACCGACCACCTACGTCATCTGCATGTACTTGATTTAGTGCTAGGCTTAGGTCTACCTTAGGCTTAGGTTATGATCAATACCCGTTTGTTTAGGATAAATCACTTTAGCTAACTAATATTTCGTGGATTACTGTCCGTCGGCACGTATAGTTTGAATAGCCTTTCAAAGCCGAGTAAATAGGTGACTGACCATTTTGAGAATGGTTTGCAGACTTTATAAATTTCCAAATGAATATAATTAATATGTTTTTTAGGGTATGTGCATTATAATATAAGTATTATAAATAAACATTGTTTCAGAATGTTGCAAACGGGTGTCAGATGCTAATCCGGCAGGCCAAAGATCGCTTTATGCTTTTGGTGCAGTGGGTTTTCTGTTCGTGTACTTGTCGGCTGGCGCAGGGCTCTTCAAGATGTGGGAGGATGACTGGACATTCTACGATGGTTTTTACTTTTGTTTCATCACAATGACTACCATTGGATTTGGTGATCTAGTTCCAAGTGAGTGCAGTTCATTTGTTTATTTAAAAAAGTGCACATTTTTCAAAGATTATAAAAAGCGACCTAATTTACTAATAAGTAGGAAGCGTATATAAAAAGTTTGTAACTTAAACAATTTGAAAAATAATGATACTATTTATAATATTATACTATCTTATATTACTTAACAACTCGGATACCTACGCGGGCATGCGCATAACAACAAACATGTTTAGCAGGAAGGACAAAAAAACAATTATTAACAACACACATATTATATTATATACAAAAAAAAACATACAAACATGACAAAAGATTATTTAAGCTGACAGGTTTTAGTAAGCTATAAAGGACTATTATACAGCGCAAAGTACCTATATATGCTGTATCAGATTCTAAACAGTAGTACCAAAGGCCTTCAATATGACTCTTCAATAAAGATAAATATGTACGCACCTACTAAAATTTCATGCCCGTTTACGGTAAATTGTTTGTCCCTTATAAGCATGACATCTGCTATGCATTTACACAATGTTAGGGCAATACAAAAATATTATCGTATCTAACAATTTTCTTTACCTGCCAACAGAAAGGCCGAAGTACATGCTGCTCTGCACTCTCTACATTCTCATTGGTCTGGCGCTCACATCCACTATCATTGAGCTGGTGCGGCGGCAGTACGCCAGATCCTGGCAGCAGCTTCGAGCCCTCTCTGGACCTCTGGCTGACACATTGAGGAGACTCGGTGACGCCGGCCGAGGGGTTGATGTGTCTGATCTTAGAAGGGTATTGACTGTGGTAAGTAGCTTTGAAGGACTGCAGATAGCTTTTATTATGTCCATCGTCGTCACTAGCTCATTTTATGTCTCTACTGCTGGGGCACGAGCTATCCCTGTGGATGGATAATGAGCACGGGTCATAAACCAACACGCTGGCCCAGAGCAGATTGGTGGTTTTTAACAACTCCTAATGCAGCCAAGACCAACTGCTTCACGTGCCTTCCGAAGCAGGGAGGCGCATTTTTCACCCATCATATGACCGGCCTTTTCAAACCTTAGCAATCGCCGATCGGGCGCGTTTACCATTGCGCCATCAAACTCTTCTTTGTTATGTGTTATACCAACACATAACAAAAAAGAGTTTGATTGAATTTGAAGAAGTCTAAAAATCTAGGAAGTTTCTATACTGTGGTAAATGCATGATCGCTATCACTAACAGTTCAATAACTTGGCTTCACAACAACGACAGTCTAGATTCGGGGCGAAGACACTGCCAAGTCTTGACAGAAGTTAAGGAGCCAGATGCGTGGTGTGAACCGTAACTTTTATTTGCTTAATGAATTTTAGATTTAGTAATGCGACGAATTTTACGCTATAACCCGATATACCAAACTGGCGTGGACATTTATCAGTGCCATGTGTGCGTGCAAACTACTTCGGAGAGTCGCTTAAAGTATCGTTATGGTTATTGTTTATCAAAAGTATTTCTATTAAGGCAACTGTCATTTGCCAGTTAATATCACTTTTAATGTTGTACGTATACCGTTCTGTTAGTAGATCTACATTCCAGGCAGTACCACGCTGAGACTCGGTGTCGCCAGTCGCGGAGTCAGCGTGTCTGACCTCAGGACACTCACTGTGTTAGTACTGCTCTCTTTTGTTTCTGGGGCAAGGCCACGAGTTGATTCGACGGATAACCTAGACTGGATATCTGGTATATAACTTCATACGTAGAATAAATAGCTCGAACGGTAATATCGGCTTCGTGTTAGTGTATGCAGTCCTTCCAACTTGTTTATCTCTTCTGTTACGTATGCACCGAGTGCAGTGATTGATGACGTAGTACGTGGGTTCTTAGGTTATGTAATGGTTCTAGATATTTCTTCCTTAAAGCGAATACTAATAATACCTACTCTGTTTATATGAATATTTTATTTCGATAAGTATTTTTTTGGCGTGGTAGTTTTGAAAGAAACTGTCATCTGCGGTCCGTAGCAAAAGAGCAACATCAAAAAGTTGCAACGACTATATTACTGGAAATGACTTATACTGTCATTAAATTGACCGACAGACAAAGAAGTTGTCACTGTCAGGTGAAATTAGAATACCACGAGACGAGGCCCATTTTTACCCTAGCTGGGGTTCGAATTCAAAGCCTAAGCCTAGCCTTTAGGTTCATAGACCGATGGTACTACCACCAATGAATGGATGCGGTCTTTACACGAAGAATAAAAAGTGAACATGTAAAAGAAATAATTTTGTAAAACGATTAAAAAACAATTTAACAATAATAACGTTACTAATTGTTGACACGAAACTCCATATTTCTAAGTTTTTTATAATCCTCTGACTTGTTCTATAAATAAAACCGAGTCGATGGAATCTGATTCGCTCAAATGCTTATAACAAGTCCGGAGATCAGTGGATTGTGTTGACAGATGGCTGTCCCTCTCGTAAACATTTGTCTTGGCTAGAGTAATATAGTGAGTGACGCATTATTTGTGGATTGACACGAAGGATTTTTCTTGTTTACAATTTAAATGTACAGGGTTCTTGGAATTAGTTTGTAGATAAATACAGATTGGAGATATTTTATACTTAACTAGTGGCCCGCTCGCTACTTCGTCCGCTTGAGAGCACCGGTATTCTATTATAGACCCCTAATGCAGCACCACCTACCGGGTCCAGTTTATTGTGATGTACACACAACATTTCATCCAAATCGGTCCAGCCGTGTAGGAGGAGTTAGGTGACAAACACACGTTTAGAAGAATTATATATAGGTATATATAAAGATATTTTAATGTTATATTCAACACTTTTGCATTTATTTAACATAAATCATATCAGAGCATGGTTTTCCATCACTTTATTATAACTGTTTTGACTTCAAATTAAGTTTTCTGGCCAAACCAGAAAAATAACTTTTTATTAAAGCTATTGTCTCTTTGTAACGCAAAAGAATAACTAACACTAAATATAGATAAAATCCAAAAAGTACCTATTCAATCTTTCAATATGTAGGTGTCTATTGAATAAAGAATTCTAATAAACCTATACCTAAATTTAAACATAAAAAGTCCTTCGTTTTTATTTCCATAACATTAAACCGAAAACCAACGAAATGAAAACATTTAACTTGCCTGTTATAGAGTTTATTGTATACTCGTAACAGAAAGTGTCATCGGAATGTTACTCCAAAAATAAATTGTTAACAAAAGCATCGCGTTTTTGCTGTGCAATGTGACGACGAAGGTATTTGTATTTGGGTTTAATTCGGGTCGGCGCCATCTTTCTGGTTCATCTGTTTGTGTAGCAGTGTCTTTCTAATTTATTTACTGCTGACTAACTCCGTTAAAAACTGAATCTATTCAGCATAATATGTGGGTTTAATTTCATTGAGAAAAATATGCGTTGAACCTTCTTCCTTTTTGTTTTGGTGTTTATTCATAGTTTTTAAGCTAAAGATTTATTTTGCACTTAAAATTTTACAGGAAATATTAATTATTTATCACATGTGTAACATTGTTGCTCTTAATTTCGATAAAGCTTTCGATGGATAATAACGTGAGTTATTTGTGCTACTTATCGTTAGCAGCCTTTTATACATTTCAGTATCATATCTTACTTTACCGGTCCGATCCGAACCCTCGGAGAATCTAGTAGGGAACGGGGATCACGCACCAGTGCGTGATGCCATTCCTTCTAGAAAATCTCTGAGGGTGTTTCGTTTCACACGGCTTTTGGACCCTTTAAGTTTCGCGCCGCCCCCTAAAAAATCCAGTGACGCTGGATGCCACCCGAGGCAATCAGCATAACACTCCAAAAAAAAATTAAATTAAAAAAATTGATAATTTGTCTCAAACATATAATAAAAAAATGTAAAATAATAATAATAATATTTGTATATCTTACTTTAACACAGATATAGATACAGAGATATACGAGTAACCTAATAAAAACATTTAAAAAAAACATCTTAGCAAGTGAGGGTCTTAAAAATTTTTAACATCCTTTTTTAAATTATTTCATGCGGTATTCATGAAAAATATATTCACTTTAGTAAAACGCTTCAATGCATTATAGAAAAGCTTTTGCAGAACATCTGTTCTCAGAGTATTTGCGATCTCAAGTTCTGGTAGAAAATTCTGTTCACGTAGGAAAGAATATACATTAGTTCCGTATCTAGATTTTGCGGAAACTTTTGCTGCAGCAAATGTATTCCGGTCAAGATTAATAGTACTCTCACTGGACCAACGTTCAATTCTTTTCAAAGCGCACACAAGCTTAAATGTTTCACTAGCATTGAAACTTTTATTTACATTGATTTATAAGTTTTCCTTGATATGGATTCACCCTGTTACTAAAGGTCAATACGGAACTAAATCTCGTGGTCCCGGGTTCGATTTCTAGCGGGTACATCTTTGTGTACTTGGTTTGGTTGGCAGTAGGGCTTGTTTGTCCGCCTGGCTAGCTACCACCATCTTATCTAAATATGTCGCCATACCATCAATATTTGTATAGCATTATTGTGTTCCGGAAGCTAGAGATAAGATAGCCAGTGCCTCAGTAGTTCAGGATTCTGGAGAAAGTACGCTTCTGTCTTCGGCCTTATCGTCACTTAACATGAGGTGATTTAAAGGAAAAATGCTTAGCCGTGAGAAATGAAAAAAAGCTAGCTAGCTAGCTCAAAACTTATTAAAATACTAAGATGAAACCACCGTTAAATAACAAGTAAGTATAGAGTATGTTCGTTACTACCATCTGTATACTACTTGTTTCGTCTTTAAATTCTACAAGCTCTTAATTGGACGTTAAACTAGTTCCCTAAATTTAATGATGTTGTTTGTAATAAAGTAGAACCAGTAATGTTCGCGTAACTATTTAGGGGCACCTCTTAAGCCGTAAACATAATTTGATGTGTGGTTGTACGTTTGTGTGATGGCGAGTTTGATCGAGGCCATGGCATTTCAATGTCGCAACAGCCACCCTTTTAGTTTTAGAGCTCAATAAAATTCGCCGAGCCGCACGCTAATGCCTTATTTATACATTAAGATATAATTCCGCAACTTGTGTTACGACGATGGCTGCTTTTTAATTGGACGCTCATCTTTATGGCGCTAATAAATCTGTGAATAGACCTCCTTAAGAATTTTAACACAAAATACCACAAGTCCTACATTTCTTGAGCAAGCAAATAAGAATGTTCTCTGACACTGCCGAAATCCCTTGTAAGTCCCACGAGATGCGAACAATAGATCTGTCTGTGAAATTATTTAAATCAGCGATGATAAAGGCAAAAGGCAAGCTTTTGTACTGAATATTTTGCCAGGAAACTGTGTGTATGATTATGAAATGAAAAAAAAGTTTTCAACTAATAGAGTACAAAAGAAGTTTAAATGTTGAATTTGATTTGCCTTTCGAGAGGGTTAAGTTTGCCCATACTCTTGTTGGTATTTTTATTCTGCAACGGAGCAGCACTTGGTCTACATCTTACATCTCATTGAATGGTAAGTGATATAGGAGGTTTATATAATGCTAAGGAGTGAGTGGAAGCGCACTTGTAAACTGGAAACTGGTAAAAAAATTGCAAATATACATCATATATATATCACAGACAAACCATCACGTACAACTCTACAACAATTTGTGTCGCCTGCGTTTTTTTTACATCAATCGCAAAAACTTTGAAGCTATCTTTGTTTCGGACGGTATTCGGTGTGGTATGATAGACCAAACATTTGTTTTCGATATTCCACCGAGCTTAGAAAATCACGTTAGGCCCGACTGCTGTGACACAAAATAAGATGACTCCAGAAGGTAAGCTTCATACAAACGCGCTCTCGCGCTCGCGCGATCTCTGAACACCTCGGCACAGTCCGAGCGCAGCTGTTGCGACATTCCGTAACTTTGTTTTTTTTTACATTAAAAGGAGGCAAACGGGATCATGTGTAGGGGTCTCAAGGGTAAACCTATGAACGCGAGTAATTTTAACCCCTTAAAATCTAATAATAATCTCTCGTGTCCGTGAGAGGTTGTCTATGTGTGCGTGAAGCTTATCTTCTGCAGTTTCCTTATTTTGTGGCTGTAAGAAGATGGCTGTCGTAAAAACAAACCACGTCAGAGGCCTGAAGGGGCCTGGAAAACTTTTGACACTTTGAGGTTGATCACTATAAAAGAGATTGGCTAGATCTCTATACACCCGTCAGATTTGAATTATTATTATAGTGGTTTGCGGTGTACCAAACAAGATATATTGGCGCGTAAACTGTAGTCGTGCGGACCGATATAATTTTACAGTCGATAAGGCGGACGTTGCATTTTTATAAGTTTTGAATGCGGAGCTCGTAAAACCGATCCCTGGTGAAACTGAGTCAGGCCTGGTGACCTTCAGTAGAACATTTTTTCGTGTAATGACACCATGATGTAATGCGGTTAACGACTTTGTTATCTCGTTGGTACGGTCAACGAAAGTCACTGAAAACTTTAGGACCAATGGTTCACTATTGATTTGAATATAGTTAAACCATAACACAATATACCATTGCCAGTTTTAGTGACTGAAACTGTTAAACATAGGTATAATTAAGGTGACACAGATCGGAAAGAGTAATCTTGATTTATTATTTTTATAATTTATGTTTCGAGAAAAGAAATGACAGCGATCCGCGGTTTTTTTTTACAAATATGTAAAAGCTCCTTATTAATGCGCATGCACAGAAAGCACTTTGATTTTTAAATTTGGTGATTTAGGTACCTACAGTTTCCTATGGATCACGCATTGCACAAAGCCCTAATATAATTATATTTATTTTTACAATAAATGTACTTATCAATAATTTTATTACCATGACATATCAATAATATGAATGAATATTACATATGAATCAGCCACAGTATTACAGCAGAAACCAACCGAAGATGGAGGTCCTCGACTGGCATGAGACAGTCGAAGATCTTCATCAAGGGAATAGACAGGAAAAAGACTAGCAAACTGATGGGACTCTCCAGAGAGAACATGAGGCTAGTCATAGAGATCATAACAGGACACTGTCGACTGAACAGACATCTGACAGTGATAGGAGTGAAAAACGACCCCATATGCCCGGAGTGCACGGAAAGTGAGGAGACCAGCCTCCACCTACTAGCTGAGTGCCCTATTTACTCACTGATATGATGGGAGCTCTGGGGGTCGAATACATTAGATATGGGGGGCGCCGTAAAAGCTGGATAAGATCCCCAAAGGGGAGAACGGGGAAAAAGGATGAAGTGGCCCGCAGACAACACGGGTGGATCGTCCGTTCGGCTGGCGACGTCCCCACGAGAAATATTAATACCATGACATAAGCCTGTACCTTTACAAGCGCTGTTAGATTTTTTTGCTTCTTTAACAAAGTTCGGAAGCGTTCTGCTACTTATTTTGCTACATACTATTAAGAAGTGGTTGCTGATCCAAAAAGCTGAAAAATTACGGCTCTATAATAATTTGATGACAGAGTATATCTTATTACCTGTGCAGAAACAAGTGATTTTCTTGACAAAGTGTTGAGTTTTTTCCACAGACGTAAAAAAAGTAAATTGAATGGTAAAATAAATTTAAGTTAAAAATTCTGAACGTCAATTAGGCAAATGATTAAATAGAGCCGTTTGGTTAATAGGTTCATCCCCAAATAGAATGGCGTAGTGATCCAAATGGCAGCAATATGTAGCAAATAAATTCGGAGTGAACGAATTCCCGAGTTCTATTCTGGTAGAAGCATTCGCTTGTATTGTTTTTTTAAACTAGCTAGTTGATCTAATTTTAATCCTTTGTCTGTCGCACTCAAGAGATAATTAACGTCAATGATTAATTACTTTATATTTATGATTTATTATTGTAAAAGTCGTTAATGAGAAAGTATTAAAACATATATAGTTTAAAAAAAATTTGGTACTATACTTAGTCATAAATGATAATAAACGTTACCTTAACGGTAACATAACATTGAAAGTAAATATTTTTTATGTATTTCAAGAACGATATTTTATCAAATAAACAAGTTTAAGCTATTGCAGTGTTCCGTCACTCAAATTGAACGTTCGTGAACGTTCAATAAAGCACACTAAAAGTTAAAATAGGTTTATTAGACATTTAACGTTTTTAGGGTTCCGTAGTAAACCAGGCATGAGCGTGTCTAATGTCGTTTCGACACGCTTATACACATCGTTCTTTTTTAACCGTCTTAGACCCGCAACCATCCTCGGTCAATAGATGCTTTGTATCGAAAAGTAAAAAAACTATCTTGTTTTTTGACCTATGTTTCTCGAGGAAAGTTGTTCAGTTCTGATCAACCCACCTGCGGGTCTAAGACGATTAAAAAAGAACGATGTAGAGTTAAAAACAAAATTTTAAAAGCGGCAATGGAACTCGCACCCAGACACCAACCAGTTAAGGTCTACTTCCAAATATGCAATCGTTGAACTCTCGAACCCGTGCAAATTTGTTAATATTCTTACTGAATAAGCCTTAGGAGCGATTTTCAAATAATCTTACCTTTTAGAATACGGAACTCTTCACGGCCGGCGCGAGTTCGTCATACACTTGACCGGTTTTTATGAATACATCGGTAAAATTTTAAATGACGGCAGCAGATGGTAGTCGCAGACTCGAGAACCCATTCCGAAAAAGCATTGCTCATCAAAAATTAATCTAAACAAGTGCCATAAAATTGTTAATTATACAAAAACAAGCTGGCGTTGGCGATTACAAATGATTCTTGAGTAGCTGCTAAATGGTTAAAAAGAATTAAAATGTGGCAGATAAAATAATAGGACAAATCTATTTTATTGTATTTTTATTTTAATTTAATTTTAAAATTAACAGCTCTTAATCTAAATTAACAAATAACAAACTTATATACTTAAACATACAGCAAATAACAAATTTTCTATATACATAAAAAAGGAGGATGGCGGAACCTGTACAAATTGCTTATAAAAAATATATTTCCCATAAATACTGACGACGACCTCCTTGGTCGAGTAGTTTGTACACCGGTTTTCGTGGTGTCGCCATCTCTGAGGTCCCGGGTTCGATAGATGAATCTTACACGGATTCCGTTCATTAACATTCCATGAATGTCTCGTTGACTACGCCACGTTAGTTTCTGACACGATAAATCTGCAAAGGGTTGAATTCCTTGCTCGTATATATTAAATCGTTAGAATATGTCGCCGTAACATCAATGTTTGTAGCATTGTTGTGTTCCGGCAGCTAGAGATAAGATAGCCAGTACCTCACTAGTTGAGGATCCCGGGTGAAGTGCGCTTCCATCATTGGCCTTATCATCACTTAACATCAGGTGAGATCAAGGCACTGTGCTTACCCGTAAATATTAAAAAAAATTCCCACGTAGATGACGTAGTGCGGTAATAGGATATTATGACATAAGTGTGGTAAGTTGAAAATTACAGCCGAGGCGATATTGCTATAAGAAGGCAGAGGCTGTAATTATCAAAGCGCACGTATGTCATACGACGTTTTATAACATATTTGCGAGGAAATAAATAAAACTCGGACTTTCTTAAACGAATAAATCTTTAATCACTTGTTAAAGCGGTTATAAAAATTTGAACAATTTGTAAAATTGATTATTACGTTGCCAGTTGGCATTTTTGATGTTGTCAAGTTATTATTATTAGTTACAATTTCACCAGTCTTTCTCTCACTCTCTTGGGTGGAAGTAGGAGAAACGAGACCACAGAGTTCTGCAGTCGGTACCGGCGGCGGCGGAGGCGGCTGCGGCGGCGGCGACGATGGTGGAATGTAGGCGTGTGTGCTCGTAGATGGTCGAGAGTCAACACTTGGCTCCAAATTTATATTCCTTGTAATGCGGGAGCTAATTTCTTCTTTATTTCTCTTTGAGTCATCTATGTAGCCCTCGGCTATACTGTTCGACCGCTACCCTCCGTACGTTTTAGTGTCAATATGTCCGCACCTGAATCGGCGAGCAATGTAGCCGAGGACCTTCTGAAACTGTGCCCTATGTATTCATGTGGATCATCCAAATTTAAGAAAGTGGCAATTTGTTTCACTGCTCCAAATTTATTTATGCCAATGGGTTGGCTAGTGCATTTTTTTAATAAATCGGTTAGACATCGCTTTTGTTGAACGAAGCGCTTCGTATTTCTTCACTATGTCGTGAAAAGGCCCCTGTATTGTGATCGATCTTGGAATTTTATTTTTTGTGTTGTCTGGACAAGAAGAACCCACCCATAATTCTCGACATCATAGGTTGTGATGTTTGCCAACTCTTGACGTCTACAGGCACCATTTATACCGAATATTAATACAAACTGAAAAGAGATAAAAACAGCGTACAAAACACCTATATTGTAAAGAAATACGAAAGTGAAAGAAGTTAATAACAATAATTTAGTTTCAACTGACCTTTGTTGCCAAATATCGGCAATCCGGAGCTTCTTTTAGGAACTTCTTGACATTGTCAGCCGAAAATACTTTCGACTTTTCACTCACATGGCCACTTGAGCGTCTTTTTAGAAATGCCAGCAAGTTGGAGTATGACTTGATATCAATACCATGTTTTGTTTTTACAGTGCTTTTTAGCATTGAATAGTAGTTAAAGAATAATGCACAAGTACCTACGTAATGAGATACAATACGATATTGAAATTGGTGAAATAAGAGACCCTTTACGAGCAAATATGTTATAAATGTATATTTACGTACAGACGCCTGCACATCAACTTATCCAAAATAGTAAAATTTTTTCAATACATTTTCAACAATGTCATTAAGGCATAAAGTTCAAAGTCTATTGAGGAAATTTGACAGTTTGTGGTAGGTTGATGTGCAGGCGTGTGTACTTACTTAGGTACTTACTTACTCCATTGGCGCAGGGACCCAAAGTGAATCTTGGGCCCCGATACGAGAACTCGCCACTTTTCCCTGTCCATTGCATATTTATTAGCTAATAAATCTTTAAAATATTTTAAAATAGTTGAAAATATATAAATGATTGATTTGATGACAATATTGATAAGTTTATATTGATTTATTATAAGATATAAATAGTTTAATAATCATCCCAATACAAAAGCTTGATAAAATTCTAATCTAAGATCATAATTTTGATATAATATCAAGAGATATATCTACTGAGATGTAAATGCTGCGAAAAATAAAACAGATAACAATTTTATATTATGTTATCGGGAAATTTGATAATTTATTAACAAGATTATTAACAAGTTTTTTTGTTTGAATATCCGATATTTTGAGATAGGTTCATGTGCCATGCATGATCATGGATATACTGATAAATCACTACGTCGTACCCTGTGCAACAATGGATATTTCCGTTAATAAGTACTTACTCAAGTATTAATACCGAAACACAGTTTCCTGTTGAGCAAATAGTGATGAAACACTGAACGTCTTGAAACATATTAATATATCGATCGTGCCACACAAATAAAATCTTAGTCACCACAGAAAATTTGGGTTTCATGAATATTGGTGCACTTTCTGGCTCGGAACATGAATTTAAAACCAACATTTAATAAGAAGCACACCGTGATGAATATGTAGTAGCATATTGAGATTTATGTATATATTTACAATGTATGTACATACACACACACCCACACACCCCCTCACACACACATACACACCTCTCACACCCTCACACAACATTCAGATAAGTAAAATATAACACAAAGAGAGGCGCTAAATTTCTTCCAGAATGTCCACAAACGGACAGTTCCCAATCAATGATAACTAGTTAGTTCACTTCTATAAGACGATTTAGATTTATTTGTATTTACTTGGCGATGTCTTTTATATTTCCTCGATGACACATACGCCTTGTTACGAGTACACCTTGAACATCCGAAATAAATATTTAAAAGTCGTGGGTTTGGTAAATGCAAAGTGAATATTTCAAAATTATCAACATTATAGTTATAATTAGAAACAGCATAATAATTATAATCAGAGTTTAAATTCCTTGATATCACGCTTTGTTTACATTATTAAGCCACATATAAAATCAGCTCAGCATGGTACCATGTTTGTGGAACGTGAGAATGTTTCAGTGGAAAGCGGCGAGCTCCCTACAGACACGGAAAAACCGCATTAGCGCTGTTAGTGGCCGATGTGGCCGCTACCACTTTGTGGTTCACATGAAATGTGTCTTAAAAACAGCACGCACGGACTCACTAATATGATTGGGGCGAGAACAAATGGTTATGGTGCTTTTGAAGTGGTAGTAGCATTAAGATATTAATATATTTTTCAGAAATAATAAAGGTAATGAAGAGTTTGATGGCGCAGCGGCATGCAACTTTGCAATACCGTGTGAGGGGTGAACGAGTTGTAAAATTACGTGATATCTGAAGGCATGTGTAGCCACTGGTACCGATTTTTAACGATTGTTAACGAGTCATTAACATGTACCGTGATCCCACATCAGGAAATATAAACTGGTCATTCTCTCTTTTTTCTTAGTTCTCGAACAACTATTTCGTCTCGCTAGTAATAGGAATACATGAAGCTAACGGCCAACTTTTTAATATTGAAAAGGCGTTAGAAGACGAACTTATCCCGATGTACGTCAACCGTTCGTTGTGCGTTCCGAAGCGTGGCGAAGCGCGATCCAAACTCGAGAATCTGTCATGTGCACCCAACACAGCAAAATATATGCAAACCAAGTCGCGGGCGGTCGCTAGTTAATAATATATATTTTTTATCGTATTGATTGTATGGATAAACTATATAATAACCCTTCACATTCTGCTACAAATTCAATTTTATAATATTTTTTTGACGTAACATAAAAGTCTTATAAGACAAACTATATCAGTTATTGTGAACATGCCACAAAGTATATACTCGACGCATTTTTGTAAGTTCCATACATTGAAAGTAAAGTTGCAACTTTTCTTTACTGCCGCTACTGCGCCACCGTCTAGGTTATGGTCAATTTGTCAAGTCAAACTATGACAATGTAGCATGAAATGGTATAGAAATTGATACTAGCATAATCGTTTTGTTTACTTTATATAATAATCCTGGCTGCATTAGTTGAGAGTGTGCATATGCTCTTCTTTGAAAGACAGATTACGTCAAGTATGTTTTGATTGGAGAATGTCGCGTTGGTAAAAGTTGTTTATCTTTTGTTAACATTTACAGGGAACTGAGACTGCGAAAAAGGTATCCTAACACATGTAGGTAAATGAAAACAGGCTTACGCGCTGATAAATTCTAAATAAACGCTACTGATTAAGTTTTGCAACATCTAAGGTATTTATTATAGCTTAGGCAGCATTAAAGAGCTTTTTTAAATATATATTGAGATTATATGATACTTAGATAGGCATATGAGGTTCTTTAATTTTAAGCTAGCTTTTACTAAGCTGCTTATATGATATTATATCAAGATCAAAATGCGATTACGCTTTTGCAGGTATATTAGATCGAAACAGAAAAGTTCACAATTTATTTTTCTCAATTTGCATTTTTACTAATTTTCACTATCATTATGATAACTTTTGAATTATATGCAAAGATATTAACGTAGCAGATTAATATTAACCAGAGTATGAAAGATCTTTCACAAGAAGTTAAAGATTTGTAAGCATCGCTGGTAGTTTAAGCGCTGTTTCCTTATTAAATGCACTCGTAGTATGTTAAAAATCTTTTATGGGAATATGCTGCTCACTTTTAAAGTTCAACTCATTTTTATATTTTTTTGACCCCTTCCTTAAATTTCACGTCAGTAGCACAACGATGCTATTAGAATTGAACCACGATATTTCGTATTGAACCAGAGCAACTTCCGATTTGATTTTAACATGACTGAATTTTATGCCGGTTGTACGGTACACTCTAGGGACGAGACAGCAGTATTGATGCTTAACATTTGCTTTTAAACATAGACAATTTACTAAACTCGTCAATTAACAGTGAGTCTTGCCTCATTCGAGAGCGTATAGCCGGCATAACATTTCAAGATTTAAGACACTGATGTCCCTTGTTTTTACTAGAGGACAAAAAAGAGCCCAAATGAAAGGAATTGGTAAGAATAAAGTGCACTAAATAAAGATACAATTGTTGAACAGAACTGGAGTGTAATTACGACATTTCTCTTCCTTTTGTCTTGTAAAAATTACCAGACAACTTCCCGCGGAAGTGTCTAATTGCGTTTGTAGATAGACTATCTGTTTGCAGAGTTTGTTGCCGCTAATGTTTTTCTTGTATTTTTTACTGAGTGTTTGTTTTCCGCAGGTCACGATGCCCCGAATGAGCGCCGGGAAAGATGGCCTGTCCGACAAACGACAGCTTGAGTGGGAAGCGGCTGTTGAAGCAGTCATCAGGGACATTACATCCCCAACAACTCCTCAGCAGAAACCGCCGATAGTGCAAATTGTCATTTACGAATCTTCAGTTTAGGATCTCATTTTTAATTAACTATTTAATGTAAGGGCAATACGCACATAATCATTTCGCATAAAAATTATTACAAACATGCTCAATTGCATTCTGTGGGTTGACTGCTGCAGCTCCGAGCTATCGAGTTTAATAATTTAGTACTTTGCCACCTTATGTTATTTTTAGTTGACATGGAATAGTTCAACTCCTTTCAAATAAGTTACTGCGGCAAAGTCCAAAAGTGCAATGACTTTTGAACTCTTGCTTTTATGCGGTCAATGCCGATGCAGCGTTTCGTTTTTGTGACAGAAATGTCCGTCAAACTGCACTTGTTCGAAATATTCTACCTATGCTTCGTTGTACACTCTAGTCACGTAAAGCTTTGATAAAATTATCTCATCATCAAAAGTTTGTACCTAAACCTTTTGTACGGCCTAATTCTTCTGCATTCTATTAACGCTCTAATTGGCGGGCTCGATCACGAACGCGTTTGTTCCGCGTGACATTTCGACATTACGTATTAATTTACTCTAGAAAGTTCAAGGTTTCTTCCGCCGTTGTCGCCCCTATTTATGCAGCGGACGGATAGCTGAAGTACTGATAGACTCATTCCACTTGTTTCCCTTATAAAATGTCGTTACAATTCTCAGTTTAACAATGGTATGTGGAACTGTTCGCGTGCCAACTTCAGAAAAAGATGTGACTCGCCGGTCTCTGTGTACATTGAACTTTTATGTTTGACGTTCGATGTAAAGATGTCTTGTTGGCGGCGTATTGTCTAGACACAAATGTGATGGGCCAAGTGTATTTTAATTATTTACGTCGATAATTCAAGGATGCTCGAAATGTACTGTTGTACATATTGTTACGTTGCGATTTTGTAAGCGAATTTTCATATCTCAGTTTACTATTCCGGGGATGTAATATAGTTTAAATTGTATTGGTGCAGGAGCGTAATTTGAATATCAATTTCCAAAGTTTAGTTTACATATTTGCAATGGGAAAATGATATCTTAGAATAATTATTCTCAATTAAGTAAACTTTTTCGAAGCACAATAATTTTATTATTATATAATAATTATATATGACTGTAAAACCAAAAATACCTATATTTCATAATTATGTCATTCATTAATTTATTATTTCACTGCTGGCCTTGGATGTCGCACCCAATGCTGGGACCCGATATCTGTATCACTAAAAGAATATGAAATAGCATGCAAGACAAAAGAACGAAAGATAAGTATTAAAAAAAGAACAATGTAATTTTTCTGTAGATTTAAATTAAATAAATTTACTATTTGCGTTTTACATAATTTTGTTTTATTTCTTGTATAACAATATAACACTAATGTAATGTGTACTTAAAAGCTACATCCAGAAAATCTATTTGTTTGAGTATGATACGTTTACCAAAACCTTTTGAAACGGGTTTATGGCCCGTTTTCTCTATCCATCCACGGGAAAGGCTCGAGCCCCAGCAGTGTGGACATAAAATGAACTGGTGAAGAGAGGTGAGGTATATGTCCAGTTGTCCACTGTATTGTTTTCATGTTTATTGATGGTATCTGTATGTGTATGACACGAAGTAAACAAACAAACTGTTTATCCATCTAATAATAGCAACATTCTGTGCCAAAATCAATAGTTCATATTAAAAACATAATAGTGCGTTAGTCTAAACAAAGAATAATCATTGGAACTAGTTTTCGACATCCGACCTTGATCCGATTCCGTTACTTCCTACGATCAACGACGCTAGAAACTCTTACACTCAGTCTTTCGATTTTATAGCGCAATAAAATATATCCTAGTGTTTATATAATTCATAATTTATAGTGTAAACATGCCCGCTCCACACAGTAGGCAACTGTGCGAGACGTGTATACTGTAGTAGTTTGTTGCAACACAAATGCGATGATGTCAATAATTCAGGCCTTTATTAGCCGCTTAGCGCTTTTAATTTAATGGTTTTATTTTGAGACTGGCGACTGCTCGCGAGCAAACAATAATGAAAAGGAACATTTGTGATGGCTGGTCACAGAAACACCAGCCCATTTAAAGTCGTGAGGACTTAAAATAGGCTGGTGTTTCTGTGCTGGGGCACGAGCCTTGCCTATGGATGGAAAGGAAGAACGGGCCACACCACCACACGGGCCCAGTGCGGATTGTTAGTCGTTAAGGACTGCTAATGCAGCCGGGGCTTTATGTGCCTTCCGAATCATGGAAAATTTAGAGCTGATAATTATATTTTATTTATATTAAAAGGAGGCAAACGAGCAGGCGGGTTACCTGATGGAAAGTAATCACCGCCGCCCATAGATACCCGCAAAA